>JAJNNQ010000031.1:18242500-19553750 GCA_027886175.1 Phylloscopus collybita
TTTCTGAGATCTTTTCTATTATCTTTTCGAAAAGAGGAACAGATGTGTTCTATGAAGTAGTACTTACATCCATCTCCTGCTTGTCCTGAAACATTCAGGGGCTCACACTCACTTTTCTGTTAGAGCATCAGAATGGGTCCATTGTACCAAAATATTTACCTCCTATCACTCTCTCGGTGCTTTTTTTTTTTTTTTTGGCACTGGCTTACAAGGTGTAGTCCCTCATTCTCAGGTATTAAGTTTATAAAGAGATCCTGAATGTGTGATTTATCTGCATTCAGAAAATGCCTTAAGAGATCTTGGTTTAGCACCTAATTGTATGGCTTCAGAATTCTGATTTTTTCCTGATATTTTGTATTTGTCACAGCTTTTATTTCATGTTTGATTTTAGAATACTTATAAAAAAGGAGTGATTTTGCATAAAATCTTGCAAAATTCTTCTAAAAAAAGCAATTCACTGTTATAGTAAAAATAGGTGATGTTCTTGTTGCTGAATGACAGTATAGACAGTGTTTTTTAATCGCAATACCATGAGGCATCAATTCAAGTGATTCTGAATGCTCAAGAAGTTCAACTCTGCAGTTGTATGGAATACTACATTTCTAACCAAAACAAATAATGCAATTGAGATTATTTGACAGATTCTACTTTCTTAACACTGGTTGACTGGTATTGATCATAAAAGCTCTTCTCCATTCTCTCAGAAGAATCCTATATTTTAATTCTTCTTTTACTTGCACTGCTCTTCAGTTAACTGGCCTAATTCTAGCCCTATTACCCCACTGGCTACAAAGTGCATCAGCAGATAGTTCATAGTGGGACAATATGAATACCCACATCCTTTCCCACAAACATTAAACCATTAGACACACTAATATTTGTCATTTACTCACATTTGAGATAGGAACAATAATATTTCCTTCGCTCACAGGCCAAGAATAGTCTGTTTACAGAGCATTTTGGGGAAAACTGAAAGGTATTTTATGCCTGGAAATATTATTAAAGAGATGAGAAAAAAAAAAGTAATCCGAATCATTATTGTTACCTGCAGTCTGGCCAGTGTCATAATGAGGGAAATTGAGAGTAAAAACAAACACAAAAACCCCCTAAGAGCTAGATTTTAATGAAGAATTGTTTATTTTCTTTAATTAAATTCCTAAGTTTGAAATCTTAGGTGGTTTTTTTTTCTTTTTTTTTTTTTTTGAGCATATACTCACCAGGCAAGCCTTCTCATAGTCATCTCCATTTTAATTACTTGATTACTTTGATGAGAGAAGAATTTGTATCAACTTTTATTTCAGATTGGAAGGAAAAAAATCTATGCATCAGTCTCAACAGTTTATATTTGTAGTTTGAAGGAGAGCAGTCAAGGTCAAATAAGTAGCTCTGCGTCCACTGCATTAAAAAGATGCCCCTAGACCTATAGGTAGCAATTTCTTAATAATTATGACAAACCAAGGATAGTTAATCTTGGAATACAAAACATACAAGCCTCAAACTAAAGCCCACTCAAGTCAGCAAACTAAGCCCCTTCATTTGCTCGGCTTGTTGAAAAGTCTTTCTGTTCCCCAGGGACATGCAGCCATCCACCCAGCCTTTCTTCACCTAGGTCTTGATTAGAAGTGAAATAGTACTTATCTATGTTACTCTTCTCAGCTATAAGCATTTTTATGTCCTTGAAAAAAATGTTTTAAAAGAAGAAAGATTTAAGCTACAATAAGAGTAGAATATAAATATTGTTTAACACAAGGTAACAGAATAGTTTTGTATGTACTTGGAACAGTATATGCAGTACATGTTCCCATACAATTTTTTTTTGTTTTTTGTCAGAAATTAGGTATCTTATATGCTGCCAGTAATTCAGATCACTGGTATTAAAAATATAACAGCTAACCTGTTTTAATTCTATACAGGCCAATATGCAGGTGTGTCACTGTGTATATAAAACATATAAAGTAACCTTTTGGAAAGTAAAGTTACTTAGAAATAATTACATATTATGAAATCAAGCTTAATATATAGATACAAATTTGATTTGTTCTCCCTTTGTACAGTACTCCTATCAGAGCAAGCTGGGAAGTGAGGAATCCAATATCCATTTAAAATTTCTGAGATACTCTCTTAATTTAAAAATTAATTTAAAAAAATATTACACTTTGTAATCTTTAACTTCAAATTTGACACTAGTGGAGTTAATAAGTAACTGAGTAGCAACTACCACATCTCCCTACAGGTGAGGTTGCTGTTCATGGCAGAAGCTGTTGGCTGAGGATGTGCAACAGCCAGACTACTGAAGTCCTCACGCAGAATTGTGTTCAGACACTTCAGCCTCTTGCAGCATAAAGAAGTCTTGGGAGACTGAACCACTAACCATAGCTTGAAATGAACCCAACTCACCAAGGACTTAAATCTGGGCAGATGTAATGCTTTTCTTCATCCAAGAAAGTATCCTGAAATCAATCAGATCTGATCTGATGGTAAGGTCAAACCCTACTTTTTGGCACATACAGTAGCAGTATCATAATTCAACATTACGCACTGGCTCAAAATATCATTACTACATTATCAAAAGATGCCAGCTTTTTGGAATGGAGTCAAACTACATCTTCTGCTTTCCAGACCTTAGGTGCACATCCCCAGCCTTGGACACCATATCAGATATTCGAAGGGTTTTTTGGAACTGGAATTTTGGTGTCTGCTGAAACTGGTCCCCCAAATGCTCATGTCCTGAACTTAAACAACTTACTCACACTTCTGTGATGCTTGACCCACCTCTCAGTGCTCATGAATTATGTTTGAGACAACATGATTAGAAAAAAGGATCACAAACTCAGTGTTCTTATAAAGCACTTAAAAGAATACAGATCACTGAAATAAAAATTGAAAATCACTTTATGTTTAATTTCACCTTTTTTTTTCAACTTTCAGCCTTGTAGGTTTCTAGGTTAAAAAAAAATCCAAAAAAAAAAAAAAAAAAAAAACCCAAAAAAAAAAACCAAACCAAACCAAACCAAACAAACAAAAAAACTACAAGAAAAACCAAAAAAAAAAACCCACAAAAAAACCCAAACAACAACAAAAAAGAAAAACCAAAGAAAAAAAAAAACAACCCAAAACCAAAACAAAACAACACACACAAACAAAACAAAACAAAACAAAACAAAACAAAACCCTGGTGTTCCTAGGATTTCAGACCAGTACACAGCTGATACCTCACACTGTACTTTGATAGCTCTTAGTTCTGACCTGTGAATGAAATGTCAAATGCTGACTGACCCTGGTGCATAAACTACAGTTTAGAGTTTATATTTAAGGAAGTCCAGTCTTATGTAGTTACCCCAAAAAATACACAACATAAACTCATTATTTGACACAATTGACAGCCTACTTCAGCAGGATCTCAGCTTCTCTAATTCTCAACATTCTCTTACATTCGGAAGGCCACAGAACTGCTGATGTGATGTTGGTTTTTTATACTGCTTCTGAAGGTAGAATGCCACCCACTAAGACTGCCACCAACCAGCAATCTAGGCTATTCTTGACAAGGTCTCATGAAAATAATGACCAAACCTAACCCAGCTTCCACTGTGAGAAAATCATAACCTTGAGTTCAGTGTCTAATCCTGGGATGAAATGTCAGCATTCCCAAAAATATTGCAAAATTGTCATTACCTAAGGTAAATCTACTCAAAGAGCCATTGTCTATGGGGGAATTCAGAAGCTGAAGCTTTGTGACTTGCATGGTAAGGCTGTGGCTGCTAAAAATGAACAGTTGCTAATTGATAGGGGCTTTAAAATGAAGAAATCTGGTATTTGAAATCCTGTTTTGATCTTTTTCACTTTCACACATGTGCCCTTCTGTATCCTGTGGATCTTCTATGTGGCTCGGTGGGTACATGCTCCACATGGTATTCTCTCTTTCTGATGTTAAAATACAGCACATAGGCTCTTACACATGGTGTAGGAACCTCTCTTTGATGGACATATAATCAAGCAGGAATTTGAAATATGTCCAAGACTTTGCTTTTATTTCTTGGCTATTGGACATAAGTGTAAATTTAGCCTATAAAATTTATTCCTTTTTTATTGTATTAGATAAACTGAAATAAGTTGGAAAATCCTTCTTCTTAATTCCTTCTCCTGGAGTCAGTTCCACAAAGTGTGGTTTAAACTATCAGTACTTAAAAATATATGATATAATACCATTGTCAATAACAGACATTTTTAGGAACTATTTTATGCCATGAAATAACAGAAGTGTGTTTCTTTCCTTTCTCTTTTAGTCTTACAAATCAATGCCATTACACCCACTGGTTTTTTTCCTATTTGAGCACACTTCATTAACTCCCATGTGTCACTCATTTCAGCCTGCACAATAAAATACTTGTCCTCCAACAAAATTTCCCAAAAAGCCCTTTTATCAAGGTAGTTTCCACTGTTATTTGTTGTAGACGCTTTTGTGAGCAGTTCTTCTAAGCACCTATTTGAAGCATTATGTATATATACCATATATTATTTGTTAATATTTTATTTCCATACATGCTTATATAAAAAAATCCCTATTCTATTTCAAAGTATATGAAATATAATTTAATCAAGCATTTTTATTATAACTTATATCTTTTTTTACTGTTTTCTTCTAAATTGAAATAACCTTCCCTGCTTGGCATAGACTATCCTCTTCAATAACTAAAGCTTTATCACTGAGTATAAACTGCAATAAGAATAGCATGTTACTGTAGCATTAGTGGAGCCTTTTTACTGTGAAACAAACAACTATTCAGTTATTCTACTCTGTTATTTTCTAAGTTGCAATATCATATTTCCATCCTAGAAGAAACTTGAAGCCCAAGGAATTTGTTTTTCTTATAAAATGCAGTGGAAAGATAAAATAATTTGGCATGGAAAAATTTGATTTTTTTTAAGTATTGAAATATTATTCTACATGCATGAAATAGTAATCTGACAAAGAGTGAAACAAATGGACAGATCTGAACAAAAACTCTATTGAAATAAATTATTTCATTTAAATTTCTAGCACCACCACCCCCTTCCAGCCCTCATCAATAGTCGATTCACTTGTCCCAGATCTACATGAGGTCACTCAGATGGCCTTGGATCCTTTTGCAATTTCTTAGCACCCAAAAGAATGTAAGCAGAACTCGTGTTCTGGCTCCAAATGTACAAGGTCATAAGGTTCTTCTAAGGAAGAAAGTTTAGAGAGTTTCAGTAACACTGCAGTTCATGTCATGCTGCCAGTGATCACCAAACAAGTAATATAGTGATTCAGTTATTCAAAACCAAAATATTTCTTAAGGACACCTACAAGAAATGCAGCAACAGAAAAAACCAAAAACACAAACAAACAAAAAACCTACCAAATCACTAGACCCCAAACTACACAAATTACATTTTGCGTAAAATATCACAGTATCTGCTGTTCAAAAAGCAGACTGATTAAATATCAATACCTGCTTTGCAAGCACTGTGAATTTCATATCACTATTGTGTCTGTAATGTGATCTTGCAGGGGTTGAGGGTATTGCAGAAAACAAACCACAGAACTGCAGCGCATCAGAGGCTCCTGCCACCACAGAGCAAGCCCAGCATCCAACTATTGTCCTTTTATTCTCCGGAACTGTTGGAGGTTTATGCCTGGTTTGGTTTTGATGGCCTTTGTCTAACTTACACTATGATCTACAGTCCTTGCTCTGTTTAACCCTTCTTTAAGCTGTGTAGACCATGCATTCAAGACCTGTGCCTAACACATTGACCATGCTAGCACCCAGCATTATTTCTGAAATAGAGACTGGTTAATTTATCAGCACCGTGAGGTCAGACTCCCTCTTACAGGGCACCTATCAGGGACAATTCAGCAGCTACTATTTCCTGTGCTACATATATTAGTATCCTAACCTACAACAAAACAAAATAATTGTAAAAATGTATCTTTTAAAATAAAATAAAATGCATTAGTCTTTTTATTAAATAATGCAAATAACACTGAATTTTTTTATAAACAAAGCTTTATATTACTTTCAAAAAATACTCATGCTTCTTAAATTTTGCTTACATAGGAATATATTTTAACGTGAAAGTAACTGATATCCAATCAAGCCTGTTATCCAGATAAATGAAACAAAGCAAGATAAAGTGAAAATACTGAAGATAGATTAGGCAGTTTGCTGATTGCTAAGATCAAAATCAATACAAAGTGTAAAACTTCAAGAGATAAATAGTAGTGTATTGTTGTTTTCTGGAAGGATAGCACTGAGTACTAACTAGAGACAATACCATGTTCTTTTAACTTTCAATTCAAATGGAAAAGGTTTAGTCTTCAATCCCTATTTCTGTAAGAGTGGAGCATGGCTGTAGAGAAACAAAGGTGCAAATATTGAATGGAAATCCTTATTCTTAAAAATATGAGAGGGGTATTAATATGCTCAGTTTTTCTTTGTCCTTTGGTTCCTTTCTCTGTGAAGAACTGGCTAAATTCATAAGCAGCACATGTGAGCTGCTAAGAAGTCATCAAACATTTTATCACTCCAAAAGAGGGCTTCAGAACAGACCTTGTGAACATTATGAAGCACAACCAAAACTAGAGTATTACCTGTAGAAAACCCCATATTTTACAATTCTTCCCATTCTTCTGCACTATTAGGATCTTTTCCTTAACCCACTCTTTATGTCATAAATACATGTGACATTGAACAGTTCTTTCAAACAATTTCTGGATTCAGTAAAAATTCAAGTTAAAGAATATTAGAACATAAGACACAAGAGAAAAAAAAAAACGGATAGCTAATGAGTATTTGGAGATTTTCCTCAGTCACCAAGCAAAGAGGAGGTCCACACCAAGCCATCTGGGGATGTTGAGGGAGCAGGAAGACATGCCTTTAGTGGTGGAGCTGTTCCTATTCTTATTCATTCTTCAGGAGCCAGAATTTTTCCCCGTTTTAGTTGACTTTCCTCAATTTTATTTTGGAGATCAAACATCCGTAATATCTGATTCTATATCTTTATGGACATACTAGTCCTAAAACATTGGAGGAATGGGAAGCATTCTAATTGTGAAGGTTTCTTTACAGCCTCTGCCCTACAATAACACTCTTACTGGGTTTTTTCTGGTTTTGTGTTTTGTTTTGGTTTGGCTTGGTTTGGTTTGTGGTTTTGGGTTTTCTTTTTGGTATCTCCAGCAAAAGCCACTTTTGTGCGGGTGAATAAAGTCCATTGCTGAAAACAGTCACTTCAGGAGCTTGTTTTTATTTTACTGATGGCTAGGGCTATACCACAAAAGGAACTGTAAAATACTCCTTTACTGCTCCTTCATTTTAGTGACATAAAAACTTTAATCCATATCAAAGAAATTCCACATGAAAAATATTCATGGACAGTGCTGGATATACAAGAAAATATGCATTTATATCTATTTTTTGAAAGAAACAATAGATCACCATGTAGTCATGTCTAGTAAATCCTTAGCCCAACAGTCCATATCTCTGAAGAAACATCTACCAGAAATATTTGCCAGGTCTTCTGTATTTTGAATTCAAAAAGCATTCACAATATGAAGGATTTTTGCAACTTTTTAAACTTACGAGTTAGTGGAAACCATCCTTTTTTACACTTTTAAAAGCTGCTATAGAAACCCTATTAAAATATAACAACAACAACAACAACAACAGCAGCAGCTTTTTTTATGTTCTGCCCTATTCAGCTGATACTGTCCTTTTGGAAAGCCAATGACTTGTTAGTACCTCTCGCAGGAGTGTGAACAGATGCGTCCCTGACAGGCGATGGATGGTCAGGGTCCATCTGGCCAGTGCAGCTTGGACAGAAATGATGTATACAGCTTCATCAGCGAATGACTGTCATCAATCCTGTGCCATGGGTAGCGTAAATGACAGCTACTCTGCAGCTGAGGCCCAGGTGTGAGAACCAAGAAGGGGCTGATTTAAGAATGCTGGGTAATCAGGAATGTATAGTCTCCAGGACTTTAATTTGTATCTTTAACCCCCTATAAATATCCCTGTATGCTGTAGGAGGTATGTGTTTTTAAAGAGTCCGATAGTGAAATTAGCTTCAAGATGACAGACATTCTTTGCTCTCCTGTAACTGCTGATTACCCCAGTTCCCAGTATACATTAGCAAATGCATGCTGAGCTTTGGTCACTGTACTGTGGGCTCCACAATTTAATTATTACCTCATTGATTTTTCATGTGTTTCAATTTTCTTTTCTTCAAGTCACAGTGACTGTCCTATTGGGGGCAATGTTTGTTTTTTCTTTCCAAGATTTCCTTGTGGAATTTATTACAAATTCAAGGATTTATTTTTTTAAACCATCAGGAACTCATATTTGCTTAGCCTGTCAGTTCATAGACAGGTAGATGCACAAACTCTTAAAATGAAACTGAACTTTATGGTTAAAGTTAGATATAAACAGAAAAAAAAATGCATTGACCACTGGTATTAAAGGTACCTCTGTCTTTTAAAATGGCCTCTTTTTAGCATGCATCAAAGAGCATGCATAATTTGCATTTATTAGCATTTTATTATTTCATAGCATTGGGGACAGGAAAATGGACACAATTATTGTATCCTCAGAGGGTATTGCTCTATTTATATCTATTTCACAATAAATTGCCTTTCTTTATCAGTGGATCATATGGACTAATGCAGTGATTTAAAAGCACAAGAAATTACTAATGTTTTGTATAAGGACATGGATGTTTATGGTCATAAAAGGTCATCTTCTACAATTGTATTGTCTTAACAGGCAGTTGATTGCAAAGGGCTACATTTTGACCAGGTAAAAGTGTGTTGCATGCCTGAAGGAAGACCTGTATGCACCCATCATACCATATCTATCATACTGCATGAACAATTTGTCTATCAACACAAAACCAAACCAAACCAAACCAAAACAAAACAAAAAAAACCCAAAAAAACCCAAACAAACAAACAAACAAACAAAAAAAAAAAAAAAAAAAAAAAAAAAAAAACCACAAAAAACCAAAACCAAAAATCTCAGATTTTCTAAGTATAATCCATGCTTGCAGACATAAGACTTACGGTGTGTTAAAACTTAAAAAATATAAGAAATCACTGTCAGACGAATAGGAAAGCATGATGTAAATTTTTGTAACATCATTAAAAGGAAGCGGTGTGGGACAGTACACCAAACATCCCCATTCCAGACACAGAACTCAGTTAATATGCAACGTAACCAGCAAAGAGGCCTTAACATGAACTTTGAAGAGGAGGCTACAGTGAGGCACAGTAATTGCAGATTACAAGGAATGTGATCAATTTTCACCTCCAAGTACTGAATTTTGCTGGCCCTTCTTCAAGTTCCTGGAGCAGATGTGGAGCATAAGGGCAACAGAGGAAAGGGGAGAGGTCTTAAAATTGGGGTGCCCTGATCCAACCCCTTTTCCATCCAGAGTGGATGAATTAAGACTTAACTTGCAAAGAAATCCCATTTTTAAGTGCAAAATAAGTAAGTAAATAAATAAATAAATATAAATGCTTGAGTATGCACAAATTTACATGTGAGAGCACTGAGTATGTTCGTATACACCTCCCAAAAGTCATTTTCTGAAAAAGGCTTCATTCGTGTTCTGAAAATAGTCTTCTTCAAGCACATTGAAAGTGAAAACTACGAACTATTCTGAAGAAACGAATTGGAAAATTCCTTGGAAAAAAATTACTTTGTGAGCAACATGGAACTTTTTAGCCTCCAGACAGAAAATGTAATTGATAACAAAAAATTCTAGTAAACGTGTTAAGACTTTCTGGATTTTCGTATCGTATTAAGGATCGTAACATATTAAGGATCTGGATTCTCCTGAAGAAAATCTATCTACTCCAACAGGAAGAAAAAAAAATAAAAAACCCCAGTTATGTAGAAAGGAAAATTTTCATCAGAATACTAATGCAACAAACCCCCTGACAAGTCTACAAAAAGACCATAGTGCAGGTTTTTATGAAACACAGATGAGTTGTATATACACAGACTTTTGGCTTTAAGTGGTTTAGGGAGATATTTTCAAAAAGCACGCATGGAGTTTAGTGTTGGTGATCTCCAGAAAGTCTTTGCAATTTGTGCTGTGAAATTCTTGCACACTTGAAAAAAATATCCCTTTTAATATTTTATAGGGCTGTGGTTTAACCTTTAGAATATGAATAGAGCCCCCATCTGTGTAGGCTTACTTGTTACCCAGTAGTGGAGGTCAGTACCCATCAGATCAATACGACCCCAGGAGAAGACGGACGTGGAAAAGGGCCATTGAGCAGGGAGCATTTACACCAATGAATCACAATTACAGGAACACCTGTGCTAACAAACTGTGTCCTGGTCCACTGGGAAAACCTGCACAGTGCTCAGTAGCCCTCAGAATTTCTCATTTATTATCACTGGTGGGTTGGCCTGAAGTTGTATATTGTGTTACAGTGTAAAATTCAGAAGGACACTGGTCAAGACCTCTTAGGATGAGTAAGTTTTCATAGGACTTTTTACTGCTTCTCCTGTATATGCATTTTAGCACTGTCTTCAAGGTACTGCTGGAGGCTTTCATTCATACATCTTGTTTTCGAAGAGCAAAGCACATGTTTGAAGAACAGAAGAACACAGTTTCAAAACAGTTACATCTAAATTCATGCTCACATTGAAAGTGATGTATATTAATGAAATGTTTATAAGCTGTTATATATCATATAACAGAGAAAAAGAGAAAACAGGAAAAATAACCATACAATACTTGAAAACACCTCCCTTAAACACTGCTACAATATTATCTGTTATTATAGGTGTGGAACAGCTTTATTATTGCTGTGTCATTACAGTAAATTATCTACCTGAAGTGTAAGGAAAGGCAGCAGTATAATGAGGAACTGTCACTATGTGAGAGTTTGGACTGGGACGAAATACAAGCATTACTGCCCTTAAAACCTCTCTATAAAGCAAGAACATATTAATACATCTTGAGTTTCTTCACTTCTGTGCTATCATAATACTGTAAAATATCTGTTTTGCCATATATTCCAGAAAATTAATAAATGTATCACTGAACAATGGACCTTTAAAATCATGTAGAAGCCAGAAAGCTTCCAAACACCTTGTGAAATTTAGCAGATAACATTGGTGGTATGCAGCTGGTAGAGCTATGTCTTTTATATTTTCTATATATTTCACAGTGAGAAAGCATCAGAGTAGAAGACCATGCTACACAACTGAGAGGAAAGTGTCCATCCAGCAAGCCTCATTCTTCTGGCTTTGGAAGTCATGCTTTTAACATCATGCTGAGAAACAGGTAATTGGAGATTGGGACTGATGAAGATCTGCATGGATATGTTCTCTTTTTCTATCTCAAAATTTTGTCTAGGCAAAGTCTAAGGCTTTGAACATATGTTCAGGATTTCAGTCTGGATGCCCTTCAGCCCTGGTAAAAGAGCACAGCTGCTTTACCGCTGACTAGGCTTTGGCACATCTGAAAATCCCGTGTAGTAGAGTGGTGAAGAACATACCCAGTGAGCTGATACACTGAAAACATGTCACAACACTTAAGTTGTTCTATGTAGATGACATGGAAAACTAAAATATCCCACATGCAAGGTCAATCTGTGAAATATCATCATACTAGGGGACATTGCATACCCAGGCACTATTTGGCACATTTGTGTATGTTTGTTAGTGCACGTAAGGAGTACTGAATATCACAAAACTCCTACATCTCAAAGCCAGAAGAAAGATAAGAAGTGGGAATGAAGGTTATGTGAAGAAATGAAAAGAATGAAACATCTGAAGAAAATCTTCATTTTCTATAGAGTATACATGACAAAGTGCTTAGGGGGAAGAGACTTAGCTACTCACTAAGCTATTTAATTTATCACTCTGCAGAGCAGAATGAAGATATCCATTCTCACTTGCCACACATGAGTACTTCTCAGGATTCAAATTCAGATTTGATTACAACTAGAAAACTATTCAGCTGAGTTAGCCTTTCCCTCATTTCTCATAAAATGAGAAGGTATTTATTTTGTTTAACAAAAGGAGCAAAAAATCACCAAAGTTCTGTTTCTGGACCTCTCTCCATTCTCTGACTCCTCCTACAGCTACTACTCTTTTCCCGGTGTTTGGTTTGTCTCAGAGTCTCTCAGATACCCATTGCTATCACCCTCAAATCTCTCCAACCAGACCACATTTAACAAAATTCTTGCTCAAATCTCATCAGAGTTTTCAAGGCAAAATAACAACATGGTACAGAAGAAACAAATTAAAAGGAGGGGAAGGCCCCAAATAGAGTGCATGTATGTTATCATTGATACTGCCTTTTCAATCATTGATCTAGAGTGAGAATGACAAAATGAAAAAGGACTTACAAATTTGTATTCTTACCATGATCAATTTCTTGCTCTGTAGGAAAATTAAGGAGGGAATGCTGAATCTGAGATACTAGTAAATTTTTAAACTAATTTCCCATTAGCAATACTTGCATTGTCAAGATTTAATAGAAGTCCATGGTGCCTCAAAACTCCTGTGATGCGTTTTTGCTATTCTGGTTTTGGGACCTGCTTGATTGGAAACCACTAAGCATGCTTAGCTGTGCCACTTATTTTTCCTTCTGATTAAAATGCAGGCTGGCACAAGCAGAGACTGATGGCCTCTGAGTTTATAGATTGACCAGGGCACCTGCCGTGCAAGCATCTTTGTGCTGCCCCATCACTGAATTTCATTCTGACCTTGAAGCATCACACTTGATAAAGCTGAAAGTTAGTTTCTATTTCTATTTCCAGCCCTGTTTTTTAGTATCCCCTAACAGACTGTCAATTGTACTCTGACACAATGGTGCCTGATTCTTCTAGGTTGTATCTCTCAAGAAATAGTAAACCTGATGTTTTCAGCTAGAGATTTTTGCAGCTTTTTTGTATGATTAGGACTTAAAATATTTTAAAATTAATCATAGTAATAAGGCAGGAAGACATCTACTGACAGCTTGAACCTCCAGCAATTTTGCTGGATACCTAAGACTGTACCTGGTCATTTTGGTAGGATTTTTGGTTAAAAGTCTGTTCAACCTAGTTCATAAGCAATAGTCAGAATTGAAGTTTCCTCAGGAATCAAGAACGCTTTCTGAAATGTCTCTTGCAGCACAACAACTGCATGCAAACTTTATTTAGTAAAAATCTTCCAAACCCTGCTTCAATGTAAGGAAAATGAATACAAAAATAAGAAAAAAATAACATATTTGAGTTTGCAATATTTCAAATAATTGTCCTTTTCTGTCCATAATCAAAAGATCAAGTACCCCAGAAAGTGCATTGCTGAAGATTATCCTAAACAGATGTAACTCTGAGAACAAAAACATGCACATAGAGCTCTCAGATGACAAAAACCTTACTTTCTGAATAAAGTGCAAAAATAGAATAAACTTAATGTAATTCCTAGAATTACAGCACTGAGATTTTCTTTTATTGGCTTGTGAAATGTATGCAAAACCAACAAATATTTCACTGTCCAATGACCATGATGTTGCACCAACTTGACAACAGCTTCCTAGAAGGGTTTATGCAGAAAGCAGAGCACTAACTGCAGCTACAAAGCGCACCAAATATCTGAAGACAAACCATCAAAAGCAAGGAAAGTCTGATTTCTAGCTGAGGCTTGTGACATTTACAGGCTATACAAGAATACATGGGATGTTATACAGCATTGCGCATCATTATTGTGGAAGTCATTGTTTCCCTCATTAGTGCTCTAGATCTGTACATTACTTTCATTCCAGGTCAACGACCTCCATGCTGACAGTCCATCCTTAACTCACCCTTTTGTGCCTAGGTATTGTAGCAAATTTGCTACAGTACGTGACATCTCACACTTGAATTTTCTGCAATATTTGAAGACATGTATCCCATTCAAATGCACTACTTATCAACTCAGAGGTCTTTAGGAAACCATTAAGAAGATATGGGACACATATCTAAAGGAAAATTAGCTATAATTTCATTTGTAAGTGTTGTATTTTATTATAATATTTAAGCTGTAGTTCTCTGTAGAGCTTTTAATTTTATGTGATAGAATGATGTGCAAATCATGCAGCACAGTTACAGTATTCCTGAAATGTTTTTAAAGTTTAATAATGTTTTCCAAATGAATAAACATATTTACTCTCTAGGAACATGCAAAACATTACACATTTCCACACCCATTGTCCAGATTTCATTAAGTGTTAATTAAAAGCATAACTTAATAGGCTGCAAACGTTAGCATTTCATTTTTAATGCAATTGAAGATAAATGACTAAAATTTAGCAGTGATTCTGGACTCCTGAAAAACTGTGATTGACACAGTATCATCCTGTAATGAAGCAGTTAATATGCAGACATTGACATGGCAGAGCCATTATGATAGATCATATCAATTCATAATTTGGCTTCATAAATATGTAGAATTATTGACACAATATCTTACGATGGCACTTCCTTTTCTACAATGCTAATGCACAGGACTGGCCTTTGCAGTGAGAACTTTAAAATATAACCTGAGAGGAGATAACATTCTTGTTGCAATAAGTCACTTTCTGTTTTAATATCAGAAAACCAGTGTTAAAATCAGGGAAAGGAATCAGTAAGGGTTTTCCCACCTGAAAGTCACTTTAGGTTTACTGTCCACATACGTTGTTGTTTTTCTGTTCAGGAAATTGCTCAAAATTGTTTGATCAAACTAGAAGGAAAAATGCAAACCCCATTTTGATTTTATGGTTAGATAAAGCAAAAAGATAACTGACCAACTGCAGCATTTTCCTTTGTGTTTTTCAACGAAACCTTGTGTGGATTTGTTCTATGAAATTAGATTTTGAGGTTTTGTTTGAAATGTGCAAAGAAACATATCTAATTACTTAATGTCACTGATGTTAGAGTCCAGGGAAACAAGGGCAAAGCAACAGAACCATACAAATGCAGCTAGTAAAGTCAACTTTATCCCAGTTTAAAGAGCACCCTGTCTCTAATACCACTATGTAAACTAGCAAGAATTTGAATCAAAAAAGAATTCTGACAGATCCAGAATATGCTGATGGGTATAAAAAGGATTTGTGTTTATTTGTCCCAGTGTTCTTGGGTGCTGTCATGATATTCATAAAGGGTGTCCAGCAACATTTCTAACATTTTAGTTCTGTGTCTTAGCTTTGGTTTCCACTCTTATTGCCCTTGACTAATAATGAGTAGAGGATGCTTGGTGGATATAAATGAGTCACTTGGCTAATCTCAAATCTCAAAAGACAGAAGACAGTCAGCTGATTCACCCCAGCTGAGGATATGCATATTTAAATTTTACTTTCACAATTAGCTTCTGTTTAAATTGTGAACAAAAGTACTCCTTAAAGTAATCTTAACCACCACTATGTATACAGGATAAACAGAGGCTACAATGATATACATCCTTTAAAAAATCCTAAAACATATTGTGTGGGCTGAGTACTTTATATTGACTTCTGGTGCTAGGAGAATTTTATAATGGAATTATAAAACCCTCAAAAAAGGGGTTTATAAAGGAAACTCTAATATACCTTTATCTATCATGGCACGGCTGGGGGCTACTATAATAATCCTTTTGCTTTCATGTGGCCATCTGGAGGCCTATTAAAACTAGTATCTAAAACAGACTCCCAAGTGTGTTGAGTTTGCCAGTTCCCACTAAGTCACTAAAATCAGGGAGTTAGCCCTGCTATAGGGTGAACTGTCTGCTACAGAGAGAAGGCAGCTTGAACTCTAACCTTTTACACTGTGAATATGTTGTGTACAGGCTGGTTTTGATACATACACTTTAATTGTGAAAAACCCCTTGCCCTAGGACTTCTGTGCACCTCTGGGGTTGTACGACAAGATGGAAGAGAGTAGGCAAAGTGAGAATCAAAATATTGCAAATTTAATGAAGTATTCTGTTTCAGCTGAGAAATACTCTATTCTGATTTTTATGGAGAGTAGCAATGAAATATTGAAAATTTTTGCATTAACCTAATTTCCTTTCTCAAATATAAACACAGAGATTATATATAACATTTGTTTAGTGCTGTGAGTTTTTACCCAAAGTGTAATGGAAATAAATATTTGAATATGCAAATTATTTTAAGTGTAATTTGGGCTCTCTCTTTGTTTTTTATTCAATTTAGATTAGGTTCATGTGAATTTACTCAGTGAAACATTTTGATTCAATAGAAAATGGGTATAATTTGTCCAAAATAAAGCCCTTTCCATACACTCATTACTGATCTTATTCAGTAATGTTGTTACATCCTATTATACCTGATACATTAAAAAAAAAAAAGAAAAAAAAAAAGAAATTAAGTTGCTGTCTAAAATCACACTAGAACTCAGATCTAGGACCAAATAAGATGCATTAATTGCTTTACTGCTTCACTGCAAAGCCACTCTTAAAACATAATTCCTTAATGAAGTCCGTTAATTTGTTCATGGCAGTACACAAGCTGTTCAAAATGACACAGAATTGCACTCTGTTTTCTAACCCCTGCAGTTTCTTCTGTTAGTCACTCTGCCTTGTGTTGTTATCCCATGGATAGTAATTATTTTATAGTGGCTGTAATTAGGAGAGAATTAGGCTTGGTAAACAAAACCTGCCTTCTCCTGTTAATAGCTAAGGATAATAAATTTGGCTCTGACATTCACTATATTTGGACAAGGCTTGGCCTTCTTCCAGTTTTCCCAATAAGAACTTTATTATATAATTATGCCTTGGAGGAGCTCATATTACAAGGTAATTTTTTTTTTTGTTAAGACACATATTGCATGGCTTCCAGCCAGTAAATGATATACTGTAATATATGCCTTCAATAAATGTTTTAAACAAAATCTCTCTAAGCAATGTTCTGCTAGAGCTGCAAATTGCAATCCAGAAGCTATATTTACAGGAGTTTTTCATAATGCAGATTATTTTTTTTTTGCTCCCATAGTCCAACATAAAAGTATTTACAAAGAAGCCAAGGATCATTTTTATTAGCAAATGACATGGTTAGATCTTTGACTTATATCTCAGTAGCTTAAAAAAATCATATTTTTTATTCTGTGAGTAAAGTTATTGTTTTGTTGACATGCATAGAAGTGCAGCAAGTGTCTTATTTTCTATTTTCAGCTTGAATTAAAAAATAACCCTTTGTTCCATCTCTCAACCCACACATTAATGCATCATCTCCCATCCTTTCCTTTATTTATCTTTTACCTTTTATGTAAAATACAATTTAAGTAAACGCACCATAACACAAAATGCTTTTCAAAGGGAGTCAATCATAAGCTAGACAGAAAAGGAGGGGCTTAAGGGAAAATACATGAAGTAGTAAGTGCCTCAAAAGACAGAAAGAAAGCATTTCAGTGACAAGGAGGAGCAGAGATGGGATCAAAGATGGGAAAAGGGAACAAGCAATTAAAATCTGAAAAAAATACAGTAATAAAAATAAAAGAAGACAAGTACACTAATATTAAATATTTCTCCTGCTGCTGAGTTATCACTTCTCAGAAGATATGCGTAAATAATTTATCATAATTGCATTCACCATTTTTTGTAAAAACTCTGTAGGTAAGCACAATTGGGTTTACCTACTTAAAGACATAAACCAAGTCTAAATAGATTAAGAACTGGGTAAACAAAACAAGAATCCAAAAGCCATGCTTCCAGGCCGTCTTCTCTGGTCACTAAATAGCATCCAGTATCTTTTCTGTTTTTCTGTAAACTATTTAATGCTACAGGTCAAAGAGTGGGAATTCCTCAACTACAAAACCAATGCAATTCAGATAAGACACACTGACCATCAAATGGTTTTGGTGTAAAAAGAGTGCATTTTGTATATTTTTACTTCACTCATTTGAAAGCTCAATCTATTTTCTCGTGACACAAATCAGATCAGTATTGATAACTCAGTATACAATCCCCAGGGTAAGAGGAGTCAAAAAGATCAGGAGAAGGAAACTCACATATGTGTCAAGATGATGCCAAAGTGCTCTTGCATGGAATATGAATGGCATATTAGCTCTGAAAACACTATGCTCACATAGACAGCAGAAAATAAGCCTCATTGTGAGGCAAAAAAGAAATCACACTGCTTCAGACCTATGCTGCAAATTTAAGGCATAACGTGGCACTAAAAAAATTAAAAATCTTGAGCAAAATTCATCTGTGCTAGCAGCACACAGTGGATGAACTTGGCCCTTGGTAAGAAATCTGAAAAGCGCATGGGCAGGGACCAAGAACATCAACAGTCATTCCAAACAGAAAAAGATGATTAGATCACCCAGGCCAGTCTTATTCCCATTTGTTAATGTAATATCATCCAAGACAGTATTTTCTTCTGTGTTCTCTCAAATATATATTTTAATTACTCACACTAAAGAACTAACACTCCTTTCCTTGGGAAACAACTGCCTAAACATTCCTTATTGTTTCAGTCATACCTTGGGGGATACAAATTCTACATTCCTCCAGAAAGTGTCCTATTATTTTACTGTAGTCTGTTAACTCTTCAAAACTTTTAAATTATCTTTGTTCTCATCTGATTTCCTGGAACTCTCCTAGAAGGGGATCCACAGAGTTGCCATGGCCCTTGAGACAGCAGGGTTCAAAAAAGTTCCTGTTCTACAGATTCACATGGAAATGTCAGGGAAGCAGGGTGAGACTACTTTTTTCATCAGGAGACCACAGACCAGTAGTGATTTTATAATGTGTGTCTGTGTATAAAGGTGCTGTTGACAAAAAGGACTCATCTCAAGCTCTCTCCAAGAGTTGGATTCTATAGTTTTGGGAAGATCAAGTGGCAAAAAACCTTCTATTTTTTTGCCTTTCCACCCTCTATTTTCTCCTCTTCCTTTCCTCTTCTTTCCTTTCTCAAAATAATTGGAGAAGGAAACAAAAATAAAGCTGAAAAGGCATGAAAGGTATTCAGGGTACATCTTTCCTGTTTCTAAGATGCAGAAGGAGGTGCAAGACCATAAGCAACCAGTTGATGTATAATAGCATTGATTAAGAACTTCTTTTGGCATCTTATCTTAAGCTAACATAATCTCAGAGTCCAGAATCTGGCTCATCATTTTAAAATATCATTTTAGAAGGAGAAGAAGGTGGGACACAGCCATGATCCTGTCCTGTATTGAAAGCTCAGCTACCTGACAAACACTAAGAGCCCATAAATGTGCATGTTGTCCTATGATGCACAAGGTGACCAGACTCAGACTTTGACAGATGACCCGTGGGAGCACATTCTAACATGGTAGAACCTCCTCTTGAAGTCTCTGGGACTTGTCTTGATTACCCTCCAAAGGTTTTGTAAATTTGGACAAAAATGAGATGACAGAATGGCCAATCTCTTCAGGAAAATAAAATCACGTCTTAATAAAGAGACAAATAAAAACCTCTATAAATTGTAAGGCGGAAAATATAGTTTATAAACAATGTATATAGGCCATAAAAAAGTATACAGACTACTATATTCTCCCTCCTTCCCATTATGTTGTCTCCATACTTCTGCAGCTGTAGCAAAAGGCAGAATGCAGTTGAAATAATTATGTTGCAACTTCCAATACAGACAACTTACTGAAATCCTATCTTAGGATACTTACTCTTCTGGAAGATAGTTGGGGGAATTGGCCTGAACAGGTGCTCAAAAACCGTCTTACAGGACTCTACATTGCCCTTTACATTGCAGAGCTCTGAGTTTACTCTAAATTGTGCAGAGAGCCAAATTATACCCTGGTCAGAGTCAGGGTGTAAATGAAATATGGAAAGTTTTGCACATGTAATATATCTGTAACTGAGAGCATTTCTGACAGAACCCATGATTAAGCATACCTTGTTTCAAACCCAGTTTTAGAGTTCTACTTTTTTAAAGGCTGAGGAAAGCAAGCTCAGAGAAGGGTATAGTGAGCAGCGGGGAAGCAAAACTCCCTTTATCATTATTCTAAAATGAGATAAAGTGAAGGAATGGTCATGAAGAATATCAGACATTAAATAGCATCCCTGTGTGCAAATCATAACTGTAAGCTCTGTTTTAGATAATGGCTTACATAGGGAGATGGCTCTTTATAATGAAAAAAAAACAACCACTAAAACAGGTGATAGAGAGACCTGATGGTATCCTTATGAGAAATATTAGGGAATAAAGATAAAATGTTTCATTTGAGAAGCATATTTATAATATGTGCCCCGGTTCTTTCTTCATTATTGTTAGGCCATCCTATGAACAGAAAAACAGTATGTGAAGCCCATAGCATATAGTCAGCTTTGGGTATGTGAGCTTTCTAGAGACTGTGAAAGCTCCATGCAGTGGTAAGGAAAGGTCTGAATAATACTGACTCTAATTCTTTGACTTACCACAAAAGGCTTTTGGGCAACTAGCTTGGTCATACATCCTTGGCTGGATTTCTGATGAAGATGGTCATTTATAAATGTGCAAAATCTCTCCAGCTCTGCACTGGTCAGGTCATATTGGAAATAATTGCTTCTGCTCCTGACCCATCCATCTGTAAACACATCAGACTGACAGCTTGCTTTGCTCGCAGTGCCCAGTAGGCATGGGGACAGCACCATGCTCTAACAAAGGCCTCAGTCACTGACTAGCTTTTGGCAAGCCTCTGTGATACCAAACAAGAACATTGGTCTGGATGCTGATGATCCATAGCTTGTAGGTGTAAGAGATGTGAGGGAATGTGATTCTTCTCATACATGCTAAGATTATTGTGTTAAAACTCCAAATAGGGTAAACAATGTCTGATTTGTTTAAGGCTGGTCAGTGTCTGTATCAATATCATCAACTGTGTGAATTACTATTACAACCAGCTAACAGACACTCTCCTTTGGATAAATAGTAAATGACTGTGGGTTTGGAAACAAAGGACAAAGAGAAGCTGAGCTGTCTATACAGTGTACAATTATATCTCACACCCAGCCAAGATACTTTGGTAAAACAGCATCATCTGGGCCAGAGCAAAAACATTTGGCTTGCAGAAATAACAATACTTTGGTTCCTTTCACCTTGAAAAACGTTTATTTGCATTTGACTGCTGTAACATTTCACAATTCCCTGGGAAAATAAATTATTTGGGGTGTAGCAACTCTGGCAGAAGCATCAAAATGCTGGGACTTTATTTTCACACTTCTTTGTGATGTCAATACCCACATCAAAATTATTTGTATTCAGATTTCATGACTACTTGGAAGAAATAAAATAACCGAAAAACAAAGATTGCACACACAAAGGAAAAGTGATGGTCTCCAAGGATAATTCAAGAGGAGAACTTGATTGTGTGAATGCCAGTTACTGTCCACATCCCAGACTGGCAGTGAGGGGGAAGTTTTTGCTTAGCAATTTCTGTCCCTCTGTAAAGGTGAGCAAGGTGCTGTTAATAACTAAAACTTCCCTAAGCCTAATTATCAGGAGGCAAGAAACAACAAAAAAGGAGTTAAAAACAAACTAACAGAAAAATATGGGAGAATGAAATAGGCATTTATGGTGGTTTTTTTCCCCTGTCAGTTCATTACTAGTCTGATACTATAACTTCAGGGGTCATTTCTCTGCAGTCACAAAAATACCGAAACAAGGGGAAAGCTGCATGTAAGTAGAAGCAAAACCAAAACCCCTAGATAATCATACTCTCAAAAGAATTTTTATATAAAAGAGGCCTTGTAAAATAGAGTCCCCCTAACTCATATACTGTTAACTGCATTCCCCTGCTAATGGAAGAGAGAACACATTAAATGGAGGAAGGACTCATTGGAAACACACCAGAAAACATGATTAGGTAAAATATTTGATTTTAAAAACTTTTAATGCTTTTTAGAGGGGAAGAAAATGGTAGGACAGTAATAGATATGTCTTCCTATGCTATTTCTACATATGCAAGGATAGCTTGGATATGAACTTTGCCTCACTAAAGTTGACTGTAAATTATTTGCATTTCAGATTCCTGCAAGGAGTAACAGATGATACTCTGCTCTGATAGCTGTGCAACACATCAGACAAATTCAAATGATATACCAATATTGCTACTCTCACATCAAGACAGTGGTTACACAGTTTGTGCACAATATGCTCACAAATATCAATTAAGCAATTGACTGTGTAAAATAACCACATTCAAAGTCCAACCACTGCTATCCAAGTATTTCAGAGTTAACACAAGGTCAGACCAGTAAATGAGTTCTTGGACAAGCTAAATTTTGTAAGCAACTATTTGCCCAATAACAATTCATAAAATAGAAATTGCCAGGTAGCTTTAGTGGTAGTAGAAAGCACTTTAATTATCTAGGGGTAAAACTATTTCACATTCATTCCAAATAGGAGGTAAAATTATAAAAGTAGTTTGAAAAATACATCAGCGAACCAGCATGTCAGTGCAGCTCCTCATAACATGACTTTGGTGTGAAGTTTTTCTGATCATATACACTCCTTCATGAATGCCCACTTAAAAATAAGGCAAAGCCAATCTTTTGTACACACATCTCTTAAAATCAGAGTGAAAAGAAACATCCCCTAGACATAAATGCCTGACTAGCGAGTTCCATAGGGCCATGTATACCAAAGTGTTTCATTCCACAACGCAGGTGAGCCTGTGCTCCAAACCAGGGACCTGCCTAGACCCTTTTCTCCTGACCTTGAGCTGTAGCTCATGGAAAAAATCTGTTTAAACAGATAGAGACTATTTCATTTCATATTTTGGGAAGACATAATCAGATACGCGACTTCCTGGTTACTTTAATCCTTGTCAGAGAACAAAGAGCAAGATAAAATGGAACTTAGGGCTTGAGCCAAAATCCTTTGAAATCAATTAGATTCTTTTCATTGATTTCAATGAGTTGTGGATCAGACCACCTCTTCCTCAAGGCAGCAATAAGACACTTCCTAGAGAAGGCAGGGGTCCCCAGTTTCACCATTCATTCATTTTGATCTTTCAGTGTTTAATGAATCTCTTCATCCTGCTCTTATTCTCAGCTCTCAGCCAGGCAGGCATTAGCAGTGCATTCACTAGGCAGTAGAGGATCACCAGTATCCATCTTTCAAAAGAGACGTACAACTGAGGCCACTCAGGGCCATTAAAGATCCCATGGTATTTTTGCAAGAGCAGAAATAACAATGCCAGCGTCTTGGCCAAATTCCAGCCTCTTTAATTACATTCTGTCCATCTATATTCCCTCCTTAGTTTCAGCTGGAAAAATTAGCCACCATTTTCCACTATCTTTTAATCTTTTAATGCAGAATTAATTATAACAGAAAGACTATGAGTGTAAAATATTGGCACTTACAGCTATAATGAGAATATCATTGCTGTCCATAAAAATCAGAAAATACAACTATCTTTTCACAGGAAAAGTGTACATCATTAGCACAGCAAAAGTAATCATATAACCATTCTCCATTTTTAACAGAGAAAAGCCAAAATATGTCTAATTGGAAAAAAAAAACCCAAATACAACTCAAACAACCTAATACAAAACTAAAATAAAAAAAATAAAAAAAATTTAAAATATATATATACTTAGCACAGCTTGGACAAGCTCCACATCGCTATTTAACATAGGAACCACTCAGAATTCTTGACCAGTGGGATTATTTCTGTGCCTTTTGGAGTTGGAAACAATGAGATAAGATACCCAGCTATCTTGAGGAGCTCTAGACTAGAAGAACACGCAGTTATTTTTCAACATCCCTACTTAAAAACAAAGAAAGAAACAAAATTATCATTAATTAATTGATAATTTAAATTATCAATTTAATTGATAATGTGTAAAATAGATGATCATTCTGCTCCTTGAGGACACCAAGAATCTAGACAATATCTTCACATTTTTGTCTTAAGAAAAAAAGAGGTCTTAAATCCTTTTCTTTGCACAGAATGGATATAACATATATAGAGAAGACAGTGGTCCAAAAAGATCTCAGTTGGTACAAAAGTAACAATTTGAGATAAAGGTGCAGGATAACTATGTCTCTGCAGAATACAGTGAAAGAGAGTTCAACCATGAAAGCTTACAATTCACTCACTCTTCTGGCAGATGTGGTTGTGATTAAAAGGTTGTTGTTGGCAACAAGTAAAATGAAGAGCACTCTAGGGGGCCCAGAGAGCTAGTCCATTAACTTCATCAGCCCTAGATTTAGTTTCCATCTCAGTACAGTCTTAGGGAACAGTGAAATTGCATTTACCCATCCTAATTATGGGACTCACTGAAAATGTAGGGCAATAGGTAGAGAATTCATAGCTATAAATAAGGTCATGTGGGTATCTTTCTGTAGAAATAATTTGGTCATTTGCAGATCATATTAGGTCAAGTCACTTGTAGTACTGTAATCAAAGCTACAGACTGGAGAGCTTCAGGGTGATGATAAATGGCAGGAGATTTTTTTAAGAGTCAAGAGATCTGAAAGAAGAGAGAAAAACTAAGGGGAATCTTGCAATAAGTCCAACTGACCAAAGAGCTGCTGTTGTTTTGTTGAACTCAGGGCAATCTTCATGTTATCTGAGCTCTGTTTTGCCTCTTCAGCAGAATTGACAAAGTCTCTCATTTGCTAAGCCATCTAGCAGTGAAAAGCTGATATTTGGGAATTCCTAGAAAGAAACAATTCATCAATGTCAGGAAATGGCCTAGATAACTTCAGAAACTTCTGCCTTCAGGTTTCATGATAATTTGTGAGGAAAAGCACTTTAAAAAGTAAGGTATTGTTATATATTACTGGTATTATTTTCTCTCTGAGGCAGCAGTACCGTTTTGATAGCAAAATTCTGCTGTTCAAATCATCTTCAGTGTTCAACCATCCTGGATTTCATCCTATCTGTAGTGGTTTTTACCTGACATTGAGATGTAGACTGAGCGACTGAGCCTCTGTCTTATTTCTGACATCCTCCTGATGGTTACTGCTATATGAGCTGTACTCTTTACACAATGCATACATGCTTTTTCTCAGTGAGCCAACTCCAGCACAGACAGGCACATTTACCTTGATTCCCTACCACAAATGACTATATTTGTTGAGAATTAATGCTCAAATGATGGTTGGTGTTTCACTAGCTACAGAAAATATTAGAATACTCTTTACTCCTGAGATTTTGCAAAGAAGACTGCAACACAGAGATTTGCAAGAAAAGTTGGAAGCCTAATATGTCCAATTCAGAACTTTTTTCAGTAAGAGGTAACTTTCCTCAGAGAGTCTCCAATGCTATTCACAGAGCATGCAGAAAATAATTTTTAAAAATATCTGAGAAATTATCTTCACTGATATAATAAGAACTTCTTAAACTTCCAGAAAATATTTCAAAATTTTTGTTCTGATAAATTTTTCCCCGGCTCTCAGGGCTTGCAAACATAGCTAACTCTGTGAACACTATTTTTTAAAGTGTTTAATCTCTTCCTCAGCCCATTTAAATGCTTTTATTTGCTGTTTGTGCAAGATGGACAGACAGGAAAAGCTGAAAGTATATTCAGAGACTCCTATAAAACTTCTTATTACACATGTCACTGTTAAATGTATGATTTAAAAATTAGATAAATACATTGTTAATCAAATTTTTTAGAGATATCTCAATCCTTTAATAAGGAAAGACTAAATAATTTTCAGGCATATGTGTGCCCTTTCTCTACAGGTATTACTAAACACTGGGAAAATACCTGGTGCCCCTTGCTCGTCAATACTGGGTTTTTTCAGCAACTATTTATCCTTGATAATTTGCATGAAGAACTATTGAATTTGGGTGTGAAGAACTATTTGAACATATTGAAAAAATTATCTTTGCAACAGATGTCTCCAAATGCAGCATGTCCTGTCCAACAGATTCAAATTAAAGACTTTAGAGCAGTTACCCACCCATTGCTTACCCAAACAAGAAATCTCTACCTATCAAATCTAGCTAGTAGGTTATAGACAGAGAAAATAAATCTAGCAGCCTAATCTAATTTATGAATGTACAGAATTATGAATAATTGAATGAAGTTAAAAGAAGAAAACTCCAAGTGAATGACAGAGTGCAGATCAATTCCCAAGTAAAGCAGCGAACACACAATGGTTTAACACAAATTAAATTTGACTGAAAAAACCTAAAAAAAATTACTCTTCTGGCAAGAAATAGATGTGATGATCTAGCATATCCTATGAGCCCATGATTAATTGCCAAAAAGTCCTTCACATATTAATAACTTTCTTTTTTTGATTCTCTTGAAACGTGATTTGCTTTTGAAAACATAGATGCTTTCAGTGCTGTCATAAAAATAATAATATAAAAAAAGTTGTCCTCATGAAGGAAAGTATATTTCATAATTAAAAAGCTAGATGTAGCCTCATTTCTAGTTTGGAGGTCAGCCTGGATGACACAATGGCCATTTCTGGCTGGACTATCCACAAATACGTAATTGGAGTGTAAATTATTTTCACTATATAAATAGCTCCTGATGATATCACAATTTGTAAATAGTGCAGTTTGTTTGCCCAGAAGCAGCTTTGTGCTAGCTGACAGCTCTGGAAAGTTTCTGCACTTGATTATGCCTGTTTCCTCTTTACAGCTCAATAGAAAACCGGATGTCATGTGCCCAGTATTAATTTTCCAAATGTTCTGTTATATCCAGGACACATAAGCACCTTTAACATCCTTGTGTGGGAAAGCAAGCTGCTTGCACATAGATATATTATTTTTTAAGTCTTCATTTTTATGTTGCTGCAACATTGTATTTCACAGCTGGCTGATGAAACACACTAACTAGAATGATTTGGAATTCCTCAGTGCTCCTTAACAGGCAATTAAACTGAAAATAGAAATGACCATATGTGCTCAGGTGCATTTCTTCTACTGTATTACTCACACTGTTACCAGTAGAATATTTAAAGCATGCACTGGTGCAGCTGTGCTAGGGGATTTCCAAACTTAACCACTCAAACTTGCCCTAGAGAATCCTTAAAATTGCATCTGTTTACTAAGATTTTTCCATTAACCTTTCCAACATCATGGCATCTTTTTAACTTGCTTAGTGACTATAATAACAGTATGCTGTATTATGTACTATAATAACAGTATGCTGTATATCTGAAGACATTTATACACACAGAGAAAGTATTCTAGAAACCTTCTATCCTTCTCAAATAGTAAAATAGTATTAAGGAATGGCTTTGAAGGAGAATACCCTCCTTTTTTTTCCTACAGAATTTGAAGTTAAATTCATCACAGAAAAGCTAGGAAATCCTGTGCTGAGAAACTCCAGAAGCTGGCACAACATATGGCAAGATGAAATGGGATGAGTGTCTGGGGTAATGTGGTCCCTCAGAGAGAAACCTTCTTCTGTTACCTTGTAAAAACTGCCTTTTCTTGAAAGCCTAGACATTGTTGTATCCACCTCCCTTCATCTTCAAGAAGAGACAAAGCTGTTACTACTTTCCTGTCTGTTCCTTAAGCAAGAATGCACAAGAGCAAGATCTTACCAAGGAGCCAAACAGAAGGGAGGGCTTTTTACCAAAAGAAGTGTAAGATAAGTACTATTTTCCATACACAGTACTATTTTCAATATAAATATTTTCTTCCTTGTGTCCATAGAGGAAGCAAGGGGGAAGGAAAAAGATACATAGCTTTTACCTACTAATGTGAACATTTTTAAAGTGTAGCTCAGATTTAGAAAAGGCTTATAGAAGTTATGAATACTTTCTATTGTGGGTAGCAGTTTTTGGAGAAACATCTGTAGAGTTCAGTAAGTTAGATCTTATCCAATTCTGTAAGAATTGTCATAGGAAAGAAATGGAAGCACATAAGCTGACAGAACCATACAAATAAGTGGGGCCATCTCTAGGATAAAGACAGTGATGGTCATAGAAACCTGCAGCATCCAGAGGAGAAGCAACCAGCCCAGGTGGAGGGACAATGCAGCAGTTTGAGATTCGAACTCTAGATCAGGAAGCCCAAGGAGCTCCTCCCTCCACAGACACCTGTGGCAGGGGTTCCAGGGCTGCCAGAGGAAGAGAGGGAGCTACCCCAGCTCTCAGTTATAGCTGTGAGAACTGTGACTTAGCAAAATAAAACAGCTGAAATGAGGATACAGACAGCTATGTTGTATCAGTTTGAAGTTTTTTTCTAAGTTTCTGCACTGAAACTGCGATTGTTGAAAAGTCAGATTTGACTTATTTATGAAAGTCTTGTTAAGGTTAATGAGAATATCTGTTAGATAGGTGACAACAAACTTTGTCATTATTATTACAACACCAAAATGTTTTTTCATGTTTCAGGATTAGAAAGCAGTGGGTGTCTTGAATTCCAGGTCTCTGAAAAGCTCCATGAGAAGATCATATATTTAGATCAGCAGCAACATAGAAGCTGTCAGCTAATCGTATTTTGATCCTAACTGAAACACTTTAATTGGAAATAAAATAAAAGTAGCCTGTTTGAGGTGAGGGTGAGGCACTGAGCTGATAGACATCAAGTCTTTCTTTCACTTACATGTCATATGTCCCTTATTATTTAGATCTAGACTCTTTCTAGATTTTCTTTTAAGCTGCAATATCAAATAACATTTATCTAAGCATTTTAAAATCATGACAAGATAAAAGCCAATCTTTTTGTAATCAGTATGCACAGAAGAAGAGAAGCAGTAGTAAAGCAGTTGATGCATGTTTGCTGACAAAATATTTAATCCAAACATTTAATTTCAATCTGCCACTGTTCTCAGTTGGTATAATTACTTTAAGCAAATATCATGTAGAAAGGAACAGAAAATAGTCTCAGCTACTGAAATGTAAATAATAAAATATAATCATAATCAAATGTTTAAAGCGATATAATTCCATTCTAGGATCATATTGTGTGGACTATTTTAAATGTTTAAGTGATTTTAAATTATTTCTGACATAATGGCCTATGAAGCTGCAAGCAGTGGAAAACATTTAATTCTCTCTTGCGTTCAAACACACAATTCTTCAAAGGTAATACAAGGAAATCACACTGCAGTCCATGGAAATTTGTAGACTTTTGCTTTTCATGTCATTGAACATTAAAATCAACACAAACTTTGGGTAGTGATGATAACAAATTTTTGTGGGATTTAAGCAAACTAATATGAACAATGTATATCACTCTTTTAAGCTTACTTAAACCTAATTAGCTCAGTACCTGGTGACAGAGTCTCCAAGTTTTAGGACAAAATTTTTGAGCAAATCTTCTATTTTCTGGAAAATTAGGGATGTAAAATACCATTCCATGCAAAAGCCACTTTGATTTTCTGCAATAAGCTAATCAACCCATCACAAATCTTGTGGCCCTACAAAGGGCTAAGGGTATGAATAAGGTGGATTTCATTGATGACTAATTCTTTTCTTGTGGTTTTCCACATTCTTGACTCTATAACAATGTTGTCTATAGCACTGATGAGATTTTGGACCCTGTTCTAGAAGTTATATAGGCTTGTAATACTTAAATACAACTGCAAGCCAATCGTGTGCATTATTCAAAACAAACAAAAAACCCCAACCAAATGAAAAGACTGCTCTTTAGTGAGTAAAATTTACTTTTGTGCAGAGGATCATTACAAAGGAAGCACAGAACTCAAGTCTTGTTTAAATACTGACTTGCAGATTAATGGGGAAAATTACAACTACAGTAACTACAAAGTTCATAGATAGTTTTACAATTTGGAAAATTAAAAATACGTTTAATCACATGTGTCCCAATCATATGAATAAAATTATTACAAGGCTAAGAAGGGGCCAGATAAAAATAGCTTTGTTTGCTAATTGAGTGCAATATTTTTTTTGCCAAGTTCTGTACTATATTATAAAGTTTGATCCCCAAAGTAACTTGCCTTCACCTTTTCTTCTTCAAAGACCTCCTCTAGAGTAGGAGTGTTAGTGTGGAGTATAAGTGACCATTGAATATCAGTGCTCTCCTCTCCTTCAGCCACTCAGGCTAGTCCCAGCACTTGCGCGTCCTTGCAGACTGGGAACAGGGAGCCAAGCTCAAAGCCTGCACTGCTAGTTCCCAGCCACGCTCCAGTCTCTCGGTTCACCTAGACACATGGCACAGTTTGCATGTACAGGAGGTGAGAGAAAACGTTTCTACTTGTAATGGTGAGAGGGAGGTATTTCTGTTTGTTTCTGTATATAGCAAAAGCACAAGTTCATTTCAAAGCAAAATGATGGATGTCCTTAATTTGTTACTTATGAAGTGCATGAGCAGATGAGATAATGCAAACCAGAGAGGTTATCCAGACTAACAAGATATAATAAGGAAATCAGAAACAATCCAAAAAAAAAAAAAAAAAAAAAAAAAAAAAAAAGGAATGTTTTAAAGTGAACTAAGCAAGATCCAAAGACACTCAGAGTCATGTAATCTCTAACATAATTACACCAATATTTCTCTGAAGTGAAGTTACAATTTTGTTTACTTCTCAGGCAGACTCGCCTGTATTACAGGTCAAGCACGCGTGTCAAAACCGGCCGGTTTTTCCGGTTTTTCAGCAGTGATTGCTGTTACTTATCGGGTTTGTTTCCATGGCTAAACAGGTAGCGCGCAGCCCCGGTACCGGAGCGGAGCGGGGCGGGCGGGGAAGGCGCAGCTGACAATGGCAGCAGAGGCTTTATTTATTGCTCCCAGCGGGGGGGCGATGCCGCAGCTTCTTTACAACCATCAACACCCTGGGGCTTTTTAGTTCCACATATAAGACAAGGAAGATGGGGGATGACAACTAACCTCAAGGGATTAGGTACCTGAATCCTATCCCAACTACTAGCAGACTCCAACTGTGTTTAAATGTTTTTTGAAGAATTTCTGATGTTCAGTGGTTGCTGATTACTTCCAGATTTTAGTTCTACACCAGTGGAGCTCTGCAAAGAGTTTAGCAGTTGTTAAAAATTGCAATTGCACCAAAGAAATGTGTTCTTTAAAACCAGTTTCAAAAATATTACAACACTGTTGAAAAAACTCCAAAAAACAGACAGAAAAAAACTCCCAAATCAAAACCAAACCTACAGGCTCTTCACAGTGAAAGATGAATGCAGAGAAGCAGGGAAAAAGGTGGGAAAGAGGGTGGAGAATATGACAGGGATCATTTTAGTTTTAAGGCCTTCTCAAATTTTCCTTTAAATATTATAATGATATTTTAATCTTCAAGAGGATGATTTACATAAATTTTCTATAGACAACATTTCCTTTCTATTGAGTTTACACAATTTAAGCTTCAACCTGAAGGTTAAAGCAGCAAAAGCAGCAAAAGGGCATGTCTGGGCCCTTCCTCCATTATTAAATGTCAATATAAGAGAACATGTATACCTAGATAAATCTTTTATTTTAGTAAGTTAGATACAATTAGATAGTAAGATACAATTTCAGTATTACAAAATGAAATAGAAAGGGTTTTCTAACACACACAAAAACCCCCCACATATTCTGTTTTCAGCTACATTCATCTTTCTAGTAAATCAGAGACCATTCAGTGAGTAGCCTAAAGGTAAACATGGTGAATCTGAGCTACTGAGTCTCAAAACCTACCAGTAAGGTGTCTCTTAAGTTTTCTTCAGTTTTCTAGAGAATGAAAGGCATAATCACCATATTTATATCTAAATACTTCATTGCTTTGTCAACAAAGAAAGCATATTAAGAGGAGGAAAACCTAAAAAGAAGTAATACCATTACATAACTATCTTTTGTATATTTCTCCTGAATTTAAGACAAGTTTTGAACACAACTCAGTGGAAGACAGACTTCCTTTGTAAGGTAGATTTGTCTGTTTGTTTCCAGGTATGTTAATGGTTTTAAATAGCAATCAAGGCTAAAACAAGTGCTTTAATAGTAGAAGAATTAAGAAGAATTATTATTTCCATTAACTTTTTTTCAATGCAAGTGTAAAAATTTTAATTCACCAAAGCTCTTTCCCATAAAAGAAAAGGAAAAGAAAAAAGAGGAGGATGAAGAAAAGGAAAGAGTAAAAGAGAGAGATTAATGGAAGATTTTCCAGTCCGTGTAAGTCCTTAAAATCTTAGTAGTAAACTGAAATTCACTTCATCTTCAGAAATGCTCACCATGTTTAGGTAGGCACTGTTTGCGTAGCAGAGTTCAATTCTGATATGAACTTCTTCTAGTTTTGCAATGCAATACTGTAATTTGCATCTTTCTAGCAAGCTCCAGGACAGTATAAAACGAAATTATTTTGGTCAGGCTATAGCTCAAGCAGCAAAAGCCAGATACTACTGCATATTCACATGGTGCAAACCAGACAATGTCTGTTTCATGGCACTGGGATTTTTGGGAGTACAATTTCAACATGGGAATAAATTTCAAATATTTTCAGATCCAAAATGGATCTGATGTAAGAGACTTCTGGTGCATCAACAGCACTATTATCCTATTACAACATGTGCATTCATTAGAGAGGAGTTGTTTTTGTGTGAAATAATTCTCTGATGGTGAGCTGTATTTGTAGCACTGACTCTTGGCAGCACACAATATACCACAGCCAGCATTGTCCAAGAAGGGATTATTTCATTCCACTACATCATATCACAACTGACTGTACCTCATAGTACAAATGCATCCTTGTCATTGCAATTTGTCACACTTTTTTGTGTGCATTATAGCTCACTGAAGTCTCATCTCCCGTGCTGAATAGCCCACTGCCATATAACAGATGACACTATAAATGAAAAAGACGAGATCTCAACACGGGAGATATTGGTCATAGTATCCGTTACAGAGCTGGCTGTCTCTCAGATCACACACATTCTGGAACTGCATCCAAAGCTCAAGCAGGGGACAGTTTTGCTGCCACCATCATGTGTCTGCTGGCCTCTTAGCAAATGTGGCTTGCTTTACATAATCATAGGACAACTTAGCAGCAGATGCACATAAAACATCTGGTGTCAATACTGTTTGTTCCTTAGTTATCCAAGAAGCCAATGTACAACTGAAAATAACAAAACCTGTATCTCCATTGTCATCATTGTCCACACTTTTCTTCCATTGAAAATCATCTCTTCAGTTTCAAGAGAAGTAAAGGTAGAATGAGAAGGCAGGAAGAGTTAAGCCTAGTCAATGGGAACCTCTGGGGAGAGGGCACAAAACAGGCTGAGGTGCCCACCTCTTCTCTGGGTCTGCATTCAAGCCCTGCCCTGGGTGAAAACCCAGTATCCTTTGAGCACTGGGTCAGATTGTAACTGTGCTGGGGGATGGCTGCTTGACTGGGACTCCATGCCTACATCTCACTGTTGATGTGTATTAAAACAGTGTAAAACAACCTACACCAAGAAAAGTCCTGTAGATGTGTGTATGGGGGGGATTCTTTGGAATTTTCCAAAAGCCTTAAGTCCCCCACCAGCTTCTCATCCCATTCCCATGGCATCCTCTCATGCCATAATACCTGATGCTAACCAGCTACTTTGCCTTGACCACTGTCTTTCATGAAGAAGAGTACGGTCTCATTGAACCCTTATGTTATCCTTGTTTCATCCATTCTTTGTGTACAAATGTAAACCTTTTACTTACACTGCAGGTTTTCCTGTGCAGTGATTGTCTTTGTTATACATTTGTAAAGTGCTTAACTCAGAGAATCCATGGTCTACACATGCTACTGTTATAGAATGATAATAATAGGAGGCAGATTACTTAGAGGGAAGTGCATGAATTTTTCAAACAGGTATGTGCAAATCAGGAAAAAACCCTCAACAGTGAAAAATTTGTGATAGTTAGCAGAATGAGTGAAATACATGAGTGGGCAATTGCCTATTGTATTGGTTTATATCATTGTGAAAAGTCTTTTAACAAGTTTCCCCTCTCAAGAATTATTTCCATCCAGTTAACATGGAACCACTAACTCCAACATTTCCATTTTGTGTAGGATATAAGGCAATTCAGCCAGCACAGAAAAACAGTGCACAGCAGGGAAATGTTTTAGATAAAACTGAAGTGTAATTTCTGCGATTCTAACATACCTAATGAACTCACTTTAATACAGCAGTACAGCAGAGGTTGAGATTTCTTGAATCACAGACACATTTTCTAGCAAAACAAAAACTTTATGATACATTCATGACTGCAAAGTAAAATATTCTGTTTCTCAATATTAAGGAGATTTTGTTGCTCTTAAGTCCAAGAGGTGCTCTTTTTATTGGTGAGAACTTTCTTTCTAATCCTCAAAACAAATACAGGTTATTTCAGGTTCAGATCAAGCTACTTGGCACATTTCACAACATCTTATCTGTACAGAATGTTTTCCAAAAGCCAGATTTCAGTTCATTATCAAGGGATGAATGTAGTACAATAGCTCAGAAAAGTTGTTCATAAATACTCTGAATGATACGGTAAATTTTAGCCCATTTGCACTACACATCCTACGCCCTGCCTGCATAGTGCTCCCCAATCCTTGGCAAATTTTAAGTCTTGAGCTAATCACTTTACAGTTACCTCTGAATCCATCACACAGCCAGGCTACAAATGGCTTGTCAGGGCACTGTTTCCTTCTTCATTCTGCTTCCTTTTAAGTTAGTACCAGCACTTTACAGCAGAAGAACATCAATTAACAGTAAATTATGACAGGATTCATGTGGGATCATATATTACAATCTCCTTGGTGCCAAAACCTTTCACAATGATGAATACCAATATAGTGAATACCAAACACAACTTATAAAGATTTTGCCATTTCCTGAAAAGTGTTGCAATCTACCTTTGATTCCGAAGACGCAGCACATCTTTATCTGTTTGAAAATACGAACTTTTGCTCATGAGATCTACACAAAGGCTCTTTTATGTAGGTCAAAGGATGCTTCCCCTATGCCCATTTAATATGTTTTCTGTGAAGTTCTGTGTGCTGCCCTTAGGGCCATGCACATGCTGTCTATATGCATGCAAGTTGCACAGCAAGTTCTTCTCCCTGCTCCATCACAATATCTACAGTTCCATCTGCCCTGTAATGAAATTGTGCGCCTTCATCTATTTTCCAAACATTCTTAAGTGTCATACATACAGTAAATCATTGCTTTATGAATACGCCTCTAAGACAAGGACACAGTTTACAAGAAACTTAGCATTTAAGCTATTTTCATCTTGACAATGACTGACATGTCTCTCAGAGAATATTATATTTTTAGAGTACTTTGAAGGCACTGTACTTAAGAAACATGTCTCGTCAATTGGATGAACTGCTGAACTAAGTCTTAAATGTTTAAAGAAGGGTCAAAAAGACACCCTGATACAAAAGTGTGCAACCTACACCTGACTAATACCAGAGTAGAAATTCAGTCAATGAATAATTTTTGTGAGTTTTCTTTCTATTTAAAAAAAAAAAAATCTTATACGTTTTCTCTGAATATTTATCAGACCTGGAACTGATATTTTAAGAAGTAGAAGTCAAGCTGTAAAGGAAAAAAAAAAAAAAAGCGCACGCTCCATTCCTCATAAACTTCATGAGAATTTCCTCAACACATGTCTCCATTTATACAACACATCAAGGAGGGCTAGAATCCAATTTCAAATCAAATAACCTCCATATCGATGTGTGGTGTAGTTCACAATGCACTCTTATCAAGTCGTGCTTTCTGGTGGCTAATGCACACAATATAACTTAGAGCAGCCATTTGGCAGAACACTGCTGTAGTCAAATTGAAATAGCCTTCAGTACCTTGGTTAAAATGGAGAGCCGTAAGGAGTGCCTGTCATTTGGTGAAAAACAGTGTCTTTAAATTAAGAAAAAGAACTTCCCTTGAAAATGCAACCCGGGACAATGGCACAGATGTTAGGATCTTATTTAAAACTGTAAAGGCACAGTGCAGCACAGAGACATGATTTGTTAAGAAACAAAAGATCATGCGCCTTGTGTGACCAAAGATTTGCTGCTGGATTCTTGTCTTAGAGATAGCAACAAAATGTGAGTTGCCTACATATATTTGCTCATTTGCTCATATGGCGACATATAATTGCTCATTCTTCAAGGAAAATGACACCTTTAAACTGATATCACAATACAGAACAGACATATATCTAACCAAAAAATAGAAACCATGGTAAAAATCATATTTGATCATATGAAACAGAGTAGCTGATGTAACATTATACATTTAAGAAATGTACAGCTTTTTTTTAAACACTGAGATGGACCATATTAATAAGGAGTCAACTAATATAAACAGAAATCCATACCAAAAGAAGATTATGAGTGAGATTTAAAAATCACTGAAGGTCATGGAAAAAATTTCCACTTACATCAACAGATCCTTTAAAATGTCTAGCTACTTCACCTAAGTAAGTCACGACTAAATCAAGTACCTGAAACACCAGTTCTTATTTAAGACTGGTGTTTCTGGTGCCTGATCTAGCTATGCAACTTATTTGGTTGAAGTATCAAGGAGCTGTATCAAAGGGCAGTATCAAAGAGCTGAAACTGTTCTTCCTAAGCAAGCAGTACACGGGACTGTTGTCATCAAGAGCTCAGCTAGTAGGTCAAGGACAGCAGTTCCTTCCATTTCCTAGGTACTTGTTAGGAGGGCACACCTGAGCAATCCACCCAGCTTTGGCTCTCCAGTGTCACCAATATGATGGTGAATTTTAAGGACTCCAGCAGAGGCCGCCAGCACAGGTAGGAAGCACATAATCTCCGAGGAGGGGCCAGGGCTTGTTCAGCCTGGAGAGGAGGTGGCACTGAGGGGAACTCGCAGCATCTCCCTGTGCAAGAAGGGAAAGATTCCTGGCTCTAGAGCAAGGGTCCTCACTGAGGGCAATGCAGGAAAAAGAGAATCAAGCATCATGGATTAAATCAGAACTCTAGAAACAATAAAAATAAAAATCCTTGAAAGGATAGTTAGGGACTGGAACAGATTTCATCAAGAAGTTGTGGAATCTCTGTTATTGGAGAGCTTCATGGTCCAACTGATTGAAACCCCACAGCTGATATAGCTCCTACATGAAGGAGACGAGGGCTCCCCCAGCCTGACCTAAATAAGAAACAGAGCACTACAGAGATTGTTTTCTTCTATGATGAGACAGCAGACACATTAGGGAAATTACAGGGATAAAACCAAATAGTGCTTATTTTGTTTAAGAATCAGCATTCGCTGCTGAAATTTATAAATACTTTGAAAAGTTTGTATGTTAAAAACATGTGCTTTCCTCTTTGCTAAAAGTGCGGGATATCAGAACATATGAAATTTGAAAATCTGTGTTAATTCAATGAAAATCTGTGTTAATTCAATGCCATATGGCTGTAGGCATTCATCCAAGAAACTGGCATCTCAACAAATTACTAGAAGAGCTTTCCAGATTTGAAGTTGGAGTTCAGTGGAGAATCCAGTTGACTGGCTGCTTAAAGTAAATGAACCCCTTGCAGGGCCTGCCTCCCTGTCTTTACTTTAGGAAAGGCAGTCTCCCACTTCCAATAGCAACAGCAACTCCAGAAGGCTTTGCAGAGGTTTTTACACCTCTATTTCCCTAGCACTCTCTGAGAGAAAGGATTATGTTCTGCCTTCCACCTCACCCAAAACAATGATAGGAAGAAACACAAAGCACAGTAGAATATTGGAAAGGGCTACATGATTTTCTGAAATTTCCCCACCCAGCATATCAGAATGCAGAAGAAGCTGAACAACTCTACCCAACACTACTGTGAGAAACAGCTGGCTGCCAGGAACTATCACAAGAAGAAGAATTTGAAGAAATAATTAATATTCCATGGTGTAAAATAGCATCTTAAGTAATCTAAACGCTAGGCAAAATTTAGTCAATTATTAATGTCAACCAAAAAAAAAAAAAAAGGCTGCCAATACTGTATTGCAACCACTCAGAATTTTAAGGGAAGACTAATAACACTATGAGATTACCTTGCCTAAGCTTGATCAGGGAAAAGTAAAAATCAGGTGCTTAAAATTATGCAAGCTAAAGTATGTTAGTATGCACATATGCACTAGAAAGATAAAGATAGGGTGGGTTTTTCTTCAGATCAGTAATTCTTTTACTCCATGGTGAATCTGACTAGAAAGTCTAAATGGAAGCAAAATAATAGATAGCAATTATATCAAAACTGTACAAGTATTATTTTTGATAATGTATCAGAGTAACTAGAAAATCTACAAACTTCCAGATTCAGACTTCACAAACAGCAAATGAGCAGTCAGACTGGATGCAATGGGATTAATCAGCATGTGAAATATCTCTTCTTTGTGCATCTGAAGAATTAGAACCCTCATTTAAGCCATTTCACAAGAAAACAATTCCCTCTGCATAAGTGGTTTTGGCAAAGATATGGTATTACTTTGTTTCAATTATTGTATTTTAGAATTTTGATTCTTGACTCCCTGCTGGAGATGTATGAACATTTTAAAAACTTGTCAGACTTTTCAAAATCCATGTTCTTGTTTAAGTCTCTGTACTGATGGAGACTTTTATCTGAATCAGTTTGTTCATTACTAAGTGCTAAGAAACATTACAGATGAAGTATGTCTGTGATCTTAGATAAAAGTATTCTGTTCCATTCACAGTTAACTCAATAAAAGAATTGCATCCGACCAAATTAATATATGATTGGAAACCTCGAAAGAAAGGCTTCTGTGAAAAGAGATGTTGGTAAAAAAAATACAAAACACTTTTGTCATCAGAAACAGTAGTGAATCAGTATCCAGCAGAACAGGAAGCTTGAATACATTATCGCAATACCTAAAGTTAATGTTGTGACCTTTTATCAAAATGAAATATCCTATAGGTATTTTCTTAATGATAGGAGGTTATGCATGATCTCCTGTCCAGATTAAAGACATAGAACATTTCACTCAATTAAATATAAACTGTAATGTATCACTGTATACCCCAAATACACAGATTTTATACATGGACCAAATTCCTATTATTTTACTACATTGAATTTTCAATGCTAAAAGTGAAATTCTTCTTCCCAATTTCAGTGATAGCATATCCTGTTTGTCTGAAAAAAGTAGTACATATATCACAGCTGCTGGACTTCTTCCTTACCAGAATAGTATAAATGACAATAAAGTAGATAAGGATTTAACTATTGCATAATTATTTCAGCTATTATTAGAATTAAATAAAATGTGGTTTTATCATTTTCTGGGGACAGACCCAAATCTTGCCCTTTTTGTAGTATTTCCTTAACTTGTCTTATCATGACTTGCAAGTTGAATTCAAACAGGAAAAAAAACCCCAAAACTGTCCTTGTGTGGTCTTATACTTGATAGTGGGCAAAGCTTAGGGGAGTGTGCAGGTCTGCATTTGAATCAATCACATATTATCTAGAGTATTCTCGTCTTTCAGGCTGTGTGAGGTACATGGGAAATTCCATTACAGAGTTTGCATCTCCATCATTTATTATCTACAATGACAGACTGGCATTTCTTGCAATCGGGGAGAAAAATACTGTGTGGATAATAACTCAATTATGTCTTAAAATTAAGTTCAAGAGAAAAGTTTGTGCACTGTATAGCTCATGCAAGTATTTTCTCAGAGGCTGTCAGCTCTGAGAAAGCAAATTGTGAAAGGGTATTTTTTAAAAGATATATTTAAAAGATACAAAAAGATACATTGTATACTTTGAAGTATGTAAGTTATTAAATGTCTTCCCTAGTAGAGAAACATCTTCATTTATGAGATTTCACTACAACATTATGATAACAAGGACCTGAGGGAGGGAGTTTCAGAGGAGAATGTCTTGTGCATCTGAGTCACAGTTTTCAAGCAGCACCTCTTCCTTTCTTTATTACTTGTTCCAGAAGAACAATCACAGAAATTTTATAATTTGATTGGAGAAAAAACAGTATAGCCTCACTAACTGTAGCCGCACAAGTATTTCAATTTGGTACATTTTTCTTGATATTTAAAAGGATAATGTTAGATTTCTTTTAAGAAAAGAAATACTATTTTATTTTCTATTGTAAAAACAGGCCCAAACAGTAGCTAGCGGTTTTTCTGAAAACACTTGTCATCTTATGCAGGAAAGATAAAACATGAGGTTCTAGGTAATTTAGAAGTTCTGCTGCATCATCCAAATGTGATGAAGAAAACCCCAAATTTCTGAGAATTTAGCATTTTGCACAACTGCTGCCAGTGGGGCCAGATTTGAGTGAAGATTTTACCTTTTCTGATGCCTCTGCTAACACCATAGGCAAAGGCTAGACCAGGTGATACAGAAACTGTTGAAATGCCACAGAATATGACACATACCAGAGCAGACACAACAACAGTATTTTGCTACTGCAAAGTCTCATTTTGGCTGTGTGTTATGCACTTTCATTCATTGTAGATGTGTGAATAAGTGATGCATGAAAATGATCTTTTAAATACAGGACAAAATTGGGACCACATATCTCTTCCCGGCATTGAAGAGGGAGGTCTGTTAGTGACAATTTATCTTCAAGAGACAAAGTCTTTGGCACTGCCCAACCCATCCCCCCACCCCCCCACTCCCCCAAAATATTTGTGAATGGGCAGGCAGACAACATCACTCCTCAAAAACAGCAGCTTCGAGTCCTGGTTGATCAGCTGGGCCAACAGCAAATCTTCACTGAGCTCCTCTGATGCCTGTGGCCTGTGTACAGGGAAGACTAGGGCATGACTGCACTGGAGTAAAAAGAAGAGCAGCCAGCCTTGCTTCAATTTCCTGCTGAATACTGTCATAGAAATAAGGAGATCTGAGCTCAAAATCTCAAAACTTGCAAATCACTCCAGGAGAAATAGGTGATTTCCAGCAAAAAGAAGAGTAAAAGCATTTTAGATGCTGTGTTATACTCTTAATTCTTGGCTAATATGTAGCCAAAGCTTGTTTATTAGCATTCAATTGCTTATCATTAGTGAGAGGCTAACTATGATTAAAGACTAGGGATTTCAGCAGCTGTAATTTGGTGGTTTGCTTTTGTAGTTTTTCTGTAGTGGGGTTTTTTGGCTTGGTTTTGTTTTGTTTTTGAGGGGGGAGGGGCTGGTGTTTGTTTTCAGTTGTGGAAAGGTTTGAAAAGCTAAATGAAATGTGACATGTTTTCTAGAGCAACTTTGATTTAGCCAGCAAGGAAGCGTGGAGAGGACTGCATCTCCTATCATTGTGTGCTTTCTGTTTGGCTTTGGCAATAAGCAAGCCAAAAAGATAAAATGTATTTGCAATAACTGAAAGGAAAACTGTGAATAGAAAAATTACCATACCAGTGGAAATGATCTGCTCTCACATTGTGAGACCAGCTGTTCTAGCCTTCATCATTTGTACGTCTGCGGTATGAAGGGTGAATATACCCCATTATTGGAGCTGTGCACAACCTAGCCTGACCTAAATGCCAAGAAATAAGCAAGTGAGAGTGAAGCATCAGTGGCAAATTGGAATCTAAAGCCTTTTGTGCTTGTTAAATGGTGGAATGATTATAATTGGAAAAAGTGATGTGCATTAGTTCTGAGTGAATGTACAAGAAATGACAAGCGTGTAACTTAATGATTACTTCACAACACCCAGGACTGCCTTCTAGTCTTGCACTGAGAGGCTGAGCCCTACAGCAGAGAAAACTGCATGTCTTCTCCTGCTATTCATGGGCATCCTCCACAGGTCACATGGAAATAACCCTGAAGTGATAAGTCTCGGTTTAGGAAGTCTGCTTCTTAAGCTTATATAAGTCATTGTGACAGAGCATTTTTTTCTCTCTCCACAAGCCTTTGTCTGTATTAGTAGCAACTGGGCAGAGTCCAGCTTTAAATGAAAACATACAGTCACAGTTTATTCTCACAGGTAGAAAGCATATTCACAATCAACATCTGTAAGACTCGCTTGACTACGTGTCATTTAGCCTTTATTATTTTTCATGTTTTTATTCTGCAGATCACCATGATGGTAGCAAAAAAAAAAAAAAAAAAAAAAGCCAAAAAACCCAGCAAAACATTAGTTCAAACATACTAATGAATAGTTTCAAGTGAGTAAGAAAATTAATAACTACAGATTAATTAAACTTCTTTTTACAGCTGGCAGAAACTATTTCCCAGGATATTAGAAATTCAGTACAATTAATTTTTCTTCATGTTAAAAGAATTTCTGTCTAGGAAAAACATTGCCAAGCATTTCCTGGATGATAGGCATGTGCTTTATGGTAGGCTCATATAAAGATTCAGGGTTAAATGCTCAATGAAAATGTATAGTACATAAATCTACACACAGAAGTGGCAGGCAGAGTGTCAAGAAGCAATCATCTCCAAAGTCAGTTTACCCTCACAACAGGGGCCTTGTCACGGTCAGAGTTAAACAGGCTCTGGATAGGACTGAACTTCTGTCTGCATAAAAGTGAGAACTGGGGAGTTTACCAGGACATTGGAACTTCACGAATAAGAAATATAATTAAACAAGCTGATCCTAGTTACTTTTCACAAGGAAGATCTTGAAGCTCTTGAAAAGCAGTTCACCAAAAAACATTTCACAGAAATTTTTTACTGATGTTCATTTATATGTTACTTTCAATATGCTATCTTTAAAACTAGAAGAATTCCCATATTCTCAAGTAATTAAGATCTGGATTTTTTCATAAAAGAAAAGTTTCAATCACTTTCTATATCAATAGCTGAAGTCCTTTGAAAACTGCTGAAGATTCTTAGCTGAAGAAAATTTTTTTACATGCTATGATGATAGAGATCTAAGCATTAAAGAAAAAGATATAAAAAGTGATCTTTAAACAATTAAATTACTAATATAATTTTCTTACTCTTGTTAGTAAGCTCTCAAGTCAAGAGGTAACCCAGTACTACAGACAATTTATGGACATCCAAAAATAAGCCAGAAATGAATGACTGCTATAAGTAACACATGCAACAAAAGTCCCTAATCCTTAGGTCCAAAAAAGGGACTTACGATGGCTCTTAATGTTTTGCCAACTCTCACAACAGAAGAAAATGCAATCCTATTTCTATGTAAGAGCCTTTCTTGTTTCTATGGAGGAATTTCTAAGGAACCCGTTAAAATTTGAAAGTTTAGAGTAGCTACTGCCTTCTTACTTCAGATTCATAAGCCTTCCAGAACAGCCTGGATGTTCCTAGCCTTGCCCCACATTTTCCCATGCAATATTTGGAAAGATGGAACTTCAGGGACAGAGCTGTTCTCCCTTGTTCTCTTTCATTAGTAATGTTCATTTGAATATGATTTACTATGGAAAAGGATGTTAATAAGAAATGCTTTTTTACATTTATTAGTGGAGAGATGGCCTGACAGTTGGGAAGGAGAATGTATTATAAAGACGATAGTGCAGGTAATATCCTGTATATTGAGTCTAATCACCCATTTAAAGTTAAAACAGGAGTTGTTAAGAATGTAGTGAATCACACTGTAATGATTAGTGATGAGAATCACCTAGATAATGAAACTGGTATCAAGAAACAGATTTTTCGGCAGGATGATTATCCTGCAAGATTGATTAAAAGGATAATTGTAGAACAATGTAACCTTTTCCATAATTACAGCACTGAACTTGTTTAAAGCCATTTGTCATAACAGTGTGGCTCTACCATATCACAGAGACTGACCACTGATTAACATGATATTTTTATTACCTTCTAGGAAAGTGAGATATTGCCACACCTGTACATGCTAGTTTTACTACCTCTGCATCAAAAGTTAAGAATATTGTAAAACCACTTGAAGCAGTCAGAACTATAAAATTCCATGCCGTTGCACATTTCTAATTGCTGAATCTCAAGGATGAGTTTTCCATCTCTTTTACTGTGAGGTCCTGTGAGACAAACACTGTAGCACTCTCTCACTGGTACTGGCATGTTTACAAGACGAGACTGCTTTTCAACATTTGGCACAGCAAAAGAAAACAACAGAGAGCTTTAAAATTGTACTCAAGGAAGTTCTAAAAAATCTGCAACTGGAAATGCTGAAAGTTCCAGTATTTGAGATATGACAGAGCAGGGCAGTGAAAGAATTTTTTGTTTGTTTTGTGGGTTTCGTTTTTTCTTTAATATTTTAATGAACAGTTTAAGTAAGATTCAGTGAGAAATTCCTGAAGATTTTTAAGAACCTCCCAGTATTCTTTACAATACAATTAAATCTTTCAACATTTTAGCCACACATTCAAGTACTAAGGTTTTAACTTGGGGGAATCTTTTCAACCTTTAAGAATTATGAAGTCCAGCAGCAGGTTTATCAAAAGAAACAAACAATATGATGATGCTGACATGAATGTGGGCTATAGCATTTAAGGGAAAGAAGTAAAACGTCTAGTATCCACAAGTAAACCTTGTAATGCTTTCGCCTCAGACTAGATTTTCTCAGACAATTCTGTCAGTTTACAGATAAGTTTCTCCCTTAGCTTTGTTATGACAGAAGTTCTTAGTTTCTCCAGTTCATGTGAGACCTTTTAAATGAACAAAGCAGAACCCACACCTTCACACAATACAACACTCACAGGATGTGTATGAGAAACACTCTCAGACATTAAATAGCTATGAGTTAATATACAGTCACAGAGGCCCAGGGAGGGGCCTTCACTTAAACATCTTTCTCAAGCAGACACACCAGCAACACTAGAACAAGCCACGATTTTAAACCTCCCACAAATGAAAATTCTTCAACCTCTCTTCATAAGCAGCGCCAGCACTTGGATGCCCTGCTAGTGAAAATATTTCAAGCATCTTTACCATTGGTATTAAAAAGAACTCTCCCTAGTTGCAGGATACTTCTGCTTCCCCTCTCAGTTCCTTCTTTGCCAGCCTAAATAGCTCAGTCCCCTCAGCCTCCCGTCTTAGGTGAAGTACAAGCAGTCCTTTACGTCTCGTGGGTTCTCTACTGGATCATGTCTAACATTTCAACATCCTTCTTGCACAAGGACAGCCCAAAACTAGATACAGTATTCCAGGTAATGCCCAACCTGTGCCAGACAGAGGTAGATAACCACCTCCATCCATTAGCCATGTTTCTCCTAATGAAGGCAAAGGTGCAGCTTACATTACTTCCCATGTGCACACACTGCTGGTATCCCTCATATTCCCAGGGATGTTACGCATTCAGCTGGGTTTCAGTCTGTCCTGTACAAGGAGTTACTTTTCTTCAAGTGCAGAACTGTCAAAGGTTTCAAGGTTTCTGTCAGACCAGCCTTCCAGTTCCTCACTTTTACTCAACTGAAGCTTTAGTGGATGGGATTATCATCCCCTACCTGTCACTTAGTGTCCTCAGCAAATTTGCTGAGTTTTACGTCATCATCCAGCTTGCTAATTGAAAACATTGAACTATATCAGCCCTCGTATTAACCCCCAAGGTCATACAGATGTTTCATCCTAAAGTTTGATTTGTTGTTAAGATTTCTTAAATTTGCAATTTGAAATAAGATGAACACTCTGTGGTATCATAAATCACATTTTAACATTAAAAAATGTGCCACTAATCTATGGGTTGATCAGGTGTGGAGAGGTAGGGAAAGGTAAAAATATCTAGATAACTTTATTTTGGTCAGGCAACCCTAACTATCAGGGAGACACTGGTTTTCATTTAAGAATGATGCTCTGTTCAAGAAGCTCTGACAGAGTAAATGCAACGCTTGGTAATAACACTAATAACACATTATTATTGTTATTGGGCTACTATATTTTAAATATTGAGGTACTGCTTTGTGCTAATGTATTTCAATTCACATGTGAGTAGATATGATGGAGAAGAGTGTATATGGGCTAAGTTCTTCATTCTCCTCATGTTGTTTTAGCCTGCAGAATAATAATTATGGGAATCCACCATCTGGTGAGCATATGTAAGGTTTGACTCAGCCTGGAGAGAGGACGATAAGTGGCCTACTTCAGGTGAGTAACTGTAGGGCCTCTAATCTGTCCAAGGTAAAGACGGATTCCTTCCCTCCTCCTGGAGCTGGCAATAGCACATTAGGGGGCCAGCGAGAGATTTTATTTGTTTTAACTCACCTAGGGCTCTTGCATTCATTTGCGGAAGCCAGCGGCAGCAATTCCAGACGCTAATGAGTAATGACATGGCAGGAGGAAATATGTGCCACACAGTCAGTGTGTGGCTAAGCACCATTTGATTTTGTGCTGAGCTAAGATGTGGGAGCAGCCTGACGGAGCAACTCCTGCAAGACCTCCCCCTACAGCCACCTAATGGATACTACTGGAGTGGAGCAGCCCCTGCCACTGCGTAAAGCTACCAAACACATTTCTGACACAGAGGAGTTAAAAATTATATAGGCCAGCAAGAAATCAAAAGAAATACAAAAAGGCATATTGGCTCATACCTAACTGTGGCCAAACCACATTGTTAATAGTCTAAATACAATCCATAACTTTCCTCTCTCACATATGGCATTTGGACACAGAACAAAAGCTAATTAAACAGTCAAAAAATTATTTTCCAAGCAGTTTTTTTCAATGCAGTCCATTCTAGGTATGTGCCTTTGCCGACTTGACGTTGGAAGTGCCTGGCATCACATGGTAGGAGACAAAGGCATAAGCTACTCCACCATTCACAATGAGAAGGATGTCTTGAAGGGCTGGTTGCTGAAAGAGGGGACTCAAACTAGGTAGCGGAGACTGAATTCAAAGCCAGGACAAGATAGCCCTTTTGTTTATATTACTTTGTATGATTCATACTTATAATGATTCCCTCCTGCTGAAAAGTTCTGGCTGCCTGGTGTTTTTGCTCAGTCATCTCCATCAGTTCTACATATGGATTTTACTGGAATGAGAGAATTAGAGTAAGAATATGATTGCTATTATTTCGCAGGTGATGAAGAATAGTAGAAAAGTAGCTATGAAATCTTATTTTGTTGTCATCTTTGCTGTGTGAAATTTTACACAACTACCTCAGACAATGGGCAAATTTTTGCCTTAAGTTCTTTCCTTATGTTTCTCAAGGGATGTTTCCAGTGAAATTACTTGGTTTTTCACTCATTCAGAGTATTTGCTTCAAAGATTAAAATACAATGGAGCTTCCCTGAATTTTCTGTGCAGACACAGATAGCTCTGCAAAGACTACACTACAAAGATAGAGATTTGTAAAGCTGACATTTCTTTTTTTTCATATGAGCATGTGGTGACGGAGGTTCATTTCTCCTGAAGCAGATGTGTGAAAAATATTGCATGACTTTTGTAGAACAAAAGTGAGAATTAATTTCAGAGCTCTGACAGATCTAAACCCCCCTAATATTACAATTTGCTAGGGAAAATAATCCAAGAGCAGATTCAGACAATGTGAAAAAATATACAACACATATTTGGTCTGAAGATCTTATACTGCTTTACAACTTTGGTTCTATTGTCACTTAGAATAAAATCAGGGGGAAAGACCTTGAGAGATAAGCTGCTTATTTATTTGTTCCTGAAGCTTTGATAGCATGTAGGTTGCTGTGTGATCTTTATAAACTCAGAGGTGCTAAGCACAGCTTGTTTTTGAAAGTCAATGCCAGCAAGAGACAGACTTTTTGCAATAACACCCGGTGAGCTGTGGCACTCTTATACTCATATACTTGTCTGTGCCAAATCCTTACCTAGTCTATATTAACAGAATTCTTTTGACTTCATGCTGGGGATTTGGCCCATTATCCATTTCTTGAATATGTATATCCAACTAGGAGAGACGTACTCAAGAAGATATTTCTCATCTTCACGCACACCAAAATCCCAACACCTTTAAACTAGAAATAAAGCCAGTAATCCCTTCCTTTTCCTAAATCTTACAGGATAGAAGCTGATCAGTTGAGAAAATCCTTTCTTTTTTTTTTTTGAGGATCGAATGGAACAGGTAGATGGCTTTAAAAGGAAAAGGAGTGACTTTGTCAACTGCCCTAATTCCACATGCAAACCGACCTCAGGTAACCCGCACTCCTAAAAAGGATACACTACTTTAAAATAAATGATGCAATAATCCTCAACACACAAAATTAGGTAGAAGCCTTATTGAAAAGGCATTTGGGGTAAACTTCTATTTGCATTATCTTACATCATTGCAGATTTGTGGTGTAAGTGATTCAGATGCAGAAGTATGAAAGGAATCCAACACCTGTGCCCATTTTCCCTATCCCATCATAGGTCCCAGGACCCAGCAAGGAACCTCTCCCTTGATCCATGGCTTTGCCCTGCTAGAAGCTTATGGCACGATTTTAGAAGAGTTTCACTCTCATAAAAAGTTGTTTATCCTGCATGAAGTGGTGATGCCAAAATGCTGCTGCTTCTGCAGAAAAAAATAGAAACATCAGGATAAGGTGCTCATATATGTGCATATGACTTTCATGATTCACTGGTATGATGAGCTGTGATGATTTGGAATACTACAGCCTAACACATGCTTTTTCCTTTTAATTTCTTAATTGATCCATTTTCCCATTTTCCTCCCAAATTTGTCCATTCTTCCAGTCTGTGCAACACATTGAATTCCAGAAACATGACATTCATGCTTGGAGCCCCAACCAAGCAATGGACAATCTAGAGGGTAACACATTGTTTCTGTACCAAAAGCAGGTTGACATGCTGCACCATGCAAGCTGTTAATCTTTTATTTTCTGTCCTATGAACAAGTGATTTAGTTGTATACTGGAGATGCAGTTACCCAGAAGAAAAGCGCTTATACAAATGACATCAAACGCTGGCATAAACACACATCAGCCACTGTTTCCACTTTAAAAATATTATTTTCATTCAGAAGGGTAATATTTTTCTCATTTTTCTCTTCTTTGCAATTCAGTGATAGATTTTACAAAAACAAAGCAACTCTGTATGACTTTTATAGCCAATGAATTGAGGAAAATGGGAAGTCCTGTCCATTAATTCACTTTAAGCCCAGAGTGCTGTTAGAATGGCAAGTACAGGAAAAGGTATCCAAAAACCTCTATAATGCAGAACGCTTTCTGTAATACTCCACAATGAAGAAATCTAGCTGTCTACACAGGTGCACAAGAATTTCTTACTGAGGAACAACCATAGTATGTGTCCATCCACTATGTCACCTCCCATATATACTGATGGAGAGATTAAATACACAAATCTTACTTCTAGGAGAATTCCTCCAAAAACAAAATTGTAAATTCTAGATTTTAAGTCCTGAAGATTTTATGTCCACCGTCTTCTATTATAAACTTGAGCTGTCTGTTGTTGTACATGTACACCAACATTCCTTTGTTAGCAGTGGCAATGAGCTGCTCAGGTCCATAACTTTAATGTATTTTTTTAACTAGCATTTTCCCCTATTTTAAATTTTTCACTGTTCATTTTAATTGAATATACCATTCCTGTTAAGATGTCCTTAAAAAGGTATGCAACTGATGATCTAAAGGAGATGAACTTAAAAGAGTAGCTCTATTGTACATACCTGCTTTCATGTCTTTTCATGGTTTTCTTCTGTTTGCAGTTAACAATTTATGTTTTTTTCTCTTTCCCTACATAAACATGTTTCAACTAAAGTTTAAGTTGTGTACTTTTATAGACCCTCTATTCTTTTCAGTGTTGACACCAGACCTAAATTTTCAGATCTGAACTTTGTAAGACAAATGAGACAGAGAGTCCATTTTCAGCAAGGATTTCTGACCTCTTTGGTGCACTCCACATTCTATTCCACCAGCTCCCTAACAAAATGGAGGGGACTGACCAGTCCACTCCAATCTTATCCTATATTCTGCATTGATAATTAACTAGAATGCACATGAAGAGTCCTTTTATTGTTCTCTTTAGAGAGAGTATTTGTTTGTGAGCAATATATTCCATCTGGTACATCAATGCCTACTGTTTTGATATTTCTTTATCTCTCCAGTAGAATTCTATGCAACACATTTCTGGAAATTGTTGACCAACAGGATCTTGTATCATGAAACAAAATTTGACCTTAATAATTACTACTTGTCTCTTTATTTTACTTACTCTATCTTCCTATTTGTTAAAAAATACTAAATTTTACAGAAAAACATGAAGGACCTCTTATCTATGTTCCTAACATGAAAACCTTCTATTTAACTGCTGATTCATAACAATACTTTGTCTTTCTGCACAAAATATTAGTTTCTTCTTCAACAAGCTTAAGTTGATCAACAACTCTTGAGAGTTCACTTAATATTTTTGTAGGGGAAGATTTCATGTCCGTGAAATACCCTAGCTTGAAATTTGAATTTTCAAATGCTGGATAATTGAACATCAGAGTCTATAGGCTTACATTTTATCTAGGCCTATGCCAGCAACTAGCAGTGTCTTGGAGAAAGGAGCCTGCAGATTCCCTGTCAATGTATCACTATTTGCCTTAATGTGCTGAGAGTGCTCAGCAGTGGCTATTCTCTCAGAACAAACTGTCACACAATTAAATGAAAATACAAAAATCACGGAAAGGAAAAATGTTAATATTTCAAAATCTAATGTCAAAGAAAGTATGGTAAGCCAGCTGTGCATGCTTTTTTCAAACTGTTATTTAGAAATAATTATCAAAAGAGATTGTTTGAGTCTTTTCTTTTAGTCCTAAACTCAGCATGACCATGTGTGAAATGATCCATCAGATTTCATCAAAGTTAAGAATCCCATATGGCTAGTATTGCCACAGTTTAAAACTTCCCATGATTCAAAATATGCCTACACTGTTCATAAATACTTCAGTTACATTACAACTTGGCTGTTCAGTATAAGCAGTACCAGTCCTACCTGAGATGCTGGATGAAAGTTTAGGCTTTGTATCACATGAGACGCTCTTGTTGCCAGGCCCAGCATGTCCTTATTCCTTTGAAACTGAGCCCAGGAAGGGTCAATATATCTGAGCTACTTGTTTGATGGTAACACCAGAATAACATTTTTGGGCCCTAAGGGTAAATAGCTGTTAATTTACTGGAATAGCCCATAAATTTGAATTACTACCTGTGTACATATATGCATACACACTTTACAAACAAGCATTTCAAAACATCTACCATGCTTCTTTTATTGTATCCAAATGGGGTGTGAGGTTTGGATTGGGGTTATTCAGAATAATGACTATCATTTTCAAACGTAACCTGCTCTTAAAACCTCAAACGACTTCCAGTGTTTTCAGTTCATTATCTAGTTCTTTAAACCTCCCTACCAGAAGGCCCTCAGATAAGCTGCACTGCAAACCTAATTTTGAGAGGTTTTTTTCACTTCTCTTCCATGCTAAAACTTCTGGAATTTATGTGAGAAAAGATGCTCCTGAGTATGTTTTACTTCAGCCCAGTTTTGTCAACAAAAGCAATATTCTACAATACACTGCAAGAGCATGCACATTGTAAAAGACAGCGTGCAGACCAGCCACTTAAGACCCAAGTCTTCCAGAAGAGGTGAAGATGCAGAATAAAGGACTTAAAAACACCTTAAATAATTAAAGAATCACAGAATTTCTAGGTTGGAAGAGACCTTCAAGATCATCAAGTCCAACCCATGCTCTAACACCTCAACTAGACCATGGCATCAAGTGCCACATCCAGTCTTTTTTTAAACACATCCAGGGATGGTGACTCCACCACTTCCCTGGGCAGGCCATTCCAACACTTTATCACTCTTTCTATGAAAAACTTTTTCCTAATATCCAACCTATACCTCCCTTGACGCAGCTTGAGACTGTGTCCTCCTGTTCTGTCCATTGTTGCCTGGAGAAAGAGACCAACCCCCAACTGACTGCAACCACCCTTCAGGAAGTTGTAGAGAGCGATAAGATCACCTCTAAGTCTCCTTTTCTCCAGGCTAAACAACCCCACCTCCCTCAGTCGTTTCTTATATGGCTTGTGTTCCAAGCCCCTCACCAGCCTCATTGCCCTCCTCTGGACATGCTCAAGCATCTGAACATCCTTCCTAAACTGAGGTGCTCAGAACTGGACACAGCACTCAAGGTGTGGCCTCATCAGTGCCGAGTACAGGGGAAGAATGACTTCCCTGCTCCTGCTGGCCACACTACTCATGATACAGGTATTACAGCTCAATATGTTACAAAAGTTTCATTTATTTAGAGAGGAAAACTTTCATCCAGACCCAATTTCTACATCTCTCCTTCAAGGCATAATATTTTCCAACAACACAAAAGCAATACTGCATTTCTTAGACATATTACTTACATTACGTAAGTGACTTAGATTAGTAGTAATTGAAATAACTGAATATTTAATCCACTAAAATGGCTGTGTCTAATACTGCTTATATCAGACTGACAAATATCAAATGCATATTTTTTGCTTTGAACTCTCTCAGGAACATTTATCATACAAAAACATTTCTTAGAACAACAGAATAAAATTTTGACTTTCTGATGCACCGTCTGAAGTACAGTGTAACAAAGGAGAATTCAAGTGGGGTTTTACGGGACCATTTTTTGCAGATTATAGAATTGTATCCCTTTTCAAAAAACTTGAACTACAATTAGCATGGGATCTTGAAAAAGAAATGTGAAAGATGCTGACATAAATGTTCTGCTCTGAACTATGCAGTTCTTCAGCTGACTTAGGTGAAATGTGACATGGACAAGTTACTTTAAGAAGAAAAGGCCTTGAAACAAACAATATATGTAAATTTCATGTTTTGCAGTAGTGGAAAATGCAAAACCATTTACTTTTTTAATACAAAAAAGAACTATTAAAACACTTTTGATTCTGTACATAAAATTAATATAAACTATTTTCTCTCCTTTTCTATGACTGGTATTTATCTCTTCATCAAAATTTAGAGGAATAAGACCAGATATTAAATGGCTATTCTCCAGACAGAACAACAAATATGACACAATTAATTAATTAAACATTAGAATATGATACGATTAAAGATGAACTAGAACAATAACAATCCTTAAGTCCAGCTGTTGTAAATCAACTTGTAAATCAACAATCAATCTTCTGCTTTCCAGGAGAAAAAAAATAAAAATCAAAACCAACAATAATTGCAAGAAGCATGGTTTTAATCTCTGTAAATTAGAAAAACAGAATGCCAAAGAAAACACAAATACAAAATGAGAAGACTACCATTAACTTTAGATTATGTGGTATTTAAATACCTTCCAAATGTCATTTATTTAAAATAATCTCTCTTATGTTATTATACTGAGTTAGAAGACCCAAGTCCTATTTTCCAGACTGTCTCACTTCTCCTGTGCCTCCATTTCTGGCTTCTTATCTGAAAATGATGATACCCAAGTGCTACCTCTGCAAAGGTGTTGTGAGAGTTAGATAAGTACCATCATAAAGCCCTTTGAGATCCTTAGATGAAAAGCTCTGTAAGACACAAGAAAAGCTCTCTGCAAGTAATATTTCACTGTAGTTTTTACTATATTTACTTGTTTACTCTCCTCTAGAGAATGTAATTCTGAAGAGATTTACATTTGAACTTTGAAAGAATTCTGTTATCTGTCTTTCGAATTGCTCTTAAGGGCTCTGTAGAGGAAAGGCAAATGCTCACAAAAGCACACTCAAATCTTTCCAAAGATCCCATTCTGCAAGATATTCAGTGTTTCTTGAGCAGCACAGAGCACTCTCAGCTGACTGCACTCATCATGGTGTAAAACTGGGTCTTGGATTTCAGGTGCCAGCCTTCTTATGAACAAGAATCCCAGCACAAAAAAGAAATGTAATTCTATAATTCTTTCTCAGTTCCTTGTTAGCTGCTCACAGATCAGGTGGGCAGACAGAGTTATTGAGTCCATTGCCTCGGTGTTCATCAGAACACTGACGTACTCAGCAAAGTACAAAGAGCAGATCTTTTTACTGTCATTGATGCTGCAAAACAGAAAGTGCCCATGGGTCACTGCAGGTATTTTTGTTGCATTGCTGGACATTATGGACAGACTGAACATCCAGCTGCCCTATCATAAGGTCATTTCTGCCTTTGATTTCTGAAAAAAATAAACTTAAGGCCAGTCAAAGAGTTTTATATGGAATTTTAATGCTATTTCTTTCCTGAAGAATGAGAGCATGGAAAGTGACACATCGGTGAGAAGGAGGGATGGATAAGTAGGAAAGAAAACTGGCAACAACTAAAAAATAAGATTAAGAGACTCAACCCCCCTAAAGTGATACACTATTTTAGAACCTAGTCTGGTAGCCTTTGACCAGATATTTTCTGAGGTGGAAATGGAAGAAAAAGGGCTTCCATAAAACCTCAAAACTAATACCAAAACCAAGCAGAAATACCCCTGTAAAAACTGCATCAGTTATGGGAAAGGAAGCAAAACGCTGATTTTTGTCTTCTGAGGGTATTTTACAATACTTTGCATGCTATGAAAATCATTGTTTCAAGTTTTTCTTGAAGACAAAATTGCTCATTCCTGAGATTCAGTATACCAACATTACTAAGAGGCACTATTTTCTCCTTCATTTCAATGCACAATGAAACACTTTAGTAAAAGCTTAATCATACTTATAACAGACTTCCAATTTTACAGAAAAAAAGTGTAGGTAATATTCTGAGTTTACTCTTCAAAACTATCTTTTGCAAGAATGCTTCACAGTTTATATGTGATTAAAATCCCTGATTTCAGAAAAATACATAGTTGACAATGACAGAATAATTACAGTAACTGCTTCAATATTGCTGTATAAATCATCATACTTCAACCTACAGTAGTAATAAAAAAAATTATATTGGGTTTGGTTCATTACTGGTGATCTAAGAAAATATAATGAATATCATTTTATTCCATTCCTCATAGTATTTTTGTCCAACATGTATTTTCCTCAGTGAATGCCTCTTCATAATTCAGATTTCCTTGACTTAGTAAATGAGACAGGAGGTGGAGTTTCTTGATGTAAATATTAAATGAATTAGATCATTTCTGGAAGAAGTTCTATGATCATGTGCAATATTACATCTCAGAGCAGAAAACAGAGAAAACTGTGCATTCAAATATCCCAAAACAAGTTTCATTCTCTACCTATTCCTTTTTAAGAAGATTTAATTTCCCTACCAAACCTGCATGGTAACTAAAAAAAAATCAATGTATGGCTCTCTTGAGCAAGTCTCCCTCATTAACCAAACCTATCCACTGGGATATAAAATTTGAAGATATCTTCAGGTTCTATAATAATATCTTTAGGTGAGATTACTCATTTAAATATTTATTTTAAATCCTGCATCAGATCAAGCTGCCCAAATACAATCAATAACAATAACACAGTGGACAGATCAGCCTACAAAGCATAAGACATGCGTCCAGATACAGCCAGTAGGGGCTTTGCACAAGTCCAAGATATGATGTTTTGTTAAGACTGAAGCCCTCTTACTACTTGTGCTAGAGTAGGCCCATTATATCAATCCATTAAAAAAATATGTGAAAGTTAAACCCTAAAGGTTTTCCCACTGGACATAGTCTCAGGAATTGGTAACGAAGTGCTCAGATGTTTTGCGTGTGTTGGAAAGCGTTACGCAAACTGCCTTTCTGATGTTCCTTTATAAATAACATCACTGTTAAAAGAAACAGTTTTTAATTTATCTTAAGTATTCCAGAAGAACATAATTGAGCTTTGAATGTGGCTGGAAGCTTGGTACAGTAAACACTGTAGAAATGCCTCCAAATATATATGTTAATTTCCAAAATTCTGTTGAAAACCAGAAATTGCAGATGATCATTCAAGCCCTCAATAAGAGAGGATATGATGAATTACTTTGACACTAAGTAATCATTGCTAACTAGGAATCCAGATTCCGTAAACATTGCCAGCATTATTAATTAAAAAAATTCAAGTTAATTGACAAATTTTTGGTTAAATCTAAAAAATAATCTCATCAGATAATGTTATGGAGAGATGCCAAAAATCTGCTTTTGTCTGCAGGGGATAAAACCACCAAAGGAGTTAGAATTAGTTGAAGACTACATTTTGTAGAGGAAATGAAGCTTTTTTCCTGCAAGAAAAGATTTAGAGAATCTTTGGATTAAATTAAAACAGAGGATCAGCCTGAGTTCTGTAAGCATGGATTTCTGCAGGTCTGGAAGAGGTTTTTTCCCAGTCCCTCACTGACGCCTAGTCCAGGATGAGGGAAAGATCAACAAACAACAGAAAGGGGAATAAAATCAAGTGTTTAGGAGACCAGTGAGAAATCAAACTCAGTGTAACAGGCCTGTGCAGAGCTCAGCAAAATCTGTCAGATGGGCAGCAAATTCCTGATACCCATTAGTATGAGAAGCAGTTTCATTCTGTCTGCCATGGTAAATGATATCCCATTATGATTTCTGAATGGACAGGTAAGGCATGAAAACTCTCCAAACATTCTGTATGAGAAGGATACAATCATTCCATACTTAATGGAATATTCAAAGTTAAAACGACATATACTACATTCAAATGGCCATTGCCATAAATGCCAAACGGCCAATGCCAGAAATCACGTATAGAGTGTATGAAAACCTTTGAATTGCAGCAGCAAGCAACAGAAGAAAAAGCGCAGAAAAAATCCTGAATATAATATTTTTTTACTAATGGTGGAGCAGTTACTCTCTGCAAACTCTAAATACCTTAATAGTGTTTGGTAAGGTTTTTAGAGGGAAGAAAAGTATGTTTGAGGAATAACTGTCCCACAGTAGCATATGTGTCATTTGTTTCATTTTTCCCTAGGTAAAGATTATTAATATATCAAAATTTATCAGTGGAGTGCACCATTAAGTTATAAAGGCTCATTCTCTCAAACACTGCTCTTAATGCAAACATGGACTGGGCATATACAGATTTTCTATTTAAGAACATGAATTTGAACACATAATTCAGAAATATTCATGTATCTTTGCCATAAACTAAAAAACCTTACAAAACCACAGTATAATCTGGGTATATGAACACCTACATTGCTGTTTCACAGAGATAGTAGAAGAGTTGGAAGCAACAGGATCAAGGGAATTAGAGGAAATGCTCATTAAAACAAATTTAAAAGGTCTAATGATTAAAATATTGATTAATTAGCCAAACATTGATTAACAGTCACACTTTATCAACTACAAAGGTTCTAATTACTGCACCATTATTCCATAGATTGACCTGCTCTCTCTTGTCACTTACGATGAAGAGCAATTTTTATTAAGTGGGTTTTGGATTTTTGACCTGTAAAATTTTAATAGGGAGTGCAAAGAGGGTGTCGTGTGCGGTTTGGCATTTTAGTCACTGAGGGACTCGTAGTTACTGTCTCTACTTAACCAAAGGCACAGAAGTGCAAGAGGGATGTGAATACTCAGGGATTAAAGCCCTCCCACAACTTCCCAATCATAAGAGAGAGATGCGTTCAAAACTGCTCTAAGACTTCAGTGAAAGGAGACACTCTATGATCCTAAACTCTATTGATGAATAACAACAGTGTTCTTATTAACCAGCCAAATCCTGTTTGTAAAGAGACGCAATAATTTAATGTTGAAGTATAAAATTAAAATCTCTTCTAATTTCTGCACCTACTCCAAAGCAACCCATCTTAGCCTGGAGATTTAACAATTTCACCATTCACAGAAAAAAAAGTACACCAAATCAAAACAGACAAAAAAAAACCCAAACAAACAAAAACCCCAAACACAAACAAACAAACACCACCAACCAACAACTCCCCAAAAATACCAAAAAATCCCCAACAACAGTAAATCGAGGAGTAGCTCTAGAAGTTCATCTACAAAATATTTCCTGTTACAGCAACCTAGATCTCAGAAACTGCCTCACACTTGAAAAATATTTCCCAGAAAATTTATGGATGTCTTACATGAGACTATCTTGCTGATTTCAATAACTGTCCATTTAAATCTGTTGATGTAGCGTTTAAACCTTGCTTCACAAAAGAGAGAGGCTAATACACACACAGGGTTACACTCTCAATATAACTGTCTGAAAGTGATGGTCTGGATTTACTCCTGATGAGATCAGCTCTAAGGCCAGAAAGCAGATTTATAGTGTGAACATAAATGAGCATGGAGGAGGGGGACCTTTTTGATCATACATATGCTTGTCAGGCAAAAAGTGCTTAAGACCTCATTGCCAAATAAGCAAAAGCAAGTTTCTTACAGACAGTGGAAAATGGCATGAGGGGGACAAGTCCAAACAGATGCATCAGGCTGACAGTTTCAATAGCCAAACCCTGGTAAAAGACCAGGGGGAAGAAAAAAAAAAAAAAAAAAAGGTATCCAGGTGCTAACATAGACTTTGAGCTTTATTTCCTTCAGACTAAACTTACTGGCTCTCAGAAGGACAACAGTATAGAGCTACCTGTATCATTCTTCAGCAGCCTAAAGGAAAAAGAGGAACTACTGCCATAATAACATCTGAAATTACCTCATCTTCTGCATATTGAGGAAATAAGTGCTCTACCCAGTTAGTGGTACTCAAGAGCAAGTGAAGGAATTAATGCCATAGTAAATAGGTAGATGTCCTTGGCCTTTCCACTCCATCTTCCTGTTACACTGTCTTTTTTCACCAAAACAATTCCTTTACTTCTGCACTCCACATCAGCAAAATATATACTGTTTCATTTCCATTATATACCATAGGGTCTCTTGATCTGCTTTCTTGATTTTTTACACCAGAAAGGCTATTATATTTGTAACACAATTATAACTTAAATCCACAAAGACAGTTTACTGCATAATCAGACAGTTCTGCCTGAGCGTTATTTTGCTATACCAGTGTTTATGGATTTTCTCAGGTTATTCAATGAGAGGGGAAAAAAGCGGGGTTGGGGGAGGAGACTTTCGTGAGACTCCTTCTCCCTTCCTACACTCATGCACATCCAAAATCAATATAGTAAGAAACTCCATCACAGACCACCTAAAGAGTATTTTAGACTAAAAGTCAGAAAAGTACCTCTCTTCTAGTTGCATTACCTTACTCTTCAGTCCCCCCAGTGCAATAGGAAGAGGAGCAGTTTGATAACTACCACAGTGCAAGTTAAATCTTGGACATGCTTTCAAGTTTTGCATACAAAGACCAGGCTGAGACAATGACACCAGAGAGGAGAATGGTCCCAAGGTGCCATAGAAACCTTACTTCAACAAGACTTGGGAACCCTTTTAACACCATGCTTGGGATTGTAGCACCCTCTGAGGAGAAGCAGCATCTTTGTGAGATTCACAGCACTACGTAACCACTCCTAACTTGTCTTTCCCTTCAGGGTACAAGTTCCCCAAGATTACTTGTAAGGGGCAGTTTTTGCATACCTTTTTCTTTTGTACTTTAAGAAGGTACTATTTGCCCTGCCCACAATGCAGTTCCTTGTTCTAAGGACACAAGAATATGATCCTAACTGGAAAGAAACATAACAAAAAAAGGGTTTAACAAACTGTTCCTTTGCCATTGCAACGGGATTTGCAGTTCATAAGGTTGATTTTATTGTAACACAAAAGTGCAACTATTGCTTCAGTGCCACAGTGAATCTCCAGTGTGAAGTGTGTTCAAGATTAAAAACTTAAATCCCACATTTAATGAACTATTACCCACTACTCACAGGTAGCTCAGATACACAAGTCTGTACGGAGCTTTTACAAGATATCATGGCATACTGAATGCTTATCAAATTTAAGATAATGTTAAGGCACCAGCAAAACAGAAAAACGTGAACAATCAGCAAGACAACCTATCTGCCCAACAGTCTTCCTGAAGAGAAATATTAGTTTTTGTTCAAGGATAAAAGAGAGGGTTGTGAAAAGGATGCCTTAAAAAGAAGGAACATTTTGATCATCACTGATAGTGAAAAAAACCTTTAAGATTTAAATATTTTTTTTTCTTCCGAAGATTCTTGACCGTTCACTGCTAAAATTTTTCTTCCTTCACTATCCCCTTTCCCCCAACAAGAGATTCTTTGCACTCTCCACCTCATGATTTTATAAGATCTATTCTCCTGTTCTTTTTAGCAAGTGCCTTCCTAATTAAGTTCCCACTCCCTCCTCCACCCCAAAAGCATACTAACAATGAAATGCTAGTGAGTAATGTGTACAGTAAGTGTTTAGGCAGAACCTTTTTTATATTTGAGCATTTACTCTAAAAACATCCCATTCTTGTGTGATCCTTGGGTACTGTTCTAATAGAGACGTCCTGACACTATCGGTAGAGATGCTTTTACAAATGTATTAATTTTCTATATTTAGATGTAACTCCCTATCCAACACCATTCAACTGCATCTGATTATGAACACTTCTCAGTGCTATTTCAGAAAAAAAAGTGCAAGCAATACAAATATACATAATCTAAAAAGTAACAAAAATCCTTCAAATATGTGTTTCTGGCCATGTTTCACAAGATAGCAGAGTGACTTCAGAAAAAATGTGCTTAAAAACTTAAACTGGTTTGATTTAGAGCAATTATTTTATGGACAAATAACAGAATCAGTGAATTGTTCAGCACTATTAGAAACTGTCTTTTAAATTCAGGTTTGCCTTTCAACCACTTCTGTTTCCACCTCCTTTACAAAAGGGCTGGAAAAAAACCCTTATAGACAGAGGCAATCTAAGTGCATATTGTATACCACAAGACTGGTACAGGGTCCAGGACTTGCCCTTCAATCCAACAGCTATGGCTACAGGCTCCTTTCCCATTTCCCAAAAATTGCTGCTTGGCATGATAAATGATCAGCATATAGTTGAAAGCAACATATCTCCAGTTCCCTTTCATGTATTCTTTATCTAACTTCATTTCTTCTACTAACCAGTACCTCAGACGTGGACAACTTTGTCTGGGCATGTTTAAGACTGCCTTAATACAAAAATGACAATTCTTTTTCCTGTGTACAGATGCACTATTTTAAATCAAAAATACTAACTTAGCAAAGAAAGCTTTTGTTTTACATTCTAATTATTTAAATATCTACAGTTATGTTTTTCTCAAATTTGGTTCAAGCATGCTATGTTATTCTTAATATCAATTTTCTTAATACTGTAGTCACTTTCAAGTTTAGGAAACGTTTGTATCTCAGGCATGATTAGACAGATTTACAGAAAGAAACAGTGCAATTCCTTCTTTTGAAAAATAAACACGTTCATGCAAAAGCAGAATTTACACACATCTCTTCAAACAGGCCCTGGTGAAACATAGAGAATGAAGCTGATCCTTGCGTGTAGTGAAAACATAAAGCTTTATGTACCACTTAAGTCTTTAAAAGAGCATTTAAGTAGGAGTTGAGCATAATTTTTTTCAGGCACTCTTCATGGGGTAAAATTTACTAACAGAAGGCTTGAATAACTTGAGCAGAGGGCAGTAGGGGCCACACAAAAGGAAGGAGTAGGGAATCATGCTTTAACATGGTAACTGTTGGTAAAGGTCAGTTTCCTACCGACAATAAAGTGCAGTCACTGTATTTATCTGGCAGATCCCTGTGACAATGGCTGGTAATCTACAGATAGCTTTTTAGAAATGTTTGAGCCTTCATTCAGCATAACTATTATTCTCTAAAAAGTTTCTGTGTTGCGTTCTCATGTGCCCTGAACAATACAGCACAGAAGGAACATTAGGAGCCCATAAAATGATATGAGGTAAAAATATAAGCTATAAAGTTTTTAAGAAAATACTCATTTTAATTTTCAAGTTCGGTGGCTGGTAATGCCTAAAATCATATTTTCTACATTGTCAGTGGGGAACTTTCCCTGGAGGCAATATAGTATAATCACTCAGAAGAGACACTGCACTCATCTCCCCAAAAATATATGCAAGAACCAACAAAAAACAAGCAACAAGAGGGGCAAAGAAAACACAGACTGATCAAACCATACTCTGGTGTAGAAAAAAATTGGCAATTGTTAGGCTATTTGCCACTGTAAGCTAAATGTCATCCATCCTTTGACTTATGCCATGGGTCTTTTTTGGTCACAGTTGACTTAAGACATCTTTAACTTAGAACCCTCTAGCTTTTATCTGTTTGCATTATAATCTCAGTGTTATCCAGGCTTATTTTTTTAGCACGTACATGCACCCACCCAACCAGATACACACATGGACAGAGAAAAATAAGGCATTTTTTTATCCTTATAGTATTTTGGCAGCATAATGGGAATAGACAGCAACTACTTTGTGTTACAAATTTGAATGTGAAAATTCAGAAAACCTCCTTGTATTAAAAATGAATTAACTGTGTGATTATTAATTGTGCATATTCCAATCCCTTTGTGCTGTACTGCATGTTTCTTGAATCTCATTTGAATCCTTTGGCTAAGTAATGTGTCAAGGGGGGTACTAGCCTGAATGCCTGGGTTATTTAAAAAGCAGGACAGCACTTCCAGATTAGAATACCAATGAGTGGGGTTAAAAAGGCTCTACTGTAGTTGGAGGGCAGCTCTCAGTCTGAGTAGTACCTGAAAAGGACCTCTATGGACTAATTTTCAGAATCACATTGTAATGTGGGCTCATGTCAATCATCAGAACAGACAGCTTCATCCCATGATATAAACTAGTTATACATTCAAGAGCTGCCAGAGGATCTTCATTAAAAAGGGACTTAACATTAAAAGAAGAAGGTTGTTTTATTATAATACTTCAAATACAGTTTTTTGTTTTATATGTTCTCAGAAATCTTTTTTGTTCTTCTTCACAATATCAAAAAAAGTGCCACAGAAGCAGCAAAAACATTAAATATTCCAGTTTTTAATGGGAATCAAGGTAGCTTTCTGGTTTAAGGCATTAAAATCATATACATTTTTCTAAATATATTCATGTATTTGAATAACAAAAAGAAGCCTCTAGATGTAATAGGAGGATGTTTTTAATCTTTTGTGAGAAGGGATTTGCAGAGCTGACTACTCAAGGTACAATATCTACTGGCAAAGTATATCAGTGATAGCTTTATACATATAAATTTGTATAAAAGCTTTGGGCTATCCACAAGCTTCCAGATACCAGTTAGATATTACAATCCACGTCATTAAAATTTAATATGATTGTGTTAAGAAGAAAACATTAATAATATCCATGTAAGTAAATCATTGACACAGTAATCTAGTATTTCAAGAAACCTTAACAGGAGTTTATCAAAAAATAAATAGATAAATGTATCTATTTACCTATATGTGTGTCATTTCAAAGAACCCGATTTAAATATAATTTTACAAATTATGCAGCTTCTTCCAAGTGGCTGGGAGTATCTTAATATAAAATTTCTGTTGCCTACCTGCTTCATACCAGAATAAATAGTTTATAGGAATATAACTGAAATTAGGTGTTTCTTTCTGAGCAGAATACAGTGTACAGTCTGTTTTCTGCTGTCCTTTTAAGATAGAGTACTCATACTCTGCATTATCTTCTGTCCTGAAAAATTATCTGCATTTGCAGTCTTTTCCTTTTTTTAAATCAGCTCAACAGTCTTCAAAAATTAGACACATTCTTAGTAATAGTAATTCTGAGCTTTTCATTGCACGGCTCTTTCCATTTTCTATTACCTTCACAATTACTAGCTAATTAATTATTAACAAGTTAATGAGTTTTTCTATTGCCCTCATTACCATAATATCTAACACCTCTCAAAATTTTCAAAATTCCACTTCGAAACTGCCGGTGAAGCAGGAAATATTGTGCCCCCGCCCCACCCCCCCACCCCCCCCTCCCCATTTTAGAGATGAGAGAAAGAGGCACAAAGGATTTAATTTCTCTTTCTGTATGCACATTTTGTAACGATGATGACATTAAAAGCTAATAGGAATGCTTTTAAAACAAAGTTATTTCAGTCATCGTTGGCAAGCATATTAAGAAACCCAGCACAAAGAGACTTAGGTAAATTTAACAAGGTTACAGAGGAATCAAACTATTAATTAAAACTGAGATGTTCTTGTCTCCTATTTCTCTGGACAGACTACCAGACTTTCCATATTTATTTTTCACGTAAATCAGCTATGATGGGTTACAACAGTAACAGTACATGCTATGATAACATAATATATATTGCATTTTTCAGTGATCCTCTTCAGATATTTCTCTGGAAGCAGTATCATTAAAAATGAGTTTCAAGAGCTTAGAAAACCCTCCTGGTGAGTGAGCTCTAGCAAACTCACATGAACCCAGGGATATCTTAATTAAAGTCTTTCTGATGCTTGAAGATAAAACAGACATAACAATTCTTGCTCTTTTGGGTTCTTAAAAGAACTCTTTGAGGCCACCTTCTCTCTCTCTCTGCCATGCCGAAGCCTTGAATTACACATAAACACGCACAAAATATCCACCTCAAAAAAATCTCTACAGAATGAGAGCATGACAATTACTTTGAAGTGCTAGCACCTTTGCTAGCCCCTGTCCTTGGAGCAGTTAGCGGTTCAATCTTTGATTTGGCCTTTATCACTGCCTAACAGGTAAATGGCTTTCCAATCTTAAGCCCAAAATACGCACATTTGGAGGACTTGTACAGCATAGTTCAAATCACTGGCACAAGGCTCTTTACAGCACTATAGAACCAAGAAATTAAGGGAACAATGAAAGCCTGCATTGCTGCAGCAAATTGTATATAAAGAACACATGGTGGCAATGAACAGCACCATAAAGGACTTGCATACAAAAAATACTCAGTGGGACTGCAGCTGCTGCCAACCATCTGTTGGGCGTCCATACCTCTTCCTAAACTTGTGGATTCTCCAAACACTTGTACCTCCCAAAACCAAGACTTAGATTAACATAATTTCATATTCATCATGCTTCCAAACTGGTACAATAGCTGACAATCTTGTTGTTTACATTATTTGGCTCTACAGAGGGTATTGCAAGATGCTTCATGTCTCAGAGCATGAAGAATTATTTAAAAGAGAAGTCTCCTTCAGGGCTAGCCCAACTTTCAATCTTTTGGTTTTGGTTTGTTTTTTTTTTTTAAACAAACTACTATGCATTGTATATTTTTATATTTCTTGCAGGGATTTGCAGAGCTTATTCTGGAAGATGACGCTTATTTATTACAAATTGAATTTTTATTTTTGGTAAACCATGCAGATGTGTGACAGATTCCCATCAAATTATACATCTGAATTACCCTCGACACCTCATTTGAGGTGCAATATATTCTGTGCATTGTCTTCCTTTATGCCCATGCTCACCTTGTCCATCTCTCTGCCATTTTCAATATGCTGATTACATAAACTCAGAGGCTTCAGCATTATTTAAAATATATAAATCCTTTTGCATGTGTCTTCCAAAGAGGCAGCAATACTAGTAAATTCAAGATTAAATACTATTCTTTTTAATTTGTATTTTGTTTACATTTACATTGTAATATGTTTATCCTGAAGGTAAAACTTTCAATGCCATTTACCTGTCATTCATGAACTGTGTTCTGCAGTCTCTCTACTCATGGAAAGAGATGAGGTGAAGGTGCACAAGGTAACTATATTGGACCCAGTGAACCATTCTGGAGATACAGGAATCAGTATCTTTTATGCCACCAGATTATATGAAATTGTCTTCTAATTTTAGCTGTGTCATTTTCAGTGTTATATTTAGGAGTTTACATTAAAACCTGCAGTCAAAAACATGTGTAAAAATATATTATAGAAAAAAAATAAAGCTATGCAATCCATCAGGTCTCAGACTGCAAGTAGACAGAGCAGTTAGAAAGACTTGAATGAAAGGGAGTTATCAGAATCCTTTGGAAGGGATTTATTGACACCACTCAGAGTGCAACACTGGAAAAGGCCTACAAGTTAATAAAAAAAGAAAAAATCCTCACCTGCTCATCTTAGCAACACTAGTTTACCTAAGGTTTGACTAAACTGATGGGTTTCACAGCTATACCGTTATATGAGAGCCACAAACCACAGGTTCCCTGGACTATATCAATGCCCAATAAGAATTGCTTTGCTACAGAGAACAAAAACTTCTTTTAGGGAAATAGAGGAAAAAAGTGAATCCAAAACAACCAAAACAGTTACAGGAAACAAGCTAAGGTAAAAAAAAATCTTGCAAGCTTGTTAGGTCATGTCAAGTCTTAGTTAGCATTTTATCCTTCCCAAAAAGGATTGATAAAGGGATAAAGATGCTGTGACATCCATGTTATAGTAGCAGACATTAATCAATTTTACAATGGCAGCAGTAAACTCAGCCATTTTTTTTATGTATTGCAAATAAAAGCAGCTTTTGTTAAAACAGCCTCAAAGAAAGCAGCAAGTTGACCCATTCATGAGATGAGGGTTCTAGATCTCAGGTAGCTAAAAATTCTTAACACCCTTCAACAGCAGCTGAAAAAATACATATAATATTATATGACTACTACTTAACCAGCATTTTGTATTGTAGAATGTAGAATGATCCTCATTTCATATATGAGATCAAGACATTGCTGTTAGAATTATCTTCATACAACATGAAATTAGCAGAAAAAATATGACTAAACCAGTAGTATCTGATTGTGCAAAAGTTCAAAATTAAAATTTATTCATATAGAATTGGTCTTAATTTTTCATGTCTGAGTTAAATTTTCATCAAGAAAACAAAACCTCTAAACTTACAACTTCTCAGAAAACCCACAGAAGCTTCCAAAGACATGTACTTTCTAAAGAGTGATAGACACTTCAGTAGCTGCAAATATCATTAAGGAGCCCATTTTTTCTACAAATGGCTTAAAGGGTTTTTGAGAAACAAAATACATTAGGAAATTAATCATCTGAATGAAGCTGCTTTCATAAAAAAAATGGGGGGGAATGTTGTCCATATTTTTTCATTGTTATTCCACTTCACACTATGTAGGGAGTATTGAGTTTCTGCCATAATTCCGCATTTATTTGAATTTAATAAGTTTTAGTGTTCTTGATATTATGCTTTACTACTCTGAGCCTATTGATGCATTTCCACCAAATCCTTTTCTGTGTCCTCTTTTGGAAAAATCTTTAGAAAAGCTGTGACAGCAAATAGGTGGGGGGGGAGCTGGGAGCAGGGAGAGGGAGAGGGAGAGAAAAGGGGAAAAAAAAGAAAGGAAAAAAATAAAGAAAAACCAGTCTTGCAGATCTTAGACTATTTTTTTTCAAAGGCCTGTAGCCATCACCACACCAGAGAACCTCACACAGATTTTTATTATTTTTTTTTTCAGAAAATGTTTTAACACCAGGATTTGATGTCTAGTCTCTGCTTCACAGGCATATCTCTTTAAAGAAGCTTTCCTCTCTATCATTAATGTGTAAGTCAGTCAGTCAGACCTTTTTAATAAGCAGTTGAAGAGCCACTGTCTTTAGCACATGAAACTAACAAAAGCCTCATTAGTCAAATGAACAAAGAATAGTTTGAATATCAATGTATTATTTTAGAGGAAAACCTCCAAGAGAATCTCAATGCAATTCCTTTTACTGGAGTTTCCCTTGTCCAAATTTTAATGTTCTGGACCCTACCTATGAAAAACTGATGAGCAAAGAAAGCTCTTAAAAGACAACATCCATTGTATGCCATTTTTGCAATGTGTCACTCCATTTGACAATAATATAAGAAGTAGATAACAGGTTTTTTAGGAAAAAAAACAAAACTTGCTCAACACAACTGTTTTTTTCTGCTGTGTCAGTGATCTGTTGGATAAATAACCTTGCATCAATTAACAAGGTCATTTAAGTAATCTCTTAGTAGAATAATAGGGCGTCAAACCTATACAAGATTTGATGAAAATCTCCTGTTCATGTTGCAAGCAAAAGTAGAATTTCTACTGGGAATGTCTATAAGCAATTTGGGAAAAAAGTAACAAATGTTCTGTATAAGGATTTCATGAAACTAAATTCAGAGATAACAGCAAGTGAGATTCTTAACTACTTATCAAAACAAAGGAGAAAAATTTGAGCAATTATTCCACAGAGATATTGCACAATACGTTTTGTCTATACAGTAGAAGGTATGATTTATCCACTTTTGTCAGGAAATGCTCCCAAAACACTCTGAAAGTTATATACAACATAAACATACAGACATCTCCTAGAGAAACAATCTTGGTACCACAAATTTCCATTCACACATAGACTTACCATGCAAATACAGATAAATCAGTGATAAAACACTTTTTTTATTGGAATGGCATAATTAAAAAAGCTAGATGGATCCATCCTTTTTCTAGCCAGAGGTGGTACAATAATTGGTTCTTATCAATCTTGTAGTAAATCAGTACCTGGTATATCTGTCTATTAAAAACTGCAGAATGTAATCAGCATGTTTCTCTCAAAATGTAGTACTATTCTTCTAACACTACTCTGTCTCAAATCAGTGCTGTGAATAACTTGATACAGAAAGTGAGGAGAGAAAGCTGCAAATAGACATTAAATTTTGCGTCAGATAATAATTATAGCTAAACATTTAAAACACTTGGGGAAATGAATGCATAATAATTATTCATCCAGATATGTTGTTAGGCACTAAAATTACAAGTGTTTTCAACCTCCAAATTGTGCCTTTAAGGCATATTAGCATAGGTTGAAGGGGTGTGTCTTCATGCTATGATATGGAACAGCAAAGATTTCCAAATCTTGCAGGCACAGGCTGAAAGTAGATGAAATCTGTTGCCATATCTGGCAACAAATTTTATTGCAATTACAGCAATTCCATAGCAAGACTCGGATAGAGAGACAAGAGCAAGTGGGAAAAAAAGAATTTGAAGCGATTCTAGAAAAAACTAAGAATAAGAAATTACAGAGTTCTTTCTTTAAATAACAAAAGTGTTGACTAGAGAACTTTCAGACAAAACATGTTGGAATTAAGGAATACTTCTGATACAGAATTGCAGAAAAGCCTGCCCTGTAAAGGTCAAGAAAATATAGCACTAGAGGTGGTTAGAGAACTAGCTTGGATATCTGACACAAAGGTTACTTGTGGGGATGTAGGGAGTTGATAAGGGGGATGCCGTGAGCATTAGAATTTACACTGTTGGGTTTGTTTGGGGCTTTTTTCTTCTCCTTTCTGTATTGATGACCTGGCAGAAGAAATGTGAGGAAAGGTGAGACAGTTTTTGCTGACACAAAAATGGGCTGGGGGAGTGAGTCAATACAAAAGTGAAAAGCAATATAGGTCAGAAAGTCTTAGGACAAACTAGGAGTCTGAATGGGTAAAAGTGAGTTCCAAATGTCATCCTAAAATTTATAAAATAATGAAGCACGAGTAGGGAAACAGGAGATTAAAATTAATTTTCTTTTCACAGAATTCAATAGGGATATGATAAAATATAACGTACCAGCTTCTATAGCACTATATTCATTACTGGTCATGTTGTTGTGATTCACCACAGTTAAAAGACAACACAAATTCTGAAATGGTAAAGCAACAGAGGTGAGTCAAGGAAAGCACTCCATAACAAGCAAGCATTTCAGCCACTGGGATCACACCAGTAAGTCATCACGTCAGAAAAGGAAGAATAGTTTAGAGTTGCTGAGTATACAACAAAGGAGAGCAACTTTACATGGTAAGACTGGGATGTGGAAAGCTTGATTATTTATAAAACTAGGGGAAATTTTGTGGCTTTTTTCAAAAGCAAAGGCGATTATGAAGAAACTCTATTAAGGTACACACAATCCTGAAGGGAACAGAAAGGAGAGATGCTGCAGGCTATCTGAGCTTGTGTTAAATAGAAGTACAAGGGGTTATGAACTTAAGCTGGGGGGGAATTGGACACTAAAAGAATTTAGGTAGAGTTTTCTTGCACTGCTGCCCTTAGTGAAATAACCTACCAAGGCCAGTCATTGTAATAAGCAGTATACAAAAAGAAATATTGGACAAGTATATTGTGGTGTGACTGTCCATTTAAAGCAGTATGGCAGCTCCATGAGGGTTTCTTGCCCTCAATTTGCCAGAAATTCTCCCAACTTTGCAAAAGTTTTAAGGCACTTAGTACCCTTTTGGGGAAAATATAATTAAATAGGATAAAATGCTTGAATTTTGAGTATGCAATTCAAAAGTATGAACACACAATAAGAATATTGCCATACATCATGTAATACATACTATAGAATAAATTACATTTTATATTAACTTAATTGCTAATGTCCAGATAGAAAGTACTAGGAACTGAGAACTCCTCAATCTTTAAAGGGGGACAACTTAGGAATTGGTAGGTTAAAAAAAAATTAAACTCTTTTACATTCATATTCCCCAGGAAAAAGACTTTTGAGATTAGGAATACAACCCTCAGTTTCCTTATCCAAATTTTCCTAGGTATCCTTCCCATAACTACCAGGATTAAGACTAGCAAAATCTAATCACAAAGTGCTAACAAAACAGCACCTTTTGATTCCTAAAAACACATAATTATCTTAAACCTAAGAGGGAATGCTAGCTGTTCTAAAACCAAATATTAGATCCTTCTTTAAGCTTCCTCCCTCCCAAAGATGAGTTTTTTTAACATCTCAGTTTTATCCAAAGCTCTGCAGAACCATACATTCATTCAGGTTGTAAAAGACTTCTTTGGTCATCAAGCCCAACCACTAACCTAACACTGACAGGTCCACCATTAAACCACGTACTCAAGTGCCATATCTACAATGCCTTTTAAATACCTCCCAGGATGATGAAAAACACTGTCCTGAACAGTCTGTTCCAGTGCTTGACAAACATCTCCATGAAGAGATTTTTCCTAACATCCAGTTAAACCTCCCTTCACACAACTTTGAGACCATTTACTCTTGTCCTATTTCTTTTTACTTGGGAAAAGAGAACAACCCCTGCCTGGCTCCAACCTCCTTACAGGTGGTTGTAGAGAGTGGTAAGATCCCTTCAAGCTTTCTTTTCTCCAGACTAAACAACCCCAGCTCCCTCATCCACTCCTCGTAGATTTCATCCTCCAGACCTTTCCCCAGCTCCGTTGCTCTACTCTAAACACACTCCAGCACCTGAACATCTTTCTTGCAGAGAGGTGCCCAGAATTGGACACAGCACTCATAGTGCACCCTCCCTGCAATCGCAGGGAAGCAACTACAGCCCTGGTCCTGCTGGCCACACTACAGCTCCAGGTCCTTTTCCAGAAGGCAGCTTTCCAGCTGATTGCCAGGAGATGCAAATAGATTGTCCTCCATCACTGGTAGCTAGGCATTAATGTGGTTTTCACGCTTCCCTACTGGTAATGTTTGTGATATCCCCTTGTCTATCCTCACATAACCAGCTCTGGAGACTGATGAAAGATACTGAGGCACACAGATCTTTGTAGCTAATACAGTACAGCTGCTCTTATGTTATCACATATGCCAGGGAATTCCTTTTGTTTTACTATAGAATTTAGAAATCAAATGCATTTTTAGCATTGCACTTCATGAACTTTTGACAGCATTATACAGGGATTGAATATAATGTTGGTAGATTTTAAAATCAGACAACTTGATCTGTTCAAGAGAGCATTTTTCAAACAGGACTAACAATTCAGAAACAATTTTAGACCAAAAGCCAGGTTAACAAGAAGGCACCTGTCCTTTATGGCCTTTATTTAAAATAGATGTAATGTAACCCCAGAACACCACTGCCTGAAAGACATCTACAGTAGAAACTTTTTATAATCATTTTAAAAGGAAAATGACCATAAATGACCTTTGTGCCCATATGAAGCAATGTAGGCATTCAAATTAAAGCTCTGTTACTGACTCCAATAAAACTATTGTTTGTTACAGGTGAAATCATCTGCTGTGAAATACCACATTTCAGGACCACCCACAAAATTATGTATTTAGAGAGTATTAAGCCTGAGCTTTACAATTCATATGCTCCAACTTAACATCAAAAGTTTGAGTTCTTACAGTTGAGCACACTTCATTATGATTATAGTAATGAATTATCTGCTCCTAGCGAATGACTAACTGGCAGGTTTGATACAATCCAAAGCTGAAGAAAAGAAATGACTACATTTTTCTCAACCACCAACTACAATACCAACACCACCAAGTTTTGAAATGGAAAATGCACTCCCTAAACATTTCAAAGCAGTGAAAAATTGTCTATTGTCTCATTGATTTTTCTGAATAGCAAAGCTGTCAGGAGACCACTGAAGAGCCTTCTTGAATCTTCGAGCAGTTTACCCCCTTGAACACAAAGCACTCTCCTAAGTCAATTTGGTTAGAAACTCAGCTTGCTAATAAGTCATTTGGAGAGAATCCTTGTTTGGAAAGGGCTTAAAAATACACTATGTGAACATATGATGCCTATTTAATAATAAAACCCACACCACACACAGTTAAACATATACCACGTCTGTTTTGTTGTCTGTTTAACAAAAGAAAATTAAATGCTTGGACCAGTTTTAAGGGATCTGTCACAAAAGTGTTCAATTGTAAATGAAATTAACAAAATGGACTAGTCTTTCTATACCTTTGAGCCTTTAACTCCCTCCCCTTGACATACATCACCACACTGATGATTCTTTGCATACTTCATTTCACACTACCAAGAAGAAATTGCTTAAGTAAGAAGGTCTTAAAAAAACCCCAATCCACCCTAAAAAACATTCAGTAGAACCTGGACTAAGATCTCAAACACATTTCACACAGACCATGTCACAGATCTACTTAATAGCTACTTTAGTTCTCTATAGAGAGATTCAAACCTACTCAAAAGAGTTTCATACCTCATTATCATTTATCTAAGCACTCCTTTACCATCAAATTTACCTCCACCATATCAAGTGGAGCTCAGAATTAAGAAGGTGTAGTAACAAAAAATGCCAAGAGCAGAAAGCTGACACATGCTATGCATATTGTAATGAATGACCTACATTAAAACATGCCTATATGTTAATTCCTACACCATTTTACTGGTTATTCTCTACAGAAATTAGAATCCTTAAATTATCAAAGAGGAAACTAAAAAGCATGTGTTCATTTTCAAGTAAGTTGTAGATAGATGGCTGGTGCATATTTTTGTAAAACAGAGAACAAAGGAGCGCTGAATGGAAGACTTCCTCTTAAAAAAAATGGTCCATGTTGCTGAATTACAACACCACAATTCTCCAGTACTTGAATATGCATAGGTGAAAGCTACAGTCTTTTTTCCTGTGAGGGGGACAAAGCAAAACAAAGCCAAAAAAACCCCAACCAAAAGAAAAAAAACACCCCAAAGCAAACCGAAACCAAAATGCACCCCAAAGAAAAACAAACAAAATATCCCAAACCAGCTCAACCACCCAAAAAATCACTAAAAGTACTTGCATTCCAGGTGTCAAAAACTACTTATCTTCATAGTTCATGTAACTTTTGGGGTAGGTTTTCTTGTCCATTCAGGACATACCTTCCAGAAACTGAGATTTATTACTATCAGATTTTTAAATAGATATCATCCAAATTATTACATTTTTTAAAATTATGTAGCTTTTCAGAACAGTGTTTCAGACTGATGAGTACATTATGCAATTGTGCAGCTTGGTAGCAACTATCAGGATGAACTTTGAAAAGCAGTTAGAGTTTAAAACTTTGCTTTCAAATTTATTTCACAGTTTAGCTTTGAGAGGAAGTATTTTTCTCTATAGGAATTCTCAGACAGCTATGCTGAGCAAACGAGGTGCTTCTTCCTTTCAAGTTAAACCCTTCAGATTACTTTAACACAGTTCTTTGTGGTTTAATTTATCATATGTCCTGGCACCATTTATCACTAAATGCAGAATGATGAAGAAATGGCTCTATTAAAATGGAATAACTACTGAATTAAAAAGCTGTTAAATGAGTTGGAGTGCAGACTCCTGTTAACAATATGTGGGAAGAGTGTTTGGCTGAAATAAATTACTTTCACAGTAATAATTTGAGAAGTGCACCTTTGGAGAAACATGTTCAAAAATTCACATCTTGATTTCCTGACTAAAATCACATTTACCACTAATAATATTTTTAAATTAGCTTCATCACTAAGGTAGAGAAAAAAATTAGTCTCAAATACTTTGGTTCAAAACCAAAATACTCCTTATTAAAAAAGCTATAAATGGCAGTTTTAAAAGTACACGTGCAAAATAAAATAACTGATTCCAGTTAAGATATATTTTTCATGCTTACCCTTAACTTAAAAAAAAAAACAACCAACTTTTACAATCCTTTAACATAGCTTGCCATATAAACTTGTAAATAATATATAGCCCTGTAATTCAGAGTAGTCTACATTGTAACTCCGAAAATTGTAAACAGTCAACTACCTAATGAATCGAGATATACTTTCATTTTATTGATTGGAATAGAAAATGGAGGTAAGAGAAAGTACTGAATAGATACTCATTGAGTTCATAATAGTTGATATGTTTCAGATATAAAACACTTTTTTCATAATTTAAAAAAATATTGCTGGATTAAACAATTTATAGTTATTAACAAACAACAGCCCATTTCCAAACTATTAAGTGCTGTACATCCCTGCATTCTTATTCTTGTGCTTAATCAACATATTTTTGTGGTTAACAGCAGCATTTACTCAACCCTTATTAGGAAATTATTTAGCTCAATAAAAGGAAGTGTCCATCTATCACTCAGGGCCCTTTCATGTACTGATTGATTTCACTGGAAGTAAAAATAATTTCCCAGAACTCACGTGCATCATCTTGCGCCTTTGAAATGACCTCCTAAGGGATATCTTACAGTCACAGAGTGGCATCTTCATGGCTTTAAGAGCAGATTTTATTTCTATGAATTGTTACTAAAAAGCTGCATCCTGACTAAGTCTGTTTTCAGGCTCTACTGTGGCACAGAGTACAAAAATAGTTATAACACAAATCTCTGTCAACTTTGCCAACACCATGTGTAGACAAATATCATGCATGAGATGCCTGTGCAAAGGCATGTCATGATTACTCCCAGGCATTCTAGAAAAAGCTAGCCAGCTTACATAAATCTCCAACAAAAGAAAAAGCCATAATGGCCAAAAGTGTTACTGTATGTAGATTTACACTGAAATGACAGAGTATGTTACCTGAACATTAGGGAGTTTTACAGAACAGACAGTAATACAGTGATTGCAGGAAACATCCAGTATTCCTAAAGGAAAGCCAAATGGAGGGCCTTTGTGCTTCTCCTCAAAACCTGAAAATGAACGTTAAGTTTACCTCAAACCATTGTGTATTTTATGTATCAGAAGTATACAGGCCATAAAAAAACACAAGGATTCTTCTGTTCATTTCAAACTCAATTGGTGGAAAAACTCATTTTTACCTCTACAGACTGTGTGATTGCCAGGCCTGTTGTGAAATCCAGGGCAGAACTATATACATTGACCTTTACACTTGCCCTCCATAGTCATCTGCATATATACCATCTTGCTTCCTTTTGCATGTACAAGAACAGAAGGAGTAAGAATAGTAATGCAGTGACCCACTTTCATACATCCTTCTTTAGCTTTAATATACCGCTATTTCCACCCCCCCACGCTAACTGAAGGCCCCTTCATGCTTGTATACATTCATCTTGTTCTCTCTTTGCTTATACACTATACTGTGTTCATCTGGCCCAGCACAGTAGCTAAGTCCACCTGCCTTTGCTCCTTTGCCAGCTAAACCTCTATCAATCTGCCTAGGCCAGAATTAATACAGAAAAAAAACCCCATCGTAGTTTCTTTCATAATTAATTTCAACAGTGTTGAAGTTAAAAGGGCCTTGAGGCTTTGGGCTTTTTAAGGGTATTTTTGCGTGTGGTTTTGTTATTGTTGGGTCAAGGGTTTTTTCAGCGAATTATAAAACTAGCAAGTTAAGAAGTGAATGTTACCTTCAGCTGAAAACTGTATTTAAGCATTAAATATGCACTCCATACTGTCTTTTCTGCCATGTAATCATGGCTAAAACAAAGTATGAATTAAATCTCAAGTGGTTTTGACTTTTTTAACAAGTAATATGCAAAGAAATTATCTTATTTTCCTTTAAAATAGTAAACAGTTACATAATAAAATATATAAACTATAAAATACATTTGATAAAATAATTTCTTCTTAGAGGTTTTTCCACATTTGTAACACAGCAAATCTGTCTTTATTTGTACTCAAGTTATACTATGCAGCATAGCCACTCTCAAAAATGTGTAAATTAAGGTTGCATTACTTGGAATGGTATTTTAAACTAGTGTTAGGGAGTCTCTGTTCCACAAGTAACAAACATTGAATCATCAGGGTTGGAAGAAACCTTTGAGATCACCTAGTCCAACCATCAAGCCAGTACCACCATAATCACCTCTAACCAATATCCTCAAGTGCCACATCCAGGCAACTCCTGAACGCTTCCAGAGATGGCGATTCTTCCTCCTCCCCAGGCAACTTATTCTAATGCCTAACCACTCTTGCAATGAAAGGGGGATTTTCCTGATATCTAATCTGAACCTCCTCTGAGAAAAAGCTTCAGAAATTGCCAACTGGTTATCATAAAATTTAATCTAGACATAGAGATTTCAAAGTAATTTAGTTTCCTATTCGTAGGATTGGAAAAGGTGGCCAGGTAGAGAAGAAACCTCTCCTCAGTGCACAGCTGAGGACAAAGTTGAGGGAGGATCCAAGATGCCAGTCTAGTCCCAAGGCTCCAAGGGAGGGCTGCCACCCTCTCTGCAGCATGCACAGCAGTGAGAGCTCTTGGCCAGCCCTGAAATAGAGATTAGGACCCACAAACTCAGTGCTCATGCAGCCCCACAGCAAGTTCTGATGCCCTTCACTTGAAATAAATAACCAAATAAAATACAATAAAATTTGCTGCTTTACCTGTTCTCTTATATTTGGCTCTAGAGATTCCTACAGATTCAAAATGGATTTAGGGAATAATTATAAAAATTTAAATGGCTGTCATTCATCAACACTGAAAACAGAACTCTCAAATCCTAAACCCTGTTTAGCTAAATGCTTCGAACGGAGGAGCTCTTACAAATGCTCTACTGGGCATAATCAAATGTCTTAAGCAGGAAATAAACAGACTAAGCTACTGAACTGAGGTAAGAGCAAAATGGGAAAATGCCCAATTTCAGACCAGGAAATAGTTTTAAGCTAAATTAATTAAAGAGCATATTTTAATTAAAAAAAGAAACAACCCTGAGTATTTTACCATCTTTCTATTTCTTTAAATTTTCCTTTATAAATATTTCTCTTTAATTACATGCAACATTTCATTTGCAGTAATGTTTTTGATTTCTTTTTTCAGAGTTTTCAGCCATTTTTTTAATTTGAGTTTCTTTTTTTATAGATTTAACCACATGTCTCAATGTTTGGAAAAAAACACCTCGAACAATAACTTCCCTAAAAACACACAGTTCATTGACTGGGAATCCAAGCAAATTTGAACAGCACAGAAAGAGCACAGCTTTTCAATAGTTAATATTCCATCCATTTAATATCTCTAATTATTTTCCCTCTGCAGCTTTGATGGGTAGTTATAGCCTGGAATAAAAACACTGTGGTGAGGACGACTGCACAGCAAGGTTAAGTGCCTTCTTGTCTTCAGTACCAATAATTACCTTTAAAAAAAAAAGCTGTTTTCAGGTTTGACAGTTAATTTACTAATGAGTACGTGGACCCAATTTATAATAAAGCAATATTGACCAGAAATAATCCTGCATTGGTACTCATTCAAATTATTTTATTGTTCAAGTCTCCTATTAAATAAATTGGAAAAGATTAATTTTGCAAGATGGATTGTCAGAGGCTGCTACATAAACTAGATACATGTCAGCACTAAGTTTAATTATTGATCACAATACAATAGTGCTGAGTATTCCAATCCCCAAACAGTTTCCAGTAACTATCAGCAGATTCCAAATATAGAAACTGAAGGGAAAAATTTGATTGCAGATGACTACATTTTAAAATAAATAAATAATTCATTAGCACCCAATAAAAATTTAATTTTAAAGTACAATTTGGATCACTCACTAAAACATATAACAAGTAATCAGAAAATGAAAGTGCCTCCTTTCATGTGACAAACTCTAATGAAGTAGCATAATGTGCTTTTGATCAGGGGATCCTATGATTTGCCAGTTCAGGAAGAGAAATTATAGTTGGAAATGGAGGTTGGTTGGAGCAGAGTCCCTCGTTACAACCTGCCTTGTTGCAAAACAAATGTAAATATTGCAGGAAGTAGAGTACTTACTCTACTTACTTACTGTACTTACAGAAACATAAAACATGAAAGATGTGAGGATGCATCTTTGGAAAGAAACCCATTTTCCAGCTCTAATTAATTTCTCTAACTATAGAAAGCAGTCTAATAGGGTAACCCCAATGCTTTCTAGAAGCAGTCAGTGGTGGAGAGTTTTCCTTTTAATTTTAGAAAGCTCAGCAAATGGACATGATAAATGCCTGAGGTTTTGCACCACCTAATCCTTAAAAATCTCTCAGGAAAAAAAAAAAAAAAAAAAAAAAAAAAAGGGGGTAAAGTTACAGCCTGATGAAATTGAGTCGAGTTACTTTGTGAAGACTTCTAATTCCAGAGTAGCAAGTGATTGTAAGAGCTCTCTCAGATACAGGAATCAGCAGCTATAGGTGTGTGCAAATGTACATAGCGATATATAGATATGTATGTATAGTAGCAGGAAAGATGGAAAGAGCACACAACATTTTTTCAACACAATGGCAGATATTAATATAATATTACTATGGTCACTACAAAGCAATTTTCACAGTTTAATACTGTACAGTTACTGTTTAAATTTATAGATTTTATTAACTTTCATATAAATAACATTAATGAAACCACTACTTTTATAGTGAATTTTAGTATCCATCCTGAAAACTTTTCAACTTCCTCTGACCTTTTAAACTATACTTTCAAAGTACACCTCTGCTTCATTTACAGCAAAAATAATTTTCCAAGCCAGTATCCAATATCACAGAGTCCAAGTCGACTTTAACATTATCATCATAAACATTGCAGAAACAACTCCAAGGTAATTTGAAGATTATTCAAAAAACAAACAAACCCTTCCAAGGCTTTTTTTATTTTATTTTTTTTTTAAGCAGCTACAAAGTTCTAAATTTTTCTCACTGTTACAAATATCAATGTTAACTCCTAAATCTGGGCTTCATCCAACACCTGCTGTAGTCAATAAAATTGCCCCCTTGACTTAACCATGTGCTGGATCATGTCCTTTGTGGCAATTATAACACACTTACCAAATGTTACATCCCCAGACCAGGAGAGTTTTTAATTGAGCTTTAAAAGTTTTTATTAAACTCTTGCTATATTCCAAAAGACCAAACACAGCTTGCCACTGAGCCCTTCTCCTGGAGAGTCTCCCAGGAGCACTAAACTCTTCTGATGAGTCTAAAGGAATGCTTGGCACACTCACTGGTTTTCACAAGGTCTGTGACTGCCTTTGGCAGCCACTGAGCTCCTTTCAGCAGAACCTGCTCTAACATTGCTATGCCAGTTTAGGAGTATTCCACTAGCTCAGAGAAATTAATTAGTTAAAAAAAAAAAATAAAGCTATTACAAACTTCCTTAATATAAGTCCTGAAGTCATTTGAGGTGTAAAAAGCAACATTGTTTTTGCCCTTAGACCCACAGCCATTTTTATCTGGGGAAAGACATGGGTTCTCAGTCATTCCTTTTGCTACTGAAGCCTGGATATAAGGTAGACAAAATTCTTTCAATTGTGGGTTACTAGTAGCAGAAGATATTCAACTCCCTTCTCCAGGTACAGCTGGTTGTAGGCACACTGGCAAATGTCAGCATTTAAAAATAAATTAAAAATAATTTTAAAAACCCACCACACAAGAAAACAACACAACCACTTCAAAATGAGGTTACAGAAGATGCAGGCTACAGAGTTAAGAGAAACTTTTACATATGTTTAGGCATTGAGGAAAATTATTTTTAATTATAAAGTATGTTAAATCCAAAAATTACCTCTTAAGTTGCTTTCTTTAAAAAACATGATTTCTCAGATTAGGTAGGAAATAGGTTAAACCATCCCTCCTGTCATCTCATCCCCAACTCTTCTATGAAGACCTAAGCACTTACTTAATTTTAAGCATATATATTTCCAGTGTGGAAAATAAAAGGGCCCTCACTTGCTTAAAAGTAGTGTATGAATCTTTGCTATATTAGAAACAGTCTTTTGAAGTTTCAGTAGCATTTTGCAAACACCACGAAACAACTTTTAGAGAAGCAGTTTTCACCTTAACGCAGTTCACTTAGTGCACACACAGAGGAAATCTGTTTATATCCCAAGAGATTCACAACACACAAAACAATTATTATCTGAAGAGACTGTAATCTAAACCTCACAGATGAAGGCAGATCAGCAAGAACTATATGGGAAAAAAAAAAACAAAAACAAAAACCAGTCCACAATCAATATTATTCTTACATATTATTATTATTATTATTTCAATAATGCCTAGAGGCTGACAAATGTAAGGGAATTACCATGACAAGTCTGTGTTTACAAACCTCACTATGATACTCTGGCCTGGAAAACCTCCATGGCAGTTGTGCCACTCAGCTCCTTATTCATCTACCTGCCTCCCTCTGATTGTGAATGGATGCCTCTAACACAGTAAAACTCCCTGGCTCTCCTCCACACTAGTCCCTTTGCAGGAACTGTATTTTTAGTTTTTGTCATCCCAGTAGGTCCTGTGAGATTTGATCCTGCAAATGAAGGAGCTTTGCTTCATGACACTTACTGCCCGCTCATTGGGCTGCAACATCAGGAGGGCTGTGAAACTTCTGACAGTCAGATAAATATTTTTGTTGTTACAGATAACAAAATGGATTGATACTGCCCTCCAGCAGCCTGGCTGCCAGGTCTGGGAAGCAGTGATGCCATGGGCTGGAAAATTCATTTTAACCTTCTTCATTAGGGTTAGAGGGAAAAAAGAAAAAACAACTGAACGATAAATCAAGGAATGAGTGTTTAGCAACTCTTGGACAACAACCTACTACTGAAGATTTGCCATCTCCCCAGACAAAGGATTTTGCCATTTGCTGAGGTTCTTGTCACTGCCTTAGAGGCATATGGAAAGGACTGCGCCACTGGACACAGCAACAACCCCAGGGTAAACTGGCAAAGGGGGAAACCTGCAGCCAATATTGCAACATATGGGGGAGTCCCCAGCCTGCCTTGGGCAGTGCTGATGAGAAGGAGATACCATTGCAGATCATGAATTGTTAGTATGGAAGGTTATCAACCCTTTACTCCTGCAATAAATACAGGAATTCAGGTTGTGTGAATACACAAATAATACTTATCAGAAAGCAGATTCCAAAAGAAACTGCATTAATTTCATTCTTTAATCCATAAATGTCAAATCCAAATTTGTTTTTTTCATTTGTAATAGATCTAAAATATCAGCAGTTGTATGGAACATATAAAGACAAGTCAAAAAAACATAAATCTGTTCAAAATCAGTTTAACATTATGAGAACTTACTTTTTCATTAGGTTCAAGTCTTATTTTAAACTCAGAAAGAAATAGACAGATTTAAACTGTCTTTTCACTACAAGCCACATAGAAATGTATACTATTGTGTGAAAAAATAATGCTAATTATTTCTAAATATTCAGTACACATTCTCCTCAACCATGAATAGCAACAATTTCAAATACTTTCTCATAAAATTAAATGGTCAAAATTTCAGCCCATACAGCTCAAACTTGAAAGCCAGTGTTGACTTTTATCACTGCTCTCATTCAAAACAAAGCATCATTAAGGAAAAAGGAATGGGAATGGTCACTTTCACCTTTACCATAGTCAAGGGCACCAAATGAACTGATTTACAGGGGCTCCAAAACTAGTAAAATTGCCCTTTACCAAGTTTTTTTTTTTTTATTCTCTATACCTCTTTATTTTTTCCATCAAATATGAACAAACTAAAAAAATCCTACATGGAGGAAAATGATGAAATCAACCCAGGGAGAGTCATGGAGAGCAGCTTAGAGTTAAATAATGGAACAGCTTTGTGGTTACCATTCACACAGCTCTCGGAGTCGGGGCTATCAGGCAATGAAGTAGAATAATGAAGCTACTCCTTCAGATAAGAGATCAGCTTTATAAATATGATCTTTTGTACAGCAACCGTAGAACTGTACACTTGAAAATAAGCTTGTCATATCTCTGACAGCAGGTGAAGTGGCTCAGGTTTGTGTATGCTTATGAGTTTCTGGGAATATTAGCAAGTTTACAGAAATAAAAACAGAACAAAGAAAGTATTCAGGAGAAAAAGCTTCCCAGAGCATACAAGATAGTGGCTGAATGGTCACATACTTGAGTACATACATGGTCAGCAGCCAGTTATACACATGTGGCTTGGAGAACAGGGTTCACAACCATCATTTCTAAAAGTGGGGGACATCTTTTTGCTTACAAGATAGAAACATCCCTTCTGTAACAGCAGCATAGGTGTATATCCTCTTTCCAAGCTAGCACTAGGCTAACAGGGAGTACCTAATGAAATACATAAATAGATCTGACATCCTGTCCGTGGGGGACCACTGGACAGCACCAAAGCCATAAAATAGTATATTATGTGCTCAAACACTATGTGTATATGCAGCACTGAAACATTTGCCTTGTGGTAATACCAGAACAATATTTGCAAGAATACTGAGCAGTGTGTTTTTATTTCCAGTTGTCTCATAAATAAATTCCTAAGAAACAGTGAAAAGAAATCCTTGAAAATTTTGATGTGCGTTAATGTGTAGCTCTTTAAAATCTTATCACACAAAGTTAATTGAGCAATTGTTTATTTCTTTTTTTCAGCAAGGGAGTATTTCTTTTCTGGTTTGGTGGGTTAATTTTTCTAGTTTAAAAAAATTAATGCATTCCCCAAGTGTCTGATATATGTTTTTTGCTTTACTTAAAAGACTACTTTAGTTCTTCTATTGTTAATGGCCAAAACAAAAAAAACCCAAAAACAAACAAATGCACCCCCCCCCAAAAAAAAAAAAAAAAAAAAAAAAAGCCTTTTGCACTATTGTGATAAAGAAAAAAATAACTGCCAGTTTTCTAGCCACTGACAGCGAAGTAAGTTCATAAGTTCATCACAGTCATTCTCAGGTCATAAACTGAATATTCAGTTTTAGTGTAAGAAGGTTTTGCTTCCTCTATCACAACTCCAAAATCAATCTTGCTGCTGCAGCTGGCAGAGGAAATGCAAACAGCAAAGCCACCCGCACTGTCTACACATCAGGTGGGTGCTAGGGAGGATTGAAGGACCATCAACAGAAGTGTGTGCTATGAGTAGAGAGCTTTAAACAACCTTTAAGAAACTACGAATACAATAACCAACTTTGCAGACACAAAGAGTAGAGTGTTTTGGATCAAGCATAAAAAAATTTGAGGCTTCAGAGATGGGAAACCAACAGGCAGTTGGAAAAATACACTACATGGTTGCATGGGAAGAATGGTTGTGATCCAAGGGCTGGATGTTAGATTGAGGGAGACACAGATCATGTTTTTTTACACTACCATTCATTTACTGACTGATTTTTAGAAAAGAAACAGTCTATTCTTATGTATAGTCATTACTTCTCCTGTCCAACTCACCTATTTGGATAACAAATACTTTGAAAGACTGCCCTTTCTTGAGTATTTCTGCAAAACCCAGCACACTGAAATTTCGGTGTCTTCATAATCTCTGAAGTAAAACTATAATATAAATGATACAAAATGTGAATTATACAAACTTATATTCTTATTATCTTTTGAATTTTTCCTAAGAGGCCCAAAATATTTTCTGACCAAGGAAATTTTAGATCTTAATGCAATAAATAAGTCTACTCCACTGAATAAATAAATTTTAATTTCTATCACAATATAAAACACAGAGGATGTTCTATACATATAAGGAGCAATTTCAAAGGCTCCCTTGACTTTCAATGGAACTCTTGTTCATCCCTTGAATCTCTAGAAGTGTTCTCAATCTAGTTTTGAAGAAAGAAAGAGAAATCATGGCTGAAGAAAACAACTGTAAAAACACCTCTACAATACTGCTGTATTTTCTGTTATTTTAGTGCTTCACCAGACTCTCCAATATTTTGATCATGCATTTCATAACATTTTAAATTAATTGATACAGAGAAACAAAACCTCAGAAGTAACTACAGTCACTGAATAATTATGAGATCATTGCACCATTCAGAAATTCTGAGAACAGTCAAATGATCTTGCAGAACAGATCTCTTCTAGCAGAGAGGAGTAAGTGCAGGAAAAAAAATAAAGAGCCAGAGCAAAAAAAAAAAAAAAAAAAAAAAAAAAAAAAAAAAAAAAAAGAGCCAAATTTGTGTGCCTTGCCTGCATGTACTACCTCCCTCTGCCTCTGAGCTCTGAGTTAATGTTAACCAGCAGAATCATAGAATGGCGTGAGTTGGGGGGAACCTTAAAGATCTTCTAATTCAAACCTCCATGCCATGGAACACCCTTCATTGGACCAAGTTGCTCAGCATCCAATTCAACCTGGCCTTGAACACTTTTACCTATGGGCATCTACAACTCCTCTGAGCAGTGCCTCACAACCTCACAGTAAAGAATTTCTTCCTAATATCTCACCTAATCTATTCTCTTCTCTTTGAGTTTAAAAACCATTCACCCATGTTCTATCACTGTAAGTCACTTCAAAAGCCTTTCCCCATCCTTCTTGTAGGGTTCCTGCAGGTATTGGAAGGCTGAAATTAGGACAGAAAAAGAGAAGAACAAAATTACATCATGGAACCTACAGCCTATTTTTCTACCTTATTTTCTACTGGAAGGTTTTGTCTAACTGGATTCATCTTGACTCCCTCCATTCCCCTCGTCCCCATCACCACTTCTTTTCTCTTTCCCTATAGTCACTCTGGATTTCCTCTTTTCTCCTCCCAAATATTCTTGTTTTCTTCATTTTTCTCTTTTTCCCTGACCTCCCCAGTCCTTTTGGGTCATCTCAGCCACAATCTTTTTCCTTACTCTTCTCTGCCCTTTCATAGTCCTATTCAAGGTGAGCTGAAGCTACTGCATGGATGTGGAACATGTGTGAGGCTGCCTTTCTCTGACCTATGCAAAAAGGCACTTGCAGCAATGAGAGGAAAAGAGACAAGAAAAAAAATGAACAAGACAAAATAAAACCCCACAAATTAAAAAAAGAAATAGTAAAAGCCCAGATAAAAGAGGAAAAGGTATGTGCGGGCCAGAGGGGAAAAAAGAGAAGGTAGAGCTGAAAAAAGAAGGAATTTATATGAGGTCATTGGGATTTAGAAAATGAAATCAAGAAAAGAAATACAAAAGCCCTTGGTCACAATCACGTCAGATGAAAACATAAAGAAGTTAAAACAAAAGGAGACCAAACCAGAAAAATCACTCTCATTCTAGGCAAAAATACATAAGTAATTAAATAAAAACTAGCCCAATGACCAGAAACAGAAAGAACAGCGAGGAGAAAGAGAAGAGATAACAGGAATAAAAAGAGATACTATTCAACATCTCAGCAAGAGATTTAAAAAAATAAAGAATAATTTAAAACTACATTAAGTGCAAATACTGTTCTTTCACATTTATCTTCCTATTATTTTTTCTATCTTTAAAGCCAATGAAGGAGAGAGGAAGGAATCTGGAAAGAGATGTGGGAGCAGTCTTCTCTCACATCTCTGATCATCACCCTGACTATCGACCCATTTGGTCACTACAAGGGCAAGGGTTGAGGGGGGACAGATGGATTGGAAAGACAAGATTCCTAATGTGGTGATAAGGTCTTTTTTCTTCTAAATTTTGAAAAGGAGCTGCCATTCTTAATATCTGTAGTTTAGCATGCATCCCACATGCATCAAATTATCACATCTTTATTGACAGAAATGCTTTTCAGAAACAACTGGAGAACAAAATATCTTTTCTACATCAAGTAGCTTTTTCTAGCTCTGAAATTTGACACAAGTTTATTTTAAAGGTTAACCATATTTTAATTAATACTTGGGATTAATTCTGAAAAGAAAGGGGAAGCAACAATCTGTCTTTCTACTTATCAGTGGAAATGGTGACATAAAACTAGAAAGAAACTCACCCCCAAAATAGAACATGTTATAGCAGGAAGAAGTTGAAAGAAAACTGTTTTCTTATCCTGACAGAAATTTCAAGATGATTTTCCCTATATCAGACTGTTTCTGATGCAAAAATCAAAAATATAAAAAAATATACACATCTTTTCATAAAATATACATATTTTCATTAAATACAATAAAATGAACAATTTTTCTACTTGAAACACCCCTTGTTTTAACAATCTGAAACTACAGCTTCAGATTTTGCCTTTTTTAATGCTATAATTGGCTTGTCTTTTAAATGATATATAACCCAAACTGAAGTCATTCTCGAAAAAAAAAAAAAGACACTTTCTCCACACCAAAGCAAGACCAAGACATTGCATCTGATCTTTTGTAAAAAATCAGTCTGAATTCAACAAAATGTGATCTTCCAACAAATGTTAAATACAATTTTTGGCCAAGATCTCTCTTTTTTTGATTACTACTTCACCTCCTGTGAAAACCAACAGTTAATTGTTAGAGTAGATGAAGGTGCTCTGAGGAGGAGTGCCACACACTTCAGCACAGAAGAGTTCATCCTGCAACAGGTCAGTTTACCTATCTGCTAAGGGAGAGAGTGTTTGCAGATATTTGCAGGCACGAAGCTGAAGAACAACCATCTTCCTTACAGACCACAAAAATATGCTTTGTTCCCAAAGGCTGCAGTGATGCAATATGACATTAACTTAAACTGTCTACCTTGAATAGAGAAGCAGTTCAATATATTTCGATTCTAAGTAACACAGTTTTAACAAATTCATAATCCATCCATTTTCTGCCATAGAGACACTTTTTTTTTTCTTTTATATTCTGTCCCTCATCCTTACTGTACTCCATTTGCTCAGTTTATCTTTTTATATTTACTATATGTGAGAAATATTCAAACAAGGAAAAAACAAAGACACTTCTAGCAATGATCTCTATTCTTTACATAATGTTCTGAAAGGTTCCACATGACAATGCTGGCAGATGTTGATGCAGGCAACGTTTTAGCTAAGCCAGTGATTGACAGGTACACCATTATTTCTGCAATCTGGACTGACTGTTTCACAGAGTAAATGCTAATCCTTATCCATTCAGTTGTTTCTTCGCATTATTCATTTTTTCTCTCCAGTGTAGAAATGACTTGTTTGTTGCACTCCTAATCCTATGCCTTTGTGCCAATGGACACCAGACCTCAATGAACACACCTGGACAACTATTCTCTGATGAGGCCACAGAAACGGCAGCCACTATAGCAAATACCTGCTAGTAAAAGCCACGATTTTTGACTCCTGGGAAGCCAAAGAACAATTCTCCTAGCTTCAATTAATTGAGATATACCTTGAGATTTTGTGTGCTTATGTAGGTATCTCATTTTAACAAGACTGCTTTGCATGCAGAAAAGATGCCTGACAATATAAACCTATACTATAGCCTGTTTTAAATTAGGTCCTCCACAAAATGCATGCTCAGGAGATGGAAGACTTTTACTGTATTTAATTGGATGTTAGCTTCTGAGAATCCCAAGAAGTGAATTGTGGGAGATTTTGATGCCATGGCACATCAGGTTGGATTAGCAACGAAAGGAGAGCACATTCTGAGGAAACTATCCAAAAAGATCTAATTGCAACAGGAAAATACCTACGGACAATCAAAAGCAAGTCTAAAGTGGTTTTGATTTGAGAATATTTTTCATCTTAAGTTCTGCCCTGAGCAAATCAGTTTAGTGTAACACAACAGAGGAAAAGCTAGGTTTAACAAGTTGTATAAAACTAAGCAAATTACAGAAGGCAAAAATTGCCACAAGAATTTTTCAGTCTAGGTGTTGGCAGGACCTTTATGCAGAAGTCAGAGACGAGCATGATAACCACTTCCAAACAGACAAGAAAAAGTGGTGAGTAGATGATCACAGTCCATTCCTCATTTCTAAATTTTGGCATCTGAAAATGGTAAATCAGACTGACACAGGTCATGGATCTAGGTAGTTTGCACCTCCCACTGTTACTCTTTGCAGTTCCAATTTGTTGTGTTTTATTTTACAGGTAAAGAATAATGTAACAAATTCAACAGAGCGGGAACAAATCTAAGAAGCCAACAATTCTTGTGGTATTCTGGTCCAACCATTGCAACTGCAGCCCTAAGAAATATCTCTCCTTTTTACCTATCATGTGGAGAGCCCAATTTTCAATTATTTTAATGAATCAAGTACTTTATGTTTTGACCATATGACAATTATCATGGAAATAGAGGCTATACCCACTTCTGTCAGACTTGATTTAAACAGAGAATGCCTATGAGGTAAGGGGATATTGCAAAAGGAAATCAATGGCAAATTGCTAAAAAGTATTTGCACTATTAGGAGATACATCCATGTATTGGCAATCTAAACACTGCAAACTTATAAAGTTCATTTGCTTACTAAACCACAGGAAAAATATCAGTGCATACCCCTGAATGATAAATGAATATTTCATTTCAGTAGAAATGTCAGTGAGTTATTCTGAGACACTTTGCAGATTCTGATTTTGCTCCTCAGTCCAAGAACATGCTACTTGTACACCAATAAAATGGGGCTTGATGTTTAGGGTATTATACCAGTTAACAGGTTACAAAATTAGATAAACAGTTGTCTCTCCCAATACATTTTGAAATATTTCTTCAAAATATTTGTCTGTGACTAGAAATAATTGATAAAGCAAGCTGAAAAACTTTGCATGGGGTATATTTAGCATGTGATTATATTTGTTCCCAGACCATGGATCCAACAAACCGTACATTTAACAAGTGGATGAAACTTTGGACTGAGTAATTCATGAGAATAATTCCCAACATAACACATACAAAAATCACATAAAACTCAGATAAACAGACTTCAAAATGAGGTGGTCTAGGCAACATTCCAGAGCATAATTGTAGTTCCATGAACCTGAAGCGGCCCTGAAGACATTCTTTCACCAGCAGTTGAATCTGTAACAGTCCTTTGAGAAACTTTGATTTGGTGGAGTATGAAAAAAGCAGCCTGACAGATAGCAAGCTGATAAGACTGCAAAGCAAATTTCTACATATGCTGAAGGACAAGAAAAAGCACAGATTTAAAAGGGAGTGAATATTTATTGGTGGAACCTGCATTTTGAATATCTGCCAGGTGTGAGGGCGTTTGATAGCTGATGTTATTAAATTAAGCATCATCCACCTAACAACTGCTTTAGAAGCTGAGATCAAGAATTGAAGTAGCACAAACTAGATTGTTGGCTGGCCCCTGAAACACATGCAATAGTTACAGTTCTTGTTTCTCCCATCTCTAAAAGTAATACTGGCAGTAAGAAAAAAATCAGTGGCCAAAAAGAGAAAATTCTTCACCTAAATAAGCCTTGAAGAGCTTGCCTAAAGATGGACGTCTTTCAATAGAAGTGTCTTCTAGAACAACCTTTCTAGCAAGGTTCCCTGAAATAAAAGTAAAAGCAACTCTGCATGATGACTGACCATCTAAAGTTGCCAAGGAATGAAGCAATGCATGACAACTACAAAAAGCCATCACAGCTATGGTGGCACCATGCCCCATGCAAAGGGATGCCTCTGTATTTATGGAATTCACAACTAAGACCCAACCCATCAATAGTTCTATAGCTTTGAAATAAATGAAGGTTAGTTTGAAAGCTTTCAGACAATCTCTTAATAGGGAGCCGGCTCTGCTCTGAAATGGTGTCTCCTGGGCTTTTAACGGAGCCAATACCTGCTAAATATTTCATAGTCTAGACCTCTTTTAAGGGAGGAACAGAGCCAGGTACCTCTTTACCTTGTTTCTGAATTTCTCAGGTGTTGGTTCAAGGTGATGAAATGAACTTCCCTTGAAGGGAAATCCCAGTTCTTCACCTTTGAATTTTTGATATAAAAACATTGCAGTATGTACAGATGGTGACAAACAGTATTTAATACTACTGTTCTTAGCAGTTTCATAAATTCTAGCTATGATTTAGGCAACTAAAATTGCAAGAGAGATGCATCTCAGTTCTGGCAATTAGCCCTCTTTTTGGGACAGAGATCTGGAGTTGAATTTTTGTACATGAACCACAGGTAACATATTTAAACTTTTTCTTCCACATTACATACATTGTCCGATTGTCAGGCAAATGAGACAGAGTAGCCAAGGTCTGCCATAGTCCTTTACCATAAGCAAGTGATATTTGACAGGTTTTTTTCAGAATGTGCAAAGCTGGGTGGTTTCCCTTCTGTAGGGAACAGCATGGCAATGCCCAGAGCACCTGCAGACAGAGAAAGAGGACATTTCCTGCTGAAGATGGTGATTCAGTCACCTTTGCTAATTCATGTGATTCTAGTTAAACACTCCTTACTCTCAGTGCTTCCAGCATGACTGTCAACCAGTCACTAATATAACCAGCACATTCTGTGTTACTTGTCCCTGGATTTTCAGCCCAGGAAAGGAAATCAGATTTCAAATTAAGTTTAAAGTATGATGTGGAAAAAATAGAGTCCCCAGCATGAGCCTTATGGCGCATAACAACAGACCCCTTAATTCCTCACAGCTCTTAACCTTTTGATACCCTACTTTGAACTTCTGTAAAACTAGGATGCTGACCTGCTTCGTGGGTGGGTGATTATAACACTGAATTAATATTTGTAAACTACTGTGATATATTTGAATGAAAAATTTAGAACTGTAAAGAATTATGATTATGATGAACCTCCAATTCTTTTTTAAGTTGTCCATCTGTCATTATAAACCAACTTGAAGTAGGCTATTATTCAAAAAGCTTAAAATTATTTGCATAATACTAGTTATCAAGATAGACCACTGTTTTAACTTAGCAAGCAGTGAAAGGAGAAAAAGCTTCACTTGTGTTTTAAAGACCTTTTCTATTTATATGGCTTTTATACCATGATAAATGCTGTTCTGTAAGATACCCCTGTATTGTTATAGAGAAGAACTTCAGATTTAACCTGACCTACTCAGAATGGATATCTACACTACAGTATGTCATGAGACCTTTGTGATACTTCTTTGATAATTTTTCGCAGACCTCCATTAGAAACATGGAAAAGCTACTTCAAGAGTGCACACTTACAGCTTACTGTTTACCTATACACTCATAAGATCAAAACCCCTGGTCTTACTGTTTTTGTTAACAAGGAGCACTAAAAGTCTTCCCACATACTGAGTTTTGGTTTCCATTTTACAATCTGAGATGACAGACGGTACAAAAATGATGAGAAAACTGTGGGGAGGCTTCCAGAAGATTGATTCTCTCATCAGCTGATTCTTTTCTAGTTAGTCTTTTATTGACTACAAAGGTATAGCCAATGCAGAAAAGGAAAACCAGACTGCCCTGTTTAATCCTGAGGGCATTGGCAAAAGGTGATCACTTTTTGAGAAAACAGAGGCCTACAAGGAAATCAGCACACTGTATGAGCCGTTAAGCTGATTTAAACACACAGGGGATGCCTGGGGTTGAGCTCAAGATCTCTGAGGTGTGAGATGAGAGTGAAGCCATTGCACAGACTAATATTACTGAGCTTTAGTAGCAGGTGGCATAGTTGATCAGTCAGGAACCTGTCATTTGGAGAATAGACCAATAGATCTGAGAGGTATGAAAAATCCTCCCTTTCTCCCCCCTCTTCCTTACCAAGAATAAAAATATCACGATTATGAAGTGTAGCAATTACCATCTAAAACTTACCACAATTTATGGAGTTATAAGAAATAGGGAAAAAACAAAATATGGGTACAGAGCCACGCCAGCAGAACATATAAAAAAACTTAAAAGCAATTGTAGCCATGATTGCAGTAACACTATCTGCAATTCTGACACATAAGATTCCATTAAAAACCATCATCGGATGACAAAAAGAAATACATGCCTCAGCACAGAAATATTTATTTCACATTAAAATATGTACTTTATAATGAGAAACACATTCTACAGCTCATACACTGTGTGCATGCTTATAGCAACTATAGGGAGCTTGCAATCGTTTCTGGTATGTGCTTCTCCAGCAAACGACCCACCATTGAATGGATAAAATTGAAAGCAAAATTTTCACTGTGCTTTCTTCCTATATCACATTATTCAAAACTCAATTTTCCTGCCCTTTTTCCCATTTTATCTTAACTCTCCTCCAAATTTTCAGATAAGAGCCTATTACAGGTATTTGGCAAGCAATAAGGTACCTAGGCAAGGTGGACATAAAAAAAAACAAACCTTTCCCATTCCATAGGCCCAAATTTCAGGTGTCTTTTGCACAAACAAATCTATAGATGCACTTCTGATAAACGACTTGTTCATGGATTAGTTGGTTTTAAAATTTCAGAATAAAAGCCTGTATAATGGTGTACCTTAACAAGTGGCTAATGGTAATAACCAAAACAAATTCAAATACTTTTTAGCTCATATTTCAAAGACCAGCATCTATATATACTGAGAAAACTTGTATAATTGGTGACTATCTTCATATTAAAAAGTACAACATCACAAATCAAACAGGCAATAAGTGCATAAAATTCAAGGTTAAACATTTTGAATATATATTTATTTTTCTGGGGACATGTAATTTAAAGTCTCTCAAATAGAACAAACGTGGACTCTGCATATATCGGGTACACCAGGTGCAAATGCACAATAACTGCAGACTCATTTTTAACTTAGTAAGTTAGCATGTGTGAAATAAAATTGCATACAAGACAGATTATCCCATGAAAGAAAGTTGCCCTCTAGACAGGATTTAATAGATACATAAAGTACTATCTTCTAAACCCATCAGAATTAAAAAAAAAAAAAAAATGGCATAGCTTTCTTGGACAACATTGTGGAATATTGTAATTTTACATGATAGAAATACCCATACAGCAGCTATCACTAACCAACTGCTGCTATAACATGGCTACAAGACTGAGAATTTTGTAAATGGTGAGATTTCTGTCACTACTCTTGAATGCCAAGCTACCCACAATCAAACATGAAAGCAAAATCATTTACGGTACCTTTAGTTAGCTTAATAAATTAAGCACTGATTTTACAACTAAAAATACACACATTTTGAACTAAATTTTTATTGCTTGCATAATGGGTATTATCTTAAATTCTTCATACAGAAAGAATCAACCTTCAATTTTGTAAAAGTGCCAAGCAAACTTCCAGGCTGGGAGAATACACTTATTTCAAATTACTATTAGCACAAAAATAAATAGCATTAACCATGAGTCTACAACACCTTTGACTTGATGGAAAATACCTTCACTCTTATGAAACTAGAATAAAACTTTGAAATTGAGAATGTAAGAACTACCAGAGAGAATACCCATGGTTCTGAATCTATCACCAAAGCTGTTGATTTTTTGCGTCTTAGATTCAGCAGTACAGCATTTTTTAGAAGCTGCTTATGGAATCACTGATTTCTGGAAGGATGTTAGTGTGGAGCCCTTACTAGATACAGTTTTGCACATATTGTACCAGTGCATCATACTACTAAATGCTTCAGATAAACCGAAAAACAGAACACATGTCACACAAGATGTCATTACCAACTTGCTAAAAGGAGGATTCATATGAAACTGCATGCCATCAATATGTTGCTTCCCAAAAATAGCAATTTGTGGATATGTAGTTGAGACCATGACTGAAGAATTTTCTTTTTGTACATTTAAATCTGAATCGAGCAAACAGCAAAAATTTACGTTGACGAAGGGATGGGAGTGGCTGACTTCTTCATCTCACGTCTTTAAAATTAACTCAAATGACCATGTTTGGGCTCTGTATTACACCATGACTAGCTTGGTGCCAGCGTTGCTTTTCAGACACAGGCAGAGAAACATTTTCTGACAATATTAGAAACAGACTCTTCCAAAAGAATGATGGTTTAATGAAATCTGCAAAATTAAGAAATCTGCAAACGAAGTGTGTAGCAGAGGCATAACCAAAATACCTGGGCAAATCCCTGCAATATTTCACACAAAATAATTTGATTTTGAGAGTGGAAAATTGTGATAAGACAACAACCAATGCAGCCTTCACTGCTATTCTCCTTAACTTTCCTTCAGCTGGAAGTTTCCTTCCAATTGATTTCTGTAGTTGCTACTAAGCTAGCATATTTACAATGAGCCTCCTATTGTGATCAACCACCTGAGTGAAATTTGCAAAGAAAAAGGACACTATTATTCCTAAGACTGTAGCATGTAAATGCTGCTTCATGGAGGAACAGCTTACTGATCCAGTTTCTTTATGGTGGGTTTCATTTGCATTTACAGACAGTTACTGGAGAACTTGGGGTTTGTCTCAGATCTTCACCACTATATTCCCTTTCAGTCACTGACATGCAGCTCAGGATTCCTCTTATTGACACTGGGGAATAAACAATACATAAAGCACATAGATGACTAAAATCCACATTTCAGAAGTGGAACATAGTCCTTCAGTATCAGACTGGGAGAAACCTATCCTCTTCCTTTGAGGTTTTCCTTAGTCATCAACCATTTTCTTTTAACTCCTTACAGGCAAAGAATCTACAGAAATTCTGCGTTTGCAGATTCTGCCATTAGAGATCACAGATTACTTGAGCATATATATATATCTATACATATGGCAAACCTCTATCTGTATATACTCTGGTTATTAAAGTGAAGTTGGAGTTACTTCCATTTCCACTGCTGCATTTTGGGCTCCATACTCGCACACTCTCTGGTGCATAATGCCCTTTTTAGAAGATTAAGAAAAACTCTTCCTGGTCGTTGCTCAGTCCTCAGAACAGAGGTGTTAGAACAAAATTCTCCACCCTCTAACCTTGATCTTGGTGTATGTTTTATCCTACTCCTTCATGGCAATGACACCAACATTAAAAGAGAGCAAAAAAAGGAGCAGTAGCAGAAAGAATGTTGAAGAACTTAATGATATAAAGATTGTTAAAAGTGACAAAACAGACCACATTTTTCCCCCAGGAAATATGACAATTATTTCAGCAGACTCAAGATGTTAACTTCATTTTATAACATTGAAGGTGATTACAAAGTACACATTTTCAACAATGATAACAACATAGACGCACACATACATATACAAAGTACTTATATTTTTGTAAAGAGAGATTTATCCCTAACTCAGTAAAATTCATGTTAACTTTGCTCCTCCTCCCAACACAAACATATAAAACCAGGTGAATGCCACATCCTTTTCTTGCCGTTATAAAAGAACAATACATCGATTTTGAGGTCTAAAATAACTTGTAATTTTTAAATGCTTTTTTAATTCTGTGTTTGACTGGTCACTGATGACCCCTCCTTGCCACAGCACAAGTGTGAAAGCGCGCCAGAGTAACCAGCCAATGACATTATAGAACAATGAGAAGGTCAAAGGTGCATTGCATATTGCCGTCCTTCTTCCAGCAACGCACACCACATCCGAACGGCAAAAATTAACCCTTTGCTCATATTTCTTATTACTCAAGTAAAACAGTGCAGGATGTCCTGCTAAGCCAGAGCAAGAAAAGTAGGGTAAAATTCTTGGGGAAAAGCAGTTATAATTAGGGTATTGCTTGCCCCCTCATTCTGCCTTTTGTGTCAAAAAAAAAAAAAAAAAAGTTGCTAGTAAGGAAGACATGGAAGTGTCTTTTGTTATCTAAAGAAACGAACTATAGTTTTCATCCCACTAGGGGTTTTCACAGTAAATGGAGCTTTTCTTTCTTTCAGTCTTATTTTAACAGTTCTCAGACTGACAAGCTGTTATAAGCATCATCTTCTATTGGAACTGCACTAAGGAAAAGGTCCTATCTTTATCCCTCAAGACAAAAATTAATTTTAACGTAGAAGCAAAAAAAGATGCAAGTATGGAAAAACATCAAATAGTGATTTTCAATATAGGCATAGCAAGAGCTTATAAAAATGCAATGCTTAAAATAGTTTCATATTCACACATGAGAATACACATAGAGATAGACATAAATAAATTGTATATCATATATGCATATGTTTGTGTATATTTGATAGGTTCAAATAAAGTGATTGCTGTCCTTTTCTACTTAAATTCCAGGCATCTGATATTAGTTTCTTAAGTTAATGAGCCCTCACCTTATCTTGCTGCCCATATTGTATATGTTTTGCAAGCTGCCAGCTGTGCACTGGAGCCGCCTCAAAAATTTCATGTTTGCTTATAAGCAAAAAAAATTGAAAAGAACTTCTAAGAACCCTGAAATTTATAAAGTAATGAAAGAAATGCCCCTTACTTTTTCATACTTATTCTAGTCTCATTTTACTTTTTTTTTTTTTTAATAAAAGAAAAGCACCCAGAGTTAGCTGTGCTTTCACTGGAAGGGGAAAAAAATAAATGTTAGTCTCACAGATTCACAGGTCTGATGGAAAGATTTCCTCCTCCATGATATAAGCAACAGTGACACAAGCCATGCGGGTGTTGGCTGGCTGGTAGGGCACTACAGCTGAGGAAGTAACTCCATCTGAGAGTTCCCCAGCTGAATGAAGAAGCCAACCAAGGGCAGTGGGAGCAAGAAAAAGAGAAATGGAGAGACATAAAACAGACATCAGAGAAATGTCTTTTGTCAATTCACCTTAGGCTCTTTCATATTTTTCCTGACTACTAAGATCAGCACTATTTTTTAATATATATATATATTTTTTTTTTTTTTCCAGATACAACAGTATTGAGAGGAAAGAACAGCTATTTGCATAGATTTAAAATTACAGCACTCTTCCTACTGGTAACAGGATATACAAATTCAGAGGGTTTCCCACAAAGCTAAATGGAAACTTTCAGCTCAATTCATATTTGAGTCAACAGGAGCTCTTCATTTCATCCAAGATTTCTATTTGAGACGGAGAATTCAACAATCATTGCTACTTCTCAAAATTTGACTTGCCTGGAAATGTATTTCATTTTTGACAAAATATCACAAGTATTCCATCATTATAAATTCTTATGGCACAGAATGACAGAGTGGTTTTATGTACAATCGACACTGTTTAGTAATGCTTTGATGTGAATTGTTTATTCAGACATGGATAGGATAAACAGAGAATTGAAAGAAATCAGCAAGCCCTTGAGAAGGATATTAACAGTATGGTCAAATGCTCTAAGAATGAACAATAAACTTGTGAGCCTTCTTTCCAAATTAAAAAAAATACAAAACATACAAACAAAAAAATCAAGCAAACCACACACAGAAATCTCCTCTCCTCCCACCCCCCCAAAAAAAACCCAAATCAAACAAACAAACAAAAAAACCAAAGAGAGCAAACCAAACAAACCCCTTAACAAAAACAGAGCTTGTTTATTTATAACAAATAAAATCACTCCTATATGTTACTTATCCATTGGGAAAAATGCTACCACTACTCCAGTAGCTCACTACTACCCATATGTGAGGTATTTTGCTTTAGTTGTATGGGGTGGGGAGAATCATCACAAATAAAGGCAAAAGGATAATTAAGTAAAGAAAAAATACACTTGCCCTTTGCGCCTTCATTTTATTTCCTACTCAGAGATCTGTCATTGATTTCCAGTAAGAAGAAAATGGAGAACTCTGGTCCTTTGTTTTCATTGCTCTGGAGATACTAAGGATCAGAAGACCCACCAGACTCCAGTTTGGATTAGGCCATAAGTGCAGAATTTAGTTTCTCGTGGCTTTAGCTGTGATATGCAGAATGAGAAAGAGATAATGGGATACACTTGCTTTTGCATTAAGCCCTCCTTGGTTCCTGCAATTTCATGAGTAACGCTGACTATCCCTTATGTACTACAATTCTTCAAGAAAAGCAGAAAATATTTTTAGTTATGCTAGTCCCCACTGGATAAATTTCTCTGAATGAGACTCTACACTGCCTGCTGAAGGACGAGACAGATGAGAAAGAGGCAGCAGCCTGTGTAAGGTTGGTCGAGTGCCAGAGCTGGATGACATGGCTAAAACATAATAAAACAAAACCAAGGTTAACCTCACGGTAATTTCAGCAATATTAGAGACCCTTCAAGCAGAGGTGCAGTGATGCTAAGTGGAGGTGATTGCATTTTAATTCGTTTCTTTAATCAAATGTATCCAAATTCACCACCACTGAATAGCAAAACATAACAACAGCCAAAGAGAAGATCATGCACAAAAGACAAAAGATCACATTCCTCAAAGTCTGAGAGGCTTTATGCATACTCGTGCCACATTCCTCAATCTTCAAAGGAGGTCATTCATATAAATTCAGTAAAGACAGTAATGTGTGAATCTGATGCTACCCTGACCCCTCTTCCACCTTCGAAAGAGACTCTAAAAGCTTAAACAGTAAAATTCAAGCAAAAAGGCACCTCCACTGCTGCCAAAGAGATAGATAGCCTATGCCTGAACTCAATTTACAAAACAGAGACATCACTGTATGTTAGCCACTTTAATAGATTCAAGTTTATTTTCAGAATATACATCTACCCCTTCAACAAACTGCAAAGCACAAACAGAATAAAAATGCTGACAGAGACAGCAACCTATAAGAAAAACAGGCAATGGAAATAAAAAAAAAAAAAACAAAAAAAAAAAAACAACCAAAAACCAAATAATAATAATTAATTTATTTTCATAGCAAATGAGGAGTTTTACCTTCAGAATTTGCCACAGCAGGAACAAAAACAATGCTTGTAATTCTACTAATCCAGAAGGATAAAAAATATATTGGACCTGTTCATACTCAATATATTGCAGAAACCTGTCAGGAGCCCTGATATAGTCACCCTCAGGTCTAATTCCATTATATCAGATGAAACACTACAAGCATTCATACAAGACCAACCCTACCCAAGAAATATCAAGAAAACCCCATAGTAGCGTGGGTGTCTGGTCTTCAGCGTTGTAAGAACACTAACAAGCTGCAAGCAATCTATGAATCTAGAAATGGCAGTAAATCGGATTGCTCTCAGCTTGTGAGCCTTTTCATCAAGCAGTTCCCAGTGACTGAGAGGTAAAACATTGGCTGATCCAGTACAGCTTGTGCTACATGGCAAGAGGCAAGGGGCTATGAAGGCTGAGGAACTTAAAACACACCAAAAAAAAAAAATAGTGACATTCATCATATGTAACCACGTTCCAAGCAAATTAGCAAGGGCTGGGAAGTAGTTCTAAGCCATAGGCATTGCTAGAAGGGAACATAGAAAAAATACAAGCAAAACCTTTCTGACTGATTACCAAAACTGTGGAAACAGTAGCAACAAATGGTTGTTGATACTAAGCAATCCACTTCCCCTACAAAGTGTTTTTAAAGTTTCAGCCTTCTGGTTTTCTTCCTGGAATTGAGTTTTCCTCTTTTTCCTTGGAATTAATTGTAAATTAAATGAATAATTTAGTAAAAGTGAATATTTTCAAAGAAAATATTTTTTGTGCTTCTTTGTACTATAAAAGAAGCTGTTCAACATATTCTAATTGGTTTAATTTTGAAGGGAGCCACTTAATATTCTCAGAGATCATTTCACAAATAGAAAAACAGAATAACGAATATAGAATTTAGAAAGATCATTTCTATTGTCTGTACTGACAGAAACAAGCAGGGTGCAAAAGGATAGAATGGTGAGTCACATTTCCTTCCATTCACTCAATAAATCAAGTGCAGAGACAAAAACATACAAAAAATATTAAGACTAAACTTGAAAGAGTATTGAGGAAAATATCTCCAGAAAACAGAGAGGAAGCAAGTGCTTCATATTATAATAAATGGATACTACCACCAAATGTGGCTGGAAATATTTTATCAGTGTTGTATATAAATGGTAGTGGAAAAAAGATAGAATAAAAATGCAATATTAAAAGAACAAAAATATCTATGTAAGACTAAATTATTTTAATTCCTGTTATATTCTGTTTGCTAAAGAAACTCAAGAACTAATGAACTGAGTTTATATTTTCTTAAAATCAATTACCTGTTTGGTATTGGTAGATCATTAAGTTGATTTCACATACACAAAAATTTTAAAGTACAATACCTTGTACTACAAAACAATCTTAAAGTAGTCTGCATATTCCTTGAGGAGGATTTAACCCCTACAGAAAAGTCTAGAAAAAGCTTTCTCTCCCATTTTGGACCACCAAGTCAGGCAAATATACAGAAGAAATTTCATATAGACTTGTTAGATGAAATATAAATTTCTCCTACAGAATATATATCTATCTATCATGTAGCAAAACATCATCCCTTTCCATTTTTATTACTTTCCCAAATCAGAAGAAATTGCTTTAGAAAAAACTAGAAAGAGGCAGAAATAAATACCAGTCAGAGAAAATACCAGTCTAACGCTGGAATCCTAGAAATCAAATTCAACTAAATTAGAATGAGCTCTAAGGCATAAGAGGTGAAACAGTTTATTCCACTAAATTCAGGATGACAGGAAAAGAATCATGAGGACAGACAAAATTAGTAGAATCCTTTTTTCTGTTGGAACACAGCACAAATGAAAGGACTTCTCAAAAAAAAAAAATTAACATCACAAGTTTTTTTCTTGGAAGTACTGTTTTTGCTTGGAAATGTATCCTTTTTTCTAGATTAATCAAGCTTCTCTAAATTAAGACTTCAGTGTACTAATATATTGGGGAGGGAGCAGGGGGAGAAAAGATTTTGATGTTTTCCATCAGGAACAAAACAAGATATGCCACTAGATCTCCTGTCTGTAGCAAGCCATTTCCTGCTTCTTTCATTTGCCAAGCAGTTTTCCAGACTTAGGAGCATCCAAATCCTTGAAACACAATACTTCAACTATGCAGGATATAATTTGTGTAGCATTCAAATCGGACTATATATTCAGAGAAGAAGAACAAAACTGCCGCTATCACACAAGGTTCCCTCATGTTCCCAAAGGCAGGACATTGATTTGTATTTGGAACAAGTCCTTTGCTGTACAGCATTATGGAAGTTTAAAAGGTGGAGAAAAGCAGACTCTTTTGTTGTCCAATTTAACCTAAGGGCAGAGTTTTTAGGGAAAATTTAAGAATCTCCGAAATTAGATTTTAGTATTTCTTTAAGAATGTACACTACACAATTTAGCTGCCTCATGTACAATATTATTGGGGAAATCTATTTACTAACTCACTGCAAATTATGTACATTTTAACCCCAAACTTGTGATGTATGAAGGCAGTAGCATCACACTGCATTCAAGATCTTAAAGAGCCTGAAGAAAAAGTCTGATGACAAATAGAATGCTTTCTTGAAATTTTAACTAACAGGAAAGCCAGCTCTCAACAGCTCAGAAACAGTACTTGCAATGGAACTCTGTAAAAGTGGAAAAATTATGCATCCCTCAAAAAATGGAAAAGCTCATTTCCATCTCTATTTCCTGTTATGCAGTTAATGTAGTACTCCATCAAGGATTAGCAACATCTACGGATACCAAAATCAGATATTTTCAGAAATGCCAATTTTTTAACATAGAGACTTAGCAGACAGAAACAAGAGCAAACATTTTCTGCAAGTCAACAATGCAAAATCTTCATTTGGTTTGACTGAATTGCACCCCAATACCTGCAGGCAGGTATTATTCACAGCCAGATATTCGATAAACAGGAATTACTACTTCCTAGGAGTACATAATTCAAAATGCATTTCGTATGTTGTGTTACAAATATAGTTGTGTGTTTTATTGCATATTACTTAAAATAATTCTGTTGGATTTCACTAACATTTCAATACTTTTTCACTGATTATTCAAAGGTGAAATTATTGCTTACAGGAGTTGCTCAATACTTCCTAAAAGGAAGGGAGGAAAAAAAAAAGGTAGATTTTTCTTTTCCATGAAAATTTCTCATTTTTCTCATATCCTAATATTTCTAGTAATGGATCACATCAGCAGTCAGTATTCTGCAGTAAGAGAGAGAGAAAGCATCATTTTCTGCTCTTGACAAGCTCCCCCTTAAATGTGCCTCTTAGATGTAATGCCCTATGTCACTGCCTAGCTCTGTGCAGCTTCTGTTTCCATGGCTGCTTTTAAAGGTTTTAAAGCCTCCTTTTCACCTGGAAATGTAAATTTGGAAACTCTATCAGGAGGACTGCCTAGTAAGTATTTTTAATCAAAAACTAAATTTTAGGGGATACATTTATAGCAAGCTTGCCTTAATACAACCCACAAAATTGCCAACACATCAGTTTTGTTCACATAAAAACTACATTTGTGCAAATAAACAGGGCAGTTTGCAAACGTTAACTTGACCAATCATCTGGTTTATGTGTACAAATTCAGATTTGCCATATGTGTAATGCCTGAGTTGGCAAATTTCCAGCCAGAAGTATAGAAGCATCACTAGTTCTGTAGTCAGACTGTTGAGTAAAAACAAAAACATTTCAAAACCATTCTAACATTAAAGAACAAAAAATATTCCACCAAAAAAAATGACATAAGGTTCAATAGGACTTACCAGTTCAACAATACCTATTGTGAATCCATATCTTCCAGAAATTTCAGAAATTAGGATCTCCAACAGGACTTGAAACAAACACATTCAAGAGCAAAAATAAATAATTCTGCACAAGACTGCCTATCATGTTGGCTGAAAAACACCTAACTCTATCCATTAAATGTGTTGAACTCTAACACATTTAATGGATAATTGGTTTGTAGTGCATAGCATAACAAAATTTTACAGACTATGGTATGAAACCAGCCCTGAAGTCCTTATGCCTCTGGAATACCAAAGTTGGTGAAAACCTGGATTGGTTTCTGGCTGAGCTGGAGTAAAGAGGACTTACGATCTAGAAGTGGTATTTTGTGAGTGGCTTTCTAGATAGCGTTTAGAGGGCTTGTGCAGACCTGTAAGGCCCTGTATGGCTTATAACAGAATTACATCTTAAGAATACTAAGGTTGAGCAACTAAAAATTTTATACCTGTGTAAACAGTGTCCAGAAGCAGCTCCTCACATTCTGGCTTCCACAGTGCCTTCAAGCACCTCCTCTCCAACCTGAGCTTCTTCTAACACCTAAATCAAACTGACAGGGCTAGACCACTGCCATGACACTTGTCTTTTAGTAGTCATATGTGCATCATACACATATCCAGCCCTCACAGGCTGATGCATGAACAGGCACACAAAAATATAATTTGACAGGAAAACCAAAAAGAAACAAAATATGAAAAACAACAACATTGCACAATAGCAAGGTACAATCTTATGTAAGGCTTCTTTAAGTCTCTAAAGAATCTCTGAACCACACCAGTCTTCCGACCACAGGGACGCTGCTTGAGTAGTAGCAGCAGTTTGAGTTAGACATGAGTGATGCGGCGTCTATTGGAGGAATCCGTTCAGGAGGAGAGCTGCAGCTTAGAAAGCTGATGGAACTTTTCATGCACTCACTGAGCATCAACTGTTCAAATACCCTCAAAGGATGTGCTCCTAAGTCTCATGGCATTTGGCCAAAAGCAGCAGGGTTCTAAATCAGCAGCAATAAGAGAGAGTAAACTTTTCTCCAACATGGGCACTGATGTCAAAAAAAAAACCAGCCAGTCCTCTAGGATAAGACAGATAATTTCAGTGGCATATGTCTCACCTAATTCTGATCTTTCAAGCACTGGCTAAAGTTATAGGGCAATATCTGTGGAAATCTAACCTTTCAAGGACACATGCATAGGGAAACAGATGGCTTGCAACAGACTGTTTAATCCCAAATCAAATAACAGAATCAGCATTTCAGAACGACTGCTTATACAGACACTTCTGTTAGAGAGTGTGGCCTACAGACAGGCAGCTTATGCAACAAGGTTCCCAGAGAAGCTAATGTGATATATTAATAAAACACAGAAATTCAATATCTTAAAAAATAATTTTCCATAAATGAGCTGTGGTTATAAACAAATCATCTGATCTCTTCTAGGAAAATACCTTCATTTTATACAACAACTTTTGTTAGTATAAATAATACTTAAAAATAGGTAAGATATAAACATTTTACTTATACATACCCCTTCCATTAAAAGCCTAGTCTTTTTTTATCATGTTCTGAAGGCAGTAAAAAAAAAAATCTGTTGATAGAAAGTGATCAAAGAACAAAGCAAAAAAAAATGGGTTTGCTCAATATTTAAAAGAATTTCATGTCACAACATGGCACACTAGGAAGTGTGAGCATAAGAACAGCTCAAGAAGCAATATACTCAAGAAAAACAGCAGCTTCATTATCACATAAAACTCTGTCTCTTACATTACTGAATATAGTCTTAAAAACGCACCAGAGAATTAGCTGCTTGCTCACATGAATATCAGGAGTAAAGTGTTCTCTTAACATCTCAACATGTTTATATTTCAATATGAATATCTCAATATTCACACTGAAATATTTAGAAATATTTTCTTTATTTGACAACTAAGAAAATGATGAAATAGTCCAAGATCCCCGGGTCACCTGCTTGCTTTACAACTGCTCACCAGTGAAGCCAACTCACCCTGGCGAGGTGAATATTGTGTGCATCTCACCAGCTGCACACAACAGCACCAGGCTCTGTACCTGCCTTAACTCAATACACCTTCAGCTCTAAATATTCACCATTATGAGAAGCATCTCATGTGTTAAATATTACCAGTATTACCACAACTTGTATCTTCAATATGATGTCAGCCTGTTGCCCAGAAGAAATTTTCAGAAGCTAAGAACCATTTTAAAAGCTGGCAAAGACAACTTACAGCTATGTTATGCTGCTATTAAATTTCAACTTGCTTGTTGTTGAGCACAAAAAAGGAATGGATCTTATCCCCAACACCCTATGCCTTCAAATTAAGGGGCAGGGAACTGCTTTGCTTATGTCGATATCAAATTCATAACTTACTGTGTTAGAATTCAATGAAGGCACAAAGTAGAAGTGTGTATGATACATGCCTGGCATGACCTTTTTAGTCAACTGGAAGACATAATCTAAATATCTTTAAAATAGCTTAGTGCACAAGGAGTCCACTGTCTGGCAGCCACCAAGAGACAGAATTCCCATCCTTCTTAATAAGCATTGAACCAATTTTTCCAGAGGCAGTGATTCCATAATGCCAACAAAATATTGTAGCATATCATGGATAAAACAGACATCCATTCTTAATTTTTGGAGATTGTATCATTACTGGCAAGAAGAAAGTCTAATTCCTGAATTGTGGAAATGTTTTATCGATCTAAACCTCCCCTTTTAAGGGTTACATTTTCTTCTCCCAGTTCCTTCCTGAAAACTATTGCATGGTCTTACTGAGTCATCTCAAAAGCAGGAACACATCAGCAGTGAACAAGTCATATATAAATAATGTAGATCAATAGTTTTCAACATGTGGTCTGCAGACTCTTTGGGTTCACACGACCTTGCTGCGAAAAGGAAGCCTACTGCAGTAAGTTAACTTTTGCTGCACAGAGAGACATGCCTCTGCTGAAAAGTACTTGGGGATCAACAAATCAAAAAGGTTATAAGCCAATGATGTAAGTAATCCGTTAGCAGTTTTAATGCTTTGTAGATTTTAAATGCCATTTCCGTTTACTATTTAAACAAAATGTAGTGATTTAGGACCTGGCTAATTTCCACAACAGAGATATTGAAAAAATCACAGTATGATTGTAGCAAACTCCCAATGGAGGAAACATCAAGTGATTTAGCTAAAAAATGTTTTGCTGAAATAAAAGCCTAAAATTTTGTATCTGTTCTAGTTTTGCACAGCCCTTCATAGCTTAGCTCCCTTGGTATGTTCGTTTTTCATTCTTGTTTACTGACAATAAAAAGCAGCAGAATGAAAAAAATAGTTTAGCACAGCTACAAATACGGTATTATCTTTGAACAAATCAGTAGAATGAATCTCTAACAAAAAGCATACAGAATCAATGAGGCTGTTAAATATAGACAACACTGACAAATAAGCAGGCTATATTTGTTTGAAGAGCTTATGGGTTCCCCCCCCCACATCCCCGCTCCTGCCTACAACTATTGAAAAGATGTCCTTATCTCAAGTACTTTTCACATATCAGAGAAGTGGTAAATTTCACAAAGCCTGCGCTAATGTTTTGCATTTCCATTCCAAGTGAGATGCACTTCAGTAAGTAAACATGAGTATTCAAATAAAACTGTTGCTAGAGACAGTGAAAAAAAACAACCAAAAAACAATGCCATTTCAAAATAGATTGATTAATATATTGTTCTAAAAGCATTGGATATTGCTGCAGAACATTGAAGAGCCAAGTCATGCAATGCTGAGAATAAGGTTAGTCCCATTTTAGTGCTGATTTGGGTTCTGCTTTTGTGGGTTCCCTGCCCCATCAAATCCTCATGGTGCTTGAAAACATAAAACAAAAGATATTTGTATTCTAACATTTTGTAATTTTGTAGATAATTAAGTGAATCAACGGAGAACAACCACATCCCTCTAACAATCTGAGAGCACACTAAACATTAGTGTGCACATATTCCTTTTCAAATGTTGCACACAGCTGAGGGGTGGGGGTGGTGGGGGGTGACTTGCTTAAGAAATGTTTTGCCTTATTTTGCAAGCCCTGAAATTCATAGTGCGTTGGATTTGAGCACCTCAGGATTTCTATTCTCAGAACTTATTAGAAATTCATAGACAAAGTAACTTCTTTTACCGGAGCACAGCACAGGGGGTCACCATCACAAAACACAGCCTCTGTATTCTAGTCACTAATTTAAAAATATATCTTGACTTTGCAAATGATATATGCACATGCCTAACTTCACACACTACCAGAGAGTCTCACTAGATTCAGCAGGGCCATCTACAGCAAGTTAAAAGCTAGCAAGCTTTTAAGGCATGGTGCTGTAAAGACCTACATATTTTCTAAGATGATGCAAATGAAAAAAAAAAACAAAACAAAACAAAAAAAAAAAAAAAAAACCCAAACAACATGATTAGTGTTAATTCATTCACTAGAATATTAATTTGTCTAACCTATATCTATGCTTTCTTCACCAGGACTTGTCTGCTGTCAAAAAACAGACAATGAATATTTTAAAATGAAATTGTTTGAAAATCTCTGTGTAATCTTTCCATAGAGTGGGGGAAAGCTTCTGATGGCAGTCTTACCAGAGACCAAGAGCAGTCTGGGCTCATTCAGTGATTGCGTGCTGTTTTCTGGAACAAGCACCTTAGATCTTGGGTTTCACTTCCAATCCATCCCTCTGAATGGGACTCTTCTTACCGACTTTTTCACTGTAAAGTTCCTAATGAATTATATGTGCTCAGGCAGGAAAGAACAGCCTTTAGAGTAAGATTAATTTTAAACATATTAAAAAAAACAACACCAAATGCAGTTTTCTGACCACCAGTCCATGTTGTTCTCTCATGTAGTCATGTCCTGCACCACACTCTTGCATGCGGCCTCAGCTACTGCTTCTGAGACCCCACCATATTCAGCCCTTGGCAAAAAAAGGCATTGCAGTTGTCTGTATTTGTACCCCAGCAAGGTCCTCACTGTAAAATTACTGGTTAATCAAAGATGATAAAAACAAGATGTAGTGTGTGTCCTAGGGTAGAGAGAAGTCAGGCAGAACACAATTGTATCACACTACCTTAAAATCCAGTGGTCAGATGCCCTCAATCAGATCAATCTTCCAGCAAGTTTGAATTTTTTAATCTTGTATTTCAAATTTTTTATATCTTCTGTCTTCCTGATTCCAAGTTTGAATGTGTTTCTCACCCTTACACCTACTTCTTCCATCGGCAGGCAGAATAATATACCACTTTAAGTATATCACTTGTATGTCTAACAACAAAACCTTCTAAATACACCAGCCAGTCATCTACACTATAGTCCATCAGTCAGATTCAGATTCTCAAAAATCACTTAAATTGGATTTTTCCATTTCTTTTCATCAAATAATACTTGAATGGACTCTGCAGATCATACGGATTAAGTTGAGCTCCATGTGAGATGCAAGAAAAAGACAGGTAATTTGTCTAATGTCACTCTTTCTGCTAAAGTAGGAGTACACTTGAGAAAAGTTCAGCAATCTACATCTGCTGAGAATATCCTTATTCTGTAAAAAACTTAAAAACATTTGCAAATAACAACAAAATTCTACTCTTGTTTCTCCAAATCAGTGAGACTCAGCAACATAGATTGATTAGAAATGCTTCTAAATAACTTGTCCCCTTCTTTCTTAAGTCTGAGAAACCAGGGGAAATGACTCAAGGAACACGTAAAACAAAAAACTATGGACTGAGATACTTAATCCTACAAATATTTGTAATAGCATAGGATTTCTCATCCTAAGAACACTTGTGTAATATTTAATTTTTTTAAAAATACACTTTCCATGAAGGTTCTTTTCAAATCTTAATTTACATATAACTGAGCTTCGGTTCTATGAAAAGGTAGTTGGAAAAATTCTCTATGGCCATACTTCTGCCTGTAGCATAGTTTCTATAATTCAGCCTATTCCAGATTTTTTTTTTTCAATAAATTTACTTTCAGCATTGACAAATCCAGCTGCTGTGTACTATTCTCAGCTGCCTGGAATTATGAGTACCACTGACTTTCAGCTTCCTCAGAAAACACATTCTCCTTCTTCAGCCCCCGACATAGTAACACTTTTCTGGTTGCCAGCAGGTCTTAAAACAGTAATTAAAATTAAATTAATTTTTTGGGTCCCTCTATCTTTTTAAATAGCAATGTGTTTTGGGGGGCAGAAACACAATAAGAATAACACAGGAATGCTTGGCATTCAGGTCACTTATTTTCTAAAATTGTTTATTTAATGCTTCTCCCCCCCGCCCTTGGGTATTGTTCTTGCCAAGACATACACATTTCTATTCACTCTATTTTCCAGTGGAACTTTTACAAAGCTAACACATACAGTATGCATTAAGAGCCACTTCTAAGCTGCAGGCAGAATAAAACAAATCCAAAAAGTAAATGTACCTTTGCAGAAAATTGTTGAGTACATTTAACTTACAACAATAAACAATAAATAATAAAGTCTTTCTGAAAGCTAGAGAAGCACATGTGTCCTCTTCATTGATTTTATCACTTCATCACACACAACAAATCTGTGTCAACATGAGTGGCAAGTCTCTGAGGTAAAAGATGTACAAGTCAAGGCCATAAAAGCAGACCACATGCTTAGGAATTTGTCTATTGTAACCATAATGAGGTGGCCTGCTGTCTCTAAGGAGACAATTCATGATACAGCATATACCCAGCGAGAAGTAAAAGACTATTTTATGAATCCAGTACAGTCAGCTGTAAGTCAATGAAGATTCAATTTCTTAAAGAGACAGAGGAAGAAAAAACTAATGTGAAAAGTAGTGTCTCAAAAAACCTGATCATATGCAGCTGGACATTGCTACGCACCAATACTATAACCTACTGGACGCAGCACAGCTACCCATGTAAGTAAAGATTAATCATGGTCTCCCTCAAGAAGAGGCCTTTGATGCATAAGGTAATCCACCTTATATACATAAATAGCATTTTCCAGCACTCTATTAATCCTGGCAGTACCTTTAGAGAGGTTGCCAGTATTAAAACACATTTTCTGGAACATTGTGATAAACAAAAAGGCAAAGCAATTTCTTGACATTTTTACTCTGCCTTACTACTACCCCACAATACAAAACTCACTTTGGGTTACCACTATAGAAAGCATATGGCATTAAATGGTAAGAGGAAGCTGCAGCCTAAAAACAACTGAAAATTAGGGGAACTGCCTGCTGTCTAAAGTGTTATTTGCAGAAGTCTGCTCAGAGAGGCATAAACACCCCATTTCATTACAATAATTGCTAATAATGAAGAAAAAAAATTATGGAGAATCTCCAATAACCTGAAAAGACATATTGTGTGGTTAATGGAGCAGGAGGGAGACAGAGAAGTGAAACTAATGTTTTAACAAACCTTTTACTTTGGACCCAAGAAAACAAGGGAAGAAGAGTTGTTTATCAAAGAACTGCAGAATAAAGAATAGATAAGTGTAGGGTGTTTGACTATCCAGCAGGAAGGGAACACATAGAAAATAACAGTTTCTTGCTTTCTACCACAGACAAAAGGACTCTTTCTTAAAAGAAAGACTATACTGAAAGGCCTTTTTAATCATTCCTTTTCCTATACGAAGCTACGCAGTAATAAAACAGTTTTGTACACACATTTGGAGATTTTGTTTCAAACCCTGTGAATAGAGTGCATGGGCATGGGACTCTCACTGAAGTTTAAAATAAAAATCCGATAACTTTAGTCAGCCCCCCCTATTTTCTTTTTTCTGCCCATTGGTAGAGTGTTACACAAAACAACATTTCAGGCTCTTTAGTAGTAATTCATGTAAGCACATTTAGTCATAAAGGTTACTTCCAAATGCCTTCTTTCACATATGCAGCTGAGAGAAGTAATGCCAATATCAACAGAGTAGTTGATTATGGATTTATAGCCTATAAATGTGAGGGCATATGGTGAGACTCTAAAATGAATATCAAATGTTCACAGAGCCTCACACAGATCATGAAGTGAAGTGTAAAATAGGACACAAGTGACTTAGATACAGTCATTTAGCATCTGCTCCAGCTGTATTAATTCAGGTTGGACATTATACAGTAGCATGATACAGACACAGACAAGTAACTGCATACATAAGACAGCTTGATTATGTCCTAGCCAAAAATGAACCATCGTGCAGCAGACCTGAGTTACCAGACAGACATTCCCTCTCCATTGTGCTAGCATTAGGTGAAACAAAAATTAGTCTTTTAGTTATATCACTCCTGAATGTTATCCATAGTCCTCTTCTTACAAATAGGAGAAAAGTTGTTTTCTAGGCATCACACCCAGCATAACACATGCATCAACAGTAACTCAACATACTTTCTCTTGGGAGATACAGTTGATCATAAAATGAAATCAAAGCAGCTAAGAGAAGGTACCTTAAACCCCTGGAATTTTATCAATTTTACCTAGACACTAAAACTGTGTCTTTGACAAGCACAATCACTTTCTTGGAAAAGGACACATTGACAGCAAATCCAATTTGAAGATCTAGAGCCTTCACATCAGAAACAATCATCACTCAAAATATACAGAGGAAGGAGAGGGAGAGGTTGCTTTCTGATGTGGTTTCACCTTAAGGCTCCTTACAAAGAGACCAGAAGCAAAGAATTGATTTCATGATGCAAAGGTAGCACTTTCAGTACTGGTCTTGACAGAGAGTGGACAGTAATCATTAACATAATTTACATGAACTGTCTGGGGGTCTGTCTTTCCAAAGCTTACAAAACTGGATGGCACACAATAATGCTAAACAGAAGTGCTGATTCTTGAGGTAACCATTTAGTATGCTGCATGTTTGTTCACATTAGTCTCTGTAGTCCAAGCAGATGGATGTCAGTCTGTCTCTCTCTTATGCACAAACCACCATGTTAGCAAGGCAGAAAAATCCCCCATATTTTAATTTAATGTTTAAAGTTTAGTCTTGCCACCTGTTTTTATCATTACCAATTAAAATTGATTGTTTTCATATTACAGGTAGTTAATAACTTGATTCTTTCGGATCTGCTCTCTAAAATAACCTAAATTAGGGGACTGAGTAATTCACCAAGTCAAAATGAGTATAAACAAAAATGTAGAGAAGAATTTATGGATCTCCAAAATGAAGGATCAGTATCACTAGGCTTGACTAAAGGATTTCTCTTTATCTTGCTATAACCAGCTTTTTGCTCTACTTCTCCAGTCTTTTTTTATCTCCTATTATTTTGTTTCACTGTTCTCCAGTTTTCTCCTTTTTGGTTCTATTCTTCTAGGTTTTGAAGAGTTGTATAGTTCCCATTCTTGTTTCTTCATCAAGTTAAATGGTTCCATTTTTCAGCACTAAATGAGCTGATACATACTGCGTCCAGAGCATTGTCAAAATTTGAAGGATTAATAACAAAACAAACAAAAGAAGACTGGTGAGAACTCAGTCCTCAACTATCTCCAGCCTTTAACAGAGGCTTTCAAAGAGCCATCAGGACAAGTAGCTTAAATGCCAATGTCAGGGACAAATACAAGTTTTCATTGAATATTAATGAAAATACTAAACACTTTTCCAGTACGAATTGGCAATATCAGTAAATTTTCTATCATCTTTCAGGCTTTTTTTGACTCTTTTATCTACAGAAGGCAATTCATGAAAATTTTTGAATTGCAGAAGATTCATGACTCTTGTTATGAATTAAACTTATCCTCCTAAATAATGGAATTTGTTACTTGTTAAACTGATGTTCAAACATTTCAAACTAGCTCATTACAGAGCAGAAAAGGTATCATATGGCTTCAATGAACAATCATGCAAAGAGAGCATACGGCTCAAATAACCAATTTACAAAAAAAAGCCAGACAAATGTTCATGGTCCCTTTTTTCCTACTCTCCTGTCTATCTGCAAATACTGTGATTTTTAATTTATTTATTGCACGCTGTAGTATTGAATAGTATAATGTCAGTATAGAATACTGCTCTAAACTTAATTATCTTGTTTAACGTATTAACATTTAGCTATGAAAAGTAATTTTTCTTCTACATACAGAAATTTCATTTAAAAAAATGGGTTGGAGTGCCATGGATTTTACATTACAAAATTATGAAGATGTCGAAGTTTTCAATGTTGTTTGCTTAGCACTGCATCTTCATTATATCCAATATTGTTAAAAGCAAGTTCTGCTCTCTAATTAAAGTTCCATCCTTGGCTGTCCCATTGCTTTTGCTCATGGCTACATACCAATTTTTATATTATAAAGAATCTTCTATTGATTCTACAAAGTTGACAATTTGCCTAATGGAGGGCAAGAGTAATTTGCGACTGTGACTTCCCTTCCTTTCCAAAATGTGCCTCTACAGAAGTTGCAGATGACGTATTAGCAGTGCACATTAGGTTCAGAACGAAAACATTTGTCAGCCAGATATCTAATGGCCCATTTCACAGTGAATAGATGATGTTCAAAATATGCCAATTTTCATGGGTATTTTAATTACAGCTTTGATTGGTATGGTTTAGTTTACCTCATATATTTACCTAAAATGTACAAAAGGCCTGAAAACTTCTTTACTCTCACATTTACATTGCAAAGTTTACATTTATGGAAGCTAATCAAATGTATTTCCTTTCCAATGAGACCAAGAACTAAAAGGTTGTAACCAGAATACTTAAAATTTGAAATATTAGACTGAATTGAACTACTAAAATCAAAGGTCTGGATTAAATTCAGAAAAAAAAAAATCTTTCACATGTTTAGAAAGGTAGACTTGCTCATCAGCTACCCTATGAAAATATAAGCCAGCACCCATTTAACTTTCAGTACTACTGAGTACCATATTAAAAAATCCACACTGCTATTCTAATTACTTTTTTCCCTCACATTTTTATACATAAAGAGGATTTTAAATGCATTAAAACTACTGTAGAATTTCCTAGATTGGATTTTATTAATTTCTGAAAGCAGCATGCTGAAAAAAAAATTTAGAGAGAAAAGAAGGGAATTTGCAGCTCTTGCCCAATTGAGCACAATTAAGCTTCTATGTTGCTTAAGCAAATTTAAAATCTCAGCATTTATTTCATTATCTCTGAAATATCTTCACAAAGATTCAACTATTTGTGGTTTTTTCCACCTTACAAAAAACGTTTCAAAAATGGAAACACAGAGGAAGAGATTTCATGTTGTGTTAGATGCTGTCAAAGAGGTCTCTTTTTCTCTCCCTTTCTCTGTTGTTTCCAGCCATCCTTCTCTCCATTCGCCTTTGTTTGCTAAAGTAGCTTACTGACTGTAATAAAGGGAGCCCAAGTGTCAGCTTGAGACTGCCATGAAAACTAACATTCACATAAACCATTTTTTCCACTTTTGTTAAGCTCCTTATCAAAAGAACTCTCCATCTCTCTCGCTCTCTTTTACTCTCTCTCGTCTTCTGTCCTTTTTAGGATATCTTTCTAATTTTATTGAGACTCCTCTGTTAAGGTACAGCACTATAGTTCAGTAACTATAGGAAAGTGAACCCAAAAGAGCCAGCTTGAGACTACCACAAACCATTTTCACTTCTTATGTTAACATTTCATCTCAAAGGACTCTTTTCTCTCTCTGTCAGTTGCAAGGCATCTCTTTGTCTCTATTGTGCTTACTGCGCTAAGGTGCCTCATTGACTGGAGTGAAGTGAACTCAAGCATGCCAACTTAAGGCTGGCACACATTTTTTAATTTGGTTGAAGTTGACAGCCCAAAGGACTCAGTTTCGGAGAAGCAACACTCCTCTCCTCCCCCACCTCATGCCCACTCCACAAAGGTAACTCCAAGATATATATGCTATATTAATATATTTTCTATATTATGTAACAAATCTGACATAATTTAATCGATCATAATCCTGTAGATCATTAAAAGATACTCCTTTTCCTCCTCACCACCTCAGGCAGAACATGGGATACTGAAATATGAGTACCAAATTGCCAAACACACACAGTGCTATACCTGCCAAAAAAACTTAGGAGAACTTAGAAGCCTGCTTGAAAAAGAAATACCTCTGAAAATTAGAGACTGGGAAAATTTTAAAAAAAATAAACATCCAAACTCCCCACCTTAGCCTGTGAAGTTTCATGCCAGCTGAAATAATAAGTATAGATTTCTAAACTAAGTCCTGATCACTTTGGATTGACCTTTTTAAAATATCTCTCATTCCCATGAGGATATATTTTGGTGACAATCTAATGATTAAATTAAAAAAAAAATTATTAAATGAATCATATCCCTGAGTGGAAGGATGCAACTTGAAAGAACCAAAACTGACTAAACTGGAAATTCCCAGGACAGAATTTAATTCAGTTGCTATCAGCACTTAGAATTAGCAAGCCTTTGGTACCTAAAGGTTTCACTGGAATAAAAAAAATAAACAGAAGAAAGAATCCATTGTGCAATATTTTCCACTTGTTTTTTGTTTATTTTCAGTAATGTCCTTCACTTACTTTTTATGTCTTTCACAATTTCTGAAAATATTCAATTAACCCAATTTAACATTCTTATATGTCTCTTGCATTGCTCAAATTAGGTCATGCAGTTTTAAATTGGAAAACAAAAACGGAGTTTTTTTGATAACACTCAATATAACCTTCAGTTTTTCACAGCCAAAACCCCACACTTTGCCACATGGATAATCTGTATGTTTTAAATTCAAAATGCAGTTTAAAAAAAGCTTCGTAATGAAGTTACTCAGAAAAATCTGTGCTACTTATTTTCAGTTTCTCTTTTTTAAATATCTGTGGATCGCACTAGAATTTCAGGAACATGCCTAACCCTGACAAAACCCAGTCCAAATAACAAACGATCTGAAATCTGCCCATTAATTGTGAATACAGCAGAAATCTTACAGAGATATTTTACAAGCTTTCATACATGGTTTGTCTCCACAGTAAAAGAAAAGGAAACAAACAGAACAAAAAATAAGAATAAAACAAGAACGCAAACAAAAACCCCAAACAAACAAAAACCCAAACAAACAAAAAACCCCCACAAAAATTACCAGAAAGGCCCAAAAAAACCCAAAACAAAACAAAAAAAACCCCTCAACCAACCATAACCAAAACCTTTTTTAAAAACCCTTCACTGCTGGAGAAAATACAAAAATATTGTGATTTCAGGGCACAAAAAATTTAATACCACATCCTATGCATTATACCAAAAGACACCACTGAGTACAAGTCATTTTACTTCTAACACTGCCAGTAAAAACCTTAATCTTGGTTGCTACACTCTGATTCTTTCCAGCTCCTGAATATACTAGTGTGCAACAGTGGCAGATTCACTGAACATCACCCCAAGATAGCAGCACTCAAAAAGATAGGTCCTCCTATATCAAAAAGGCTTTATTTTTCCATAGTACATTTGGGATTCATTCTATTTCTCTTGTTTCTGAAACTTTAGAATTCAGTCAAATCTATAGTTTTAGTTGTACGCTGCCACAGCTAAGAGATGGAAAGCACACAATCTACCCTACAGAAAAAGAATCAGGAAAAAGGTATTAGTTTAGAGCACAGAAGCTAAAAATTAGTAAGAGAAGGGAATAAATATGGATTGTAAACTTTCAGAAAGCTTGATTTTCACACCAGGCTCTAATTGAAAACACTCTTTGACACATTAGTGCTTATTAACTAAATGAAGTACTACAAGTTCCTTAATAGTCAAGGTCAGACATGCACAAAAAAGCAAACAAAACCCAAGAACACCTACACCCAGTCATGACCAAACTGAATAACAACAGGGATGCTGATGATTTTGTAGAAAACCTAACATGAACCATGTACATAAAAATATGTGGTTTAGCACAGAATTTCAGAAATGTAGCTAATGTTGCAAAGAACCACTTGCAAATAGTAAATGAACTGTAAAAAACTCACCTCAACTAATTGTAAACATAATAGATATTTTATCCCAATATTTCATGAATTTCAATAATTGGTTTAAGTCCATTTATTATATGATTACCAAAATACCCAATTGTCACTAGTCTGTAGGAAATTATTAAAAATAAATAAATAAATGTGACAATTTCTGTTAGGTCCATGGGCATTCTGCCACTGCTCTTGGTAGTATTACATTTCCATTAGTGCTTTTGGAAGACTGTTTGAAGCAGAGACAGGTGTTTTCTGGAGCAAAGGAATGTTTACTGCACATTGCATGAGTACAAAAGCCAAGTTTCACAAGCTTTGACCAGCCAAATTAACTATGAATATTCCTTGTGACAAAGCAAAGTGTCTCCTGGGTGAAATGACAGGATGTACAGTAAGCAATATCTTGCACAGATTCATAGGACACAGGAAGCTTTCTGAGAACTTTCTGGGGCCCCTTGCCTCTTAAAATCAGTTAATAATCTATTATTTGCCAGCAGGAAATGAAACAAAATGTTAAAATGCTCTAAGCCTGCAAACCTGTGTCTGGCAAACAGCAAAATAAATACAACTGGCCAATTTCAATCAGATTTCTTTGGCAATTTTTCAAAGATGAGAAGAAGCGTGACACGAGTACTCTGCCAGGTCTCATGTGTCTCTCAGTATTCCGTAAACAAAAGCACTTCAGTGCATCCCCAATCAAAGTCATACCAGCTGTTGCTCTTCCTGCACGTATTCTCTGCAGTGGAAAAGAAGACAAAAAGCGTACTGCTTGGGCAAGAAAGGAAAAAAAAAAAAAAAAACAGGCAAAAAACACATCAGGAAAAGAAAGGGACAATTAATGGCTATTTCAAGAAGAAAAATTTTCTTTTCAGCAGGCATTTTGATACCCTCATAAAAAAGGGCCATGATGATGATACCATAAAAAATAAAACTGTATCAAGCTAGGACTTTCATTTCCTTTTGACTCATGCAATTTTACCAGATTTGTGTAAAGTTCATAGCACTTCAAGAAACAATAGAAAGACACATTAACTCTGCAGTAGTTCACAGAAACTTTCTATGAGATAGAAAACATATTCATGTTAAAAATATTGAGTCACTAAGCCCTCAGACTGCATTCCAAAAGTCTACCAGAAACATTTCAATCAAGAAGTGAGTATGTGACAGCCAGGCCATTCGGGCTAAAAAGCATTGTGCAGAATTATCTCGGGTGAATCTAGTGCCCTCTAAATGACCTCGTATTATGGCCATGGTATTAAGTCATGGAGAAACCTGTAAGTAAAATGAATAATTTTTCTTCCCTTAAAAAATAAAATTTAAAAAAATAGGAAAGGGAAAACTCTCAATTTCCCAGTAAGAATGTTAAATTACCCCCTCTCCCAATGGAATGCTTCACTTTCATTTCCAAGTAGCAGTAAGCCTATTGACCCCCACGGTGTTATCCTTTTCACTGCTCTTACAGTACTTTCTTTAATCTCTTGGATCAAAGATTGGTCAATAAAAATCATCTCTGCTTTTGTGGGGAGCAAACAAACTGCTCCAAGACCTATGATAATTTTAAATCTTCACTAAAATCCCTGAGAAACTAAACAAAACAAAATAAAAAATCTAAACAAAACACCACACCACATATGTTAACTTTGCAACTGGAAGTGCTTTTGTTCTTTTTGTTCTATATTAACTATTTTAAAGTATTTTTGAATACTATTTTATTAATTGAATAAAATGTTATTTTTTTACACTTTTTTTCATACATGTTGCATTAAGATTTAGGCCTTGAAAAGCTAAAGCTAAATTATATTAATACATCGTTATACACTATTTCCAATCAACTGGTTTAAGTCCTAATTGTAGAAAAACCTCTGTGTCTTCCACAAAGATTAAAAAATTGCACAGTGTTTCCGTAACAGAAATATTTGGTGAGACAGTTATTAAACACATAGCTTCCAGAATATATGGCATCCAGAGGCTTTGTGTTACACCTTAGGTATTAAATCTAACAAGAATCTGAGCTTGGGGTGGGGGGGGGGGGGGGGGGGAAGTAAAAACAAAATAAAAGTAGAATTTTTTTACTATGGAAAAAAGAAAGCCTTAAACTAAACCCAAACATCCAGAGATATTACCTCCATGCTGCAATACCTTACAACTTAACTCATTTTTTAATTCATTTTCAGTCTTAACCTAAGCCTCCTGTGTAGAGCATCCATATCCTGACCTTACTATTCAGAGTGTTCCTAATATCCATCAGCTTCCCTCTCATCTAAACTGAAAGTAAGTGATTTCTGTTTCGTCAGAACTCGTTGAAGTCACTCATTATCACCGATCGCTGCATCTTCATCTACCCTGGACTCCCTGATGAATGCTGAGCATTTCCTTCTTCTCAACTCTCAAAAAAACCACAGAGAGTAGATGGTACTTTTGATCTGGATGTGACATAAAAACAACTTTGAATGTTTTCACCAGGTCCCCCAAGACAATGCTTGACATTGCTTACAGCATGCCTTGTAGAAAATCTCTTGTTATCACAATTTTGTCACCTCCAAACTGCCCCCTTCCTTCCCTGAGGAGTTGTGCAAACCCACATTGTTACCAAGAAGTGTCCCCATTTCACCGACTGTATTTGCCTGGCCCTCAGGACAGGTTGTCTGCAAAGCTGCTGAGATCCATGGTCAAGCATTCCTCAAAGAATCACCAGTAACTCCAGTGGAAAAAAAAAAAAAAAAAGTACTTATGTGCCCAGAACATTTTAGTCATAATAACAGAGAATTTCCATTATTTTGGGCTACATCTTTTCAAAGCAGAGATCCCAGGCTCGGAGTTTGAGTTCAGGCAGACTTAAACCAAGTCTTAACTCTGCTATAAATAACAGAGTTGTTTAGTAACAATTTCCTACTTTATTTTATAGCTCCATGCCATTTTTTAGGTCATGTTGAAAATGGATCAGAAGATTCAAAGGTGAAAGGGAATGCTTTCTTATTTTTTCTATATGGCACCTTGTATGCACTCTGAAGTGATGTAAAATAACACATCAGCCTAAATACCACCCATAATTACTGAACTATAATTATTTTCTCACACATTTATTGTGAGGTCAGGAGTTATTCTACTAAAGATTTTGAAAAAAAATAAAATAGACCCTTGCTTCCAAATGCAGATCACTCAATTCCTGATGCCAAGGCTGAGAGAACAGTCAGTATCCCCACACCCTAATGCCATGTTAAAGATTATGGAGATGCACTTAACATAACAGGTATGGCCCCTCAAGCCCCAGGGAGAGTAAAGGATGCTTGGAAGACAAATAAAACTTAGGTGAATCTAGAGTAACCTAAAAAAAAAGGGCAACCTTGCATTTGCTGCATGAACAAATTCCCCATTATTTTACTTAAAACTTTGAGCATACAAGCAACAGACAGTGCAAACCCTGAACAGCTTTGTCTGTCCCCACTGCCCCTACCATGACCCCCCATCAGGGAAAACATTTTTTGACTCAGAATATAGATGAAAAAAGTAGTTTTTAAAAAACTTTGGAATTTACAGGTTGTTACAGAAGAAACAACTTTTTTCTCCTATGAAGTAGAAAGGGAGCCTGCTGGACTTTTCCACAGTGTCAGTGATATTAGTGCACAGAGAGGCTAACAAAAGGCAGCCATGCTGTCTGCTGCAGCACTATAAATGGAGGAAAATACAGTAAGGTGAAGTGAAAAAAAGACAGAAGAAGCTAATTTCAACATCAATTTTAACAGCAGATTTAGAAATATGAAAGTAGAAGTTGATACTTTTATGACGGGTTAAGCTGACATTGATTCAGTTACATTGTTATAGTAACCTCAAAAAAATATTTCTTTGTTTAAAGGGACTTCATCATGATTCAAAAAAATATAATACATATGCATAGTTTATATACAGTTTTTCCTAAACCTCAGTGCATCTGACACATACATCACATGCAGCATCTATTGATAAATTCTTACTGTTAGAGCATTTTTAAGATTTCCTTTATCTGATAATAGTAATTAATTTAAAATATCGTGGTTTTATTGTTTTCTTAAATAAACCACTCATACCAAAAATGGATACTTCATATAGAAAATAGGTTGCTGTTCTCTAAAATTGACTGTAATGTTGGTTGAATATTAATAAAATCCATAAACCATTAGTACATTATAGCTGCTTTGTTCTGAATTACATAGACCTTTTATGTTTATTCCTCAGCGAAAATGCATTAAAAAAAATGAAATCCTCTCTAATTGTGCTCTCTGAAGATAGCTGGTAAAATCATTTCTAGCAGCAATAAATCAATTGTAGTATTAAAATGACCTGCCAGGTGCATCTTCTGGGTATCAGACTAATTAAGGGAATGTATTAATTGCAACTATTCATCAACACCACCAATGTTAGATAACCCTTACAATGAATCTTTTTACTATATTATCCAGCACAGAAACTGCAGTTTGACAAAATATAGGGTATATAAAAAAAAAAAAAGAAAAAAAACAAAACAACTCCATGCACAGCTTTATTATTTTGTTCCCAATTCTTTGCTCGTAAATCAATCAAACACAAAAAATAATAAATATATGTACCTATGTAGTTTGTACTTAGACATATTTCTATCTCAGGAGAAGAGTGTTTTACAAGGTTTCAGATACTAATGTGGGGGGTTTTTTCCCCTCCCCCCAACTCTAATTCAGATATAAATTCATATACATTTTCTGTAGCTATGAGCCAAATGTGACCAAAATTTAGATCATCAGGCCTTCACTAACCATTTACTTCTGAAAATAAGCTTAATGGTATCTTCATTATTTTTTCACCAGGCTGTATTTATCACTTTATACATTCTTATAAATGCAAATAACAAAATTTCAGTCTACTTGTTTGTATGGTTATCTGCTTCCGACAGTCTTACTTCCTGAGCTAAAAATAAAAAATGTTCTTCAAAAGTTCAGAGGTGTTTTTATCATCATCTTCTGCAAACAAAATTGCAGATTGCACAATAACTTCATATATTTCAGGCAAAGCACAGAAAGTTGCAGGGTGAAGTAGAACTACAATACCAATTTCTTTGCCATGCTTTTTGTTTTAGAAGATTAAGAAAGGGCTACAATTACAGGCAGAGGGAGGGAAAATCTACATGTGTGAATTCAATTAGCAAAATACACAGAGAACAGTAAATACACAGACCAAACCCAAAATACATGAGAAAAAAAAATTGGCCCACAATACCAAAGTTCACATTCCTCTCCCCAGTGTGCTGCAATTGCTCCTGTCTAAGAGACTGGCTCCTGTTGACTCAGTCTGTTTAGACCTTGTAGGCATTTCTAAGTGACCCTGGTGTCTAAGCACTAAAAATAATTAGATATAACTGTGGCTTTTCCATTGCCAGCCCTCACAACTGTCACCATCATTCTGTCCCAGGTGAACTAGAGATTGTAAGTAGCACCTGTAGATTCACAGAAAGACATTCCTGTATCTGGATAAAATTTATCTTCTCCTCTGGGTATATATCCATGGCAGTGAGAAAGGAAACTGATCATACTTATAAACCAGTGCTCACACACACATTAGAACAATTATGTCTTGGTTTCATTCAAAACAAGAGGGGCTGGGGGAAACTTCACAACTCTGGGCTCCTGTTTGGGCTTTTGTAAAATTACTCTAAGTTGTACTTCTGCAGAAAACAGAGAATTGTGCACCTTGCCTTGAAAGTCACAGTACTAGATACAGGCAAAGGTAGCAAGTGAGACTCAGGCATCAGCATTACAGTGCAGATGCACTGATAGCAGCTCCCCAGATGACTTCAGCACAAGCTCCCAGTAGCAGGTACTGCGGCTCATGGCAGGCAGCTTGTTCAGCACCCACGGCCATGCACACCACAGTCAGGATGCTTCTCTTAACGTGCATCTCTGCAAACGTGCTGCAGCCCTGAGCTCCAACACTGCTTATTCTGGGTTTGAATGTTTCTCGAACAGCTACTACCAAGAATTGTCAAAATGAATGAAATCAAAAGGAAATAGTCGCACAGCAAAAACCACTTGATTCATTTTTATTTATGACCTACGATAAGAATAAACACCTTCCTACTTTTAAGGACTGTCAAATATAGAAATCTTAAAATTACATAGATGCTTCACAATCAGCAATGAATTTTAAAGCCAGTCACCTGTCTCCAGCTTGTGTCAATATGTCTGAAGAAATGCTCTCGATCGCCTTTGGTATTCAAAGAGTTAGAAATAGAAGTTCACAAGTAAGATATTGTTCCTGTCTTTCCCTTCACTACCCAGACTGCTTTCTGATCTTCCTTTTGTCCTCAATCCTTTCCTTATCCCTTTCACCTCTCTTTCTCACTCTCACTCCGTCCCCTTGATCCATCAGACACAGCCAAGCTATCTGACACCAATGCCTTAAAGTAATTTTGGACAGAGGCAAAATGCCCTAGAATCCTTAGTAATCCTCCTCAGATCCATGTACTGAGCCCCAGGTTGGCTCTTTTATAGCCACAAACAGTCTTTCAGCTAGGTAGCCTGGAAACTGAAAGCTGTTTCAGTAACAGAAGAAGGACAACAAGTCCTGAAAGGAAATTAGCCTTCTCAGGAAGAAGGGGAGAAAGAAAAAATCCACTTTTTTTTTTGAGTGTTAACATTAATATAAGCTAGAATGAATGATCAATAAACAAAGGAACTCTCCAAGTGTAGTAGGTAAATGGGGAACAGTCAGTTGAAGGCAAGAGCTGTTCTTTCATTGCAGCTTGTATACACTTCACATCCTGGTACAAGACAATGGTTTATAATAACGGGTGGTTTTGTGAATTATTGAAACAGCTACAGCGTTCTGTAGGCCCATAGAAAAAAGTCTTTCGCCCTTTACCTCATCATTCCCTACTGAGTCAAAGTATAGTTTTTGACATACCAGATAGTGGGATTTTTCTTTGTCCTTTTCCTGTACAGCTAAATCGAAAGCCATATGGAATTCAGAGAAGTAAATAAAAAATAAAACACAAAAATCAATAAACTACTTCCAAAACCCTGTGGATCATACTAAAGTCAGTGTTAAGTTACCTTTCATGACTAAGCAAAAATACAGAAAAACTGAAAAGACTGCTTGTACCACAAGAGCTGCTTTCCCCCAGGCTTGGTGTGTACCAGCACTCACACTCCCCAGGTACAAAAGGTAGATTGCAGTGACAGACTGCGGGTCCTAAAGCTATCTCACCTCTGAGAGGAAAAAAATCTTTGACAAAATGATCCTCAGTGTGGGAATATAACAGACCCTACTCTTCACAGCCTAATATAAGCTCCTGTCATCTCACGACTTTCTAATCTTTTCATAGAATAAGAGAATCATTTATGTTGGAATATGCAGATACACTGCATGAGCCAACCCTTCCCAACAAAAAAAACAAAAGAAAACTACAACAACATCAAAGTCCAAACCAAAACAAAAGCTGAATACAGGGAGGGAAAATAACACATGATCAAAAGTAATTAAGGATTATGTCTAAGTTGTATTTTTACTGAAAGAATGTGGAGATTTTTGGAAAGGAAGATGAAGGGGGAAATAGAAAGAAAAAGGAAGAAACTCAGGATCCAAAAGCTGCTTCTATCTTTGAGGGCCCATCAGATCTGGCAAGAAGCAGGACATGGAGCCAGATATCATGCACTCACTATTTTAGGGTAAGGGCTTAATTCTTCAGCTCTGCATTGCTGTTCTTGTGGTAAATCCCCAGGGACAATGGATGTCAGAAGGCTTATATTAGACTCACTCTAGCATAATGAGGAGGAGAACCCAACATCAAATTGTAGCAAATATAGACAGTGGGAACTAACACATGTATCTGCCAATGATATTAGATTACATTTTTTCCAGTAAAAAACAAAAGCTCAGACACTCTCTGCTGCTAGAATTACCAGTCATTTCTAAATCTATTAATTCATATTTCTCTGCAACAGAACAAAGTAAAAAAGATGCTATTATATGAGACTTTTTAAGAAAAGAAAAAAAAGACAAATCATCACTGAAGGAAGTGTAACATTCCTGTTACTAAGAGCCACAAATACAGACTTGGTCAGCCCCTCTCCTTTCCCCCAAAGAAGCAATTTACAACAGTGAGAGAAAGTAAGTCAGGGGATCAAACACAAGAGAAGTTTAAAAGCAGGTTTTGGCTGCAGTACTGATGCAACCTAATGGGGGCAAGAACAACTTAATGCCACACAAATCCATTTTTCTGGTAGGGCCAGAAGGCTCTGAGACAGCCTGACAGCTGATTCCACCTCTCTGGGATGTCAGTAGGCAATGCTCTTTAGAAAAGCACAGCCCAGACTTAAGAAGCTTTACTCACTCTTACTTCTTCATGATAAATTACACTATGTGCCACATCAAGAGGCAAAGACTTGAGCATTGCCATGTCCAGTGCTCCTAGTATTAAGCTCTTAAAACAGACCAGGGTTTTTTATTATAAAACTCCTGCTTCTAAACTGTGTTTTTGTTTAAAAATGAAAAAAGAAATAAAAATAAGAAGACTGGTCAATATAAGCTCAGCTCACACTACCACAAAAACCATGAGATTAGAAAAGTTCATAATTTTGGAAAAAAATGATTTTTGACATCTTTAGTCTGGAAATAACAGCTATTTGAGAATCTAACATGAGGGAGATAATTCAAGTCTGTATGCCCCCTCATAATTAATGGGAAAAAAATCATAGAGAAGAACATGTGAGTTTCAGTTTTGCTTTATTTGTCCAAAATGGGAATTATCGGGATGAAACCTGACCTTAACTTCTGTGGATGACTGAGTACAAAACACATTTTCTTAGTCTGCTTTGACAATCAGTCATTAGCTTCTTTCTCCAGTACTGCAGTATCAAGGTAAAATTTTAGTCACAACCACTCCAGATATCTGCCAATACAAATAGCACATAAGTACTTGATTTCCAAGGGTCAGTGCTTTGTGGTGGGCCAAAAATCAGGTATCCTCATTTTAACTCTTGACAGTCTGTTCAGTGAAGATGCACATATGAAGACATATGAATCTTTTGCATACACCAATATATTTTATACCCTGTTTTCTGAAGAAGGCATTTGGCTTTATACACTTTGCCTACAGCAACAGCAGATCCTCTAAAAAGCAATATCGAAATCCATATCCATAATTTGAAATTTTTCTGATTGTATTGGTGCACCAGCTTCCAGCCATTAGCTTCTACCTTAGCTAGAAAAGAAAAAAGCATTCCTCTAAAATCCTATCGATTCTAAAAACATCTCGCAACCACGTTTGTTCCAAGAGATTGCTGTCCTCTTTACTATTCTTCTATATGGTTATACTTTCAAAGGAGCAGATGTTTTTCTCCAAGGCTTATATTCAGTTTTGTGTTTTACTTATGGCAGCGGTTTACCCTTAATATAGCTGTAAAACATACCATATTTTGCCCTATTTCACATTTTTATTCTGTAGCTGTTCTTTTTCTCTGAAAAATGTCATCCTTTGTGGTAATTTTTAAACAAATGTATGAAGTCTTACCAACTTTTAATTCATTAAAAAATGCAATTGTCAGATCTAACAAATATAAGACAACAGTTATTCCCAGAAAAAAAAAAAAACCCAAAATGTTCTTAATAACGAACCATTATTTAATGCTATTACATAGATGAAATTTACTTTAAAAAACATTTTATTTAAGCATATTTAAGATGCCTGGACCCATTTAGCAAAACAGCTATCTGTCTTCCAATACACATGCATCTATGAAAAGCTATTGTTCAGGACTTCAGTGGCCTTGTCCAGCGCATGAGACAAGCTGATTTTTGCTGAATCAGGGTCTTAGCTCTAAATTATACCAATTTTTCTTTTTGGACTTCAGATTTCCTCTTTAATAAAATAGGAGGGGGTGATTCTGGTGTTAAGGCAATTTGTTTACCTGTTCAGAAACACTGGAGTATTAGAACCTCTGTCATTTAATTAAAAGAAAAATAAAAGGAAAGAAAAAGGATGAGATCTACCCTTATCAGAAATTTTCAGTAGAGTTGCTCTTGTTAAGAGTCATTAGTCTTATAAATAAAATGGAAATGTATAATTTACATGATGAAGAATAATAAGCCAACTAATAGATTAGTAGCATACTTACTTCCATATGCTAGAAAATATTTACAGCATCATCCTGTATTGTTAATTTTCACTGCTATGATAAGAGAAAATTATCTGCAAAATGGCTCAGTACAAATCCATTCATATTGTTTGTCACTTTGGAGAAAAGTACATCAGAATAATCATGTCAGACAACTAAGAGTTTCTATAATGACAAATGCAATTTTGAAATATTCTGGGCCAGAGGTGCTAAGAAATTACGGCAATTTTGGATATTCGATGTTTTCTTATTAAATCCTAAAAGACATTTGGTGCTTATATTTCCTAATTCCTACAAAAATACTTTTTTTATTATAAAGAAATTAATATTTTACTAAAGAAAACGTGTACAATGATAATGGTATTAATCCATTTTAGAAACTCGGCTCAACCCAGTACATTCTACTACTAAACCAATATCTTGCCAGTGAAGTAAATTATCATTCTCTCAGTACTTTTAGTTGACATGACACTGTCATTAACAATCTAGCTTCCACGTTAATGTATCACTAGAGACACAGGTATCTCTTCAGTTGTATGTGCCCATATACCCATACATTTCATTCAAACTACAATTAAACATGACTAGGTTTGTATTCCAACCTTTCATCCTTTTCCTCCTCATTTTTCTCAGTAGACCAAACAATCGAGAATTGCATATTTCATCTGTTGCAGTGCCTCAATAATTATGATGGAGCTATAAAGGAAATTATACACTCTGCAGATGATTAAATCAGCCTAAACATTCTACTCTCATGATTCATTGTGGCATGAATGAAGACACCATATTCTTAGCCTTATATCTGTCCTGCTAATTTTCTTTAGCTTCATTATTTTTTTGCCTGGTACTTTTGACCCTTCTTTTGCTCCCCCCTACCCTACCCCCTATCATCTGTCTCTCTCCTTTTTTCTTCTAATTAGGCCACTTCTGGGTTTTTCTCTTTTTTCCTGTCCTTCTTGCTCCAGGTATACTTCTGTCCCCGCTCTCACCTCTTTTCCACATTATCTTTTTCTAAGTACAATACGAATGCCACAATTTTTCCCTTTCTGATTTGTGAAACTCATTCTTTCCTCTGTCCCTGCCCAGGCTTCCTACCCCCTATGGGGAAAAGCCTATGCTTTTCCTTTCTATACCTCTATTATGAGGTATGGTCTCTCTTGTATTTCAAGCTCTAAAGTTCACTGAGCTTTTGGGAAGAGAAAACTACAGCTGTGGTGAAACAACATAGGTTAGTCCAGAACTACTGCTGTCAATTCAATTCAGTTAGAATCTTTACTCTGAAGTAATGCTATAATTGCCCTAATTACTGCAGAATTAGAAACCAAACAAAATATAAACACTGTAACAAAAAAACCACCCCAAAATCCCCCCCAACTCAATAACCGATCAAAAACCTCAAACCAAACACCAAAAACTGCCAGTCTCCTGGGGAAATACACTTAGAGAAATCCTTTTGCCAGAAATTTGTCTGACTGCTTGTGCTAGGTGGTTGCTTTTTAGAGGATTATAGCACAGTAGAACTCAACAGAAATTGCCAGACTTAAGTGATCTATACTGAAGCATCTCTGCTAGTAAAACTGCACTAGCATAATCCAAGTGAAGAGCTAGCTCTTCAAGTATATAGTTGTATGGTATAACCTTCTAGTGTAACACACACCCTCTATGTCTATTCAGTTCAGCTTTTCTGACTCCTAATGTTCCAAATCTAGGAGATACTTACTATATTTTTTTGTTTGTGGTACTCCATAAAGTGTAAGAAGACTAAATAAAGTGATGATCAATTGGCAGTCATTTGGCAAGACCTTAGATAAAAGCACAGCAAGGAAGAAATGCCATAATTGTATATTCTGTCTCATATTTGGTCTGTCTTGAAGTACACTGCATTAAGGTTCTTGCAACATTATCAGTACTTACACTCTTTTGTAAGACAAAATTACACACCTCTACAATGAACCTTATTAACACCTTCTTTTTCTTGCAACTAAATGTAGGCACTTCTATAAATCTTTCCTGATTTGGGTTCTACATTTTGTCTTGTAGCCTCCTCATTTATATTTTATAAAGCCATTCCTATCTCTATTCCTGTATTATCTTCTCTCTATACATCTTTTCTGCAGAACATCCATTGATACAAAACCTTCTATTTCTTTATATCTTGCTAAAAAAATAAAAAAGGGACAAGGAGATTTCTCTGGCAAATTAAATTATCATAAATCACTATTAGATTAATGGATTCTTTTAAATGTTGCCTTTAGGCAAAACAAAAAGAAAGCTAAGGGAAGAAGTTTAGAAATAGACTTTTGCAAAATAATCTGTAAAGTCAAACAATTTTGTTGTATTAGTCACTCCACATTTTGGTGTAATTTTCTTCTTTGGTTGACTAAAAATATGTTACTGTGTAATATTAAGGAGGCGTTCATATATTCAAACATAATTGGCGAGTTCTCAAAACTGTTTAACACCTTAAGAAGTCATAACTATCACACAGAATCCTTTAGAATGCAGCTACCCATTCCCAAGGCATAAAAGGCTAATTGGAACAATTAACTTTACGTATCCAATGTTGGAATTTTTGAAGTATAGAAATTATGGTAAAGTTCACAGAAAAGACATACGTGTGTATAAATACATAAATGACCACACAAAAACCATTGCAGTCAATAAAGGTTTGCAAGTCTTCCTATTCAGTAGAAACATAGCTGAAAGCAATTCAGAAGAGTTGAACTGCAAAATGTGAGAAAAAATGAGGACTCCAGTCTTCGTTAACAAATGGATTAAGCCAGCATGAATCAAGGAGCAATATCTAACACACATTCTGGAAGCCTTTTATCAAAGACTGAGAATTAAATGCATAGGCTGACTGCTTCTGAATGATATGAACTAAATGAATTTTTGCAATCACCTGTAAATTAGAAGCAGAATTTGAAATCTTGCACCACAGTTATCAGATTGATGAAATTCTACTGGCCAGTTTAGAAAAACTCCTTAGGAAGCACAAACTCTACAAAAAATTATATTCCATTCACTGCCACTATATGTTTTAGAGTCACTTTAAGATAAATAGTGCTGTGATAAGAGGAAAAAAAACATTAGCACTAGCATTTTAGTAAAACTATTTTATTCTGAGAAGTTCTGCAGAAATCACAGTATGCCAGTGATATTTAATTGTAACATAAAAATTAAACACCATTTACTTGGTATAAAATTGGGATGGTATGTAAATTAAGTAAGTTTCAATTCACGTCTTCTTACTCACATCTGTTGGCAGTTTAAATAGTTTTAGTGTCATTAATTGTTATAAAAGTGCAAGATTTGCTGTATGCTTGCCACTTAGGACCAAAGGCACAAAAGTCTAATTGAACTAAGTAATTAGTAATTTGTCATTTCCTATTGTCAGCAATTAGTTTCCATTAGAAATCCTCACTGAAAATTCTAATTTGAAGTGAGGTTTGCATTTTATTGCTGTCCATCCAAATTAGTTTAAAATTGACAGCTACATTTTCATTTAAAATTTTAAAGATATTAAATATGCTTGAAGACACGGAGACATATTGTACTCTGTGTGCAGTTGTGATAACATATCTGGACTCAGAATGAGAAGCAAAATCCAAAACATTTCTTTCTTTTCTTCAATTACAAAGTATATACCAGCTTTACATGGTAGGCCACATCAAACTCTTACTCCTGTGAATAGTGCCCTTAATTGGCAATTTAAATGGGCAACACAAACAGAGTATGACACACAAAATTCCGTTAGGATTCGTTGGATTTCTTACTCACTTTTATACAAGGAACCAGAAATATGTATTGAAAACGCACATAAGTGCACTGGAAGCGAGTATTTTCATGCTTTGTCCTAGAGGCGTCTCCCTGTGGTTTTACTGCAAAAGAATTTTTCATTTGTTATTTTGCAGGCTTGTTAAAACAATCAGCAGTGTTCACTTGCGAATGCTCATCATGCAGCACGAGGCTGTGCTGGGGAGGGAAGGAGTGCTGCAGGTTCCTTGGAAATGCACAGGGCTGATTAGCCATAAGGAGGTGGAGATTTATAATTAAGATGCATCAAATGGGTATGCACCATCATTTCAGGGCTCATAACATGGAACTGCCTAACTAGCAGCAACTTGGTGCCTGGTGAAATGCTTCTGCTGCCCAGTACAACCCAGTCCTGAAACTAGGAGGAAACTTGATGTGCCAAGAAGAAAACTGGTTCAACTTTCTTGGCAGAAAGTCAAAAGTAATAATAACATAAATTCATCACTGTCCCGGAGATCTTTTATAAGCAAGTTACAAACCTGAACACAAAGAGCACAGAGGTTTAGTTTTTTAATGTGAAAAATGCTCAGACCCTGAAATAAGATCATGTTTAGCTCCAGCTGACAAGCATTTCAACATAAAGCTAACAGTTTAGCAGAAGCTCACACTAATCATGCTCAGAAGATACCAGCTGGACATCAGTTGCTATCCACTTGTATCTCACCATAAAACGAGGGAAGGAATTTGATGTTTAAGAAGTTGTATTAATTTACAGAACCAGAAGACAACAGAATTGAACAATTTTTTGTCTAATGGACATTTATTAAAGGTATTAATTATCAAGCCCATTTGCACTTGAACTGCAGTAGTATGCTGTGGTTTAGTGTTGCCTTTCTTTACTTAGTTTGTGACACAATAGTTTACCTTTAAATCTTGCAGTGGTGATGAATTTCCCTTAAATAGTTATTCTACATTCATATTTCCTGAAAGCATGCATCTTTTTCTGAAATTCTCTCTGATAAGTGGTTAATACACATTGCAGATAACTAGCACTCTAGATTGAGTGCACATTAATTACTGTTAACTTGGAACATAATTCCTATGAAGACACCATGCTTACAAAACTTCATCACAATTAATACTCTGATAGACAAAAGTGAGTATTTCTAATGATTCATCACTAATAAATAGCAGGCATTGTCCACAATATTTTCATAGCTGGAGTAGACTCTATCAGGGAATCTCAAACAGACAGTATCCTAAGCCTCTTAAACTGATTGAATAGATTTTTTACCCATTCAGGGAAGAAAAATGTTTAAAAGAAAAAACCAAAACACAAAAAAAATTAAAATAAAATAAAATAAAATAAAATAAATAAAATAAAATAAAATAAAATAAAATAAAATAAAATAAAATAAAATAAAATAAAATAAAATAAAATAAAAACACCCACACAACCAAAAAGCCACACCAGAAGGGGAAACATCATCTGGACCCTCAACACACCCCTGTACTCCACTGCAATCAGTTCTACTTCATACTCTATTGGTAGGAGCTGATAATAATTAGATGTTTGATATATATTATAAAAAAAAAAAGAACTGATCTCAAATTCAAAGACTGTTTCCTAATTATGTGATTCCTACCATGGGGTGTTCAAAGCTAAGGTTTAGAGATATTTTAAGAATTATAAAGATAGTGGGTATATTGCAAACCATTATTCTGCGATTTCTGTAGCTGTGTTTAATTGGCAATAAGACACTGGACAAAACAGAGAATTAAATTAAAAGTTCAATAAACACAGATCAATATTCTTGTAAATACCAAGTCTATAAAATGATCTCTTTAAATGTAGTTATACTACAGGTACCATGTAGATAATCTGTATTTGAATTTTATGTGCTGCTTAAAGTCTATTTAAATTTCTCGCCAGTAAAATGTTTTTTAATCTAGGAATTCCGTCAAAAAATATTATAAACCTTTCTTTATTCTTGAACTGTTGCTGTGCTCTCATTTCACATTAGCTCACAATCAGCTGAATAAAGAAGTCATCTTCTGTCTAACATGTAAATAAATCATCAGCTTCAGTTACTTTACCACTAGCTGTTTGTCATTCAGAAAAATAATGGTTAATCAATGACTAATCAATGAAGATGTGTAACGTATTAGTTTGCAGTCCTTCATCATCCTATTTTCCTCAATTGCCTGGGGGTTTGTGTTCAGTACTTACAGAATCGATTACAATTGTGAGTGATCATTCAGCTCATGTTGAGAGCTGTCAGCTGGGCTTTCTGCTAGGAGTTTTCACCCTCCTGTTTAATACGAGATGCTAATATTTAGCTGCATCTGACAAGCCAGATACTGTGGTAGAAAATTTTATAAGAAGTGCTTAAGTAACTAATTGCAACACTACATGTCACTTGATGAAACTAAACTTTTCCTGACTTCACAATAATCATAAGCATTACTGCCTTGCTGTGGAAAATTAAAGGAAAATAGCTGTCTGCTTGAGTCTGATCATGCCTGCAGAGAAGGCCTAAGAAAGGCAACTGACAATGATGCCTTTGTGCATAACTGCAGGGGAAACACCGATAATTCTTCAATTTTCATATAAACTGACATTCTTCACCATACGACATTCATGTGTACACTCAATTTCGTAAGTGAGACACTAAAAAAGTTGGACCTTCAGACTTTTGAGACACAACAACATAAATAGATAACAAAGGTTTCTATAACGAAAGTCATGTTTCACTGCTTGACAAGACTATTTGCTTTGAAGCAGATTTAAGCTTGTCACCAACATAAGGAGAAAAGATTGGGTGTTTTTCCCACACACACACCAAATATATTACTGCCAATGTGTAGGTTTATTCACTTTAATTATTGTTTTCATACTTCTCTCAGAAAATGCATGTCAGTGGTAGTCAGAGAGTGTGATGGTGGAAACTAATAATTGTTAATGTATTTCATTAAATATTTAGAACGGAGCGATATCGATTAAAACGGCAATACGTAGGTGAGCAGTTCTGGCAGTTTGAGCTCCAACAGCTCCCTCTTGCGATTGAAGTGTCAAAGCTCCCTTGCTTAAACTGAGCAACATTTGGGTGTCAGGCTAAATTTACCGGGACTTTACACACAATACTAAAAAAATGAAAGAGATGTAGCCTTAGGTGCAAATAGTGCCGATGTATCTTTTTTTACACAAACCGTTACAATTTAGTTCAATAATCAAATTTGTTTAATAAATTTAAACAAGAAAAATAGAGTCATTTCTTCAATAATTTAAGAAATATAACTCCCCTAAAAATTCTTTTAATAGTGTAGAAGTTTGTTCAGTTACCTTATTTATATAGCTGATTTGATGGACAAAGAAGACAGAAATTTATTTCAGGAAACAAGCATGTTCCCACCAAAGAGACTAAAACTTGCACTTACAGAACTGAAAATAATCAGTGCCTGGTTTATACACAGTGCATAAAAACAGTCCTAAATACATCCTCTAATTCAAAACAATCAGTGACCCACTAAAAATAGCTACAAAGTAACATTATTGTTTGCTACAGAAAAGAACATTCCCTTAATTAAAACTTATTTTGTTTCTATGTTTTTGTCCCTGATCTGTATTGAGAATAAAATTCCCTCTTGCAAATTAATAGATATTCCAAATCATTTTGGCTTATAAACAGATTGATAGAAAACATTGGTTTCTAGCATGATCAGAGAAGTCACTCATATATTGCCTACTAGAGCATCCAGCAAAAATAAACCAAATTTGCTATTATTTACAAGACTAGTACGAAACCAATAAAAATATAAGGCCTACAAATTGTGTTTAGCAAGAACCTCCCTACAATCAAATAACAAGTAAATACTGTGAAGGAGTAAATACAGTACTTGTAAACACATAATACTCATTTTATTTAGTAGACAGTTGGAAGAAAGGGTGTTTTAATTTAAGATAACTTGACCAAGTTACCCCCAAAGATCTGAATGAAATAAAATATTATAATTTAGTTGTTTCTCCCCCAAAACTTCCTATAAGTACACAGAAATATTTATATATGATCAATTCACCTTAGCAACATCTTGAACACTCAGCCCTGCTCTCACCCCTTCAGAAGGACAACATAAATAATCACTCTGAAACCACAAAGTGAAGGAAAACAACACTTTAAACCATGGATGGTATTCTTAGTGCACACTCCTTTCTGTTTCTCATTTCTTAAGTTCCTGCAGAGATTCAAAAAACACAAATAGGCAAAACAGGTCCATTCCCTCTTAATAATTTGGTGTCTATAGAATAGCCCCATTTTGTTAAGCTGTTGAAGACTAGAAATAAAAAGTACTCATCTGCTTATATCAAATTCATACTTTCAATTACCATGCTTGGTCACCTGACAGTTTTTCCTTTGGTCTGGAAGCCCCCAGTTCACTGCACTACTATTAACAATAACAGCTAGAGTATGGTGGCTATATGTGAATAAGTATTTTCATTAATGACTTTGCAACCCATATTGACATTTCATTAAAATGCTTTTGTAACAAACTTTTCTTACTTTTCTTGAGGAAAATTGCTAATCTTTGTCTTTAAAATGAAACCTTTACACCTAAAGCATCTAAGCAATCATTACATAAGACAAAAAAAAAATGCTAATTGTATCCAAAAAATTTATAAGCCTTATGAACTATGATATGATTCCTAATGCACAGAACATTTTTCTTTTTTTTTTTTTTTCTTAAGATATAATCATCAAAACAATGACAAATGAAAGACTCAGAAAAGGTTATGACTTGACAAAGTAACATTTTTAAAACTTGGACACCAATCAAATTGATATAAGCATCAGTGATGCAACACTTTCTGACACTAAAGTCTTTACCACTGTCTAAAACATATAGAATAGCCTATTGTGATTGCTTAACGTCAACTTTTGTTCATAAACTCTTTCATAAAAGTGAAACAGGGAAAAATGATTTAAAGCAGCTCAATTTGTCTATTTACCTTAATCTCTAACTATTCCCATATGTCTTAGATACATGATGTATGACATGCCATAAACCAATTTTTCAGAGATCTACAAGACAGAAAAAAGTCAGGCTCCTAACATTTTATGCACTGAACTTTCATAGACAGCTGGCAAAACAAAACACTTCTAGGGTTTAGAAAAAGCTGAAAGGTTTTATTTGCATCTCTTAAATAAGATACAGTTAAATTATTTCATCATACACACAACCTCAAGGGAGGAAGACCTTCTTAAAAACCTGAATTAAACCAAAAAGTTGATGGATGATATTTTAGTAGGACAAGTAGACTTTTATATAAGAGGCAAATGCTAGAGCTGTGTGCTCATTTCTGAAAGCCAGCCAGTGACACTGTACATTAAAAATCACAAGTGGTGCAATCTCACTTTATGGTCATATGCATAACTCAAGGCACTAAGTGCAATGACTTTTTCCAAGTATTTATTAGCAATGCTCACTTTAATATGCATCAGCCCAAAGCACAGGGCAAGGCAGCACACATTTAGCAAGATTTTCACTGGCAACTTAGAAAACAAGAAACACACTGTACAATAAAAGTGTCTGTCTGACTTACCTAGAAGAGGCAGTAGACTAGAGGAAGGTGATGTGTCAATCAGCAGAAAGTTTTTATTGCATCCAAGTCGCAGCATAGGATCCATTTGGGCATAGGGAGTAGGCAGGGTCCCAGGTGGGATTATTAAGAAAATTAACACTGCCACTAAATAAAAAAAAAATAAAATTAAAATAATAAAAAACAGGAAAAAAAATGCATAGATTGAAACAAGTTTAGTTTTATATAATAGAATTAATTTATATACCTGTGTAAGACATATAATCTTCAATTTATATTTTTAAAACTTCATGCACACTTTTTGTTTTAATTTGAAATATATAAATAAACATCTATGTTAAAAGGCAGCAAGGTTTCTCATATCAAGATGGTTTCTCATATCAAGGCAGTTTCTCATATCTTCAGGAGCTAAAGCTTTTCAGGATGTCTAGAAACACGTTTTCTATAATTTGGTATTGCTATGCACTTAAAAAACATTTGGTATCAGGTAGAGATACCTCACAATGAAGAGGAACGTGCATAGTTTTCTAAGATTGCAGTTTCAGAAACTACACTGTCATGAAATACGTTTGTGCTAAAAAGACCAAGAAGGTTGTATATAGAAATAGAGGAAAAAACAAATGTGAATACCTCAAACTTATAGCTATAAACAAATAAAAATAGTTTTAAACCAGAATATAAATTTGTACAAATGTATTATAAATGCCAGGATTAAAATGGCTGGGTTTAGACTTCAAATAAGATTGAGAAACAGACTGCAGATCATGTATACAATGTAGGGTCAATGCCGTATCGAATTTCTAGACCATTTTCAGACTACCTTCTGGCAATAGAAGCATTTTGACCACTGACACTTCCTATGGGTATATCTGACTATCCTGGTACAATGCACCATTCCCCATTATTGAATCTACAAGAAACTGCTGTAGGTTATTCATTGATTGAGTGTTTAAGTGTATTCTTTAGGAGCAAATGGAGAATGAAATCTGTAAACAATCACACACACAAAATCAGTAGAACTCTTCACTTGGACATGGTTTTCAGTTGCAGCACCTAATTATCTGTATTATTTGATAGACGCTCTGTCACTTTAAATAGAGGTGCATAGGAATTTTGCACTTAAAAGTTATACCAAGCTACAATATGGAGCTGCACATTTTCTCCCAAAGATTAATCCATCATTGGCCAATATGACTACATGGGCACATAAGGTTTAAGTACATCTTCCTACTTTACAATAACATCTTTATCTAGATCAATTACAATATGCTATTACTATCACTGTTAAATAACCAATATAGATGCAGACTGCAGATCTATAATATTCCTAATGGAGGTTAGAACAGATATTAAGAGCTCCATTTTCATAAGCTCAAGCAATAATCATGTGTGCTCGTACGCCTGTGCATATCTTCAATCAAGCTGTATTTTGATATCACAGGAAAATGTTCCTTTTTCTCCTTTAACCTGTGCAAAACACTCTCATATATATAGCTCCAAGTTCATTTGTACAGTTTGTCTGCCACTGTGTATTTATAGCTATTGCCTGAATGAGCTCTTCATACAGTACTAGGGAGCTAAAAACGTAAGAAAGATGTTTGAAGCTTATTTCATCATAATTTCCATCTTAGATTTAAAAAACAAAAAAACAAAATAAAAGGATCATCCTAAAAATGCGTACAAGTTATGTCTTCACCTTGAGAAAACTGTGTCACTGCAATACAAAAGCACAGTACAAGATTTGCATTTCTTACAATCAAATATTTAAAATTAATTTTACCAAATTAATTTAAATTAATTTAAATCTATGAAGAAGTTTTATTATTCCCTCCCATTCTCACTGGAAAACTACAATATTACTTTTTATTTCAAACTAGCCTCCAAACACCAGGAACACAGTCTTAGCCATGTAAAGCCCTTTTTATACAGATAGCAAAGGTTTGACTCTCCTCCAAAGAGCTCAAAGTTGAGTAGTTGGGAGCAAAACACACATTGAAAATAACGTTCTGTTCAATGAACAGAACTTCATTGTGATTCAGTTACACTAAATCATTGAAGAAGGATGAAAACCTGCACCCCTGCTCACAAACATATTGTAGTGTATGCTGAGCATAACTACGTTAAAAAAATCTGATCTGTCTGTACACCACTTAGATAAGCACAGGCAAAAATATATAGATATGCACAGCAGGACTTCATAAGTATTCAAGCATTTTAGCTGCTCATGTACTGCAAATCACAAAATATTCCGAGGTGGAAAAGACCCACAAGGATCATCAAATGACTCATACAGTGCTCAATCCTGTAACCTTGGCATTATCAACACCATGGTGTAACCTAGTGAGACAACCTCAGCCCATCAATGACCTCCTCTTCCTACTGGAACCCAGACACAGGTAGCTGTATTCTGACTGCAGGTTGGACTGAGGTCTTCACCCTTGGAGAGAACTTTAAGCCCACAGTAAATCCAAGAGGACTCCACTGACATTCAGGAAATAAGACTGCAAGTTGCACCATGGAGAGCATCCACTTTGCAACTCAGACACTTGCAATAGGAGCTTTTGAGCAGACGTTCAAGCGTGTTAATAAATTGTGGCAAGGTATCAATTTCCTCTTCTGTCTGACAAAGTTCAAATTCATACTTCTTACCTCCCCAGGGGACAGCTCAGCCATCTGCCAGTAAGCCCAGCCTATCCTTTCCCTTCCATTTCAGTAAAGCATACTCACATACTTGCTGGTTGGAGCAGGACAGGGCAGATTTATGTTTGGAAACCCAGCAGTACCAACCTTTAGATATTTGCTTGATTTCATGGGTGTCCAAAAATCAGCAAGGAATGAGATTCAGTTGCACTCCATTACAGGTATCTTTGTAGAAATTCTAGGATATTTTATCTGATCTCCAGCTGTCACTTCAGCAACATGCAGATTTCTCTTTGTGTATCTTCTGGTCAAATGCAGATATGTCAAATGCCCCAAAACTGAAACAAAATCAAGTATCTACATTTTGACACAGCTTACACTTAAATTGGCAACAGCCCATAATCCAGGCATCTCAAATATTAGAAGCAATCTGCTCACATTAGCATTCTTGAGATGTGATGATTAGTACAGCCAGAGTAGTCACAGATAATACAGTTTCATTTTTTAGCCTATAGTTCAGGTATTTCTTCACAACAATCATTGGACTATGGAGACTTAGCCATTTGTTCTTTTTCTACATACACCCAGAAGCATCTCATTCTTGAGCACTGAACAACCATGTATTGATACAGCTCACTGGGAAGCTGCTTTTATGAATGAGATTTCACGTACTTCATATGAAACTGTTAATGGGTAAAACACAAGCAGTCCGTGGTACAAGCAGCAGAACGCAGATTTCCCATTCCTAGCAGAATACTCCATCAGGAATCCTGCTTATTCCCTTCAGGTTAACACTTTTTTCTCCAAAGAAAGAAGGGAACAGCAACCTAGATATAGTATAACAGTGAGGCCTCTTGCTGAAAAAGGAGACATGGGATCTGATATAGGTTCAAGTCTCTGGCAGTCAGACTTCTTCTGCTGAGCACCTCACACCAAGGGAAAGAAATGAATATTGTGTTTTGCTTTTCGTAAAAAAAACAGCCCCCAGGATCAAACACCAAGAGAAAACTTAAGGCTATAAATATCACATAAAGGTATATGTTCAAGGTCTGAAAAATTAATGCAGTGCTTCAATACTGCTTGTAATCAGGATTTCCTATTGACTGATTTAGATCGTGACCTTATAGGTGTCTTTAAATAAAAGAAATTGGAAGATCTGATGGTTCATGCTATCAGTAAATCTCTATCAGTTAGATGTCAAAGTAGAGGTTTCGTGTCACAAAAGAGACTCCTAACTGTCAGGCATTTCCACATCCAGTGGTACAACAGCTGTACCGTGCCCTTTAGGGGCATATATATCTGCAGGTTCAAACATACAATTGTATGGACTATAAAGAAGACTTGGAAGCACTTTAAATCTCACTCCAAATACCTTGAGACTGACTAATTCCATGTTAATTCTGTTATGTCACAGGGCTTCCTTTGGGAGCCTTTGGAAATGAGGACTCATGTCATCATGCAAATTTTTGTTATACTTCAAAGTAAAGCAATCACAAAAGCAACTATAACAGGAAAATTAAAAGATGTGAGCTTTCTTTCATTTTTATGGGTTTCTGTGTTGTTTCTGTTTTTTTTTTTTTTAACCAAACTTCTATAGCACTAGTACCTACGCTTGCTTTATAAGCTCATCTTAGAAGGTTGGGTAGATCTAACAACGGTGTTCTTTTTAAAGTCACTCTAGAGTTCTGTATTTTTGTATTTTAGCTGGTAGGTGAACAAAATTAATTTCTTCATCTGCATATTAAACACATGCAACAAAGCAAACTATCTTCATAAAGAATTTTTCCTTTGGGATCACTTGTCTGCATACCCTATCCCCAAATGATATTAACATGAAAACATTAACATAAAAATATTCAGCACCTTTCTTCACAAAAGCCTATTATGTTCTATTTCCTGTCCTGAGGAAGACATTAAGACAACATGCAATCACTTTGTCACTGTTCAGGTTTAAATGTGGTCAAGACTTGTGTTGTAAAGTTTCAGAAGTGGAGCTTAGTCATCTGATATTTCATTTCCCAAGTCAGGATGTTGATTTGCTTAAAGAAAGTGTCTCTGCTGCAATATTAATTTTAAAGTTACTTTGTTTCAAAAAGAAGGGTCATAGGGATGGCCTTATACGAGGTTACATCAAAAGGGATATGTGAAAGGTGTCTGAGCATATTTGGATGAGCAAGTTGAAAACTGGCAGGGATGCAGCACTTGCCATTACAGCTGTGCTGGAATGAGCTCACAATCAGGAAGTGGAAAGGCCTGAGACTGCACACACTACATGAGCTCTGCACCCTGATGCATATGTATTACAGCACAGTTTTGAAATACATGGTCTCTGTCTTTTCCAGTCATAATATGCACTTTCTACAAGCCAACAAATGTAACATCTTATGCTACATATTCCAGGCAAAGAAAGTCTTCTAGAACATCCAAAATGTACATGTAAAATATAGATTGTCATCTTAAAAAAACAGAAAAACAAGTGCAACCACTCTTTTATACTTTCATTCCCACAAATGCCTATTTACCTGCTCCCACCTGTTTTGTGGTGTCTAAGGGAGCCCTCACTGATAGCTAAAAAGAAATTTGTTCTATGGCTGCTACCTAAGTCCATAAGCTTGCCAGGGCCCAGAAAGACTTACATCTTCAGGGAATACCACTGTCAAAGATATGTTACTAGGACCATGCCAGGCTTTGGCAAATGTGTTAAGGAGGCACTATTTTAGGAGCTATGGGGTAAAGGAAAAATTTGCTTTTCAGAAATAGTTCAGAATAGTCAAGAGGAAGAACAATTTTTCACTTTCATTTTTTGGGATGACAAAATGCATGAAACATAAAAAATTCTTTGAATATTATTTAGGTCCAGCTTAACTCTGTAGTACCTGAAAATTATTAACCACCACTTAACCTTTCTAGCAAATAAAGTTTTTCAGTTCCAATTATCCTGACTCAGAATTTTGTCCATTTTGTAAAATTCAGTAATAAGAAAGGCTGAAAAAAAATATTTTTTATCAGCACAGTGTTAGTCCTTCTAAGAAACAATTTAAGGTGGAATGGCAGAAGCAGGCAGGACTTGGTAGAATCCTGATGAATCACAGACTCATTTAGGTGATCTAGATGACTCTTAAGGTCTCTTCCAATCCAAGACATCTTATGAATGAGGTTGGAAAACAAATTTAAGAGCATAGTATTCAACTCTTAACCTAACACCGTGAAGTCCACCATTAAAAATTATGATATATATAATCTAGTTCTCTTTGAACAACTGTTGAAGTCTAGTTTTTATGACATAAGACCTACGAATTAAATAATACTAAAAATAATGTTAGAGTCTTATACCAGGAAACCTAAAGAGAAAAACCTTTCAGGAACAGCCTTTGGAATGGATCCACCCCAAGAAGAACAATTTCCTCCTCAAAAAAATATGTGAAGGGAAAAACTGACACTTAAAAAGAAATATTTCTATATTTTTGAAACTTTATTGTTTTCAATTAGATTTTCTGAGTACAAGGCAGTCGCTTAATTTAAGACTCATTCCCACATTAAAAGTTTGTTAGCCTTGCATCAGTATATATTCAAAAGGCCAAAAACAGAAGAAACATAATTGTATATGTCTAAGTGGTAGTAAAGGAGAAAAGTAATATTAGAAGCTAGGTTATTACACCTGAATGCAAGTAAGTGACTTCTGAAGATGTTACATTTCTTTTGTATAGAGTATAAATGAAATGAGTTCATTTTTTTTTTTTACATCACAGCTCAGAAAATAACTGTTGATCTAGAACAGCTGGAAAAAATTAGTTATTGACACATCAGTTTAGAAAAGGCTTAATACAGAAGGACAAGGAAAGGGTTGCATATTTAACATTAGCATAACAGAGTGACATTTATTGCAAATTTAATTACCCAATATGCACGTTCGAAAGTTGTCTGAAAATAATCACTGACGATTTATTGTAGTGACGGAAAAATTAACAGCTCCAATTGCTAAGACTGCCAGAGGCTGGCAGAGGCAATGCTTACTGCTGTCAGAACGAAGGAGGAAGCTGGTATTAACACTGGCACATTTTGGCTAAATAGAGTAGCATTACTGCTGAGGCAACTGGTGCAGATGGTGTATAAATATTTCTGATGGAAGACAACACCTACAAATAGTAGGTGGTAGACCCTGAAGAAATTTCTCCCTTCTTCTAATAAGCCTGCTACTTCCAAGTTAGAAAGAAAAAGCTAAGTATGTCTGTCTTGGGTTGTGGAGCCGGGTTTTGTATATTCTATTTACATCTGTTTTGGGGCCTGATGACCCACCTTGATAGGCCATTGTTACCTTCCCCAGCCTGTGCGGTGCATTTGCATTTCTATACATCTCATGCCCTGGCGGTGGGGGGTGGGGGGGAGGGGGGGTGGCCGGGGGTTGGCGGTTCGGCCCTGCTGCAGGAGTGGTTCGGCCCTGCTGCAGGAGTGGTTCGGCCCTGCTGCAGGAGCGGGGTGCTCGGCGCTTCCTTCGCGCGGTGTGGCAAGAGCTTCTTTGTCTCCTGTGCTCGCCATCCTGTCTCCCTCCTGGCCGTCCCTGAACCGGTTTCTTCGCAGAATCATCTCTGCTCCAACAGGATCACGTCTGCCACTCCAGAAGTGTTTGGACTGTTTACGTTTGGACTGTTATCAACATCCTGAATCACAGGGTCAGATTGAAACTCTGACTTTGTCAGGGTTTTCTTCTAAAATTATTGTTTATTTGTTTATTTGTTTGGTTGGTTGGGTGGTTTTGTTTCCTATCATATTTGTATTGTTAATACCTCCTAGTAAAGAACTGTTATTCCTATTCCCAACATTTTTTGCCTGAGAGCCCTTGATTGCAAAATTATAATTCGTCGGGGTGCGAGGGGTTGGTATTCTCCATCCTAGGGGAACCTCAGTTTCCCTGGCAGATACCTGTCTTTCCAAACCAAGACAGATTTTGGCGCCCAAGTGGGGCACGAGGGCATTGAGAGAGAGGAATAACAGTTCTTGGGTATTAGATAAAAGCCCACTGGCCAGAATAATGTGGTCTAGCTTTCCCTGGTTTGGGTGGCACGTGGTGGTGGCTGTATTTCTGCCATTTGCTACTCCTTATGTTAATATGGGTCCTATGACTAAGGCTACTGTGGCGGGCATTCAGTTTGTTTTGTGGATTAATAAGGTGAGAAATTCATGGATTTTTAACTTCCTCTGGAAAGCAAGCACATGGATTCATAGCTATCATAGGCTAACTCTGTGCTTCTGGGGTTACTTTAACAATGGTACCTATTGTAAGGAAATGGCACCGGGGGAAATTTTCTCCCAGCCCTTCACACAGTTTTTTGGGTCCACCCCACCAGTTTTTGAAGGGTTGAAATCTCTGAGTGCTAATGATATCATACAGTGGCTGGTGTTGCTGGTATGCCTGTTCTGTTTGGCATTCAGAGATAAGGGGAAATTGGCCTGGGTAAGCACCTTAATAAGTACCCCAGAGAATAAGAATGCAGCCCAAGAGTCCGCTCCTGCCCCACAGCCTGCCTCAGAGATAAACCACCCGGTTTGGGTGGGGGCTCTGATTAAGGAGATGCAAGAAAAGATGAGCCAGATGCTGAGGGAGTACATCTCCCCAGCTAGTGGGAAATCCTTCCCCTGCCCTGACAAAAGAGAGCCTGATGGTGCAGCAATGAAACCCACAGAGATTACAACTGCTCAGGTCCCAGCTGAACCACAGGGGCAGTCACAGCCAGCGGCAGTTGCCCCTGTGGAAACAAAGAAATCTAAGGTGAAAACAGCAAACCCAGACAATAAGAAAGGAGGGCCCTCACAACCTGCAGGGGAATCACATGTTCAGATCATCACCGAGTCCCTGTCGTACGAAAGTCTCCGTAACCTGCAAAAAGATATTGTACGGCGGGGGCGTGAGGCTTACACAGCCTGGCTACTTCGGGTTTGGGACCTCATGGGTACTGGTGTGCAATTGGACAGTGGTGAGGCAAGGAATTTGGGACCCTTGACCCAGGACTCAGGTATAAATCAGGTATTTGTAAGGGAGCCAGGACCCCTTTCCCTTTGGGAGCGGCTTTTAATGAGTGTGAGAGAGAGATTTATCCACAAAGAAAGAATGCAGGAGCACCACCATAGAATGCGCTGGAAAACTCTGGAGGAAGGGATCCAACAGCTGAGGGAAGTGGCGGTGCTGGAGGTACTTTTTGGGAGGAGTGGACAGCATGATAATGACCCTGACAAGGTTAAATGCACAGGGCAGATGTTGTGGAATCTGGCAAATCTAGGGCCATCTCAGTACACCACCTTTATTGCAACAATTAATGCTGAGGACAATCGAGAGACAGTGGGGTCTGTTGCCAATAAGCTTAGGAACTATGAAAGTATGATCAATGGCCCGATGCAGGCTCATATCTCTGCCGTGGTTAAAGAACTCAAAGAAGAGATAAGGGGGGTGAGGGAGGAGATGAGGACAAACAGTTCCAATGTGGCACCAGTGCGAGTCACAGGCCCCAGAGTTAGAGCCCAACGACCCCCAGCTCGAGAGAGAGGGTACACCCCAAGAGCTGACCTGTGGTTTTATCTGCGTGACCATGGGGAAGACATGGGAATGTGGGATGGGAAACCCACTTCTGTCCTGGCAGCACGGGTGCGTGAGCTCAAGGAGAGGAACAATCACCAAGGGGGATCTACGAAAATGAAAGTAGCCTCAGCCTCCTATAACCAAGCTGCCAATGCTGTGTTGAATCCCCTTGAAGGAACCTCTAGTATGTATGCTCAGGAAGGGGATAACCAGTGCTAGAGGGGCCCTGCCTCTAGCCAGGTAGAGGAAAGGGATAATCGGATCTATTGGACTGTGTGGATCCGATGGCCTGGCACATCTGACCCACAAAAATACACGGCTTTGGTTGACACTGGTGCCCAATGTACCCTGATGCCATCAGGGTATGTAGGAACAGAACCCATTTCTATTTCTGGGGTGACAGGAGGGTCCCAGCAGCTGACTGTAGTGGAGGCCGAAGTGAGTTTAACTGGGAATGGGTGGCAGAAACACCCCATTGTGACTGGCCCAGAGGCCCCGTGCATCCTCGGCATAGACTATCTCAGAAATGGATATTTCAAAGACCCAAAAGGATATCGTTGGGCTTTTGGAGTAGCTGCTGTAGAGACGGAAGAGATCAAACAACTGAATACCTTGCCTGGTCTCTCAGATGACCCTTCTGCTGTGGGACTGCTAAGAGTTGAAGAACAACAGGTACCAATTGCCACAGCAACAGTGCACCGTCGGCAATACCGCACTGACAGAGACTCTGTGACCCCGATCCATGAGATGATTCGTAAACTGGAGAGCCAAGGGGTGGTCAGTAAGGCTCATTCACCTTTTAACAGCCCCATCTGGCCTGTGCGTAAGCCCAGTGGGGAATGGAGACTGACAGTGGATTACCGTGGTCTGAATGAGGTCACGCCACCACTGAGCGCTGCTGTGCCAGACATGTTGGAGTTGCAGTATGAGCTGGAGTCCAAGGCAGCAAAGTGGTACGCGACCATTGACATTGCCAATGCCTTCTTCTCCATTCCTGTGGCAGCAGAGTGCAGACCCCAGTTTGCTTTCACCTGGAGGGGTGTGCAGTACACCTGGAATCGGCTGCCCCAGGGGTGGAAGCACAGTCCCACCATCTGCCATGGACTGATCCAGGATGCACTGGAAAAGGGTGAGGCTCCGGACCATCTACAGTACATAGATGACATCATTGTGTGGGGGAACACGGCAATGGAAGTCTTTGAGAAAGGAGAGAAGATCATCCAAATTCTCCTGGAAGCTGGTTTTGTCATCAAGAAGAGCAAAGTCAAGGGACCTGCCCAAGAGATCCAGTTCCTGGGAGTGAAGTGGCAAGATGGACGGCGTCAGATTCCCACTGAGGTCATCAATAAGATCACTGCCATGTCCCCACCAACCAACAAGAAGGAAACACAAGCTTTCCTAGGGGCCATTGGCTTTTGGAGGATGCACATCCCTGAGTACAGTCAGATTGTGAGCCCTCTCTACCTGGTTACCCGCAAGAAGAACGATTTCCACTGGGGCCCAGAACAGCAGCACGCCTTTGCCCAGATCAAGCAGGAGATCGCTCATGCGGTAGCCCTTGGCCCAGTCAGGACGGGACCAGAGGTAAAGAACGTGCTCTACTCTGCAGCCGGGAGCCATGGTCTGTCCTGGAGCCTGTGGCAGAAGGTGCCAGGTGAGACTCGAGGCCGGCCACTGGGATTCTGGAGCCGAAGCTACAGAGGGTCTGAAGCCAACTACACTCCCACAGAGAAGGAGATCTTGGCCGCCTACGAAGGAGTTCAAGCTGCCTCAGAGGTGATTGGCACTGAAGCACAACTCCTCCTGGCACCCCGACTACCGGTGCTGGGGTGGATGTTTAAAGGAAAGGTTCCCTCCACCCACCATGCCACCGATGCTACATGGAGCAAATGGATCGCCCTCATCACTCAGCGCGCCCGTATTGGTAACCCGAATCGCCCTGGGATTTTGGAAGTAATCACCAACTGGCCAGAAGCTGAGAACTTCAGTCTCACTGACGAAGAAGAACAAGTAACCCGGGCTGAAGAAGCTCCACCATACAACCAACTGCCAGCAGAAGAAACACGCTACGCTCTTTTCACTGATGGTTCCTGTCGCATCGTAGGGATGAACCGGAAGTGGAAAGCAGCCGTATGGAGCCCCACAAGACAAGTTGCACACGCCACTGAAGGAGAAGGTGGGTCAAGCCAGCTTGCTGAACTCAAAGCTGTTCAATTGGCCCTGGACATTGCTGAAAGAGAGAAGTGGCCGAAGCTCTACCTCTACACTGATTCGTGGATGGTGGCTAATGCTCTGTGGGGCTGGCTGGAAAGGTGGAAAAAAGCCAACTGGCAGCGTAGGGGAAAACCAATCTGGGCTGCTGATGAGTGGAAGGACATTGCCATCAGGGTAGGGAAACTACCTGTGAAAGTCCGTCATGTGGATGCCCATGTCCCCAAGAGTCGGGCTAATGAGGAGCACCGGAACAACGAGCAAGTAGATCAAGCTGCGAGGATAAAGGTATCCAAGGTAGACTTGGATTGGCAACACAAGGGAGAGTTGTTCCTAGCTCGGTGGGCCCATGATGCTTCAGGTCATCAGGGCAGAGATGCCACCTATAAGTGGGCACGAGACCGAGGGGTGGATCTAACCATGAACAGTATTTCACAGGTTATCCACGACTGTGAGACGTGTGCTGCCATCAAGCAGGCCAAGCGGGTGAAGCCCCTCTGGTACGGTGGACGGTGGTCCAAGTACAAGTATGGGGAGGCCTGGCAGATTGATTACATCACACTGCCCCAAACCCGCCAAGGCAAGCGCTACGTGCTGACCATGGTGGAAGCCACCACTGGGTGGCTGGAGACCTATCCTGTGCCTCATGCCACCGCCCGGAACACCATCCTGGGCCTGGAAAAACAAGTCCTGTGGAGACATGGCACCCCTGAGAGAATTGAGTCGGACAACGGGACTCATTTCAAGAACAGCCTCATAAACACCTGGGCTAAGGAACACGGCATTGAATGGATATATCACATCCCTTATCATGCACCAGCTGCCGGGAAAGTTGAACGGTGCAATGGACTGCTTAAGACCACCCTGAAAGCACTTGGCGGGGGGACCTTCAGAAATTGGGAAGTGAACTTAGCAAAGGCCACCTGGATGGTCAACACCCGAGGGTCTATTAATCGAGCTGGTCCTGCCCAGTCTACCCCTTTGCACACAGTGGATGGAGACAAAGTCCCTGTAGTACATATGAGAGGTATCTTAGGAAAGACTGTTTGGGTAAACCCCACCTTGGGCAAAGGTGAACCCACCCGTGGGATTGTTTTTGCTCAAGGACCTGGTAACACTTGGTGGGTGATGCAGAAAGATGGGAAAACCAGTTGTGTACCACAGGAAAACCTAATCCTAAGTGAGAACTGAGTGTGAGGGTTCATTCTGTATAGTGGAGTTTATTAATTTAGGTATGATACAGATGGTAATAGAATAAGGGGTGGAACGTTGTCTTGGGTTGTGGAGCCGGGTTTTGTATATTCTATTTACATCTGTTTTGGGGCCTGATGACCCACCTTGATAGGCCATTGTTACCTTCCCCAGCCTGTGCGGTGCATTTGCATTTCTATACATCTCATGCCCTGGCGGTGGGGGGTGGGGGGGAGGGGGGGTGGCCGGGGGTTGGCGGTTCGGCCCTGCTGCAGGAGTGGTTCGGCCCTGCTGCAGGAGTGGTTCGGCCCTGCTGCAGGAGCGGGGTGCTCGGCGCTTCCTTCGCGCGGTGTGGCAAGAGCTTCTTTGTCTCCTGTGCTCGCCATCCTGTCTCCCTCCTGGCCGTCCCTGAACCGGTTTCTTCGCAGAATCATCTCTGCTCCAACAGGATCACGTCTGCCACTCCAGAAGTGTTTGGACTGTTTACGTTTGGACTGTTATCAACATCCTGAATCACAGGGTCAGATTGAAACTCTGACTTTGTCAGGGTTTTCTTCTAAAATTATTGTTTATTTGTTTATTTGTTTGGTTGGTTGGGTGGTTTTGTTTCCTATCATATTTGTATTGTTAATACCTCCTAGTAAAGAACTGTTATTCCTATTCCCAACATTTTTTGCCTGAGAGCCCTTGATTGCAAAATTATAATTCGTCGGGGTGCGAGGGGTTGGTATTCTCCATCCTAGGGGAACCTCAGTTTCCCTGGCAGATACCTGTCTTTCCAAACCAAGACAATGTCTAATGTGTGGGAAATCCAGAAGATAAATATAAAGCCACCTACTTGCTGCTCACAAAATTGACCCTTTACTAACCTATGAGAAAATAGTAAAAATAAATGGACTTTGCCTGGAATCAGCTGAATGCATGAGGTGAGCAGGGAGGCTTGTGATTGATAAAAGATACAACACTGGGAAGCCTTGGAGCAGAGACTAATCCATGAAACACAAACCAGAAAAAGCATCCCAGACCAGACTGCAAGTTCCTCCCAAGGACAGGAGATGCATAAATTTCCTTCCATGCTTTTTTATGAGAAATGGCCCTAATAAAGATATTTATATTGTTGTCACAGATGTATCTGCCGTGTAAGCACCACCAGTCGCCAAATTAGCTTAAGAAGACTAAAAGGCAATGCAAGACTTAGCAAGAGCTATTTTAATTTCCCCCAAAAACACTTGAGTGCTTCTGCAGTGATGTCAGCTAAAATTCACTTAAAATTAAACATAAACTTGAAATTATATACATACTGCTAAGCAGAGGAAGTCAAATTTAATTATGCTTGACCTCCTGGTTCAAATATTGCTTCCAGACGTCAGATAACACAATTCAGAAATAAATTTAGACTGTGATTATATTTACCCCACGTATACAGTTGCAAATATTTCACTAGAACTATTTATGTAGAAGTGTGGTTGCTGTCACAATAATTTATTCTTATCTATTGATTTCATTGTCTAGATAATCTCCAAGTGTGAAGGCATAAAATGACTCCACAATCCTGCAACAGAGCTGTCTTGCTCTCCTTTCCACCAACTAGGACATGCAGTTTACCCAGATTAGGACTACAGAAATGAACAAGATTTGCATGACACAATCTCTCCTCGCCTTATTTTCAGCTGTAGGATAAATGAGGTCATCTCTTCTCTAAGACAAAGACTAAACATGGCGAAGAGCCCATTTCAGAGTTTTCCTTAATTCAGGAAATTAAATTAGGGTCCTTTATATCCCACCAGCCTCCAGCAAAAGGGAGACCATAAGAGATGAACATTAAATTTGCAAATCAGAAGTATGTTTGATTCCTTAGGAATCTGAGCTAACCACTGTCACTTAGAAGACAAGAAAATTGCTAATGGGTGAGCTACTGCTCAGCAGGACTTTGGTTGTGGTTACTTGTCACCTACTCCCTGAGAGCTACTCACCCCTTCTGTGCTCAAGGAGTCTCAGGGCAGAAGCAAACATTGTCCTGAGTAGTTACTGTTCAAATTAAACAGCTCCTTAACAAATGAGGGGACCTCAAGCACCCAACCCACTTTAAACTTATAGGAGAGTCACTCCAAAAGCTGTTTAAAGCACACTGGATTTCTGATCAACACACTGTTTTTCTCCATACAGGCACAACTGCAAAGGGAGCATTTGTTTGAAATTGATCTCCCAGTGCAAGTTTTAATGTGCTGTTAAACTCAGCCATTTAAACCAGAACCAGTGAAATAAAACTCTGATGACTCTTAAAGATTTTAAGATTAATGCTGGAGGAAATTGCTTTGCCTAGTCATGCCTACTTTTATTAGTACCCTGCAGTTGTGTTTCATTTTGGATGTGGCAAAAGTATGATTTGAAAGTCAAGAAGGCAACCCCTTGCATTTTGTATTTAATTATTGAACACAGAACAATGCTAAAGCTGCATTTCCAAAGTTTGAACTGTTGTGATTTGCAAGTTTTATTTAACAAAACTGCAATCTAGCAGTAAAACATTGTGTCTTATCATGATCGGACTGAAAAATGTCATGTGTATTTTATATTATGTATGTGTAGCAATCATTACACCAGCATTGTAGAATTTGACAATTTACTTATTCTTTTCTTACTTTTAGATAACAATTTTAATACAGTGAAACACATTTCAGTAGGCTCCACTGATTATACACATGGGGTACAAACTTTAATATTATTCCTGGTATGTTACATTCAATTTTTATTGTAGTGTGGGGTTTCAAAGAGAAAGCTAGTTTCAGCTTATAGTGAAGTTGGTTTTATTTATAAGGCTACAGCATACAGGGAATTCATTAGCAAAATGGCAAAACAAACCAGACCAACTGGGTTAGAAAAGTTCTAAAACATTTATCAAGTTCTTCAGATGAGCTGTACTCCCCTGGCACATCCCAGCACACCACAGGAACTTCTGCCCAACTCTGCTCATGAGCACTACATTCTTGTGCAAATGTTTCAGTGCCCAGTAATTAGCTACACAGGTCAAAAGATATTCAATATACAAATCTAACTTGAAATTAATATAACTTGCTGTTTACTTATGCCTGCCTTTAAATGCAAAGCTGTGCTGAATAAAGCAATTTAATCACCTCCCATATATTTTCATCCTTTTCCTACCCACAAATGTAAACCTCCAGGAAATTTCCTATCAAAATATATGCGTACAAAACAGGAACAGGCTGGTGGAAGGCAGTACACTGTCTGAACAATTGAACATTGAACAATTTTTATTTTAGCATTATTGAAGAATCACACAGGAATGCAATTTGCTGCTCCATGATTATATTCTGATGGTAGCCCACATGAAAAAGGACTGGAGGAAACAGAGTAGCTGCAGAAAATATCTAAATATTTCCAGAACACCTTTTCTTCCCTTTATGGCAATAATGAAAGGAAAAAAACTTACAGAAAATAGTAGCAAACATTTTTTTAAAGTGCTTTGAACTCTTCTTAAAGAAACATGAGACAAATAGCAAAAATCTTCCAATATATGCAATGTTTTCATCATGAAACAATACATGCTGATTTTCAAACTTGAACTCTAAATTACACTGAACGCCTTTCAGCTATTTGTGTCTGTGCACATGTTTAGCACAAGGTGGACAGTTCCATAGAGAGAAGTAAATGGTTTCTGGCTGAGTTTATGCTTAACCCTCTCTGGTCCATACTGAAAGTTTTTATAGTACTCAGCATCACCAAGCAGTAATTTTGGGAATAGTATTTTCCACAGATTTGCCATTTGTAAACAGCAAGGACACATTTATGAAGAGAAAGTATAATTACTGAAGCCATCTGGCCAGGGCATTGTCCAGACTTTCTTCCTCTTTCAAAGAGCTCCATGAAGACTTTGGTGACCACAGGTGGTTAGGGACCTCGAATTTACATCTTGTCTTCAGGAAAGACCTGAAGATTGTTAGGCAATTATATATGAAAAAAAGAAAATTTTGCACTGACAAAGGGGTAATTCTTATGGCTAAATTTAAATGTTAAAGCAGACAGAAAAAGATCTCACACAATCTGATCCCTGGACTCAAACTCAATAAGCACTTTTCATTAAGTCACTAAAAGAAATAACATTTTTAGATGTTTTAATTTTATGCTACAAAAATTTTATATGTCTTCACTGCAGATTGGACCTTGGTCTGACTAAAGTAAGAACACCAGCAATTTATTAAATCCAGGATTTTGGGGTGGGAGAAGAAACAGGGATGTACAAAAAAATACAGAACGTGCTGCAATGCTAGTATGTACACTTGAGCATATACTATGAGGGGCAAAGAGGAAGGCAGTGGATGATACTGATAAGAATTTATGTTTGTATTCAAAGCCTTTCCCTTGGAAACACAGCAGAGAAAAGCTGTGGGATTTTTTAGCTGCTTTATTCCATGAAGAACATTCACTGGGCACACTGTTGCAATGCCCAGTAAACCTCTAAATGATAAACCAATTCACCCTGCTGACCAATGGGCACGTGCCCCGCGACATGGAAAGGGGATTCTTGTTCCAACCAAGAGAAAGGACTGAAAATCCATTGAAGTCTTCACTTCAAGGAGCAGCTGTCAAGCAACTCCTGACCCAAAACTCTAGTAGCATTAGTGACAAGAAAAGTTTTCTGTCAGTTCCCTTTGGGATCAACCCTCCCTCTTCCTGTAATAAGACAACACTGTACATCTCAGCAGTACAGATAGGTGCCAGAGCTGATGCTTACAAAGAGAATTGTAGGAGTTGAAGGAAGCAGGTGCCTAATGGTGAATTAATACACATTCTGAGAAAATAGTGAGGAATAGATACATTTGGATATCCTGAGAAGATGGAAGTGCAGAATGAAACCTATTCCCTCAACAACTGTATCCATCTCAAATATCGAAATCAACTCTTTCCCCCTTCTCATTCCTCAAATCCTGCCCCTCACCAAAATTACTTAAATTCTGCTTAAACCATAAAGAAATCTTATGTCAGCTGAACATACAATAACATCAGTTTTCAGCAAGACCTAAAAATCATGTATATTCATGCAACTTCAGCCTTATTGTGGAACACTCACAAACATTTGGTGCAATCCATTTTCCTAATTTCAGCTTTTTGCTAGTATTGAAGGCTCTGCTTCCCTCTTGCTGCTTGCTTTTATATCCTTGTCTAGTATTTCTAATATGCCTAATATTTCATTGTGTGTAACTACAAAACAGACTCTTTTTTTAACTCATCTCCAAAAGTAAGTTTCTCCCACACATTTCCCCAACAAGATTTCTTTATTCAGATAAAGTGCTCTTGGTTTGTTACTGTAAGTAGGATTGGATGGGAAGGATGGCTAGACTTCAGCACTGCTTTATCCTGAGTTTTTAAGTTCTTGAAGATAAAGACTCCTCTAAGTTGTTGCATTTTTTCCTTAGAAGATATCAGACTTATTACACAAAACAAAATCCCATCAATTCGAATACAACAGAAAGACTAGGAAAGATGATATCTTCATAAAAGAGTGCTAGTCACACCTAAACAAAGAAAAGTTGCCCCTGTTGAGCTAATAGACACAGGATACGTTGTTGCATATGTAGGTTTGGGGGTTTCCCCTTCTATATTTACATACTTTTGTGCATAGTTTCAATTAAACTAAGTTTGCACTGTTTATCTCTTGGCATGAGAAAACCTCTCTACATTACACTTCATGTGCAGTCCTGGACAGCAACTGACATACTTGATTAATTGTTACATCTCCATTCACACATCATTAAAAAAGGCATTTAATCATTCCCTCCTGCAGCCCAGCATAAGGCTCTCCCCAGTAACACTAGGGCAATGCTGTAATTGTACTGCCAGTGGTTGAGCAACAGTTATTGACGTGAAGCTGTGCTAAACTTTGCTGTGTTCCTGCATGATAGGTAAGTTTCTCTAGGATTCTTGCCATTGCAGTGTGTAAGCGTATGCTTAAAAGCTTCTCTCTGTACTCCAAAAATTATGTTCACTTGACAATGAGAAGGAAACAGAAGAAAGCACTGAAAAGATATTAGAACAAGGTTGGGGATACCAAAAGAAGCAGGAGCTGTGATACCAGCGAGGTTAGAAGAGCCAACAGGGAATCTGCATATGGGAATCCATAGAAAACAGAGGACATTAGATGTAATAAATTTCAAGTTTTTAAAAGTACACACAGAAAAAGTACAGTTTCAGCAAAAACTAAAAAATAAATTTAAAAAACTTGAACGTTCTCAAATATACCAGAGAGGGGAGACAAGTATTTCAGAAGAAGAAAACAAGAAGAGTTAAACACTGAAGGCTGTGGTGAGCAAACAACCCAAAGAAAGAAACCAAACTAACCAAGAAGAACAGCACATAGCAATTCTTCAGACACACTAAGAGTGTGACAGCATTACCAGTTATAGACAGGATGTCCAGAAGCAAAATTTCCCTGAGCATATGCATAAAAAAAACTTGAAGAAAAGATCTGAGTGTCCAAACATATTTACACAGCCATGTGCACTTACAGTGCATCTGTACACATGATATTCCACAGCTCTAAGTAGAAGAGATGACCCTTCCTTGGAAATTTCACTTGGATCCACTACATAGAATTGGATTTTTAGCAAAGGTGAGAAACCAGAAACAAGTCAAGAAGGACCTGAAGAAGAACTTCTGTTCTTGGAAGCTACTAAATTGAGAGCTATCAAAGCTTAATTTGATTAATTTGGAAGGGGAGGATGATGTAATCCCTCTAACAGTTTCTAAAACAATAGCACCAAAATGACAATCTACCCAAGCTCCAAAAACCCTAAAAGACCCTGTGGACTTACTCCACAAAAGCCCCAGGCCTTCAAACACATCAAAAATGTGGACAAAGAGGCTCTAACACACTGCCTCACTTGCTTTCAGAACACCTTGAGCAAACTGAGGGCACCTTGCAGATAGTCCTTTCTCACGGACCCTTGGGACTTTCCTAACTCTTCTAGAAGACACACGGCTTCTCCAAAATTGTGCTATGTACATATGCAAGATTTAAGGAGTACCTAGTACATCTATATCCTAAATTGTCATCTACAAGACTTCCTTAAAATTTCATTAAGATGTTACAGCTTATACTAGGAGAAGACCACATGTCAAGAAATGCATTCACAGTGAAAGATTCTGCTTTTAAAGTAAAACCCATCATTCAAATCAAATATCCCACAAGTCATCCTTTACCTCATGGAAGCCAGAAATCACAGAGCAGTCAAGAGGGAAGATGGCCATTAATTGCAGTAACTACACCTGAAACCATTTGCTAAAATTATTTATATTACTAACAAAGCTATCCACAGGTTCAGCTAATTCCTTACCACCAGTGTGAACCAAGAACTGATAAGAGTGATAGAAATATTGCTAATTACTGCAGAGTATTTTTTCTACAAAAGAACAATTCCGTGTAACTTCTCAGGCCTCGATTGAAAAAGAGCTGAAGAAAGAGGAGACAAGACCAGAACTAACATTCATAGCTCTACAGTGACAACAATGTTTTGGGAATATTACAGTTTATTCACTAACCCTCTACCCCCAAATATTGCCTTAATGTTTCACAAATACTAATTATCTGTCTCTCTCTCTGTGCCATGAAGGTTAGTGACCTTGTCACTCCTCTCCTTGTTAATACTTCCCCTTCGCTCTACAGGTCCAATCACCTTTTCTTTCAAATTGCTTAATTGATGAACATAATCAAGTTAAGCTCAGAGCAATTGTTCTCCACCGATATTTAATTTTGAAGGGGTTTTGCTTTATTTCAGACACTGAGACTGGCTTTGTGTTCAAAAGCTTGTTTGTCCCTCCTCTAGGTGCCTGATAAGAAATAAGCTGATACAGATGTAGTCTTACCAAAAAGTTTGAGATGGGGAACAAAATTTGTTAAAACTAACCAAAAAGCTGAACATCACACCATTGTTACATTACTTAGCCTTCAGATATGTGGAAATTTACTTCAAGATCCAATTTATATTTGTAACTTGAGGAAGACATAGGAGAGCACCAACAGTTTTCTGTAATTATTTTTCTATATCAACAAAAACAGAAGTTAAGAGCACAGTGAATCTCAGACAATAACACAAGCACTAAGATTGATACAGAGTTCTATGTTATGACAATTCCCTCCTCCACAATCACTATACTGGACTCATCACAGCTGCATCAGCAGGCTTTATGACAAGGAAAACACTTTTTTCCCCCAATTTTTAGTGATACACAAGTATGGGTTAAAGAAAACCAAACACAAAAGAAAGAAAAAAAACCAACAACAAAAAAATCACCCCATAAACACCAAACCAAACAAAACCTAAATCTTCTTCCATCTTACTTCCAAAAATTCTTAGCCTCCTAAGGTAACTTATCATCTTTGAAAAGATTGATAAAGTTTCTGCAGATGTGATCACATTCTGATTTCAGGCAAGCCATCAGAGACACAAACCTTCCCTGCTGAGTACAGGGAACAGATTCCAACTGACATTAAGACCCTCTCAACTCACATATTGCTCCAGTGTTGGTCATCGGACACATTGAGACAGGATAATTCAGTGATAAGGTTCAAAGAATCAAGTGGAACCTTTTAAGTCTACTTAAAAGTGTATTTTAAGTGGACTTAAAAGGTTCCACTTGTGTATTAAGTCTTAATACACACTACTGTCTTCTGAAAAGGTGCATGTGCTCTGTAATATCAGTGTCTACTATAACTGGAGACTAAGTACCTTTTTGAAGATGTATCATTGTTTTTGCCTCTAACATTTTTTGGTCCTCTCCCCCTACAAACTAACTCAACATATAAATTTATCATGCCTTACCATGCATAGTAAAGTACAATTGGTTTTTAAATCCAGTCCAATATCATCAATAAACCACTCCAAATCACTTCTGTAGTACGGAATTTTAAAAACTCCCAAAAGAAAAACAGTTATTTTTTTTCAGATTAGACAAACCACACCTATTTCTTCCCTCCTGCCTCAGTGCTTTGGGGTTATTTCATTTCTGCTGGAAGCAACTACTGTTTTATGTTTGTCAACTTGCTCGTCACTGGATAGGCATCTTCACAGAAGTACACCAAGCTGTCTGAGAGCTGTAGTATCCCTGCTTTCCAGCTCTCAACCTACTGATATTTGAAGCTGCCAGTAGCAATTAATGTTATGGTTTTAGGTAGCAGCTTTACCAGCAGTAAAAGAGAAACCACCAGACTCTGTTCAGCACCTGCAATGCCAATAAGATCTGAATTCAGGTTTCCTGAGGTGAACAGAGAGTGTACCAAGTCCACCATGCCACCTAGCCCTCAGTGTATTAAGATGTTAATTAGTCACTTTACTTATTATTCAGTCAAAATATGCTGGATTGAAACAAATTAGATTTTTAGCACATATTTCAGACATTGGCTCAAGTCTTGCAAGGATTTTCTTTTATTATTTATAAGATCATGTGCTATCTTCCTGCTGAAAATGAGATGGTCTGCATGAGGAAAAAGGTAAAAGAAAAGCAGAGAAATGAAAATCAGATATTCCCTAATGATATTTAAAAATAGAAATTTTGCTACTGTTACATACAGCATGTTCCATCTTTTGAGATTTAATGGCTCTCTTGTGGTTTAATGGAGAATTACTTTCAGTAATTGATTATTAAAATTTAAAATTGCTAACCATCTTCATTATTAGATGAGCGAACATGTTATCCTTGTAATTAAAAAAGCTTGAGATTCACTTTCATCCTGTTGACAGAATGGGCAGATAGGCTCAGCACTCCAGTGCAATGGTTTCAGGGTTCTTGTTTGACAAAAATAGCCAGAAAGCTATTTGATGGTGAAAACAGAGAATATTCACAGAGAAAAGAATAATGAACGGAGATAAAATAATAAAAATCCTTACAAACTAATTAAAATTTTCTCCCCAAACTATCATAGGCAGAATACAGAGAGCATTCTCCAAAGAATTTCAGTTGGGTTTAGTGAAAAAAAAAGTGTATTGTTTGTGTTACAAATATATATGATACAATATCATATATTGTATCCTATCATATATCAATATGATAGGATACAATATATCATATTTCCTCTAGATCTAGGGCTATTTTCACCTTTTGGAACTCAGTGCTGGACTTCCGCAGTAACACAGAAACATGTCTGGGATAAGTGGGAATACTACTATCTTCCCCCCTAAGAAAGCCTTACAGCTGAATAAAGGAAGAAAGAGTCATCCCAAATTCCAAAGAGAGAGAACCAATTTTAAGATAATATTTTAAGTATAATCCAAAGGGTTGAGGGTTTGCACAAGAAAAGTAATCCTTTGGCCTTTCTGTTGAGACTAACAACAGTTTAAGTCTTAATTTTAATGCCATAGGCAGCTAATTTTCATACCACAGGCAGAACATAAGAAAAACAAAACAAACACTTCTTTCCCCAAACTCCCCCCTTCCCCCTTCAAAACACAAGAAATTATATTTATTACAAAGTTTTAAAGTTAGTAAGCATATTATCTTTTGGAAAACATCCACATTATGCTGTCTGTTTCCACACTTTGCAAATTGATACAAAACCACCAAAAGTTCAAGACTGCTACAGAGTAGCAGAGCTTTAAACAACTGAAAATAATTTTTTCACCCTATATATTTAATAGTAGTCTCTTTGCCAGAGATATCACTCGCAAAAACTGGTTGCTATATTTTCTCATTTCTCCAGCAAAATGAGAAATTTACCACCTATGCTTCTTATACTAAAAAGCACGAAGAAACTTCCAAAATATAAAAGATGTTGGAGAACAATTATTTTCCTATTGTAATTAGAGCAGATGTTTTTAACATCCTACTGGGTGATCTTTATAACTAATGATAATGCCAGTGTGAAATGTCTGAACCATCAGGATCACATTCCGCAAGCCACAGAGTATTTAAAAACTGCTCTCCTGGCTAGTCCAGTTCCATTTGTTTCCCCCCAGTTCTTCCCTAAGACTGTTCTTTTCATCTCATCTCAAAGTGCAGGAACGCTGTTTGCTGTATGCATATGTTAGCATAGGTTGCCTCATCTCATCACAATGCCAAGGCAGATTCAGAATGACAGTAACACCTCAGGTCACAACATCAACAATACTTCCAAAACACGCCATGAGGGGAAATTCCATGTTGTCAGCAGAGTATGCGCCACTACAAGATGTACATATGCAGTAAAATAGGATAAGTGTTATATATAGTATAAAATAGTATAAGTGTTGCTCCTTATAGTTACAGCAAGTATATTAACTGTAAAATATGAATTGCAAAATATGCAGTGTATATGTTTATTTTGCAGTGTATATGTTCATTTCCGTACCCTGAGTGGCTCGCAAACAAGCACTTTGCGTTAGTGCATAAAGGTGTATTATACCACATCCTGTCTAATGCTACAAAAACCATTCAAAGGGGCATTAAAACTTAGTTTGAATCACAGAGCAGGAGCAAATAATCTGAAGTTTCTAACTTCAGTGCATCCACAACTTTCTATTAGCTAAACTATATATTACTAAAATACAAAATACAGAGCTGTCTTTGTCTGGTAATAGATAGCTTATCCATAGGCCAGGAGAAGTGTGTGTTAAGGATCCATTTTTCTATATATGTTATCATCATGAGACAGACTTTAGAGAAATTTCCTATTGAAGGGAAAAATTAGTATGGATTTCCTGTCTAGGAGGATGCAAGATGCGTATAGCTGTTCAAAAAGCCTCAGGTTTGTTTTTAAACATAGACAAGCTGGAGCTTGAAGTGTGAGATTATGATACCACATGGCCATTATATGTATGGCTCTGAAAGTTACCTTCATTTTACACAGATAAAAAATTCTCTTCATCCTCCAAACTGCAAAAAGTACTTTCACTAAAAATGACAGAATCACAGAAAAAACTAGAATAGATTGGATAAGAAGGATAAGGTCACTATTTCAAATGTTTCTGTGTGAACCATTTTGCATTTTTATGCATCCCTCCTTGGAACACTCAACGTCTTGACACTCACTGGCAGGTAACAGAATTCCAAAGTTAAATTATTTCTGAGTGAGCGCTGTCAGGTTAGGACCAGGGAATTATAAAATGAGATGTCAATAGGATTAATTACAGGGATAGAACCAGAATAACTATAATTTTAATTATAAAAATCAAGTTTTCCCTCCAACTTCAAAAAAATACGTGAAAGCTCTTTGCATATACCCATGATATTCCATGATGTTAGCAACCCCACTCTACATTTTACTTCACCATGCTTGAACTTCATACCTGGTATTCAATACTCTAGCAGTGCAAAGACAAGGACCAAATTTCACTCTCTTTGGTCACAGGCAAATTTATGTCAGAGATCTATTCTAAAGACCTAGATGGGATTGGGAACACAAAACAAAAATACAGAATATTGCAGTTTTCAGCTTTATCCTGTGAGGCACAGAACACACAGAATACTAGCAGATACCAGCAAGGTGTTAAGTGATATAAGTACTTCAGTACACTCAAAACACCTGTTTAAAAAAATATTCTTTAAAATACATTTTATTCCTTAAAAAAATTCTTTAAAATTCTTTAAAACACTCAAGATTACCTGTTAGCCTCTGATTTCAGCTGAGATAAAATTTAAAAGAATGATGTGAAAAATTAGAATTGTTGATTCATTTGAGGAGACATTATGGTTAGCAGGAAGTATTTTGCTAATATCCAATGGATTATATTTCCTTTGGTCACATACTGTTCAGTTATGTAGGCTTGGAGAGACTTACTGAATGGACTACATTTCATAATCCCCAAATCACCCACAACAAGTACATAGTAGGGTAAGGTTGGAGGAAAATAGGAAAGGGACAAGTAGACACAAACCTCAAGTTTTACACAAATAGTAATCCCAGTGTGGTTTGAAGAGCCTAAGAGCTGAGTCAAAGAGGAGTCCTAGTCAGCAAGCTCTACCATAAACACTGTCAGCAACAACCATCCCCTCACAAGTCCAAATGTAATATTATAACTCTCAGCTTTGTTTTAGAGATAAGGAAGTGGAAATAGGATAGGGAGAGTGAGCATTCCAAAAGGGAACAGTTACAGATTTCCAAAAATCTTCAAGACCCAAGTACCCACAATACACACCTACACAAAGCTAGTGCAAATAACCATACAATCACAGGACTATATACAGCACATATGAAAATCCAAACCCTGGGCATGTTTGTGCTTTGCTTTTCTTATGTAATTCATCACAATCTACTGTATGAAAACACTAAATCCCCTGAACTTCACTAAAGGATCTATTTCCATAAAACACTTATTAAAATTACAGATTCTCTAATTCAGTATGTCACTAACTAATGTTGTTGTGGCTGGATTATAAACCCAGTGTCACTTCTGCGTGTGATGCACTGGGTATCAGTTGGATGTTTGGCTCCGTGCCTGGTTGCAGCATGGGAGACCCAAACCTTCAAAGCTGGCCTTGTGTCTCTCTTTCCTCCTGAGAGAGTTTCTCCTTGTCCTTACATGGCTCTGCTATGCTCTTATTATAGGAATGGAATACCTAAAACCTCATGCAAAGACAAGTATCTGCCAGCAGAGATAGAATAGAAAGGAATTAAATAGGCAACAAAGAAGTTGATTAAACTGACATTTTCCTTCACTTATATTTTGCAAAGTACATGCTTTGCTTATGCGTGCAGGAAATCCTTTTCACTCTCCTTTTTTTTGTTAACTGCATGCTCCAGTGTTTTGGTTCCAACACACATCACCCTGTCGAAGCTGATTTCCATTCCACTAAATGACTAGCTTATAGCAAGCAACTCCTTGGATTTTATAGTTTTACATACAATGAAGCAAAGAGAACTGATTGTTTTTATTTTCAAGTGAATCAGCTAAAATTACGTGTAATTTAACATGGATATTTCTTTAACCAAGATGAGGAGGAAAAAAAATTAGATCCTTATACTTGCTTAGCAGAAGTATCAGAAGTCTGCTGCTACTGACAAAAAAAAAGCTGTGTTTATATTTTAAAGAATATTTTTTAAAAATACAGAAGCATTTGCAAAAAGAAAATTCTATAAGCTTCACAGGAAAAAACATATGAAAACATAAATGAAATATATAAAAATATATGAAATTACTTTCAACTCTAATTACAATCTCAAACATGAGAGAGAATACCCAAGAAAACCTCACCACACCAAAAACTCAATGTATCTTTTTTTGTTTCTTCTGAATATGGATGAAATCCTATGATAGTGACACTTGCACTATCATTATATTCTGTTAATCATAATTTTTCATTCATATCTATATTCATCCAGGAAATGAAATAATATCATATCATTGATGCTTAATTTTAAAAAGGATACATAAGTGCTTAAGTACTGCATCTGGAACAGGTAATTAACATTTTTTCAATAGCTGAACTACTATGGTATACCAAATTCACACATTACAACTGTAGTACCAATTTGAATATTGTCCCAAAATGATAAAGGGGAATGGTGGAGTACTTTGAAGACTTTTTTCAAGACATTGTCAGTGACACAGACAGGTAATACAATCTTATCCTACTGACAGCTGAAATATTCAAATAAAGCTGAAAAATAGCATTCTAATTAAATTCATAATTTCGTTAAAAATAACATCAGCTGGTAGTTATAGCAAGCCACTACAGCATTTTTCTCCCTATCATGATATAGTCTATACATGTTCTGGACCTAGAGGCCTATGCCACAAACTTGTGCAAGTACAGTAAGAGAGATTCACCAACTGAATATAAGACTTCAGCAAAAAAGGGTTTTTTTGTTTTTTATATTCTTAAATGATTGAAATTTTACACTGTTATCTTTAGGCAGGGGGTTTTTGATATGCCTTTTCTTTCTGTTGTTGTAACCATGACAATTCATTACTATAATATAGCTATCCATTTAAAAATATCTTCATTAACATAAACAGTATCAACTCCAGTCAGTTTTGATCTTTCTGCAGAGAATACAACCTTCAAATGATAGATAACTCTCTCAGCTAACTATGTTTTCATACCACAGCAAACCAAGCAACTGGTTTACTGATACATTCGGCAAACAGGATTTATGAACCTCCCCCAGTCAAGTTTTTCCGTGGCTTTAAATGCGTACCCGCTCAATTTGGAGGATCTGCTTTAGCTTGCTAAACTCCTGCAAATCCCTATTACTGTGCCAGAGGGACTTAAACGTGGATTTACTTTCATAAACCATAAGCTGAAGACAAGCAATATCTGACACCTTGGAGAGAGAGGCCCACTCTGGCATCCTGGGATTTTTATTTAGCTAGACCAGCCTAGAACCCACAGTACCAACTGCCCCAAAACGGACACAGTCTCCTGTTAGCTAAGGAAATTGAATTATTGTGTTTTATCCATAGCCAAAACAGTGCAGAAAAGCATTTCTTCCTGGCAGCCACTGAATTAAGTGCTGCTTCCAAAATCCATTAGGTGCAGAATGGCAATTTTAACAGTTGTTTTGGCTTTTGGTGTGAGGTGGAGGAACAACAGACGGAAAAACAATTTAGCACTGTAAATATGTGCCTTATTGCAGACACACTAAAATCTGCCAGCTTAAGAGAGATTTTTTTCCCCTTTTCAAGGAATTTTAAGAGAGACATCATTTTGATTAAAACCCAGGGGAAAGTTGAAGTCATGAGAGCAGAGAACAGCTTCTACTCAGAACAGTGAAAAACAAAGATCCTGTTGTTCATAACTGCTCTGATCCCAGGTCATGTTAGCTTTTTGTGGCATTAAGCAACAGCTGCTTAAAAACTGTCTTTCTGCAGACCAGGGAGACAAAAACACAGCAGTGTAGATCATTACTTTTCCAATAACACTAAAAAACCTAGGGTACAGTTGAGCTGCTAATAAAGCCTGCACAAGACATTCTCACACCCCACATAATCTTCTGGTGTGCGTTCAAGGCACAGTTACTCCTTTTTAATCATATATTACCTGTTAGCAACTCTTAGCCAAAAGATTCCCACTCTCTCTTCCTTTCTGTATAGGAGGTAGCTATCACCCAGTCTTTTACCTTCCTTCGTCAATTCCTGCAGAATCTCACCCTGCAATCCCCCAGTCACAAATGCTCCTCTCTGCTCAAGAACTGTCACCACCTATCTTCTCTTGTCTGGTTGCCCAGGGTATTTGATTCTCTCGAGGCAGAGATGAATGCAGTCTTTTACACCTGCCTCCTTCGGGCTTGCGGACGCTCTGCTCAGCCATCTGGGAAGGTTTGTAGGCCTCTCTTTTTGGTGGAAAGAAAGTTATTCTGTAACACCTGCTTAACAAAGTACTACTAAAGCTTGTGAACCTTTTGGATCTTCATATCACTTTTTCATCAGTAAACCAAATACAGATCCATGACCTTCCTCCAGTTTCTTCCACACTGGAATTTCAACTACGATAATTGCCACATTTTGTTTCAATAGGATTTTTACTGCTATTAAATTTAAACCAAGTATGAGTTGCAAATTCCTTCTAGCCTGGAGCAGACATCTTACTCCAGGGCTTAATACTTTATTTGACCCTAGTTTGACTTCGTATCAGGATCTACAAGACTAATCAGATGGGTAACTTCAAAGAAGCACCAGGCATTAGCTTTTTAGGCCTTTTCCTTAGTATTTTCTCCTCTAAGAACAAGCACAACATAAACATCAGTTGGTTTAAGAACCACAAAGACCGTTTCCACAAGCTTTTCCTTTTCTCCCAGATAGGAACAGGATTCGCGGGCCTACAAAAGGCAGTAACACAGGTACTACTAGGCAGAATATAAGTGTGCACAAGGCACTTATTATGTGCAATACTCTATCTTCTTCAGGAATTCTAACCTCCTACAAACTGAGTCAAGAACAAACACAAACTGCATCTATAATAAATTTCCCTATAAGAAGCAATATAGTCATATTCTGAATTTACAGGAAACTCACTAATGGATGTGGACACAGCCCTTAGAAGACCTAAAAGCTTGGGACCTTCTCATTCAGTTTATTTCTTAGCATCTGGAATGGCTATAAGAAATCTTTCCTCTACACATTTTTGACCCTTTTGCTAAAATTCATACACTTAGTATCTTACGTATTGTGATAGATGAGGCTCTTTTCCACCTCTGTTTGCATGCATCCCTAAAACTCATGACATTATTAACCTCTGTTTTTCAGCATCTAATAGATGTCACTAGAAAAACAGTTTTAATAAATGCATCCTGGAACATTCAGTTAGGAGCTAAGGTACCACATGTGAAAAGGAAAAATAATGATAAGTGATAAATGGGATAAAGATTTTAGGGAAATTTTATTGTATTTAATTAATCTACCATTTTTACTAAGTTGCTTTCAAGTGAAATGGCTTTTTACCAACTCCTTTTGAAAAGGTTAGAAGGGTATTCCCTGAGCTACAATCATTAGCATATAGATGTCTCTAAGTGTTAATTTCTGTTTTCACTGAATGAATGTAATTTAAAATGAGGCCCTTTCAAATCAGTTAACTTTGGCCATTTGAGGAAGATAAGAAAAACGGACTCAAGCATGAACTCCAGGAAAACCTGCTTCTTAAGGATAAATATGTGACTATTTAAGAGTCTCCATTGCCACATGCTGCAAATGATAGATTTCAGGAAAATTATGAGAAAAGGTGGATGACGGGATTAAAACCCTTTCACTAGGTGATAGAATCCATTAATAGGGTTAACAATAACGAAAAAAGAAGGGTTATTTTTATAGTTCATTTTTAAAAAGAGTTGAAAACCAGCCTAGAAATTACAGTGCTGGCAATTAGTTTTATACCTACAGCAAAACAGGTTGAATTTCTCCTCTTTCAGTTTTATGCAACAAAGGAAGAAATTTAGGAGCTGATCCATCTCCTAAATTAATGAACAATATACTAACTCATCTTCATCTGGATAAGGCTCAGGACTCTTGAGGTTTTCATTTAAAAATAACCCAGTACATGTTCAGCATGATGTAGCATGAACCTCTGACACAGCTGTCCATCCAGGCCTGCCACATGCCCCAGCAAGAGAGGGCTTCTCTTCAGCAGGTTTCTAGCATATATACACCATAGAATATGGTTAATAAAGACACAGAATATTTGTAGTTAAACGTACCCATATCTCATTCTCCAACACAAAATCATACCTTCACCAGAACATAACTTTTCCGAAATTACATTTTTTGCCCAGATTAATAATTTCTTGCTTCTATGTTTTTAATTCATGGGAGAAAAATAAAGAAAGACACAATCAAATTCAGTTTTGGAGAATAGGCAATAAACATGAAAATTGCGAAAGTGATTTGTCCCAGCCTACACAGAAATTCTACCTGTTCTGGCAAAGCTACAAGGTTTTTGATTATATTTAATTTGCACATACTGAAATGATCATTGCCGTATTTTGGTTAAGTCCTCAAAAATATATTTGCTCTGGATCAGGATCTGGAGAAATCAGACACAAGCCACACCATTTCCTTGGCAGCAGGAGATCCCTCATGTGTGGCAGGCACTAGGAAGGAAACCAGAAAGACCATTCTTTTTGCCCATGCAAGATATGATTATATTAGGGAAGGAAACAATGCCTTTTTCAGAAAGTCAAGGAAACAGGAGTAAGAGACTAATGCCTTGTCAGTCCTCTTTTCAGAAAGGGAGAGCAGCAACAGCCACAAGATTGAGTCTGATAAATAAAATTGAAAGTCAGACCATACATACATCAAAAATGCAATCCAAAAAAGTCCACCAACCCCTGCTTCTACATTCTTGTTCATCAAGACAGATTAATAGAAATCTTCTAAGTTATTTCTCTTTGCCACTTCTACATGCTGCTCCATTAAATCAACTGAAGATTCCTGTTGTAGGTTACACCTGATGGATTGGTCAAGAGAGAAGTCAATATATTTCCTTACATATAATTTTTCTCTTCTTCCCTACTTAACGACTGAAACCAATTAATTATACTCAAATAGCATTTAGGTCACAAAGTCATATAGTATCCTGAGTTAGAAGAGACCAACAATGATCATCAAGTTCAACTTCCAGTTCTGCACATCCCCAAAAATCACACCTTATATCTGAGGGCTGTCAGGCTTGGTGCTGTGACCACCTCCCTGGGGAGCCTATTCCAGTAATCAACCACCCTCTGTGTGGAAACCTTTTTCTAATATCCAACCTAAACCTCCCCTGACACAACTTCAGGCCATTCCCTTGGGTCCTAGTGTTAGTTACCAGGGAGACATCAGCCCCTGCTTCTGCGCTTGTCCTCACAAGGAAGCTAAAGACTGCAATGAAGTCTCCCCATCGAAGCTGAGATATCAAGCGACTTCAGCTGCTTCTCATACAACTTCCCCTTGAGACCATTCACCACAGCCCTCTTTTGGGCACCCTTTAATAGCTTTATATTGTTCTCACAGAACTGCACACAATATTCAAGGTGAGGCCACACCAGAGGGGAGCAGGACAATCCTCTCCCTTGCCCAGCTAGCAATACAGTGCTTGATGCACCCCAGGACAGCGTTGGCCCTTTTGGCTGTCAAGGCACTGCTGACTCATATTCCACTTGCTTTTGACCAGGATCCCCAGGTCCCATTCCATGGGGCTGCTGTCCAACCTCTGTTCCCCCATCCCAGGTCCCACACTGCAGAATCCAGCAGTTAAACTTCATACAGACTGGTTGCCCTTCACTCTAATTTGTCAAGATCTCTTGGCAGGACCTCTCTGTCCTCAAGTGAGTCAAGAGCTCCTTGTAATCTAGTGTCATCAACAAACAATATACTTTTGAGTCCTGCATCCAAGTCAACACTTAACAAGGGAGGAAATAATGCATTAAACAAGCCCTGACATTTACACAGGCATACAAGACTACTGATTTGAGTTCAAATTAAGTTCTCTTCCTGGGAAAGGCAATGTCAGTGGAAACTTTCCTCTCTAGATGCTCTAGACAAGGTGTCAAGATGAGTTCTCGTGCCTCAGACTTCCCTCTTCTCTACCAACAGCCAAAAGCCAGGCCAACTGATTTCAGCTGTTGGATGGATATAAGACTATTTGGTCTTGAATTAAGACCAGCAACAGGGTATATGAAATAAACAGAACAGATGGTAAGAACATTCAGCTTTGATACTCTTTTTTATCCTGGTCACTTTTCTGCATCAGATTTGCTTGAAATATGCTGATTATGCAAACCCTGGAAAAAAGACTTCTACTCTTCAGATAAACATACATACATTATGTAATCTAATACTGCAACAGCAAATATATAAACAGGCTGACCCCTAGCTGGTATTACTATGAGTTGTTGCTAATAAATCCAGCTTGTTTGAGTAAGTTGGGCAGTAGAGCTGCAGGTATTCCAGTCTCTGGTGTTGGATGTGAACTGGCTCCTGGAAGAAGGATTTCCCATACACAAAACTCTTCACAAGTTTTCCTAAATTTACAGTATTTATGAGCATTATCTACACAGCATACTGGCTTCAATAGCCCTGCTCTATGAATAAACAGAATTTACATGTAAAAGGCCAAGTGAAAGTTATGAAACCATCTTCCACAGTCATAAGGCTCTCTCTGCTATCCACTGCAGAGTGCTTTAAACAAATTCTAAATAAACACTTCTATCTTGCTTCCTAATCTGAAAGCTATTCAGAAAGAGCATGATGTACTTTTTACTCTCATTTACATCCCTGAAATTCTATTTTGCTTTGTAAGTTTTCCTACATACAGTTCCCATAGAGTTTCAAAAAGTTTAACAATTAAATTTCTTCACATCATCCCTTCCACAACAAAAGTTACTAAAAAACTCCTATGCTTTTACCAGAGCTGTAAATAAAAAAAATGCCATCATATTCTGTATTTTTGCAAGGCTCTTCATGTAAGTAGAATCCTTGTAGTCTGTTCTTAGTGTGTATGAAATGTGCACAGTCTTTAGAAATGCTGATAATCAAAAAAAGAGCCACTAGGGAAACAAAGTAATAACATTAGCTAATGCCACACAGTAATGTTTATTTAACAAATCTGTGTTGCATGCCTGACATTTCCCCTGGCATCAATTTATTTTGTTTTGCTTTTCTCTGATAGTAGCACAAACGCATTTAAAATGTAAACTTATTTTACACCTACCAAAGTGTATACACAATATAATAAAAACATATACATCTTTTTTAATATCTTATGGGAATACATACTGGAGATGTGCAGAAAGCCCAGCCGCCAAAGTAAACGATCTAGATTATGGAAAATGTTCATTTTTAGCATTCCCAATAGCTACTAAAACTGCAATTGTCAGAGCACTGTACATTACTGCATTATGTTATTTATAAAGTGCCACAATGTGACAAAATGATGCTATCCATCAGGATCCAATCTTAACTGAAAGTGGCAGGGGAAGTGGTGTGGATGGAAAGATATCTTCACAGACCATTCAAACTGGCAGTTTGGAATAGTTACAAATGGCAATTTTCAGAAGTTTAATTTACTGATCATTTGTAAAAGTGTACACAAATGATTCAATGAACCAAATCAGAAAAAAAAAAGTTTCTACTTTCAAACTTCTCTGTAATCAAGCCATCTCTTTCTCCACTTTCCTTCCGGACAAAGATCATGCTGCTTCATTCATCCACTCACTTCATTAGAGTCCTAGATTTGTCAGCCTTTCTTTGCAGGATCAGTACCTTTCTTGACTTAGAAAGTCAGCCCAGCCAGTTGTCTCAAAAAAAATCCTATTTATTTATTTATTATCCCTTTTCCTTGATATCCAACAGTCTTGGCAGCTCACTGGACTTCTTCCAAACTCTGACACACCCAATTTTACGTCTTCTAAGATATTCAAGTTACATCAGACAACATCATGGATGACACCAGACAACACACCAGGCAGGATGACACCCTGTCTCTTTTATATAGCCATAATCTACTTCTGCAGTAACATTTTTTTTTCCTTTTTAAATGGGAGATAAAAAATTTTCATTAAATTCAAAGTAATGGAGAGGAATAATCCTGAGGCATGCATATTCAATGATTGGTCAGCAGTACCACTACAAAAACATCAGTTCAATTCTGAGGTCAGAAAAAATAAACAGTATTAAAAATTGAAGAAGAAAAAATGAAGGGAAAACAATAACAACAATAAAAATATTACATGATTTTATAAATCCCAATACTCACAAACCTTTTTTTTTTAAATGCAGCTCAGATTACCTCATTAAAGAGGCAACAGGAATACAGAAAACATTCAAAAGGGAGACAGTTCAACTCTTCAACTGGTCTGTTTCCCAGCAGACTTTCACCCATATCTCTAATGCTGCAGTTGCTGAAGTAAAGCACATGACATGCTCACTACTTGTTGCTTATAAACATCTGGAAAATATATCAAGAAGCATGTTTTAAAAGACACAAAGAACTTTCTCCACATAGTGAGGGTTGCAACTGTGCCTGAGAGGGGGTGAAAGTCAAGACTATAAATGAGACCAAATAGCCGCCAATAGTTCATAGTGCAGTAATAACTAATCAAGATGCAGCCTATGGAAAGAAAGTCTCTAATGACAGACTGGTTACAAAAGGAGAGCCAGCATTTTGGGGATGAGGTGAGGAGAAACCCTTACTCTCAAGTTAGCTGGTCCTAAGGGCAAAGGGTATTCCTCTTTTCAATTTGTTTAATCTCATCTCTTCAATGCTCCATTGTGTGTTCTCCATCTCTCCTGCAGAAGCAGCCAGCTTGCATTTCTACCTCTGAAAATCATTAACAGTTTTCCAGATGCAGGAGTTTGGGGTAGAAGGTTTTACAGGAGAGAGAATAAATCAAAATTATTCTTTGACCTAAAGGAAATAATAGCCTTTAACTCATCTGCATGGGTTCGCACCTCTAGTTACAAGCCAACGTATTGAAAAATTAAAGTAAAAAAAATAGGCTTAACAAGGAACTGTACACATCTAGGTAGTTTTGACTAGATATGAAATTAACACTACAAGGTTTATGTTTCTTAAACTATCCATAAGAAAACGGGCCTAGATATAGAACCTATTTTATAACATGGAAGTTTTACTGCTATTATTTCCACAGCAGAATCCGGAAGAATATGCTAGGATATGCTGCCATATGGTCATATTTGCTCAGTTTCCCAGCTCTATCTATTTTCTTCTCCCTTACAAGGGCAGCTTGTGTTGTACAAAAAAAAAAAAAAAAAAAAAAAATCAACACCAAACAATAAAAACCCCAAAAACAAAACAAAACCCACACACACAATAAGAAACCCAAAACCAAACAAACTCCAACAACAACAGAACCAAACCTACAAACCATTACATGAAAAGGTATTAGTCTAGGTATAATGCATGACCTAAAGATGTGCTGGCCTATATAAAAATATCACTATTTATTTGACTGATAACTACCTAGCAGGAAAACAAAAAGAACATGAATGCTTGCTCAAAGACATATCATGCTTTGCATTATAATAATGAAAAAATCTGCACATAATAGTCACAGCTAAATGCCATTAAATGTATGAATAGCACACTGATCCGTTCGGTGCACTGCTATACTCTGTTAGTATGTACAGAGTATATAGGTTGTACTTGAGAATATGTCTTGCTGGGTACCAAGTGCCTAACACCTGAACATGTTCATGGAATTATTTTTGAGTTTGCTGTCTTAAAAGTAGTTAATTAATGTTCAGTGAAAAGCAAACAGCTGAAAGCACACCTCCTTCTCTCACCTCAGTGTACCACACCAGCATGATTCATTTCCATCTATCACCAGGATCAGCAGTAAATTAATTGGCAGATATCTCAATTTTCAAGTGGAAGACACCTTAGTACAGGCACGTACTTCTTTGGTACTCTTCTACAGTTGCATGTACTCCTGCTCTCTATTATCTCTGCATAAAACTTTGATCTTTTTTGGATGGCAGAGGGAAACTGAAAATCTTCCACAAAAAATTGCAATCACTATATTTATTCCACATTCATCTACTTGACATGATGAGCCCATATTGTTCTTCCTTCTAAAGATGTTTTTCCAGCACAAACACCAGGCAATGCAGAAATGTTTCAGTCAGACTAATGTGTTACTGGCTGTAGGCTATGGTTGTTTATTTCCCTTCTTCACTGCCAGTGCTGTTTATCCTCATATAGCATCACTCTAGACCTTTCTCTGCCACTACTGTTTTTCCTAACCTGTCAGTTGCCCTTGTCTAGATCTGTCATTGCCTCTATCCCAAGCTCAAAAACTTGGGCAGTTACACTCAAGATTTCCTATCAGAATTCCACAGTGTAATCATTATATGACTTAGGAAGTGTCAGCTGAGGGCAATGTGCAAAAGACACTGCTCTTCGAAGCCTCACTTTTTCTTTGGTTTCTACTACATAAAGAATCTTCTACGCATAATATCACAGAATAAGCTAAGTTGGAAGGGACCCATCTGGATCATCAAGTTCCACTCTTAGCCCTACACAGAACACTCTCCAAGAGTCACCCCCATGTGCCCACAAGCATTTCCAAAGGCTTCTTGAACTCTGTCAGGTTTGGTGCTCTGACCACTTCCATGGGGAGCCTGGCCCAGTGCCCAACTGCTCCCTGAGTGAAGAAACTTTTCCGGATATCCAGCCTAAACCTCCCTTGACACAGGCTCATGCCATTCCCTCCTGTCACTGGTCACAAGACTGATCACTACTTGTCCCTCCACCTCCTCTCATGAAGATGCTGAAGACTGCAATGAGGTCTCTCTCCCCTTCTCCAAGTTGGCCTCAGCTGCTCCATATAGGATTTCCCCTCTAGATCCTTCACCCATCTTCATGGCCCTCCTTTGGACATTGTAATTTGGATGCATAAGGTTTGGGTTTGACTTTTTATTACTCAACACCAGAAAAAACCAAAACAACCAAACAACCCCACCAAAAACAAAACAAACAAAAAAACCCCCACCAAACAAAACAAAAAAAAAACCCCGCAACCCACTCAGATTGAGGGATGTTTCCCTGCCCAGCTCATATCAAAGATTCCAGAATGTGTTACAAATAATAAAATTGAGGTAGCAGTCTAATTCAGTACAAGGAAAGTAGTAATATGCTGGGATTTACTGAGAACAATTGATTGAGATAATCAATTTACTCTTATTCCTCTTCCCACTACCCACAAATAACATATAGTATAATAAGAGATGAAAATCTGTTTGAGACTAATTAGAGATAAAGAAGTGCTTTGCACAGATTCTCCTTTACCAGATGGTTTCCACTAATATTCACTAATAAAAGCTATTCTAAAAGCTTGCATTCAGTTAGATTGAAGGAGGCAAGCAACAGCACAACTATGTCTGCAATTAACTTCGTTAAAAAGACTCTGTGTCAGTACTGTCCAGGAACTCTGTAGATTTTATGATTTCCTTTACTATGTGCAGATTTATTTTTTGCAGTGCAACATACCTGACAGCCTTTCTTTAGAAAAACTGGGGGTTTTTTGGCTGTGAAGACAAAGTCTGAACTGGAGTCCTGTCAATATACAAACGTGCACATAGTAATGTGAATCCCTGAGGATAGTACTACCTCTGTCTTTCAGTGTAAAGACACTATCCACCTATCAAAAGTTTAGAACAACTACACTATGACAGGTCAGTCAACGTATCAAAATCTCTCTCATAAACACTGTTTCTGTTGGCAAGGTACTGATTCATCTCAAGTGTCATCAAATTATTTCAGCACCCTTTCTCTATCTCTCCTGTTCCTTATTACATCACTGCCCAGAAGGAAATTCAGAAAAGTATATTTTCTATGAAAAATATTTTAATTCCAGTAGTAGAGAAAAAAAACCACAGCCCTGGGCATTTGTCAGAAAATCTAAAGTAACATATATTTAAGCATGAATAGCAAATCCTTCCCAAACAAAGTATCATCATGTAGAACCCAGAAGCTATTTGCTAAATATGACAAAACACAAGTAATTAGATTGTACATACACATTTTAGATATGATGAGTAACCACAAAAATACCTACCTACTCAAAAAAAGGGACCCACCTCCCCCCAAAAAACCAAAAGCAAACAAACAAAAACAAACAAACAAAAACATACTTTGTTTTTCTTAATGCCCCATTAAGAACAATTTCAACCCATGGTCTTGTCCTTTGCTCAGATCCCCTCCATCACCTGATGACTTTTTGCCATCTTCCTGTGCTCTTTCTGGTGGGATATCTCATTACTGATCTTCATTTAAAATTATTCTATCTTCTAAATACCATCTTGGTTCCACCCACACAGAGCAGACAAGTGATTCGTTCCTCCTCCTTCTTCCCACACCAGTGAGAAAACAAACCAGAGGTCAGGACTGATTGTTTATTCTGCCTCAGAATCGGCATCCAAAGGCAGAATACTCGTCTCCCTTTGAACGAATTACACTCCTGCAAACTACATTGATATGAAGTCCCTACTTTAATGAAATCTTAAATATGGGTGTACCTTGAAACCTTGAACGTCCCCTGGGAGAAAGGCACCAAATGAAGAGACTGTCTGAGATGATTTTGTGCTGTCTGTGAAGACTATCATATGTCCAAATAGAGTAGGAATAGAACAAGAGAATCTCTTCACCAAACCTACTGCTAGAGCCAAGTAATTTAAACTCACATCATGATTCCTGGGAAACAGAAATTCTTTGCAAGAATACTGTAAAGAGGTATAGTTTATGGACAGGTCATTTTGTTTGTTTAAAAAGAAAAAACTAGAATTACTGAGTTGATTTGATACTTTGAGCCTATATATAAAGTATGCATTTTTAAAAATAATCATCTGCATTATGAAGTTTGTGACATCATGAATGATTCCATAAAGCACTTTTTAAACTGTCCCAGTTATATATGTGAAAAGAAACTATAAAAATCAGAATGAATGAACAATTCTTAAATTAGTACAAGGGCAGAGCAACAGCTTTTTTCAAAAATGGCTTTTATGCTGAACATGTTTGCAGTTTTCAAATTTATGGGTGTAGCTGTCAACATGTATATTCACTTTTAGAATATCGTCCTGGCTTAATGAGGTCTCCTGGAATGATTTCTTTTAATAAAAAGTTAACATGCTTACATATGCGGTTTCCACCTTTCTACTTTTTTTTTAAATATCTAAGCTACTCTTCAGCAGAGACACCACAGCAAAGTTTAAAAGTAAACTTCACAGCATATTCAAATACTTCAACACTTCAAAGTCAGCTTCCAATAAAACTTTCAAATAACAATTGTCAAAGCTAACTCCTAACAAGCGTAGATCCATATCTTCAGCCAGAAACCTAAGCCAGAAGAGAGTAACAAGACAACTTCATTTTAATTACAATTACATACCATCACACCAAATGATGCCAAATTATTAAACAGAAATAAGACTTCTTACTAGTCTCTTGATCTTTGCTCAGGCCTCATAATTGCAACCCATACGATATGTACACCTCATTTCTGTCTCACCACCTTTCCACGTCTCCAGTTTATATTGTTTGTGTTGGACAGAGCATAAGATGCTTAGATTCAGATAATCCCCCCTCAGAACAAAACTTCCTCTACAACATCAGGGTGCCAAGTGATGATTGTGAATTATCCAGTAAGAGTACCAGTTCTCCACTAACTCAGAATTGCTCCACGAGACTCTACAAGTCACTGACACAGTGGGTGAGGATTTTCAGATTTATACACATCCCTGCAAGAATGTTTCAATTGTATGGGTCAAACAGACTAAGTAAGACTCCTCCCCCACCCCAAGCAGCTGAAGTTGTTGTTCTTTTCCAATGTATTCCATTTTGTCTTCTCATTCACTTTTCTGCTCTTCAGGGTTCAAACTGCTACAGATCACTTGGCTAAACAGCCATAGTTCTCTTTTACTTGGAGCTAGTTTCCTTCAGATCCATCATCACTGTTCTCCTCTTTGGGAGATCCCTATTTGTTTCATTTTTCTTCTCTCGTAGGGCCCACAACCACTCTGATATACTATAAAGAAAAACCACTTCACTATAAAGATGGTCAGCTACCTCAAGAGTGATTTATTTTTTTTTTTTATAACCTAACTTAGCAGAATGTCTCTGCCATCCCATTTATTTGTGAAGAGTATGTATTAGATCAAATACACATTTCTCCTTCTGTTACAACTTTGAAAACATCCTGAACAGTACACGTGTGTTAGACCATTAAATATCATGCTTTCAGCACTAGATTCAGCCACTGTAGATATAGAACCAGTGCTGCTTCCACACTACATTAAAAATTTGTTCAAAGAACTTACAAACCTCTTTTCTACAGGAAAGTATCTAGGAAGACAAATGACAAAAAAATACTTGAAAAATTAATTTCTGCAGCTAATAAAAATATAATTAGAAAGAACTATAAACATGAGAAAGCATAATTCAAAAGCTAAGAAGAACATCAACAGTTAACATTATCGTAAATCCTTGGATAAATGTGATGGCAAAAGCATATTCATTCTTCCCTGTGTTTCTAAATCCATGCTGAGTGATATGGCCTTATTTCAAGTGGAAGTAGAAGCAGAAGTGGAGCACACACTCCTGCAGAAAAATAAGCATTTCACTTCACCACAGAACAATCTAGAATTTGTTTGTTGCCAGCTGCCATTATCTTTACCAAGGGGTAGTACAATTCAGCTGTACATCTTTTCCATGGGGAAAGCCCTTTTAAGTACCTGTACTGATGAATCAGCATGTTAGTTTTATCTATAGCAAAGAAACAGAAACAATTGGATCATTTTTTAATGGTTTTTAGTTCCTAACTCTATAGCGATGAGGAATGAAGAACTTTTTCTTTCGAAGTGTCATACATCTTACACTTTCACAAGGCCAAGGCCACTTCAAATATAGATTCCTACTGCAAATTCTTTCCTTATGGAAAGCTCAGGAGCAGCATGGGGGAGGTTTGGTTGGGTTTTTTGAGTGTTTCTTTTTCTTACGCACACACAATGCAGGATAATATGCTTGAAGAGCAATATCAATGTACAAGAGAAAAACATTCTTAATTTTTAGTTCAACTTCATATACTGCTCTTCATTTACTTTAAAAATAGAGATGGATATTTTTCAGTCACAGTGAACCCAGTGACCACAGTCCATCATTAAATATAATATCAGCTACAGTTTCCACTTCAGCACCAATTGAAGTATCACCTTATTACACTTTGTAAATTTCCACAAGCCCTCCAAGTTATTTTTGACATCTTTGACTCTGATCCTGCCAACACTTACACACATTATCTTAAGCATACAGAAATCCATAGCATCATGCACAGCACACAAAGAAGTATATGCATCATTTTGAAAATGAGGACTTCATTAATTGTTTAGTACAGAAGCAAACCCCTCCAGACGTGATCTGAACAGGTTAGGAAAAATCACTCCAATAGCATATCTATTGTTGTTCCAAGTGTTAGCATCTCTTAAAATTCTCTCAGTACCCTTCCGCCCTCCTACACATATCACCTCCTTTACATTCTCCTTAAATGCCTATAAATAACTAGCTATGCATATGGTCTGAGCACCACAGCCCTATAGCATATAACTGGGGAAAAAATATTTTAGTTTGCATAGTTGACCTCACATCCATCATCAGAAGATATTTTTCCATGAGTTATTTCCCAGAACTTAAACATTTAGCATAGGCTGCAGATTTGGCAATTGCAAAGTTCCACACTATTCAGCAGAACAATTTTTTTGTAAAAAATTACCACGTCAAACTACAAATTGGTAAAAATAAAACAAAATTCAAACAAACAACAACAACAAAAAAACAACTGTGAAAGCTTCATGTGTCTTTTTCTCCCACCTGCATTCTCTCACATTGTAAAGGATTTGAAATTTCATTTCCCTCAGTTTAAGGATTTCTTTCATTTTAGAAAGTTTTCACCAACATTAAAAACCAGTCTAAACTTATGACCTCACATAGCACCATAGCATTCTATGCCATATTCAGGAATGGAAGACTAAGCACTCATTCTTTGTTCAGCTTCAGCCACAAGGAGAAAAGCAGGAAGCACCTCTGTCAATGTGCTCTCAACTTCTTTCTATCACCATTCTTGCTCTAGCTAAAGCATTTTCATCTGCTCCTTCCCTGTCCCCAAGCAGGTGACTGGTACAGTAGAAGGGGAAGCTGAAGTATCTTTTTCAAAAGTGGTGTTTAGAGTTAGCTCAGAGCAAGGACATCCGAGTACAATGCATCTTTGGGAGCACTGAAGAAACACTTCCCAAGACTGCCTTCTGCAAAGGAAGTTCCTAGGTCACAGGCTTAACTTCTCACCATCAGAGACATACCTTCTATTTTACCTAAAGAACAATATTTTTTGCTTAGACTTATCCCCCCACAGTGAGCTCCTAGCCATCCAAGTACAGCGGGAACGGCAATGCAAACACTATTGTTGGGTCTTACTCTAGTAAATGCTGTGCTACAGTTCTGCTGCCTTCTACAGCCAGGGCTAGAAACACAAACTGCACTGCATGGAACTGAGGCCTAAATACAGCTACATAGCACTTAGCACTTGAGAACAAAGGCACACTACTTCATAAAAAGAAGAGAAAAACAAAAAGGGGCAACAGAATACATACGTGACAACCTTCACTTATTATTTTCCCTTCCCACCTCCAAGCCTCAGTCTTAAAAAAAAAAAAACCACCCAAAAAACCCCCACAAACCTCCCCCCCACAGCCCCCCCCAAAAAACCAAACCAAACCAAACCAAACCAAAAAAACCCAACCCAATTTCACTCACTTTTAGTACCAGCCTCAACCCAGCACACACCTACTACTTGAGCCCTGATTGCACATATTAAGGGCAACTCATTAACTGTGGCAGTTTCCAGCTTGTGGGGCCCCCCTTGTCCAGGCCCTCCAGGAGAAGCTGGGGCAGGCACTCCCCTTCCTTCAAGCCTCATCCACAGGAACTCCTGTGTGTGCCTGGCCTTTGGTGGCAGTGCACCAGGCAGAGCTTGCAAGCACAGGGAGAGAACAGAGAACTTGGGCTCTCCCTGCAGCAGAGTGCTGAGTTGTGCTGCCTGCCCTGATGGGATGGCAGCCCACCGCTCACCCTTGGCCTCCCTCTCACCCCTGGCATGCTTCAGCTCCCGGTGTGTGGCCAGGTCTCATTGCCACCTGAACCCTCTCCCAGAGGTGCTACAAACCAACTCACACCCCACTGCACGTACCAGCAGGTGCCGAAAGCTGGGCCATGCCAGCACCTTTCTCCAGTATCAGCCGCCTGCACTCCCCACAGCCATAGCTGCTGCCTTGAGGGCTCGCTTCTCTCACGAACATGGAAGGCAAGAAGCCTGGCCCCAGGACTGGTTTCTGCTCCAGCTACTCCCTTAAAGGGAAGCAAAGTCATTTCTTTTCTTTCCCCCACGGAGAGGAGGACAGGCCCATCTCCAGAGCCAGCCCTGCAGGTCCCTAAGCACCAGGCCGCTCCCCTCACAGCGGGCTCTGGGGAGTCGCTGCCCGCAGGCCAAGCAGGCCTGGCTGCTGCCAGGGCACGGCTGCGAGGGCCCTGCTCACCTGCCCCCCTCACAAACAGAGCCTGAGGGCAAAGCCCTCCCTCAGAGCCCGCCCGGCGCTGCCCGCGCTGCCCAGCGGCACCCCTGGCATTAGTGCCCCTCCACCTCCCTTCCCACGGAAACCCTGGGGCCCCTCACGTGCCTACATCCAGCACGTGCGGAAATGTTGTAGGAACTGCATCTTGAGAGAGTTTTAATTGTAACGTTTCGGGGAATCATCTATATTATCAGTGTTAATCACATCAAGTTCTATTTTGAAAATACGACTCACTAGTTGATAAGAGTTTTCCCAAATTGCTTAAAAGATTAATAAAATAATCAACTTAGCAGAGGGGAAGGAAAACCACAAACTATTCCTGTAAGGAAATCACTTTATTGCCTATACATGTGAATGAGCTGTTTTAATGCTCAGGTTCACTGCCTCCTCTGCATTTAATCTCTTCCCTTTTATGTCCTACTCTGAATTTTTTTAAAAGACTTTCAGGCTTTTATAAAATTAATTATACAAATCATTAGTATTAAAAAGGTAATATAATGGTTTCAAGAACAAGCTTCACAGACTATCTGCATATTTAATCATCTCTGCTAATAAATTTTTAATCACTCATTGAGTTCAGGTTCTTGTCTTGAAGCTTAACTTGATAACAAACCTAGCAACTGGTAGAACTAATTGGTACAGAGTAAGTGAATAATTTATAAGAGGAAAAAGCACTGGGTGTTCTGGAGGTGTGCAGAGACCACAAGTCACAGATATTTCTGGGAGGAAGCATGAAAACAGCGGCTGATTACAGGAATTTCGTGATACACTGCTGACATCCAGAGGCCAACAGTCAATACTGTTCACATATGTGAGCCAGGCTGTAAAGCATGCTGTAAAGTCAGATTCATTAAGTTTTAAATATTCATGCGTTTCATTAAAGTTAACATTAATTGCACTACCATACACATTGATTATGCATAGACCATAAGTGTTTAACCTCTGAAAGCTTGCAAGTATATTCAAGTAATGGGGTATGTCCTATCTTCGATGATTTCGGCTACAGAGTTGAAATTAGAAATGGAATGCATTACAGAGTGAGTACTAGAATAGTATTCTGAAATACCAGAACAGTAATGAAAATAATTATTTTTCTAATCAAACAGAAATGCTGATGTAAGCTGTAAATTGCTTTGTCTTTTTCTAAACTAATTTAATAAAGGTAACAAAAATTATGCATAAGATTTCTTACAGACAAATGCTAGACTGATTTGAAACAATTAAAACTAATTGGTGAACGAGTGGCTTCTGTTTAGATGAAGATGAGTAACAACAAAAAAGTCTATTGACTTGAAATAGGCTGATTTTTAACTCAAAATTAGATACTCCAAGCCCACTATAGGATAATTCTACCCCCAGGGAAGCAGAAAATGCTACAATTCTTAAACCAGGATGTAACGGACAACATTTGACAGAAATTCAATTATCCTTGCAAGATCCCACTTGTAGTTAGTTACATACGTAATCCTCTTTTATTTAACGGGTTAAAGCTCTCTTTCAAAACATTTAGTTGGATGACTCGAAGGCTCACTACGTTTCAAAAAATTCATCAAGTGACTTAATAAGATTGTTAAGTAAAAACACTCAGAAGTTTAAAAATGTCATTTAATGCTGCCCATGCAACCTTAATTCCGGCCGTGTATGTATATGTGTTATGAAACAGCAGTGAATTAACTTTTAATCTCCTTTGAGCCAAGAAGATTTTTAGATTGGAAACCAAGGCACAAAGGGCATGCCAACAAATACAATGCTGAGCTTCAGCACAATCTCTGCACTAGCTCTCATCTAGCAGAGCATACCCCTGCAGGGCTAATTACCCCAGACAGCAAGCTAGGCTTGTGCACTTATGCTGCTTTTGGTTCCACTACATGGCAAGCTCTGTTCTCTCTTCCTGGCAGTGCACTACACATAAACACTCAGAGAAGCATAAAATTTTAAATTTGAAGAAAACATGAAGAGTTTTTCAAATACTATGCTTCATACCTAGGTGCTTTGGCACTGGCTTTCCATCAAGTAAAGGTAAAAAGATATCATTTAAGTATTAAAAAGCCCTTCTGCAAATAAAACCAGTTTCTATTGTTATGTTGTGGGTTTTTGGTTTCTTATTTCCTTAAAAATCAGTCCATAAACACACTGTGAGGTAGATATAAAATTGTCCATATTTTGTAGAGAAGCAAATGTTGGAGACAGATAGACGGGCTTGCCCAAAATAGAACTGATTTCTTCCTGAGCTGTTAACAACTCCTGATTAGCCAATTCTCTTTGTGAAGGTGGGCATCAAAGTGTAGTATTCCTAATTAGAAGTGACAGTTAACACACTGAAATTCTGTCTAAATACCATTGCCTACACCCCCAAAGAACTTTATGGTCAGACATATCCTGGCTGATCTCACAGAAATTCCTTCCTGGTTGCCCATGAAAGTCATAGATCAACCACTTGTACCACTTAGTACATCTGGAAGAAGCCTGGGATATCAGAATATTTGACTTTTGAGGGGTGGTTTTTGCTTTTATACAGTAAGACTACCTCCTTCATGTTTGTTTCTTCAGTAATATTTAAGCAAGGAGGTAGCTTGTTAAGTCATTTAAACAGCAAACTAGATTTTATTAGTTTTACTGGTTTTTTGGTTTGGGTTTTTTTGGCATAGTCACAAACAACAACAGTGTTCAGGAAAGGTGTACACATCATATAAAAGAGATTATGTATTCTCAGCAACATTTCAGTTTAGATTTTTTTATTTAGAGAGCTGTCAAAACGCAGGAGGAAATGCTTTGAAGTATAAGAAAGTTTTGAATACTTGACAGTTCAAATGTCCAAATCCCATGCTCATTAAGCAACACTTCATTTTACTTGGGTTTTTTATTATTATTATTTTGGTTTAGTTTGGGGTTTTTTTTGTTGGTTTTTTTTTTTTCAATTTCACTTGTGAAAAGACCCTGAAAAAGTAGGCAAAGCTTGTTGTTGATTGATGTCTCTCCACTATGTGACATAATCCTTACAATCTTTTCTTTTCTGATAGGTCCAAAGGTGACACAGGTACTCACTCACTAAACAGTTGGCTTCTCTGCCAAGCATGCATACATAAACACAAATAAAAATTACAGCAAAGCTTTCACATGTCCAAGCAGAAATGGACTACAATAGACAACAGACACTTATCAAGAGATGATTAAAAAACAGGGATGCAGAGAATGTTTCTCCTAATTCTACATGAACACAGGAAATAAAACTACCTGAGAAGTAACCACATTATTAAACTGAACCTGAAGAGATTTTAATGAAAAAAATCTTTAAGTAAAATTTGAAATGTTTGAGGTTTAAGAGTTAAATTTATTAGACTGCAAAGAGTTTTACAAGGCTTTCCTAATGTAATGAGCTTAGGCACCACATATGTTGCATCTTTGGTACACATTAGGAAGAGTTGCTTTTTTAATGAGCTTTAAAAACTGCATTTGCATACCAGAGGAAAAGGTCAGTGATGTGTGGATCAAGTCGGTAAATTAAGTATCACAGTATTATGTTATTATGCTTGCCTTCCAGAGACACACAATAACAAAACCACAGGCTACAGTTACCATACTGTTCTAACGCTTCCATGTCCATGACCTTGTCAGCTACACATCCTGGCACCGCTGTGCCTCGGGCCCATTGGCAACATCTCTCACCCAGGCCTCCTTTACCTTCTCTCCCACCTCCTCCTCCAGCAGAACAGCTGCTCTGCCTGCCTGCCAGTCAGGGAACTCAAGCAAGCACAGGAAGGGGGAGCTGGATTCAGTGTGACAGTCCATCTTCCAACACTGCATTTACTCCAGCCTTTACCCTTTGTAAAGATACCCAGGACAATGTCCTGAACCCTCATAACAAGATCAAATACCTTGGACAGCAAAACATCAGCATGAGGATACCTCTTTCCCATTCAACTTGATTTTTTGTTCAAGGATACAGCAGTATCAACTCTCTTTCAAAACACAAATACCAAAATTAGTTCTTGCTGCTGTGGTCCAAAATTTGACTTGGTCTACTGGCAGTTTTTTTTAGCTGGAATGTTAAATACTTGGTAATCTGTAAAGATTGCTTGACTGGTAGCTAAATTGATATTTTTATTTTAAAATAAATATCAAAATGAGCTAGGAAGTGACTGCAAATACAATTTCATGAGGTTTTCAGCAAAGTCCACTGGATTTACCTTTATTTGTAAGTATTCTAAATTACTGATAATTTATAACTATTATAACATTACTTTTTTTTTTTTTTTTTTTTAAGGGCAATTGGAATTGATTCCCTCCTCAACTGTGGAAAGATCCACAGTACTTCACAGGTCTTTCTGCCTCTCTTTGTGTCAGAGATTACGGGTATACACTGAACCACATTATACACTACATAATAATTTATGCATATTTATACACTTCACAGCCTAGTAAGTAACAGTCCAGCTCTGTATAAAGACATAGATTTAGTCACTGGATTAGAGAAAAAAAATCCTTTAAAATATTACAACAAGAACAGCACAACTCACTACAACTGAGCAGTTATAAGTGGTTTTAATGATTTTTCACTTTTTGGATATGATAATCCTCAAAGTAGCATTCAAAAATATAGTGCAAAATATTTATTCATTTTATTTACAAATAAAATGTGCAGTTCAGCTCCTTATCCTTGCCACAGTAAACGTTATTCTTATATGTGATGAACAGAAATCATGAGAAACATTTACAGAGAAAAAAGTTAATTTTAAACCTAAGAACAAAGATCTTCCTTCAGTTATATTTTTGTAGGAGTTACACAATATTTTTCAAAACTGTTTTCAGTTGAAAAGAAAACCCAGAAAGTCCAAGACAACACTAAATAATTACATTGGAAAGAACGGTTTTTCAAAACCATAAAGTTAATTTTCGCTGTGACAATCACAAAGCAAAGTTCTTATCTACATAGAATATAAATTTCTTTTTGCAGCTTAAACATAGAATCTTTACAATGTAATTTTTCCCCCCTTTTTGCTATACAAATTGCCTTCAGGGGAAAAAGTATACTAGTATCTTCCTTTCCCTCTGATGAAACAACAAATGCTTTGGTTAAAGAGCAATCCGTGCACAATAGTGTTTTAACTTGCAAGGCAGTACTCCTTTATTTAGTTGATAGAATTCCACTAGCTGGATGAGATCAGTAAATCTGGTATGACCATCATCAAGGGTATAGAATAGCTTCCCATCATCTTCCAACTGTAAAAATGGAAAAACAAGATTCAATAAAATCCTCTTTTGCTACGGTATTTCTTTCTAACTGGAATACTTGTTTGCAGATCAATTTATTCATAATCTTATGAATACTGTGAGCAGAAAAAATACAGTGATCATTTACACAAAAAAAAAAAAATCCAATAGGAAAACAACATATTATTTGACTTGAAGTACACACCTAAAAGGAAAGAACAGTTAAATAAGTATAGGAATACTCCTTCTGCACTAACAATATTACTTCACGCCTTTGCTTTGGAATGATAGCTGGGGTTAATACCGACCCTGAGTTCTTACATAGCTACATGAAGCAACCAAGTTTGAAGTTACTCATAGATTTCTACCTTTGTTCCATTCAATTCCATAATTTTCTATCACTTCTGTAAGGTGTGACAAGGCTACACACCAGTGCAGTGGTGTGCTGGATAACATTAGCTACACAAAACACTTCCCATCACAGGAGTGATATGCTTGCTCTAGTAGTTCCTTGTAGGAGGAAGAATTGCTGCATCTCCAAACACATATTAGCACAGATACAGAAGAGAAAGAAGAAACTTCAACAGACAACTTGAAAGAGTCCTTTTGACTTTTAGATGCTTTAAAATTTGCAATTACTATTTCCCTCTTCTAAGTTACTGAATATTAGCTCTTGCACAACTTGTATTCCACTACTGACTATATAATCTCTTGATTTAGTTCCTCTACTGCTGATATGTCCAATATCAAGACGATTAGTGAAATGGTGACAGTTGGTATTCAGGTAAATATAGGGTGAAAAAACCTTTTCAAACTATTTTTAAGAAGAAAGGGAGAAAAAAACACTTTATAAGATTGAAAGAGTAGTGAACAGAGGATTTTGAAGTAGGGCTAGCACAGAGTACCAGATGGTGTGCTAGGGAAAAGATGCAACTACCCTACTTGAATACAGGGGAAGGGAGAAGATATAATTAGCTCTCTTACCTGTAATTAAGATGTTTTATGTGAAGCAGCTGTTGAACTGCTTATGATTCCTGGTTATTCTACCCCTTTTTACCATGACTGGAAGTAGTTTGTAATTTCTTTATTCTCAGACTTTGGTCAAGCCAGGTCAAACACTGCTAGTTAAGGAATTAACAATGTGAGAATGTGTAAACTCCTGTGCTCCAGCCAAGAACCTGAAAATGGATTATCATTCACTGGACTTTCTTTATGCATGCAATTTTCCTGCCAACACACTGCAGGCAAGGAGAGTTAACAATTCAAATGTCTGTTATCCTCCTAACAAGTTAATTCCAAACCTTAAAATGAATACCAGACAGATTGCTAATTCTAAAGCTATCAATATTTTGCAAAGTAAAAACTCATATGAAAGTTCTGCTGCCTAAGAACCTAGCATCTTCTGCTAGCTAAGAAGGAAGGCTGTTAAGAGAAAACATTTATTAGAAAAAGACAGTCCCAGAACTGTGTATCAACTCTTCATCCTTCATATGGAAGAAATTTCAGGATAGAATCCATTGAAGTGAACTTGCATCAGCTCAGAGTACAGAGGTTGAAAAATACCTTTAAACTAACAAGCTCTCCAATTTTCACAGTACAGGATCCCAAATGTATCCCAAAGGTTTCCTTCTGAACTTTTTACAATCAATTCCCTACTACCTGCCTGCAATACCTGTTGCACAGGTTACCAATGTTAACACGAGGCACCTGTTTACATGGGTGAGGCATGAACTAGCAGGCTGCATACCCTATCTAAAAGGAGACTTTTTAAGTTCAGCATAACCTGAAGCAACCTAAAAAACAAGAGAAAAATATTTCATTTAGCAATTTTATTGTTTTACCTTGTAAAATGGCTTTGTAAATGACATTTATTTGTTTACATTTAGTAAGAAAGTTTGCCTTTATTTGGCTGGAAACAGGTGAGAGTTTACAAGAACAGTAGAATTTGAAATTCAAAGAGGTGACCCTGATCTTCAACTAATAAGCTATGAATTTACTACAGTAATACAAAATGCCTTGTTTCTTAGAAAATGATCAATTCATTTAGATCAGCTGCAACTGGAACAAAAACCCTTCCTCCCTTAAACAACAATTTTCTGAAATCTTTAAAGAGCACTATCCTAGCAAAAACAGAGCACATTTAAGTCAAGGTATTGGGAATGGAATGAGGGTACTGAATGCAACCAGAAACTGACAGAAAGGAACTGAAATTTGCCAATATTTAGGGGACAAACAGCTTCCATGCTGACACACTCTCTGGATTAAGCTATTCTCATCAGGATTTCCTCTTTCCTGGTTACTAGCATAGGAGAAACTTAAAAAAGAACAATTCAAAAACATCTCCTTCAAGTAAGTCAAGTTTTGCAATGAAGTGGTACAGGTCTTCTTGATGAACAACATGGAAAATGTGACTCAAGTCTGTTGACAATTACATCAAAACCAAGAATTCCTGGTTCCTCCAAAGATCCAACAACAGGAGAGGAAGGTTTTAGCACAGTCTTTTGAATGGAAGAAGAGAATCATCCATCTCAGAGGAAAATGAAGATAACTGCAGCATCCTGCTACACTTCCACTTAAGGAAAAGAGTGTCTGTTTCCTGACAGGGAAAGGAAAAGTGGTCTCTTAAATTTGAGAGTTAAAGGATATCTCAATGAAGTAGAACCATACACTCCTTGTAAGGAGTTCAGAAGGTTTTCTAAACCATACAACGGTTATACCTAAGTGAATACTAGAAGTGACTACAGTCAATAAATGCACAGAGATCTTACACCTGGGATTCTTATCAAGGATTATATGTTGATGATCCCATGGGATCCAGTGCATAGTTATCACTTTTGGATGAAGGAGTCCTCCCTATTCTGTACCTAAACACAACAAAATCCTGGACAATTCTTATAACTAATCTGATCAATTTCTTTCCTCCTCTCAAATAATGCTTCAGTTTTATTCTACATGACCTTTTTTTAGTGGAGGATATCAGCTACAAGCCCTAGGTAAGGCATTCAGAAATTTTGTGAATGATAAGAGAAAATCAACAGATCAAAGACAAAAAAATAGTGCCACTTGATTAATTTCTACTGAGAAACGGTAGAATCTACTAGAAACTTCCACAGGAAGATACGTGGAGACTATTACATGGTCTGGAAGAAAGGTTCTTGTAGAGAGAAAAAAGCTCTGGGTCTGCTGAGTTATGTCAAGTATCTGAGGCCAAAACACAAAATGCTCAAGTACTTCTCATCTCAAGAGAAGCAGCATGTAAAGAAACTCACATAAACCACCTCGTGAGAGAGCAGAAGCAATGGGGATGGCTAAGCACTCTGGCAGGATAACTGGACAGTATGTTCAATGAAAACTAATAGAAATATGATTGCAGCTTAGTAACTTTCAGCTTTCTTATACAGCAACTGGACAAAATAATGATGCTTTTTTTTTGTTCCCCTGAAGAAGACCTGTACATGAATATACCACAGTAACAACAAGAGAGGTCAACAAATATGTTTGACCACAAATATTGAAACTATCCTGAAAAGAAGACTGAGATATGGACACACAACAGAGGAAGTCCAAAACAGATGACTAAGAAATTGTGTACATACTGAAATGTAAAAGGAAACATATTAACTCATGATTTTCATGCCATCAGGGTTGCTTCTATTCCAGTTGAAATAGATTTGTTTAGTTTTTCAAGAAATTTTTTAGGATTTCATAATACTAGTCAAACTTTAGAACAAATCAAACAGCAAAGATCAAAAATGTTCAGCTCTACTAAAGAATACTAATTATATTTAGTGATACAGATATGATTTTTACATCTTCCATAAAACAGCAAAAGAAGAGAAAATCCATCAATATTCTATCAAAGTTATTCAATTGTTCGGTTTTACAACTCCATACATAAACTGAAAAAATTTACTTACTGGTACAATTTGAAAATGTTTTATCTTTAATCCATGACTCAGTGACAATACAAATGTTTTGGGGTTACTTTGGCTATCGCGTACCAGGAATACCCTAGAAGAGATCAAAATATTTCAAAGATCATTTGGAATCCTTTTATAAATGTCCAGTTAAAACTGTTCCAAATTCATTACAGCAAGTATTAGTGAAAAGCATAAATAATATCAATTATGTAAGTTAGGCTTTTAATCAGTATTTCTTTGCAAATGTGTCACTGGGAATACTTTCTCTTAAATTCTTCTTCACCTTGTCTATTATGTGAAAAACATGCATTCTCAGAATAAATGACACTGTAGGCGTTAGTTTTTACACTGCATAGAATTACAATACATTTCTTCAGACAGAAAAGCACCCTCAAAGTTTATGCTTTGAACAAAATTTTTCTTTGGACTCTGACTAGAGAAAACTTGAATTTTCTAAATCTAAGTATTATAAGGAAAATTCAAAAGGTAGTTAAACAGCAATTCTACAGAAAAGGTAATGCAAAGCACAACAGAATGTTTTTCACATCTGGCCAACCCTCACAAATGCACTCTCATTTCTGCACAGCAGCAGAACTCCCAACAAGACAGCTCTACACTCTGCTTGCTTTATGGAATCAATATTCAAACCATGACGCTCTGAATGGCCAACAGTGCCACTGCAACTAATTCACTAATAACTTATTCCAACCAGAACATGGACAAACATAACTTTGCCATAGTCCTGATAGAATAATTTGGTACAGGCAAAGGATGTTTACCAGCATGAGACAGTTTTCACTGAATCACCTGGTTTGGAATATTGGCAGAGAACAGTTTGGAGGACAGAGAAGAACCTGATAGATAGTTTTGGAGTGGAGAGAGTCTGTACTGCTTGTACTGCAGGCCTGGAACAGACAGAGCTGACCAATATACCAAAGAAGGGCAATGGAGGGACAGCCACTGGCAAGCGTGCTCCTCTCTCAGGACAGAAAAGGGCAAAATGGACCTGTGCAGGTTTCAATCAAGTGAGCATCAGTGATCATCTAATCATAACTGTTTGCCCCACCACACACCAGAAACGAGAGCCCAGCTACTACATGAAAAGAAAGAATTTCAAGCAAAAAAACCAGCCAAAGGATCGCAGTGGATTTTCACTGACTTCCAGCATGAATTCTAAGTACTAATTTCACTGAAAGCTTTTAAGAGTTCTATTTTTACATAGCAAGAAAATATTTGGAATGAAGAAATTTGCAGTCCATAATCATGACCACTTCTGTCCAAATCCCTGTGCAGCGCAGTTCGGAGCCGTGACTAACGCAGCTCCTCCCGAGGCTGCTGCGGCTCCGCGCTGGGCACGGGCAGGGCCGGGCTGCGCTCAAACCGGCTCGCTCCCACCACCTAGCGGGCTCTCACCTCCCGGGACACGAACCTGCCTGCTCACAGGAGCTACCGGAGAACGAACCTCTGCAATAACTTCCGTGTTTTATGTATTTCTCATGAATGACTGGCACTTGGTTTTATTCCCAAAAATGACACAGTAGGAACTTTGCAGATACTCCAAATGGGGTCTCTACACCCAGTTACTAGGATCCACATTAAATGATACACAATGTAATCACTTTGACTGGGGTTTAGGTTTCCATTCATCAGTTCTTTTAAAGTACATTTTCTTACTTCTCTCCTTGTTTTATCACAAATACGAGCAACATTTCTTCTCCTTCAGATAAAACAATCTTTATTATTTTCTAACACAATCACAACAGACCTACTTTAGTTGTCAAAGAACCTTTAAAAACTTTATTATGAAGAAATTTTATTATGTAGTATTTATTATTTAAAAACTTTATTATGTAGTTCACAGAATCCCAGAAATATTGGCTGGAAGGTGCTTTTTAGACATGTTGGATGACTCCAGTCAACCTCTCCCTCTTGAACTTCTCTGAATGAAAAGTTGGACCTTTTCCTGGGCCTTTTGGTAATGCTCTTATCGCTTTCATCAACCAGATGCTGGTCAGTTTGCAATCATGCCAACCATTTATCACTGAAAATTCTTCAAACATATTTTAGGGGGTAAAATACAAAATGTAAAATATAACTATGTGAACTTTTTTAAGAAAGTTGGTTTAATGCCAGATCCAAAAAATTCCTTCACAGCATGCCTTAAGATTGTTGCTGTCCCTAATTCTGTTACTGGGTTATCCAAATACTAAAACTACTGTACTTAGTTTATATAATTGCCTCCTTGTCTTGTAAAAGCCATCACAAACAACATATTTGTTGCTACACGCAATGTTACAGAGGCCCTACTCCCTTGTCATATATGCATGAGAATTCCTTGCTTGGGATGACCTTAAAAGGCTCAATATGGATTATTTTCTCTGCCTTCACTCCCAGAAACTAAAGTCTTGTTTTTCCCATTTTTTTGGTGAAAATTCATGCTTTTAGCTCATCCAAATGATGTCACATGATGTCGTGTGTTCATTACTTCAGTGTATGAATATGTATCTGACAGAATATGAGCACTCTTACTACCAGTGTTCTAATTAATTGTAGGCAGTCCACACGAAGTATCACCCTCCTCAAAATCCCACTGCACAGCTATGAATGGCTCCAAGAATATAACATAAAACAACACTGTACCAAACCAATGCTTGCAAGGTATTCACTTTCTCATTTCAGTGTGTGTGTAAGAAATACACTGGAAGATGCATCAGGCCTAGAATGACATCCTGCTCAGAAATATAGGTTGGATTCATCCCCATGTCCTGTCCAACTCTTCTAACAAATGCAAAAATAAATGCAGAGCACAGAAGCAGCTTGAAGATGATAAGCCAGGCTTAAAAAAAAAAAAATATGTCAGCAATTTAACAAAAAATTAAAAATACAGAAGTGGAAGTCCAATTAGCCATCCTTGTGCTGATTATGACTGGGTTTGTCTCCCTTTCCTCCTCTCCACTTTTTTTTTCCTGGAGCCCCTTCTGTGATGTAGAAAACAGTACTACAACATGCTTAATCTAAAACTGAAGAAATTTAACCAGGAATCTGCTGTTCCAGGTACCTAACTGGAAACAGACTCAAAGAAACTGAGATTTTTTGGAATTACTCATTGAATGAAGGAGACCCAAGTTTACATTTAAATACAGGACTAAGGGTAAAAATGCAGGAATGAAAAGCAGGAGGATTTGAACATAAAATACCTAGTTGCTTAGTCATTTTAAATTAATATTTAAATGAAATATTTAAAAAATTAAAGTCTTATCCTAACATTTATTATTTACTATTAAAGGATGACACTATTTTTAGTCAACTCATGAGAAAAAAAGCATACTTTTTTTCTATGCCTGTTCCAGCACAGTTCATCTTAGAATAATGTTTTCAGGCTTTCTTTCACCACTAAGAGATACAAAAGACAGTGGTGCCAAGGTTGACAGCTCCCAGAGAATCCTGTGCAAAGACACAGCTCTAGTGCTTGGCTCTGAATGGACACAAGTAATCGCTCAGTGACAGAACTGAAGTCTTAGATCACCTCTTCATTGTTTCCAAATGATATAAAATAGGAACCAACTGATCCCCAATAGCCCTATATAAAAAAATTTTTATTCCTATTAGGTAAGTGCAAACTTCTTCCTCTACCTTCCCCCAGTAAGAGGCACATGAAAATAGGAGTTGTTGGCTAGAAACATGTCTCAGAGAAGCTATGTAAAGAATTAACTTACCCATCTACAAGTCCGTGCTGCAAAATAAGTCTCTGAGCCTCTTCTCTAGAGATTTTATGATGAAACCATGACTGAGATCTGTGTATAGCTGTAGAAAAAAAGATCAGTGAAAAAAACATTTTCCATTTATTGAAAGAACCAGTTATTGCATCTCTCTGGCAAGGAATTAACTCACACATACCCATGTTAGACATGGCAATAGGACTACCATGTGAGTTGAGTCGGAGACACCCCCTCCTCTGTATGAGAGAGAAGCAAAAACATGACTTCAAAGCTCCTTTGTTCAAAAACAAACAAAAATCACACAAAACCACCAAAGCAGAAAATAGTATTCTGATAAATCAAAGGTGTTTATACCCGCCATGCTAATCCTTCTTCAACTGCAACTGAAAGGGCTTCTGTTGGATTTTCTATAATTCTGCTTCTGTGTCCTGAGAAATCCATTGCTACTAAAGAATTTTCTGAAATGCTTCTCTGCAACAAAGAAAAATAAATTTAGTTTGCTCACTTTTTACAAGATTCATCATTTAAAAGCAAGCTTCTGAGAAAATACTATGTTTTGTAAGTGATATTTCAAGTATTGGCAGTGTTTCCCATCAGAGCCAAACTCATTTTACCCTAGGGAGCATTTGTAATTCCAGTATGCTGCTGCAAAGCTCAATTTTACAGTCTGGCAGGACAGACCATCTTTTTGCATTATTGCAATGGATGACAAATACATCACTGTATTACTATAAACTGCATTTATATTTTTAACTATAACTAGCCCTTTCCATTTCAAAACAAGTCAGGAAACTGTTATTAAGATGTCCAAGTAACAGGGGGAAAAAGGTAAAATACAAAATTATTACACATAATGATCAAATTAAAAATTATTCAAAATATGTCATTAGAAATATATCAGATTTATATGTTTGCTATATAAATTTCCATTCACTTTACCATATTTAAGCATTGAAACAGTAATTTCTATGGAGTGTAACTTCTATTTTAATACATCCTTTCTAACTCTAATCACAGACTCAATAATTGCAGCATGTTACAAAAATGGCTTGTGGTTTTTTTGGTTTTTGGTTTTGTTTTTTTTTTTTTCTCTCAAAGATCAAATTTATAACAACTGAATAAGAATACTGAGGTTTGACAAAACAGTCCTAAAAAATCACCAAACTGTCTCTCAGAAACCAAGGTTTACAAAATCAGGTTCTATAAGAATTGTGATGGCTCAAATGTTGGCAGGAATATCTAATAAATAAAAAAGCATTCTAGCACTGTAGTAAGTTAAAGCAACATCTGGACACAAGAGGCCCAGATTTCTGTAGGGTTAGCAAAGCTTCCCAAAACCAGAGCAGCTCTGTTTCTTGGGTTTGTTTTGGTTTTTTTTTCGGTTTGGTTTGGTTTGGTTTTGGTTTGCTTTTGTTTTTCGGGGTTTTTTTTGCGCTTGGTTACAAGCATGAATATAACTAGAAATGGAAGAGAGCATTTCTGTAGTTCACTGTAACTCTTGACACTGTAGACTAAGGCCTGTCTGAGTAACTGCAACCTGTAAAGTACTCAGCAAAAGTAAAAAAAAAAAGGCAAATGAAGAGAAAATGTTTGCCTCTAGTAGAGTGGAGGGAACTCTTTGTAGCTGACACGGTTGAGAAATTAAGGAATGCAAAATGTGGAAGTAGCTTCCTTATGAAGTATGTTCATTAGCGTGTGCACTTAATCCCCAGATTATTCAATTTGCTGTTTAATTCATGAATTATATACAAGTAGGAAAACAGTGCCATTGTTAGCAGTGGTTACAGATTCTGCCTGTTAGAAGCTATGGGACCTAAAATGCACACATCAGTGAAAGAGGAGAGAATCAGTAGTGGCTCCCTGATCCATCATAAGAGTAGCAGCTGGCTATTGCAGTAGCTTCACGTAACACAAACTAAGGCACTGGCAGCGTATTAAGCACATGCTTAATAAGCCATGCTTATTAGCAAGATCACTGAAAACTACTTTTGTGAATACCTGGGACAGCTTTATCAGCAAGAGCTATAATACAAGCTAAAAAAATTCACCATAAACTCATTGTCACATATCTCGGCAACAAGAAATTTTTATCCAATTCAGCCAACAAAAACCACAAAAGGGATATAAATCATCTCTGAAAAAGCCTGAAATCAAATTATTTATAAAGAGGTCGGATAACATAAGATATTAAGCAAAGGACACCCTTATCCAATCCCAACTATCCGACTGAGAAGATGGACACAGTACCTAGTATAGGCTGTTTTTTCTCCAGAACAGGGCAGACCATCTGCCAAATTATGGTTCTCCTCTGAAGTCCAGTCAGTATTACACCAGCTGAAATTCATCTCAAGTACATAATATTTTATATTTTAAAAAAAATTAGAGGAAGTATACCAAAAAGGATTTGTTACAACCTTCTTATTCATCAACATGTGTAACCTTAAACACTTTGCTTCTCTTTTAATGTATTTATGGTTCTGCTACTTTGTTTTCAAAATTTTCTTTCCATTCAAAAGTAATAAGCCAATGAACTCCCAAAATAGTGCAGGTTTACAAAGGGAAGAAGAGCATTTTAACTCACTTGTTCTAAGTAAGGAAATTAATTAATTAGCTCTCTAGTCAACCCTGGCAGCCCTAAATATTTCAGCAAGCGTTTGCACATGCAAGGTTTGGAAGGAGCAGGTCAGTAGTGTAACTGACATAAGTTACTTGAAAAGAGCACAATGGCAGAAACATGTATTCATGGAGCTACTGTGGGACATACCATAGGTGTTATATTCAAAGGGCTGCAGCCACTTCTACCTTGATATGGTTGCATGTAATTCTGATACAGCTGCATCCCATACTAAAACCAGAAAATAACATGGTTAGCATTTTAAATTATAAACCTAAGCCAAGTAAGGTGTTTTTTTTTTTTCCCAGATGAAAAAGACAGAACGCGCTTTTCTTTACCACTAAAAACCAGGGACAAAAACTGTTAGGCTAAGGAAATATATATCATCATTGTTCCTGCTGCCTTTATAAATGTACACTCTGCATTAAATACTACCCATTTAATATACCAACTGGCCTGTTCCTATTTTATCACAGTCACATTTCAAAAACATTACAGTTCCCTTCTTGTGCATTCTTGTCACTTTGTTCAACATTACTCAGCAATTTCAGAAGTCAACATGGTTACACAGAAGCATATGCTTAATGTTAAATATTTTCAGGACTGAGACATCATTCCATCCCTTACAATGATTCCAGGATTTGGTCTCTCTCTTCTTCTTGGGATGAAAGGAAAAAGCTTTCAAAGTACAAAATCAATACTGCTATTGTATGGGAACCCAACATGATGTTACCTCTCTACTCACAGCATCAAAATGTCACAAAGCACACTTAAGCAAGAAGTGAACTCCACACAGAAAAATTACCTTGAGTAACCTAATTGCTGTCATCCAACAGGTCCTACTTTGTTCATCATCTGCACAGAGCTGTTTCAGGTCTCTGGTTCCTCCTGATTTGTTAGGCTAGAAGGCCACAGCACATTTTTTAAGCATTAAAGCATATCTTGAAGATAATACCTGTTGAAATAAAAGCCACTAATTCTCCTATTTTATAACAGACAGCTGAATATTGCTTTCAAAGCCTTAAAGAAACTTAAGCTTACCTAAAAACTGTGGCTTGCTTTAATATGTATCAGAATAATAAGCTTGTACCTTAAAGCAGAATCCATAGTTTGTTGGTGCTCCAGAAGTCTTTTTGCCTGTTAAAGACATGTACATATCACTATTGCTGAATTCACAGAAAAACTGCAGATGCCTTGGCTCCTAAAAAGAAAAGTAATGTAATACAGTTAGACTACTTTTAGCCAGCCTCTCCAGATAAGAAACTTGGAAGAGAACAGTAAGTTATGCTGTTCCAAAATACAGTCTTACAAACTGCAGTTTTAACCATGACATCATGAAATCTAAAAAGAGGCAACTCAATATTCATTTCACAATGCAGAGGGGAAAAAAAATCACATCAGTTAGAGTTTATTTTTCCAGAGGGGAAAAAAACCCCAGACTACAAGTTATATAATTCCTGAGAAAACTTCCAATAAACTCAAGCAATAATAAAATTAGAGTAGGAGGCAATTTTTGAGAGCAGTGTGCATTTCAAACATCAAAACAAAATATTTTCATAACCTGAAGAACAACATACTGTTATAATTATTGCCCAGTACCATTTCTAACCATTATCTCTACCCACTAAGGTTAATTACGTAAAGGAAGCAAACAAAAGAAATTTGCCAAAGGATCCAAACCAGCTCAATGAAAACTTTGGCAGGTAATTACACAAAATCCAAAACATGAATAAACATTGGTTTGAGTAGTTCATGTAAAAGGTTTCTCAACTCCAATGTATAATATGGTAAGGCTTAAAGTACCATCATCAAAAACTTGAACTAGTAAGATGAAAAATGTCCAGTTACCAATTTTGAGAATCCCAAATTTATCCTGTAAAAATTCTTATTTTATATAATTAATTACTATATCCACTTTTCAGAACATCTACTTATACTTCAGAAATTTAACTAGTATTTGAAAATTTGTTTTAACAGGGTACTGTTATGGGAAATGTCAACAAGAATGAAGCAAACTTATCAGACAAAAAGAACTACAGTTTCTAAGACAACACCTTCCCAGTTTCCTATCTCCATATCTCTCTAGATTTTATCTATAATTAATAGATTGATTTTTTCATTTTTTATCACTGTAAGTTCAGTTATTTGGTTATAAATTTTTGTCTTTATTATTACAACAAATGATAAATATATACATATTTGCTCTAACTTCACATTTCTTGCTTTCTCTGTTTTTTTTTTTCCTCCCTTACCTTAGATGTACCTTTAGTGGAAAAATAAAGGCCAGATCTTCTCAAAAGAAAGTACAATTTTTTCCATGATTTTTTCCCCTGCTCCTTTGCATGCAAATAACCATGAATCTCAGGATATGTGCTGGAGCTAAGGAACATCTGAAAGAAAGTATCAGACATGCATTTTTCTTTTCCTCTGAAACCAGGTTTGTGTTTCATTAACATACTCAGACAGGGCTAAGGGGAATAACTCCTAGAGACACCATCCCACCACAGTAATTCAGTTATGATTGCATCTAATCCCATTAACAGTACCTCTGATTCAAGGCATGTAAGAATGTTACACAACTCCAAGGTATGTTAAGCAAGTTACATATTTATATGGAACCATATGGTTGAAATGAGAGCATTACTTCTGCAATATGTGAACTTCTGCAACTAAACCAGTGTAAGAAGTACTGATCCCATACCTCAGACCCTATTTATATAAAACAGCTAATCAGTGCTAACAACAGAAGAAAAAAATTACGTCCCTCCCCTCACCCACCACGTTACAAACCAGACAAATTAACTGACCTGAGTTAAAATTAATTCAGCAAACCACAAACTCCGAATTACAAAACCACGCAGGTCAGGCAGATTATTAGCGTTTTGAAAAGGAGGGAATAAAGGTCTCTGCACCTGAGAGATGCTTAAGGAGGAGCTTTAGTTGAACCAAAACCAGAGAGACTGGGCCAGTCCCCAAGACAGCTCCTGCTTCCACTCAGGATATCCAGAGACTTCTCTTCAGCCATTTCATCACTGTCAGAGTGCAACACAGCTCTTATCGTGCTGAAGCTTAGACACTTCTACTCAGTCTGCAGAAGTACCCACTAAAAGTGAGCAGCCATTGACTTTACCCTAATTCGAAGTAATGCGTTCACATTTATCACTCTTCTTTCAATATCACGACTCAGAATTATGACTCTAAACATTTACATTAGTCCAGATATTAATCCAGAATTCTTCTATTTCTGTATATGCCACAGAAGCTGTTATTACTGAGCTCTTCAAGGAACCCTACCCCAGGACAGGTCTGTGGTATCATAAATTCTGTCAAGGCTTATATGGAGATACAGCACAAAGGATTTTTCTGGTCAATATCTGCAGTTTTCATTGCTGAATTTTTCTCCTCTCCACTTCTATTTCCAGAAATAGAAGGAGTTTGAGGAGTGAAACAACAGATTACAAGGCAAGAGATGGACTGGCCAGTACTGGACTCCAGCAAAATGACAAAGAGAATGTGATTTTGGAAGCACATCAAGTTCTCTGGCTACTAAACAATACAGCCCAATCAAGATATACAAGGTTTCTTAGACTTCTACTGTTTTCCTGCCTTGCAGTGAGATGCATGACTGTACCAGCTGCAGACCAACCTGAGCTGGTGAGAATGCAGTAACAGGAGCAGGGCTCCACTGGCCAGGGGAGTGCCCCAGCCCACCAGCAGGACTGCATTACGAGCAGCTTCACTGCTGTTCACATGAGCAGTCCAATCACAGTAAGCCCAGGTACATCTGTCTATCTGTCCACACGTGCTGCTGGCACACAGCTGTGTGCAAATGCAGTTTAAGCTATTTTAGCCACACTGAAGCAGACGGGTAAGTCTTGGTACATGTTCCAGCTGTTAATCTTCCCTTTTGCCACGTACTAACAGGTTCACTGGTGGGAAATATACAGGCTGAACTGAAGAAGTATAAAATCCATAAATAAAGTCAAATGAAAGCCTTAAGAAAATCTAAACGAGTCAATGTATGCAAAATAAAAAGAGCATCTTTTTAGGCTTTAATGTCTCTGCTGAAACTAAAAGGAATGGTTGGCTTCCTGCCTGCACAAGTGTCTTCCCCAGGATTTCTGCCATAAGAGCTTCAAACCAGAAATACTGTCATGAAAAACACTTCTCTTACTCAGCAGACTTAAGTGGAGGAGCAATACAATGCTAAGCTTCGACAGTCATTGTTGTAGCCATGCTATCAATTAAAATAAAGTAGCAGTAATGCTAGGAAAAAGGCAATCTTAAATCCATCTTTTCCTTTCTAAGACAGCTGAGGACTGTGTGAGAAAATAGAACATGAACAAGCTGTAGTCAAAACCATTAACTGTCAGAAGGATGAGCAGTAAAAATATTTCAGAGTGAGAACTGAATGTCTGTAATAAATGCCAAAAATGAATGATAGTAGAAAAGAAAATCTCCTTGGGTTGTTTTTTGTTTCAGGCTGGTTTTTATTGGGGTTTTTTGTTGCTGTTTTGTTTTGTTTTGTTTTGTTTTGTTTTATGGCGGTACATACAAGTTTATTATAGGAGGCAATGGATCCCCATTTATGCAGATAAAAATAAGAAAAATCCTTAATACTGGAAGAAGAGGAGAGAGCTAAACGAAAGTATGCTGCAGACAGGGACTATTGGCCACACAATATGCAGAAATAAACTTGCATCCTTTTCGTCACAGTGATATCTATATATCTATATATCTATATCACACCCTGGTAAGTAGAGTGGTGTCAAATGCCACCATGTCTTTAAGATACTGGTAAAGAGAGCACTAAGGCCTTGATTACTGTTTGATTAGCTGTAAAACAACTAATTTAAAACCAATCTGAACATGAAACAAAGCAAATAGAAGTCTCTTGTTGCAAAAAAACACACAAACCCTAAACAAACAAAAATCAATCAAAAAGTGAAAAAACAACAGAATGGGAAAAACATAGCACTGTCTCAGATGAGTATAATAATAGTGAAAAATGCAGAAATCCTAGATGTCACTGAATGTGATAAAGATTGAGAGCTGCACACCTAACTATAAAACTTAGTTGTCTACATCTTCAACATTTTCAATGAAAGAATAGCTGCAGTAGCAGAAACAAAAGTATCTGCCTAAAGTGGATGCTTCTTGAGCATTTATGCAGTGCTTTGGGGAGTTAAAGAAGCCATCATTATACTAAGACTTTGTGAATCATGTTGAATTTGATGAGTGATTTCTTCAAAGATGTGATGACAGCTAGCCATGATTAGTATATACCAATACTACTGGGGATGAGCTGGATTTTTACCCTGAACCTGCTGAGAAATTTTGGGGACACCATGTAATTCTAGTGAAGAATTGATTCTGAATCTCAGTGTTGTCTCCTATAAACCCAGGAGGTTTAGTCTGGGAGGCCAACAAAATCTAGAGTGGAAGACAGAGTAAGGCAATGGGGAGGTTAAAACAACATCCAGGGGATTGACAAGAGACTGAAATGCAGTGGAGGTCTGTTTCAGCCTGAAGCCCAGAATGGCAGTCAGGTGAGGGACTGGTTAGGGAAAGGAGACTTGCTGTGGAAGATTAAAGAAATGAAGGCCTGACTCCTAATAATGATCTTAAAATCCTCACAGTACGTTCATTTTTGACATATTTTAAAACATCCAATTTGCAAAAATAGCCTAAAGCAAGTTCCAAACCACCAAGATGCCTACCACTAGATATGTACATGCAGCATGGTGTTTCAGAGAAACACCCTGATCAATACAGTGACACACCTCCTTCGTAGGCTAAAGACCTTCAGGGCAGCAATTAAACTTCTCTTTTTGGTATATACAGACATTCAGTATATCCCAGACCTAATACTTTTACTTAGCACATGCTAAATGGATATGAGAGAGATGAACTTCTGGTTTTGTGGCTCCGTTCTACAAAGATGTTCTGACTAAAAATCATCAGCCAAAATACTCACTCTTCAACTTTCAGTGAGAGTTAAGAAAAACAGACCTTGAAAACATTTTACTTGCTTACAGCTCAATCCACAAAAGGATGTAGAAGTATCAGAAGTGATTTTTTAATCACTTGCAAACATTGAATTGTCAAACTAATGTCTCTTTTGATACTTAACCAAGCGCATCACAAATAATAATGCAGCCCATTAACTTGTCTTAATGAAAGTTTCCAAGGAAATAGTGACTCACTGTAAACAGTTTATCCAAAGTTTCTGCTGAAATGTGCACAATGGCTGCACAATCCACCAAGGTACTCTCTACTTTGTGCCTATTAAGTTTTATTTAATGAAATACAATTAAACATACAATGCAACACAATAGCAGCAGAGGAGAGTTTGCAACGTGTTTTTCTAGCTACCAAAATGGCAAGTAACTAGACATAGTAACTAGATATATTAGAATGATTCTTAATCTTACCTACCAGCTTTGAACACATTCTAGATATCACAATATGGGCTTAAAGAAGTTCTGCACAAGAATATATGGCAAGAAGTTCTCTCATAAAAGTCTTCATTATTTTAACTACTAAATTACATTTGTGAGAAAAAAAATTTAACATTCTATTAACATAGGGGACAGAATTTTCTAAATTAAATGTTTATGCTAGACTGCAAAATCTGTGTTATGTAGGTGGCAAAAGGGAAACAATTTTCATTAGATTTGAAGCACTTTTGAAATCACAAAAATTTTATTTAGGTTTGTAAAAATTACTTACAGAATCTAGTGTGTGTCAAATTTAATTTGCAAATTTTTTTACTGTATTTGGGATAATCTTAACATCTTGATTAACATCCACTTTTATAAGGATGTAACTTTTTAATAGGAAGGAATGCTTTGAGAATTAGTTAAACTTAGAAGGGTTTTCATTTACTGGTGGATACTAAGGTAAACTTTATCGTATAAATTTTTTTTTTATTGTAATTTCTATGTTTCTTTTGCTTCTGCCCTAAATATCCTGTGTTATTATGCTGCCTTTCCAATTATTCTTTATCCCCAAAACTCATGCATAGGGTTGCTGTCTTAAGATCAGTGGAAGTTCTTCTTCTATTATTTAATTTTTTTAATGACAAGCAAACAAGAGTGATGTGTATGTTTCCACCTTTATTACTCATTTTTCCCCTCTTTGAAAGTAAGATGATGATCCCTGGTATGGTCATTCTGTATTACCATTTCATTATTCCCACTGTAAATTAGAATCTTGTGTCTGCTTAAAAGATGACTAACACTGAGTGACCTACCATAATTTTTTTTGAAGGCTACAGTAGCCTTCAAGCTAACAAATCATACTAGTCAGTCTAAATTTTCTACTCATTAAGTTTAACCATTTAACTCTTCTTGTATCTTTTGTGTCACATCACCAGTTCTTTCATATTCTACCATAGCCTGCTGCTAAGTTTGTTCAGCACTCCACCTATTTAAGGAAAAAGGGTCTTTCACCTGAAAACCCAATAAAGGTAATTAATGTCTTCACTGTATTTTCTCTGTTTTGGTGCTTCTTAATTCTTAAAGGATGTCCAAGTTTCCACATGTGGACGAATAATAGATGCTTGGAAGGGACACACCATTTCATAACTCTTGAGGAAAGCAGTTACTAACCATGTCTTGAATTATTTAAAACCTAGCAACAGATCCAACAGCAATAAGAAACTGTGCTCACACAACACAGATAATGGGAAATTCTGAGCTGTGCTATTTCATCTTCACTCAAGGATTACATACCTGTAATATCCCCGAGTGGCTTAGAGCTGCAGTGGTATCACTCGGAAAAGATATCATATGATCTGGAAAAAAGCTCTGTAACAACAAGAACTTGTATCAAAGTTCTGTAGAAATGAACTTTCTCTTTTGTATGTGCAATTTAAGTTCTCAGTGCAGTGTAAGACATTGAAGATTCTTTGATCCAGTAATTTAAGCTTACCTTAAAATCAAATTGGCACATGCTATATATCATTTGGCACAAGCTATATATTACTTGCTGAAAAACATAGAATTTTGAGAAAACCTCTATAGTCTCTGGAAGACGCTTTCAGACACCAGTGCAAATCACATTGCAATATTTGGCCCTTAGTGTTGTCTTTCTAGCAGTAATTTCTATTGCTGTTGACACACAAGACTTGCCTGGGGATTCAATATGCTACAAAGTAAGGAGGCTATACACTAACAGGCTGAAAAGTGCATTGTTTTCTATTGTTTTCATCACACTAGAAACCCAGTAAAATATTTTGGAATAACTTCCACTAACACAGAAAAAGTTATCTCAAGGTGTTTTTTAGTCTTCTATTTTATGTATTATACAAATTACAAAAAACTCTGACTACATCAACATGGTTGGATTAAAAGTCTACAATTCAAATGCCAATCTCATTGTCAAGGAAAGCTCAAGGGATTATTTATGGGACAGACCTGCAGCTGGGGTGTTCAATATAGTCATGCAGATATGAACCAGACAAGGGTTTGACCATCACAAATACTGTTTTCTCAAGGCCTGGACAAGTTTGAAGTTAGTATTCCCTTGGCCACCCAATGTCCAGCAATTTCCATTTTTAATGAAATTCAACTACTGCTGGTAGTTAATTCATATTAACTCATTATGATAAAGCATTCTTGCTACAGCTGGGTGGGACCAGATCACCCAGAAGAACTCTGCTTGGCTATAACTGCGGAAGCTGGTGTAGCTGCAGGTCTGCCACATTCCAGAGCCAGTTCCATTCACTAGTTAAACAACACATAAACTTAATTTTTGCAAGCAACAGACAGAAACTGATGCATAGAAAGTCCCATCTGAATATGAGGAAGAATTTCTATGTGGGTGATCACACAGTGGAACAGATTGCCAAGAAAGGTTGTGGAATGTCTCTCAATGGAGATATTCATGAACCCTCTGGATTCAATCCTGTGCCATGTGCTCTGGGATGACTGCTTGAGCAGGGAGGTTGACCCATTCTGTGATTACTAACTGTAGACCATCTCAAGCTGAAAAATTTTTCACTGGTATTGTGATATCCCCATATCTAGGACAAATTTATCATAGTTTGTCCAGAGACACACAGGGCAATCAAACAAAAAATTTCTCAAAACTCTTATGTTTTGTTATCTTTATATATTTACCTTCTTATCCTTTACACAGACATATAATCTGAGCTCCCTTTCCCTTTTTACCTTTTAAGCCCTCACACAATTCTGCTATTTCTCCCTTTCACATGTGAAACAAGCTAGCTTTATAGGAGACAGCATTAGGAGTTGTCCAAATCCACCATGGAGCAACCAGATGGTAAGTTCCTTCCGCTGAGCCAGGACTGCTTCCACGGCCTTTGCCATCAGCCAAGGTCTGAATCAGCAGCATTAACCTTTGGCAACATCCCTGAGTTACAAGATATCTCTGCTCTCTTTCCATTCCTTATGTACACTAACTTTGGCCTCACTTTCACTTACTAGTAATAGGTTATGGCTGCTCATGGCCTTTTGTGTCACTTGTCATTTAGCTACAGCTGGGAGAAGCTGCAATTGGGCAGTGCTGGGCCAGAACATTCAATTTTCACTTCAGCAAAAAACATCATCTTTGCTACAGGTGCCCCTCCTCACACTGCTTCATTTTATGTTATGTTGTCACTTGATGAAAAGTTCACTGAGTTGTAAAAATTTAATTTTGTTTTAAGTCTGTGTGCAAATTTCAATACAATTTAACCCATTGCTGGTCCCATCACCCCAAAAAATAAAAAATTAACATGGATGTTTTACAACTGCAAGAAAGGGACAAGCCAATGATCACATGCACTACAATACATTCCTGTATTTCACATATCCCCTCTAAGTTATTCCTTATGCTTCTATTACACTAAAAATTTTAAACTCTGACGGTGTTTAACAAAAAAGAATGCTTTTTCGAACAGTAATTGCATTACTTCACAGATATAATGTTAGGACTTACCAGTGGATTTTTAAAAAACTCATACTTTGCATAATTTTTTCTAAAATACAGTTTGGTTTCCTCCTCCATTACCCAATTTGACTGTACTTCCATCACTAACTCATGGTCTTCTATAGCTCTTCCTATAAGAAAATAAAAAATAAATTTAAAAGAAAATACAAAAGCCAATATCAAGCTCATGACTAGCAGAAGAAAAAGAACTCTCATAGTCTACAGATAAAGTGGGGCAAAGTTAAACTTCCATTGAATTTAACTTATTATTCATTGAATTTAACCAATTCTTGAGTCCAAAAAGGCAGAGATTAAGGATGCTATATGAAAATCTCATTTTTTAACCAGATTAAATGAAGCAAATAAAGAAATTCAGAAAACAAAAAAATACCCAAAAATAGTGAAAGGAAAGTAAGCATTTTAAAACCTTGCACAGGTTGTCCTACTCCAAAACACATTCTTCAGATGCAAGGGCAAAGAGACACTAAAGAACTGAAGCTCTTAGTTAAAAACAGCATTTTTTTTCTTTTCAGTTTTATAGAGAGAAAGTGCTCCTCTGAGATGACATTTAAAACTCTTAAATGCTTGGCATTGTGACATTTAAGAAAACACCATTTCCTCAAGACTTACTTCTTGGTAGAAAAATATGACATTGTGCATCACCCCAAAGGACGGGTAAAGGTGCTGATATTTCTTTATTTTTAAGGTGTCACAGGAAAAAAATATTTTATAACTGAGTAAACTTACTTTTTTGAAGGAACTGAAACTGTTTTTTGCCCTCCAAAAAACAGCCCTGTAATCACATCCTTAAATGGTGACATGAAAAAGCTTCCCTTCAGTTTAGGTAGATCATTTTTGTCTTCCAACTAGACTGGAGAGTTTATACCTCTCTTTCTATCTCTTTATTACTGCTATCTCTAACACAAGGAGCACCTGCTACAGTCCACAACAGCCTCCTTAACTATGGAAAGTATTTATTGCACATGAAAAATTTCATATTGGAGTACATGATAAAACACATTTCAAAAAGCCTCTTCTCTAGCCACCCAGTGGAGAAAAAATTTAAACTAAATAAAAAATAGGAAGACATTTGCTCAGCACTATGGCACAGGTAATGCTTTGTGAGCCTTCCCAGCCTTCACAGACTACCTGAGAGAATGCAGAGTGAAATCAAAGCGTGACTGAAAGATACTGATGGTGTGCCTGGCCAAGGCACCACCCTCCACTCAAAGAGGAGCCCCTGAACACGTGTGTTCAGCTGCAAAAGGAAACAGAAAACTGTTTACAGACAGCACAAAAATGTCTCAGTAGAAAAGGAAAAATTTCCAGATGAAGATAGTATTTCCCTTATAAAGGAGAGCAGTTATGGCTCTGTTCTGTTTTCAGAGCCTGCCCTGCTCGGGGGAATTGCAGTGGAAGTACGGGACTCCCAGCACCAAGGTACTTGGTGGTAGGGATGACATAGCATCATCCAAATTTAGGCCTGCTTCAGCTGCTTTCTACGACTTTAGACATTGTGAAAACCATTCAAAAATGTATTTGAATTCAATATGTTAGGATAAAAAAAACTCATACCAGAAAGACACAGTTCTGAAATATATTGATTTATAGAGCTGCAAGAATTGCTGGACTTCAGACATTTGAAATAGAACCCCCACTACTCCAAACTTGGGAGGTGGGGAGGAAGGCTGAGCTTCCTGGCTGACAAGGCAGCAGCAGTGGGCCGAGTGCAGGGAGGACACAACCATCCTGGGTGTTCAACAACAGAGCTCTGCACCGTGGTTGTGAAAACTGAAAGATAGAGACCGTGGGTTTATGCTTTGCTTTAGGTGGGAGTTTTGTTGGGTTTTTTTTCCTTTTTAAACCTTCACAGCAGATACCTTCACAGAGCAATGAAGGCACAATCCAGTGATGTAATTAACGTCTGTCTTGATTAAAAGTAGAACACTGTGCTCAGCTCACTAAGATTCATGCAATTATATCTAATTCAGGAGTATTCAGACAGCTGTTAGATTTTAAAGAAAATGTTCACTAATTGATGGATGAATTATTAATCCACATCCTCCTGGAGTTTACACAGATACACATTTGCTCACAGCACTTCTCCTTTCAATACCAATTCACTTAACTTAGGAGATGAAAAAGACTTTCCAAATTTACATTGGTAAAACACACAACAATAACAAACAGAAAGCAATCCCAAACTAATTCATCATTTGAAAAATATTTGTTCAAGCTACTCTTCCAGTGCTTAAGAATCTACTTCAAGCAAATCAAGATGAATATGTTAATTCTTTCCAACAAAACCAGATCTAAACCAGTGTGGCAAAAATAACTCCATTATTGTTCAGTACTCTAAAAATATGTAGGGGATATCTCAAATTGTTCCTTTCCTTAGCCAGTAATGTTGAATTGCCAACCTATCATCTAGCAAATTATTTTACTTTTAAAATGAAGCATTCACCTTCTTCTAGGACTACACTGAAAACAGCTGAAGCAATTATAAAACCACATGGTGAATGAAAGCCTTCAGCAATTTCAAGAATATCAGAATATTAGGAAAATCAATTTAACTAATTATTTGATATTGAAATCTTCCAAAGAATCCTCCAGATTGAAGAAAACACATCACTTGTCAAAAAGTGTACTGTGCAAATACAGAAAGCTGGAGAAACAGTGCCACTATTGTTCTGGCATGCTTTCACAAAGGTGTCTTCTTCAATAGTTACTATACTACTTGAACACCAGCCACACTATAAAATACAGAACAGAAAACACTTCTACTGTTTATATAGTACTGTTTTCTAAAGCCATTTTGCTACCTCTTCTTCTACAGCAGTCATTTTCAGCCTCGACCCAGATTTAACTCCGACTTTACTCTGAGTTGGAAGCACCGTACAGCCGATACATTCAGTGCAAAAGGTTACAAATATCTTTGAAATCTTACAAAGCAAGAAAAAATATTTGAAAAATGTGTCAGCCTTCACAGGATAAAGGAGTATAAAAGGGCACAAAATAGTTCTAGCTTTTGTAGTTCATCCTTAAAATACAGCTGTTAAATATAATTGAGTCAGAGATGCACAGTCAAGTTTATTTTCAACAAATGCACAAGTTTGGATTCCCCAGATACACCCAGAGAAAGGGATTCTAACAACAGCTTTTAGCCATATTTAAATATCTGGGGGGGGAGAGAGGGAGTGGCCAGGGAAAATGTATGTGAGGGTGTTTGATTTTAGTTTGTGGTGTGTACACCTTTTTTTTTAAACAGCACTGGAGTTACCAGGTACCAGTGCAGTCTCTTTTGAGAACGAAGAAGTCCATGGAGTTTTGTATGCATTTTAGAATGCAGGAAGGCATCCAGAACATCCTCATTTTCAAGCCACACTTTGCACTAGCAGATGGAACTGCCCTTGAAGTTGCAGAAGTACTACCTTTTTTAGCTCTAGTACAGTGCCAAAGTTCAAGAATAACATGGAAATTTTGAGTGATGTGAAATTATAACCATATTTCTTTGGCATTTGTCTTCTAGTAGATTTTTTCTAACATAATTTCCTATCAGAAGCATACACAATACAGTACTGAAACACAGTGCTCTAAAAGCAAGTAAGATTGTCTAACTTGAGATTCAGTTCAATATTACATTCCAGCAGTAATGTAATACTCTGCAATACATTTCCTCTCTTGCTAAGGAAAGTCTTACCCTTATTCTGCCTTTTTTACATCTCTACAAACATCCCCTTTCTCCCTACAATTAATTTGCCTTATGTTTTTTACACTGCAGAGGTACTCCTATACACTTCAAAAAGGAACAGGGATCAGAATTTATATTTTGAAACCACAGATCACACATTTTGAAGTGCATAATAGAAAAAGAGGAGTTTTACTACACTAGAGGAACACTGATGATGTGAAAGGATTTCAGAACATCTTGTTTCCAGCAACTTAAAATACTACACATGGCATCGCTTCAACACAATTCCCTGATCCTGTGTGGAAGTTTAGAGAAATAGTTTTGTTTTCCTTTTAAAGTAGCACTGTCCCAGAGTTCACCATAAATCTAGCCAAACTGAATGTAGTGAAGGAAAATACTGGCAGCCCACTCTCATATTATTTCTGAAAACCAAGTCCTATAGTAAAGACGAAGTAGCACTGTGTAACCTCTTTCTGTCCCTGACGTCAGATATTTCACTCAGGTGTGTTGGGAACAAACAGGATTTTATTTGCAATTAAAATAACCCAAGTCTTTCTAGAGATAAGCAGAAAATACCACCCATAAGAGAGGAAGAACTGCCAGGGAAAAGCAAGATAGAGCAAGGAAGAATTCACAGTAAGAACTTTAACTGTTAGTGTCTTCCAAATCATTCTTACAGGTGCAGATCAAGCAGTGTGAAGCACATTTACTATGAAAAAATCTAGTTTATATGTATGCTTTCAAAAATAATAAGAAGTAACAACCCCAAAAAGAAAAAATTCACACAAGACTCCCCATCATTTTGCTTCCAAAGCCTTTCTTATTAGAATTGTACTTCCATGTGAAAATGAAAACCAAGCACCTAATATACCATGACATCATTATATATTATTAATCTTACCTACACCTGTGTGGGTCAGTTGTTCAAAGAGAGTCCAGCTGTGGTCATCAACATAGTGGTTCTTCAATATCAACAGCTGACACACATCCCTGGCTGTTATATCACTTGGTACTTCCAAAGCTCTGCTGGTATCATCTTCACTATACACTTTGATTACCTGCAATAAATAAAAAAACCCTAAAATATCCATAAGTTTAATCTTTGCTTCAGGTACTCCATTTTTGCTCTCCCAGCTTCGCGACTGAGACAAGAACCCACACCCACAGAATGCAACATGAAAGACAGCCATTCCTCTGTAGTGCAATGGCATAATTGAGAACAGAACAGCCAAGCAAAGCATATTCCACTTCTAAATTTAGCTAGTGGATATCCCTTGCCACAGGACACTGGACAGATTGGTGCATTAGCTTTAAAAAAAAAAAAATATGGAGAGATAAATGAATGCAGTGAAACTGCACATTCTTTAGTAAGCTGAAAAAGAAACCACAGAGCATAAACAGTGAAACTCAGGAACTCCATGACTGCAGAACTGTAGAAAGATTTGATAAAGGAGTTAGTTCAGAGAATGGCAATCAGACTCAAAATACTCACAGCTCTGTAGACAATAAAACAGGAGATGTTACAGAGTGGCTTCAAATTTTGAAAAGCAAGAACTAGAGTCCTTGCACACACATACACAGTTTAAAGGGTGTCCAAGATGTTTTTAACTGACAAAATACTCCCCTCAGTTTATTGAATTTATCCATATTCATGAGAATGCAAGACAAAGCTCTCCTGAAATTTATGCACAAAACCTAAATACCATTGTAAACCCCTCATTAAACAGCAAGATACAAGTTCTCACTTCAAAGACAAACACGCCTGTTACTGTCAGTCATTCTTAACAGCTGTCTTACCAAATACATGCTTGTTCCAAGCATCTAATAAACAACCAGCAATGTAGTGTGCCCTAACTTGTCAAGGCAGCTCCCTCTCTGGTTTGTGCTGAAGTTGGTAAGAAAGTGAGCATGGAACTCCAACCGTATCTCCTGCCACCTGTGTCCTCCCACCAACAGAAAAAAAACCAAAAATAATTTTAAAAAACCAGGTCCTCTCACTCATGTTTTCCAAACATCAGATCAAGGGAAAAGGACTCCATTTGTAAACCATATTGAGATTTTAAAGCACACTGATGGCCTTACTCCTCTCCAAAAAACTACTTTTCTCAGAGGAACTAAAGAGATAAAGAAGTTTGGTTCCAAACTTTGGCCCTACTCATTAAATGAGCATGAAGTCCATGATAATTTGCTTTAATATTGCACCTAATAAATGTTGACAGGTCAAGAGTTCTACAAAATATTCAACCACCCTTGCCACAACACCAGTCTTCAGGACATGGCAAACATTAAATTCATGCTCCTGAAGTACTGAAAAACCTCTCCCCAGTTTGCTTTGTAAGACGTCCATGCTTTCACAGTGCTCCCTCTGCTAAGCAAGAGAGACCAGCAGCCATGCAGCCTGCTTGCAGCACAGCCTGGTTCCACACACTCCAGTCCTACCCCAGTCTCACAGAAATTATGTTTGGCCATTCAAGATAAAGCAGCATGAATTATTTAAATTCCTGCAATATTTACACTGGTTCAAAGATGAAATCAAAAGATGTGTCTGGCAGGGTGCACTGTGAATGGGATGGAGGGCTGTAGGGGTGACTAGAGGAAACAGCATCCCATCACCTCAGAAGAGGTCCTACTCTGGGCAGCACTGAAGGTCACAGACAGCTTCATTAGTCCGTCCAGCAAGTCTATGTCAGGCTAAACCTAAAGGATTTTACAGGCTGAAATACCAGAAAGGAGAAAGGCAGTAAAGAAGGTGAAAGCAAAAGAAAGAATTGATGTAACTTTCCAGGTATTGATGATTTGCTCTAAGTCCCTTCCAGCTGAAATATTCTGTTCTGTCTCCCAATATTCTTGCAACAAAGCCAGGGTGGGAATCCATGTGAGCATGCTGGCTAGGGACTCTGTGGCACAGAGCAGCAACTGCAGCTTTCCCCAGGCACTCATCGAGTTCAGTGGTATGCTTATTTTACAGCAAGAGCACGTACAGCCCATGCTGAGGCTCTTGACGGATATTTTAACAGAAATTCTTTTTAAAAGGGTTAAGAGTCGCAGTGCAGATGACTTCACTCATTGCTAGAGAAACAGAAAAAGAGTTTTTAAAATGCTGGAGACAGCAACACAAGTCATGATAATGAGCTGCCTGTGGCCATTCAGCTCAGGGAGTGGGAAGCCTTGGAGGTGGCCTTGGACAACTGGAGCTCAGCTATAGCAAAACAAAACAACACAACAAAAAAAAAAAAAAAAAAAAAAAAAAAAACAAGGAGAAAAAAACCCAGTTTATATTCTCTGTATTCTCACTCAGCTTTCTCAGTATAGGGAAATAAATCCTGCTCAAGTCTAGGACAACACATCACCCCAGCTCACAGCTATGATGGGGTACCTTATAAAACACAAATGCTGTGACCTCTTTCTCTTCCTTGCAAGGGATTCAGATGTAGCAGGAGACAAGAGTCACCTAATAGACTCTCATCAACTTCTGTTATACATTCCTCTTAACGAATTGGTGTAAGTCTCATCACTTAGAGTGATCTTTGAGGGTTTTTTAATTTAGAAGTTGCTCAGTATTCACTTGGTGCTATGTTTCTATAAGATTGCTGGGAATGTACATATTCCAAAGGGAGTGGATCAGATGAAAAAGGATAAATTCAAAATCCCATTTTTCCTTGGAAATACATTGCAATACTTCTCTTCCTAGAAATAAAGGATGTTTTGAGAGTTAAAGGCTGAAAGAGCTATGCTAAACAGGCAGCTATGCTGACTTCCTCCAGAAATGAGTAAGCTTGAGTGATCCTTTTATTTTTATTAGTAGTTCTCGCCATGTATTTGACTGGCCAGTCATCTCCACTTTCTTCCATTTTTTTTCCCCTGAAAAACTTGTCTGAGAAGTAGCACTCAAGAAAAGAGCTGCTGACTGAGAACAAGCTCTCATTACAGTTCTCATTACCCTACATTCTCAAACTTTGCTCCAAAGCAAGCTATTTCACTTCCCTTGACTATACCTATTAGTAGGCAGAAAAATTTGCCTCCCCAGCACTGAAAACTCCTTTCTGGTCTAGTTTATAAATACAAGGAGATTTTAGTTCTTCCCAAGGCTAATGTGCTCGTTTTGCATTTATTAACATTTGGTGAGGAAAGGAAGACACCTACAGCAGTCATTTTTCTAAGAAAAGCTATGATTAAATCCATCAGTGACTAGGTTTGAATGTTGACATCTGGTCAAGCCACTAGAAAGTTGACATGCCTCTGGGACTACACATTAAAAATCTGGAAATATCCCAGGAAGCTCTCTCTCCTTCTGGCCTGGGAAGAGGTAAGGCAGCTCAGCTCCCTCCTCGCCGCGGGGGCCGGGCCGGGTGCCCCTGCAGAGGGGCCAGGCTCCTTCCTGGGCAGCCCACTGGTGCCCGGGTCAGCGCAGGGGGAGGGGAGGAGACAAGGCCCATTCCCAGCCGGATCCAACCCCAGAGGCTGTGGGCAGAGGAAGGGGAGGAAGCTCCAGCCATGGGCACGGTACTGGTGAGAGCTGCTTTCAGCTCCCGTATGGCTTTTGAAGAATCCTCTACCATAGACAGCTCCAGCCACTGCTACCAAGACCCCTTGCTGAGGGAGTGGCCCCAGCCACAGGAGAGATCATGCAGCTTGAGACCAGGGGTGACTCTGAACTGCCCAGAAGAAACCATCATGCACGCCTGGGTGAGAATATTAACTCCTTCCTTGCACAGATGAAACTTGCAAACATTGAATCCCCTCTGAGTGAGAGAAAAGGACAGAGTGAAGACACATAGAGAGACAACATGAAGATATCAAGGCCAGTGAAGGAGCAGTCAGGTCTTAGATGGAAGAGAACAAGAAGAAGCCTGGTTTTAGGCTGAAATTCTTTTGTAAAGCCATGGTGATGGGCTGTGTTATACTAGAATACCCCTTTACGTCATGGAAGACTGGGATGGGGAGATGATGAGTGTTCAAACTGCAGATATGAGCAAAAGTCAAAGTAAATAAGTGTTCATTGAAGTAGCTGTGATCTTATGAGAAGCTTGAACAGAGAGAGAGAGAGATGAGATGAAAATGAAGATCTGCCCCCAGGAAGAGAAGAAGAATATCTCTATTCCTAGAGATAAAAATAATCTTAGAGAGAGATGAAGAGAATCTTTGCTTTTGAACCGTTCATCTTTAAAAGAGTATCCCATGAGTTTACATGGCCCATAATGCAGCTGTAGGAAGGCTGCATGAGACGGGAGGGACATCACAAATGCAGATTCCCAGGCAGCTGTTATTTGTGAGAATTGAAGCCATAAGAGAACTGTTCTTCTTGTGGAAAAGTTTCCACAGCAGACCAAAAGAGACTTCTCTCTCTGAGAGAACTGATGAATGACTATTTTAGGGTGGTAAACTGACCTGGGTTCCAAGTTTTGTCTCTATTCATTGTCAGTGAGAAGGGAAAGGAAAGTTGTGGGGGAGGAGAGGTGTTTTGAAGGTTTTGTTCTAATTCTTATAATTTTTTCTCTCTTATAGTTTTGTTAATAAACCCTTCTTTATACCCTTTAAAGTTTGAGCCTGCTTTGCTTTTTCTCCTAATCCTATCTCACAGCAAAAAAAAAGTAAATAATTCTAATAGGCACTTAAACCACCACAGTAATTGGTGCATTGGCTGGGAAAATGTAAATAGGTGAACTAAAACCACTACACCAATTGGTGTTTCTGCCCGGTGTCAACCTGAAACCATCACGACTGGAAAAAAGAAACACCTCAATAGCTTCTATTTAAGTCACTGGAAGTAAGAAATAAGCAAGTCCAAGATCTTCCTATAAGAGGAAAACACCAAGCACAGCATGACAAGCATTAATCATTTTCAAGGTCTATGGGAGCAGGCAAGGAGGTACAGCATTACTACAGGTTCTCTTTCAGTTTTTCTAGATACTAAAAATCAGCCAAGATCCCAGAATTATGTGCAATGCATCTTTATTCCTCCAAAAATCATTTTTATAAGAAATGTTGCTTCAAAATGAAATATATTATTGTTTATATTTCAGTAATGAAATAAACTCAGAATGTAAAATAAATGTTGAAAAATACAATCAAATATTTAAGAAAGAAAACCCTAGTTTTTACAGTAAAAAGTAACCAGAAGGAGGAAAAAAACCAGCAATTGTTTAAAAGAATAAGTAAAAGAGCACATAAGGTAAGCAGTGTGGGAGGAGGGAGGAGCAAGAGAAGCAAAGCTGGACTCTACTCCCCCAAGTCTTCTTCCCCACTCAACCGTCATCTTCACTACAATAATTAAATAATATGTTCATAGACTTTTAAGAGAGGGTGTCCAAGTCTGCTTCTTCAGAATCTTCATGCCATCTGTTTCGGAAGTTCCAATCTGCAGAAACAGCACAAACATATGCCCTGCACTGAGGAATTTAAAATTTCAAACCAAAGTCCTAATGTGTGAAAAAAGCCAGGTAGAATCCACAGAAAAAGAACCATTAGCACACAGATTCCATATTTAGGTGCCTACACCAATATGACCTGACATTTATATGATTCTTAATGCTTCTGTATAGCCATTGACACAGTGGGTAGTCAGCACTTCTAAAAAAAATCAGGCCACTTTTATTTATAAAGATAAAAGCACCTAACTTTAGCTTATGATTTCTAAAATTATTTCCCCCTCCCCCTAAATAAAACTCTGCACATTTTTGTTCTTATAATTTCAGTTACATTTTTGTTAAATGTAGAGTTATTGTATGCAAAACGAGGCTTTGAAAAGTCTTACACTCCAGGGTGCCATACTTCTGAAATGCTGGCCTGATTCTCTGCTAACCCCTCTCTTCAGTGTTAACTATCAGGCTATTTGCCTGCAGCATTTTTTCTCCAACTCTCAACCCTGCTGCCTGCTAGACAAAAATTTTTGCTTATTGATATTGGCAAAGGGTAGAGGAATTTGGAGTGTATTTTAACTACAATGGAGGTGTGTGGGAACATCTAGCATTTTGGACTGGTTTACGACTTCTAGCAATAATCTGTCGGTTTTAGTGAGAATCAGCAAAATTCTGGATTCACAAAAATATTAAAGGGGTTAAGTCACAATTGTTATTAGAAACAAACAGCGTGTTAGTAAAGTTTACTGTCTTCTTTATCAGCTGTGAATGCAAGACTTTCCCTTTAAATATCCCAGTCTACAGTTAAAATGTCAGCTTCCAATATTTCCTCCAGAGGGAAGATTTCCAAGCCAAAAGGATTCATGCAGTTTCCAGAAATCTACATCTGTCATTAAAACAAGGTGCATACAATGTCTAACTGTACATGCATTGACTTCTCTTTTGGAAAACAGTACAGTTTCAAGAGGCAGAAGGAACAGTGCTCCTGTATTCTGTCTTGTAATGAAACCAAAGCACAAAGAAGGAATAGCAAAGTCTACAGTAACTGTCTGTCTTTCCTTCCACAACATACAAAAATCTCATACTTTTTCCATAATCTAACCTTTTTTAAAATGACATTTCAAAGAGCAAAAATAATGTTTTTCCCAGCCTTTATTCCAACGTAAGAGGATGGACAAGGTAATTTTCTTTAGCAATTAATAAATTTGTTGCCTTAAAACATAAAGAATTCTTTTAGACCTAAATATTCTTTTAGAAAGTATTAAAAAACTTGTTAAATTTCATGTTTACAGTATGCATATATTATCAATTAAAACAATTCCTACTTATTTTCTGTAATAATCTTCAGTGGCACTATATTTACTGTGGCACTATGGCAACTGTCCGTATTATGCAGCCCACAGAGTCACTCCCCTCCTTCAGACTCCTGGTACAATCTCCATGCCCTAATCTAATCCAACCACCCATGACCATCCCATGAATGAAAAAATTACACCAAAAATAGAAATGGAATAGCAATGCAAAGAAGTAACAAAAAATACTTTATATTACCTGTAGGCAAAAAGGTCCAATTCTTACTTTTAAAAGACATACTTGCCACCTGACTATGGGCAAGTCAGCATTATTCCCTCAGTTTTGCTTTTGCAACGTGGGGCAAGTGAAATTGGTTTCTGTACAGCACGGTAGCAGATTGAACTCATTAAGATTGGTAAAACACTTATACTTCCTCACATGACTGCTCCTTTAGATGTGTAAATATGCTGTATTATAAAAAGGGAGGTTAAATTATGCAGATCTCCAAATTGTAATAGGCTACGTATAAAAATATACCAGCAAAGTTCTTTCAAACAAAGTATGTCAAAGTTATGACAATCACATCATGATACTGGAAAAAATGGCAGAATGAGGACAATATGACATGCAATCATGGCAAAGACAACGTCAGTAAAACTGAAGAGAAACAGAGTTTGAAAGACACAACAGGGAAGTTAAAATACAAATATCAATATTTAATCCTGAATTTGATACATTCCGTTTTTCAATATTGGTCAACAGAAACAAAATACAGTTATAAATAGTAATAAAATAGTTACAGAAGATTTCATTTCCCTGTACAAAACTGAACAAAAAGACAAAGTCTAGAGAAAGCCACTGCCACGTTTTGGACAACTAACTCATAGTACAACTACTTTTAGAGCAGAAACTGAAATTCTTGTAAACTATATGATAATTAGATGACACTTGGCCCAAAATATTACAATAATTGAAGAATTAAATAGCAACAGCAACACTGTGAAGTTCAACATCCTGTAAGCAGGAATGGCAGTAATAAATAGATCAAAAGTGAAAGATTTATCACTATCAACAGCCATTACCATAAAGGATCAAACTGGAGTAAAAAACACAAAGGGATCTACAGAAGTAAAACCCACAATAAACTCCTTTAAACAATGCACATTATTTCCAAGGAAAGGTAGGGGTTTATCAAACAATTCAAGTTAATCTACCTTACCAAATTTTTTTTCAGTCTATGGCGATTCCAAACAAAGCCAGTGGAAGAGATACTTCAAATACAACTGGTTAAGATGTGTGTAAATAACTAGAAAGTTGAGAGGAAATTTAAATATCATCAGCAAAAATTTTGGATAATACACTTCCATGGAACAGCAGAAATGAAAGAAAATTAGCAGACTTGCCAAATGATTAAGCTGTCAAAGAAGCACTTACATAAGATAAACACACCGCAGAGAAGCTAAATCATTTATTTGCATTAATTATTCACAAGGGCTATGGAAGAATAGGTTCCCAGATCTAGTCTTTATAGGTGAAATAAAATTGTCAGTTTAAATGGAGGGAACACTGGAAATAAAATGGCAAATTGTTAACAGGAGGTTATACAGTCTAGCTTTAAAGAAACTTAAATGGCAAACCTCACTCTATCCTAGCACCAGTAGAAATGGAGGCTTAGACTCCATCCATCACTTCATCTGATGTGCACTGAGTATGAAGTTCTGCTCAGACCTGAAAAAGTGGAAAAGCCCAAGGGCTATTGCGGCAGATGAATTTTGGGGTTTCATTTTGTAAATCCGTGACTCACCAGTGCCTATCACCAGGCAGCTAAGAAAGAACTTACTAACATTACCTAAATCTGTCTCTTCATAGAAGAAAAACTACACTTAAATTTATGAAAGCTTTTCTCCATCTTGTTCATAGCAATTCCTAGAGTGATTTAGAGTAGCTTTCATAATTCTGAAAAATCTCAGTGGGGTGATGCAGTTTACACTGACTGGTATCAGTAACTTTTCCCAAGTCCTCCAAAGAAGAGCTATTATGAAAATTATACAGTTATGAAAATTATACAGTTATGAAAAAAGAGATTACAAAATAAAGATAAACTTGGAATGCACAGATCATTTTTACAATAGCTCTCTATAGTCATGTAATTTCAGGGTCTTACTCATATTAACCTTTAAATCAGACAGGAAGAACCATGTCTTACTAGCCATGATAAAAATAAGCCTTAGATATTTTTCATTAAAATATTATTAATGCTAACTTTATACATTAACACCTGAGACAAGGCTATTTGCAAAACTTCTTGGTGCTGGGAAAGGTAAATGGCTCCCTATTCCTGTCTTCTTAAGACTACCACTTAAAGAGAGCTAATCCAACATAGGCCCCTTCCGAACTCCAGGGCACAGTATGAATCTCTTTTCAGTTAATCTAAACCTAATATAGGGATGATCAGGAAGGCGAGAGCATTTTACCTTCCTAGCCACTAAAAATAATTAGTTTCATGGTGAAATTTCCATGAAACTTGGGTAAAATTCGTCATACAAGGGGAAGTAATTTCAAATCTCAGCTGAGACCACAACATAATCCAACCACTGAGTAAGTGTACACAGGCTATTCTCCCTTATGCCAAGCATCACCACTTCTTAGTGTTGCAATCACAATGCTCTTTCATAGAGTTCCGCTCATACAGTCCACCCAACACAGCTCAGTTTTTAGGCTAAATGCTTTACGACCCATTATTTTCACTCAAGAGCTACCTTATTATTTCTCACAAAACCCACACAAGATTGCTAAAATAACCAGCAAGGTACAAAAATCCCCTTAGTAACGGCTAAGAGGTTTTGCCCTCAAACCTCTTTTGAACCTTTCTGATAAAGGTTCAAAATCCTTACTGTTTGACTTAAAGAGATTAATATTCAGACCAAACTTGATTATTCAGGTTAATAAAAGTGTATGTTCACAGGAACTTTTCTTCATGAAATGTTGAATTAGTGGAGGCGATTAGCTTATTAGCCTTGTTAGTAAACTTATGGTATTACTATCTTCAGTCTTTTGTTTCCACACTGCCTGCTAAGTCTTAGCTTTAAATAGTTTTTATATATTTAATAGTAATATGCAGGTTTACATTTTATTACACACAAAAGCAATATTTAGAATGCACTTACCATAGACAGATGGAAAAATATCCAGTTAGACTAACTGGATTTATAACGAGGGATGGATCAATCATTCTGGAGGATTCAAAGAATGTGACTTAAGAAGGCACTTTAGTATTTAATAAAAAAAAAAAAAGGTTGTAAAATAGAAAATGAACAGAAAATTAGAAAAGTTACCAATGCACCAGTAGAAATACGGTAGAAATTATCCACGTACCACTTTACCTTCCAAAGAAGTCATGTCTGAAGACAGAGGAAGAAAGAAATTTAACTACAAAGCCACTAAAATATACTTCTGTTTTTTGTTTTCTATGTACAACAAAGATGAGGGCAAAATGTTATCAGCCTCATGTTTGTATAGCTTGTCCCTATTTATGTCAAGGCACTAACATTATTTAAATGAGGCTTTCTGTATTTAATAGTGCAGTTTGTCCAACATATCCTTCGCTTGTCAGAGATAAATAGAATGCTGTGTTCCAGCACAAGAGAAAGCAAATCTGTTACTGCCGCGTTCTGGCTGCAGTCTATGTTTCTGAAGAGATACCAGCTATAAAAAGAAGTACCTATTGTTTCTACCAGGTTTTTCACACCATGTTGCTGGTTTCTCAGTAGAGCAGATCTCTTGCAAAGCTGAGAAAGACCAAGTCTCTGAATAACACTGTTAAGAGACTAATTAGCTTCCTATTCCTATTTCCTTTGCAGCAGTCCTGAAATACATTTTTAAATAAGAAAAAAAAAAAAAAAAAAAAAAAAAAAAAAAAAAAAAAAAAAAAGAGAGAGACCAGATTTTTTCTTAAAATTCTCTTTTACTTTGGCCATTTTAAACAGAAGTTTTGGCTTGAACTGTAGCACAGCTTTGAAGAGAAGAGCGCCTTTAAAATCAACTACATCAACTGTATATTCCCCTGAAGGTCACCAGAGGAGAAAATAATGCAGACACCAAGACAAAGCAAAGTTTAGATTTTTAGGTAAAGAAGATACAGTTTGGAAATTTTCTCTGTATTTCTGGAGCGGTACAAGGAATATCCAGAGCAAATATGACAAAGGCCACATAGGGTAATCCACTGTATTAAATAGTTTTTTTACAATGCTGAAATACTTTGCCACTTGGTATATGACAAAAAAGTTGTTTTGTTGGGTCAGACTATAACATCCTTCCAGTCCAGTACTGTCATGTCTGGGTATTTATTTCTAGTCATCAGTGGAATATAAAAGCAAGGTTTAACTGTTGTAGGATAGGTATTCTGAGAGAACATTTTATTTCTCAGCACTTCTGAACCTTTTTTTTTTTAATTCATATAGCATTGTTCCCTCTAGCCAAAGCATAAAATCCAAATAAAGTATAAATCCTGCAGTAAAGCTAGTAAGTCTACTCAAACCACGCAAAACCTTCAATTACACACTGTTGTGTTATTACAGATTTGTCAGCAGGTTTTGTTGGCAAATCCAAACCCCTAAAGGAAGAGAAAAAAAGATGAGGGGCATCTGGTCATGGAAATCAGCCCCTGTAACTGTTGGCAAAAGTGTAATAGTCACCCAGTGCAGCAGACTTAAACAAGTGAACAAAGTGAAATAGGAAGGTAAGTGGGTGATGTAGTTAAAAGGGGTTGATAATTTCAGAAATTTAGTCTATTTTGATAATGTTTACCTCTAATCATTTATTCCAAAGTGAAAATGAGATACATAGACTGAGCAGTCTTCAGTCACACAGGAAAACTGAGAAGCCAGCAGCACATTTCCCATCTCTACACTTGTTGTGATACCCTACATTCAGAGGTCTGCTGGGTTGTCTGGCTGCTGCTTCGCTTGCCCACACACAAGCCATGTTCAGATTACCATAAATGTATGCATTTTATTTCTGTTATGATCATCCTACAAGTCTTGTCAAACAAGATACCCAAAAAGATGGTGACAGACACCAATCCAACAAGTTACAATCAACAGGACCAAAGTAAAAATGACAACATTGAGGGCTTGCATATACAGCTGATGGGTATGATGAGTTATTGAAGCCTAGCTTTCAGGCTAATACAAGGCAAGCTCAGGGCTCCAATTGCTATTCAGTCTAGATATCATTTCATTGCTAACCTCTTGGAGAACAGGACTGACTAGCTCAGAAATGCAGTCCAAGCCAAGAAAAAAAAAAAAAAAAAAGGCACAACACTATGTTAGGGCAAAGGTTGTCAATAGAAATGATACGATAGGCAACAAGAGTGATGAAAAGCCTGTGAGGAAATCAGAAAGCACTAAAGAATAGTTGGGGGAAAAAAGGATTCTAGTAGAAAATAAAGGAAAATCATTAAGGGTGTCAACTAAACACCTCCTCCCAGGTCTTGGTCCTTCACATGAATTTTAGTGGTGCCAAACAAAAAAGGTACTGGCAAAAACACCAACTGCAAGAAGGTGCAACTGCAGGGATGTGCAAAGCATGGGAAAGAAAGGAATCAAAGATGTCTCTCTAAGTTATCTTTTTTGATGCCCAAGCATGAGTTTTGGTGATGATATTGGTCAGCAGTCCCTTACAGCCATTGGGATCTGCCAGAAAAAATGAAATGAAATACAAGAACTGTGATGAAACATGTGATACATGCCAAGAGCCTATCAACCCTGGGTGAAGAAGGTGGATGTGTATTCTTGGAAAATGTAACTTAAAGTTTGACTCGCCTTGTTTTGTACTGTTCCCAAGGCACTCATTATAAACTGTAGCGCAGCAGAATAAATCTGTGCTTATGTAACTACTTTAAATTGTGAAAAACCGGTTGCCTTGAAATAATGTAAACATAAATAAAGGGTTGAAAGCAACTGAATACGGACAACTTCAAAACAGAAATTTTAGGAAGTGTCACTACCAGTGTAAGAGACTTAGATAGACTGGAACTGGGCTAAAATTTCCAGTGTTACCAAAGAATTGTGTTGGTTGAGGCATTTTGATCTGTGGTGGGTTGATGTTGTCTAGACACCTGGTGCCCACCAAAGCCATTCTATCACTTTCCTCCTCAGCTGGACAGAGAAGAGAAAATATAACAAAAAGCTTGTGGGTCAAGATAAGGATGGGAGATCACTCACTAATTAACATCACAGGCAAAACAGACTCAACTTGGGGAAACCAGTTTTATTATCAATCAAACCACAGAAAGGCAATGACAAATAAAACTAAATCTTAAAACATCTTTCCCCACCCCTCCCATCTCCCAAAGTTCAACTTCACTCCCAGTTTTCACTACCTCCTCCCTGTAGTGGTGCAGCAGGACAAGGAACGCAGGTTGCAGTCAGTACATCGCATTTTGTCTCTGCTGGTCCTGCCTCCTCAGGGAGAGGACTCCTCACACTCTGCACTTGCTCCAACATTGGCTCTTCTCACAGGTCCACAGGTCCTGCCAGAGCCTCTGCACTGTGGGCTTTCCACAGGTTTTGCCACAGCCTTCTTCAGGCCTTCACCTGCTGTGGTTGGGGGCCTCCAAGGGTCTGCAGGTGGGTCTCTGCACCTCCATGGTTCCACATGGGGACAGCTATCTCACCTTTTCAACACCACGGGCTATGGGGGGAATCTCTGCTCCAGTGCCTGGAGCACCTCCTCCCTTCTCCTCCACTGACCATGCAGGGTTGTTCCTCTCACATGTTCTCTCTTCTGCTGCAGTTGCACAGCAACCTTTTTTCCATTCTTAAATATGTCATCTCAGAGGCACTACCACTGTTGGTAGATGATGGGCTCAGCCCTGGAGGCAATTAGCATTGTATCCACTGGACATATAGGGAACTTTCTAGAAGCTTCTCACAGAAGTCCCCTTTGTAGACCCCCCCCCCTACCCCATTACCAAAACCTTGCCATGCAAACCAAGCACATGATCAGTCATAACTTCTTCCGGTCCTTAAGGTGGCTGTTGTTTAGTTGGGCTGGTCTTGCCTCTTTTCCTGAGCAACAGGCAGAAAAACAAGGAGTGAGGAAGAATGGGGCATGGGCAGTACCTATAGCAACTGCATGAAAATGAGGAAGAAAGCATGTCTAAATATGAAAAAATTTCTTGGTTCAATGTGATGAGTTTTCTTTGCATTCACTGTTGTAGCTTCAGTTTATCAAAAGTAAAGAAAATTTTCTAATTTTTCAAGTACTTGTTTATGCATGTTGAAAGTAACACATGTAACAGATATATATGTAAGGGAAATTTGATCTTTTGCATAATACTCACACCAACACCTTGTATGCCACTTGTTGAGTTTCTCCGTCCACATACAGCAATGCAGCATAATCAGTGTGGGGTTTACTTTAGCAGAAATAGCTATTCAGCAGTAGCTCTTGATATACTTCAAGGCTGGATAACACAGTCTGAAGGTCAAGTTCTGACTTCTTGAAGCCTAATTTATTCAAGAGGAGACTAAAGTACTAGAGCTAGAAAATGGCCAAGCACTTTCTTCAATTGATGAAAAAACTGGTTTTTTTCCCAAAGGATTTCTGCCCACAGAAGAGGATTATGAACAGAGTAGGGCACTAAACACTGCCAATTTCCTTGGTTACTGTATGAAGAATGTTAGATGTTCAAAGAAAGCAAGAAGAAACTGAAAAAAAAAACATATCAAAGATCCGTTCAAGAACTGAAGACACAGAGGAGACAAAGTGCAACATTAATTGTACCACTAAACCTTGTCAAACTATACAAAGGACAAGTAATGGCCAAGTGCATTAAACCACTGAGATTTTTAAAAAGAGTTTTAAAAAGCTCTGTACACTTACTACTCACCCTCTCATAGGCACATACACACATATATCTCTATCTACCCTTCACGGCAACTATTCAGCACAGTGCTTTACATTTTAAATTCCATGACCACTGATGATTTTGTGTACAAAATACTCTGGAAAATCTGATTGCTTGTAGAGACTGGAATCCCAAAAGGATAGAAAAAACTCCCTTTCCCTGCCCTCACCTGAACCATAGGGACTGCTAAAGTTAGTCCCATTTTGATTTCATTTATATATGTGGGATCATTTTTGTACACAATAAAAAGCATAGGAAGTTTTACTGGTTTCATTCTAGTCAAAGCAGGAACTGGTCAACCAATGTATGATGGCTATACCAGAATCCACTTTTAGGTGCCTGCTTGAGTATAAGGAGTACATATTCAGTGCAAAAATTAGTTTAAAATTCTTTTCAAGAATAGTTTCAGATCTAGATTTATTTGGCCTACATCATAAGGAAGGGGATGAGTGCTGCAATACTTTCCCTGGAGGAGGCTCTGTGAGTAGCTCTCTCCTAAACAGTCCCTGGACCTAACCAGAGTTCTTCCACAATGACAGAAAATGCTGGTCGCCACCCTCCTTTCCTATCATCCATCATTGAATCACTAGCCTCCCCTCACCCTCTGTCACAAGCAGGTCACTTAGTATCTGCAAGTACTGTACAACAGCAGACTGATTTTTCAGCAGTTTATTAATCCTTTCAGAGATAACATGAAAGTTGCATGCTCCCTCAAACAAGGATCTGAGGTAGATACTTGTAAAGCTAGTTTCACAAAGTTTTATGTATTAGAAGAAAGCAGGAATTCCAGATCACCCCAAACAAACTGTAGCTATCCTAGCACATGTTAGATACACAAAGGTGGCAAGATCTTTCTGTAAGCCTACATACTAGCTTGGCCTTCTAACAATCTTAAACATAAACTTCTTTCAAAAAATACACTACCATTCCCCTGAATTCAGTTTGGATCTCTTCCCATTCCCATATATATTCCTCCTTCTCCACCTTCCTCAACTCTTTTTCTGGCCCAAAACCTTTATTCAATTTGTAACAAACTCTGCAGATAAAGAAATAGCCTATTGTGACATTTTATGCTAGTAATTTATGTCTAAGACATAATTTTGTACTGAATTTCCAATCACGCCCATCCTAATGATTTACCTGTGATTATCACCACAACCTTGTCTCAGATCCCTAAATAATTCATTAAGGAAAATATTTCATTTTGAATAAAGACTTTAAATTCAAAAATTTCACCTCAATCACCACAGTTTTATGACCACTACTCCTTAAGCCTTTAAAAGACTTTAAAGACCCATTCAAGTCCATCTCCCACTCTCTCCATCTCTAATAAACGTCTCAGCTGTCTTCAAAACTTTGCAGGATGCTGCCCTTATATTACTGTACTACAGAAATATTTTATTACTGTTTCATAGAACAAAGAATCCTAGAAAGGCTTGGGTTGGAAGAGACCTTCAAGATCATCTGGTTCCAATCCCCTTGCCATGGGCACGGACACCTTCCAGCAGACCAGATTGCTCAAAGCCCCATCCAACCTGGTCTTGGATTATACTACTTATAATTGTATTTCTTTTATTTCTATTACTGAATGAAAGACAAAAAGAGCACTAGTACTGTTTTTACATTTTTAAATTACTATTTTTCAAATTGTCCTTATGAAGAGATGTTTCATACATGAATGCTTGTTCTGCATCCAGTAATTTTATAAAAGGTACCCATTTAATGACACCATTATCATGTCACTTGAAGTGCCTTATGTAAAATTCCTGTATTAGCACACTGGCCTTTCATCTTAGGGATCCAAACACAAAACTGAAAAATTACTTTCATGCTCTTAGCCTTGCAGACAGACATTACTAATTCTCAGTACAATTTGGCTTAAGTGGCCATTTTTTCTTGGGGGAGGGGTAAGTGTTGATCAAAGCAGAATGTGATTTTGGGCCAGAAAATTAGATGGAATAAAGATGCAAGAGCATCCTGAAATTTGCATGCTTACACCAGTGCTAGATTTGAGCAATCTAAAATAACATCTTCATTCTCTGATCAATAGTTTTTCCATTTAAAAGATACAATACAATCTCTTTAAGAATTGCTGGAAATTATTCAGCTGCAATACATACTGACTATGCACACAATGCTTTTTAACATCATCTGACCTAGTGTGCTATGAAGTTCTCAGCTGTTGTAGAAAAAAACTACAAGTCTCTGTCTATACACCTTGTACACAACATCAGGTGCCTAAGTCTCTACTTACCATGCAACAAATCTAATAGACTGGTGAGTGTTTATAGAGAAGAAATCTTTGGTCTTCGACTGTAAAACAATGTCTTGAATACATTATAACCTTTCAAATCTAATTTTTTAAATTAGATTTTTAGAGGAGTATGGCATTATTAATATAAAAAATAGACATTTACTCTGAGTTGGATTAAGTATATGTCTAGTCTATACATACTAGAAATCTGGCTGTGATAGCACTCAATATACATAATTCCCCATTCATTAAGCATGTCATTTTCCCATCTGTGTTACAAGACCCCTTGAAACCTAAACAAGGCTCAGTAGCTTTAGTTAAAAATATATAACTTAAGAATAAAATACATCAACTGTGATGTAAGTACTTCACATCAGACTTTAAAACAGAAAATATAAAATAACTTTGGGCAAAGTATATTAGACATTTTGAATGAAAATGAGAAAATCTAAGTGTTCAAGAAGTGGGCAGAACAGTCAGATTAGCACATTGACAATGCAAAATTTTACCTTTTGTGAGACAAAAAAAGAAAGACTTGTAATTTTTACAGTATTATGATTAAAAGAGATTTCTTACACAATTACCTATTCCATGAATTTAAGAAATAATTATTTGTAATGATTGATACTCTAAAACAATATTTCATGAGTTAATGCTTAAGTTTCTCTTGACTATGCAGTGTTAATGTAAAAATCCTACTTTTCCAGGTCCTTCAAGTGCAACAAAAAGTAGAAATTGCACCACTTTAAGTCGAAGGTTCTAACGTCCATGAGAAACATGAACTAATTTACAACATATGTCCCTCCTTAGCAGCATGGCTCTGTCCTGCCTACCTTCCTGCCTTCCCTTCCTCCAGTATTCTAGTTCTAGAAATTAAGGTATTTCTACAGAAATAACAAAGCCCCTTCTGTAGAGAGAAAAGATACTTTCAGAAGGAATTCTACATGCATAGACACAACCATCACAAGCCTTAACATGCCTTAAATTTGGCACACAGTGAGACCTCAATAAGGACACATGCCTTCAAGAATTTTTTGAAACAGTGTGCAACCCAATAGCTACCTACCTAAGGCAACACCTTATGCTGCTTCCTCCTACTGCTTCCATTAATTTTATTTTGGGCTTATGAAGTGCATAGATAAAGAGAAGTAAAACCAATAACTGTTGGCAGCTAATTTGATAACAGCATAAAAAAAAAAAAAAAAAAAAAAAAAAAAAAAAAAAAAAAAAAGAGAGAGAGAATGTGCAGAAAATTATCTTACTATGAATTTGTCAAAAAACTCTTGAATTTTCTCAGAGAATGATTATATTCCAACATCAAATAAAGAAAAATCAATCCATTGAAACATACACTAGAGTTAAAACTGAGTTTCCCAGCCTTCTGAATGCTAGATTGAGCAAAGTTACACCTCTCCCCTCCCACACAGCACCAAGTACTGATGTGTGCATACCAGAGTCTAACACAGCTACATGCTGCAAGAACAAAGACCTTCCTCTCCTAACATACAATTAACAAAACCCAGACAAAAATAAAGTAACGATGACAACTGAAGATTTGAGTTCTGAAGGGTTGTTAGGGGGAGGAAGAGAGGACTGGGAGGTAACCACAAGATTGAGAGGATGAGAGCTGAGAAGTTAAACCACAACTTTTAAAGGAGTATTTTTGAGAAGTGTAACAGAGATATTGCAAATTTTTGGGTAACACTGTGTAAGTGCATATCCTGCATGTTCTCTAAATATGTCAGGAAAAGAGTATATTACCATGCTGGTAAAACAGCAGCATAATCTAATCTGTACCCATCAATCCCAATAAAACTGGATGTTCACAGGCTCCCCCTCCAACTCAAACAATGAAATAATATAACTGAATAGAATATATCCCAAATCAATAAAAGCTATGTGTTTATACACTTCTTTAGACCCACAGGACTAATGCCATAAATATATGCTGCATTCCATGCAAACTGCTCGTGAGAACCATTTAATACTCTAGTAATACTTCAGTGAACTTTCATTTTTCACTGTGCTGGTACATTAAAAGCCACTGAGTAACAGAAGAGTCTATTAACAATGAGTCAAGCACATTATGTAGCAATGAGGCTTTGAAAAATATCTACACATTTACAAAATAAATCAAACTAATTATTAACTTACAGCTTGTTTGAAATAACTTCTCATAAGTTAATATATCTGGCTCAGCAGAGAGTCATATTTCTGTACTTCATTTCTGTGTGTATTTTTAACTTCACAGATACCCCCAACGCATTGAGTTACACTAAGCAATCCTCGTGCAAATAGATGTAATCATTTTGCACTGCTTACACTTTTTACTGAGATAACCAAAAAAAAAGGCAAGCTACAGTGACTATGGAAAAACACTGTACAGTGTCATGCTGGCTCCCAAAATACATGATGGGCCATCCACTATTAAGGCATTAACCAGAAAAGGTCAGGAGAAAGCACATTGTGTTTAAGGCTGATGCAAAACCTGTGGAAGCAGATTCCAGTAATCCTCTGTTAGAAAAAGTATCATAGCCTTCAACAGAGGCATATTTTAATGCAATCATGACATGTTAAAAACTACACTAATCTATAAGAAAAATTATTTCCTGTACAAAGTACAGAATTATAGTAACAGAGAAAAGAGCACCAGTAAAAAAAAAATTATGGACACATATACATTTATAAGCAAACATAATTCACATAATTAAATAAAAAAAATCTACATTTATCAGAAAAGAAAAAAATTTATTACACTAGAGGGTTTTTTTAAGTGAAAAAATAAATACAGCCATGTTTAAACATTATCAATGTCAGAATTAAAAGACTGATTTAAATGCCATACCCTTTTCTGCAGATTTATTGGCATAACTGCAGGCAATGTTACTCTTCTGGAAGATAAACTCATGTCTGCTTTTCACAGAACTTGCCAACCTTCACCCAGGTGATAACACGAAGCAGAACAAAGTAGTTAGCAATATTTCTTGAACCCTAATTCCTCATAACCTAAATATTGGAGAGTCAGCACAAAGAAAAGACTAAGGCTCTAGTAAATGTCATTCCATTTATGTGAATTCAGTCCTACTCAAAGCCAATGACAGAACACACTGGGGTAGGACAAACCAGAAATCAACCAACCAAAGAGCTAGAAAACTTGTGTTCCGTCCTTGGAAATGCCCACACTATCTCTGGCTATAAAAATAAGCAGAACAACATGCATTTCTATCACTCGGAGCTTTGTCTTTACTGTCAAAACAAAACCAAATCATTAAAGACTGCATGCTAACACTTCACACTGAGTGCTTACAGTCTTGAGGCTTTTTCCACAGAAACAAAATTTTCTTCAGCACTTCTGATCTTAGATTTTCAGAAAAGTAACTGAGCATAAGAATAGATTTAATGAATCCATGGAGTTTAATTATATGATCCTTAACTACCTTTATTCACAGCAGAAGCAAAGCACTCCTTTTACATTAAGTAATGCAGTTAGTACCTTTCCAATGCAACCAAGGCTTGAAAAAGTGGCACATAAAATGTGAAATTTAGGACTGTTTTATGAATCCAAGTTTTTGATCATCCTCATTCACGTAATTATTTTATGTATCAAATATCTGCATAACAAATCTGTTTCATTAACCTGAAAAATTGACAAAGGAAATCTGAGGATTTTCTTTCCTTGGACAAAAAAGGTAACATTTTGTATTGCTTAAATGATGAGGCAAGTTATAATCTTTTTTAAAGGTTTCATAATGCACTTAATAGCAGAATTTTCTTTTCTGCTTTTATGCAGCATGACTAAGCAACATTCCTGTTGTGAACAAATTATTAAACAGATGTTAGAACAGTGATATTGAGTATTTCTTTTATAACTCTTGACCAAGCAGTTCTCATCAGAAACATTGCTTATCGTAGCTGATAAGCAGGCATTTTAAAAAAATTATTTATATTAAGCATCCACAGCATCTTGAACAATAACATGTCAGATATGCAGGCTACTGTATTTCATAGGCAGCCACTGCAAGTATATTATTGATCATACATCTGATGTATAGGTCCTAGAAATATTCAGGATTGACTTGGTAAATATTATAATAATCCACTGACTTGGTAAATACTATAATAATCCATACTAAATTTCCCTAGATCATATTTCTAGTTTTTTTCTCCCTCAGTAACTGGAAATGAGCACACTCTGTACTAATCCCAAAGTATCTAAAAGAATTCCCAAAGAATCTCATCTTCAAGACACAAGAAACTGTACAATGACAAGTTAAAAATAAACAATTTTATTTAATGTGATTTTCTGATTTGAGAGTTTTCCAGGTGGCAAATAGATAAGTCTCTGGCACCAGAGAGATACTTCAGAATCTATGGATTCAAAGCATTTCTTTTCATGCTAAATCACTTTACTTGAATCCTAAAATCAGCAGTGCTGAAGTAAGTTCTGCTGATGAACAAGAGGAGCAAACCCCATAAATACAAAAAATACAGCTCCTTCCAACAACTAAAACCTGCATTGTACTGGCATTTTACCAGCAGCTCTCAAATAGTAATAAAATATTGCCAAGGAATCGGAAGTAAAGATAAATATTTTCCTAAAATTTCAAAACCTGTTGTCCTTGATTGAGACACACAGGATGGAAAAAAACTGATAAGAAACTGATGCCAAGTCACAAAGAGAATTTCTTTAGAGACAGACATTTGATCCTCATTGGTAGCTTTAAAACAAGAGCTTCTAAAATAATACCATAAAACAATTAAAATACAGAATTATTATTAAATAACCCATTTCGTTGCCTCATAATAAAGGTTCACTTTTAACTTTAACTCCTTTTACATTCAGTTTATAGCAGCAAGAGATCCATAGCAACTAATCTTTTAGGTTTAAGGTATTTATTTCATTTTATTTTTGTCCAACTCCAGTCCAAAAGCTTTATCATTGTTTCGATAAAATAAAAAGTATTTCTGAGATCAAGTGTTAATTATGTAACATTTGGAATTAACATCCTTTTCTACTAGAGATAGCTATGATAAATGTCAAGTGTTTGCAATTAGGTTTTTACCTTTCAGGCACACAGTCTTTATTTTCTGTGGGAGCACGTTTTCAAAAATCTATAGTACAGCTCCAAAATTTTGCTCTAAGAGTCAGCAAAAAACTTGTGGTACCAGAGCCCAATCCAACAGGCCTTTTATTCAAGGAGTATTAGACATGCTTACATTTGCAGCACCAGGACAAAAAACTCCCTCTACTCTTTTTCCCTTGGATCTTATGAAAAAAATGTTTGGGTAGTAGTTCCTGTAGAACTTGCAGCACTGCATTAGTGACTTCACCAGGAAAGAAGCAAAAATAACCCAAGCCATTTTTCCTAACCCCCGGGTACTCAAGGTCCTTGGCTCTTGAAAGCATGTGCAGCTTTTTGCTCTATGAATAAAATTGACCCGTTTGTCTGCAAGGTGAAGCAAAGGCTTATTTTCTTCAGTGAAATTATCTTCTTATTATTTTATCTTCTCCAACTAGATGAACAGACCAGACCCACTCAGAAAGTAACCAAAACCTTAAGTGCTGCATTTCACTTGGTAATAAAAATCCAATATTCAAATAATGATTAGGTTTTAAATAAAAATATTACAGTAATTTATGTATACTAGTGAAAGCAAACTGGTTGCACCCAAGAATACTAAAAATAACATTAAGGAATATTTTCTTATCTTAAATTTCACAAACACACATTTAAGAAAATAAATTGAATAAAACACAACTTCTATGTGCAAGCCTTGCAGAATCACTTCACCATGTTAAAGTCAAGAGAAGTTCTATTGATAAATGTGAGATACAGAAAGGCTTTGAAAGCCAATTATGCCTTCAGGGAAACCTACATAACATAACCATTTTCTTTCTTTTTTTTTTTTTTTTTTTTTTCCTGTAGAGAAAAGATTTCACTTGTCCATGGCAGGTCTGCAAGGAATTTTGCTGCTGCTGGTGGACAGGAAGGAAATCAGATCCAGCTCACTTGCTTGAGAGCTCTGTGAAATGTCTATGTTTATGCAGCTTTTCACTCCTATTTTTGTCACTAAGCTACCAGATACAGTTGTGAAAACATTGTGCAGATACTTTTTAGATACTTCAAAATATAAACCACTTCTACTTCTTGCCACTTAAGAAAGTGTGACTAAATGGAGTGGGCAAGAATTGAAATGCCCTTAGTAAATTAGTAACTCCAATAAGTGTTTTATAACAACATATGGAATAGAGATATCCTGCTAGAAGAGGAAGGTCAGTGATGTCCTTAAGGCACTGAATATGGAGTCACAAGAGCTGATCTATTCCTAGCTCTGCCAGATATAATGCAGGAATGTGAGCATTTATAGGTAACAAGAGCAAATCAGACTCAGCTTTTGCTTCTGTAAATGAAAAAAAAAATCTGGATAATATAAATCCAGTAAGGTTTATAAAAAATGTTGATGCTATTTTTTGTACTTGTCTTTGAGCTAAGGCAGAAGTTTATTACACAAGACCAAGATAAATCAGGTAAGTTATTCGTGGTGCTATTTGCCCTTCCTTGTGAGAGTACTCCTGTCTGCCTGGCACAGTCACTTTATCTCTTTACCAGAAGAGCCCTTTAATATGTGACCATAGCAACACACAGAGGGTGTTTTCTGCACAGGTACATTTACATACACTTGACAAATAACTACTTACTTTAAAACAACCCCACAAAAGAGAGGTTTCAAAGTGATTGAGTTGTTTTTCTACTCATATAGTCCCTTACACAAAGAAACAAATAGGTCTTAGTCTTCACACAGAGCATACAGTACATCCTCTTGGGGGGTGAATAAGGGCTGGTGCAGATGCAGTTGCACTGAAACAGACTGTATTACCTGTAAAGCAACACAGACATTACAATGTACCCAGGAAATTCACAAAGTTTGAGCCACAGGGAACAACGCCAATCTTCCTCACAAACTTGGGGGATCTTAAAGCACTGTTACACATGTTCCTTGCAAAGCTTTTCGGCTGCCTATTTTTGAAATCAATAGGTTCAAGCCTGACAGAAGAGCACACCAATGAATTTCTGTCAGTTGAGTTATTTAAGAAAACCCTGATATTGCATGGGCTTCCCTCTCACTACATAGCAGAAAATTGTAGCAATTATGAGAATAAATTCTTGCAAACTTCCAGCCTGTTTCTCAACAGCTGATACCATTTCTGTGCCATTATCAAGAGCTTGCAGCTGTTCATAAACACCAAGTCTTAATGTAATCAGTAACAGGAGTTATCATAACATAACTAATATAAAAAGGCTATTTATAGCCCAAGAATGCAGTAATTGAAAAATCCCATTCCGATCACAGGACAATCTAGTGTATATTGATTTCCTGTGGATATAATAACAAGTGAAGAAGCTAAAAGACAGACCTACCAGTATGCAGTATAAGCATATCAGAAACAGGCAGGAACACCTCATCAGTATCCTAATTAGAAGCACAGGCACACCTCTAAGATAACCGATATATGTTTCTCTCTTGAGACTTAAGTATTAAATATCATGTACACTATTGGACTAAAATATGAGCTGATTAACTGCAAATGAATGTTCTGTGACTGAAACAGAAGAAAAGCAACTTCACATGGTTACTAGAGCAGAGGTCTAATTTCTTCTCCCTCTTAATTTCTCCTCCCACAACTGCCCTTCTTGAAAGATTTTTGTTGGCCTGATTAACATTTTTTTTAAGTCTTCCCATTTGAGGTGACTCCCATCAGGACTATAACATGAGAGGCATGCTTCAATACTCTGTCTTGAAAATATCTCTGTTCATTCCCAAATCAAAAGCAGTCCTAAAAGTGTGAATGCCTGTAGAAGTAACAGCTCTAAATATGCTGCAAACAAACACGGAGAACATGGGCACTGGTCAACATGTTATCTTGCTCTGGTCATCGCTGCTCTTCACCACTTGCTAGAGATACAAGTGCCATCTTGTTAGCAGGAATAATCAACTGCTAGAAAAGTTTGGAAACTCTGCACCCTGAAATCCCCAGCTGGAAGCTGTATCAGTTACTGCCTCTGCACACACACAAAAAGAGATCAGCACAAATTGTCCATAACAGGATGCTCTTCCACTGCCTGGCCATCGGTGTGCCTGCTATACAGGCACCAACAGACAGCTATTGTCCTAAAGATACTCATCTAAGTGATCTGCAGATGTTAAGGCACAAGTTGTCCTCTACTACACAGTGTGGTAAGAAGGGTGAGAGATCTCAGATTATTGTCAGTTTCTATACATTTTCTTATGCAAGGGAAACTGAAAGCAGGGAGTGAAGCATGATATCAGCAGGCACCTTAAAAAAATGAGGAGTCATTTTCCTGTCCTAACAGTGACATCTCCACCTGATCCAGTTCTCATTACAGTAGCTCTAGCTTGACCTCTTAATTACATTGGCACAAGCATAAAGATTAACTTCAAAGAGTTAAAAAGGGCATGGAGCAAAAATCATGGGGGAATAACCCTACTGTTATTGATCTGGAATTATCATGTGAAAGAACAAGTCTTCAGTTATCTACTGTAAACAGATACAAAAAAATATGAATGTATAAAGAATATTAAATTATCAATCACAATTCAATACTATTCTACATGGATGATCAAGTTAATTCTATCTGGTGAAAACTGACCAGGTTAAGCAATGGTGGGTATATGGAGGCATGGGGTTTTTTTCAATATAAAATTGAAATTTTACCTATTGTATCAACATTTATGTACAAAAGTAGGATAGCAATATCCCTCTGCTTCTTTCTATAGTTCTCAAGCTCTTATTTGAAAAGATAGTAACTCTCAGAACATCAGAGACACAGCAATCCAAGGATATGCTAAAAACTGCACCAGAACTAGTAAAAACTGATCTGAGCTCCATTCTTCAGTTAATAGCCCAACACTAGAATAACAAAGTTTTATGATGATAAAATCATGAAAATTCAATCATCTTACACACTTTTTAGTACTGTAAAATGTATGGTAAAGCTCCTTGTACTTTCTCCTTCTCTGGCACACCTTTTCATTCAAAAGGGGTTGTAGACCTTTATCAAGAATCATCTAAGTTGTCAACTTTACTAAACCTGTAGCATTTAAGTAATTTAACTATTAATCATTGACTACCCTAGACTTATTCAGTGTAACTATAAACTGTTTGTAAAATAAAAATAGCAGCAGCAGCTGATATAACCCAGATGTTTAAAATACTGGGCAATGACACAACAAAAGTAGACCAGAACAGAACTACAGAAGTTCTATAAGACTAGAAAAGAACATTGAGGAAAAACAAAATGGAGAAAAAAACCCCACACAAAATACTTAAGGCTTGATCTAATTTTGTGAATACTACTAAACACTGTTCTGATTAATCTAGACTCTGTGTCCCAGGAAGTCAGAGGGGAACGTGTATCTGTTGTGATCAAAGACAGTTCAGACAATGGTCTGTAAAAGGAAGATGCCAATAGGGTTCTGGTGTTACAATACTGATCTCCTTACCACAGCATCATTTACTGACAATGCCATCAATGAGAAGAAACCTTGAAAAAGATCTGCCAATAAAATATTTCTTTAATCGTGGATCTGTCTAAGGCAAGTATTGAGTGGCTACAAAATGACCTAAACTTTTCAGTTCTCCAGTCTAACCCTAAATAAAAGCACTCATCTCTGGAAGCAATTACAAATAAAAATGTGTTAGTATCTATCACATCTCATTTCCTTCTGAAAATTATGAAGATTCAAGCTCCATTCATGAGAGTTTAATCTTTTAATGTCAAATTCAATAAAACTGAATTATCAAAAGTGACTCAGCAGCATTAGAGAAAAGGTTCCCTGCAGTTTCTTCTGGCTTTAACTGACAAGTCTCGTGTATATTCAAAGAAGTTGACACTTTTTATCATCATCTGCTCTAGACACCTTGTAATGACATAGAGACATCACAGGGCCAAAATGCCAGGTAGTCAACAGAGAATTCAAGAGATAAATATTAAAGGTTCACTTTTTGGAAAAATCAAGGTTTCAAAATTTACAGAGGTTTTTCTAGACAAGTTATTAGATCTACTGCAACATCACAGAGATTTCTAGTTCAAAACAGAACTTCCCAAATAGCACAGAAGAGGCACCTTCTTCTACTGAGAAAACTGGCCTAAAAGAAAAGATAAGAAACTTCAGGTTTGACTTTCAGGCTGATGAATTGAAAGCTACCAAAATCCAAAGGATTGTTAAAATTGTTCCAATCTTACAAACACTGGCAATATGTCTACCAAAATCTTCGACAGTACTGATGTTTTTTTTTATTTTATATAAGTAAAAACTGTGTAACTTAAAGCCTAACACCTTCCTGATGTTACCAAATTCAGCAACAAGCTTGCAGAGGCAATATCTTAGTAACCACAAAGTTAGAGTGCCCTTGTTTTCTTGTCTATTAGAATGGAAAAAAAAAAAAAAAAAGAAAAGAAAAAAGACATGGCATTTTTGTGAAGTTAGAATATTTACAGTCTCAATGTTTACAATCTTTGTTTGGGTTGCTTTTGGACAGTAACAAAGTGAAAGAAAACATTGAGGGTTGATGTGAAGTTTGACAGAAAGCAACTAATTTCAATGTAAAGAAGATAAAGCAAAATACAAAAAGAAACAAACAGGTGATATTCTGACTTTTCCTCAGGCTGATGTTTCAAACTGCTTGTGATAGAGCACCTCCAGTACAAACCAGGCAACATTCCTGATTGCTAAAACAAGAAACTGTTCAACCTTGCCTCCTGATTTTTACCTATGTAGACAAGTGACTTTCTGTCACAGTGTTAAGAAGACTGGTCAAAGCACAAAGGTACCTGCATTAAAATATCAAGTTTTAATATGGCTCTAAATAATTCCAATCTACTGTAATATCAATAAATCTTTCCTTGGTGGGCAGGTACAACCGTATAAATGAAGGACAGAGCACAGGAACTGGAGCAGACCACCAAAATAAACATCACAAAAAGGAATCCAACGGAATCCTTTTTTCAATCCTTGTATTAGAGACTTCATTGAGCTCTTTTAGTTGGTTCTGTACAAAATGTTTTTACTCTTAATCTATAAACTGGTTGGAAGGATTTTTTTTCCTTCTCTTTAAAATCCTAAATCTTTTTTGTGTAATTTAAGGGTAAGATATGAGGAAAACTGATATATGTTCAGAGGCTGTAAAGAAGAAAAGATTTGAGAACTGATAACGGAGGATGTGTAATTGTCTCCAGCTTTGAAGGAAATCTGGTAAGAAACACACAGACTGGAATTACAGAGTAAATTCAAGTAATGCCTCTTTTGGTTGGAAAAGATGTCTCAACCCTTGGAAATTAATTAGGAATTTATAAATCATTGCATTTCAGAAAAAACCTTTTTGTTTTTGCATTGCTTGAAAGTCAAGAGTAAATAGATATTTCAGCCAAAAAAAACTGTCATGAAAACATTTAAATACCAAAGACTCGGCCCTATATGCCTGCTAGTAGAATTATATGTATTTTTAAAGAATGAAACTCCAAGCAGATACATTAGAAAACCTTGAACTATAGCTGTAAAAAAATATCACAACAGTCAACACTCAATATTACTCATAAACTTAGAATAGCTAAAATTTAAAAATCTACTCTTCAATATAGTTCCTGTTAGCTTTTCTTTGTCAAAGAGCTTTACGTGAAAATCTTTATGAATACAAAAAGCAAAGTCAATTCCACTACAACCACATGTATTTGAGGTCTCTGTACAACTGATTTCCTGGAAAGAACATTGTGGGAGTATATTTGGATTCTACATGATAAAAATATCTACTTGTTTAGAGCTCTTTTGTCAAGAAAGACAAAAGAGGCAAGGTAAAATTTCAGATTTTCTTCACCTTGAGATTTACTTGAGTTTTATTTTTGCACTTCTAATTTAATTTAAAAAAACAAGGTACTAATTACCTTGAACTACTTTTGTCATGAAACACTTTTTTGGTTTATCCTTGAGCAGGGCAAGAACTGTCACTGCAGTGCAAATATTCGGGTTTTGTTTTCAGAAAGCATTTAAAACTAAGCTTCCATAAAGCTACAATAACCTCTTCTTAGTTCATTTGACCAAAGGCAACAAGGTTTTCTTACAATTCATATTTTTCCCTACTAATATTTATTTTGATCATAATTAAAGACAGAAGTGCAGTATTTTATATTTTTAGTTCTTTGTAATTTCTTACAGAACACAGGCTCTGAGACACTAGATTTTCCATATGAGTTCATGAATTCCACCTAATAGCAGCAGATGTTTGATTCCTCAGAGGAAGACAACATTTCCCACCATCCACCAAACTGACCATGCTGTGCTGGACATGAGGAGAAAAATGGGTTTTTTGGCCTATTCAAAGTCTTCCACCCTGAAAAATTAAATTCAGTTTATCTGAACACATATCATAGAATTGGAGAATCATCAGGTTGGAAGGCACCTTTACGATGATCCAACCATCAACACAAGCACCACCACTGTAACTCCATAACCACTGAACCACCACCCAGCACCAGATGCAGATGCCTCTGAAACACCTCCAGGGATGGTGATTCCACTGCCTCTCTGGGTAACCTACTCTGATGCCTGACCACCCTAAGAGTGAAAAACATTTTAAATTATCTAATCTGAATTTTTCCTGTCTCAGCTAAAGAACACTTCCACGTGTTCTCTCACTGCAGGCACCGTAAAAGAGACCAGCCCCCCATCTCACTCCAATCTCTCTTCAGGGAGCTGTAGAGAGCAATGAGGTCCCTCCTGAGATTCCTCATGACTAAACAAACCCAGCTCCCTCAGCCACTCCTCACAAGACACATTCTCTAGTCCATTCATGAGCCTTGTTGCCCTTTGCTGGACAGTATCCGGTATCTCCATGTCCTTTTTTAAAGTGAGGAGCCCAGAACTGGACCCAGCACTCAAGGTGTGACCTCACCAGTGCCAAGTACACTCCCTGGCCCTGCTGGTCACACTATTCCTGATACAGGCCAGGATGCCCTTGACCTTCCTGGCCATCTGGGCACACACTGGCTCATGTTCAGCTGCTGTCAACCGGTACCCCAAGGACATTTTCTGCTGGGCCATGTTCCAGCCACTCTGCCCCCAGCCTGTAGCACTGCATGGGGCTGTTGTGTCTCCAATGTAGGACCCAGCACCTGGTCATGTTGAACCTCATGCCCCTGGTCTGGCCCACGGTCCCTCCCAGGGACCATCCTGCCCAGGTCCCTCTGGACTTTCCTGCCCTCCAGCAGATTAAAATCTGAGCTAACTTCCCATGGTCTTTGAATTTGCTAATGGTAGGCTCAATCCCCTCATTCAGATCATCAGTAAAGATGTTAAACAAGACTAGGCCCAACACTCCTCCCTGGGGAACACCTCCAATGATCAGACACACACTGGATGCAGCAGCACAATTCACCACCACTCTCTGGTCCTGGCCATGCAGACAGTTCTCAACCCAGGGAAGAGTGCACTCGTCCAAGCCGTAGGCTGCCAGCTTTTCTGATTTTTTTTCAGTGAAAATGCTGTTAAGCACTGGAAGAGGCTGCCAGGGAGGCAGTAGAGTCACCGACCCTGGCCCTGATCGAGAAACTAATGGACATGTCACTTAGTGCTATGGGTGATTAAACATGGTGGCGTTCGGTCAAAGGTTGGACCCAACCATCTTGGGGGCCTTTTCCAAACTTAGTGATTCTGTGATTCAAAGTTATAACACAAAACTCTTCCAAAGTGCAAAGGGGGAAAAGAGATGGACAGTTGTGTTGGTGAGGCAGACCGAATAATGTTCAGAGACATAGACATACTACTTCCCAAGCATAGCAGCAAATCACTATCCTGCTACATGGCTTTTACCAATTGGCGTTTATAAACTTATTTTCAGTGAGTCAACCCCACAAACATGCTGTTCAAGCAGAATGTTCAACGTTTTGAAAGGCTTATGATAAAAGATCATCAGAAGACAGTAAAAATTTCAGCTTAGAAAAACAAGAATTCAAAATAATGTTAATATCTATTTTGAAGTAGAAAGATTTCAGTTGTCATAGGTGCTATGAATAAAAGAGCAGATATTCATGACAACTTCTTTCTTCTACAGAAGTAGAAATTTTTTTTGAGAGAAAAACAAGACAGAAGAGGCATCTTTTTTTTTCCTCTTTTAGAAACACCCATTTTGATAATAGTTACCTACAAGACATAAGTAGAAATTCACTCTGCAATTTTTCTTCCCTATGCTTGAAATTAAAAGCACAGCAGAAAAAGAAACTAAATCAAAAGCAAGCAATCTAAAAGAAGAATCACTGAAAACATATGTAGATCATCAGAGAGGCAACAGAAAGAATTCTGGCAGCTGTCAACGCTATGCACAAAAAAAATTCTTAAGAGTAGCTGGTTTCTCTTAAGAGTTAGCAAACTACCAAACTGCAACAGTAATACCCATGAAAATTTTGTATACAGATACGTATTTGCACACAGAGATGCTAAAAAGTTGACAAAATAAGGACAGGGTGGAAACATGACATTTCCAAGCACAGTTCCACATCTAGCCACCTGTGGGAAGTCAAAGTCACAGCCAGTTCCCTTCCCAATGCACACCTGCTTAGCATTCCCTCTCTTTTCAAACCTGAGTAATTTTATTAACCTGTTAGAAGATTTCAATCTGCATTTCAAAGATAAAAGTTTGAAGGTTGTCATTTGGCCTTAACATTAAAAATTTTAGATAAAGAATGTAACAACAGTCATGCTGAGTCTGACAAACGGACTGCTGGGCCTAGTATCTTGTCTCCTGCAGTGGCCATAAACAGACACATAGGTGACAGAAACCATAGTTTGGTTAAAATGCCTCCACAAAAGTAACAGGAATATTTCTCTCCATTTTTCTGTCAGCTGAAAAACAGGTCAGGCCCTCCAGCAGACACCAGCATTATGATAGCTCACTTCTGTCAAGAAACCAGTTGCTCTTGTTCCTCCTTTAACCAGAAAGAGCACTACATTCTTAAATGAAAATCCAGGAGAAATGGAAGGACTGTGAGCAGAAGTCACCACAAAAAGTGCACATGAACCCTTACGAAGAAGCAGAAGTCAAGTCAGTGAAGATATGAACTTCAACTTCTGGAAGACTAAAGCTAACACTTAACTGGTTTAACCGATCAAGCCTGTCAGTAATGTTAAATATGACTGGCCACAAAAGCAGTTGACCTTTGTGTGTTAAATCATGCTTTCCAGTTTCAAGTCCAAAGATTACCACAATGACTGCAATTTAGGTCTGCAACATGACTAATTTAAAATTTCTTTTTAAAAATGTGACTTTTAGTCCTTTGCTTTGAAAGATAGTATTACCAATTCAGGGCTTTTCCTGCCTCTGCAGAGACAGTCGATACTTCCACCTTGCCCAAGAAGATGAAATTCCAACAGTTTTATCCCACTGCATTAGCAACATTCAGATGCACACTGACCAGAAATGCTTCAGATTAGTATTGCTATTGTAGGAGAGGAACTAAAAGCAATAAAAATAGTCCAGAAAGACACCACAGCTTATAGAGAGACACTATGGTTTGCATTCAAAATAAGGCAAGATTGAATCAGTTTCCCAGACACAGATGTTTTTCACTGGAGAAGTGATGAGAAGGTTCCTCTTTAAGGTGCTAGTGACAGCTTGGCTAACAAAGATCTCTGGTAGGTGCACAGAAACAGCTGTGGCACGCTAGCTTCAGAAAAGTTAATACAACTACAAGAAACTTCAACTTCCAGGCATAGTCTTCACGCAAATCTAAAAACGGAATAACCAGCAGCAGTGTAAGATCTTACACCTCCAACATCACCCTTGAAACTGTTAAAACAGGGATCATGCAGACCACCAAAACAGAGTGAGAAGGAGGGAGTACTCTTAATCCCATAGATGTTCCTTGTCACAACTCTTTCCAGTCTCAAGAAGAGAAGAGAAAATGAGACAGGTAACCTTTCAAAGAGTGAAACTGAGCTTCAACACCAGTAATCTCCATTAACTGGAAACTCTGTGTCTGAACAGTAGGGCCAGGTCTTTCTGCCCACTCAGATCTTCTCCTGGCTTACAGTTTAAGGTCTTTATGGAAATGTAGTAACATCAGCCATACACAGATAAACACACGTGCATATAACATATATCCAGGTACACAGCATTTGCTCCTTCATCATCAATTTAGGTTTTTTCCATTATCCTGGCAAAATTAGAACTTCAGAAGAGCTGTTTGGCTGTTAAAACCCTCTGCTCTATAACACAGATGACGGTAATTGGAGGTGGGGAGGAAGGGAAAAAAGAAATTTTAAGGACATAAAATACTGCCTGCCTGCCCCTGGTTTCACTTAAACTGAAAAAATCAGAAAAAGAGCCACAGATAGACTCTGTGAAAGAACAGTCATGTCTTAAGTCAGACATTCCAAAACCTCATTTTCTACAACCATTGATGACCTACAGAGTAAATTTCAGAATTATGAAACATCTCTATTAGAAAAAGAATTTAATAGGTAAGCGAGCTTTTCCTCAAGCTTTCATTTAACCAATTCAAAAACTGTCAAATAATAACTTATAAATCTTACCTGCTTTTTTCTTGAAGTTGCCTTGGGCAACAGACTGGCTGACAAAACTGATGCAAACGGCGAGCAACACAGCTCGGGAAAAGGATTTGGAATCGATGGGTTCTCCAAAATACTGTCACCTTTCTTTTTTCTCCTATTTCAACAGAATACATAATATCAAGCAATAATTGTAACATCTGCTGTTAAAATTGCAATATCCAACCACAATACAAGAATATTAAGGCACTAATACCACGATGCTTCCTGGTTGCAGCAAATCTTTTTTTTTTTTTTTTTTTTTTTTTTTTTGCAGTTATTTTATTTAATCAGTAGGCTGAATATATTAACATACAGTGCCTAACACTACTTGAAAGCAATCCAAGTATTCAGCTCTGAATATAAAGTTGTTTGAATATGCGTAAGTCTTTGCAGAGTAAGAGCAGAGATATATTTATATTGGCTTCTAAGGACATTAGTAAATATTTTGTTGTCCCTGTGTTTATGCCATTCCCTGTGTACACATATTACAACAGTAGATGCATGTAACTTCTCAGCAAAACTTCCCAAGTATATCACAACAGTATTTTAAACAAATGGAAACTTTTTTTTAACCAGAATTGATTCAAAGTGACTGACAAGAGAAAACAGTGCAAAGCAATCCACTCATTTCTGTTTTCAGTTAGCTTTGTATTGGCCTCTCTGAAGCTGCATCATAACATAAATGTCTCAGTTGCTGCTGTATGCTGAAACAGGATTGTGTCAGATGCATCACCAGGCAGCATTTGCAGGAGTAGCGAAGGTAATCACTACTGTACTTGCCGAAGAGCTTATTATGCACTGGTTTAAAGTATCACATTAATAATGTGGTTGTTTAGACTGCTGTGTACATTACAGTGCAAGTTTTTCTCACATAAAATATTGAAGAGCACTTTGCCTACTTGATTTCGTCTGAAAACCTGCACCCAAAGCACCTGATGTATTTGTATCTGCCAACATATTGTAAGAGTTTTCTACATGTGTGAGTTGATGCCTCCAAGCTTAATATTTTATTACCTTCTTTATTATCATTCCAGATATCATATAGTAATTAGTCCAAAGTGGGGAAAACCATCAGAATGAAGATACTTTACTTACTGAAAATTCTCACCAAACTGATTCATTTAAAGTGCTATTTTGCTTTAGAAGGACCAAAAAATCCTGTAATGCAGTATTTTAAGATGTTGTAAACTTCAGTCTACTAAAACTCATCAGATGCTTCATGAAAAACCCAGCTCATAGCTTCCTTTACTAAGAATAGAGACCAATGCCTTTAAGAACAGCCTGAGAGGCAACAAACGGGGTGCACACCGCTGACAGCGGTATCGCTCCCGGTGAAGCGGTTTTATCTCACCAACACTCTGGGAAAGACACCGCAAGGATAAAGTAGCGGCTGGCTCATCCTGACAAGGCAGGCTCGACACTGCCGGCTCCTTTCACCTCAAACTGAGAAACCTCAAAAATAAAAAGGGGGTGGGGGGTGGGACACACACACATCCGCAGCGGCGGAAAGTCTCTGCAGGGCCGGGAAACAACTTTTGAGCTCCAGGGAAGCGCGGACCGGTCCAGACCCAGGCCGCCCCGCTGCTGCGCTTCGCCCCCTCCCCAGGCCGCCGCACCCCGGCCCCGCCAGCCCCGCGTCCCGCCCGCAGGGCGCTGCCCGCCCCCCGACGGCAGCGGGCGGCCCTCGAGGGAGCGGCAGGGCGGCGGCGCCCGCCGGGCTCCGGCCTTACCTGTCGGGGGGCGAGGGCGGCGGGTCTCCCCCGGGGGGCCGGGGGGGCGTGCGGGGGGAGCCGCGGGGGCCGCCGCCAGCGGGCTCCGCCGCCCGCCCTGCGCCGGGCGCACCGGGCAGCGGGGCGGCCATCGGCGGCGGCGACGTCCTGGCGGGGCGGCACGGCGGCGAGCGGCCCCGGCGCTGCCGGGCGGAGGCTGCTCTCGCTCCCGCTGCGGAGGAGGGGGAGGCGACGGGGAGCGGGGGGAAGCGCCGCCCGGGCGGCACCGAGCGCCTTCCCCGGCACACGTGCGAGGGCGGCGGCGGGGGCGGGCGGCCGCCGGCTCCGCGCTGCGACGGGGAGGCAGCGCGGGGCGGGCGGGGGCCGAGCGGTGCCCTTCGGCCGCTCCGCCAGGCCGGGCGACGGAGCGGGGCGGGCCCGGCAGGTGCGCGGGCCCGGGACCCGAGGCCGCGGCGTGACCCGGTGGGGCCGGGGGCGGCGGGGCCCCGCTCAGCGGGCCCGGCCCCGGGCGCTGCCCGCCCTGCGCCTCGGCGCCTTGGCCCGAGGGGGGCACTGCCCCCGGCACGGCCCGTGACCTCCTGCCCCGCGCTGAGCAGCGGGCTCCAGCCGCACAGCGCCGGACGGGCCTGACACGCGACTCAGCGCCTGGCAAATCATTAGCTAAACTGACACATCCCTCTGTGCATTGGGAATTTATGGATATCCCTCGGAGAAATAGGGAATGACCGAGGCCGGGGGGCAGGCCGGTTACCCTGTGCCAGAAAAGCGGCTGGTGAGGAGGCTGGGCTCCCAGCTGGGCCCAGCACCCAGTCCGGCCACAGCCTGGAGCACAGCGGAATGTGAAAAGCTTTTCTTTCCCTCGTGCCCAGGGCTGCTCCACAGCAGGCTGCTCCTGCTCTGCTCTATGTACACAAATCCCTCTGTGGCAATTCCATGGCTGTCCTTATCAGCGTTCATCCGATTTCAAAATAAAAAAATACCCCTTTCTGTATGAAGAACAGTTTCATGGCATCAAGCAGAGGGGGTAATACTGCATAAGTCAGTCAGTTCAATAGTCAAAACTGAAAGCCCCTGGTGAAGACAGCCCCATGAAGAAACCTTCTGACTGTCCTTGGCATGGTCAGGGGCAGTAACTGAGATGTGGGACTGGTAAAAATACAGAATGTTTTGAGGTAAATGTTTTGCTGTTTTCCTGCATCCGCTGAAAAAACCATCACACACAAGCCAAGATTTCAATTCTGGAGAAAGATTTTTGTGTCATTAGAAGCAATACTCACAGTTTTCATTTTGGCTGAGTCACAGATGATTTTGCAGGACATTAATTTTCAATGAAATGAAGGATTCCTTGTCCCCTGAACAGCTCATTCTGTTACAGCAGAAGTCAAAGTCTGAGTTAACAGTTCTGATAGACAAAGTCTGGCAAATATACCAGGAATTTTACACTGTCACATAATTGACTGGATTTGCTCGTTGCTTGTGAACAGGTCTCCTTTTACAAAACTGCAAAGACCAGGCCAGTGGGGCCTTTTTGTCTAATTGATTCACAGGCATAACTGTGGCATGATAAACCTCATTGTCTTCAGAAGAACAGAAGGCAAGACAACTGGTATAGGTGCTCTAGGTAGAAAACTAAGAATGGGAAGAGAGAAAAACCTGCAAGTGGCAATTGTATAGTGATGCTCATCAGCATTTTAAAAGTTCGGCCACAAAATGAAAATATATTTTGACTTTTCACCTATTCTGTGCAACATGTTACACAGCTGTGACCTGACATACATGGCATGTTTTTGTGTCTTTGGCTTAGTCATGTAATTGTTTTAAAATGCCAGGCAAATAAAAACCCCAATTAGAACGAATAATAGCAAATAAATTAAATACTTTATTTTTCAAAATAACTCTGGTGGTAATCTAATTAGTCATGAAAGCAAAAATGCCACTTCTAGAAAAAAATCAATAAAAATGTAATGCTATTATAGTTTCACTCGCATGTTGTAAGAAACAAATTGACTTGATTTTTTTTTTTTCTATATCTCATAGTCTGTCCTGATGCTTGCTGCTGTCAGTGCTTTCTCTAGGAATAGCATTGCATGAGGGAAATACAGTCAGTGGAATACTGAGGCACAGAAGGACCTATGTGATTGTTCCGGTGTAGCGTTGGAAATGTTGCATGCATGAGAATGTAAAACTAAAGGTTCTCCTGCCTTACTGTCTCTCTGTGCACACAACTGTAAGAATAAATTTGGTTTCCTGAGCTTGGCTAAACATATCTGAGAGCATTTGGTCTAGAATCTGCTCAAGTGTAACCTTTTTTAACTCCTTCTTTGAACAAGTACAAACCCAGTAATCTCTGAACAGTTAATAGAGTTACATTAAAAGACTGGCAGATTTCTGCTAAGACTCAACACCAAAACATGTTGAGCTGTGTGACTTGGTTTCCTTTTCATCATAAACACACTTAAACTGCCTAGGGTGGTTTTTGATAATTGCTATGCTTGTGCAAAGCAGTTGTTTGTCTAAGATTTACCGTTTCCCAAAAACTAAATTTCTGTGTATTCTTCAATACCCAACTCAGTAGGTTTTTTTCCGCTCTTTTAATTTTACTTTTCTTAGTCATAATCAGGTCCAGGTGTTTATCAAGTAAAATTAAAATATATATTGAGAAAAATTGCAATGGATTCAAGCTATTCAGTATGCACCCCACTTCCAGAAAATCAAGCTCTCCAGTTCTCAAAAGCCTATAATGCTATTTAGAATCACAACACTTGATTAATGTGACAAAATTATGCCTTTAATTAGAGTAAACTTACAATTATTACTGACAAAGTGGAGGTTTAAAAAATCCAAAATACCTCTGATTATCTTCAAAAACTGTAGAGGATTTTTGCTGGATTTTTTTTTGTCACTCTTCCACCCATCTCCCTTGCTTTTATCAAAATACTCGCAGTGTATGTATAACGGTTTTACCACGACAAGCTTCATTGCCTTGAGAAAACTATCATACCTTTACACCATCTTTGGTCCTAGCTGCAGTAGTAGAGGAAGGAATTATTTCTATTCAAGTGCTAGATTGAAGCCACAGAAATAGCTACTTTTTCCAGCGCAAGGCTACAACCAAGCATGTCGTCTCCTCATACGTTTTCTCCAAAAGCCCCCCAAAATAAATTGCATCAGCAGCAATGGTAAGGATCACCCTAAGAATACAGAGAATCACCCTAAGAAAGAAGTAATTTGTTCAGTAAAAAAGGCATGCCCCAGTTTATGTGTATTTATTATCTCAATGGATTTAAAATGTGTTGAACAAATGGTCCTCATACAATGAGCTGTGCATTCTTTCTCCTTCTTGAGCATCTCAAAAGCCCATTTATAACTTTGAAAATGGGCTCAAGTACTTCATGAGAGCCAAATTTATCCAGTGACCACAAGTGGGGATACTGCTAGCTAACTTCCTGGCAGTGGTGTGTAAGTCTTTGAAAAGTATCTGTGCTTGAATGTTTCGTGACCAGTGTTCCCTATTATTACAACTTGCACTGAATGTTAAGTTTACATTTATTGGTGAAATGTGTATCTTTTATTGCAGGTAAGGAAAAGGTTCCAAGGGATTAAATCAGTACCACAAGTTTCAGTCATTTCCCAAGCCGCTTTTTAACCTCATCTGAAACTCAGTGTACAGCTTCACAAACCACAGCACAGTAACACTGCAGTGTTTCCCCTGACTACATTCTCTTTTTCTGCACTTACTATCAAGAAGCAGATTTGCGCTTGTTTTCTGTTGTTGTTTGGTTTAGGATTTTTTTTTTCAACTGAAAAGCATGAATACTTTAGCATACTTTTGTAAGAAACTTGAGTAGAGAGATGGATTTTATTGCCAGATTTGACAACAGTGTTTGCTATTTCAATACCAAGTTCTGTGATTCCCTGTGATAGCTCTGTCAGAACATCCCCCTGATGGAATTTTGCCTTGAACTGTAACACAAGATTGGAATGAAATCCTATGCAGGTTTTTTTAGAATAAGAATGATACCCTTCAAATCAATCAAATTAAATCAAGAGCTTGTGATTTCTGAAATGTTGTAGCCAAGAGCAGATAATGAGGTTCAGCGCAGGGTTGACTGAGTGGCATGTAGGGTTTGTGAGCTGCAGGTCAGACATGTGACATGCTGGCTTCTGCTCCCTCGCAGTAGGGCTGCATGAAATCAGTCACAGAACATCTGTAATAAACGATGCATTAGGTGATGCAATCTGTGCTGGCCAACCTTGAACTGAGGCCTAAAGTTCCTTCCTAGAGAGAACTGTAATAGCCCAGGGTGAGTGTTATGTACGTGGGGGTTACAGTGGCTACGTCTGCATCTAATGGTTGTTGGGGGCTGTGCGCTCACTTCCAGAAATAACTGCAGCAGTATATTATGTGGTTCATTTGTCCATAACTACCCCTAGTACCACAACAGCTACTGCACTAGATGTAATCTTCTGGAAGGGAATTGACAAGTGGATGACTTTAAACATCACATAAATTATTAACCATTTAGATAAATTAAACAGGCAACGTTTCACAACAGCAGAGTACTGCTGATACTTTTTACAGCCCTATTTCTGGAACTCCACCTTACACAAAAAAACCTAATTTCTGACCTCACATGCCTTCAAAATACTGCACAAAACATGTAATTATTATGGAAGGAAGGTTGCAGGTGACTGTGCTATCTGGTACTCCATGTGTTTATCCAGCACATAGAAGTTTAGTTTCCGTAATGCGAGCTGTTGGGAAATCAGATTCAAATCCTTTAACACTAGTCATTTTGTAGAGTGGGAAACAAAATACGAGCATAAAAAAAAAACACAAAAAAAACCCAAGAAATGTAGAGCTAAAATGACTTTTTGCTCATAAATTTCAGCCATTTCTGAGCTGCTGCCAAGGAGGCTGAAACAGTAGAATCAGACAAAGCACAGTAAGAGTCTCCAGATACATGCAAAAAGGAAGGCAAATATAAACTTTTGGACTTAAAGGAACAACATACCCGGTCAGACACAAGGCATCCAGCACTGATGGATGCTACTGAAAGACAAAATGAATTCTTTTTTTGGAAGAATTGATGTGAAAAAGAGGTTTCTTTGCCTAAATGCGGACATTTCATACCAATTTAGATCCCTATTCTACCCTGTTCTAAGATGGCATAGATTTCCTGTTCAGTCTATGTCACACAGATCTGTCCTGGGGGGATGTTTCAGATATCATTGAGTATTAAACATGTCACCAGTCACTTGTATTTAGGTGCCTAAACTTCACTCATACTATTTCCTTTCTGCTTCTGTAATATGCAGCTTGCAAAAAACTAGCCATGGCTTTAAGAAACGAAGTCCAGGAACATCAGGCATACTGCAGTGTGAAACTGGATTTTGAAAGCTTTCATCAGAGCTAAGGAGATTTGCTCTAATTCTGGGAACAGTAAGAAATTTGAAATGTGTTCATATGCTAATCTGCATACATGTGAGGGAAGGAAGAATTTTTCTCTTCCAAAATCACTGGAATAATCTAGCCCAGATTTGCAGCCCCAAATTTGCACCAGCCCTGGTTGAGCAAAGCAATTTCCAAATCGATCTACCTGTGCATGTGCAATTTAGAATGCCTTGAAAATGGGCTCTGAAACGGAAAGCTCTGCTGAACCCTGATGATGGAGTCATTGTGTTTCTGCCAAATGACAGAGCCAAACAAATGCTCATCAGTCCTCTGAATCAGAATTCTGGAGGTAGTGCCACTGTATGATAACATACCTGCCACCATTTTAATACATCACCTGGTAGGACATTTAGCACTCTTTGGAATTAATTAATCACACAGAGAAGGTCATTTGCTCTGTCTAAAGCGTTATTCCAAGAAATCTATATTCAGGAAATGAGATATTCAACAAACCTTTGAAAAACCAACCTACCATTCATATTTTAAAAGCAATGTGCTGACTACTTGGAAGTTATTATATTAAAAGGCTATTAATGCAAGTCTCTGTAATTCAGGAACCCTATCTAACAATGCCAATCTCAGCACTTATTACAGACCTAATTATCATAACATCAGTGCATCTAAAATTTTAATGTATTTATTCCCTCCACACGGATGAGTAGATGTTTGCATCTTTATGTGCCTGAACATGTTTAAAAAGCAACCCTAAGAGGGTATTCAGAGTACCTGACTTTAGACAATTATACCATGTTAGCTTGGCCATCACAAAGAAGAGAAACAGAATACTCCAGATGTCAGCTAAAAAAACCGGGGGGTTTAGTGCTGACAACCATCCCAGAACAAATTTTTATTTCCTCTAAATACATAGAAAACCTTAGGAGAACTGTCTTCTGACTTAAACATCTCTGTTTGCTGTTGAAAATTAAACAATGCAATTAATTTGCTAAGTGATTTTCTCAAAATCTAATGGAATTGGTGGCTCAGTAAGAAATGCAAACTCTGAGTCCAGAATTAGTACTCTAACAATCAGGCTGTCCTTCTTTGTATAATGAAGGTTTCTTGTTTCTAAAAATAAGGAAAAAAAGGTAAAATGCATTAATACTTTGCCACTTCAAACAATAAATCAGCTTTAAATCTGGTCCAAAAGGCATATTTCCTTTGAGCTGGAGAAAAAAGTACCTTTTCCTTTGATTTCATGTTTATTGAAGCTGGGCTCTGGAGTTATTTAGTACCTACTAGAATTAAAAAAATGGGGTTTTTTTCTAATAGTCATAATTTTACCATGACAAATAGAACAATTGCATAACACTAAATGTAAGAAACCATCTAGTGTGCTTTTGTGTATTTATGAAGGAGATACTCCACAATATATGAATAATAACACAGAAGATAATTCCAGACAATTACATTACACATAATGTCCTTATAAATTCAGCTTACAGTCAAAAAGTCTTTACAAAATTTCCCTTGGGGTGGGGAGGCAGGGGGAGAATGAGAAAAATGCTAGCTACAGAACAAGTTCATAAATAATTTGCACCTGACTTCAAAGAAATTTAACTTTTTGGTGTATCTAAAGTATTTGGGAAGGAGTACAAGCTGAAATCATATCTAAAATTAGGAAAATTACTGTAGCCACTCAGCCCTTGCAAATTCAACTTTCAGTGTTCTCCACTTCCATAAATTTATCCCAACTCATTATACTTGTCTCAGGATTATGAGAAAGCAGAATGGTTTTTTTTATTTTTCTTCTTTTTTTACCCTACTTGAACTTACTTTATAAGACAGTGACAGTGTAGTTTTCAGACTTCAAATCCACTTGGGCTTTCATCCTATCCGCCAAGAAGAACTGCTGGACTAATTCATCCCCTCTCTATAAGGTCCAGGTCTTTATACATCCACACTAGACATAAACTTGAAATACTTTCTTATGACTGGATTTCTGTGCCACTGGATCACTCAAGATGACATATCCGTCCCACAGATGGACTAAGCACCCAGGCACAGTTCTGTCAAATTTGCCACAGCACACGACAAAGAATCTGTAGTAGTTTTATGGGGTTTGTGTTCTCATTATGGGCTGTGGGAGGACAGGCAGTAACTAATCTGGCAAAAAGCCTACTGGTAAAAGTTCAAACCACTGAAAGTCACTTAAAGATTTGGAACTAACAAAGTGAGTTTGAGGATTCTTCTTCCTGTGGTAGCTCTTCAAGGCCTGAAGCCCATTTTAGCATTTTGTCAAGCCCTGGCCACAGAGCCAATACCACCTATTAATCATATTAAAGCCAGGATGTATCGCTGAGGGTGATACATGAAACTTACTAACTGATACACCGGACTTTGTGCAAGTCCCTTAACCAAATTCCAATTTACATTCCCAGCCTGCATGGTTTTATTTGGAGAAGGTATTTTGCAGTGTACCTGGAGGTAGCCCATTGAATATTGCATTCGATCCAAATGTAATTGCAGTTCAGCAATGGGTGAAGGGAGTTAATTCTTGCATGGGCAAGTATTTTGCTTCATTGCAACTTGGATTCAGGCAAAAGCTGTTTGAATTTCCATGGGGACTAAGAAAGGTATATATATTTTAATATCTTTTATTATCACAGTCCCTTCAGAACATTTCTCCTTTTGTTTATTTGGAGAGAAAAATCTACAATTAAGTGATTTGTTAAAATATTAAAACCCCAGTTTGGCTGGCTCTCAAGCAAGAACGTAGGCTTCTATTATAACATATTGGGAGCTTTTAAACCAAAGCAATTCATAATAAATTTATTCAAATTGACACATTTCTGGTTATAATGTCTTCATTATTTCTTCAGAGTTATGAAACATGAATTGTATCACTGTAACCACAACACTATTCAAGGAAATCTAATTTTCTGTGAAGTCTGTTTGAATAGTCATCATGTAGCTCAAGGCATATATTCAATTATTTTCTTCTACTGTTTCTTACACTGGTGTTATTCCAAAGGCTATAGTAATATTATAACCTCATTACATCTAATTCTAAAAAATATTCTTACTTGGCAGGTTCTAAAAATATATAGCAACATAAAAAATTAAAATAATTACAGCATTAAAATCTATTAGGCATACATTGAAGAGAAGTGCATTTCAGATTATTTTGTATATTTCAAATACTTTCTGTTTAAGCAGTACATGCATTTTATCATCATAGCCAGCAAGCTGGCATATATTTTATTGAATTCAGATAAAAACTGAATTAAATTAACATGGCATAGAATTCCTGAATCATGATAACAATCATTAAAATGATCAACATAAACCAAAAACGAACTTCTAAAAGCAAAATAAAAAGGTTCTCCATAAGTATCTTTTCTCTCTTACACTTCATTTATTAAATTCTTTTAACAAGAGCAAAGTGAATTATAATTAAAAGAAAAATCCCACAAAAAACAAACAAATGAAAAAACCTTTGACAGCCTCTTTTACAGTTCCTTAGGATGGAAAGATTTTTTTTCTCTCACTTTGCTGTCAGAAATGAAAGCCTGAGCTGCAATTATTAAAGGTCTGAATTTGCATTTTTCAGCAATCCAGAGAAATGAGAGCAGGTATTCTTATCATCATTATCATTATAAAGTTCTTTGTCTGTGGATATTCTAACAAAGTTGCTGGTCAGCTGTTTGTTAGATGCCTTGCCAGTCACCAGATAATCTTATAGTAGATTAAAAAGAACAGCAAATTAAAATTATAGCTTTGTGAACTCATAGCTGTAAAATCCTCTGTAAACTAAAGTAAGTGGATACAGTGCCTAGTGCTAGAAGCTAACACAGAAAAACTTCTGAAGCTAAAAATAAATTAATGGATTTGTAGGATCTTGTCTCCTAACACAGCCCTCTTTCCCTCTAGTTTTTTTTTTTTGTTAAGACAGCTGGACTGGGGACAACCTCACAGAACTAAAACTCCCCTCAGCCAAGACCTCCCCAGTTTACTGTATTTGGGACAGGGATTTAAGGATGAATATTAAAGTCAAAAGGACCCTTGATAAGACCTTGCTGGCCTGAACTACCAGCAAGGATTGAGAGAACAGTCTTCACGATCTCTTTTGCAATAGTGGAAGGCAGTGTCTTCTCTGCCACAAGTCAGAGCAATTTAGGTGGCTCTTCGAGTAACTGAGCTGATAGAGTAAAAGAGGCAAACTCAGCTTTATTCTATGAATGAATCTTTACAGACCTTCCATGGAACCTGTCCAAAACCAGCTCAGGCAGACACCCCCGGAAACAGCGTGTCAGTGTGTTATCTGCTGAAAGGTATCAGGAAAAGTGGAAGCCAAGAAGTTTACTGTTCCCAGGGAGGTTTGAAGTATTGATATTTTATTTTCATTTTCTCTTTCACAAGACACCTTTATCTGGTTTGTTTTTTGGTTTTGGGTTTGTTTTTTGGGTTTTTTTTTGGGGGGGGGGGGCGCTTTGGTTTTGTTTGTTTGTTTGTTTTTGTTGTTTTGTTATGATCAGATATATGTGTATCTCTAGTTTCCATGTGGAGTCAGTCTGGAAAGGCGGAGTCCAGCGCAGCATCCTTTGGTACAATACTGTGGCTGTAGTGGTTACTGGGGAAGACTTCAGTGCAGGGCTGCCACTGGCAGCTTTTTCCAGCCTTCACCCCAGGGCCAACCGACTGCCCGTGCTGAGTGTGCTACGATGTGGAACAGGGGAGGGGAGTGAGGCAGTAGGTCCTGACACCTGTGTGATGCTTTGGAAGTGAGGCAAAACTGTATTGCTCTGCACAGGCAATCATCACCATGTTTGCTTCCTGGTCCTGCACAAGGTGGGAGAACAGCTGAAAGACAGTGTCTGCTTTTGGTGTAGGTTCCCATACCATCTCTTTGTCTACCTCTGGCAGATGATGGCATGGTCACCCCTCAAAAGCTCTTGGTACACCTTGCTGCAAGGGAGTCACGGCTGTGCCGGAAGGGCCTCCCAAACACGAGGGGGAGGTGGTGTTAGTCAGGCGTTGTGGGGAACGCTTCTGAGTCTGCTGTGTAGATTTGGGCAAGACACTCTGACCTGAAAAGGTCTTCTGAACTGCTTGGCAGCAGTCAAATAGGGCAGGTGAGGTATTGCCATTGTTCCCATAGTTCAGGGGATTAATGGATTTCCACTGTCTGGTGGCTGTGTAACTAAGAGAACAGAAACAATTTAACAGCTACCACAATTTGTTTTCATACTAGGATTCCATTTTTCAGAGAGTAGTAGTGAGAATATATCAAATTGTTGACCCTTTGTAAGTGGGCTTCAACATAAATTAATTGTTGTGTAAAAAAATGAATTTTATGTTTACACTGCAATTTGTCCCTGAAATGGAGGCTCAATTAGAGTTTCAATGATTTACTAAAGACATTTTAAACATAATGTCCAAACAATGCTACATAAATTAAACATGATGTAATTGAGTGTAACACTAAGTGGCTCATCACTGTTGATTCATGTGGAAATCACTGAAATTCTACTGATCATTATGCATTCATTCAGTATTAATGCAGATACCATATGCACTTCCATAGGGATTCTAGTGTTACTCAGCATTCATTAAGTTTTAATGTACTATTAAAAAGGCATCAAAAGACCCATCTAAAAAACACTGCCACAAAGGTAGTTCATTTAAAGACAGTTAAAACAGCATGTTTCACTTAAACACTGCAAGAAAAAGTAAGGGAATAATGAATCAGCAGAAACAGTTCAGGAAAAAATAGTGTTTGATTGCAAGCCAGACTAGAGTGTTTGAACTAAAGGCAATACATTTGTCCTGTTCCAGATTTCTGAACAGCTACTTGTATTTGTAGATGAAAGTACCCATTACTTAAGTTGAAATTAATGAACAAGTATATATCATATCCTTAAGGTGTTAAGTTCTTTTGTTCACTGGCCAGAGAACTGAAAAGATCACCTGTGAATTGGGTGATCATATCTGTGAATAAATAGGACTCCACAAGATTCTATTCAGCTCGATATTTAGTGCTTTAGAAGCGTGACACACAAACTTTGATCTTGTACGGAACAGGTATATCCTGTAGGTGACTCACTATAGCAAATACCAAAAGGAGACAGATTTAAAAAATAATTGTGTCTAAGAGAAAAAAATCCTCTTCCCAAGATATTGACAGAAATAAAGCATAGGCATGTTCAGACCTACACATTTGTTTTGGCAAACCTTGATGATATATAATTGATAAAATGAAAAAAGCATACTAGCCTCAAATGCCTATGGCACAACTCCTGATGTTATGTAAGGATGAGTGGCACAGAGAGTATGAATGGGGATTGATAGTTAATGTCTCTTTCAGGAAAAGCATTGGAGAGGATTAAATTAGGCTAGAAAGTAGAAGTTCACAACAAACAAAAAATAATTTTTCAGACAGTGTATCATTAAGTCACAGAACTCCACGTCACACAGGAATGTGTCACTATTCAAAATGTATGGGAGTTGAAAAATTAAGTTGCCAAGCTCTTGAACAAGACTATTTAAGACTATTAAATACAAAGAAATCATCTTCACTTTGGCATTCTAAGAGCTAAAAATAGTTGAAGGTTTAGCATACTTGGGGTATTGCTTTGTGTATTTTTTAATCTTATGTTTTTCCCTAAGCATATACTTTTGATCATTGTCAAAAGCCAGATAACCAGCTAAATAAACCTTCAGTCTGACCCAGTGTAACTATTCTTCCTTTATGCTCTAAAGCTAGAGCAGCCTATTGCTTGAAGATACAATGATTAATCACTTGCATTTGTGTAGCAGCTTTTGTGTTGAAACATGGTTATGTCATCCTAATCAGTTTTCCTTTTTTTTTTTTTTAACAAAAGCAACCTCATTCTTTAATCTCTCTTGACATAGTTTTTAAAGGTCCTGTTTTATTCTCACCCAAATTGCCTTCCACTGTTAGATAAGCAATCTAAAGAGTCAGATTTCAATCTAAAATTCTGCTACTTTAATGTCTTTATTTTTCTCTTGGAGATTTGTTTGATTCCTGCTTATGTTGTTTTTCCCACTGATGATTGGGAAACTCATATTTCACATCACCTCCAAATTGTGTTTTTAAAGTAATGCAATAGTTACACAAGACACAGCTACTTCCTTTTCCTGACAATATGTCTAGCAGACCCTTCCTTATACCTTCTCAGCCTTTTATCTTTATTTGGCAGCAAAGATTATGTCTTTTATTTCTATTGAGCTTCCAAGCACACCTGACAGTCTAAAGTATTTTTTTTTTTACTTCAGAAATTTTCTTTCAAAGAACACAACAGCAGAGTTTGAATAAAATGAAAAAAAAAAAAAAATTAAAGTCACCATTTACAGGTAGAACTTCGTAGCCCACACCCCCCAGACCTCCCTCTCTGTGTTCCTTTTCCTGAGGTGCTAAGCCCTAGGTGAACTTGATACTGAGAGCTTGTTCCTGTCTCATGGTAGCTTCTGTTAAAGCTCTTAACACAGCTTGCATAGAGCTCGGATAGAGGTTACACAGATGTGTAAGAGATGATGCCTAAAGAGCTGGGGCCACCAGCAGCTCAACTGCCTTCTGACCATTCAAGGACCACCCTGGCACTAGTGCTGCTTTTGAGAAGGGTTAACAGTATGCTAATCCTTGACAGTCAGGCACCTACCTGTGCAGCTGCCTGGGTGCCCAGCTTGCTCCCAATTTAAGTCCTCTGCAATTTAAAAATGAAGTTTTCTGCAATCCACTTCTTCAACCTTTGCTTCATCTCCTTGTTTCACTTAGGTGCTGAAGTTTAGAATTACATCAGCTTGGAGTTCATAGCATAGGATTTCCTTTTTGGTACATGCACTTTGAAACTGCAGGTGGCCAAATACACTTCAGTTAGCAGAATGCAAGTGTTTAATTAGCTTTTAGCAATTGAAGCAATGGAATAGTGTCTGCTGATCAGACCAATCATGCTGTTTAACCAAAGGTGACCAATTGCGGCTCCCTCTGCATTCCATCTCCTCATTTAATTCAAGTATTTCATTTAGAAAACTGCAATCAGCCCAACTATTTAAAATACTGCTTTTATTGCATTGTTGATAAATCAGAACTATATAAAGCCTTAAGCAAATGGGAAATAAATGCATTTTTTCCTGCTTTGCCACTTCAGATTAAATGTGACTATAGCCTGTTTAGATTGTAGTCTTACTTGCTCAGGATCACAGGGGGAAGAAAACAAAAAAGAGATATTAACAAACAGGCAGACACATGTAGCTGTGGGGAAATTGCGAAATTCTGAGTCAAACCATGGTTTATTAAGTATTTTTTAACTAGAAATATTGTAACCATTAATAAGTACTCTAGTGGTTAATGTACACCAGCACTAGCACACTGAGTACACTAGCACTTACAAAAAGCCACTGTTGGCCAGATTTTTCCTAATAGCTGTTACAGGTTCTGTGGACTTAACTCTCGCTCAGCCCTGAGCTGATTGTCTGCTTCAATTTCTTTATACTCCTTTGGATGTTCACCACCACATACACAAGCCTAGTCTTTAGTATTCACATTCCTTAAACTATTCTTGTGAAGATTCTTGTCACTTGTGAAGATTTCCTTGGATATCTGGTATTTTAGTGTGTTCTTGTTGCTCTGGCTGGGCTGACATTGAATGTAACAGGCAAAGCAAAGTCTGCCCTGCTTAGTACTGAGAACAACTGGTAAAATAGATGAAGAGGCTAAAGAAAATTTATTCCATCAGTCTAGAAGACTAGGAATTTCTGAAGAATGCATTCTAATATTGTCTTAACAATGACAGCTTACAGATCATGTTTGTTATTTGTATTAACAGTGACCTAACTCTCAGTAAAAAGTGTACCAGTTGTTCTGAGAGTATTGAAATGACCAAGGGTAAACTTAAGAATAAGCTTCCCACCCTAGCCCTAAAACTCCTGTTATAAGCATTGTTTGGGAATGCCCAGACACTCATGGAAATGAATGCTTTAGAAATCACCAAGCAGATATGTTGAAACAGAAGACAGTTGTTCTTCACCCAGAACAGCTGCTATCAACAAAACATCTACTAAAAATACACTCTTTGTACAATCACAAACCGGTAACAAGCAAACATCACTGGCATTTGTGTATAATGACACTGCTATGTCATGGGCAGTAGACTGTTCTCAAAGTTTGTGACATTCACAGAAGAATTAGCAACTTACATTCCAGTTACACTCTTAGGGATTCTTTTGGGCACTGGAGTTCTATTTCAGTTGGGAATGATACAGCCCTTGCTATTTCCAGGTCCATACATGCACAATCATTCTGAAATAATACTAATAATACTACTACTAAGCTGAAATTTCTTGAAATTATTAGTGTCCTTTTTGGATACATTTCTTTTTCCTTTTCCCAATGCTAAGATACTTTTTCATCACTATATTAGGAAGTGTGGAACATGTTATTCAAGAAAAGCATCCAGATCAAAACCAGCAGAATTCCTTTTATCGCTATCTCATCCCTTCTCCCTCCCATTTTTTTTTTTCCTTTCTCTTAACTGTCTTGAATAATTTAGGAATTTAGTCCATTAACTAATTTGGGTGGTCTTTTCATGGTGATGGAGGGACGTGAGAAGTGTTCATCTCCTCTTTCACTTAAACACTAGCTGTTGTACTGTTAGCGTGTGTGAGGTTTAATACATCTAAAATTGAGAAAAATATACATCTCTTCCAAATATGCTCCTTGAAGACGTAAAAAAAAATTGCTTGTGTTAAAAAGTAGGAACAGATGACAAAAAGCAATGCAACTTTATGTACAATATACTGCAATAGACTCTTGACAAAGCATTTCTGTGTTAGTTTCCAGACCACTTTTTCAAGGAAGACAAAACGAAATTAAGTATCTAAGTTCTTAACAACCATAGTTTCCCATACTTGCAAATTTCATGTCATTTTAATAAGGACACCTTCCCTCTCACAAAGCTACCTAATCAGAAATTTTAAAGAGAAAAACATCCATCTTAGCTGTGATTTTCAATTGGGTTCTATAAAATAATCCCCCATAGAAGGCATGCTTTTCAATTAAAAGCTGTGAAACATTTCTACTGATATTGCTACAGCTTTGCTTTATCACCAAAATAGACTTCATAAGCAATCTGTCTACAACAAGTGATATTTCAGCTACGCCATCAGCAGCCAAGCACTAACAGAACACCACAGCTCCAGAACCTCAGACCATTCACAGCATCAACAGTTTTGAGCCTGTGACTGCGACAGCTCCAGTCCAAACACACCATTTTGACTTCAGCCTCACAGTCAGTTAACACAGACAGACAAATTAAGACATGCTCCCTTCTGCAAAGAGCTCTATTTGTCTGGCTAGCAACCCACCTGCTTAGCCATTTACGTTTAGTCTTTTATCTTGCTGTAGTTGTCCAACACCTCATAGGATGCAGTCTGGCCAACATTCAAGCATTTACACCTTACTACTCAACAGCAGTTTTTCCTTGTTTCTATTTAACAGACGTATTGCAAACCTTTTGGAAGATTAAAATAGGGTTCTAAGCAGCTCCAACTGAAAATGTTTGCTTTGGCTGGTAATAGCTACCTGCAATAAACAAAGTTAAAAGTATTAGGTGCTGTCGTGTGTGATGCCATGCTTCTTGGTCCCTATCCACATGATTTTCATGTCTTTCTTGGAGATCATCATGTTGCATGTTACAAGTAGCTGGAAAAACTAGGGCTATGATTACTGAATGTATGTCCCAAAAATGGAGACACTGAGTAGTCTAACATCTTGCAGCTGCAAAGTTATGAGAGCTCTTACCTTGACGTTACAACCTTTAGTCACAAGAATATTTACAAAAATTATTTGGTGATGCTGTCCCAGCAAAACTGCTCCCTTCTCCAGGTACATCGTAGTCTTAATTTTATTCTTCTGTAGAATAAATTTTAAAATATTTCTCCTATAGTTGCTAACAAGATCATTTTTACTACCTAACGCTCTTTGCTGATCCTGATCGCCCTGGAGTCTGAACTATGTGCTATGCAGATACCTGCTGCTTCTTCAAAGAACTGGTACCAGTAGCTCATAATGCACCTTCACTGGGGCTTGCTGTTTTGTCTGGACAATTACACTGACATTTCACTTACTTCAGTATCCTGACTTTCATTCCCAAACATTTCGGCTGTTAGGCAAAAGCAAGGAAAATTATAAGAGATATGGCATAACTAGATGCCTCCTGTTGGAAGACATCTGTGATGCCTGTTGTTTAAACTGTAAGTATTCTTGGGCTCAAAAAATAGTCTGTTTGTCCTGCATATAAGGTATCCACAACAAAAATTAAATGCTGTCTTGCTTGGGCTTGCAATTACTAGAAACACCTACTTGTTACTTGAGCAGAAATGTTTTTATGGTTGAATAATGAATAAACACATCAAGTTCAGCAACAAGAGTTTCTCTAGTAGACTTTAATAGAAGAGTGTAAGAAAAAAAGCATCTGTAGAAATACATTAGCAAGATTTAAAAATCTCTTACATACACATGTTGGAAGACGAGGGAAAGAGAAAGTTTTGCTAAACAAAATGCTGGCTAGTAACAAAAAGTCTCATTGAAGAGTTTCACAGTACTATAGCGTGTGTTATCAAGCAAGTTCAGTAACACAAAGAAGAAACCCTAAAATTCAAGCAAGGTGGTTTTAATCTCTGTTACATAAGATGGTATTTGCCTTCAGAAGTTCACATGAAAAAGAAGTTTATTTTTAATATATGGGACTAAGAAACATACAGTAGTACAGTTTTGCAGGCAAAACTAAAGAAAAGAAGCAAGTATGGTTATTTGAACTTCCCCTAAACAAGAAATTGGACTTTGTTGATTTGTTTGAAAAAGTGAAACATCATATATATTTGTATAAGCACAGATGGAGATTAAAATAATTTTAAGAAATAACTTTGGTCACCTTGGCAGAGAATACCAACATTTGATAAAAAACCTGTAACCCCACACACCCAAAGTATAAGGAAGAGACTCTTTTCACAATGCAAGCCCTTTTCTGGCAGTTACAGATCAGCATGGTGTATAGGAATGCCTAAAACACAGACTTCACAACAAGCACAGACTAGAATCCAGGGAGCAAATTACAGTTTTCAAGTCTGTCCCTCAAGACACAGTTAAACCTAGAATGTAAGCCCCAGTTAGAAACTAGAAAAGCCCCTATATCTTAAATTTCACAATTTTCAAGTGAAGGTTGAAACTTTCTTCTGCAGTCAGACACTGCAATAGATCTTCTGAACTACCATGTGAGCTTCCCCCACGCTCAGGATCAACTCCTGATTGGAGGCAAGAACAAGGAGGAGATGGAAGTGGTAACACACACTGACAAGGGACTAAGATACAGGAGAGAAAACAGGAGAGAACAGCAATGAAAAAATGTTCATCAGATCTCTTTATGAATTTTTATTTCCTAAAGCATTCCTTAAAGGGTTTTAGCATTAAGTTAACTTGTAATTGGTAATTGACTTGGTACTAGGAAAGTAATTAGACCTCTTTGAGATTATTGCACAAAAACCTGGCAGCAAACAATTTGAAAATGCACATATAGATCAGTTTCTGAAACTGAGTTACATAATGTTTCTAAAGTACAAAATATATATATTGTTAAAGAATAGAAACTAAATACAATTGCTTTATTTTAAATCAAGTCCAGCACAAAAATATTTTAATATGGCAAATATCCCAAGACTTGCTGCATGCATCCACAATGTAGCTATTTCATCATAGGTGTGATCATATTTCCACCCCCTCCCCAAAATGTATAATCTTAACAAGAAACTCAAAATAGATAAAATATAACATGAAACACTTTCTTTTAACATATATTCTCATTTTGGCATTTAATGCTTAATCTATAAATAGATGTTCTCTGACACAAGCATGATTTATGTGTTTTTGTGCTGTTTTAGGATTAAAATATTTGATATGAATAAGTCCAAAGCAGTTCATCTTTTAGTTATACTCCTAGTGAAAAAAAAAGTTCTATTTCATTAAGTATCAAAACTGCAATTTGCTTTTTAGTAGTGACTATATGTTGTTGACTACTCAAAGATATAATTAGTTCACAAAAAGTATTGCTTATCCGAGTGCTAGACAAATACTATATAGAGATATTTAAAGAGTAGTTGAGAAACATCATGTAGTGCTACTGTTAAGAAAAGGTTTTGAATAGTACAAAAGTTTCCAATAATTTATGTCCTGATTTTTTTTTGTGTATGCGCTACCAGCAAAAAAAATTACAGAAGAATAAAAAAAAATCAAAATACATATCCCAATTACTCACTGCTAAAGGAATAAAACCATCTATTTTTTTAGAAAACCAAGTATTGCATTGAATTAAGATTTCTACTAATTACAATTTTAATTTAATAAAGTAACACGGAGGCAGCATGTGGTAGATTTAAGTTCATACAATCTGTTAAAGTAATACACAATCAAAAATTAATTATTTTATCTAAAACTTTTAAGTCTCTTCCAATCTAATTTCAGCATAGTGCTACAATGTTGTTCAGTCTTGGAAGGCTAAAATCAAGAAACTTCAATTCTCATTTTGTCATAAGCAAAGCTCACCTACACCTCACCTTAAAACTTATTAGCAGCATAGTCAGCTTTATAAAGAGAACAAGGCAAAATATTACTATAATTTACATATTCTAATAATCTTTTCAAGGCATCAAAAGACCCAGCTTGAAATTGTTATAACCGTTGACAAAAATATATTAACATTTACTTGCATTTACACTTTCAAAATTTTGTAGTTAGTATTAAGTTGGCCTATGAAGCAATAATAAAGTGCAAAATATTTGGTATAATATCTAGGGATTAGCCTTAGCTTCTGTGGAATACAAAGGATTAAGCCTGGCTCTTCCATTGACAGCTATGATGTTTGATGGAGGACCAACCTGGAGGCAGGGTGGGGAAAAGAAAAAAGAAAGAGAAAAAAAAAAATTAACAAAATGTTAAACTAAATATCCATATTTTTATCTCTCTAATATATTACACAGTGTTACTTCATTTAGTGTTTTTCTCATTGCAATGGAAGACCTCCTATGGGATTTCTTAACTAAGCATATATTCTACAGAAGTGGAAACAGAAGACATTACTTAAAAATGTACTTTATCCTGACTAAAAATTTCATGTGTAACTATTCAAAAGACGCATCATTTTTAGCCTTTCTCTGCACCTGGTTGCAAAAAAGTACTTGAAAAATGTCACTAAACCAAACATATTTATTAAATAATGAACAGACCTGATTTCTTACTAAATCTTCTAACACTTCTTTATACCACGGTAACGTTTCTTGTATCAGAAGAAACCATAACTTTTGGCACAGATAGCCAAAGCCTGATTTTCAGTGGTACTGCATAACCCAACAGCTCCAACTGGAGTTAATGGGAGCTGTAGATGCTCCACAGCCATGAGAACCACATACCACAGCACACAGTTTCCTAAACACAATTCTCAAGAGAAAAACTGTTAAAAAGAAACCTCACTTGACCCATTTTAGGGTAGTAATTACTGAGGGCCCTATTGAACAGGAAAGACCAGCAACACAAAAGGCCACAGATCTCAGCACTGCATACTCACAACATATTAAGTAAAACAGAGAGTGAAAAAAATTAAAGAACTTGGCAAGTGGTGCCAGGATTTTATTTTTTAAATGGCTGTCAGAGCTGCAAGAAGAGAGAGTATGGTAAGAGGTAAAAAGAGAAGCAAGCACCTGATGGACGTCTCTCTCTCATTATTCAAATGGATCAGATTATTACTCCTTTTCCTGACTGCAGCACAATACTGGGAGCTATGAGGTGTATGCGTTCTACAAGTCCTCTCAATTCTCAAAAGCACTTTTGGGTGCAAATAACTTACTTACAAATAACTGATACTAAATACTTCATTTCTCTGTCCTACTACTGCCAGTTCTCCATGTTAAACATAAAATGAGACCATGTTTTTATTAAATTTGCTATAGGCCAAAAAACCCTCTTTCTGCTGTCAGACATACATACCTGTACCACAGCATATGCACTCTGAGAGTGAAAAGAACAGCATGTACAATTTTATGCTTGGCAAAACTTCAGTGAGTTCTTCACTGCATTTTGTTTGTGTTCCAGGGGTTTTTTTAAGCCTGGTTCAGATTTCTGTGCTGCAGACTGCTCTCCGTTATGGTTACAGCTTCTTCATTATTATAATTTCTTCTTAAAAAGTACAGCCCTTTCATCACCCCAGTCTCAACATATAATTTACTGACAAAGAACATCTCCCACCCACAGAAGAGAAAGGGAGGGGAAAACCAATTCCAGTCATGATCTCTCTCCCCTTCCCCATGTCATTCTTGTACCTAGACTGATAAAGACTATATGGGTCAACTCTACACTAAGACCATTTCTATTAAAAAAGAATTAATAAATAAATGAAGTGCCATGTTATTCAGAATGTAACTATGCATCAGAAGAAAAAAGAATTCTTAAAAATATATGCAAATAAATTCCAAACAGTATTTCTGGCAGAACAGATTTTACCTCTAACGGATTCTGAACAATACAGCATTTTCTTAAAGTTATCCTGTTTTTAATACTATTACTGACATGTAGTGAGAAGCAATTCTACAGTGTATTATATGCCATTTTTACTGACTAGAAATCGAACCCTACCTGAGCATGCTTGCAATTTTTCCAGGAAATTCAGTCTTCCTATTCACTCTAGAAAGGATGGGAGATTTGCAAGCCTCAGAGAGGCAGTTGCACTATTACACTGAAACAAAAACCTATGAAATGGAATGTTCCACTATCTGACCATTCACTGCAAGATTTTGACCTGAGAGAATCAAAGACTTGCATAAAACAAACAAACAAAAATGTCCCTTGTATCCACCTACCACACATCATTAGTTTCTCTCAAGCAGAAAAGGGAAGAAAAACAAAAAACTACTGAATTTCTTTGACCTTCTGCACTGAAGAATTATCTCTCAAAACAGAATGCAAAATACTAATGTGAGGTCAAGGAAACTTTGTAAGACTATGGTTGTCTGGTTGTAAACAGTACAGATTTTAGAAATGTAGACTCTTATACTCAACAAGAGATATGTAGGTTAATTTTAGGAGAGAAAGATTTTAACCAGAGCGAGTAGGGGAAAATGTCCCTTTCAGGACTGTTGACAGTACATTGAGAAATAGCTTAAGTTATGATACCTAACAGATTAAGGACCTGATAAAGTCTAATAAATAGGAAAATAGTCTTCAGAACTGTGTTATCTGCCTGTTGCAGCCACGTCGGGTCTAGAATAAAGCTGCTCAGCAGGTTTCTAAAGCCATACCATTTCAAACCACGTAAACACAAACAAGTCAGATTTTATGGACAAGATACTTCACTGATAACCTGGAGATTTCTATTTCATTTCAGGAAGATTTTGATTACCTTTGCATTGTATGAAAATACAGATATTTGAAACTCTGTGGTGCATTCTCCAGTCTATTCCACAAAATTGACCCCCTTCCCCACCTCCCTTCCCATTGTTAAAAGACCTCCTGGCAGCAGTTTGTGCCAAAACTAACTGCTTTTAGAATCAGGCATCAGCATGGTAATTTTGAAGGAAGTACCACGAGTTCCTTGTTTTGGATGCAATGATGAAAACTCACCCTTTTCAATTTGGCAGCAGCTTCTCCAGAGCGGATTGCAGCCAGCAAGCTCTGGTGGATCTGTTCGGGGTCAGCGCGCGGGAGCGTCATCGCGGTTTGTCTCTTGGTGACAGGGCATGGGTGGTCAGGGGAAGCACCTGACTGCGCCTGACTCTTCTGCTCACTATGCACATGGCTGTCTTTCTATAAAGGGAGGAAGTGGAAGGAAAAGAAGCCAAAAACTTTTAATCTGAATTAGTTATAAATGGAAATCTGAATCAACCTGGCACAAGGTTGCAGAGCAAACTGCTGCCATTCTAGTGTTTGCTTGGTTCAAGATTTCTGAGATCAGCCACATTTCCAGAATAGCACATAGTTTCTCTCTCAAGTAATTATGCCAGCAAAACTTTTTATCTCCATTCAAGTGTGCTTGTGGCATGACCACTTGAAGCCAAATGGATCACACCACTCAGAATTAAATTTAAGAAACCAACACACAGAACTGTAAAGAACAAATCATAAGCACTCCAAACAAAAATAAGTATTACACAGGATAAATGACTATTTAATTTACAGTTCTTTAAAGTAGGGGATGCTAATTATGGCAGGAAATAATTACTTCAAATCATCTGAATGATGTTGCTCTCATTTTTAGCATTCCCTTTATTCCTGCACTTCATTATAATGCTGTGCTACTGGTGGACACCACAGGGTGTTTTCCCTGCACAAATACAGTGCTTTCTGACCAGGGAGCGATTCAGAAACAAGTTTTTACACCAGCTGCACTTGATGGCACTGGATCCACAGTCAATTAGTATTAGAAATAAAGCTTACCTTCTCCATTAGACTATTTTGTGACCCCGCTGTTACAGTCTGTAAGGAGGGACCTTTCACTTCAGGCATGGAAGTAGCCGAGGAGAATCCAGCTGCCAAAGGGACAGAAGAGAGTTCCACTGGAAATTCCTCTCTCGGTGCCTGGCTAGTGATTGTACGTGTCTTATTGAATGATTGTGACCTTTTGACTGCAGATGAGACAGCAAGAGCAAAAGGGGATGGTCTTGAACTGGAGTATGGCTTTGGAACTGCAAAAGTTCTGAGAGTTCTTAGATTCAATGGTGCTGGAGGACAGGAGGGAAAACTTAAAGGCTTATTGCTTTTAACAGGAGAAGTGGAAGATTCAATGTTTTTTCCATCATCAACCTTTTCTTGATCTGCAGGAGGAGAGGGAATACTTGTTTTTTGTAAAGCCAGAGAAGTCAAATCAGGTGATGAGATTTTTTTACCCGTCTCTGTATTCTTAATTTCATTCTGAATTGAACTAGGAGCACAAACTGTGCTTCTGGCAACTGCAGATGTCACATAGTGACCTGAAGCTCTTCGTTGCATCTGCAGATAAAAAGAACTAGGCTTCACTGTAGGACTTAATGGACTTAATGCATTTGACTTGTCCTGAGTCTCAGAAGAAGCATTTGTATTTTCCAAGTTTAGGGTCAGTGGGACATGTTGCTTCAAAGACTCTCTTTCCATCTGGTTGCTCTCAGTAGTAATCTCAGCTCCAGAGGTCACAGTATGTTCAGAAATGCTGTTCACTCTCTGCAGCAGACCATTTGCTGCTGCAGCTTCATTTTGTGAACCAACCTGTATAAGACCCACACTTTCTGACAGATGAGGAGTTTCAGTTTGCACTATGAATTCTTTGGGGTCTTCCAAAGTAAACACCTCTTGATCCTTTTGATCTGATAGAACTTCTGATTCCCAGTTCTTCATCATTTCTAAGAATTTTGGAGGCACTATCTTATAAGTAGTCATCCCAATTTTTGGTATGTAATCCCTTGTAATTTCATTAGCAGGTTTGGGTTTAAGTTTGGTGTCCTGTCTATAAAAAGGGTGACCTTTTACAGGAGAGTCATCTGGAGTTTCAGCAGTTGTTTCTGGTGAAGCAAAATCACTACCATTTATACAGATGTGACACTGGTCTTTTATTGGAATTACTTTTTTATGAGTAACTTCTTGTGCCTCAAGATTTTGTTCTATTGAAGTATCTTCACTCTCTTGATGCATTCCATGCATCGTTTGAACAAGGGAGTTGTTCTTATCTCTGCTGGGTTGAGGGACCAGTTCTCTAAATGTGGATGATTCAACACCCTGAGGACCAATAATTTCCTTCTGCGCAGTCCTTCCCAAATTGCCATCCAAAGTCTGAATTCCAACATCCTGAGTTTTTACTGTGTCCAAGCCAGTTTGATTTGTTTTGTCATCTTGCTTTTCTGAAACCAGTTGAGGATAATTCCTATGACTTACAGAGATGTCATTTTTACATGCCTGGCAGTTTGATAGTCTGTCAACTTCAAGCTTGTTATTTTCTCTAAAATCTACTGTTTTAATTTCAGCTGTCTGAAGTTCTTTCCCTTCTTCTGTTGTTGGAATGAGTTTTATATCACTGTGATCTTTAAGTTAAAGAAAGATTCCAAAATTAATACAAATGCCAAAAAAGATTCAATCTTCCTCATTACATCATGAAGCTCTACATCCAGTGTATTTAATAACAATTTCTAGCTTCTCACTGGGGAAGGAGAACTAATTAGGGGAACTAATATTTTCCCCTAAACCTTGTAAAGGCTATTTAAAGATATATTTATATTTGACTAATATTGCCAAATATTTGTATTGTAACTCAGGTATTCTTCCTTAATAAATAGATTACAGATGCTATGCATCAACTTAATAGAAAAAAACTATTCTAGAACAATTTAAAAAGTGCTAATGAATTTCAGTTCATTATATAGGCATCACTGACTCAAGAGCTCAAGGACTACTCAATATCAAGTTAGATGTAGTTTTTATTTCGTTTCACACATCTGTGGCTCCTGTTCTTTAGTTTTAATGTTATAAATCTTGTCAACTACATCGTATTTGTACATGGAAACAATTGAAACACACATGGACAAGAATAATTTGCCAAACCTATTTTTCCTGCCCTTTAGTTGGTCTGATAATTAAGTTTTCTACCCCTGGACTAAACATGTGATCATCGCCCAAACACATGAATATTTTAGTCAAAATGTTTTAAACACAATATTGGGAAAAATTAAATTCTTCAGGAATAGTCATATGGAGTGGTATTTTGTGGTGGGGAGAATCCTCATTTCATGTATGCTATAAAATGGCAGTTAAAATTTATATCACATATACACAGGACTTGTGTTGTTATGATTTATTAACAGAGGTGTACTGAGTATAAAAGACTATAGAAGGCCTAATATATAAATCTGAAAATCAGTGTCACAAAAGAGTAAAATAAATCAGTCAGGTCACTAAATCCACAGAGAAATTTATGACCCGTTAGATGCACAGGATGTCGTCATTTTGCTTCAGATCAGTGTGTCTGGCACTTTTATTTGCGCTTAAAAATATTTGCATTTTCATGAAGAAAACTCACCCTAATTTCATAAGCAAAGAACAACTGATGGCTTCTTCTTCCCCAGTGGGATATGGCAGCCATATCACCCCATGTGGCAGGATTACCTTTGTGTCCAGCCTTCCCTCTCCTCAGCAGTGTCCCACCCACACCATCTTACAACAGCATGATGCAGCTTTGACTACTGCTAAAACAAAAATATATTAAAAACAAACCCCAAAAAACCCAAAACTGCAGCCAATTCTTGCCACCTCATCTCAAAGAAAATACACTAGAGCTAGAGCAAACACAAAGAAAATAATCTGATGATAACAATTCAAGTGTTGACTATATAGCCATTTCTTCAAAGGAATAGAGAAGTTCAAGCTTCAAGTATTAACAAGTGGGAACTACTCACCATCAGTTTTATTTTGATCTAAAATGTTAAGCTTCCTGTCTGTTTGAAATCCAGTATCCCCACTGCTTATTTTAGTCTGTAGTCCTCTGCAAAGCACAACAGTACATTAAATATGCTGGTATCATTCATTTCAGTAAACACAAGGAATGATGCAAGAGAACTGGCAATATTCTCCAAACACAGATGGAAAAAATAGAACCGCTCTGCCAAACGCTGGAATACTCAACAGAATTGATTTAAAAAAATTTAAAAAAAAAGAGGAAATGCTGCCATGATATTTTACCAAAATGACATGCAGCTCCACTTGCTTCTGTGTAAGCAGATGATCAGTCTTTCCTTCTCTTCTCCCCTTCCTTTTGTTTACATGTGCAGTTTGAACAAGCCACTTTCCAATAGCAACTCCATTCCAGTGAAGTCACAATGGTTTCTCATTCATAAAGTGTACTGACACCCCCCAATCTAAAATGTGTCCCTGACTGTCCCACCACGCTGCATGAGACACTGTGAATGAACACACGAACTGAGCAGTACAGACTTCTCAAAGCAGTCCCTTTCAAGAAATACCTTGAGAACAGCAAAGAAACACACACAACATGTTACCTGCACACTAAACATCTTGGAAATGCATACAATACCTATTTCCCTCATTTCATGGGAGACAAGGGAACTGCAAAAATGCTGAATAAAGAACTCATCTTTTTGGGGGTGGGGAGAACATATTAAGTCCTTGGCTTCAAAAGGTAAATGAAAAAGGTAAAAATACTTAAAATTTCTTAATAAAAAGTTATTAAAACTTCAATCTTTGTTCAAGAGATTTTTATGATATGTAATTAGAAATAGTGGCATTATGAAGATTGCAAATTATTTGCCGCATCAAATAAGGTCAGAACCAGTGCCTTGAGCTGACACATCTGCTTTGAATCATTTAAAATGATACATTTCTCAATAACCATCCCTGCTCGTGTTGCCTGTATAGTCACAAACATACTGTAAGTGTCTCATAAACCCCTTAATAGGAGCTTATGCTCTCAAAGTTATTGTTGGAAGAAAGTTAAAGCTCAGTCCTGCACTCTGTACCCTCACTCAGCTCTGCTCCTTTTAACACAGCTGGGTGACTGAACTAAAACTATTAACAACAGGCTGAACTAGATTTTTAATTAAAAATTAAAAAAATTTAAGGAATTAAAAAAAAAATCAAATCAAAACCCATCAAACCCAAAAGCCAGAAAACACAATGGAGTATCATTATAGAAATTAGCGATTTTGACTGGAATATTTTGCATCTATCCCTGGCTTGATTAAAAAAAAAAAAAAAACCTCTTAAAGTAGCTAGATGTTACATATAAGATCAAAGTTATCTAAAGTTTTCCAGAAATATAGTGTCAGAGAAACCCTACTCCTCATTTTGGAATCCCCAAGATATTTCAGGAAGCAACTGCCAAACTCTAAAGCCAGAGTGCAGTACCTTCTAGCTGACTGTCCCCAGGACTATAAGACATGAAAGGTTACTACCATTCACAGGGAGGAAAGGAAAGAAACATCCCCTGGACAATTAGGCAAACTGGCCCAATAACACAGGCCTGATAAAACTGCAAATTCAAGACAATTTATTAGATCCCCAGAGAGGAGAAACACCCAAGCAACTGGGACAGTATTCACCAGGACAGAGTATCAAAGATTTTTGCAAAGCCACATTTGGCCTTGGACTGACAAAAATGTCCCTTCAAATACAAGCTAAACCTCTCTTTACTACCTTGGAAGTTGTTGGCTACTAGGGCAGTCACACGTTTTGGCTTCAGTACTATAATCGAAATAGTTCTTTCAATTTAATTTGGGAACAGTAGCCAGCTTAGTTGCCCCAGGGAACAGAGAAATAGTGAATTACATTAACACAATGGGACTTCTCTGGACAATCAACATTTATTTCAAGCAGGCACTAACTCATGTTGGAAACCTGCTGAGTCAGGTAGTTTAACAAACATGCTGAAGGGCAAAGGTACAGCATCACCAGAAGGGAAAAAGAGCGGTTAAGGAAACTAATGTGTTTATTCTTTAAAAAAGCTGAATTAACTTGTTTTCCTGAGAGCAAATGGATTGAGACAGGTCAAGACCACATATAAGGAAAAGAAAAAATAAAAATGAGAGCAAAAACAAATATGCAAGCAATAAGAATCATGCCCAAAAGAACAGAAATGGCTGATCTATCAATTTTCCCCCATCTACGAGAATGAATTTGAGTATTTTTATTTAACTAATCAATCCAAATTTTTTTTGCAGCATGCTGCTCTAGTAAATACAGTGGGCATTTTAGAGCTGGGTTCAGCTTTTCTGGGTTCCAGCTGTTTGAGTAGTAAGGAAAGGGAAGATTAAACAGAATAGACTGCAGAACACTTCATTGTCATTTTTGTTGAAAAGCTTCATGAATTACTGTGCAGAGAAGAGTGCTACAATGAAAGCTAAACATATTAAAGCTCATTCCTCTCTCACAATTCTCTATTCTGTGCTTCACAATGAAACAGCACTCTGCGTTTTATTTGCCTCCCCCATTGTCCCCCAATGCTCCTTTCTTTGTCACAAAACGTACTTACTTGCCATCTGTGCTCATATTTTCTTGTTTTTCTTCCTTTAAGCTTTGCGAGTTGTCTATGGGAACACTGCCAGGAACAGGAGCTGATGAAGCAGGATCGTTTTTGTCATTTTCCAGTGGTACCTCAGCAGAGCTGAAGGCTGCAATAACCTCTCCCATCTCAGGAGAGGTATTGGTACTTCCACTGTCCTCTCCCTGTTGCACATTTATCTCTTCCCTTTCATCGATTTCTTCCAGGTTGTATTCTGAGCTCCTTATATCTACACTCACAAAAGAAAGGAAAAGAAAGTAAAAATACTCCCAAACCAACCTGCTGTTTTCAATGCAGGTTGTAGATTAAAAGGGACTGTTCAAGGCAGCCTAAATAGTTTGAAGAAGGAAAACTGACTTTTTTTTCATAATTCAGGTAAATTTTAAAAAAATAATTAAAAAAAGAGATCCATTCAGACTTTACAGAATTCTCTGGTTCTTTTTAATTCTCTTTTGACACAAGAATATGCTGATCACCATGCTACTGTCCATCTGGTTCTGTCTCTGTACCTACTGTAAAACGTTTTCCATATTTAACCCAAGTATTGAATTAACATTGTTAAATACACTTCTATCTCATAACCCCAAATTTCATGGAGGTGGACAGTTGCTTTTACCCAGACTTCTTGTACTTCCATTAGCTCTCCAATGAGTTTTAAAATTTACAGCTCCTCTATATCAGAGTAGGAAAGTTCTAGAACTAAAGAGTAACCCAAATATCAACTTTGCCCATAGTTTGAACAAGTTTCATCACCACTATCAAAAATTTCCCATAACCATCCTAAGTGTATTGAAATGTCTTGTGCAGTGCTTCATGTACCAGTAGAAAAACAAAGTTCAGAGAAAAGTGCTAATCCATAAAAATACTGACATTTGCAGCCAGAGCATAGTTAAACTAAAAGGTTGAGTTGCTGGATTAGGACACAGATAAATCAGTGTACTTGAACTAATAAATACATCTGACCAGGGTACTCCCATCAGTTTTGGTGCACTGACACCTGTTAGAAACAAGCCTTGCTCTTGGACAATTAGGTTTCAGTTTGAGTAGTATCAGTAAATTTCCAAGTGTAAACCAAAGTCAACAAAGAAAACAAAAAAGAATACTGGAAAGTCACAGATCCCAGACAACAACAACAACAAAACAAAACAGGTCAGACTGACTTTTTTTAGTAGTTGGCATCCTACAATGCTTGCAGTACCTCTAGAGAAGCACAGTGTTATAGAAAAGTAATAAGAGCATGTATGTATTGGAGAAAGCCTCAGTACAGAACAGAAACTTTGATGTTTACAATAGGGTCATTAGTAAAGAGTTTAGTAATACGAAAGATACTCACTCAGAGTTACAGAAAAACTACAAAAGCCACACATTTTAGTATTTAATTCTTGGTTTTATATTGCAATCTTGTAGCAGTATTTTGTAGTTACACATTAAGCAATGTGATCAACACATGCCCTAGTGCTGAATGTAAAGGCAATTTAGATCCCTGAGGAAAGAAAGCCAAGACTGCAAAGTGCTGCAGGTGAGCTCCTTCCATGTGGTTTCAGCACAGGTACATACAAATATGTCACACTGGTATTGCAGGGACTCCTACAGGTTTACTGGTCATAAGGGCCTTCTCCTCCTTTCACTGTCCACCAACCCCTTTTCCACTAGGGAAAACTCATACCCAGCAGCCTCATACTTTGGGGGGTCATTTTAGTGATGGCAGTATCATTCCATGTGTGACAAGTTAAATATATATGTCAAAATGAACAAACAAAGCATAACGGAATGTGAGCAAACATTAAACCTGCTAAGATGATCCCACAGCCCATAACTGGCTCTCTAGAACATTGCCTCCTTCACTGGTGAGACCTATTATGCTATGGGCCTGAGCCACCACCAGCTACAGGAACAAAGACTAAGATTTTCAGTCTAAATACTCTATGGAAACCTGAATTATACAACAAAGAATAGTCAGAACTTCTGACAAGAGAAATGGAAGCATTCTGGAGCTGCTCTGGCTTTGTGCCCAGGCACTGCTGTCATTCTTCTGCTTTTCCTCTGGAGAGGAATGGAACAAAGGCTGAGTTGTATTTATCCTCCTGGGATGGAAACTTAGCTTGGGTTGGTAGGAGACATTCCTGATGTCCCTGCTATGTGAAAGTCTGTTCGTTGCTGCCCTGGAAACACTTCCAAGCATTGGGGTGGACTACCCTGACCTACAAATGGGTAATACCAAACAAAACCAGCCCTCACGCTTCTTCAAAAATGCTCTACCTCACTTGTCAGCATAAGATCAGCCTTGCTTGCCAGTGGATTTTCATCTGCTACCGGGTCCCATTCCAGACCTGGGCAGCAAAATAAAATCTGAATAAATTTGAACACAAACAACATTTAACAACCATCCTTCACTTACATCAAACAGGTAACTCCCTAGAGGAGCAGTTCACATTCTGATTTGTTTCCAAACCCTCAGTCTATAGCTTTTATAGCTTTTCACAATGTGCAACAACACATTGCTAGGGAGAACTTACAGCAATACTGGCTATATACTGTTGCCTTATTGCTTATACACCCTATCCATAGTTCCATACGTAGTATAAATTGCATGTAGTTTATTCCCTTAGAACATTAATCACTGAGTTTTAAGTAGCCCTAAACCAATATAGTTGGAGTTACAGTGTGTCACTGTGAAGGTAGATATATAGATAAATACACACACATTACATATGTATATATACACACAGCTGAGGACTGACATACCAACTGCAAGTCTCCTTTGAGCAGTAATACCCTTTGCCCAGCAGACAGAACAGGCTGGTGCTACTCTCTAAGCTCTGGTGCTCGTAAGCACCAGAGCTGGAAAGCCTGACCACATCATGCAAATCTGCTCTTGGCTCTACAGCCACTAACAAGGTGCTTAAGAAATACTGTAACCAATAGGATTATATCAAGGGATTTGTTTGATGGAAAGTTTTCTAAAAATCTCTAATTTCAAAATTTGTTTTGAATACTGTTTTACCATCTTCCCTAGAAAAAGAAAAACTAAGCATTAAATAAACTTTGGGAAGGTGAACAAAAACATAATTGATAAAGAGAATTGTTTATAATCCCAAATGTTCACATTACTTCTCTGTCAATGCTTATTCTAATAGATACGGGTCTTCAAATTACTTTTGCCAAAGTACACACTGTTTTTACACCATGGGAAAACTGTCATTTCACAAGAGATATGTTGCCTATTCCATATAGCTCCATTTGATGTGGGGTGTGTGTCTAAGTAGTGCACAGCTAACAGACACCAAACTGAACATTTGCAGTGGGTCATTTTAGGGCAAAAGGTAACACAAAAGGTATTTGCAGCTTAGGGTTTTTTGCTTATTTGCTGAAGTAGCACTGCATAACAGAACCACTCTGGAATGCCAGTCACAGCTGAAAAGAACCTCACACTGCTTCCCAGATGCCTGACAATCAAAGCAGTATTAATCCAAATGGAAGGAATTCCTGTGTTTTTCGTAAAGCTAAAATTATGTCCAACTTTGCAGTTTAAGTGATACTGAACTATTTTATCCATTGTAAACAATACCCAAACATGGATAATTTTCAGACTAGGAATAGGACAGATGTACTGCATCTGATTTTGCTCCAGGTTAATATTGGCTCTCACAGCATGAGAGGGTTTTGCTAAAAGGACCCTTTATACACAGGCCTCACAACAGTTTCAGAGATGCCACCAGAGAGCAGCAGTATCCCATGAGAAAAAAAGAGGCAATGAAGCTGTGCTATGTGACTTACATGTACATTTAAAAAAACTGCACTACATTAAGTCTTCAGCAAAGGACACTGCATGAAGACACGAGGAAAACTAGAGACTGAAGACTGTCACTAACTGCAGAGGTAAATCCAAGGGCTCAACACGGACTGCCCTAAGCCCAGTAAAGATGATTACCTTCTTCTATTTCTTTCCATTACAGCTTAAATTAAAATATTTAATTACAGAACTCAAATGCCTCAAGCAGAAGTTTCTAAATCTATGGAAAAATAAACAAGCCATTTCTTTGAAGTTCAGGGTTGTTTATCTACACAGCACTTGGACATTACAGTCCATGGGAATGGCAAGATTTCTAGCACAGATCAACAATCTCAAGATAGAAACAAGTACAAGAAAACAAAACAAAAAAACCCCCTTGATTTAATATCACAGTATGATAAACTTGCTCATTTTAGACCTATTGCATGTAGATAGTTTCCAACATACAAAATTCAGTACTAATAAACAAACCTCTCACTAAGAATTAATTATTCTCTTTCATCTGCTACAACAGCTACAACAAAGGAATGTTACAACTTCATTAGATCTTCAACCTCAGACTCTACAGTATAGGTTCATACTCCCATTTATTACTATAGATTGTTTCTGTTAATGTCTTTTCCAATAATTTACATAAATTTCCCAAAACACAAACCAAACCCAAGTTTACTGATTACTGATTTTTTATTTTTCCCCCCTTTGCCAGAGGGGAGTTTTTGTTCTTGTGGTACATTTTTGTTTCACCACTCCAAACAATTTGACTGGCATCCAGAATAAAACAGCTGGAAAACGACTTAAAAATTCCTGTCAACTAGCACAGTAACTGAGTGCTTAGCCTCATATAATGACAGTAGCACTCCACAGGCTTAGCATTTATATACTTCATTCTTATTAAATGTACTGAAAAGTTACTCTTTCAGACTGCACTGGCACTGATTATTCTAAAAGCTTTTGCAAATTTTAGAAGACTTCTAGATGTTGTACCTTGTAGCTGAACCCTACAGTCTGGTGCTTACAAACAACAGTATTTCATAGTACAAACTGCATAAATTTAAAAAAGCATTATGTTCAGCAGCTAAATAATTGTATTCCAAACGGCTATACTTTCATATATCACATTTTTCCCATAACACCCAACAAATAATTTAATGTATAAGTAAGTATTTATGCATTCAGTTTAGATTTACAACTTATGTTTCCAAAGGCTGTTCAGATGCCAACCACAAGCCAGGCACAGATTTGCTCCTGCCCCTATGTTATGCAGGTCAAGGGCAGCACAAGGCAGGGTTCTAAAAACAACACTGGGCTTTAGCTTTTGAAAAGCTTGTTAGGAGGTACAAAATAAAAAAACCACAGAAATTCTGGATAGTTCTTCTCTGTAACTTGTGAGAAAGGGGAGAAAACAGGGATAATGTTTAGTTTATTAAACGTAAAGCACAGATACCAATACAAAATATGTTGTATTTGTTTCTGTAGATAACAAAGGTAAAATATCCTTATTTTAGAAAGCCATATTTTTACTTCAAAAGAAAAGTTAATTGATCCAAAGCATTAAAATTAGTTCTATACTTATGACACATCTATAGGATAGGAATGTATTGCTATGAATTATCATAATATGATATGAACTACATTTTATCAGGACTTTTGTAGAAAGAACCCACCTGTTTCAAGCTGCATTTCAGTGGCTCTTCCTTCCACTTTAGTGGAGGCTGATTCTGTTGACTCTGTTACTGCAAAAGTGAAGCAACAACCTTTACCACCTCTCAGTTTCAGCACCAACAAAAGTTCTAGTTAAAATGTTAGATTGTGGTCATACAGACTAGTGATTTCTTCAAGAAACTCCTCTGAGGCAACTGGTGCTCATTGTCACATTTTCCAGATATTTTAATCTCAACTCTTGGTCTTTTTAAACCAGAAAACTGAATTTTTGGTCAAATTAATTACAAAAAAAAACCCAGCAAGTGGACTTTCTCCAAGATTCTTTTAGTCAGTCCATTTGCTATTATACTCTCTCTGATGCAGAGAAGCTAATCTTTTCTCCCCACCCCAAGCAGTCCCCCTGAGTAACATAAACACAACTCTATACTTAACCTAACTATAATTAATTTGTTATTCTGGGTTTTTTTCTGATTTGCATGCTCTAAATACCTCTCTTTCTCACACTTGTGTGAAAACAACAAGATTGGTAGGAAGAGGATTGTAAACACTCTCAAGTGACTTGCAGTAGGGGTGCAAAAGCCCAGATATATGATATTAATTGCTGTTTAATCCTGTGTGTTTGACAAGTGGAACACCTGCGTTCAGGTAATACAGGCCTGTGATAGACTTACAAGGCAGCTTAGGGGACATGCTGGAGATTCCTGCCCTGCTGTGGGAAGGATCAAAGCACTGTGGTAAATACACCTGTGTGAATCCCTGACACAGAGGGAAGGCAGCAGGTTTGGCAGTTGTCTGGCACGGCCTGAGCTCTGCGGTGCCCGTGTTCCCCCTCGGGTGCCTCTGCCCAGGTGCTGCTTCGAGGCTTCCCCGCTCGGTGAGGTAACAAAAATAAATGTATTCTCTGCATCTGCAGTTCTCACTTGAGGTTCTTATCTCATAAGGTGGTGTTACTTTAATGTTTAGCCAGCTATACTTTCTGTTGCCTTCCAATTAAACAGCATAAAAAGATTACCAGGCTCATTACTGCTTTCACTTTGATCTTCTGGCGCTCTGGAGGGTGGCGAGGGCGCCTTGCGCTTCATCCTGCGCAGAGAGGAGTTCACGGAAGCAGAGTCACTGAGCGGCAGGGAACCTTTCCGCACCAATCCCAGAGGGGCCTGCCAAGGGAGACAGGGCAGGGAGATTATTAGCAATCAGTGACAAACAGCGAAATGGCTCCCGTAATTATGCTCCAAAAGTATTTATAATATACATCTGGGAAAGAGAGAACGTATTACCAAACGTATTGTGTTTCTCATCTTAATTCCTCCAAGGAGTTGTTTAAAAAAAAAATAGATTTTTCTCGAGTAATTGAATATATTCACAGAGGTGCAACATAGAGCAATAAAAGAAAATCAGTTGTTACATATAGTGTAGAAGAGAATTTGAATTCTTTTATGCCCAAAGGCTATTCTACAAACCCAAAATAAATCTTTTCTAAAAGTAGCTAAAATCTTTGTGGAAAGAAGTTTCAGCTACACCCCACTACAATGACATAACACATTGTTTCCTTCTCCATTCTTTCAACAGCTGTCCTAATTGACATGTATACATAATTATTATAGATTTCCCTCCTTGAAATGCCTGAAGTTTCATAAAAAAATTTCGGAATGCCTGATTTCAAAACTTAGCAAGTATAGCTGTCTCATATTATTTAACAAAGTTAAATTTAGTAAGTTGCAAAAAAAAAGTTATAGTACCTACTGATGCTACAGCATAGTAATGTCCTCATTATTGTAGGAAAAGTAAAAAATCTTAACTCACAAATACTCAAAACAATTTAAAAAATGGACAAAGGATACCTGCTGAAGACCTCATATTTTTGCAGTCCAATTGCATTTTAAGCTGTTTTAGAAACACATTCTCTGTCTCAGAAAGACAATGGCTGTAAATCTGCCTGCCATTCTTAACTACAGTTTGTGTTATGCTGAAGAAATTATATACACATCTACTAAATGGCCAATGTTCAGGATCCCAGCAATGCATTTTGGAACTGGACACAGCTGCCTGTTTCTGTAGTAATTCTGATTCCTATCACTTGTCTACTCAACAGTATAATAAAATCCTGCAGTGACATTCATTTCTCTCTAGGATCCACACAGCAGTTGGGTGTGGGGTCATCTCCGGAGAACTTCTCTGTGCTTCAGTTAACCAGCCCACTTCACAAAGCACAATATCAAGGAACAGAGAAGGCCTAAAGACAGCTACATATTCTTGTCTCACTGACAATCCTTTCAAAAACATCAGACAATAGAATTGTTGACCATGACAATTTCCAATGAAAAAGATGCTTATCATTTAAAAAGCTACCACTGAACAATTACCCAATGATTCCACAGTAAGTGGGATATTAAAGACCAAAAGCTAGAGCATTTGGTTGTATACAATCAAATCTATAAAGAAAATTACAACAGAAAAGAAACTGGCACAAGATGTCAGGCAGTGTTTGGCAGCTCCCGTGAGATTGCAGCACAATACCTGAATGAATGAGCAGGGCTTTGAATGAAAAACTATCCTCTGAGACACCCTGGGCACCCTCAGTCACCTGCTTTGTCCCACCCTGATATCAGGTACAACAGATCCACAGATACTGCACTATAAGGAGCACAACTGCCCAAAAATGTACACACAATTCTCCCCATCAGTCTAATGCCAAAGCAAGCAACTCAAACCTTTTACAGCAAAGCAAGAGTCACGGTTTAAGGGAGAAAACACAAAGCACCAGGTGAAATGTTCTTTTAAGAACACCAGAGGATAGGAACACAGCACTCCTAATTAAAAATACTTGCATGCTTGAGTAGGTTTTAAACAAGTCAGTTTCTAGATTAAAATGTCACACAACAAAACACACTTTACACTTTTATAATTTCTTATTCGCAGTTCCAAAACAGTTCTTAAAAAGTAAAAATAATTAATAGTATTCAGCCTTTGAATTTATTCAGGAGGGGATATCAAATCCAACATTATTCCCCCAAATGAGGCTTTTTTTGCTGCTGAAGTATTTCCTCCTCGCAGTTGGGCCGTTGTGTTTGTCTCCTCTGTGGCAGCTGTGCTCAGGCTGCAGCCCCTCGGCTCTGCACAAAGCCACATCTCCCTGTTCCAAGGTCTGCACCTCTTGTGCTTCCCACAGGCTCCCTCAGTGACTCGGCTGGCACCCAGCTCTGCGCACGCTCGCTCAGCTGAACAGATGTCACCAGAGTTCCCTTCTGCACACAACAAGTGTGTGTGTAGGGGGGGAATAATGTTCTCAGCATAAGAGCACAAATGCTACTAGAAGATTTTTATAAGCCTTTCTACTGCCCTTTGCATCCAAAGAAACAAACAATTTGCAAAGAGAGATTTCAAGAAAGTACTAAATGTTCCAGTAAAGGTTCAAGTGTTGAACAGATTTTCTCAGGAATTATTCAACATATGAATATTAAGAGCTTTCAAATCCTAACAAAGGCTGTAATGTTAAAATAGTACTTTAAACAGATGGAAAAAATTAAAATAATGTTATTAAGACATATCTGACAAAGTTTTGGAATATACATCTGGGTGTTCATGTGTCATACCAACTGCCTATGATAACCAGTGCTATACCAGTTACATTTAAATTAAAATTCTTGTTAGGATCACTAAAGTAATTAACTGTGTTTATGCAGAAACACCAGTGAACTCTGTCATAACTTCTATAACATATGCAGGAGCTCCACTTTTAACACCATACACCCTCCTCATCCTGCAACAAGCAAGGGTGGATATGAAAACTTTTTAGTCTCAAATTTGGCACCAAATCCCACCCAAAGCAAACACTGGTAGATGCCAGTACTTCCCAAGTTCCAGCCTCTGTCAGCAGTGGCAGACATAGTGCCTTTGCCCTTCTTATAATTTAAAAAAAAGCAAATAAAGGTAATTAAGGCACAGTAATTTTGAAGCTGCAACGGAAGCAAAAAACCAAAAAGCATTTGGGAAAGAATGTAATGGTAGTGGAGCATTTCAGTGTGCTGGAAATCCTACCTCACAGCAAGGATCACTAGACAGAGATTTTCATATCACTGAATATTACTGCTTTTGCTCCATACATATCTATATTTAACAGAGATGTACAGGTGACTGTATCATGATAGCAAAGCACATTGCTACTCATATTGCTAATATTTCTTTCTTCCCTTTGTGTATGCAGGCAACCGTATGTCCAAGGAGTAACAGCAAAAAATAGGCATTTGCTCCTACAATAACTCATACACTCAACTTCTATTACATGGCTTAAGCTTCCCAAAATACTTAAACTTATCCTAAGTACTACAAAGACAGTAATATACCTCTGATCCATTAGAAAGAAAAGACATACAGAATATATTTGGAGAAACTCAGCTGGGGATATTCTGTCCAAACAACCAATATGACTATTTTCTCCTAGGATTTATCTTGCTGGTATAGAAGCAAATACTATAAAATAGAAAATTATGCATTTGATATACTGGAAAGTGGATGCATGCAACATTCACCAACAGTTCTGAAACATCTCAGAATAGTATCATAATATCTTCATGCAAACTTCAGGTCGTCTTGAGGACTCTCTTCTCCCTGGTATCCCTGACTCCACCCAAAACTTCCCCGCTGTCCATAGCCCTCAATGCATCACTGTCCAACTTCTCCTTTAAAGAGCTTCTGGTGTAATTTCTTCAGCATGGAACTCACCCATCACAGAAATTCTAACTAAGCTGTCCTGTGACAATGGCTAAAAAAAACCTTTTCAGAATTATTTTGTGGTTTAGTTGCTTCCCATCCTTCCATTCCCTTTCTTTTTTTAGGAAAAGCTTGGAGATTTAGATTTCTTTAGGAGCTAGGGTTGTGTAAGTAACAGCAGTTTGTATTTCTACAGTTGAGAAGTTCTATCCACTATTTTAAACTGTAAATGTTTTAAGTAAAAATCTTCACCTAATTGTTCCTACCCAAGCATAGTTTATGCATGCTTCTTTCAATAACTGTAAACAGGGTAAGGAGAGAAACATTAATGGGGTAAAATGCAGGTGTATCAGTCTAGCTTCTGTAAATAAAGCAGTAGGAAGAAAATCAGCCATGGTATTTTGGGCATAATCAAATGCTTTTCTTTTAAAGAAGTGTTACTACTAGAAAATTGCAACCACTTTTATGAAAACTGAAGATACACACACTAAATGATACAACAGCACTTTGCAAAAACCCTTGAGAGTCCTCTCTACTTGCAAGTGTATTTAAACTTGCTAGTTCTAAACATACTTCTGACAAGAGTCATCTTGCCCAGACAAATAAGTGAGGGATTTAAATATTAGAGACTAACATACTCATTTTCCACCTGACTGAACACAAATTTGCTGGACAAACATTAACCATTCACGCTTACTAGGCATCTTCAAGGTCTCTTGTAGAAAAATAAGCAAATCATGCTACGTAATAACTTGTAAAAGGTACCCCGACATCCACTGTACTATTTTCTCCTCTAAAAATAGGACCATGTCCCTAAAAACTAATTCTATAATCACCTTGAAATGAAGGCAGAAAAAAATCCAACCCTCATATCAGAATGTAACTACTCACATAAAGAAAAAACAGTTTCTTTAATGGAAAAGTAGAAGAGAAGCTGTAGAAGGTAAACATTAAAACCCTTTTTCATACTGTGAGAAACTGGACTACAATATGTTGAGAATTTGAGGAAAGACAACAGTTCCCTTAAATTTGGCTCATTTCACTGTTGTGAAATGTGATGTTACTACTTTGACACATTTCTCTCAAAACTAGGTGGACAGTTCATCCAGGCAAAACTGACATTTCACTTTGTCTTCCTTGTGGATGTTACAAAAAATATTTGTCCATAACAGGGCCCATGCAGAAGGTCATCCTGGTCCATAGAAGAAATGATGTATCCAGTCTGTCAAGTAAACTGAAGGGCAGGCTACAGAACTTATGCATTGTTAAAAGCAGTATGATCTGCAATGAAACACTTCTTGTAAGGCCAAAGGAGATAAAAAGCAACCCTTAAGGAAGAAAAAAAGTGTATCTTCACTTTTCTAAATTAACTTCATTGCACACTGAAGTTGTATTGAAATTCCCAGACATACTAAATATCCCAGTGAACACACCAATCAGCCTGGAGAGCAACCTGAGAGAGGCCAAGTCCTACCAGAAGGACATACATTCTCAACAGCAGAGAATATGATACACCAAATTCATATATTGTTTACAACTAAATACTTGTGATCTAGTGTGACCGTTGTACTGGCCTCATTTACTGAGAGCTGACCTGGATTAAGCAAAACATTTTGAGATAATTTGGTCCAACCTTCTGTTGAAAACAAGTTCTTACACTTTATTATTAGTTATTGCCCAGAGCCTGTCAAGGAACATCTCAAACATTTACAGCAAAGGACCTTCTGCCATTTCTTATGAATGACCTATTCCAACAGTCAGTTCTCAGAGTGGTAAGTTTTGTTCTTCAGTCTGAATGGAATTTCCTCTGGAGGAGCTAATTCCCATGGTTCTCATCCTGCCACATGCACCCTTGTGAAGAATATACCTCGGATTTCCCTGTAACACCATGCAGATATCTGAAGAATGTGATTAGATACTATCTGAGCCTTCTTTCTATTAAAACATTTATTTTCTCCAAACCTTTAAACATCATGGTGCTCTGTTTTCAATCTCTGTCTTGAACTACAGAAAAAAAATCTGGACACAGTAGTGCAGGTGTAGCATAAAATTATTGTGTACACTGGATTCAAGGTGGATGGCATGACCAGACTGCAGCCTGTACTGGTGCTTGGATTAGTTCACTCCACATAGAGAATTTCCTATGCATCTTTTTTAAATCTCATTCAGCCTGTCACTGCCTCCCTGAGTGGTGGCTGGAGTCCCCGCTTCTCCGTCCATTTTGGTGCCAACTTCAAGTTTGTTGAAGGTGGGTTAATTTCCATGGTGTAGATTGTTTATAAAGATATTTAACAGTATTGACCATATGACTAACTTTTTGGCAACTCCACATGACAACCAGTCTGACTTGGAGCCACTACCCCCACTGTTTGAACTGCAGCCACACTACTTTGTCCTATCTTGTGTTTTGTCTGTCCAGTTTGTATCTCACTTTTTCAACAAAAAGTTTGAGGTAGACTGTGACAAACACCTTGCTAAAATAAAATGTAGATGACCTCATCCTTTTATCCTTGGATTTCTGCTTGCCAGTAATTTACAACTTTGTTGCTCTTGACATCTTCTTCCACTTGGAGCACCAGGCTTACTTTTGCATTCCTAAGAGAATCTTTGCATGTCCAAGATGTATCTATGTATTTCTTTCTGGGAATTGTTCTGCCTCCTTTTAATATTCCTATTCTGACTTAGGAGAATGGACTACTCTTGTACTGCAGGAAGGCTGTCTCTGAAAACATCTCAGTACTCTTCCAAGCAGCAACTTTATTCTCCAAGGAAGTCTCCCACAGGATCCTTATTAGGAGTTCCCTGATCAAGTTAAACAATATGTACTACGCCAAAATCATTCATTAGATGTTAGGAAGGTAGATAACAAAAGATAAAATATTTTACTTGAATTAATAAAATTCAAAGGAAAGACTAAATATCTGTCCATATTTAAGTCCCATTTTCTGATAAATCCTTGTGCAATCTAATCCCAATGAGAGAAGTCACCTTAAAAAAAGCATGCCAAAAGCCTCTAAGTTTTAAGTGAGTTGCACAAAATAGTACAAAATAGAAAATATACACAAAAATACAACTTGATCTGGATGTCCTCTCTTTGTAAACTATTCAACTTCAGTCAGATCACTTTAGAGCAGTAAGAAATGTCAGTACAAAATAATAAATCTAAGCAATTGCTTGAGTGACAGCCAAGCAGTCCTACATTACTTTTAGTCATAATAGGATATTAATAATTTAAAGCATGTTAACATTAATAAGCTGTTTTTAAAAAAATTGAATTCAATTAAAAGAGAAACATGGTGAAGTAAAAAAAAAAAATCATGATTTTCTTACTCTTCCCAAAGGTTACTTTTACTAAAATTCAGAAAGAAACCTTTGTCTTCTTCAAATGACAAAGCTTTTCAGCAGGACACAATACACAAAGGCAGAACTTCTGTTAAACAGTGCTCTCTTGTGGTTCGGTGCATCAGTGAAAGACTAAATCGTTGTATAAAGAATAAAGGTAGTCACCGTCTGCAATTTCTTGTCACCAAGTCTAACTCAAAATTAATCCCTCAGACTTGGATTTCATTTAGTTTTTCATTTAATTTTTCTAGCATGTCAATAACCTCGTATCTAAAGACTACCTTTAGATACTGTATTCAAAGCAAAGTATGAAATAAATTTAAAAACATATATATAAAAAAATTTTAACCTTGATCTTTAACTGGAATTCACAATTGACAATATGTGCAATACCAGGACAGCAGTTAATACATCAATTCTCAGAAATCCTATTGGCAGAATCTCTGCCTGTCATGGGATATATATGGGTTACTCAAATACGCAGCCCAGATCCCATAGCTTCAATAAATACAGCCCAGTTTTTAAAATAAAAATCTTACTTTAACTTGCTGGGAACAATGTTTAGACTGCTCCACATGTTCACTTTCTTCTACAATATATTGTAAAGAATGAACTACTCACTATCACATGTAACTAAAACATTCAAAATTAACAGGAATAATTAACCCAAATTACTAGTTATAATAAAGTGAGACCACCTTCTCATATTTAAATATATAAAGAATTCATTTAAAAGAACAAAAAGGTGCTTACAAAACCAATTTATAAAATAAGTTGGTTTTACGTTTTCAAAATACAGCAGCTACTTTGGTTATAAGGTTTAAAAGGAATGTATCATTCAATTTCTATAGTTGTTGTCTAGCTAATTTTTTTAAAGCAATTACTTCACTTTTATTTTCCATTTATTTCAAGCCCCATCATATATTAACAACAGGGTTATCAGGGTTATGATGTGTGTACTTTCTAAGAAAAGTGAAGCAAACGTAACCGACCTGTTCACTCCTATCAAAGCTGTTGGACTTCACAATATCAGATGTAGGCCTGACTTGGGCTCGTGCGAGTTCCTGGGGAGCGCTCTGGGAGTTTGGCATGGGTGGCAAAGGAGCTCTCCGCTTCTTCGGCATCTCAGCTGGCAGAGTGTTTGAGTCGTACTGCTTGCTGACAGTGTTAGATCTCGTGATAAATGTTGGCCTTGGCTTGCTCATCAATGGAGTTGCTGGTGCACTGGCAACCTTGAGGTGTGGGAAATAAAAAGAAACCCATGTTGCATATATTTTCTGCAAAATAATCAACAGTATTGATTGTTCAATCTGAATGTATGGTTCTAGTTTTCCTTATACTAAGTAACACCTTACTTGTTCTCTTTTCTTCTTGTTTCGCTGAAAAAAGCTGAAAAATCCTTTGTTTTCTTTCTCCTTCAGAACATCTATGTTTTCAGATTGGTAGGAGCCTAAATTAGAAAACAATATTTCTAGATGTTATTTCGTGCAGAGATTATTTCTCGTGCATTCTTACTATTTCACCATGCCATAAACCTCCTGCAATGATACACAAAATACATCATAAACCACCTATATTCATATTTTTTCTAGGTGTTGCAAAATGTACAGTTTGCCTATCATGGGTGTTCTTCCCCTCCTCAGAACTCAGGGCAGACGAGTTTTGGCTGCTCTTAATACCAGCACTAATCCAGTCCAACCCTCTTGTCATGTGCTATGGTTCATATCACAAAGGCAGTAAAAGGGAAAAAGAGCATCAGACTGTTCAGCTCTCCATTCCTACTGGCTTAAATTTATGGCAAAGTGTGAAGTGGGACAAGCCAGGTCCCAGCCTGCACATGGTGTAACTATGGAGAAAGATCACCTAAACATTCCATCAGTGCACATATAACTGCATACCCATAGTAAGACAGTCAAATCTATTCTTGTTATCTTGCAGAATTTATCCTCCTTAAATTGCTTTATTCATGCAATAAATGACTTACTTTTTTTTTTTTGTTTTACTAGAACGAACTCTTAAAGAAATCCTCCCATTGAATGCACATGTAATGAGCAACAGAAATAGCAATTCTAGTAAAAATATCAATATAAACATGACCCTAAATTGAATAAATTGATCTAGGGTAAAACTATACAAAAAAACTTTCTACATAGCTGTGTATATCCAATTCTGCACTATCATTTCAATAGGCATTTAAGATAGCACGGAAATATTACTCATGCCACAGTTAAGCCAGGTGCTAATGTCTCGCAAGTGCTAAGTTTCACTGCTTATTCCAGTAAATCATACCTCGAAAAGATGGTATATTTAAATCAACTGGTGATGCAGCTACAGAAAGACAAAAAGAAAGACAGAAAATGTGAATCTAAATCAAGGATGTAGAAACAACATACAAATACAGAAAGCCAAGCTGGATCTTCAACATCAGGGAAAAATTAACTGGGTATTTGCAAAAGTGAAAGCATGTGCATCTTTACGGCCTAATACTTAAACCATTCAAGAACTTGAGCTGGAATACATGCAACACAGACTGCAGCTGTGTACATTAGTAGGGAGGCTCCACTTATATTTAATATTCAATAACAGGAGTGAGTCAATCAATATTATTGCTTTCTACACTGAAGTAAAATTTCCCGTGAGAAATGTCTGAAATGGAACAAACCACACTGCACAAAATTTTTAATTACAGTATAGTAAACCTGTCACCTGTCCAGAGGAAGTTAAAATGTGGCCTAGGAATATCTGTACAAATATTAGAAAGTTAGCACTTCGTGCTCCTGTTGGACCAGCATTAAAAAAAAACAAAACAATTATTATTCCTTCACAATCTATAAAATTAGCAAGCAGCCCTCAGAAATATATTTAAAGACCATCAGAATGCTCTAATGCTTTTAAAATTTTAAGTTACTTTAAAAAAACTATTTTTCTCTAACATTTCTGTTCTTTTCAAGTCATCAGGATGTTGTGTAGGAGCTAAGGAAAAAAGGGTTTTGTTGGAGTTTGTGGGGAAGGTGTGAGAGAAGGAAAAGAAGGCTTTACATTTAACTGAGGATTTGTACTCAGCTAACTCTGTTGGTAGTGAACACTTGATTAGAGAATAAAACTTTTATACAGAACTTCTGAAAACAAAAGTCCAGGTACACATGAGTCAGTCTTAATTTTGTGGAAGACAAATGAAATATGTATTAAATGTATAGAAAATATTTTCATAAGTAAAAAAACCAACAACACGTGTACAATTATTAAGCAATTATCTTTTATGTAACAGCAATTTACAAAAGTTATCTTACCTTGACTGACATCCATGGCATATAGTTCTCTTAATCCGAGGTCATTAAGAGATTTTGTCATGTCAAGGGGTTCCTGAGACTGGTAACTCTTCAGTAGTAGGGTGTGTGAAGGATCAAACTCACATTTGCTACAGATAATTGGTATGAGTTCTTGAAGGGCTGAATGTGGACTAACTCTTACTACCGTTTTCTGTGTCTTCTTGTAGTTTATCACTACCCTTACTGTTTGCTAAAGAGAAGAAAATTCCAATAAATACCGGCACAAATTCTGAAAGAAATGGCATTTTTACAAGTCTCACAGTAATCCCCGGAATTCCACTTAGGGCCAACTTGACCAGTGCTGCAGTTTCAGAAACATTACATAAGAAGCTAAGAATTATTTTGCTATTCCCTTCCATGTGAGAAAAGGACACATGAAGTGGACTGCTTTGTCCTTCAGCAGTGCCACTGGCCTGTGCAGCTGGGTACATGCCTGGAGGGTTATACTGGGCAGCTGTGGAAGTCAGGTGATGAGCCACAAGGAGTGCCTGTGAACATGTGTGCAGGAGGGAAGCAGAAGGGCTCTCCTGGCCCTCTGTATGTGCTTTAGATAAATCAAAAGTCAGTATTCTTCTACACAGCAGAACAACAACAGTGGAAGGAAAGATTTAAGCAACATCCAGAAATTGGCTTAGTGCTCCTTAAAGCTCCTGCCCTCCCGAGGGTATATAAAAAAAGCCAAGAAAGAACAGTATGTATTTGAAGGAAAATGAACATACAATCAGAAGGGTACATATATCACAGCATGACAGATGGCACAAGATGTTGATTTTCAGTTTGTTCAAGGCTGTACTCAGCCACACTTCATCTGCAGAATTTTTCAGTAAGGCCGATAAAGCATGGGATTTCAAATAATATTGTAATATTTCCTTCTTTCAGCAGCAAAGATGTTTGCTGCAACAAATTGAGATGTATTTTACCTAAGAGAAGCTTATCAAAAACAGACTAAAGCATTTCACAGAACTTTAAGGTGAGAAGATGAAAGACAACAGGAAACACTGAAACAAGAGGGTGAGCTACCAGCTCAATTTGTTTAATATATAGCAGTAATTCTAATTTCTCAATATGCTTAATTTTAGTTCTCACCTCTGGTATAACTGGAGCAGGTTTCTTCTTATCTATTTGTTTTGCCTTTACAATCACCTTTTCCACTTCAAGCATTCCCACTGGTGTGTTGGGTTTGAATTTAATCTGGCTGTTTTCTGCTGATACCAACTCTATGGTATAACTTGATGGATTTAAATGATACTGTGCACAGAGAAAGATCAGCAAGTCCATCATGGGCTTCCTGTAAAAGACAAATGGAACTGTCACAACAGATGACAATTAAGCAGGTTATAACAATATGTGCTGCTAAACATTTAATTCAAGCTGTCCTTTCCCTTCCAGGACTAAATAATTACTGCTAGACACCAACTTTAAGTATCTTCAAGCTTCAAAAAACATAATTAAAAAAAAAGCCAACCCTCCAAAAAAAGCCACTAAAAAGAAAATTAAACCAGTTTGCACAAAAGTATGCCAAGTACTTGAACAGAGTGGGAGCTTCTTGTTGTGTGAAGCTTTTCCTGAGGTTAACAGGGACATGTGGATTATTCACCTCATTTGACATTTGGTGGGAACTTTAACAGTGGTGATAAATACTCTGTTATTCATTAAGAACAGTTCTTTTGCACAGCTTGGCATTTTTATATCCATTTTGAGTTACATGGACTTTATTTTCAGAAAGTCTGTGGACGAGCTACTTGGAAGATGCAGGAGAAATGAAGTTTGAGAAAGCCACATTTCAAGCAGGTCTCACATTAGGGATTCCAGAATTATCTAGGTGCTTAATACCAACAACAAGAAATAAGCTAAATGACAATACAGTAGGCAAATGTCATTTCTTGAGAAGCTCTGGGCAATGTAAGATTGTCCTTCCCACAATGAAGAATGGCCAACAGTATTTGTCAGATGTACTGAGTACTTGGATGTCCTTGCTCCCTCACTGCCTAAAGAAGAACATTAAGACAGGCTGAGTATTTCCAGTTGCTACAGAAATTCATTTAATAAAGTTGTACTATAAACAGAAATGTCATAGATGTTTAAAAACACCAAAAATAAGGAGAATGTCCTAACTTTGCATGTTATGGAACTGAATTAGGTTATAGCACTAACAGATCATTCCTCAACAATTATTTTGAGTTGGGTAAGGACAATTTTATTGTGACACCCTCTGCATCTTTTGGTTACAACTATGAACAAGGAAATCCATCACCTGCTCTGTCTCACAAGGATATTATGAAAATAAAATCTGTGAGGCAATCGAATGGCATGTTGAAAAAATGCTGAAGTGTCTCTGAGAAAATTAATACAGGGTTTGGCTGGTATGGCTTTATCAGAAATCTTAAATTCTAGATGTAATCTCATAAAAGAAGCAAGTATTCTGGTAGCACAGCCAAAGGTGGAAACAGTTTCTACAAAGAGCCATCAGATTAAGCAGAATTCCAGATAACAAAGATCATTAATATATTTATTAAGCAGTAAGTTAAAGCCAACTTTTCATGTGATACAGTTTTGTAAAATTAATTAAGAAAGACTCAATGTTAGAAGTAATTGTGAACACTGATTTTTTTCCCCTTTCATTTGCCCTAGATATCATTCCCATTTCCCTTCATCTTAAAGGACAACTGTTCCATAAGCAAACTGTTTTCTGATTTTTAGTAGCAGGGCTGGACTCTCTGGTGCACATGCTGCAGTTCCAGAAGGTGGTAACTGTTTGAAAACTGACAGATATTTCTTTTCCAGAGGAAAGCTTCTGCCTGCTTAAGTGGCAGGAGAACGCTTGCCTCAGGAGATAAAGGTAGGAGGAACAATAAACCAAAAAACATACAGAAATGGTACTCCAGTGTGTGAAAAAACAGTTATCAGATGGTCTGAAGAGGTACAAGAGAATGTAATATACTCCCATGCTTTCATCTAGATGATATGTAACAGCCTGAAAAATACCATGAGAAATGCAGAAAAATAACTGCTCCTCCCTCCAGTTACAAGACAGAAGGAGGGAATGCTTCATTACTGGCACTTCTAATCCCTAATAAAACAAGTACATCCATCCCAACATAAAAAGGAAAGGGCTGCAAATGCAAATTTTGTCATTCCTCCATCTGACTGTGGGCAGAGCAGGGCAGGGTCAGGAGGAGGGAGCCAGAGGAGGCTGCAGACACTGCTTCTGAAGTGACCTTTCTGGTTACCAGTGTATCCAGTAAGTTATTCGTTACCTTTTCTCTGGTGAATTTTTATAAACTGACTGGCTTTAAAAGCTGCCCTTCAGTTATTGGAGAGGAGTAAGAATATCAAAGATGACCAGAGCAAGAACTGACAAAGCAAGGATCCCAGAAAGCCATCCTACAGAAATGCACCACAGTGACAGGGGCACACCCTCACATTAACCAGTCACAGTAAGTGACTGATAAGTGAGAATGGTAAGTGAGAAACAGCTGCTCACATGTACATGTAAATTTGTACATGAGAGCAGTGATTCAGTGCAAATTTACTTTTCAATGATACTTCCAGAAACAACCTGTTTGATTGGAGGATGATGGACTTTTAAGTCCCCCCCACTCCACTGGAGGCAAGATACCTTCAACAACTGCTTTAGAAAGATATTCCTGCAGTAATTTAAAAAAACCAAACAAGCTTTTCTTGTTACCACATCTTCCAGAGAGTTTTACAACTCTTTTTTCCTAAAGCCTTCAAGGATTATAGCTAGAAGAATATCACATTTAACAGCTTCCATAATTAATATTTAGCGAAGCACCAAGAAGAGGCCATCAGCTACTTCAGAGTACATCATCTGCTTGTCTTCCTTTATCTAACTTCAGGAGAGTATTTTTTTGCAACCTTATTTCATCAAATTACTCTAGGTTTTCTGGAAATCTGAGTGTAAATGTATTTACATACTCCGACTTCCACATAATTAGGATTTTTGTCTCACTAACACCTTGCTTTGTGCTACATAGCTCTTATGGTATTTGAGCACACAGCTGTTAAAACTCACCATTTCACTTTTTTACTAAGATTTAAAAGGTCTTCTCTCCTTGGGACCTTCAGAGCTGCCCACCTCCAATTATGAATGAGGAAAGAAGCAAAGTAACAACTTCTCTGTTTATGTCATTTCTACAGGGATCATGCCTATTTGTTCATGATATATGACTATAAAGACAGAGCAAAGCTAGAACAAATGACAGCCTGAAATATATTTCACAGTGGACTGCAGGTCCTGCACATCTCCCCTCATTCTGAGATAAGCCTAGCAGTGTTGATGCTCGTTCTTATTTGTAAGACAGTCACTTATTAAATCAATCACGTACAGTATCTTGATTGAAAAATCCTGTAACTGTGGGATAATAAAACTGATTGGGAAATGAGTGCAATTCCTGATAAGCCTGTAAGGCCTGTCCTGAATACTGAGTAATTATACACAATGTAATCTGACTGAGTGAAAATAGATGCAACATTCCTTTCTGGCACTTTGTTCTGAGGAAAGCATGAGAGAGGGACCATGGCACTCATCAGTGTGGACAAAGGGAGCAAAAAGAACAAGAAGCTCCTGACAGTGTACATGTAGAACCTCGTGTCTTAAGAAGGTTTAAAAACAGAGGAAGGCGGCACATTTACAGAATGCAACACTCCTTGCTATAAATGTGCTGAAAATAAAACCAGCATAAAGCAAAAATTTCTTCTGAGAAATGAAATCTCATATTCGAGTTATCCTGAAAATCACAAAGTCAGGGGGATGTGTAAAAAGACCCACTGCAGCTCTGGTGAACAAGCTGATGTTTGATATCTAAGCAACAACCTTAAACTCCAGCAAATGGCAGTGTGCAAAGAGACCCAAGCCAGATTTCATCTCTTATTAAGAAGTAGATATAAGCATACATTTACAGTACCTGGTTTGAAGAATAAATAAGTCAGCCTGCTTGGTTTCAAGTAGGAGAGACATGGGCTATACACTAACACAGGGACAGTATACAAATACATTGTCTTATTTCAGCTTAGGACAGCAACAAACTGGCATCCAAATTGCTGTGACCCATACACAGCCTTGCACAGGACCCTACATTTTAGGTCCCAGGATTTATGGTTTGAGCTCTCCAGTCAATGTTCAGGTCTTTCTGAACAAAAGGTGACTTTAGAGTTACATGCACAATCTATCCTACCAATTAACAGTTTGAAATATGCATTTCAAACTAAAACCAGCTTAAGCAAAACATAATTGGTGGAAGAAATCCAAAGCTGTAGCTGTAATTTTTTTTGAAGCATTACAGATTTTGTCGGAAGTGATGACATTTTTTGATGACTGCTAGTAGTCTACAGGTTGAGTGCTGAAAAAGTGCTGAACACATAACTTTTAACACATAATCCAAATAGGATGAACAAACTCATCTTTAAAAAGCAAAACTTATGTGGGAAAATTCACTGAATCATACAAATCGTTATTTTATAGAGATTTTTAGTGACTAGAAAAAACAACATATGTGGCTACACATACTGACAGGTACCATACAGAATTTCTGAATCTTAAAAAAACAGTCTTCTGAAATGGTGGGTAAACATATAAAGATGATGTTTCCATACCTACCCAAAAATCATTGTAGAATCACAGAATGATTTAGGTTCAAAAAAGACCTTTAAGATCATCAAGTCATTAACCCAGCACTGTGAAGTCCACCGCTAAACCATGTCCTTAAGTATCACATCTGCACATCTTTTAAGTACCTCAAGGGATGGCAACTAAACCACTTCCCTAGGCTGCCTGTTCCAATGCTTCCTTTCCATGAAGGAATTTTTCCTAATATCCAATCAACAGCTACCCTTAGGCCATCTCCTCTTGTCCTATCACTTGGGAGAAAGAGACAAACCCTACCTGGCTACAACCTCCTTTCAGGTAACTGCAGAGAGCAATAAGGTCCCTGAGCCTTTTCTCCAGGCTACACAGCCCCAGCTCCCTCAGTAATTCCAACCCTCCTAAGGCTTGTGATCTTGACACTTCTCTGCTCCTCTTTGGACATACTTTATGTTCAGGCGTATACAAGTCATGCATTTTACCAAATGATTATAACTAGGATGAAGGTTGAAGTAAACTTGAGCAAAAAAGTAAAATTAAACAACAACTTCATTCTGCATAACATACCTCCCATTAACTGTAGTGTACTTGATCACATCTCCTGGCAGGACCACTGATAATTCAATATCTTTATCGATTACATTCTCTTTCTGTTCCATGATGAGGTTGGTTGGCTCTGTGTTATCAAATGGAGAAATAGCAATGGATTTTGTTTCCGATGGAGGAGGCGGAGCTTTAGATTTCCTTCTGAAATAAATGGATAAAAAATAAAAATCAAGTATGCATTTACACATATGATTCCAAATTGGCAAACTAACAGGTCTCAAAACAGAAACAAATGACACTTTTTTCTTTTCTAAAGTAATATGTGCAACAAAGGGATATGAGAACACCTTAAATATACAATCAGTGGCGATAGAAGACAAAACAGGCTAAGGTATCCATCACAAAACAAAAAATCACGCAAAAATCATCAAGCCAGAAAAAGTTCTTTAATGTACCATAAAAGAGTAAAGTAGTTGGTTGTTTTTTTCCTCCCTTGGGTTATGCAAAGGCCCAATTTGTGCATTCTCCAAAGAGATTTACTGGATTAGTATGAACAGAAATATTGTACTATGCAGTATGAAGCCAACTGCACTACCTATTACTGCTTAATACAGGATAGATACTGGAGCAAATAGTGACACTTTTCTTCCCCAAATTTTTCTTTTGGTTATTAAAATTATTCAAAGAAACCCTAGCAGTTCTACATTATTTAACTTCTATACAATAGTAAAATGACAGCATAACCAATTCTACTGTGTTGTAATATTTCCTGACATTTCACTCACAAAATGCTTTCACATATTCCCCTCACCTATGCTGATCTCCTGTTTTAATTTTCTCAATACCATATCAGTGACCAGACAGTTTACTTTTGAATTCAAGAACTGATCACTAAATAAGCTGCACTTATTTCACTAAAAAAATTCTGAAACAGCATAAACCCCTCTATATCTCTTAATATATATATGTTACAGTAAATTCTGAATGCAGGATTCTCACATCCTACAATATCTAGTTCAATATCTCCCTTTATTTAAATAAATTTTCAAAATTAACCAATATACTCAGAAGGAAAAGATACTATTATTAAGAATTTTACCATTAGAAACAAAACCAAAACACAGTCAAGACACATTACCTCATGAGAGCTTTTGAATTTCTTATAACTATTCTTGAACGGAGCCACATTACCAGAAAGTTAAGATACATTTCAATATAATGCACAAAGGTTCCAAAAATATGCTCAACATTCAGATGGAGCTGTACCAAAGTTTGTTTACTTTAACCTAAGGGAAGAAATTAACCCCTGTAATCGTCCTACAGAATTAAAACAAAAAAAACCCCAACCCCTAGCATACGGCTAGAAAAACACACCTTTCTTGAGAAAACAAAGTTTAAAGTCACTCACAAGGAAGAACAAACAAGGTCCAGAGCAGCACTGCAAAAAACTGTAACAAGGCTTCACATGACTGATCTGTTGCTGAAAGTGCTTAGAGTTTTGAACTTCAGAACTCTGTGCTGAATAATTAACTATTCACATCCCCTCCTGAGCTAATCAGGAGTACTCACAGCCCTCCAAAAACACTGAATGAGGATCCACATTCAAAATTTATACTTCCTCTCTCAATGCCTTAAGTTAGTTTGGTGTGCTCTATATGCAATTCATGATGTGAAACATGAGCTGAAAATTTGACTTTGGTCTCTACAGCAGCTGGGTTGTTTCAGGGTTACATGAACATTGCAAAATGTATAAATGTATAAATCAAACTTCTTCAAGAACCCCAGCTTCTTTGGGGTTCCTTGCAAGATTTTTAACTTTCATATAACTGGCAAATATAAATTATTATCTAGTACAGAGCATCAATATAACTACTAGAAATAGATAAAATCCCAAAAACATAAAAACTTACCCTATGACATTAATACCAAAAACCCCAAAGTGAACTAGTACTGCTTGTCCTCCCTTCTTTACTCTTTCTTACATCTTTACATCAAATGACTGTTAAAAGCTATTTATCACAGAATTTAATCTTTGAAGAAGTGTCACAGAAAGACTTCTTTTCAAATGCAAGTGAACTCTATTTTCCATTAAGTAGAAAAATGCAATTTTATCACTGGAACTCTACAATCACCAGAGTGCTTAATGACACACATCAATAAGTGTGGTTCATTCACACAGTGTCTAACTTAAACTGTAGAGAGCTAGAAGTGACCAAATACTTGCATCAAAACATGCACGCAAGTTGAAGTTCTGCATATTTATAAAACACACACACGCAGAGCAGGCAGTCTAACAAGGTCACTGAAGCCTCACATCCCCCACTGCAGAGCCATGTACCCCACCCCTCTGTAGAAAATCTGAATGTGCTTTATGGTTAGTTATGCTTACCTGCCCCACCCCATACAAAGGAGCAAAAATCATTACTGTACTTTCTCAGAAGTCATTTGGCAACTCAGTCTCAGAAGTTTTTGGCAACTTCTTATTAAACAACAGAGATCTCAGTGCTTTCATTTTCTGTTTCCAGATGCCATGGGGTTTTTTTCTTCAGTTCTCACTGATTCTCTCATCTCTCCTTCTCAGCCCATGGTATTTGCATTTGGTCACATTGCTTTTTCATTATTTCAGCTTGTGTTTCTACCTTATCAGGGGAGCAGCTGCCTGACAGGCAGGCTGGGCTGCACTCAGCCCCAGAACTGGTAGTGGACAGCATGAACAATTCAGGTGACCATAATTACATAAACAGGTGATGGTGGGAATACACTTGCAGAGGTAGTTTTTACCTACAAACCCTCTCTGCAATTCAGGAAGCCAATGAAAGTAACTTTCTCACTAAGGCATCCTCCACACATCATTTTATCCTAAACACCAAAAGTAACTCCAAGTCTATACCGTCAATTCAAATGCTTCTCCACTGTAAAGAAAAAACAAAAGCCTGGTTTTCTCTTGCCTCTTAACCTATACCAGGTTACTCAGCAAACCAGGAGAGCTGATGATTTGTAATGATTCTGCTAAAAAGACAGAGAAAGATGTTAATCTAGTTTCTTCTCCTGAAAACAAAACCTGTTATTTTTAGTAAAACAAAATACAATCATAACAAAGAGAGTAATTCCCCATCATATAAAAACAACACTTCAGAGGCCAGAAAAAAGGTTCTCAGTAAGTGGTCTCACTCACAGCATCTTTCATGTTCAGACAGCTTCCAGATGTCCTAGAACCTTAGCCAACCTGTTTATAATTTTCAAAATAAATATTAGAAGGAGTTAGAACAACAAAAAACATGATCTTCATTTTCATGCCTGATATAGAATTACAGGAAAGCTGCAGGAAGAATCAAACTGCAGCTTATTTAGCTATGAATTAGTTAATATAGAGGGAATTAAAAGAGAAATTTCAACCAAATGAGGTCACAACTCAGTAACAGTAAGAACTCCTCCTGAAATTGTGCTGAAGTATCCTACACGATGTGGGTCCTCATTCCTTGTCCCCATGTGTCCCAGTCCCAGCAACTGGCTAACCTTCTCTATACACCAGACATTGAAACTGCCCAAGCCCACCTCTCTGGAAGAGATGTGCTCCCCACTGTTCATCATCAGATAAACAATTCCAGCCACATATCATCTCCTACATAAATTATCTGTTTAAACTACTGCTTGAGCCAAAGCAAAAAGGTAAATAAACATTTCTTCTCTGATTTTTCCTAGCCCTGGACAAGGCTGTCAGAGGGACACCCACAATGCTCTCACAGGGACCCACAAACACAAGGTGGTGCAGCCTGGGCAGAGTTTCTATTTCCCTTGTCACCAGAGCACCTGGAACCCGCTGCTTATGCCAAGGCATTCAGGTGGTTCTTATCCAGTAGCAATTATATTGTTCCCCAGAGAACTGATTCCTATCTCTTCGAAATTAAAATTTCTGAAGTCCCACCTGCAATTCCTGCCAATCTGTGTGACAATACAATTGCTGTATTAAAGAATTCTTTCAGCCAAATGCAAATAAAAGACTATCATTATTTTTAAGAAAAACAGCGCACCTTTAAAGCAAATTCAAGATCATAAGGTCAAAATTTTTTGTGCTTCAGATCCCACTTCAAGAGAATAAAATGTCATTGCTGTATCTCAACAACTTTACTGCTTGCAAAGAAAAAAATAACAGTGTCAGTGATCTGGATACATAGAAGCCTTTTTAAAATAAATGTCTGACACAATAAATAAATAACACATCTATTTATTTGATTAAAAAAAAAATCCTGTTAGGAAGTTACAAGCAGTACATTTTTAACTATCAGTAACTAGAGAAAGGCACTATAAAATACTTGAACTTATAGTAACCTGGGCATTCCAGTGTTCACCAGCATTTCCTTTCAGTAAGAACCTCTTTCCCCCCCCCCAAAAAAAAAGGAAAAAAAAGAAGAAAAAAAGAAAAAGGAAAAAATAAAAGAGGAAATCTATCTGCTAGATCAGTGTACAATCAAAGGTTACAGCATCAAGGACTACTACTGTTTACAACACTTAACTTCCTATTTGGAACACAATTAAATGAGAGTATACAAAGACAGCTTGATAACACTGTCACTGAAATTATTTTGAATCTAACCTCCAACACCAGAACTTTTTTTCAAATTTTCTATAGCATTCACCTAGGACAGGAAAGGCCATAAGGATCTCACTTGCAATTCAGTCATCTCTCAGGCACTGAAACAGTTAATTAAACATAGTGCATTAAAAACCTAAGCACAACAGATACATTTCAGCTGGTTAATTTGACATAGGGCACTATGAAGAACACTGGTTTATTGAAAAAGCAACTACGTTGTTGGGGGTTTTTAACCAAACTTTACAGAATTGTATTTACCAAAATTACAAGCAGCACTTATTTTCACTCAGAGTCAGAAAAGGATTTAACTCTACTAAGATTGTATCATGAGAGGAAAACATCCACTTAAACAAAGCTCCTAGAGCTTTTCTTGTCTTCAACCTCTCATCCCAAGCAATTATTATAATACTCTCCTGACTATTACAATAATGCTGTTTCACTGCCATGTTATAGAAGCAGACAGCCAAAACCTCACACATAATCTTCTCAAACAAGGAACAGCTGAACAAGACTTCAGGCCTATATTAAAAAACATCAATTTGTTTGGTTTTTTCTAACGGTGATATATCAATTTTGGCCAACAGGTATACAAAATATTTAGGCTTCTAGTTTCACCTATAAGCATCCCCAGCCCAATACTCATCTTTAACACTCACAAAACAAATCTGTCTTCTAGACTGAGTTAATTCTGTTCCCTCTTTGTGGATAATGGTTTCACAGCATCACCACTGCAAGTCTTCAAGATCAAAGACGACTTGCTAGGAAAAAGCTTGGAGACAACTGCAGCATTACTATCTGATCTGCTCCTCATAGTCCAGCACATGACTGATGTTGTCAAGGTAGATCACTCAAAAAAATTACTCCTATATATTTCAGGCAAAAGTATAGATGAAAAAACACTATTAAAAAAATTCTATTTATCTTCACTAAAGTATTACCAGGCACATAGATTTCTATACAAAATTTGGGGTGCCACGAAGTGGTTCAAAAAAGGTTACTTTTAAGTTAGACATACGGTAGTATTCCAATATTTTTCTTTAACGTTAAGCAACCCAAATATTTGCTGTGCCAGCCCCAGAGTATCTATGTAACATGACTATCAGCCTTGATACTGGGCTTTCATCTCAACATCAATATCACTGTTTGATATACAATCTCTCTCTTTATTTCTACTATAAAAGCACCAGTCAGATGTTAAGATCAAGGTATGGATCAATGAGAGTCAAACAATGTCCATTCTTAGGTTATCCCTTCAAGCCAGGCTTATGATACATGTAGGACGATATAAAGGAAAAATATTTGCTGTATCTGCTCCAGAGAGAAATATAATCTTTTAGATTCTAAACTCATCCATTTAGTTATCTGGGGAAGAATGTGAGGTCATATTGTACAGATACTGAGTCTAGCAGGTGGCTGAATAGGTACCAAAAAAACCCTCAAGTTCAAAAACACACTTTAATTTCAATTTCCAGGTAGAGGAACAAACACAAACAGTTTGTAAATCTTTTGTCATAGTAGGTTATATTACAGGGCACCTTTCTATACAGATTCCCAAGGCTGAAAGGATACAAATATTGAAAATAATACTAGTTTTTTAAAAATAATACAGAAAAATAATATAGCCTAAAATAAGGCACTGGATATATAGCTCTGCCAACATGATAATTCATAGTGCAACTGATACATCAACTGACATTGAAGTAGTAATGCTATGGGTGATAATATTACTAATTAAGTGATCTTTGAAGATTATCTCTACAGATTTACTCAGTGAGGTTCCAGCAAACAACAAATCATCTGCAGATGTTCTCTTACTCATACCTTTATTCTGTCATAAAGAAAGCAATAAAAAAAGGTAAAATAAATAAATAAATAAATAAATGAATAAAAATCTTGATCCACTTTTCAATAAATAAAGCAGATCAAGTAAAGGAAGCATCCCTGGAATTAGGACGTTTTCAAAGATCTTGTGAGAGAAAAAGTTAGCTAGCCTCATAGCTCTGAAGATTTTAAGTCTTTTCCTAGAGAGAAATAAATCACAGAACTGAGACAGTAACCATGACAGTAAGGTGAAAGCTTAATGGAATCTCTGGATGTCTGGTTCACACTAAAAGCAAGAAAGCAGCAAATGAATCCTTCAGTTCCCCCCAGACCTTTTAGAACAGACACTTGCCCCCTCTGATTATCTGTCCCCATGGCAGTGACAGTCTTGAAAACAGAAGCAACTGTATTTGAGCCACAATTCATTAAATGTTTTCTATCATTACAAGGAAAAAGAGGCAATTTTGAGACAACATAAACACAAATCTGTATTATGGGCATGTTTTTAATTGTGCCCCTCTTAGCTTTAAAGGGACACTAACTCTGGTATAAACATATAATTTAATTAAAGTACAAATCTAAAACTTTTCAAGAAAAAAATATTCATTACCCTTCAAAGCAGAATCATAACTAATATTACAATGATCTATTCAAACTCACTTAAAACATATGAAAGACCCAACTCCTGAGAACAGAAAGCTGCTGACTTAGTGTTGTCTTGTACCATCCAACAAAAGACAGTTTGCTTCCCTCTAGGCATAAGAATTGCTTTGCTCTTAGGAAGAGAGCCAAAAGCTCAGAATCCTAGCAGGCGAGAGAGGATTAAAAAAAAAATACACAAACACAAAAAAACTTTTTCCTCAAAATTAGTATAAAGTTTACTATTATTATTGAGGGATTACAGAAATGTGTTCTGACTAAAAAAAAAAAAAAAGCTTTATTACAACACATTCTGTTGTGCTAGGAAACGTACTTCTTTTTCTCCTGGAAAAAAAAATAAAAAAAACCTAACAAATAAAATGAACTTCTAAAGAGGTTGGGAACTTAAACTTCTGGAGTAAATAGGGCTAACACAAAATACAAATACAAACTTGGCATGTCCATGTGTGACACACCTCTGCAGAAAGCAGGTACTTTTATCTATTTTTGCAGCCTTTTCTCAAAGTAAAAAATGCAAAAAATGTAACCTAGATTGGCTACCAAAAGAAAGAACAAAAAATCTGAATGGCATTTAAAACTATTAAAACCTTGTATGGCACAGTTAGCCTTTACTATATTTACAGTTACGAAAACAGCCTGACAGAAAAGAAGGAAAGCAGGGAAGAGAAAGCAGTAAATCTGTAACAGTAATTGAGTAATATATAACTGGCTGAATAAACAGGAAAAGAAAACAAAGAGCAGCTTGATCTGAAAGGGAGAGCTTAACCTTTGATACACTAATAAATCTAACAAATACTTAAAACTCAAGCAAACTGTGTTACCTGCACTAAAAAGAAACCCTCAAATCTTTATCAAGAACTGCAAAAAAGGCTGCTCATACAGCTATTTTTCTTCCATGACTAGTAAGAAAGTTCAATTAAGGGCTCTCAAATAGAACAAAACCTGAATCTGTGCTGTTGTTACCCCCAGTCATGAAAGCAGGTATGCCACTCTCTTTTCAAAGCCTGCAGATGAAGCACCTAGCTCTGCTCGTGGCTTTTCTAGCTGCTATTCTGAGCATCAATAGAAGTAAAAAATGTCAATTATCCGAGCTTTGCTGCTGCTGCTTTTTTCTCCTGTTCAAAATCATGTTTTAGAAGTAACACTGGAGGCTGGGACTGGATAGATTTAGAGGCTGGGAAAGGTAAGGAAAAGAAAAGCAGAGCCGCTCAGCATCACAGCAGCCAGGAAAGAGGCCAATACAGACCCTTCCCTTTTCCCTCCTAGACATACACAGGGGTGTAGGTGTAGGTGTAGGTGGGTAACAGAAAGTGCTGCAGGACAGCAGCTATGAAGATGTACACTAACAGGGAAGACAGAATCCAACCCCTCTCCTTTTACCTGCTCCAGAAGGCTGGGTTCAACTACAACAGTAGCACTTCCCAGCTGAAAATTCAGATACAGGAAGAATAATTGAGAAAGCATAGCAATGCAACTTTAGAGGGCACTGCAATTTATTTTCATTTTTTCCTGCAGGTGTTTATAATAGAATAGGCTTTCTCCCTTTTAGATGGTTCTTCATTCACCAGAAACTTTCTCTTAGTAGTTATAACCTTTGTCTACCTAGAGTTTGGTAACACTTAAAATCTTTAGTACATTCACATAACCCAGAAATAGGAGAATTTATTAAACGGAAGAACAGAGATGAGGTTAAGTATTGGAAGGGAATGGGATGCAGGAAAATTTTCCTATCCTGAGCAAGATAAAATATAAATATCTCAGCGTGGATATCTATATGCATTTATACAGAGATGCTACAAGACACATGATGAATGTATACAGAGCTCCTACACATACAGCCAGGTCAGCAAAGAAGGCATCCTTGCTCATTACAAGAAAGAAAGAGAAATAACAAAACCAACACAAAACAAAACCACAACAACAACAAAAACCAGTTAATTTAGGCTAAGAAATTGTACTAAACCAAGAATTTTGTTTACTAGATTTCAAGAGGAGCATATTGGCAGTTAGTATGTGGAAAAGTTCGATGTAATAAAGAGGTTTCTCCCAATAAAATGAGTTCCCCAAACAGAAACACCGAGCATCTTGGGGTGACACCGCTTGCCAAACAACGAAATGCTTTGAGTACCCACCTGCCACCACATTCTCCTGCTCATCCTTTACAGCTGCTTCCTCAACATTCACTCTCCTGTCTCCATCTTCCTCAGAAAGCAAAATGGGAACACCTTTTTCTTTCAATAACAGGGTCACATTTACTACCTCCTCAAATGCCAGTGCTGTTGCTGGAGCCCCAGCCTCATCTCAGGCACTCTGTGAGGGGCAACAGGCAGTATGAAGCAGAGCCACAAGTCCTATCCCAGCTCTCTGCACAGCACAAATGTGACCAGCAGTTTTTACAGCCACCTCTGCAGCCACTGACAGCAGGAGCTTCCTCCCCTTTGTCCTACTTTAACTTTACCTCCCTCATTGGTTGGCAGCTCAGGGCCCCAAATGAATGCTCTTATTTTGTCTCCAAACTCATCCCCATCTGCACACAAGAGCTGTCATTATCCCCTTTCTCTGCTTATATCTGCACATTCAAAATCCCCTGGATACACTCCTTACTGGATTCTTGCAACGGGCAAGAGGCAAGGACAAAGTATTTCTCTGAAGAAAGAAGATATTTCTTTGAAGAAAGGTGGCTCCCTGCATGATGGTAACACCAAAGCTATTCTGGATGACCAACTACTTCCACTAGAAAGCCTCCGCGCTTTCTGTAAAAATGTACAGGAACTCAACATTAAATATAAAGTAGTAAAAAATTCTTATTTATATAATAATGATTATGATAATCAGCGGTCTGCTCTGGGGAATGTAAAGAAACTTTCCTAATAAATGCTATGCTTTAACTACTATACTTTACTTTTATATTCACCCCTGCATCCTTTTCAACTTTCTCTATTACAGCCAGTTTACAGCCAATATACTTTACTACTGAGTTTTTAACATGCTAACAGATGATGCAGTGCCAGCAGAATATTGACTTCTACAAGTTTAACTAAACACTGTTTCTTAAATTCTTTCTTTGCTGCTGTAAGCGAAGTCCATCTTGGCATTGTACAGTTACTTAGGAATTTAGTCTTTTTAGGTGCTACAAAATATTTTAATGCTTTCCATGATAAATTAAACCAGTATATAACATACAGGGAACACAAAAAATACACAGCAAGAACTCTACATGTCAAACACTAAAAGAATGAACTTTTACAAGGTATTACAAGCAACTAATGGGGCTTTTTTCCCCAACAAAATTTTAGATCAAAATCTGATGAATGCAAATCAAAGAAATCAGAAAAGCCTTACAGTCTGCATGAAATAACAGCATTCCTTATTTAAAATAATCTCAAAAACCTGATTTGATCTTCTAAGCACCAAATACCAACTTCAAATAAAACAGGCAACAGCTTCTATACCCAGAAATGTACCACTGAAAATTCAGCAGTCGGATAAACATCTTTACACACCCTCATCTCTTAGCCAGAGATGGGATTTTAAAAACCTTTTCTAGAATTATTACATATTTTGTCTGAAAAAGGACAACAGACATTAATTCTTCTTTCTTCATAGGGAACTATATTTAAGCTCTGGCAATTTTTGTATTGCCCTACACATAAATTCTGCAATCCCTCCAAGAGCAAGGACTTACATGTTACTGCAGGCATATAATTATTGATAAATATTTTTTTCCTCAGAACAGGTGTTAGGCCAACACAAGACAAGTATTACTTTGAAACAATTTGGCTCAGCCTCTAAACATGGAGAAGGAAGAATAATAACTAACATTTATCACACTACTTTCCTGCTTACCTCCAAGATAGCACAGGTGGTTCTTCTCCATTAATATCAGGTGAGTTTCCTTCAATAGCATATGGAGGTAGAAGGGAGGATGTGTGTGTGTGCATGGCAAGCTCACTGCTGTTCCCTTCCGCTTCTGCTGACATCAGTAAGCCTACCTATTTATAATCCCACCACCTGACCAAACAGCCTACAGAGTGCATCTAGAGATTTGTACAGCCTGTAATCCTGACATATCTACTTCAGCCAATTCAAAAGAGAGTATTAAGTAGCTTTGTTATGTCTTCTGCAGCTTTATACCATAAAAAGAATCCAATCCTGTTTTCCGCACCCCTTTTATTTGCACAGAACAAGTTTAATGGGAATTTTTAGAATTAGGACTAGTCCTTCCATCCATGCTTTTTAGCTTTCCCCACTTCTCTGCCTGTGAGATATCTAAGTGAACATCTCAGGTGAGCATATTCTAGGGATCAGCGGAATATTTAGACAACAGAGGCAAATACCAATTTACATCCAGTTAATTTGACCATCAGTACTACCTACAAAATTATTGAAATTTAAGATTTTCACAAATCAATTTCACAAGCCAAATACATTATTGATGCTATCACAAATCCAAAAACAACTCAGAAGTGTATAAAGTAGGATAGTTTACAGAAGCTTGACCTCATTGTCAATTAAAACCAGAAGCTGCTTAAAAGCAGCTTAAAAGCAATTCTTGATTCAGTTACCTGTTCCCAAAGTCAGCCCTAATGCATTCAGCCCTGGGAGGGCTGCTTGCAGCTGAGTCTGCCCAAGAATTCAGAAGGAATGCAGTCAACAAACTCTTTGGGCAAGTGCTGTCATCAGTGGCAACGTTCTGCAGGTTTCTATCACTGGTAAATGTTGCTTCTAGATCTGTATCAGGCCACAGTGTGTTTTGAAGTGGCTTGAGTACTGCTTCAGTGAGAGGAAAACATCTGCGGGAGTGCCTGTGTGCTGAGTAACCAACATTACTGACAGTTCCTTATCTAACCTTTCCTACCTAAGAAGTCCTATCACCAGCACCCAATCCATACTAATGCCAGACAAAACAAAAATCTAAGTCAGCTTGAATGAAACCATTACATGAATCAGTTGTGTTCTAAGTCAAATGCACTCTGCAACCAAACTTCAACAGCTAACAATAAAAGAATAAAAATCCTTTCACTTGATTGATAAGCTGGAGAGGACAATAATGCAGATGTGGCCAGGCTTGCAGGGCAAGGCTGCCTGTAGGAAAGGTTTGGTGCATACAGGGTATCAATGTTGGCTAAAACACCAATATATTGCCTGTGGCTGGGTCCCACACAGTATTAGAGAATTCCACTTGGAGGCAGTAGTTATTATCTGGGTCTAAGGGTTACAGCTAGAAATATACAATTAATGCTCACAGTAATAAAATATCTGGTATTTTTTTTTAGTCCTGCTGTTATCTTGTGGTTATTTTACATATAGTTTATCTAGTTAGCAATATCCTCTTTATGGCTTTCATAGATTAAGCAGTAAATTTATCACTGTTGAAAAATCACTGGGCTTTCATTCAGGGAATGACCAATGGAATTTAATACTACTGGTGACAAGCAAGTGACCAACATTTCAGATAATCTGAAAGGACAAAAAGGTTTTCCATTTCTACAAGTATGTACCTGGCCATTTTCCCTTCATCTGACAAAGGTTACTTTTACTTTTTCCCCAGTATCAGCATAGATTACTTGCTTTTTGGGGGTGTGGGGTTTTGTGGTTTCGTTTTTAAGTTCCCAGAATACTCACGGAAGGTAAAATTATAAGAATTTTAAAAGATGAGGAAGGAGGAGGTATACACAGGGTATTAGAAAAAAGAAATAAAAGAAAACCACCATATAAAGGAATGGAATTTAAAAGTTTTGTTAGAATTTGGTTCAGAATTTTAAAGTGCTTCTTATTTTTTCATAAAGCATCCACTTAAATTACAATTCCTGGCATCGTTGTGTAGTAACACTTCCTAAAATTGAAACATCACCTAAATAGGATCAGCAATGAAAGGCAATGTATGTGAATGCACCATAAACTGCAATTTATTTTATAATTTCTAGTGTGTATATTTAAAAGGAGCAAAAGAATTCTATTTTGTTAAACAGAATTAACTTTATAGGACTAAACACAAAACACCTCCCTGTGCCTGTACAGGTCACATTTGAGTACAGATCTTTCATACTCTTTAATCCTTAGAATGGTTTCCAAGACCAAAAAGCTAAGACTTGTATGTACTAATGGGGAAAATAAAAAACAAAGCTTTCCCACTATTCATTTTTAGATCTTTAATACTTTCAGATTCATTTGTCTGTGATTACCCAGAGCATTACCTTTGCAATGGGGAGGGAAAAACAAAACAAAACAAAACAAACCCACAAAACAACAACCAAAAAAACCCAAAACCACAACACACCACAACTCCAAAAGCCCAATGCATTGTTAGAACTGGATGGATGTGTATCAATAATGTGCATATGGAAAAGCTTCTCAGAATTATCTGTTTTTAAAAAACCCCAATAGGGACATATCTGTGAAGCTGGGAACTCTTTCAACCTATTGTCTCTATTGTTATAAACAAAACACCATTTTTTAAAACTATCATATTTCATCTAACCCTGAAATAGTAATGATTTTTTTTTTTTTAATATCCAAGAGAAACTGAAGTCTGAAAGCAGCAAGAATAGCAGGAAACACAGATTACCAGGGTAAGAATGGCATTCTTTCAGATTAAGTTCTTGCTTTATTAAATACTCTATTTCTACAGTTGCTTTGTACCTACTGAGCTGACATCTCATCTGTGATGGACCAACACAGTCAAGTCTCCAAGAAAAGGCAAATAGTTTTGTTAAATCAAAAAGAATTGGAGAAGAGAACATAGACAAGAGCCTTCCAAATGGCTTGGAAGGAGACCAAGAACTTCTTTTTCTTATGCAAGTCACACATCAATGAGGAAAGTTGATTTTAGATTGTATCATCACTCAGCAGTAAGTGGGACTTAATTATTTTACCATTAGTTAACATTTGGTTTAATGATTTCATGCATCATCATTAGACAATTCTGCTGAACATTCTTTTCACTTACTTGGAACAGTTAGAACATGACAAATTGGCACATGAATAAAAGGTAAATGTAAGAAGATAGTGACACAGTCTCATGTCCCTTAAGCCATATCTCAGCTTTGATCATCTCTCTTGATCTTCTCTGAACCTTCTTCTGTTTACTACATCGCTGTGGATATGGCAGAGACCAGAACCATACACTGTACTGTCATTAGAGATTTACATATTGGTGAAACCCTAGTTTCCCTTTCTTGCTCTATTCCTTTGCTAATGCACAGGGCAAACTTATTTGCAGTAAGTCTATCTCAAGTGAATTTACTCTTGTTTTATTATCCATTTACTTTTGAAAAACCTTTATGCAAGTCTTCAGAGTCATAACTCCTCTTATTACAATGAATTAATAACGTTTTACTGTCACCAAAGTGTCACCTTACTATTCAGCTGCTTTCCCAGATTATTACACGTTGAACTAAGTGTTCCAGCACATATTCCTATGGAACTCCAAGGTGGCATGCCCTCACTTTCATAGTAGAACATTTCCCATATCACTGTTCTTATTATGGGGCAAATTATACAGCCATGCAAGGTTTACTGTCTTATGCCATGTTCCTAAAAAGCTTTGGGGCAGAGACCAGGAGAAGCCTTTTGAAGGACAAGCACAACTGTGCCAGTCAGTGGGCTTTTCCTCATACATTTGGTCACCACAGCCCTTAGATTGTTCTCCTCTTTCCACAGCCTTAAGACACTTACATTGTAGATACACTGCAACATCAAAGAGTTCCTCATTTGATTCTAACTGCACTTGTTGCATGAGTCTGCAGAGCAGCAGATTTTTATTGTTAAATTCAGCCACCAAATTTACTTTGTCCTCAATAAGGTAGTACTTAAGAGCCCTCAACAAAGCTATCCTCGTTGCTATGCAAATTCAGAACAAAAAAGAGAGTGCCTACTCAGAATATATCTGTAGACAAAAGGACAAGCCTGTATTTTGGGCTGCCTGGCTGCCTATCAGCAGTATGACTTCGATGAATTGGTGGCTGACCCTTTCAGTTCTCTACCTCAATTACAACTTTTTATCCTCATTTTAACAGTATAGATCCAACTAACACAAAAGGTAAGACGCAAACACATTTTTTGACCTTACTGAGTCATTATTTCATCACAGCTGCAAAGGATTTGCCTCACTACTCCAAAATTGTTTCAGTATTTTCTTCTGTGCCAATCCTCTGTCCCACCCCTCCAAGAGCAAGTTCTGTAACTTGTTCCACGGGTCCACCACCTTCTTCTAACTTACGGCTTCACTCACATTATACCTACAAGTATCTGACAATCAAGCACTCACAATATTTCTTGCTAAGTGCAAGGTAATACATGACAACTTCCCTCATTGTAAAGGTCAAAGAGAACCAGAAATCAAGGGACTGGGGATAGTTTGTGCCAAATAAGCTCTACAGAGGAACACAAGGGTTAAGGTAAAAGCAACAAAACCCTCAGTGTCTGATGAGCAAAATGCTTCAATTCATGCTCACTAGGTCAGAGAATAAGAGCATACTAATAGACGTTATCCAGAAGTTTTGTTCATTTAAAACCAAAAAGAACTGCAAATTGCAAGACAATCCTCAACTTCTGAGTTTTGGTGATTCAGACATACTTGAGAGAACATGACACTAAAATTAAGAGGTCATTCATAACCCAGAAATTATCATTTTGGGAAGTCATCATCTCCTCCCTCCCAGATACACAAGTTACAATACAGAAATGTCTAAGTGAACCAAATACATCATTTAAGGAGTAAATGACATGTTGCTACACGTTGGTAGGTATTACTGACATGGGATTAATGGTTGCCAGGAATAAAAGATAAGAAATAAGAGACAACCAGGATTGTAAACTGGGAGATTTTTTTCCAATATTTTTCATGTCAATTTGATATAGCTAGGTAACAGATGGTATATTATGTTTTTCCTGCCTTGACACAATTTAAAAACAAGTTACAGATGGCTATAATGAAATCCTCATTAACACACTTATATTTTCACAGTTCAGTATAGCAATAATGAAACTTTCAGGTCTGGAATTTCCTGTTGGTTAATTAGTGGTTAGGTTAATAGCCTGAGGAAGTGCACAACCCAAAAAGTTTCCTTATTTTTTAATCATATAATTACTATATTCATATTTCTGGGAAAGCTCTCAAGACAGATTTAAAGTCACAGTAAAGCTACCTTTATAACTCTCCCTCATTTTGTGAAACAACTGTATTATTTTATTTAGTATAGCATGTGGGCAGGAAAGCCATGAACAGGCCTAATTCAGCTGCCTCTGGGAAGTTTCAGCTTGTTTTTATTTTGAAGATAGCAACTTGGAGAATTCTGCCAATATACATTACACCAAACATCCTCTACACAAAAGCTAGGATCAATAGCTGTGGATCTACTGCTACAATGTTATCATAAGATCGTTGATTTAATGCTAAATAGTTACTTTTTAAAAATCCCAGTTTATAATCATCTACCAAAGCTTGACATATGACATATGGTTAACAGCAAACTGTGATATCCCCAAATCTCTCACCCAGAAAGAGGAAAAAAAAACCAGAACCACCACAAATCTTGCGCTCAGGTTATTTCCACAAGTTAAACTGCTGCCAGCTGTAAGCTGTGTTATTAAACAGCATGGTTAAAAGAGGTGAAAGATGTGGAATTCAGCACTAAAAACCCTCTGGATTTTAGTAACCACATCCTAGTTACTAACTGGTAACACCGTGCCCTCACCACTGCGCTCCTTACGCTGTAAGGCTAAGGCTGCAGCCAAAGCCACACCGTGGCCCCCTCGTGCCTTCGCCAGGTGGTTCAGCCACACCTCCAGGTAACCCACACACAGTGCTAGAGAACAAGGAAGATGGTGGCTTGGCAGAACTAAGTCCCAAAATACCACTGAGTGCTGTTGCTGATTTTTTTTTTTCCTTTTTTAACTGCCACCACCAAAAAAGAACATTGAGAAATTGTGACACCCTTGTTACCAAGCACAAATGGAAACAACCATATAGCTCTTTGAAGTGCTAGAGCTTCAAAAGAGGATAGCCACTGCCAAACCATCATGAAAGCAACATAATGTGGAAAACCTGACTTGTAACTGAAGTTACATAGCTAAAAAGAGACAGTATCCGAATATTTAAAAGTTGTAACCCTAAAAATATCTTTTAAGCCCAGCAAGCTCACTTACAACAAAAAATGGCAGGGAAAGAGAATTTGGATTCTCTAACAAACATATTATTGTTGTTGTTGTTACTAATCTGTAAGATTTTGCAGCCCTCCCACTCCTTCACAATCTATTTTGACATTAAGGAGAACTGAAGCAGTATTATCTTCCTTAACCAGCAGAAGTGAGAGCCAGGTACTGCAGAGACTTTCTGGAATACTTTAATGTCACTACTGGGTTCAACAGTCAAGTACAGCCAGAAAACTGAAAAAAATCCAGTGTTTTTAGAGACCTGAGAACTACAGCTCCAAACAGAGTTACAGTGCTTTCTTAAATCATTCTCAGAGGCCTATAAAGCAAATTAAAAAAAAAAAAAAATGAAACAAACAAACAAAAAAAACCACAAAAAACACACACACACAAAAACAAACAAAAAACCAAACAAACAAACAAACAAACAAACAAAAAAAAAAAAACCCAAAACACCAAAAAAAGCACAAACACACCAGACAAAATAAAGCTCCCGCAACGATTTTCTTCTGGAAAAATCCCATATTTTAATTCAGAAACTTTCAGATCCAGTTTCACATACAAGTTTCCATAATCATATCCATTCCTTGACAGAACAGTCTGTACTGTGACAGATCTTTCTATGGCAGTGTTGCAGTAAGAAATTTAGATGTAGCTTTAGTAAGAAGTTAAACAAGTTTCTTGTTCTGAATATTTACACACAGTATAATGCAGTTTTTATAAACCTGTACCTCTGGTCAGGTTTTTATAAACCTGTACCTCGCTCGTCTCCTTCCAAAACAAAAAGTTAAAAATAATTGCAATGTTTTAATGCTAAACAGCAGTTCGTGAAGCAAGGACACCTTGTGTTTGCTTCACCCAGCACTCCCTCACTTCATTCTTCAGAAAGTACCTCTGGAGCAACAGTTCTCTTAATGTTTTGAGTTTATGTGCTTATCAGATGATAAAAAGAAAAAAGAAAAAAAATTATTATTATATTATAAACTTTGTCATGCAAGTTTCAGGTACTTCTTCAAAGTGAAGTAAACACAAGACAATAGAAAATATTAATTGTACAGTTAATTGTAATACAAGGATAAATACTAAAATCTGTATAGAAAGTCCTCTCCTTTTTAATAATGACATCAAACAACTCAGATAAGAGTTTTGTTTTACAGAAGCTGAAACTGATTTATGAGAGGGTCTTCATTCCAGAGGGTAAGAAATTGTCTGGGGAGCAGAAGTCCATGGCTATAAAGACGGCACGTGGGAAGGAACATGCCTCAGGTTCCCTGCTACCCACAAGACAGGAATGAGGAAGAACAATACAGTGTTCTTTCTTACTTAATACACACACATGACCTCCTTAATTCAGATAAGCATCTATCTTTGGAATCAGTATCACAGACAACTAAACTGGGAGTGTATCACATCAGCCTCTGAAGGAAGCAGCTAGTCATATTTGGGGATTTTCTCTATGATTCTGTAGAAGAAAGCTCAAATCAACAAAGCCAAAAAAATAAAAGATAAGGAAATATGCATTCCAAAATACAGACTTTATTCTAGATAAAGCAGAGATTACATGGTAACATTACAAAACAGCTTAAAATATCTCAAAGGCCAAATACAACAGAATACAACAGGTCAGCATGATGAAAATGTTATGTGTACCAAAATAATTTTTAAAGGGCCATTTGGTTTTCTCTGATTCAAACCCTAATTGTAGATTAATATTCAGAAGTGCAAGTGCATTCAGCCTATTACATGTGATTTTGATGCAGCACAGAGTATGCCCATCCAAGCCAGGAGCAGCCACAGATTCTCCAGTGGAATGCTGTGGGAAATGGTATCAGAAGCTTTACTAAGGCTCAGGTAAGCAACGTCCATTAGACCTTGTCACAGGAGTACAATATGCTGGTCAAGCAGAACCTACCTTTTCCAAAACCATGCTGCCTGGGACAGACCCCCTGGCTGTCCCGTACGTGCCACACGATATCACACTAGATAATCTGCTCCATAACCTTCCCTCATTGCATGGGGTGTTCAGCTCATCCCACAGTGCCATACTGCCTGTGCAGACTGTCTGCTCTGTGGAATGGCACAGAAAGGCTTAACAAAATTTTGTATACGAAAAAACTCCAAGTTCTTAAAAAGCTCTTCATATAATTGGACCATACCCTTGATTTTCTACCTATTCATTAAAGATTGAAAGAAGAGGTGATAGAAATACGCAAACATCTCTATTTGGGTGGACTACAAACACTGAAATTCTACCAAATATAAAAAAAAAAAAAAAAAAAAAAAAAAGAGGAGAGAAAGAGAGAAAAAGGAATATATTTACTCATGCAGTAATAGATTCCTTATACCACAGCAAGTTCACAAATGTTTCTAGGAGTTTTGTCTTGATGTGCTGCTAGAAAAACATTACATTATTATGGTTACAGTTACAGAACATTTGGTCTGCTTTATCTGCATTATCTAGTTTCAAACTTAAGAATACAATATACCAAGATTTTATGACTCTGTTTTACTGTAGCCCTGTAAACTGCAAGCCTTTCAACAGAAAGGCAAACAGTTACATTAAGTGACTATTTCTGGCAATATTTTTTCCTATAAAACATCAAACAGTCCAAGTTAGAGACAGCATATCCCGGAACTCAAGGAACAGCATGTATCAAAAATGGTTTTTTCCCTTGGGTTTTTTGCTGTTTTCCTCTCCCCTTGTTGACTGTTGTACAATCCAAAATGTGTATTTTCATAAAGGTTCCTAGAAAGTTTCAGAGGTGAGCTCCTGTAACAATTTTCTAAATTTTATTTTAAGAAAGACATAAACAAAGGTACCTATCAAAAGGATATGGCAGGGTTTACAGCATCATCATGAATTTCACTTTCTCAACAACAAGCAGCGATTCTCTTTCCCAGTGAAAAGCCTCCAGAGACACTAACAGGCTTTTACTCAAAATGCCAAAGACTAATGAGATTTGATACATGGTACACAAGTTTTGAAACACATTTTCTTAAGATACAATTTCAGTCCTTTTGTGATCTATGACATTAAAGGGAACATTGTGCCAGGCAAAATTCTAATACAGGAAGGACTCAAGTCAGGACCTGTGATACAAAAGAACATACATTTTTGTGTACATTTCCTTATTCTGTCTTCTGTTTTAAGAAGGAGTAATCAGAATTGTCCATGACTTATACTTGAGTCATTTTAAAAACAAAACCCAAAGTCTATAGTACAATTAACTTATTCATTCCATTACAATTTACAGCAGCCTGAAGAACTTCTGCAATAACCAATTTAAATCACAGACACTTAAGTTTACACACCCTCCCTACCTCAGAAGCCTGATGTGCAGCAGAAAGACCAAACAAGCTTCCTAAATAAAGACAAGCAATCAGAAACTTCTCTGACTCTGATGCTCACATCCACTTCTATCTTTGGCTGCTCCTACATGGAAATCCAGACTTACCAAAATGTGTATTTAACTGCAAGTATTATAGCACTCAAAACTGTTTGACAAAAATAAAGAAGTTACTATATCTTAACTGTTTCTTTGTAAGCTTTTTGTTCATAATTTTCCTTAGATACACACTGCATTTATAATAAAAATAATAAATTAAAAAAAGCACAAGGCTGTTTGACAAAGAATGGAATCATCCTGACAACACTGGAAGAGGAAAACTGCACTTTTATCTCTCTCCAACTTTTAATACAAAACTTTCCAACAAACAGTACAACTGCTACAACTGTAGCATCAGATATTTCCACAGATGGTTTTAAGATTTTACAAGAACTCAGATAACACATTCACACAGCTCTACTTACAACTTACACAAAAAATACGTTAATTTGGAAAAAGAAGCATCCACTTCCAAATAAGACCAAGTATAACTCTTGTAACTAGGAGACAAATGTAAATGTAAGCACCTGCTTATCAGAAAAGCCTAGACACACTAAGTATACAGCTTGATACATACCACGCTCTCACATTTTTCGGTTCTAGTACTGAAAAATACAAAGCCCTCAGTGAAGACGCTGAAGCCCAGCGGTGTCTCAGTAAGGCATGCTGAGGCTCTGCCAGCCCAGACTTGATTTGTCCCCTTAGTCACTCGCCCTGCCTCCGCACGGCGTGAGCGGCTCTGGGGCAGGCAGTGAAACCGGGCTGCGCCATCGGCCCGGCGGCAGAGCGCGCGTGGGAAGTGCCTTTCGTTAAAATAAATACTTCTGCAGCAAGAAAACACTGAAAGCGTGTTCAAAGTACTACAATAAAAACTCTTACAACACCAAGAGCACTGACTCAAATACGGATCCAAATAGGGCCTAGGGAGTGGCAGGCCGGCCTTCGGGGTGCAGGGCAGAGGCGGTGGGCCGCGGCCGTAGGCCCGGGGAATGCTGCTGAGGGCCCATTGAGCAGGGAAGTCGCTGCCCCACCTGGGCAGGAGGGGCTGTTCGGCTGTTCCCTGCCAGAATGATAGTAAAAAAACACAGACAGGTTAAACCCTGCCTTTCATTCAGAGATGTTACTGAATCTAAGATGTTACTAACTAAGCTGGTTGTGAGGAAGGAAAGCTTTTCTTCTCCAAGATATGCCAAGCAGGTGCAGTGCTGAAAAGTTGCTTCCTCTGTGCTTGCTTGGTGTGAAATACCTTCGACATTATAGTACTTCCTACATATGAAAACCGGTCTTAAACATTCAGGTACTTACCCCACCAAGATTTGAGCAACTCTGTAAAATGGTGCAAGGCAAAGCACTACTACTTCAAAGCACAACACTGCTTTTAAAAACAAAGCTTCTCTGACATCCTTCAATTTGAGTCAACAAAAATGCAGACGTCTTGAATACAAAATAAAATCAACTACCTCCATAAGCAGTGCTGTGTCTACCTAGACAATCTAATTTTAAAGTTAAACCATCTGCCTGGAAAACTGACTACCTGGAAATAAAATATTTGCATATGTAACATTGCTGGAATGATGAGACCAATTACCATAGTCCTTCAAGTTATTGCTGGGAAGTGACACATTTTGCTTTCCAGCTCCAGAGTGATCTTTCCCTTTCAATGACCAAACCAGGCACTGCTTAGTTGATTTGATGCAGTAGGCAAATGAACTGGTACTGCTCAGAAATTCTCTTTCTGGTTCTTCATCTAAGCAGGTTTTAGCAAGGACAAATAATGCTAAAGATAGGCCAAAAAAGGTGCTGTGATGGTCTAACTAACTGGTTAGATCAGGTCTGCAGCTAGGAGCATAGACATTTTATATGTTCACAAGTAACTTTCCCTCTGGGGATGAGGCCACAGAAACTGGTTGCTTTAATAGAAGCCATGAAAAAAGAAAGCCACACGGTGGCACTGCAAGTAGGCTGTATTTTGAAACTACTTGGCTGTTTACTTTTTTCCAGACAAATCAGAGCATATCTAATCCCCTCTGGATAAAACAGAAGAGTGGTTCAGTAGTTTTTCTTCAAATGTATTTTCCAGCAACAAATACCCCTAGAATATAAATCAGATCATAAAAGAGGCACCTACTTTAGAATTGTCAGGGAATTTTATAAATTCATAAAATGGTATTTAAGAGCATTAACACAAGAATGCTATTGTAAAGACAGACAGAACTGATACATACTTTGGGTTTGTTAGTTCATTCTGAAACAATTCAAGAAAAAAATCTTCCCAAAGCATGTGCATTTTCATACAAAAGCTAAAAAATTTTCTTCATACCATGAATTTTTATCAATGTTGAGATGACAAAATCTCAAACAGATCTCTTTTTCTGTGAAAGGAAGGACAGTATTAACTTTTAAAAAGTATATGAAAACGTCTTAACACAGCATTCAGTACTATCATATATTTTAAAAGCACTTTCCTTCTCATATATAAAAGAATCATACTTAATTTCATCCAACCTAGATGACTTAGTACAGCAGTATTTCAAAGCTAAACTTAGAAGTCTATTTAATCTGCTTTGGTGGCTTCTTCTCTCCCAAATTTCAAATCCCTGCCATTTGAGTTAAAGCAGAAACATTTCCAAAAAGTGTTATTCCTGTTCATTTAGTGAACTAACCAATTTTCAAAGGAGAGTTCTAAAGGTTATCCAGGACTGCAAGTTACTTTCTACTTTAAAAAACAAGAAGTCCCTACAAGGTATAAATTTGATATCTCAGTAGACTCTGAACTAACAGACAATATATGATTACGCACAACTATTTTAACTGCTGAAGTCCTAGAACAATTCAAGTTTTCAGTTTGAAAGTATGATCAGTAACAAACTAAAATAAACAAAGTTGTATTTTAGTTCAGTTGCACCACAATATAAATGAGAACACAAATACATCTGCTATCATTTTTCTTACTCCAGGGGGGAAAGAATTCTAAAAAATACAGATTTTTAATTTTTCTGGTAAGACAGAAGTTCAAGAGTGGACTGGCAATTATTCCAACTGCCAAGTAAGTATAAGCCATTCTTTCTGCTAGAAGATTGCTCCCTGTATTTTTAAAACCATTTGTATAGGGAGATTATTTTGCTATTAGATAGCGTAACATTAATATATGGGCAAAGAAATACACCAGTATAGCTGTCACTTTAATATTAGATAGGCAGATGATTATGTAATAGTATTGATTGCCAAAGCTATATATATTTGATTTGAGCACATATTTGCCTACTTTGCAGACTCATACTAAAGTACTCTGCTTGCTAATAAATGGTTTATGCCTGACAAAGACTAAATTAAAAAGTTAGTGACTTGGAAAAAAATAAATTAATTTTGGTACCAAAACTTCATTGCCTGGTGTCAATATTGCTTAAAAATCATGTATTTAATAGAAAAGTAATTAAGGCACCTCCCCTCTCAAAAAAACAAAACAAAACAAAAAAAGCCACAAAACAAACAAAAAACCAAACCACCAGCCAACCAACCACAAAACTCAAAGGAAAATTCTTACTAATATCAAATATCTCTGTCATTATTTCCTTTGCTTGGAATGAGAGAGCAAGGGCTTCTACTGAATTGTTGGTGTGTAGACATTGAGTAAGTGTACTTCCAACATTTCATACAACTTCCCAGTTCATCAGTTCAACATCAACTATGATACTGTTTACACATAACACTGCAAGGTCACGTGCTGAATGCAACTAATTGAACTCCTTTAATTCTAAATAAAGTAACTATTTAAGCAAAAAATAGACACACGGTATGCAATCTAATATGCTTCCAACAGACTATTCTGTGCCCCTCTGTTAACACCAATGTGTCATGGGTTAATGTTAATAGAAAGCTAAATGAAAGTAGGTACATTCATCAAGGCCATATCCCTAAAGTATGGACTTTGAGGAAGCTGTGTCTAAGAAGACATATGGAAGTAACCAGCATGTCTTTTGTTTGAATTATGTTTTCTTCTGCTTTTTAATTTCCTTATTTAAGGCATATTAGAGCTCATAGTTTACTTGTACATATTTTTCACCACTTTGGAATAATGTTTGTGGACAACAGAATCTAGCCAATGCATTAAGCTTTCCTAGTTGGACATCAGTAACTGGAACAGCACTTGGTCTCTGATATGCCACTACAGAATTTTCAGTTGTAGGTAAGAGGTCACACACATATACAATCCCACCAAAGGACAAAAAAATCAAATAGCCCAATTTTGACTCACAAAATCAAATACCAAAGAAATGATTCTACCAATCCTAGTCCCGTCTCACCCAATGTGGAACAAAAAAACCAAACAAATATAATCTATGTTTTCACATCTCGGGTTTCTGAGAACTTCAAAGTTATTTACTTATGCAGATGACTAAATACTTCCCTTCATTTTTCAAATATCATTGAGCAGAAGTATTTGTTCAAGAACATAAGGGACAGAAAATAAATGGCTGCATAGCTCTTGTCAATGCAATGCAAAACATTTATAATCAGTTCTTAAAAACGGCAGTATCACACAATTTAACACTCTTCCTCAATCATTATTTAGGCCAAACTTCTGCACAACCCAGATGAATTTAGATATAAGAAATTTTTAAAAGAGAAACAAAACCCTGCACACAACTATTCCTACCAGCACTGCGAGGCACATTCTTACATTCCCATGGAAAGTTAACAGGATGAGGAGCATGACTGCATGTTCCCTTGAGGCCAGGCACAACTGAACTACTGGACAAAGAACAAGTTCTGGTCCCCATCACTTGCAGATACACAGAGATCATAGGAACTCATATTCTCTGGGTCACTTGGCCACACAGCTGCATGTGTGTCATTTGTTTTTAGAACACAAATATTTTCTTTTAAATGAACATCCAAGTACTGCATGATCCCAAAAAAAAAAAAAAAAAATCCAGAAGAGACAAAAATATCTGTCTGTATGGCATGCTTTACAGCATAAGCTAAACACACATGCAAAGCCAGTTTTGTAATGCTCAGTGAAATGATCTTATGAGTGCAAATTCTGCCAAATTAAGAACTTAAGAAAGTTGACTCTTATCATCATAATCCTCCCAGGAGGAGTCCAAAACCTGTAATGCAGAAGGCCCATCACACTTCGACAATCTTGTCCCTGTCTCAGTTTCTACTCAGAAGTCACGAGGACTTTAGCAATTTCAGTAGGACAGAGGAGTGAAGGTGGATGAAAAACTGATGTAATCATGTTACTGCCACAACCATAATACATAAGTAGTTCTGTGTTGGAACATCCTGGGACAGCCACAAATTAAGTTTTTTGGACAAAGCTGGTCTACTACTAACTCAGACATATTGATAGGAAGCAGAAGAATAGGATAAAGCTTTATCACGTCATTTATGTAAAGAGCCTCAAACAAGGCATGACTTGCTGCCAAGAGATACCAGAATTCACCTGTCAAAGTAGGAGTTACAGTAGGTACAGACAGGGGAAACTGAGTGATTTTGGATGCCTCTTCATAAGGTCAACCAGCCTGTCACCATGTTCTTGATCTAAGGATCAGCAGTGGCTATACAACCTCACTGGGTCCCACTGTTAATCAGGATGCCAATCATGAGACCACACCTTGAATATTCATCAGCAGCCCAGCTGAATCTCTTTGCTAAACAAAAAAAAAAAAAAAAAAAAAAAAAAAAAAAAACCAAAAAAACTAACCTGGCTAAATTAGGGATGTTTATAAAACACTTCACACCAACACACTACCACTGTGCATAAGGTCACATGGTTTCTGAAGCTCACCATCATTTATATTCTCATAATTCCATCTTCTGCATATTTGGCAATGTGAAATAGGGTTGAATGGGGGATACTTCTGCCATGGTAACACTGCAGGCTCTGTGAAACATTTCTTCAGATTGGAAATATGACCCAATAGCCTTTAAAAATATTCTATACCATTAGTTTTCTGGGGTCAAAGTTGGCTAATAAGGATGTCAGTGACTGTCAAAAGCAAAGAATAGTAACAATGACAAAAACTTTTGAGAAAATTGCAAGAAAAAATTTAGAGCTAGACCAAGCTATCATTTCTCTCTATCATTTTACATGACTGCATAACTTTATCACAATTGATGTTAAGTGATGAAGCTAAGTGACTGGGTGAAGGAAACAACAGAAGCATAGAAAAATTTAGGTTGGAGAAGACCCTTAAAATCATAAAGTCCAGCCATAAACTTAACACTGCCAGGTTCTTATCTTCTCCACTGGAGGGATGAAATCGCCTTTTCAGGTTGTCCACTCCTGTTCATATTCTTTTAATTTTTTTTTAAATAATAAAAAGACAAAAGGCAAAAGTACATACAAGCTTAGTTGCCAAGGCATCCAGTTGTAGGCCTTGGTACCCCATCTTCTTTTCTCATGTAGCTCTTTCTGAAAAATCTCAATATTTTATTGCCAAAATAAAATCTGAAACTGCCACTGATGGAAGCTTAAGGGATGTAAATCATCTGCTTCCTTTCTTGGCATCCTGTGTCTCCAAACATGACACTGTTATGTTCAAATCAGACTAAATTAGGAAGCCTAGACATTAAAGTGACATTAAGCAGAAAACAATGTGGTCAACCCTTTCAATTCTTTGATATGACAGCTTTATCTCTCACCAGTCCCTCTAATTTCCAACAAAATTATAATAACAAAATACAATTTAAATAAACCAACAAAGGAGAACTCTTACTGCTGGTTCACTGGATTTGCTGTATATCATTAAGCCTAAAAGCAAACTGAATGATCTTATACTTATTATTATTTCAGTATTGCACTAACTGCAGCAGGAGTCCTTACATCTGCTGACCAAATTAAAACAGAAGTCAGACACCCCGACTGGACTGATGAAGTCCCAGTTCATCAGCTGGGACTATGAAATGTTATGATGCAATGCAATTATTCTACCTAAAAGTCAGTCAGTCAAAACAGCTCAGATCAGTAAGAATTGATTCAGGCCAGGTTAGAGTACCTCCCAGAAAATACTGACATTTTCTGATGACAAAGCCAACATTTCACAATAGGAACCGGTGATATCCCTGACTCTTGTAGTTTAAAGCCTTAAGTGAAGCATCAGAGGTTCTACAGAAAACATTCTCCTTATGGGGTTTTTAAATATTTTTCTTTATTTTTACTGCTGAGTATATTAGCGTGTCAGAAGAGATGTTTGATCAGTGAAAGAATCCACCAGAAAGTATCAGCTCCCTGTACCTAATTTTTTCTTGATTTAATTCCCAGGATATCAGTTATTTTTCTGTTAATTGTAAGGTCAAAGAGTACCCCATGGAAGCAATAGGCAGCAGAAACTAAATAAACAGATGACCGGATCTTTAATGCAAATGTGTTTCCTGGAGGAAAGGAGTAAATCAGTGCAGATAATGTAGCACAGAAGCAGGAAAAAAGTTAAAAAAAATAAAAATCACATGTTCTGAAACAATCTGTTCAAAAGCTTTCCCCTGGAACATAAGCAGCTCTTCAAAACCAGTGCCCTGCTGAGGAATTTACATACTTGCCAAGGTTTAAGTTACTAATCAAAAGCAACAGCTATTTGCTTTGTGGATGAAAAGTCATAGCACTTGCTCAAAATTAAAATAAGCCAAACAAGCAAACAAATCACAATTATTTTAAGGTACAATACAAGTGCAGACTGAGAGCAGCCTGCGTGATTGTGTAATCAAGACAAGCACTCAGAATACATCTCCCTTCATTACAAGTTTTAAGAAAAAGAGTACTGGCAGTACAATTAAGAGGCCTTCAGAGTACTGAACCAGTTCAAATAATGCTTAATGCTCTTCAAATCCATCAGTTACAAGGTCATACCAGGGTAATTCCACAGCATGTCTCCTGATAACCATGCTTCTGGCCTGTTAAAGAACCACACATTTATATGAACAGATAGAATTCAAAGTTTATCTTTAATAACCAGAGAGCAAGACTATTTAGATATTATGTGTATTTTCCAAAATCACTGTTCAGGCCTAAAACATTACCCTTATTTAATAAACTACAGCTACAGACACTAGGGCATCTGATAACTGACAAATATGTTTTGAAAAATTAGTTTCTGAACCCAGAAAAGGTTCCCCTTAACAGAATTTTTTTATCTCTGTATATAATATCATATCCTCCCAAGTATACCCAATATAACTTGATCTGCACTATAGAAACTCCTTGTGTTTCAAAAAAAGACTTCACACCTGATTTATTCCTTTACAAGCAGTAAAGAAACAAAACAGATTTAAGATTTTGAGACTCCTTCATCCCCTGTGAAAAAGCAGAAACAAGTAGATTAGAAAGGCTTTACTTCTTCAAAAACACATCCATTACTTGTAATTGGAATATAGTTAAATCTTAGCTCTAAATACAAAGTTATTTTATCAACATTTTTAATAAAAAAATACTTAGAAGTGGGTACCATAAGGAATCAGGAATTATGAAAATGAGATACCAATAGGTATCTTGAGAGCCTAAACACAGCTGCCTACAAAGATCCTGCAATATCCTTCCCTCACAGAACTTCAGTGAAATGTAGATAAGTGATGGTAAATAATGGAATAGTCATTATGAGCATCAAATGTCAAGAAAACTATGCATGTGAAAGATGAATTTATGTTTCAGTACAAAGCATAATTGATATTAAAACAATAGTAAGTTTGTGCTGTGTGAATATTCTTTCAGGAGTGAATTTTATCTGCTTTCCCTTACAGTACTGCACACCTGGCTCACCACTGCTGTCTTTTCCCTTTCTTTCTCTGTTCCTCTGCTTCCATCAGCAGCATGCTGTCCCATCTGAGTCATGGTCAGGATTCTCACTGCAGCAAGGCTAGCTCTGCAATTGAATACAAATGCTAGGAGGATGACAACATTCTACTAATTAGTGTAAACTCACTCTAGTGAGTTTAGTGAGTTTACACAATTAGTGTAAACTCACTAAAATCACTCTACCAAAATAGTTCTGGCTTTGAGGACTTATCCAAAAAAATTTCTATAAAAACATATGCATATTACAGGTATACCAATTCAACTCTTATTGTTGAATTGTACTTATTGTTGTTTCAGATTCAGCTACTTCTGCCTAAGAAAAACTTACTTATATTTCTTGAATAAAAATCTAGGCCATCCTACAGTGCACTACAGATCTACCATGAGGGTTAGAATAGATGATCTTCAAAGGTTGTTTCCAAGCCAAATAACTCTATGATTTCCCTGAAGACAAAAATAAACTGGTGGAAATCAAAAGCAGAGAAATATTTTGGCATATCTTCTTCCTGAGGAGAGAAAGTATATGTGGATGTAGTGCTTAGAAGCATAAAATCTATTAACTTTAAAAACAAAGGTGACACCATTCTAGCTGGCACTAAAGAATGGTAGTACAGTACAAACACGGCAAAGAAGTCCTTTAAAAGAGAACATGAGAAAAAAAACAAAAAATGGCTTAGGCTATCAAACAAAAATTTAAAGAGGCTACAAGTGAATGCAAAGAAAAAACAAAACAAAACAACAACAACAACAACACAAACAAACAAACCCAAAAAACCAACAGCAAAAAACCCCACAACCCAGCAAGGACACTGGCACAGGGAGAAAGCAACCTGGCCATTTCCAGGTGCCACAACTAACTGGACACAGCTTGAACCAACAGGGTTTAACAGGCACTGGGGAAATACTTCACATCCTCCTCAGTAAAATCACCTTTGACTTAAATATAGAAAAGGGGTTTTCCACTTGTTCTAAGCAATCATAAAGAGATAAAAATAACCCCATTCTGTTTGTCCTATTGAATAAGGGATTAAAATAACTGGCAAGGCTTTAAGTCATGAGCTTGAGGTAGATTCACCAGGTCACAATTGGAAAAGGAGAACTGCCAGTCCTTGATAAGCACAGCAATTAGCATTCTTTTATACACAGACCCACTCTAAGGGAGTACAGCTTCCTTAAACAGCAATAACAGCATATCCTTTGATTTATACAGCAGTCCTGCAGCAATACAACCAACATCCTGTTTTCATCTTAAAGTACAGCTGGGCACTTTGTCTACAGGCTTTATTTATCAGAGTCTGCATAACTGAGAGCCTTGCCATTGTAAGAAACAGCACCCTTTCACTTAGCAGCGTTTTATCTTCCTGGTTCTTTCCTTATGAAAATTCTTACGTGGTACCTACCTGACCTACAGAGCACATAGACCTTTATTGCAAACTTTGACACAATGTGACTTAAGTTTGTAAATGTTAACTAAGTACAGTAACACACTTCTCCCACCCAGAAAGTCATGTAAAAAAACACCCAAGAAAATTCAGACCAAAAAGGTTTTCTTACTTCATGGATTTCAAAGGGAAAGACAAAAATACTTAAGCTGCCAGATCTCCTAAAACCTGTACAACACACAAAATCCTGATATCTAAAACCATCTCTTTAAGTTCTCCCTGGATTTAGAAGTTTCCCCTGAATATAACTGTAAATCTCTGTAAAATGCCTAAAAGAATACATGTCTAAAATATTTGATCAGACGTAACATGGCTTATTTAATAATTCTGTATCCTGTGTTATCACAACCATCGGAATCCTGTCAGAAAGGCAGTATTTTCCACATTCTTACCCACGAAAGTAACCAGCCAAATAGCATTTTGAATTATTTACATGCTCATACTCTGTAACCATGCACTAACTCATGAACATGCCATTCACATGTCGTCACACTTTAGAAATAGAAAGACCAAGAGTGTTTAACTCTTAACCACTTTATTTGTTCAAAAGTTTTAGAAGAAATTGTTGCTTATTGAATATATTAAATCACTAAAAACTTACATAATGAGGAAACTTTTGCTAGCTATAAGACATCCAAATTTTTTTACCCCTTTATCCTCAAGCAAGTGGTAAGCTGTGTGTCAGTACAATCTCTGTGAAAACAAAAAGGCAATTACTAATACCAATACAGAGCAAACTTCTTATTTAGAAGTTAATGGGCCTGATTCAAGAGCAATAGAGAACCTCAGATTTGTCTGGCCAAGAAACAGCCTGTGGTAGGGGAAAAGAACAGGTACAGCAGAAGCCATCAAAGTGACAAGGATGCAGATCAAATCACCTTGACCAGTGTCTACTCCCATCCTTTGAGTGGTAGGAGGGTAGGTCAGGGACAAGCTGCAGATAATTCATTTACTAAAATCTCCAAAATTTGTCATGATTTCCCCGAATTTAACTGCAGCAGAGCAGTGCTTCACTTGTTGTCACAGAACTGAAGTTAACAAGTGGAAAACCAAAGCAGTCAATTTGGATAAAAAGTTAATGAGCAGCTATCTATACAGATCATAAAGCAGAACAAGACATAAACAAGGGAGCACTAGAAGTCAGCTGCAAATCTGTGAACTTTTCCAAAGTTCACCCTCACCCTGCTGAGTAAAACTAAGTGTCAGTAACCTAAAGCCCATCGGCCTCCCCCAGGTACCACATTTTCTCTCTCCCAGTTAAGACCATGGATTGGGTTTTGAATGCCTCCCACAGAGGAAATCCATGAAAAGAACTCTGGCTTCATATCAGAGAAGAGACTAAAATTGTGGCTAGTGGCCATCCCACTGTTCTTTTGACACACATAAAATGACAATGATCAGAATTTTAGAAATTTTTATTACATGGATATAAAGTCACTAGCATAATGATGTTAGCTTAAAGCTGAAAGGCTCTTTGGATACAGAAATTCAGAGCTGACACTTCAAAAACATTACAAACTACAATATCCTAAGGTGAATACAGACAAAGAAACAGAAGCATTTTCTGACATTAAAAACAGAAAAAGGAACTACTCCACACTTGCATGATTGGGTTACCAGCAACTTATCACTGGCTTCTTCTGACTGAAGAAGAGGACATGAAGTTGCAACAAACTGAATCCATCAGATCAACAGCAGCAGCAAACCTACCCAGTTGAGAACAAGACACACAGACTTCCTTCTATGGATTCTAGAGAATCCATAAGGGAGGGAGAGTGGTATGCAACCTCTGTCAATTATTCAATGACTATCAAAATCCAAACAAAGAAACAAAAAAACGGGGGGAAGAGGAAGAACTAATCTCCACATCCAGTGTCAGATCTCTTTGAATGAAGCAGCCTTTCTCATAGACCAAGTCACCTCTTTCTTGCTGTCACTTAAATATTTAAGTGAAAATATTTGCTAATCAAAGTCACTGGTAATCATAATGGTACACAACAGTGGTACAGCTGCGTCAGTTTGAGAACGTGACTCACATTTTCTGATGGATCTCACTTTATCATCAGAAGCCAAAAGTTTTTTAAGTTGATTTAATTCCAACCAATGCTATGCCATGTTTAGCTATGCCCTTTTGTCTTTGATAAAGGATCACATGGTCTTTTACAGACAGATGGGAGATCTTTCGACCATGTTGAGCATTTATTCACATGATACCACAAACTGACTCAAGGAAACAGTCAGTGTATGACTGAGATGTGAAATATGATGTGACAGGATGTGGGAAAGGCCAATAAGTGAAGATAGAGTTTTCCAGATCTCATTAGGCTTTTAAAATTATTTTTAAATGAAAGCTAAAACATTATAAAGTTCTTCTAAACTCAGAGCTTTTGTTTTCCTGTAACAGAAAGACTCTTTGAATACTTAGCCATTTTTCCTTACTGAGAGTATGTTGTCAGCAAATTAATTGCACGCTTCTCAACAAACTAGGGTAGAATTTTGCAAGGGCGTTTCTACGTTAAGTTGTTAACGCTCTTCCAAGTGGCCTGACAAACATCTTTACAAAATAAACAATTCACTGGACACGTCATTTCCTACTGTCCATCCCCACCATGAGAGGAAGAGACAGCACCAGCCTGTCAGAGAATACACAGATTTCATTCAGGAAATGTGAAGGAATATCCAGCTGTTCTTCTCTAGCGGAGACAATGCAGGACAGCTGCCTCTTACACAGAGGGGCAGAGTGCTGACCAACACTACAGAGGTCTTTCCACCAAACCACTCAGTCAGGATGCCAAGTCACTTCAAAGACTCCATCTATAGGAGCAGTACAGTACAGGATGAAATCTCAGCATTTATGTTATGTGTCATTATTTCCAAACAGTCTCAATTCTAACATAAAATCTTATTCTGGATTAAGTACTAGCAAGTAGAATTAAAAAAAAAAAAAAAAAAATCCTGTAAACCTGTTAGTTGACAGGCTTTACATATTATAACTACAAAACCCAGGAAAATTTTGGGACAAGTAAAAGCAGGAAGAAAACCTAACAACTGGAGCCCATAAGCAGTATCTTAAAGAACACCATCAGGAAAAAAAAAAACAACAAAACAAAACAAAACAACAACAAAAAAACAACCCAAGAACCAATTTATTTGTTTGAATATTTCTAAAACTATCATAGTACCACATCCCCATTTTTTTTCTAAAATAAATCAGATACTTTAAAGCTTTCATCCAACATTAACAATTCATTGCATTTCTCTCCTCCTTTATTAACTTAAGATTTATGGATAAAGATGCATTACAGCAGTGTATTTTGGGAGGAAGACTGGAAAGTTTGTAAGAATGTTTGGGCAGTGGAAATATAAGAACAGTCAGAAAAAAGATGCTTAGAAATCAGACAGAGATTCCAACAGTTCAGACAGTGATGTCAGATCCTTATTACTTTTCCAAAATAAGCCTCTTCAGATTCTCTCTTATACCCCTCACTATTGACAACCAGCTCTGAAGAAGTGCTTACAAAATGCTTTGGTTTCCCCCATCTTCTACATTTTCACCTTGCTTTTCTACAAAAGTGAACAAGCATCGCCTGGTGTATTGAGAATATCTCAACAATACCTAGGATCGGCGGGGGGGGGGGGGGGGGGGGGGCAATTTTGTGCCCTGCACTGCAAAAGAACCATCAAAATGAATCACAAAAATTATCTAGATTCCAAAATCCTCTGATCCCTGCACATACCGCTTGGCAGAAAAACAGAGCCCTCTCCCTACTCCAAAAAAAGCCCAATCAACCATCAGGAAACGAGAGAAGAAGCATGAAGACACTGAAGAAGTAAAGACACATCTGACCCAGTGCCATCAGTTCATTTCTACAACAAATTCCTGATAATCTATCATGCAGATGTCAAATTATATATATATCTAATTCTGAGAAAGGGCAGCAGTAATACATGAATAAAATTACTGCTACTGGCCCAACAAAGTCATAGGTAAACTCTGACTTGCTTGAATAAAGGAAAAAAAACCCCAAACCTATTTCATGTCTGTAGCTATCGCTGCCTGCCTTAAGACCTCAGCTTCAAGTCCTGCAATGTCTAAGGCATTACTCAACTATAGATAAGTGAGCAGATGAGATCAGCAACTGCAAAGATAGTCAGTGACCCCACTTTAAAATGCCATATAAAAGGGCCTGGGAAACCCTTCTGCCCCTTCAACAGAGTAGTGAAAAATATTCTCAATGCCCATATAAGTACAAGGGAATCAGACGCATTGAGCTAGGTAAAATAGAATACACCATTTTTAAAAACAAAAGCATATTTATAAAAAGAAGAATTTATAGCTTCAGAGTGAAGTTGGGGAAGAGGAATTAGATACAGGCAGAATGGGATACAGAAGGGAAAAAGAAGAAAAAAAAAAAACAAAAACCAAACCATACGGAAAGACCAAGCTGAAGGGACAGGCTTTTTCTAAATCTGAAGATTTAAGAGAATGCACAAAGCCAGAATGCTTTGTGCATTCTCTTAAATCCACTCAGCTTGCTGGGTTCTTACCCCTTCAGGCAAAAATGAAGACATCTTTCGTTACTTGTAGCTGTAGACTTACAAACACTTAAGATTGAGCAAAAAGGAACCTCCTCCAAGCAGTGAGTACTTTAAAAAGTGAATGAGGTAAATATAGCTGAAGGAGGGTGCCAAGGATGGAATTAGTGAGGCTGATTTGTAATGTGGGTGGAAGGAGAGGATCAAAATTGCAGGCAAGGGGAAGTAAGAGACCATGAATCAGAGACCAGCAGAGGATACAGAAAAGTTTATGTCTGGAGACTTCAGTGGGTAAATGGAAAAAGCAGTAACTCTTCAGAAAGGAGAGCTGGGAACCTGGGAACAACTTTCAACATATAATAATACCTGATTTATGAGAAATTAAATATTCTGAATATAATTTTAAAAAATTAAAACTTTAAAAATCAAAGTCCAAATTTTTGGCATGGGTTGAATTTCTTATTTTACACAAATGCTTGAAAATTATCAGAAATTTTCTACTACACTATTGTTGTCCACTAACACACACCTTGCTTCTCTTACTAACTAAAGAAGTAAAAACCCCATCCATCCATGCAAATAATTTCTATGCTCTCAAAGCCAGAATGGTTACATTTTGAATTCTGCACAACATTATTTTTTAATGAGAAGGACAGAATGTTGAAGTCCATAGCTACTTTTAAAGAAAGAAGCATTTCCTCTTTGCCTCAAAGGGTTACACCCAGCATGACAAGTGGTAAACATTTGGTTTTTTTCAACTTTGTTACCAACAGATGCTTTTGCTCCTCTTTTTTTTTCAGTAGATCAGAGACAAAGCATTATTCCTGCCACATAAAAAGAGCTTTCAACACTGCTGTCACAAGAACAGTTAAACAATAGCCAGCTCAGTAGATTATCCTATACCTGCAATATTATGCCCAGTTGTTTTGTCAGTCTAGTTTGACAGTACAAAAGGACGGAGCTAAGTTTTACAAAAGTCAAGAGCAATACAATCATACTAAAATGGCAAACTAGTGAATGGCAAAAAAAACCCCACAAGCCAAAATTCAGCACACCATATTCTTCCCTAATGCCCTTCAAATTTCTTTTGATACCTACATACAAAAAGTTTCTGGGCAATAATAACACTACTGATGGTCCCATTTCCTTGAACATGCTTATTTAACTCACTTGTCTCAGCAAAGATTCCAGCACATCAAAAGAGGAAGGGAGGGAAGAGGAGGGAGTGGGCAAGGAGGGGACACAGATGGACAAAAAAACCCAAACAAAACAAGCAAACATTAAAACCGAGTGAAACAAAAAAATGTAATTCATTTTGTGAAAAAAATAGAAGCAGCAGCTCCTCCAGAAAACTTTGTCAATTGTAAGTCTGTATTAAGGACAGAGTTGAAAATGCTTACGCTCTTCCCACTGCACAATGTTTAAAAATTACCTGCCAAGCTCCATGAATAGAAAAGCTTCAGTCTTTGGAAGAAAACCCAACTGAAGGTCTGACAGTAAAATAAAATATCTAAAGGGCCATAAAATAAAAATAAAAAACCAAGGCACATAAAAACAAAATAATCTGTTAAATCAATAAATCAATAACTCAGGAATATTAGACTGAAAATTGATTTTATTTAAAAAAAAAAATACACGTATTTCTAATGCTGTTCTTTCGAGATAGGATGGTGTTTTCCTTGTTGGAGGTTTTTTGTCTCTTTCCGTTGGAGGAAAATTCAAGTTCACAGCATTTCTTGTTTAACATAGAATAACAGTTTGCATTGTTTGGGAAGGAGAGGTTTGTTTGTCTATTATTAAGATTCCAAACCAAGTAGCTCTATTTCCAGAAGAAAAATGAAAATCAAATAAACATGCAGAAAGTATTTTTAAAACACAGCTAAGAAAGCTTCCAAGTTGTACTTTTTCTTCAATGAGACCCTCTGTAGAGCTAAAGCTTGCAACAAAACCAATGCTTTCTCACAGAAAAAAGCTTAAGCCCAGCTAAAAATATTCATATGCTCTATTTTCTTTAGCTGAAAATAGTAATTCTGACAACCATAGACATGGAGCAGAGTTGACATTAATACAAGTTCCCAAGGGATCTATCTTGTAGATAGATTCATTCTTTAACCACCTGTGGCACTCTTATCATTTACAACAACCAAACAAATGCACATGCCCCTTCTGAACTAGATAACCTCCTAACAAATAAAAACAAATCCAGGAACTCTAAATTCTCCAAGTATTCCCATGGTACTCCATTTCTGCATTAAAAGAAACATTTCTTAAGCCATGAAAAAAACGCAGTTATATCCAACAGTCTATCACATTAAGATTTTAAGTCAGAACACATTACTGGAACTCCAGTTAGTAAGTGTTTAAATTTACTTCATAAAGACCTGCATTTTTAATTGTGGGACCTTACCTCAGGAGAGAGTTCAGGTGAAGCATTAAATTTTTAACTGGTTGCTACAGCTCAGAACAGCAGGGGTTTCCTCCCTGAGTCCTCCATTGTTGCAAGCTGCACAGTCAGTGTTTCCTCCTCATTGTGCTAATGCTGGGCACAGCCACAGAACCCAACAGGAATCTAGGAGCCAACACCTCAGGTTCTTGTCATCCCCTAATGCCATGACATCAGCTCTTTCAGAGCTGTGCACAGTGATACAGTGAAGAGCGACTTTCTCAACCTGCAGACAGCTATGTTAACTGAAGGTAGAGTAGCAGGGCAGCTGCTGGGGAAGCAGGTGAGAGCCAGGTGAGAAAAAAAGAAAGTGCACAATCGGATCTGGCTTAACTTGCAAGCAGCCATGAAAGAGAACACCTGGCACTCCTTGTATCCACTACACTCACAGCAACTCATTATACTAACTGGTTAATTTCTAGAAAAAAATAGTAAATATTTAGTTGAGCACGCTAACCTTGTTACAGCTCCAAGGGCTGGCTGGATAATCTGGCATTTGCTGTTCCCCAGCACACATAAAACTACAACAGTGGCAGCTTGGAACAGCAGTCAGGCTAGAAAAACCAGCATGCTCAGATTTTTTTTTCCAAGCTACAGTCAAGACAGTCAAAAATAGTACTGCACTTTTACGAAGGGAGACCTATTTAGGTGTTGCCAGATTACAGGAGAAACAATTTTTTTGTAACTTTAAAATATTCCTACTCAATCATTTTGTCTGTCAGATGACAGAAGAACTGCAAAGACCTTCGGTTTCCTCTGGAATCTAAGGTTTTGGTCCCCCACAATGAACTCTTTTCTTCTTGCACCCAACACAGATGGGCCTACTCAAAACAAGCAGTGATCTTCAGGTTTATGTAAACACTGTGGTCTCATTTAAAGTACATTAAGAGAAAATACAGTAACTGCAGAAAGAAAAGAACCTATCCTAAGGTAACACCAAAACTCACCTTCCAGTCTCAATCGCTTTTTCCCCTCAAATGCTTTTGATACCTCAGCATCTAGCTATCACTTTTCTTTTTCACAGGATACCAACACATTTGGACAAAGCTTGGAAATAACTCTGCTGCTCTATTTGTGTATTACCCTCCTACACATTTTTTCACCCTAGTATCTACATTCCACCCCCCTAATGTTTTCTTGATCTCATTCCCACAGCAACACAGTCCAACAGGGAACATTTCCAGTAACTATTCCATAGGCACCCAGCTATGACTTCAGACTTGACAAAGATTGAGTACACAGCTTTTAAATACAACATTCAGTTAACGGCCACTATTTGAGGTTGCCTTGCTTAAGGCAGATACATCAAGAGGAACAGCATAATAATCTCAAGAAGTGTTATGTGTGCATTTGGAACTCAGATGGCAAACTGGCCCCTGGAATGATTAGCATTCAAGTGGCTCCTGATGGGCATCCACTCTCAAACGAGCTAACTCCCTGCTTCAAACGTCCAGCAAGCTCTACAGTCCAAAATTCTCAAAATTATTTCCATTTTGTTATTGCTCATTTACTTGTTCTTCATCAGGGTCATAGGGTGAGAAGAACATGCTTAGTATTATCTTGAAGTACTCGGTCTAAAAAACGAGGCATATCTAAAATAGGACTACTTGTTAGACCCAAAATGGCCTAATCTCTGACCCTAGACAGTGCTACCACTCAGTAGCAGGAGTACAAAAGGCCTTGCACTTAATGATAAACATGTGTATACAATATACAGAGCAATGGAAACAGCTAACTCATTGCAAGAGAAAAATGTAGTTTCACCCTTACATAAATTTCGCCAAACTGAGCAAATTCAGACTTATACCCAAGTCCCCACTCCCACTCTGGGGCATAGAATGCTTGGTTTGAAGCTATTGCTACACTAGCTGTCCCTTCCCACACTCTGCAACAGAAGCACTTTCATTTATACTTGAACAAACCTGTGGCTATGTTGTGAGCTGACTCAAATGAACACTTGAAAGAGAAGGAAGAGAGCTCAAATCAGTATTCCAAGCTTGACACCAGACATTTGCCAACACTGCGCCACAGCTGATGCCTCTGTAACGTGACTGAAATGATTTGATAAAAACCCAGTCACATGCAAGAGAAAAGGTAAATGTCTTGGGTTTTCTAAAAACACCTCTCACTTTCTGAGACAGCCCTGGAAACCATGTGAAAAAGACTTTTCTCCTGTTCTCCTTAAATTTTTCAAATACATCCACTATGCCAAGCAACAGTGAATGGGAACCTGAAGACACACACAAGAAGTGTTTCTGGCTCTAAGCTAATCAAAGCTGTTTGGCCCTGCCCTTTTCCCCACACAACCAGCTCTATCTTCAGCCCCTGGAGAGTAGCTCCATCTCCTAAGCATGTTTTTGTTACACACAATGAAAATGATAAAAACAAAGGGGATTTGCTTGGGTAAAGCAGATCAGAAGCTGTTATTTCGTACGTAAACATATAGCTTTAAATAAGATTTATGGGAACAAATTAAATAACACCAAATTCTCAGAAATATTACAATTGAATTAAAGGTGGATCTCAATATGAAGGTCAATATTTTAAAGGATATCAATATTATATTTACCAAAATCCACATTTTCTCCAACATACTAATGGCATATTAGGCCATAATACAGTTCTTCATGGTAAAATCCTGTGTCAGCTACTGGCATCTACTTGTAATGTAAAAAAGCTCCACGTTACGGGATTGCTGTCCAGCAACAGTAGGAAAATTGTGTTCAGAAGGCAGGATAACAACTACAGCCACTTCTTTTTTTATTTATAAATATTAAATCACACATTTTCCTATCATTTCATAAAGCAAATTCAGCTCTGTGACAAACAGGAGCAGATTTTGGTAAGTGACTTGGCAGGAGCTCTCTGCCCTGAGTGCTGCTCAGACTCAGGGTAAGATAGATGAGCTATAAAACTGCCTAACCATCCAGCCAAGTTTCTTCTGCCAGGAGAAGAAACTATGTGTCATGGCCAGCCAGTTAGTAGGCACACCTCCTATTCATCATGCTCCAAAATATTCCAGCCAGTTGCTGGGCACACTCTCTATTCACCATATTATAAACAAATAAAAAAATCCAGCAGAGGGCATTTTCTAAAAAATCTTTTCTTATTTGCCTTGAATGTACAGAGAGAACAACATGGTCAAATTTGATATTTCTCATCAAATTCAGACAAATCTTGTTATCTGCAACTGGTTTTAATAAGCAAATTTTCAATAGAAAAGCATAATCTTTCCTAAAAAAAAAAAAAAAAAAAAAAAAAGACAGGATTCTTTCACAAAGCTTTTTCCCATAGAACTGATAACAGAATTCTGTATTAAAGAGCCACCAGTGATCAAGTTATATAGAAGTTCCAAACTTTAATTAACATCAGTGCTTGAAAACTGACAAAACACTACCTTCTTAGCAGTTAGCATAAACAAACTTTCTCAGCTGTTAAAAGTTACTAGGAATTACTCCACAGAACTTCAAACAGTGATTTAAGAACTCATTGGTGGTAAACAGTTTTCAGCTGCAGATTAACAACACTTTCAACCTAGCTAGACAAGTTAAGAAGAGCTGTAATGCAGTATATTACATCATTTGGTAATACATTTAAAGAAAAATGCTATTTCAACTGAAATTCTTCCCAGATTGCACAAATTTTCCTATCATCTCAGAGAGGGAAGAGTAACTGCATACTATTCAAAAATGTATCTGTGGACCATTTTCAGTAAAACTGGGAGTTGTCTTCTTTTCTGGTATATCCACATTTTTTTCTTCAAATCCAGTGTTTCATGAGCAAATGAGACCATGTTAAGGAAATCGTTAAGACAGTCAATAAAGAACTTTTGTAGCAAGAAAGGCATGGCAAGTGGATTATCTAAGTACTAAACTATATGTAAACAGCTGATAAAAGGCCTGAAAATCTCTCTGCAAGGCTAATGCAATGAGCACTACTGTTAGCTACATGTTTTCTCGAAACTGAGAAGTGAATGCTGGCAGATGCTTGAAGTCACATAAAAGGAACTTAGGTGTCAAGCAGCAGCCAAAATTCACTACACCAAACAGCTTTATGGCAGGCAACAGGCCTAGGGGAACTGTCAGAACAGCCAAAGTTTTAATTGTGTCCTTTTGCTTGTTTTTATGTTCCTCCTCACAAGTAAAACTGAAGACTTTCAAGACATACTGTTTCTGCCACTCCCTAACCTGGAAAAAAACACTATTATCCTACATTCAGTCCTTCCAGCCCTGCTTAACTACACAGAGACTTAAAAATGCAGTAATTATCTATACTGTAATTATACCTTCTACATTGATTAGCAATATAATTTCTCAAGGACTACATATAAATGTGGAATGGTGACAAGGCCTTAAGTGAATAAATACCCCTTTCTTTATGAGTCTCCCATATACACGACGCCATGAAGCCATGACTTCAAACTGATTTGATTACTGTTTAAATACTACAGTAAATTGCCATCATCTGCACCTGTTTATCCTGTAGCCACTTGGCAAGAAATCCAAGTAATTCATTTTTGCAAAGAGTATGGAAGCTTCACAAAAGGGTTCATCCTAAAAATTACATCCATTGCATATTTTTTTCCATTCTATTTACGCATAACTTCAGCAGTCTTACCAGTATTTTGGTTCCCTCTAGTTCCTGGTGACATCACTAAGTAAATTAATTTTTTTCAGAAGTATTTGACTAGTTAAGGAAAAATCCTCCTCCTCCTCCTGATCTGTAACTGGGGTAGTTTTACTTAGGATTTAAAAAAGACACTCTTTAACGTTAGATTTTCTACTATAAGCAAAATAAAAATAGAGGGGCCTAACACGTAAAAAGAAACAAGCCAGCCCTTCTACTACTCCAAACAGATGCTGCTTGTTTGTTTTCTTTTCCCCAGCGTCGGCAGTTCCCAGAGCACCGAGGAGGGCGCAGCCCTTCCAAACCGCCGCCACTCTCACCCAGAGAGCTGGAAGCTGACTCCCCACACCTAAGGATGCTCCGACCGGCAAGCGCTGACCTGCAACGATTTGCCAGAGGCGGCGATCCCGGCAGTGCCGTGCACCCGGCAGGTCCCGGCAGCGCTGCAGTCCGGCAGAGGCACCGGGACGGCAACGCCGGCGGGCGGGTTGCGGCTCGTCCCCGCGGGAACTGCCCCGCGGAGTGGGGCTGGCGCCGCTGCCGCTGCTCGGTCGGGAACGGCCAGGGAGGGCGGCGGCCGCCGGGCCGGTCCCACAGCCGCGGCCAGGACAACCGGCTGAGATGCCGTCGAGGCGCCGCGGCCGCTCCCGCAGCCGTTTAACGGTGGCGCCGCTCCATCTGCCCGCGGTCCCGCCCGGGGCTTCCGCCTCCCCCCGCCGCAGGAGCCGCGGGAAGGGCACAGGGAGCACGCCCGCCCCCGGCGCTGGGGAGCCGCCTCTCGCCGCTGGCTGCCTCCCAAGCGCCGCACCTCAACGGCACCGGCCTCCCCGACCCGAGCTGCCCCCTCGGCTTCACCTCACCTCACCCAGCCCCGCGCACGGCCCGGGCTCCCGCCGGCCGTCCCTCTGGAGCCGGGGGCGGCCGCGCTCCCGCCCGCGCCCTCAGCTGTGCTTACCCGGAGGGTGGCGGGGCAGCCGCCGGCCGAGCGCGGCCGTCCATGCCGGCGGCCAAGGGAGCGCAGGGCGGGCGCAAGCCGGGGAGGACCCGCCCGCACAGCCGCGGCTCCCCGCCTCACCTGCTCGGGGCGGGCTGAGGAGGACGGCCCCGCTCGGCAGCCCCCGGCGCCGCCTCACCCCCGAGCCCGGGCATTCCCCGCTGTTTATGGGGCGGACACTGGGCGTCTGCCTGGGGAGGTGGCCGGTGTCACGGGCTGCGCCAGGCTCCTGCTGCTCGCGGAGCCCCACCTTGAGTGTAGGGGGAAAAAACACAGAAGCAAGGAAAAAAAAAAAAAAAAAAAAAAGGCAAAACCGAACTTCGCGGCGAGAAACTTGAAACGCGGAATCTTCCCCTCTCCGGCACGCACGGAAACACAGAGACTCCCTGTTCCCATCCCAGCGCCTCCCTCCCTCCCGCCCCCACACACCCGGCGGTCCCTCCAGCTGCGGCTGGAGTGGGGACTCCGCTCGGCCCCGGCCGCGGGCTGTCAGCGGCCAGCGGGGGCAGGGCCGCTCCTCTGGGCTGGAATTTTCCTCTCCCCGAGGGAAGCGTCCCGGCGGCCGCCTCGGGCTCAGCCCTTTCCCATTCCAGCCACCAGGGCGCGAGGCGAAATCCCCACAGGTGGGGAAAGCCAGGCGCGGAGCCCGGGGCCGGGACGCGGTCGAGCCCCGCGGTGGGGTCCGGCTCCCTCAGGCAAACTGTCCTGCCCGGCCCTCGGGGCCGGGCCGCCCTGCGCCTGCTGCCCGGCGCGCCCGGGACTCGGCTGAGCCCCACCGTGCCACGGGTGACCAGCTCCCGCGGTCAGCAGTGGTTTCAGGCTGATCTGAGGTTTGCTCGCTGAGCGTGACGGCACCTCAGTGTCTGTATGCAGTAGCTGCTGAGCAGATGGGACACTAACGTGCTGCCTGTCCGTGTCAGCACAGGGCGCCGTTCCTGCCTTGCTCTGGGACCAAACGATCTGGCCCAGTACATACAGCTCCTTATACAGGTAACATTTTGTCCACTGTTTAACAAAAATTGAAAAATAGCCAACGTCAAAGCATACCTTTCTGTTTTGTTGTGACGATTTTTTTTTTGTTGGTTTTTTTTTCTCCGTAGGAAAAAAGCAGAACGTTGCACTCAAGTATCAAAGTCTTTTTTTGACTAGTTCTAAGATTATATATCTGGAAAAAAATAATATAATTGACCATTCGATGTTAATATTCATAATACTCAATGTTAACATTCTTCATAGCTAGTCAAATACTGTATATAGCATTGTAGTGATACTGAACTTAAATAACATTTTGCTTCTCCCTTTATATGGCCTTCTCATCTGCAGTGTGCTTCTTCTGTGCTAAAGATTTTTTTTCTGCTTTTTCACTGGAGACTAACTCTGAAGCCACCTGTTTTGACAGACCCTAGAGGTTGTTCACACCCTGAATAACCACATGCCATTATCAGGCACACCCCATTAATCTGTGTATGTTTCTTAAACCAAAAAAATAATCAGTGGTGAGTCAGATGCATTTTCCATGGTCCAGTTTTCAGAGAGACAGTGCTCAATGAATTGATCACTTTAGAATCTCAGGAACAATTTAATTGAGGACCTTATGTAAGTTTTGTACCGTTTTCTCTTTTTGACAGTCCACTTCCCATTCTTACACTCCTCAAATTGTTTGGCCACTTCCTAGGTTAGGGATGAAGGTTGATAAATTCTTTTGTATGTTGACTGTTCCTACAATCAGGGCACAGTAACTTTCAGCATTCACTTTGTAGCATTAGTTTAAGTGCAAAAGAATTCTCTGCTTCCAACCAACTACTTCTTAGGCAAAACTATTATGTGACAGCACCTTCTAAACTCCAACGAACCTCCCATGCTGCAAAGGTGTGAGATGATTCAAGAGTATAATGATGTTTCAACTGAAGACCCTGTAGCTGATTGTGAATTACTTAGAATAATTACATGTATTGGTGTCACGTTGTCAGCCCTTCCAATAAACTTTGCTTCACCACAAATAGATAAGGAGCTGTTGCACCACTGCCTTTATAATCTCATTTGAAAACCAATATATGCTATAGTCTAATTATTTTGGGAAGTATTAATGCCACAAAGATTGAAATCTATTGAATAGCTCACATGGGCTCATAATAGAAACTCAGCAATGCCAGGCAGAAAAGTTAAGGAGATAACCTAAAAAAAAAAAAAAAAAATTATTAGTGGTAACAATTTCCAGTAGAACCTGGGGGTTTATCTAAAAAGGCAGTTCACCAAATAATGCCAATCTCACTTTAAGAGGGAAGAGGTTATGCTTATTGTCTTACACTACCACATGTCATACTCTTATCTCAGTTGTTAACTAAACACATCTGAAATTCTGATCACTAGAAACATTGTAGGCTCTAAACTTGAGTGCCTGCAGGCCATGTTCTGCAGTGGCAGTTTTACAATAAGTAGACTTGAAATAGTTGAGTTTATGAGGTACTGGAGATGCCATTTCTCTTCAGGGTCTCAGTCTTGAGAGACAGATTCTGGACTCCTATGCCACTTTGTTTCTTTATCAGTAGAAAATCAGTTCTGTGTTTAAGTTTCAAAAGATGTTGACAGAATCAAATGCTCTTTTTAAATTTTTTCTATTTTTATAACATTTCCAACATTGTCCGGAGTTCGAGATATTGTTCATATAAATCAAATATAACTCTCATACACAATAAAAAGAAGGCTGCATCAGAGAATACCAAGCTAACACACTTTTCATTGTCTCTTCTACTGAATAGCCAAAGGAAAAAACAAAACCACATCAAAACATTTCAAGTTCCCTAGAGTTTTCAAGCTGATCCATGAAGATATCATTGTAACAGTTTAATGAAGTGGTAGGTTATTAATTGCACTGTTGCAATAATGTCATCTTTTGTCCATGGTTTGAGATAAAACAATCATTTATCTGGAGGCATTAATCCATGTGGCAAGCTGCCACCCTCTGCACTTGGTGAATGTACTCGGTGCTATTGTATATTCAGTATAAATGTTTGCAGATTAATACCCAGTTCTGATTACTGTTAGCATAACCTTCAAATTATGCAGGTAGTGAGAACTGCTAATTTCAACTGATACTTGAAGGAGAACTTCTGTCTTTGGTAGAGACATGAAGTTCCAGGGATATTACTAGCTATGGGATTTTTATACAAGTTAAATTACTAAAAACAGAGTCTTGCCTGTTCTAAGAAAGCAGTAATATCCCATGGCATTTTTCATAACAGTTAGAAGTTGTCCTGGGTGGCTTCAGTACTTCAAAGGTTGCTCCCCTCTGTTCAAGAGGTTGCCAGAAACGTGAATACAAATATTTTTGAATGAAATATGCTCTAGAAATGTAGTAGACAGTATGATTTTCAAAGAGGTATGCTCATTATTGCATAAAGTGAAAGCTTTGTGAAGTGTTAGACCACAGGAGCCTTACAATATTTTTCACTATTGGAAAGGTCTTTTTAAATTTCTTAATATACAATAGGTCATAATGACATTTTGTGATTTAAGGATATAACCTGAATGCACTCCTAATGTGGTTTTGTACATGGAAAGTCATACTGTGTCACACTATAGCTGTTTTGAATATTACTGTGCAAAGTAGGTGTCAAATAGATTATGGAATTGAAAGGTGTTCTCCTTGTTAAATTACTTTTCTGATGCATAATTGCATTAAAGCTGAGCTGTTTATTCTATACATTTTATCACGTATAGGAGACATGATAAAAATTAGGTTTTTACCCTTATACTAATGAAGATAAAAAAAGGAAATATTATATGATTCTTCATTTTGTTTAAATGAAAACTAAATCCTATGTAATTCTTTTTCTACAGAGTAGTCAATCAGCTTACGTTGCAGGCTGTTGAAGAGCTGCTGTTTCTGTGTTTGCATTCCAGAATGCGGGTTAGGTTTTGGGAGCGTGCACACACATGTACACAGCTACTGAAAGCGCTGCTGTGGGCACAGGGACAGGTTTGGGAGCCCGTTTAAACTGTGCACTTAACTGAAGAGCACTGTCCCCTCTACACTGCACTGCTGAGGGAACACCTCAGATCCTGTGCTCTGTTCTGAACTACAAGAAAGACACGGAGGTGCTGGGGCATATCCAGCTTTGGCCTGATAGATGAAGTAGAAATAAGGCTACAAAAAAATACCCCATATACTTTCAGATATAGGACTAAGTAATTTCTGCCTTTTGTATAAGGTTTTCCCAGTAGTCAATACTGCCCCAAATAGTTTTTGCTTTTAATGTACATTGGGAAATTATAGGCATTTACTTTAATAGAGATGCATTGTCCTTTTAGGTCATATTTAAGACCTGCATAATGATACCATGATGTACTCTCATTACTACCATTGTGTTTTCCCTCTGGTAGTATTTTATTTTTGCCTTTGGATCATGAAAGCAAATGTTTTACTGCTTACAGATCATGATTTCTAAGTTATTTTGTTGCTGAGCAGTGTTTATTAAGTAACAATTAGTGAGGTATTCATGTGGATTAACATTGCAATTGAGGAATACTAGAAAGCTTCAGACAATGCTGAGTAGTGAGTGATATAAGGTGTAGAATCACATATGCTGTGAAGTATCCTTGCAAAGTTTATTTTTAAAAACAGTTTCGTCTAATTTTTCAAACCATGTTAGCCACAGTAGTTGCAATGAAAAATAGATGAGAATTAATTTAAATGTTAATCTTAGCTGGGGCTTAGAAGAAACGACAAGTTCACTAAATTGCTCTCATGCACTAAATTTCCACATTTTGAATGCACATAGTGTGCAAAATCCTCAACACTGATGTCTGCAAAGTCTAAACAGTAAAAAGTATTTCTAAAGAAAATCACTTCTGGAAAGAAATACTTTTATAATATCTGTTCAATTGATTAGTAATTCATTAGCTTATGGCTTATTATATCATAAATCGTAACACTACAAGAAACATGATCTCCTTTTTCTATTAGAAAAATACACTTAGATACAAAGGGAATAGGGGATTTCTTCTACAGAGATAGAGAAAATATAGCAATAGCTAAGCTATAAGCAGATGAGTTATCTTGGGTCCCGAAATCTATATTGCTATGGTTGTACTGTGGCATGAAAACAAGATATATTAGGCAAGGAGAAACCTTATGCTGCACAAATTTGTATCTCCTGGTACTTAGCCACCTTGCTCAGAATTAGCCTGGGTAGCTTTACAGCCCTCATGCCTTCTGGACAGCCTTGGAGGTGCTATGTACATATACTGGAATCTAGTGGCATACGTTAAGATGCTTTGGAAACAAGGAAAGGGAGTTAAATTCTTCACTTGGATGATATGAACTGTGTACTTTGATTAGACAACTGAATAAATGGGGAGGAGAGAGGGAAGAGATGCTCCTCCTCTGGAATGCTAACAAGAAAGTGAAGTTGCTCTGTGTGTAGTGTGCTTTAGGGACCCACAACCAAGCTCCAAAAGGACACATCATGTCTGTTTTAAACACAGGATGATAGTGAGATGTTCAGCACAGACAAATTAAAGATAGTTTTTATCACATATGTGCACACAGTGAATTCTAAGGACCTGGAGAAATGTATTTGTTGGGAAAAAAGCTCATCCCACCTTCATACGCTGGCAGTTTCAAGAATACAACTGCCCCAAGTTTTATTTAAGTCACGTTGTAGGCACATATTCTGCTTCATAGATCCAGAAATTATTAGTGTTCCAAGCTTTTAGAAAGCTGGATTTTTTTCCCCCAATAAACATTTGAATAAAAGTCATGAATATATACTTACACAAAGGTTTCAGTCAGAGTACCTGGCAGAGTTCACCAACCTTTTCAAACACACTGTACAGGAGCCCAAGGCTGTGTATTACAACTGAATGTGGCTTTAAGTCTAGTGTAAGCTTCATCACGGGGAGATGGAACATTAGTTACAGAAATTCTTTGAGGTTTTAATCTGAAAATTATTACTGCTCTAAGTTTGAGAACTTGCAATTAATAATTTCAAGAATTTCAAAGCCCAGCTTTGACTGCTTCTTTTCTGCAGTTTGCCATTGTCTCCTTGTAGAATTACCTTTTTAGTGAGCATCTATGCATAGTCAACACAGCTTGTGCAGACATGTCAAAGACAATTTTAAATTAGCATATGCATGAAGCTCAGCTCAGGCTAACAGTTCAGTTTCAGAGCCAGGTTTCTGGAGAACATAGTAGTGAAATTATTTCCCTCCTTGGCTGTGCTTAGCAGCAGTACACAGGATAAAATAGCTCAAGGTATATTCTCTGGTAAGAATCCACCAGTATACATATCATTATATCTGCCCTGTAAACAAAAAATGGTAATTAAGCAGCAGTATCACATTTAACAATATGCCCCTTGCAACACAGACTGAGAAAGCTGTCTTGCCTTTGTGAGATGTTGTATAAAAACATAACTTGTATCCATACCTATTTGCTATTGATGTAACAAACTGTGTGTGTATATATTCAGCATCATTAAATGCTTCTAGTTTAAGCAGTTATGTTTTAGCTAAGTTTAATTTTATCTAAGAAATGTTTGAAGCATTTTCTAGCACTAGTTTTCCCGCTTGTTTTTAGTGGAGGGATTGTGTCTATACACCATAGGGTGGCACCAGAGATGCTGTTCTTTCAAACTTCCTACCTTCCAAATTGCTGTGCTAAAATCACTGCTTACTATCCACTGAGTAAGGCATAGTTTGGAAAGTTTCATTTGTATCTTGCCACAATCAGGAGGGGAAAAAAAAAAAGCTTAACAATCTAGTTTGGATTTGTTCTGTTTACTATGGCATAAAAACGAATATAATGATGCTTAGAATTCTCACGTGCGGACTGTGTATACAGGCAGCGATTTACATTGCTTTTTACTGTACATTAACATCCATCAATTCACTCCAGTTAAGTACTGTGTACTAATCAGAAACAAAAGTTGCATGAAATTGTCCAAATATTTTCATTAAAAAATAAAGTAAAAATATAAACAAGCTAGGGTAGGGCTTTAAATGCTCCATATGGAATCTGCAAAAGAAATGCCCTTAGCTCACCCAATCTGCCTCGGGCATTAGACCAGATTTAGAAGACTGTGCAACGTTCTATTCATAGCAGTATGACTGCACAATTAAAACATCTGAAGATTCAGCTTTTAAGTAGCTCATTAAAGGTATTTTTAAGCTTTTCCTTTGAAAGAAAACCCAACTAAATACAGCAGAAATGTATCAATCAGTCCCACTCCATGACCAATGTGTAGCTCCAGTGTCATGTATTTGTGTCAGGAGATGTGAAATTCCCATTATCATTCTAACTGGAGCTATAGGCCACTGAGGTGCTATAACAGCACTATGGCTATTTCTGACTTTGTGGAATAGGGCCAATGATTTTCTCAGAAATAAAGGTTAGAAAATGAAAAGAGCACTAATTTTATCTCCCCTGTCTCTTCCTGGAGAAGACTGGGAAAGTTAACAGTGAAGAAATTCATCAAGAGTTCTTAAACACAAAGCACCATCTCTAGCTCAGGAAGTTCCTGAACCAGAGACTGCTTGATGATAGGAGTATTTATGGGAGTACATATATCTTCCCCTCCTTTTTTAGTGTCCCCTCGACATGCATTTTTGGACATTGCCTGAGAAAGGATAGATAAGACATTGTCTGACACTGAGAGGGCATTCTCACGTTTTGTGGTTCTTTAGATATATTTGGAAGTCTGACTTTAAAACAGCAAGACCTCATTTTTTTTAATAAAGGTAAAGGAGTGCTATAGATGTATGCGGTTTCTTTGAACCTACTGTAATTTTTATTTCAAGATTTTGCCTTCGGTCTTATTTTTTGCATTGTAGTGCACCACACCTTTCAAGCACTTAAGCATTCAAAGAGCTGGTGAAGGAGGTTTGTGGTGTTAGAAGGTAAATTACAGCTCTGTTGAATGACTTATTTGGGTATTGACGTTAGATGCTGTCTGAAGTGGCAATGCTGAATGGCTTCATTAACAACTCTGAGGCCAGTGTGCCTGAGAGATGGCACCAGGACAAAGAAATGTTTTATCTCTCTCTAGCAGTGTATGAAATGCTTATTGACTGGGCTGAACCTTAGAAGTCAGGCCATTATAGGCAAATACAAGTTCATGGGCTTCATTCCAGACTAAGATTCACAAAGATAAACATGTATATGCTAATTAATGCATCAGAGTGTATTTAGGCTGAACAGTTAAAGAGAAAAGACTGAAACAGGATTGAGCTGCACAGATGTAGAATCAGGAGGAAGAAAGGGGAAAGAAAGGGTAAATAGAGTCATCCTAAATAATTTGTAATTTTTTTTTTATTTTACCACTTATGAAGCTGCATTTGAGAAATATGGAATTGTAGACTCTGATCAAAATTGTATCAATTTGAGCTGAGTTACACAACCACGTTTTAAGTGAACTCTTGTCTCCTGGTTTTACAGACAGAACCCTGCTGCATAACTCATTTTAAGTAATTCAAGATGCACCTTAGAAAATCCTTGGCCCAAGGGCAGAAAATTTTTGAAACATTTAAAGTGAATGAAAAAGAACAGGACGATAAAGCTGCACAGTGGCCCAGAAGCTAGATTTCTGTGAAGGTAGAGGGAAATTGTTTTAAAACATAGACTGTGCTTACCAAGGTTTAAAGGAAACGTAACATTTTTTCAGCATAAAATATGAAAACTGAGATGAGAGAGAGAATCAATGGGTAAAAAATGTCTGGCAAGGCCAGATTACATGGTTAAGGAATACAAAGGTATAGGAACAAATTCATGGCACAAGTAAAAGTAATGTCCTTGAGCTGGACACATGGTTAATGTTGCCTCCTGAGGCCTTAATCCCCAAGTCACTCTGTCCTCTTTAGATCAAGAGTGGCCCTTAGGATAGACTGGATAACCATCATAGTATTTATATGAGAGACAACAACAGCAGCAATAACTACAGCTTATAATAATACTAATACTTGTTCCTTTTCTAAACTTTTCCAAATCACCTTTTTTTCCACTTCACGTGCCACTGATGAAAAAAACTGCTGAGTGCGTAAAGAAAATTGCAATTGAATTTTGCCACAACTTCATCCTTTGTCAAGACTGAAAGAGCTTAATTCTAGTACTCTTCAAGATCTGTGCTCTAACGACTTTGATCAAGTCTTCAGCAAATCAGATTTGTTACTGTCTCAAAAACAGTATGAAAAAAGGAAGCAAAGTGATGCAGCTGTATCAAGTAGCTATGTAAACCTGAAAGGTATTGAATATGAATCTGAATCATGTATATCAAACTGAAACAGCAGAAACAACTAAATTTCTAATATCTAGACAACTGTAATTTCTGGTTGGAATTACTGAATAAATTTTTTTCCTTTTTTTGCCCGTAACTTTCAATAAAATAACAGATTTTTACTGCTTCTTATGATAAAAATTGTATCTGCTACAAAAAAAAAAAAAAAAAGGAAGACAAAATGCACACTAGTTAATGAAGACTTAAACCAGTGATAGTTACACAGGATACAATATATTTAGTTATTATGATGCTTCTGAATTGCAAATCAAACTAAATATATGTTCTGTTGAAAGCAAAGCAAACAACAAAAGTGAATCTGTTCTATTCTAAGTCATGTCACAGAAACACGTAATGCTTCTCCAGTTAAACACAACAGAAATTACTCTTGTAACAAAACAGAACCTCTTCTGCACTATTCTACTGACTCACCAATTCAGAATAAACACACACCATGGGTGAACTCCAGCCTGCTGGCTTCAAGGGCAAGATCAAGATCCTCTGTGATTCCTAAGGGTGCAAATTTACCTGATGTTTCAAGGTGCATGCAGAGTGTTTTCAAGGTTGCTGAAAGTCTAATTTTTCAAAGGTCGCAGATATTGAAATCTCCATTTCTCTTTAAATTACACAATAGCAGGTAAAAGACTGGACTTAGGGATCACTTGAGGAACAATGAGGAAGGGGGAAATTTTAAATTTATAAGGAAGCTTTTAATTTTTTCTTTCTTTTTCCCAATAGGTTTTATTATTGTGGACAACATGTACCTTGCTTTATATATAACATAATACTATCTTGCATACATTTTATTTTATTAAGAATTTATGCCCTAATGCTACATACAGCAGGTTTTTTCATGCATAGTTTGTGATTAAGACTACAACCAGAAAATTGTGCTTGTCCACCTGCACAAGGCAGACAGCTGGAAACTCCTGTCCTATCTTCTGAGTGAACTTGCACCAGGATATCCCTCTGTGCTATATATGTGCCTGGAAGGCTACTGATAAAAATTACTGATCATTGCAAAGATCCCTCCTTACTGATGGCTTTTCCAATGTAATTTTTGAATACGTTCCACAGTTTACTCCAAGTTCAGAGAAAGACTTGAATCACAATGCTGAAGGAGAAAAAAGCCAGGAGGTAGATCTCAGAGCAACAGTTTTGTAATGTATTGAAGTTGTACTGTTACAGATGTCCATTTCTCTAGTTTTAACTATCTCTCTCTTAACTCTAAATTAAATCATGAGATATATACTGAAAGTTATTACTTCTGTTTAAGAGCCATAGACATCTGGTTTATGATAAGAAAAGAAGCCCTTTACCATCTTCAGCAAAATAAAACCTGGGGGAGATAGTGAGGGCAGCATTCAGAATTCATTATCACAGTCACTGTGAAGAGAATCCTCTCTTAAGAGCTGTGGCAATTTTGTGTAGCTAAAAGACTGAAACCTAGAAGCTCACTCTGATCACAGACTGATAACTGAAATCAAATATCATCCAAGTAAAATCAAGAGTGCAGCACAGAAAAAGTATCCAAGCTGAGTCTGATATGACAGAGAACATTAGGAATCTGTAATGCGCTGAAGCCATAAAAACTTTAACCTGATGCTGGAAAGAAGAAAGTGAAGTAATATTTCTTAAATCCTTCTATGCAACACAGCTTATTTCTTGTGTTTATCCAGCAAGCTGGCCTTTCTGGAGATCTCTCCAGGTTGCACCAGATAGCAGCAAGTATCACACACAGCAAATGCCATAGCAGACTGCCATCTGATTAGAACTGTACCATTTCATTTGCAAAGTCTACTTCAGTTACAGATTAACAGAAAGGATTTAAATTATTGAAGAAGAAAATTACTAGCTTGTAAAAGAAAGGTAAGAAAAAAGCATGCTGAAAATTATAGGGAAACCACAGGACTTGATTATACTCTATGTTTTAGCTTTTGCATACAGTTTATCATTTTTATGTGAGAAGTCTCATCAAGACCAAATATACTTTCCAGAAACTATTAACTTGTCCAATGAAAAAACATAGATATTTAACTGAATTGTAAGTCAGCTTGAAGCCTCTGAAGTCAAGTCTCAAATTTACTTAGCAGGCATGAGGGAAAATGTGACCTATTTGGAACAGTGGAATTATAATCTAATCTATTTAATTTTTATGGTTGCCACCATGGAACTGGTAGTAAAAGGCATGGAAACTCGTAGTAAAGACATGGGGTGGTAATACTTTTTCCCTTTTTTGCTAGAATTCTCACTCCTCATCTGCTTCAAGATCTACTTTACCAGCAGATCCTTCCTGAATAGTACCTGTGTTTAATCTGCAATACACAAAACAGAAAATATGGGTAGAATCCTTTGCCAAATTTAGAACAAAGAGCAAGTTCCAACAGCTCCTCCAGTCACTCCCCCTTTCCCTACCCAAAGGCATACAGAAGTCAGGTAACTGTTGCAATTTAATTTCCCTAGCAACATTTGATCCAGCAGGCAGAAGAATGTTTTTGTATTCCCATACCTAAATACATACATTAGGCACCATAAACCCAGTATCACAGAGCCCATTGTATGGATGGGTAGATTCTACAGAAAAAGATCTGTGTCAGTCAGCAATAAAAGCTTTCCTGAATTTCTTCCACCTGGCATTCACTGTAACCCTAGTCACTTATCAAATAAGGCTCATAAACCCTTTTACTGGAAGTGTGAATAAGCAGAAAGGTTTCAGTATAAAAAATATGATTAAGAGCAGTAAGTCTTAGCACAGCATCTGCAGTGATCCTACTCAAATATTTATTATGGAAGTTCCACTAAGGAATAGTCAGTGAGGTTTGTCAGAGAGCTGAGGAGAGTTCAGAGGAGAAAGCTCTGTCAAGCAGTTTGTGACAGTATAAAGAAACTACAGGAATATATGCGTCCAAAGGGAGAGCTTTCAGGCAGTGGAAATTGAGATATAGCATTCAGTCACTCTCAGTTTCATGAATACACACTGGATTATTACATGAAAGGAAACTGCAGTTCTAGCAATTCTGTGTACTGCAATCCAGGTGCTGTTTTCTGCCAAGGATGGCTTTCTGACAAGCACCTTATTTTCATCTCAATGCCCTGGATTCTCAATTATATATTCCATAATCACTCTGACATCATGAATACAGAATTCCAAAATATTGTCTGATGGTTTGTGCTACGAGCAAAACCCCCAAAATAGAATGCCTGGTCTCATAGAGAGGCAGAGATTGCTCTTGTTCCTTTTTCTCTGTTTCTTAAAGATCTGTTCTCAACTGTTAGACTGCTAACTTTCTAACAGTCATCTTCACTTCCAGAGGCATCCAAGGATCAACAGCTATATTATGAATAGGTTCTCAAGTGTTCTGTGCTTCAGCTTGTCTCTTGTGCAGACTAATACTGCTCTGCCAGTGTTTATTCAGCAGTTGCCATTGTCTGATACAATGGGCCAGGGTTACCATTTATCAGACTTGTTCTTCCAGCTAGTCTACATTCCTTGTCCTTGCCACTTCCAGGATCAGGAGATACTTTATGAAGACGCTTCCTGAGCCTGCCAAAGGGGCATGCTCCCCTCTTCAAAAGCAATAATCACTTTTATAATAAATTTAAAACTGAAACAAATGCTTAGAAAACTGATTAATAGCCCTGATATAATTATCTTTTTCTTCTCACACTTCTTGGTTCCAAGAAAATAAAATATCACCTTTCTACATTCTAGCTTGATTTAATTGTGTCTTTTCCAAAATTTTCATATTTGTATCTTTGCCACTCGCTGCAAGTTCAGTACAAGCTTTGTGGAGTTGCTTTATTAAGGACAAGTTTAAGTATTTTGCACTGTGCACAAACTATGTGTAAAAATTATTAAAATGCATAGGGTTAGAAATTAACAATAATTTAAAACACTTTATAACTAAAATGAAAAAGTAGTTCAGCTAGCAAAATGTATTTTTGCTTAGGAAAATCACTGACCAGCTTTTACAACTCTTCTTGAAACCACATTTTTTCATCTGTTTCATATGTACTCAGCTAGAGGATCTCAGAATCTTCACAGAAGACAGGTATGCACAATAAACCAATTATCATAAAGCTTCTGATTTATGCACCCTTAGCTGAGATAACCATAAATAATCCTTTCACTATCAGCTGGAGAGTAATGCTGTACTGAACAGTATGAATGCCCTCTGCAGGTAGAACACAAAACCACTGTAATTTTGGACTATGAATCTGCCTATTTAAGAGGGAACTACATAAACAGGTCTACGCTAGTCGTTGTCAGTCTGCTCTGACATGGTCTAAGAATTTTAAATGATACAGTATCATCTCCAGATACTGTTGATAGGCAGTTTTTAATCTATCACACACTCTTCACCAGTGACCAATGCAGCCTGTGTCTACACTGCTGAATTAGGCAGAAACATAGAGCCAGATCAAGCCCTCGTGTGGTTTGACTGCACCAGCTACTATTCTTTCCCATACCTTCTGTGTGATGCCACCTGTAAGTCTTTACCAGTCACAGGAGGAGTTGTGCATCCTTCTCTTATAATATTTGCAGACATAAATTATGCCTAAAGCCAGAGCAGTAGACATAAATTATGCCTAAAGCCAGAGCAGTGCTCTATTTTGTCTAGGGGACATCAAGGGCCAACTGGTGCATATCGTGGATATAACCAATTCTGTGGCATTTGGCCTCTGATCTAGAGACCAGTTCCCCCTCTCTGCAGCCTCAATAACCTACTGCAAGGGCCAGGTTTTGAAATAGTCAATACTGCATTTTCCTGAAAGGCCAATTTACTGTGGGGGCCAGCATATTAGGTAGCACATAAGCAACAGGTGAAAAGAGCTTCCTGTTGAAGCTGTTATCAAAACAGATGCTAAACCACCAGGCTTGTATAGGCCTGCTCTGAGCCTACTGCTGTCTTTGTCCACTACATGTTGCCAGAGGTTTCAGAGCCTGTGTCACAGCAATCTCCTATTCTTTACAGAAAAACAGCAGTCAGCAACAATTGCATGCCTGAACTCCATGACCCTCAGCCCTATGATCTCCATCTCAGCATATTCTTGCTGGTTTTCTGACTGGCCAAGTCTAATGTGGATGAGATAAACAAAAATATAAATATATGCACTCAGTTTAAGAAAAGGATGATCTCATCCCTTAGCCAAAGATGAATGTGAATAAAACTGTTTGAAGACAATTATGAAATCAGAGCAGGAAACAAGGCTTTAAACACAGTCTTTACTGGAACAAGACGACTGATGAACATCATGTGGAGCACAGTAAATGTCACATGCAACAAGAGTAACAAAGCAACAAAAGCACTAACAACCAAAACCAGAAAAAGATGACAGTGTGACAGAGAAAGATCTATGGCTATGTTTAACTTAGTCATCATCATTTTTGTTATTTCACAGGAATGAAAATTCACCTCTTTCATAAGAACATGCCCAAACCATCTTGCCTTGGGATAGACTGACTCTAATAGATGGCCTTGACTTCCAGCTGCACATAAGCTGCAGCTCTAACTTCATGTGCAGTACAGAGCATTAGGTGTATTCAAAGACCCCAGATGTAAAATTACTTGCTTTTACTTGTCCCTAACTCTGCCACAGAAGTTTAGGTAATTCATACAGTCCACAAAATCAGTACACACAACTACAATGCCTGTTTACTAAAAATATGAATAAATTACTTAATTCCTGTATTTGTGAAAGCAGAGTGGCATTCTACATGCATTCTACATACAGGAGCCTCAGCTGCCAGTAGAATAAGAACAGAGAAATAGAAAACTCTTTGATCAGCTTTGAGTTCAAAGATATGTCACAGCATACGTAACTTCCAAACTGGATTATTGTGACATGGCAGTTACAAAAATACTTTTCTTTCTCTGTCTATATCTACAGCTTACCAGTCAGGTCCATGTACGTTGCTTTGGACTTCCTGGGTAGTCTGATTCATTCTCAGTTTATCAAAGGTCTTGAGTCATACATTTAAGTTCCATGAAAATCACACTGTATGTGTGTACACAGTTCTGAATTGAATCCTAATTTACATGTCAGCAATTTATATTTTTCTGCTCAAAATGCAGCAGTCTCAGTAGCTGACATCAGAAAACCTAACAGAGACATGCTTCTCATTGATGCTATAGGTGTGCCAAGAACTAATGAAGACAAGTACACATCAACTATGAGAGCTGTGATTACTTGAAAATGCTTTTCTGAAGGTCTTGTATTAAGGGCCCTCCTTTGATGTGCAGCCTAACAGAGAACAGAAAAATCCTTACTTTTTCTCCCCTGCAACATTTGTTGAAACACTAATGGAAAGATTATTTTTAAGATTAAGTCTGTGACAATAGGCTCAGCAGCAAGAGACAGAGACCAGTATCTTGTTTTATTAGCATGTTGTTTTACAAGTTTTTCTTTCTTGTAAGCTGCATGTTCTGCTTTCCAAAGAATGCACAGGCGGTTTTGATTTTGTGTGTATGTCCATAGAAAATTTCTACTTCCCAAACTCCAGTGTAGAGCACACTACTTGCATTTTCCTGGAAATTATGAAGCCCAAATTTTGTTACTTCTTACGTTAATTGTGAATTCTGTAGCTGTCTCCACTGATATGCAAGTTAGCACTATAGACAACATGCCTGTCCTGCCAAAGACCAATCTAATTCATGCCTCCTGCACAAAATGCCACCACCACTACACCACTTGTCACTATTTTTTATTTTTCATCAAATCACTCCATTCCACTACAGCTACCTCAAGATAGTTACTGCCCATGTTAAGCCTTCACCATTCAAACAAAATATCATTAACTTGCCAATATATTTAATTAAAAATAGACTATATACCTTGGGTGGGACTTACACAGCTCCCAAGTTAGGTTCATCTTCACACTCTGTAACATAAACTGAAGTGCGAATTTATCAAGGTGTCTGCACATGAAATATCCAAGAAAGCAGAGACTGTAAAGTTGCCAAGTTTCAAAGTACCTGGGCATACCGTTCACAGAATCTGCAATATAGCATGTCAACAGGTTGTCACAGCCATGGACTTTAGCAGAGAGTTAGCAGGATGGCAAGGTATGTTGAATTTACTGCATTTTAAGGCCAATGCTTATTTTCTGAATACAACATTAATGTTGGATTTTCTGATTTGCAAGTGGTTTTATGTTTAATGGACTGTGTGTAAAATTCCCAAGGCTCTTAAGATTAAGTGTATCATTGCAGCTGAACTTCAGTTCAAGCAGTGAATTTTTCTATTTTTTAAAAAAATAACCATCATCTGCATCTACCATCACCCCTCCAAATATTATTACATTTATGCTTAAATCTACAAGACAAAGCATCTTAGTCTTATTATTAGAAAAGCCAAAGTTTAAAGATAAAGTTGTTAGTATTTGAACTGAAATCAAGTAATATAATAAGATAAAAATTAAACCCAAAAATTATTGCTAGCGAAAAACCCAGTAAGGATTCAGAGACAAAATTCCACAAATTGTTGGGTATCCTGTTCTTCCATCCTTATTCACAGTTTTATTTAATGAAGAAATGTGGGTAATAGCAGTTCTGTAAACAACAAAAACAAACCCAAACAAATAAAAACAAACAAAAATGAACTGAAAATACACTCAGTTCTGATGCAACTAATTTTCGAGCACCATCTGCTGGTCTACTTCTAAAACAACCACCAAGTTTCCCAGTTGCTGGTAACACCTGGATAATCATCAGGTCTGTATTGATTTATCTGTTACATATTTATTAAAAGCTCCCACGAGTCATGCATTAGCATCATACTAAAGGAAACAGCAGACTTCATGATACCTGAAGTTACAAACACATTCTGAATTTGCAGTTTACATCTAACTAAAGAAGAACAAGAACAATGTTAGGGGTTTTTTTTGTGGTTGGTTTTTTTTTGTTTTTTTTTTTTCTCTAGTTTTGAAGCCTTAACTATCAGTTGAGAGTACTTGCAAATCTTCAACTAAGTTCCTTATTCAGTTCCAGGAGCCTCCTCTTTTGATGTCTTACTAAAATTTCAGGATGTTTTTCCTCTTGTATCCTGCTTTAGTTCCAAAATATAAGCCCTTTTGGAAGCACCCTACAAGTTTCACAGTCTTCCAAGAGAAAAAAAATTACAATGAAATATCCATCTAAGGAAGAACTGCATTCTAATAAAAGAAGGTGGGAACAGACTACCAGTAATTAATAATACAAAGTAGCATGCAACAGAACTCAGAAAATCTTTTAGAATAAATTCTGCTCCAAGAAGTCCAGACTTCTTTACTTTTACAGATTGTCATGTGTGTATTAGAGGATATAGTATTCCTATCTGTTATTCCTGTCTATTTTCTATTGCATTTTGAATGCTCATATTGATTTCCTGGTTCAGCTGGTGTTTAATAGCAGCAGAAGCTGCCAAAGTGAAAGATTTGTTTCAAGTTTCCTTGCATCTTTCTGCATTTCCCTGCCCTTTTAGGCAATGGTTACAGTGAACTTCAGAGTAGACAGAGGTGACTAAATCAATCTCAGATGCTTGAATTTGTTTACAGCAAGCAGAACTATTAATATATTTCTGTTGTTATTAGACAATACAAGATTGGATACTCACAGCAAGCAGATAAAAATATTACTCCTTTCTTTAAAAGAAACTGCTTTCTCTGCCATGCTATTTGTATTTTTCATGTGCATGAAATTAAATGCGTTCCCTTGTTCAGGTTCACAATGAGTAACTTCTCCATAAGTACAATGGCATGGGCCTCCAGAGCCCCTGCAGATCCACGGCTACACCATTCCCTCTGTCCAAGCTTCTCACACTCTCTTCTCTACCTACAAAGTCACAATACTGATCCATTTTACTCACTCTCGTGGTCTTTTCCTATTGCAGTGCCCTGTAAACCACTTCATGCAATAGACTAGAAACACAGGTCTGAAGGGAGAGACTGTGAAGAAGAAATGTACATTCTGCCAGGGATTTCCACTGCTTTTGTATCTCAGCCTAGGGAAATTGACAGTGCTACATACCTCTGTGATCTAGATCCCCTTCCTTTCTCCCCATGGGCTGGTTTAAGACTGCTACATCCACATGCTTTTGCCACAGCTGGGGCAAGCACCACAGAACACACCAGCAACAATTTGATATGCCATCAATTCTGTATTTGTACTTCACCATCGAGGCCTTCTCTCCTTTTATAAGATCTGGATTAAATTACATCTGATTTCTGAAAGACTGAGAAGGTCAATTATCCTGTGATAACTGGGTAACTGTACACTTGTTCCACCTTTCCAGGAAGGTTTCATGGTGATTATGAAGTCCCTGGAAGGACCATCACACTACAGATTGGTCTCGGATAATAAGATTTCTGCACAAAATGAGCTATAGAATAATCTTTTTGCACAGATTAAGAATAACTGTCCTCTTAGATAGGGTAATATTTCATTTCACTGCCCAGTCATTAAATGGGAACAGATTTAATATATACTGTTAAATAAAAGAATGGGAGTCTGAGAACACCGTTTGTCTCACACTGCAGGCCAACTAGCACTGTTACGAAAGTTTGATGCCAACATACAGCATGCCATTAATTTAAAATGCTGGAAAACACTCTGTTATGGTATTGTCTTTTATGTTACCTCCTTCAGAATTTAATTTTAGGGATCTATCTCTTTAGGGATTTCTCTCGTCTGGAAGACAGCTGACTACACAGTTCAGAAAAGATAATACTCCTTTTGTGAAAACTCCTGTTATTTTAAGATGTCTATTATTCTATAGTAGGCTGATGATAAGAATATTAATATAAAAAAATAGAAAATACTTTGCACTTCACAGATCAGAATACTGAGCTGTGATATAAAAGGACCTGATTCAAAAGACAGACAATCCTTTCTGTGAAAAAATACACCACAGAAAAACTAGAAAGAAAAGGAGCAAATAAGCAGAAGTCAATTTATGTGATGGGAACACTGTTTGCATGTGATCATGTTTTATCATTTTTTTCCAGTTTGTTTGTTTGGGTTTTTTTAATGTGAGTGCTTTGTCAAATGACTTCTTCAGTCAAACCACATGGGAAGATATTAGTTTGTCACTTCTCAGTAATGTAACTCTTGCAATATGATAGAAGAGAACCTGAAACAACTTACTGAAGTTCGTTAGAAACACTCCTTTGTGAAAGAAAAAAGTATGGTGAAAGAAAAAAGTTAGTGTAAGAGTTTTAAATACACATCCCTGTAATCATGTTATTTTTTTGCCCTGTATAGTATGTCCCATTTTTTTTCCAAGCAGTCAGTTTAAGCTTTAAAATATTTGTCTTTTGTCCTCAAAGTCATCTTTCCAAATGGGATGATAGGAAAGATGGCCAAAATTAGGCAGCTGTTGCTCCATCAAATGTCACACAACCCCAGCTATGCCTCCTTTGATGAGTTAATCATTGTTCCACAAAAGCCAGAACTAGAAATACCCTGTGTTTGAACATATTCTGTATAGTAGACAAGGTACTGCTTTTTCACAAGAGTTTTCACTGCAAACACCGGAATAACTACTAACCACTTTGACTACTAATAAGGCACGTGACACCCATGTCCTTTCCTGAAGATGCTCAAAATGCAATGGACCAAACACTGAGAAGATATCTTCTATATCCCCAAATATAACCAAAAATAGAAGCAAAGGGTCCCTCTGTCACCCAGTGACATATTTATGTTATCCACTGATGACTGCAAGAAGACATAATGATAGAGAAACAGCAAAATATGGCCATAGCATAGTAATACTGCTTATGTTACTGGCACCTAGGAGACCCTGTCATCAATCAGAAGCCACTGTGCTAAGCAGTTTATGAATACAAAAGAAAAGATGAGCCAGCCCCTGCCTCTAGAAAGAGAAGTCCCAAGAGGTGGTGACAACATCCCGCCACGCAATCTCAGGCAGGCGCTCTTGGTGAGACAGCAAATCACCACTGTCAGCTTTCCTGCCTCCATCCAGATAAAGGACATTGCTGAAGAGTCTGCCAAGTGTGCTGCTTGTGGCAGACATAAGCTGCTCACTGAAAGATAATTTACGTGACCCCATCTCAATGCAGGTTTTACAGAATGACATCTCTTATTTATTCCTAGTGTCTAACAGTAATTTTCACTTGTTTCTAACTTTCTTCATCTTCAGTTCATTACTTCTGTATTTGTATTAATACAGAAATATTAGTCCACGAATCTTGCTGGGAATTTCCAGTGTTTAGTGGATACTGTCTCTTTTAGGAAATCACACTTGAGAATTCAGACCTTCCTGAACTTTTCTTAAATGCAATTTTGGAATTCCATACAGCAACTATAACTTTTCCATAGGGTAGTGTCTTATGAAGCACCTAGAATCACCTAGAATTTACTTAGGAGACAACATAAAGATAGCCAGAAAGAGAAATAACCATATAGTCTACTTTCTCTCCATGAAGAGTTTTGAGTCATGTACTAAACGTGTACCTGAATTTCCACTTCTCCAATACCACTGAATGGCAGAAACTGGAAAGCTTCTACTTATTTCCTTCAGTGGCCTGAATTCAAATCTTGAATGTTTTAGAATTTACATCAATTCTTAAAAAAAAAAATTAAAAAAAAATTCCAAAACACAAGAATTGCTTTTAAAATTAGACTTCCATATAACAGAACTACAAAAAAGTATAACTCTTCTGTGCATTATGTTCAAATTGTTCAATCTCATGTTTTACACTCCCAATATATCTGTTTGCCACTTCTATTACTTTCTCCCTTTTAGCCTATGTTCCCACCAGACTCTAAATAAATCCTTACACTACTTTTTAAGTTTCATTCTCCAGTGAGTCACAAATAACTAAACAGTTTATTTGGTAAATAAATATTCTTCCGCATTGGATGCAGTAAATATATGTAATGTATATATGTTATATGAGATATAAAGATTTTGTGTGTGAAAAATATATAGAAATATGTCCATTTAGCAAACCTGAGCCATTTTGCTCCCCCCTCTGGAGAGAAACTTGAGGAGGAAGGAAAATTCTCTAGGAAATCTCAGGTAATACATGGGGTTTTGGTCATCTGACAAACTTTCAGGAGGAAGTATTTTGTGAATCCTCAGAATTCTGTAAGAAGCACTCTGCTCTAGATAGTCATAAACTGTCTGCTTAGCTCCTGTGAGAATGGTAATTGTACATCTGGTGTCCTGAAATGCCTTCTCAGCTGGAGAGAGGAATTTGGAGAAATAGTGAGTCACACTACCAGCTTTTGATGTGAAAATCCTGCCAGCAAGTGCTTGTGGAACATTCTTCTCCCTCCATGCACTCCATGAAGTTCTGTCACCACTGAGCATTTCAAGTTGGGGATATTGCTACTCCCAGCACACCTCTGCTTGAAGTACTAAGATTGTGGTGACATCCTACACATGCTGATGCCAGTGAGAAGCTCCTGATAGAATTTACTATTTTATTTTGGGGAGTCTTAACTGTTTTTTGCAAAAAACTATGGTTATCACAATTTTTGTTATGGTGTATTATCTTTCTGTATTTGAACCTCCTATGTTCAAAGAAAGGATTTACCAGATTGCTATTATTTGTCATTCCAATGAAGGTAAGTTGCCCTATATATTGGAAAGGAAGAGACCATAGGTTTTATAAAGCCATTAGGCAAATAGCAGTTCACTCTAAATTCTGGCATCCGTGACACCCAACTTCCCATTTTCAATATGATCATGGCTGGGAGAGCCCCAAGGAAATTCACAAATGAAAACTGCTGAGCATATGATTACATGAATTCCATTAGCTTTGACCAAAAAAAAAAAAAAAAAAAAAGCTTCTAAGAGCAAGAGACGCTTTAGCAGCAATGGAATCATTTAACTAACCATTACTACTTCAGACTTTACACTTCAAAAATTAAAGAGTGAAAAAATCTTTATATTCTCATTTATAAAGTAGAAAAGTATAAAAAGAGTCATCCTTCATAAAGGACATGCAAACATGATTTAATAACTAACACAGCCTCAGTACAATGAAATGGAAATTATTTCCATTGACAAGCTATAAGCAAAGATAGTTTATAATTAATACCTGAAACAAGGTAACCTACTTCAAAAGTAAAAAAAAAAAAAAAAATCAGAAAAAAAAGAACAACGAAGCATGAAAGAATAATGATTGTTCAAAAAGATCTCATTAGCTGCCACAAGGAAATATTATTTGGGTTTAACTCCATTTGGCATAGAAGAAAGTGAATGAATCTATTCAGTAATGATTCACCCACAGCTAAGACAAAACCAGCTATTACTGAATGTAAACTGGTGAGAAATATTCTCTGTGAACAGTTATCAGCTACCTGGAGAACAAATAAATTATCACCCTCAAAACTGACCCTATGTAGAGAAATGAAAGCAGAGTAATACTTACATTTCTAATTGCTTTTTAACTTAAAAAAAAAATCCCGAAGAAACAACAAAACCCCAGTAATATTTAAAGCATTTATTTTGGAAGCACTACTTTTACAAAGTGTGTTATTCTTACAAGTATTATTGCCATCTAGTGACCCTTACTTACAGATTTGTTTAGCTGGAAGTCTTGAATGACATAGCTTTGTCATACAAGACAAAGGCAAAACCCCACCCCATTAAGCAGCATAAAAATGAAATAGCATTACACATCAAGTTGGCATGAGGAACTACAAGGATCACAATAATGCAAAAATTAACTCAAGTACACATTTTCATTTGGCAACAAAACATTTCCAAAATGACAGCATTGATATGACTGACGATACTCATATTACTCAACCTCAAATTAGTCCTATTATATAGGCAAATGAGTCTACTTTTATATATATTTATGTATATATTTATACACGTACATATATATACATGAATCCTTGATGTTAAATGAATTTTGGAAAATATAAAAAAATCACCAAAATTTGACAAACCATGGCAAAATCATTAGTCATACACTGAAAAGAAACAGAGGACTAGAATGATAATCAGGTTTATAATGTTAGTTTCAATTCAGTTTCAGAAATGAATAATATTATAAATGTAAGAATTGAGCTGCAATGTAATTTCCTTCTTCGTCAATCTTGAAATCTTTACAAAGACAGCCTAGTTGAATCTTTTAAAAACCACTCTTGTGGACTTATTCCAGCAATATCTTTCAATTAAAAGACCACATATTGTAACAGTTACAATTAAATTGTATCAGTTACAGTTCAGTCAGAATACAGAATTTCATTTGACTGAAGATCCAGTAAAAGGGAAGCTTTCAGCTCTAAAGGACAGCTACTGCAAAATCAAAGAATTAATAAGGGTCTTTCAATTTAATAGCAGAACTGTAATACACAGAGATCCAGAAATACTACTTCTCAGGACTTCAAAAAACCCCCATACTATAGTGTGCCAATAAATATAATGAAAGATTATAAAATTAATAAAACCTAAGTTAAATCAATGAAACATGGGAAAGGTTCATATTCCAAAACGTTTAATTTATAGCTTTTAAACAGCATTGTAGACTAAGTTAAAAAAATACAACCTTTTTGGTAGGCTTGCAAGTTATTCAAGTAATGTATACTGAAAGGCACCTCTGAGATTTTGTGTTTCAACAGTTAAAACTGAAGTCTTACCTGAAAAAGGATGGCAGCATAAAATCAAGTGTGTAAATACAGTTATACTGTTTAAAATTCTTAGTGCATCTCAAAACATGAAAAATCTTTGTTCCACTCTCCTTTAAATTGGCACATATGGTTCACTGTGTGCGTGAGATGTGCCTGATCTAGTGTCACACAACCCAAGACATCTAGTCTGGAGGCTGGCATGCTACCTATGGTGGAAGTGTGCTGTTCTGTAAGGAAACGTTACTAGTGGAGCAGTAGAACATTTCCTTTCCATGGCTGCATTCCTGGGGATGCAGGACAGTCATGACAAACCCAACTGCCATCACTAGCACGCCAAGAACAAGAATCAGGCAGGATATGAGGTTATCCGAATGGTTCCACCGCTCCTTGGACAGCCTCAGATAACACGCTGACGGGATGATAAAAACAAGTGGGGTAGCACTCAGAACTCCCTGTGTGTGGGAAAGAGCAATAGAAAAAAACATCATGAGTGTGTTTATTTAGATGTGAAGAACAAAAACCTAAATTTTTAAACAGCTGTGATTAGACTGATGTAACAGTAAAAACAGAAGATAAAGGCCTTTTCCTGTGTTGCTTTATAGAAAACTTCTTTTTCAAAGTCCCAGACAATATGCAAGAATATGTGTCAAACTATTTCAAATAATTCAGATTTATTTAAATGCTTTTGCTTTGCTGATACAGAATAATAGTCATCATTGCAAGAAGCATTAAATCTCATTATCCAAAGTTTCTCAGCCTAAGAGATAAAGTCCAAACATAGTTCTTCAATATCTAAAATGAATTAAAATATTTAAGATAATTCCATGGAGGAGTTTAGACATAAGACTGCCTTTAAAAGGTATATAAATTTTTTTTGAAAAGTGGAAGCATCATGTAGCAGTTCAAAGAATTCTGATCAGTTTTGACATTTATAACCTGATTTAGGTTGACTTCCCTACGAAAGCAAAGCAGAGTAGAACCTTCCCTCTCATTAAAAATTCAGCTTCTCTTTAAATGCTCTCTTAGAAAGGGACAAACAAAAAGCACTTTAAAAAAAATCTTTTTATAGTAAAGCCACTGCAGATTAGTATATGAGTTACATGCCAAAAGGGAGCAATTTTATGCAGAAATTTTGAACGTTTGTTTTTTTACATACTTAACAAACACTGTTTCAATTTCAATTATGGCAAGATAGTAATCCAGCCTAAGTAATAACTTTACGTCATCATTTGTACAAAAGTTCCAATATTTATATGGTAGAACCTGTTAACAGTGATCAGTATAGACATCAGAAACAGGTACAAGCATAAAGTATCTTCTCCATGAAAATTAAGATTTAGGTCTGGGAATTCAAACCAACATTCCAGTAAAAGAATAACAAACTCTGTGGCCCTTTGACTCCCATAGGAGCCAATAGTTTTCCCTGGGGAATTACCACCAGGCAAACACAATAGCTTATGCTTTATTCTAAAACCAGAAAGCAGGAAAGAGTAAGCAGGGTCAGAGCAATGGTATCAAATGCCATCTGTGGTGAAGAGCCAAAAGACAGCTCTTCTGCTGGACAGAAAGCCAGCTGAAAAGACAGAACACCTTTCTTTCACGTGTAAATACTCTGTCTATTCATTTTTTTTCTACTGGATATCAAGACTGAACAATCTTTCTGAGCACAATTACTACATCCAATAAATATTTACATGTTTATGTAAATATGTTATGTGTTGTCAAATTCTCTCTTAAAAAGGAAAAAAAACAAAAAAAACAAAACCACAAGATAGAAGCTGCCCATGCAAATGCCTGGCTATCAACTTCTATTTGTAACTGAATAAAGCTATCAGCTTGACTACTGACTAATTGCTTAGGAAAAAAAACAACATTGCATTGATAGAATGCTTGCTTTTGCAGGAATTGTATATTTTGTATATTTCCAGTGACCATCTCTGTGGTCTAGCTACTACTGGTTCTTTCTTTCTACCTCCCTCTTTGTTTTTTGCCCCTTTGCACAAGGCAGTCACTAGAATCTGCCCCAGTGTTTAGCAATTTGCCAACTTCATCAGAAGCAGGGACTAGAGAAAGAAATGCTAAATTCAGTACCACTATACAGTTTGGATGAGTATTTTAGTATTACTCTGCTGTGGCTTAAACACATTTGGTAAGTCATACCCACTTGTATTATCTACAAAACTATTCTAAATCCCCCCCCACACCAACCATATGAATTTTACTTCTTGAACCTCCTTTCACCTTTAGTTATCTGTTTTTGAAGCAGTCATTCCTTCTTCTAACACTACTACTGACTATGTCAAATTATGTAAGTTTTTCAGTAGAGCTGCACATTTTACAAAGTTCCAATTTATTAATAAGTGATTTATTAAATAAAAGAGTACACAGGTTCACTTACATTCAGCTCTAAAACTATTCCAAGGCAATCATACACTAATGATACACCAGTCGCCACAGCAATGATAACTACTGTCACAACAACATGGAAAACTGTTGAGAGGTTCCCATGGAAAAACACATTGGCAACCACCTGAAACAGAACCACAATTTTAAACCTTGATTTTTCTCCTTATGTTATCAAACAGTTTATTCCAAAACTTTTAACATTAGAAAACTAAAGGAATGTGTGAGAATACACTGGCTAAATTTTACTTACTTTGCTTCAAGAAAACATCTTCATCTGCTTCCAAAAATAACTCTTAACCATCATTACTAAAATTGCAGAACACTTGCCAAATTGACTTAGTTATACCAATAGGATTTTAGGATTTACTCTTTTCTCATTTGCCCTTTGCAGAATAAATCCAGTTAGAATTATTTATTGAATTGATGGATTTGCTGGACGGAAATACTTCTAAGAAGCAAAACTATTAAGAATGAAAAGTACATACTTTTGGCTATTCTCAAAACAGTTACAACACTGTCATTTATACCAAACTTGTAATTTTAAGCGGTCCTGATAATTATTAATTATTAACATAACGTTGACTAATGTTAAAATAAACGTAAAGCAACATTATATGGCCAGTGTCTTAACAGTACAGCTAGTCCTCCATACTCACTGCATTTAGCAGGATAAAATATGCTATTTATCACAGATCAACCATAGGCTTCAGCTACAATATGTATTAATAACATGAGAATATTACTAATATATAACAACAGCGTTAAAGGGAAAACCTAATAAATTCTTACCTCTCTGGTCACAAAACATTCAAGGGGAAAGGTCAGAATTACAGTAACTCCGTAACAAAACCTTCCAAATGTAGCAAGGTTGTCATCTCTACAGTAGTTTTCAAATATATCTCCTGAGGTACAGCAAAACACCAATTAGCTTGAACTTCACATCATCTACCTGTATTTGGAACTAGAACTGCAGGTTACTGGAGTAACTGAGATTATCTGATCCCCTCTTCTGACATGTAACTAGAAACTAGTTACAGTCACAAGTTATGTCCAAGAGCAACTTTCAGCTTATCCCATTGCTAGCAGTGTATTTATCTCAAGTAGCATTTATCTTCAAAAAATATTTTAAAATACATATATCAGAGTTTGTCATCTGTTATCTTCCCTGTAACACAGATTTTGTATGATATGCCAGTGTCTGATTAAATAAATATGTGACAGATTCAGGAAGCAAGCTTATGTGTAAAAGACAAATTTCCCCTAAAAACTCCTAGAACGACAATTATATAAAAAAAGGTGAGAGTTACCTGTGGAGAACTGCATTTCCCTGATAGCATCCAATCACAGCTAATAAGCTGAGGAGAAGAATTTCAAGTATTCTGACCCCAAAAGCCCATTAAAAAAACACATGGATGATTACCTAGCAAACCCTCTTATATCTAAAAACAAAAGCATCACTATAAAATTCAAATCATCTTGCTTGGTGTTTACCACAAAGAGTCTGTAATAGTGATCTCTGAGGCACAAGAGACAGTGCAAGACAGTGACCAGATGATCTACCAGCTCTCTGTTATGCAATTACAATACTGTCTCATGATTTACTGCTTTAGGGATCACAATGGCATTGAAGAAGCAATAAGGTGTACTTTAAACAGCCAAAATATTCTGATGGGGAGACAGAAGGTGAGATGGAAGCTGATAACACAAGAGTCATAAGCTAAGGAGGAGCTGCAGGCAGAGCTTTCTGTACCTGAAAGTTCTCAGCCAGCCTGCATTCTGCCTACCTACAGTGCACCTAGGACAGTGACTTACTCTGCTGGAGTAAGCACTGGAGGCAGGAAAAAAGGGCAGATAAACCAGAACTCCCTATCCTACAGTTTCTCTGTTCTCAACTAAATGCTGCTGCTCATCAGAAAAGGAAAAAGCTTGGAAGCCTCCTCCTACAATCTGGAATGTCACTATCAAGTAACAGAAAATATGCTTGCTTATGAAATGTGCATTTTCCCTGAAGAAAGTAATACACTGAAACCAATTTACACCTTGTTTTTATGAACATACCTTTCTCACTTCAACAAAATGATGTTAAATAGCATGATGCAACACTGATTATATATATTTATGTGTATTCATACACCCACCGAGGGGACAGTAGGATTAGTAACACCAGAACAGCTGTTGCAAAGATAGGAAGTATCTCTATCTCTAGGTTGCTGTATTAGTACAGACAGGAAAAAAGGTAAGAAAATATACACAGCTATATACCAGATACCCTGTAGGAAATTTTTGCCCTCACTGCTCTCTGCTGCTGGACCATGTGGATAAATCATAGACGTGTAGTCCTCAAAGTGTTTTAATGATGGAAGTATTCAAAGGAGACATCCACTGGTGAGGCTTATGCTTAAAAATCTGACAGCTATTAGCATGCATTTAGCTGAAATTTTCCCATCCTGCTTTGATTGTTGGGTAACTATGAGGAATGTCCTATTTCTGCCCAAATATACTATGATTCTTGCATTTTTACAGTCACCAAGATGTTTACAGAAAAAATCAGAGAGAAAGGCAAAGTGTAAGGATTATAGCAAGCACCAAAATTGAGGAATCAAGCAGTTTACCTTCTGTGTATTCTGTAAAAGTCATATATCCACAGGCAGCAAACACTACACTGATGACAAGAGCAAGGGCCACAGACATATGAGTGACTTGAGACCAATTCTTTAATGTGGGTTCTTCCAGAGACCCATATATTAAAAAGCTGTTATGATGGCAGATGAATGCTGAAACACACATGACAGTTAAAGCAAATGTATGAATTCATGCATAAATGCATAGAGACACAGCACAGTTTGAATCCACTCATCATTAAATACAAACATTAATCTTGCAATGAGTGGCAAAGATAAACGGTTGAACTTTTGCTTGCTTAGTTGATTTGATGAAGGTTTATATTCATCCCAAGATGATTCTGATTACATTATCCTTAAATGCTATGCCATTTCCCACCCTCCACATCTCCATTCCACACCTATTTCCTCTTCCTGCTCTTGTACTTATAAACCCAGCAGCAGATTTGAGAAGTTGTTTTTTGGGTTTTTTTAATCTACAGAGCCATTTGCTACTTTCAGACTTCATATGGCATCCATTTTAGGCAGCAGCAATCATTGGAGGCCTCAGATCATCACAACGTTAACACGAAATAATATACCAGCTCCTGCAGTCAGGAACAGATTTCAGATGAGGACTTTTCTGTAGAGGTTACCCAAGGGAATGCAGAATGATCCCAGCCCCCTCAGTTTATCAGATGTTTATTAGATCAGAGTTTATCAGATGAACCCACTGTTGCAGGGGCTTTAGGATGGCCTGCAGGGGTGAGCTGGGCTCATGTGCACACTCTCTCTGCTACAGTGGCAAGCCTCTTGGGCCAAATGGACAATGAACAAGGTTAATATCTTATACAATAACAATGACATTCATACGGATCATTCAGTCAATTTCTTTTTTTTTTTCCCTACACCAGCTTAACATGACCATTAAAAGAAAAATTTTTGGTTCAAAACATTAAATAGTTTCTTACAATTGATCTTAATATTGAAAAAAGAAAAAACCAAACCCAGCAAAAAACACTTACCAAATGACATCACCCCAATGGCTTGTACTGCATTCGATTTTGCAAATATCCATGCATTTTCTGATTTGGGTCTAAAACAGACATTTAAATAGATTACCCTCTTTTCAATTATCACTTATTAAAAATTACTCAAATAATATGCTGTAATACAGAACGACTGCTAGACAAATCTCCAGAACTCTCTCAAACAGTCCCAATGTTTATCAACAAGCTGAAACCAGGGCAATACCTTTCTCATCTCCCTTGTTTTGATTCAAGTATTTCTGTAACCAGTGTTGACAGTCAGAAATGTCAGCCTGTTTCAGTTTTGTAAATAAACTCTTCCACTCTAGCATATACCAAGAAGCAGCAACACAGAAGGTAAAAGCTGTTACTGATTCTGACGAAGGTTATCTCAACTGAAATCATGTCCTCTGAATATTTTGGCAGTTTCTACCTTTGAATTTAAACATGTAATCCATGCAGACTAGAGACACCATTTTACTAGGCTACAAATCAAGTGAGGGAATTTGCCTTTCTTTACACCTCTTCCAACATAGTTCTTCATAGTTCCTTATAGTAAAGCGATTCTGCTACTTCCCAAAATATGAAAGAAATTGTAAGAGAGTACATGGAGACTTTTGCAGGCAGGCAAGAATGTAATATTCCTCATACCTCCTCCTCTAAGATATGCTCACAGATTTGGACCTGTGGCAATTGCAATGCTTAGAGGAGGACCATCAGCAAACTTTGTTAAAAACCATTTACTGGATGAACTTCATCTTGGAATAAAGAGCCACAATGAAAAAAATGGGGAAGGACACAAAACATCCTTTCCCAGAAATACAATTTGCTAAAACCATCAAATGAAATTCACAAGCTAGTTAAATATTGAATTTGTAATATTAAAAGGACAGACAGAAAAACAATCCAGAGAAGCTTGCTCTTAAAAAGTTGGCTACTGCTAACCTTGATTGCTCTGTTTTTATTTAGAGGGAAAGCTGCTGCCACCTGAGGCCTTAAGATGCTCTTTTCCTACTGCCCTAGGAAGCAGTATGGCACACAGGCCAGCTCTGTGAAGGTAACAATGGCAGCTTTATCTCTCCCTCTCTTTGGTGATCTCTCCCTCTTGCTGGTTTTGACAGCTGCAGTGGCATATGCTATGCCAGGTTTCATTGCTTTCAAATGTTTAAATTACACCTCCAGCCCCTAAAAATAAACAGATTAAAATAAAAGTAATAATAAAAAAAGGTAAAAGAAAAGTTTCCTCTTTTAGAACTCATATCTTACTATTTCTTGAGTTTGAATAGTCAATTCTTCCTTTTTCATATTAGTAAAACCCAGATTTAAAGTAGCTAATGCATTCAGTTCAGACTTAGAACATCTTTTCAGCTCTTAAGCTGTGGTTGCCAAGCTTAACTTTGAAGTTAACAGAACCTGAACATAAAATCAAGTTCCCTTTTTTTTGTCCTCAGGTACAGTATATTGTCTTGAACTGCTGTAAGATACTGCTTCGAGCCTTAAGCAGCTGAATATGGCCCTCCTAAAACATCCTCAGACTCCGCAAGTAGAAGTGAAGTACTATGGATGAAACAGAGCTACCTGGTATTTGTCTTGAGAAACATGAGTTCTGACCCTCTACAGCTGCTGTTGTTCCTTACATAAGCTCCCTTAATATTACAGTGCCACTGATTTCAAATCATTACACCTGGAGATGTGTCTGGAAAACTAATATTAGTAATTTTGGATGTAATACTTTTCAGGAAAACATTCACATCTGATTGGAAAAATTGCAATAATATTTCAAAATAAAAAGAGTATAAAGGAAGCTAACACTACATTTGTTCCATTCTGTAACCACTAGAGGTCAGCTTTGATAATAAACACACAAAGTGAAAATTTGTTTTATAGTTTACTTTGACAGCAGAATTTATCACTTTTCTTTGACTCTTTCCTAGTCTAATAATTAAGTTAGATTATCTAATACCTTAGAAACCAAAATTTTTTAAATGCACAGAAATAAAGAATGCTTTTGCCTGTGGAAACAGTACATCCTGAGCAATGCTATATTATGAGCTCCTACAAGTACAGATTTAAAAGGAGAATTCAGAAAGCACATTAATTTCACTTGCAACATTTTTAATAAAGTGGCCAATTAAATTAAAAAAAGAAAATCACAGGAGCTGGTTTCCCCCTTGCACAGTGTTAGCTTATGCACTAGCAATATGCAAAAGACCAAGATATTGCTTTGCTTTACCAATGAATGACAAATCAGATTAGAAGTATTATTTGGGGGAAAAAAATCCAAAAGAACAAAATCCTGCTTATTTAGCAGCCTAAGAAGATAAATTCCTTCCATTCTAGTTGCAGAATAGAGGAAGAATTTCAGATCCCTGATATGATCACTACCAGCAGGCAGCTTGTAATGTCCTACAATGTATGCTGATACAGATGTGCCATTTTCTTCAGTAACTCATATACTGCCGCATGCACTTTGAAAAACATTTTCATATCGTGGGGATAGAGGGATCTCATGCAGTGAAATCACACAGCCAGAAATTTCATTTCTGAGTCTTTGGCACTGAGAGTCAACAATTCTAGAGCTGTGATCACATGAATAAGAAGCTATCCCCAAGTTCAGTCTGCGGACACACAGACATACGGAAAGCACCTGGGAAAGGGTGCAGGTGACATGAAAGTGTCTATATAAAATAAGACTTCATAGAAAGACTTCTCAGAAAGAGAAAACTGTGTCAGAAAGCAGTAGGTGTTAGTTATGGAAGAGCCATATAGTGAAAAATCACATAAAATCACTCACAAGTCAAAGAGCAGCTAATGGAAACATCATCTGTCAAAGTAAACATACACACATGCATATAAATATATGCATCTCTGTAGGCAGATGCATATACACATTAAAAGACTATCACAAGACTACAGGATAACTTGTGGTTTTTCAATCCTTCTGCTACTGTTCAAGATGATTTTTTTTTTTTTTTTTTTTTTTTTTTTTTTTTTTTTTTTTTTTTTTTTTTTTTGAGGGGACCTTTGTTCTGACCTACATTCTTGTTAGGAGTTATTAGGGGAAGATTTTAACTGCTGCTTATATAAGAACAGCTTTAGCTGTGAAAAACCATGAATGACAAAACCAGCTAGCTCTCTGCTTCTCACCCAGTGTATAAAAGCATAGGCCATGCCTGCAGGGAACAGGAAGCTTTTTCATGCTGAAGTACTAGTTAGATGAAACAATGAAAGGTAAGAGAAGAAATAAATTTTTGAACTAAATGCACTTGCTGACAGCTGTACTGTCTATCATATATAGTAGAAGCTGAAACACAGAGTGAAACCTGAGATGTAATTTACCTGTAGTTCTTGGAACAAAAATATTAAAAGATTAGGTAAAAAGACAGTCTAAGGGAGTTCCTATACAGGAAATCTTAGCTCAAACTAAGACAAAAGCAAGACAGACTGAAGGTAGCGAGGCCTAGCAATGAAGAAGACCTAGAGGGTAAGAAAATAAGACTTTCCTCAGTCTTCAGTATATGCAGGTGAAAATATACCATAATAAACAAGAAGTTCCAAAAAGTTTTGAAAACATTCATGTTTATCTACATAAGAACGGGGTAATTGAGAAGAAGAAATGAACCAGGCAAAGGATCAGACATCCTAACAGGGTAAGCATCCAGATCATGAGTAAGAGTTGGGCAAATTTGTTTGGCAGTCTAAGATGGCCTCTTCTACTTCTTGTAAAACACTTGAAGCATAATAGTCCCCATCTTAAGATCAATGCTATGCAAAAATCTTTTCTGTCATTTATATAGAAATGCTGCAGCAGAAGAGTGCATGAGAAGCAAAATATCTTTAATGAAAGCAAGAGAAATAAATATCCCTTGTGACTATGAAACGCTGACTTGAAAAAAGAAAGGTGATTTCTAGAGAGAGCAAAGTCGTATTTTTGACAGGGGAACCACATGTTGTAATGAGGAAAAGACTTACACTGTTTTGGATTGAAGATCAGGGTCAAAGTGCCAAGTTTAGGTGCAAATCAGCAGTTAACAGTATAATCCAGAATCATCTCACAGATTCATTCAGGTTTAATTCAATGATTTAAACATTTAGAAAATTATTATAACATTTCAATTTAATTCTATTCTAAGGTAAAATATCTTTCTAGGTCTTTTTGTACTTTAAAAGTTTAAAGATACTGAAAAGTTCAGAGATGCTGAATATAACTTTAATCAATACAACAGAAAGAAAACGAGTAGGGCTCACATTAGCCTTGGATTTTATATTAATCAAAGTCATCTTGTGAAAGAACACAGACAAGGCAAAGCTGTTATGTCAGCCCAACTTTAGATACAGCTACCTCTACTCCTCTTTCTTCTTTAATGAATTACTTAACAGTTCTGTAAATGTAAAGTAACTTAGTAGGGATTTTTTAATTTCATCACACACTGAAGTTTACCTTTGCTTACTACTATATTTTTTTATATGAAGGAAAGAATCAACTCTTTACTTTCAAGTTTTTTCCTGAGTCCTTGGTGTTTTAGCCCTGTGATCAGCTGCCAGTTGAGTAATTCTCACATCCTCTTTATGCGTAGCAGATGCTCTTGAAGTTTTTCATAGACATTTATGTATTATGGAGACACTGACATCATAACATTCTTGCTAAAGAACACTAAATTAAATTAAAATGATCCCTCTTTAAAAGCTACATAAAATATTTCTTTTTACAGCAAGGAATGTTAGTTTCAGGTTTGAAGCATGAAGTTATTCCAAGCAGTATTAACATGCTGCACTTTACAGTTCAAGTTAATTCTTACCTATTTTTTCTGATCAGCCATAAGCAGATGCAAATAAAGATCAAATCAAAATGTATTGTTATCCAACATCTTAAAATACTGAGAATGAACTCCTAATAATCCAGAACACTGGATTCTATCTGCAGGTTTATTATGTCATTCAGTTAACAACAATCATATGGATGATAGTTATCAAAACAGAAACTGAAAAAAGAAGTACCTCAGCTTTATATTTGTAATAAGAGGAAATAAATTAAACCAAGTAATCCTGCATCCTAAATACATTTTGTTTTTCTCATGAGAATGTAACAATAACATTCCTAAAACATCCTCGGACAACCTGCCCCAAACCCAAACCAAATAAAAAGAAGCAACATTGAAAACCCTGTAATTCCTGTTTAAAATAGTAATAATCTTGTTGTTTCACTGTTAGTCTAAAACATTGCAGAAAGTTTCAGATTATTGTAGAAAATATCCTCTATTGCTTTGTTGTCTAAGTATGATTTAATTTTCAACTAGAGCATGGATTGCATTTAAGCAAAAAATTTTTATCATTTCTACATAATGATCTTGTACCTCTCAAAGGGAAGAAGTATTTCAATTCACTTTGAAAAATCTAAAGGTAAATGAAATCTAATTACTACTCAGAAAATAATTATCAAAGCAGAAGGATATCAACATGGGATTCAAGAGGAACCTGACCTGAGTCCAGGACTTTTGAATGTATTCAGCAATGACTTGAATAATGGAACAAGAAGCAAAAAGAGTCTTTAATGGAAAGCAAGAAATATGCAATTAACACAATCATTCTAGAGAGTGGGAAGAAAAAAGAAAAATCATAAGTATGTTGGTAAATAGAGAAATCATCTGATAAAGCAGCATTCAATTCCGTAATGACAAATTCTACAGTTAGGCAAAGGACAAAAAAGGCTTCAAAAGAACAAGGCAGAGAGCACAAAGAAAAAAAATCCCAGTGAGATTTCCAATCAAATGAGAAGAGTATCAAAGGAAGGAAAATTCCCCAGTTCGGTAGTTCTATCAGACTGCAAACTCAAGGCACATTCATGACATCATGCTCTTTTCCAAAGAGGCTAACATCAAACTAGGTTACATAAACAGAGGTATGGCAATTGTCAAGGGATACAGTTGAAAGGGACCTTACAACACTTTGCATTTAAGATACATCAATCTTTCTTTTCTGCTCCTCAGAGGGAATATCTCAGGCAGGTGGGGCACCACAATTCCACTTTAATTTGCAGAAAACTTAAGGCAGCCATGAAGGATTATTAAAAGCACTGGAAATGACAAAAAGAGAAATCCTAAAGGAAATGTGCTTGTTTACTCTGTAAAAAGGATCCCCAAAGGGGGACAAATTACAGCTTTTTTACAGGTGTTTTTCAAGCACTTGAAAAAGCATAAACAGTTTGCTGTCCATATCCACTGTGGTTAGGCCAAGAAGCAAACAAATATGAAATGGAGTCATACACATTTAGGAATAATTCATAAGAAAAGGCTAGTTAAGGACTGGAATGGGAAACCATGACATTGTCTCATTTGTTCTTGGCATCAATGGCAGGCACATAATCAGTTCTGCCATATAACAATGGTAGGGATTAAATATTCTTGTCCCCATCAAGCCTTTATCCAGGACTGTACAAATTCTTTTCCTATATGACAGATACAAGGACTGTGCTTTGATAATAATGATTTTTAAAAATCTCTTTGGGAACTCTGACTTTTATTGTGTTTTAATAAGGATTCCCAGTAAATGTGTTAATTCACTTGGTTCACTCGTAATACAATGAGACCCATATCCAAACATAACAGTATTCTTTACTGTCATTGCAAAAAAAAAAAAAAAACTCCTACTATTATACAACTAACAGAAGAGAATTTTAACAACTAAATTATATGTCTCTGTGTAATTGTAAAATAAAAATAGCAAAGATAGTAAAAATAGACATTAATAGAATGTTGGTGAGGAAAAAAAATTACCAACTGTTTATCAACTTGCTAGGTGCATTTTTGAAAACAAGAAGTGTAAAGGCAGAAATTGAAGTCTCTAAATGATTAAGAAGCAAAACTTCAAGAGCCACTCAAAAACCAAACAGCATGTACTGTAAGAAAAAATAAAACCATGCATTCCATATTTTTCAGTGCATCAGAACTGTAGAGAAGAAATGTTACCATAGTAACAAGGTTATCAGTAAGTATTATATATAGTGTCTTCCTTTTTTAACAGGGAGTTTTGAGATTAACCTTTAAAATACCCCTTTGACACTCAGTGTGAAAAACATGCTGCTCCAGAAATATGGTGGGGAGGAAGTTCCACACTGTTCTGAGAGAGAGATTTTGTGGATGATAGACAACATCATCTGGTACAACTTAAGAAACTGCTATTCTAGGCATCTTCCTACCATTAAACCTGAATACCCTGCAATTAACCCATGTATCACAGCAGTAATACAAATGAACAATTGTGCTTAACACTGATGAAACAATCCTGGAGGAAGAATCTACTTAGGGAAACGTAAGAAGTACCATATAAACTTGTTCCAATAAATAAAAAAGCACATTCAGAAACAGAACTTTTACATCTTTACTAATACATCAGTACATTTAAAGGATGAGAAAAAAGACAGGCCTTCTAAGCCTTTAAGGAAGGCATAAGACTTTCTTGCAATATAATCATAAAAATAATGTCACAACACATACTTATGTGTACTAAATTGTCTAGAACACTCCAAAGTCAAATGTTAAATACTACTTTCAGAGTATGAGTGCTGTAAGAGTTTTTTCATATTAAATAGTTGTTTTCTCAAATGACAAAATAAAGATTTTATTGTGTTATTTTAAAAAAATTCTCAGTATTTGTATTTGATTTTTATTATAAAATTATTATATTTATCTTATCAGAAAAAGAAATATTCCTAAGATAGTAGCTATTTTAAGATTGCAAATATAGGCAGTCTCACAATAATGGAAAAAAATAAATAAAAAAAACCCCCTCAAATGACAGACAATCTCACATGCCGACTCAGGACCCACCTGCTATTAGTCATCCATAATTTCTCATTTATCTCTAGGGGTTTTGAGACGTTCTCTATATTTGCTTATACCCAACACAAGAAAAAACTATAAAGGATGAAAATTTAGCTGTTCATTTTGTATTTCTGTTGATAGAGATTTTTCAGTTATCTGTCTATTCCAAAGCAGGCATGTCCCACAACTATGCTGGTAAATGCAATAGTGAATAACAGATTACATATGAACAAAAGTTCACCTTGTGGCAAGTGTAAGAATACTCACACTTGTGGACTGAAGGTTACTGTTCTCACCATCACAATAATCAGGATGACAATGGTTAGAATCAGAGAAAGAAGAGATATCTGCAAAGTAAGAACATGACTTCAGTCAGTAAGCTGCTGGAAGGTTGTCCTTTGAGCAGCATAATGCATTTGTTAACTATTTACACCAAGTTATGACTGGCACTTATTTTCAATGGCATGCAGAACAATAAAACAAAAATCAATCAACTGCTCTTATGATTTACCTTTCCCAGTTTTGCTATGTCTCGATATAAAGATATAGGTAAGGTAAAGATGATGGTGGTAAGAAGAATTATGAAGTGACGGTCGGTAAGCACGTTATCCAGCCCAACTAAAGCAAAAAAGAAAATAATTTATTTCTTTAAGAGATTAGCTTGAGGAAAAGATTAGCTACATTTGAAAGGTTAGAAGTAAACTGTTGGTGATCAAGCTTTTATTCCCTTTACTCGGGCTAAGTAACATTGAAAACCAGGCATTAACTAACACTGAGGAAGCCATGCACAGCATGGGCACAAACACAAGAATTCCACAAATTCATACCAAATGCCTAACATATGGGATATATTAAATCAAAATTGGAAAGTCTGGATTCCTACATATAGATTGGTATTAATGTCTTTCATCATGTCTGGGTCAATGCTGGGAGAATGCAAGTAAAAAATTCTACTACTTCTTTCTGTCATTTAGTCTTAAAATTTTTTTGATACTATGGGTTGAAATCAATTACTGTTCTGTTTAGGATAGGATTGTTCTCTAAGAAATGGCCTAAAATAAGTTAATTTTGAGGTTTATTTTGAGCACCTCCTTTCTTGCCATCAGCTGGCTTCCAGTCGCAAAGTAGATTAATATGTGAAGGCAACAATGCTGTTATAGCATTCCATGCAATCAGTGGGATTTATTTGCATAACTGGTGGGGTTTTTTTCAAGCCAATGAGAATTTAAAATTAAACATCTCCAAGTTTCAGTGAGGCCACCATAAATCATTGGCTTGAATGAATACTTGATGAATAATTATGGCTGGAAAGTGACAGAGCACTGAGTTTTCCATGTCAATTGCCAGTTTCCTCTTTTCTTTGGGAGATTATAATGCTTTCCCACCTCTTTCCAGGCAGGTGTTCTCCCAGATAGGTACTAAGATTTGCCATGCTGGGAATTCCCTCTATTACAGAAGTCATATTATATATAAATTATTAATTATTAGATATTCACTGTCACTATCAATTTGATCAGGTATTCACAGAACAACAGTGTGACAATAAAAACTACATCCACACCTTTCAGGTTTCACATGCTGAAAATCACAGTTCTGCTGTGGAAAAGAAACTGTTCATACAAATACACATTTCCACTTCATTACAGACATGTTTTCTCTCAGTTTAATTTCCCAATGAAGAATGTTTTAACTTAGCTGCTTTTGTGCTAAAGTAGATATCAAACACATACACATATTGCTCCACTGATGCTGCCGTGAAAACTTAGAGCACAGGAAGGGGAACAAGGGGGCATGAGTTAAAAAGCATTACAGTCATTATATTATTTGCCACTTAGCCAGAAGTGGCATTATTCACTAGATGAAGTACAGTTTCATTATTATTATTATTATTATTATTATTATTATTATTATCTTTTAAATTATTAAAAGATAATAAATTAAAATATAAAAATTAATAAAAAATGAATTTAAAAAATCTAAAAAAAATATTTAAATCTATTATTTTAGAAATACCTAAAAAAATTTACAAAACCCAGTAATCTTGTAAATACACAACTGTGGAAGACTCACTTCTATTTGCTTAGTATTTCACTGAAGCATCTGGTCTCTTCACTGACACTGAGTCCACTGATAGCCAAGGACTAGGATTCAGGTTCTTAATTTGAACTAAACTTAAGAGTAATTTAAAAGGTAAATTACACGTAATTCCAAAAAACTTATGTTATGCTTTTATCCAATACATAATCCTCCATTCTTAAAAATTTTTAAATGCATCTTACCTCCAGGGATTCTCTGAAAAACTTTAGTTAAAGTGTCTCCTGTTATTATGTTGTAACTGATCATAGCTTAAAGAAAATAAGTTTTTTGTTAGTACAAGTCATATCCAAAATATTTGGTTAACACTGAATACACACATTTTGTAGACTTCAGGATTATATACCACTATCCCTCTAATATGAATTCTGGCTAGCAGTAACAACTTGTAAGTGTCAGGTTTAAAAAAATAATTATTTAATGCTTCCTTTTTTTAACAGGTACAACCTAAGCAAAATAAAGCCTGATAAGCAAGACCATTGTGCTGAGTGGCCATATAAACTTATTTCAGAAAAGGATAAAAAAGGCTTTTTAAATTTGTTTGTTTCAAATAGCAATTCTTTGTCAGTTTATTTTCAAATGCTTGTTTCTATTTAGTATATCTCCTGCGTTAGTCTAATAATCAGTTCTGCAATGAAATGCAAAGGACTTCCTAGATCATGCAAAAAGCTATCAAACTCTTTAAACCAAAAAAAAAAAAAAAGGAGGAGAAAATAGATTAAGATACCAGATATGGACTTTGATTCCTCTCTCTCATTAATAAATGCTGTGGCCCTAACACTAATATTTCATTCTTGTCTAACTCTACACTAAGAGTCCATAAATCCGTGCACATCTGTATATGTACATACAATATATTTATACACTCTTGTGGTCTTCAGCATTTAGACAGCATATATCTAGGTATTGACCTTAACTATACATAAATATTTAGTGTTGTGAAATTGTAAGTCATTAACATTACTTATATAAATTAATTCAAACACATAAAAGAGCATAACCATAGCTCTATGGTTAAGGACTGAGACCTGCACAATTTTTTTTTGTATTATCGATGGAGTAGTTGATTTTCAAAGAAGTATAATTAAATGTGGAATGCTGTTGCCTGCAGTAACAGTAACTTGATGCCTTTAAAAATCTCAGGTACCTGTAGCCAGGTACAGGAATTTTGATCTGTGATTGTGTGATCACAAAGTCCAGACTCTTGATATCTCAAGTCATCATGTCTCGCAGTCCTATATGTGAAAATATCAGGATTATTTAGGATTTAATTACGTTGCTACAGCAGGGGACAGATTCAGAATATAAAGTTATTTCAAACTTCTGGTCTAATAAATTCCTGCCCAGCTTATACTTTTTTTGTTCATTTACTATTTCTTCTTCAAAGGGGTCTTGACTGTCCAATTTCCTAGTTCCTTGTTGGTTATGAGACTGAACTAATGCTTTTGAAGAGCAATGACAGCACATAATCTAGCAAGACCTAAAGTGGCTTGCCCAATTACAGTAACATTGCATCTCTGATAAAATACTAATTCAGTATACTCCTAAATTCATATTTTCCTTTTGTTTCAGATACATCAACTTTGTGCTCTGCTACTCAGCCTAGAAAATAATCTCTTTTGCTATTTTTCTAGCTACTTTTGTCATTAATTTTTATGTATGACCACCAATTTCTCTTGCATTACATTTTAGTCCATTTCTATTATCCTGATCCTTCAATTCATTGCATTACTCCTCAGTCATTCTTCAGAACCAACAACATAAATTTATTTTTTTAAGTAGCAAAGAGGCATATGCAGTACATTCTTTATATAGTTCTTAATATTCAATCAGTAAAACGATGAATCCATGTGAAAAAGCCTGTTACTTATAAAACTTAAACATTTATATTTTATGTGATCTTACCAATAAATGGATATAAAAACTGGAGAGTTGAAAGGATTAGATAACCTACAAGACCGTATGTTTTTCTGACCAGCTCTTGATAGGTTTTGGTATTGGACAGATTTCCTCCTTTGATCAGTAATATAATGGAGTAATCTGTTAAAATATAAAATTACTGTTAAAGATAATATAAGCCAACTTGTGTTTGATTACTTCTCACCTTCTTTCACTCCTCTAAAAAAACAAGTCTCTAAGAAGAAAAGCAGTGACACTGTGAAGAGCAGGGATGAGAAATCTCATAAAATCTTTCAACCCACCAAACCCAGGAGCTATAGGCTCATATTGGAAGAAAAATACTTAAAATCACAGTACAGTCAAAGGTTTTCATTCTGCTGTCTGTTTTTAAAACTTCATATACAACCACTCAGTATTCAGTCTCTTAATCAGGATAGAAACAGTGGACTCAAACAGGTGATTATGAGGGCACAAATAAGGATATTCTTTCAAATGTTACCTTGACTGGGAACTAAGGCTTTACGAAAATAAATGTAGTCAAAAAGCAGCTTCATGTGCTGTACAGTGTAATTCTCTACTTTTACTAATCTGCTCAAGGGATTAGTGAGGTAAGGAAAAAATTAGTGATTTTTATTGTCATAGATATACTTGTTTAAGGTATCACTAAGCTCAAGATTGGCTAATATATTGCAGAACTAATTTTATCTTTACAACAGAAACTGCCTTTAGAGTACCTGTAATATAGGCAACCACAAGCAAAAGCAGTACTCCTAGAGGAAAACCAGCTTCCTTCATTGAATATGGCAATCCTGCAAAACAGAAGAGATTGTAGAAGAATCTTTCCAGATATTTATTTGTGAGACTCAAAGTAAAGAAAAATTCAGATTTTAAAAAATGTTAGTAATCTCCAAAATTGAACCAGCATGCTTAATAACCTCAAAAAGATAATTTTCAGTGGACAAAGTGTTGCTTAAGTAAGAAGTTCAATCAGCACCTACCCAATGTCTGATCATTATGGTCAAGAGACTCTGGGTTATTTATTCACTGAGGTGTGGTCTCAACTGACGCCTCTGCATTTTTACAAAGTAAGCAAATAAATACAGAGAAAAATCTTTAAAAAGAGCAGCAGAAAGTAAGGAGTCAGTGTTATTCTCCAAGCTGGATAGTCATGCATGAATAAACAACGCTGAATACAGGATAGTGAAGAAAAGTAGACTTACCTATAATGCCTGATCCTATGATTGAATTAATAATGTTAAACCCAGCTGATGCCAGATCACTGTTTCCTCCTTTATTCCTGGGCTTACTTAGGAGGGCTGTTTGGTCATCTGTTTCTACCTATTTGAGGAAGACAAGGAAAACATACATGAGAGAAATAGGTGAGAACAAGGATTTTGCACATAGTCTACTAAAGATTTTAAAAAGTTATCATAGACTCAGATTTGAAGAGGTATTTTGATAAATAAATCCCATTTTTGTCAGTGAGAAATCAAAGGGGCATTAAGCAGCTAATTCCTGTATAAGTCTGACCCATAATCTTCTGTAATTCTCTGAAAAATAATAAGTGGAAGTACAGAAATATATGCAAACTCAGAAGTAGGCTGCTAAACAAAGACATTCTTAGTTGTGTTTCAAAGGCAGAAATGTGAATCAAGTATTTTTGAAAATATTTTGGCTAATACAATTGGTCAGTAAAAAAACATTCCTGAATCAGGGAAATGAAATTCATTTCAGAACTTATTAGCAAAGCATGCCAACATCTTAACATACTCTAACCCAAGGTTTTATCCAGTATTTTAACTATTTCTGTGCCATTCCATGGTTTAGTTAACTATGAATAGTTAATGACACTATAAAATCAGCTAGTCCCAGAAAGTTTCTGTGGGAAAGAACCAAAGTTCAAGCACAGTGTGTAGCCAGTAGCTTCAAAAATGAATGTTTGTATCTTCATAAAACAACTTTTTAATAAACATGAAGTAATCCTCTCCTTAGATCACCACTGTGCTGCCAGAGAACATTTTAGAATTATTCATTTGAAAGACTGTATTTTACCTGAAGTTGCGAAATTCAAGAGAGGAACAAGCACTTAATGAATAAAATGCTTGCCTGTGTTCTGTGCACTAAGTATGAAGGTAAAACCACTATTTCATGGATTCAGAAGCCTATTTAGCATACAAGCAGGTAGCACAAACTCAGATGCTTGCCGCTAATATCCCTGGAAAAAAAATTAAATTACTGAAAAACTGAAGTCATCTGTAGGTAGACACACAAACTGACAGGCATAAGATTGCCTGCCTCCAGTAGGGCTACACATTTAAGTGGAACCTTTAATCCTTAAGCAGCACTAACAAAAGAAGGGTAATACTGTCTCAGATCAAAGGCCAGTATAGCGTGGTATCCTATTTCTGACTGACGACCATGGAAGGTGCCTAAGGAAGAGCATAAGAACCCAGGAAATAGCTAGTTATAACTTTCCTGTCCCAGCTTTCCTCAGTTTGTGAATTTTGGATTTCCCAAAGTGGTTGTGTTCCTGGTGCATCACACTTCTTAATGGACTGCTGCTTGATTTTCCCCTTTTTTGAAACTGTGAATAATCTTAGCATCTACAATATTGTGTGTCAGAGAATGTCACGTTTTAATTATGCATCCTAAGAAGAGACAGGTATTTTAATTTGTTCTGAATCCACCATTCAGTATTTTCACTTGCTGTCCCCAAGTCTCTTGCATCATCACAGGCAAACTAACCACTATTTCCTATCTTCTTCACATCACATAGTTTCATAAGTAACATTCTCCCTCATTTGTTATCTAGACTTGTTTCACTACTGATTATTTCAGTACTCATTTCGGCAACAGAAGCAACACTGTCATTCTCTCCTGAACTTTCAGAGCTCTCTGCTAACAGCACAGTACAGGTGAAATTGCACTGAACAGAGCAGTCCAGTTTCCTCTCTTCAGTTGTTACAACAAATTGACACAATGTGCATTGCTAAGCCCTCGTCCCTTTCCCCAGTTGGAAGCGACATATTTAAACGGACAAAAACAAAGAACAACAAAAAGTTGTGACACAGGTGAAACGGCTCCTGTGAAGAGCAGCGCTCCCGAGGGTGCCCCTGGCCCGCAGATAGGGATGGATGCCAGCTGGGAGCCCGGCCAGAGAGCTGTGCAACGCGGGAGGCTGCGGGAGAGGCGTCTGCCTCTCGCAGGGTCCTCTCCTGGGGCCCCCTGTGAGCCATGGGCCAGCCAAGGCCACCCGCTCTGGCAGCGACAGCAGCGGGCACGGCCGGACACGGACACGGTGCGGGAGCACGGCCGGACACGGTGCGGGCACGGCCGGACACGGACACGGTGCGGGCACGGCCGGACACGGACACGGTGCGGGCACGGTGCGGGAGCACGGCCGGACACGGACACGGGGCGGGCACGGCCGGACACGGACACGGACACGGGGCGGGAGCACGGCCGGACACGGACACGGACACGGGGCGGGAGCACGGCCGGACACGGACACGGGGCGGGCACGGCCGGACACGGGGCGCTCACGCTCTGCTCCTCACGCGACACCGAATTTCAGCCGTGCCAAGTAGAGCAGCCGCCCTTCCCCGGCCCCCGAGACCGCATTTCTCTCCCTGCGCGGTACCTATGACTATTTCTTCCTCCTGCGAACTAGGAGGCAACTGAACAGAGATGAAAGCGCCATCGGTGCCGCTCGCTCGACCGCGGAGCGGGGACGTTCCAGCGGCCGGTCGCCCTGAGCCGCCGCAACCGGCCGCCGTGCCCCTCACACCCATGCCCGCCCCACGGGCCGCGGAGCGCAGAGAGCAGTCCGGCGGGCTCGCTGAGCCGCGAAGAGTCCCACACCTCGCCTGCCCCCGGTGTCCGCCCGGTACCTGGCGAGCGGCGGCCGCCGGCGGCTCCATGGCCGGCGGGCCCGGGGCGGGCGCGCCGCCTCCCTGGCGGTGCCGCTGGGCTGGGGGGCGCCGGTGCCGCCCGGCCCGCGCCCGGCACGGGCTCCCCTCAGGCGGGCTCGGAGCGGCCCGAGGAAGGGGAAGGCGGCGTGCGCCTGTCCGGCCGCGCCCGGCCCGACCCGGCCCGCGGCTGCAGGGACCTGTTGGACCGCGCTCAGGTGCGGGAGGAGCGCCCAGGGCTCGCACGGGCGGGCGGGGGCTGTGAGGCGGCGGCCCCTCCTCCGGACGGCCCCTTCACTGGAAACATTCCAGAAAGTAAGCGCTTCTCTGCCTTGAATTTGTGAGACTTCGAGTTTTCTCAATGCTGGTTTACGCCGAGGGCACCAGGGAAGCTTTCTCGGTGGGATGTGTAAAGAAAACCAGGTCCGATGTCATAGCTGCTGCTTTGTGGTTCTTTTCAATATCGGTGTTCTCGGCAAGGCCTCGCCATTCTCCTCAGGGAGGGTAATCTGCTGTGAAGAGTGATGCATCAGATAAAGAGCATACTGAGGTTCTAGTGAAAGGATGGGAAGAGGCCAAACTAATTAAAAGATGCAAAATGACATTGCTGAAAGTTTAGTCGCTAAATATCAAGCTGGAACCAAGCAGTGTCCAGCCGAAATACACTTTGGAAATGGGGAACAAGCCACACGAAGAAACATACATTTGAACCAAAACCCATAGGAAGTAGTAGTGATAAGAAACTAGAGGCAGTCATTAACTTTGTGAAGTATTGCTGCACGAAAAGTGTAGGGCCTGCAAGAGTAAAAAAATCCACCCAACTTTGGGAACTTACTCCAGTTACTGGAGGGCATCATCAGAATGTGGACCCAAAATTTTCAGCAAGATTAAATCATTATGGGGAAAAATGCCAGAGAGATGACAACTAAATAGCAGAGAAAATAGAGCATGCTAATTTCCTTTCTATAGTCTTAATACCTCCTACATTTGATAATACTTTGCGAGGGTTATCCGTGGTGGTTAAAGGAGCACATGTGCTGTGCATCAGTAATTTTGTCCTTAAAGATCTATGATGCATATGATTTAATATGGAGAACAAAGTGCACATAAAGAGCATATATGACATTTTTGCTCAATAGCTTAAGCACGTTAGCTTCAGCTCCTTCAAAAAAAAATCTCTAATCATCTCCATGACAAGCTACAAGCTGACATGTATTCTTGTGTGACTAGTCAGATGACATGACTCAGCAAAGAAACTTTGAGAGGCCTAAGATCTAATTCCCATGAATTGTAGCAATGTTATTTTCTTTCTTGGAGTGTACAAAGAATTCTGTGTAAAACCAGAGAATTAAGATGTCTTAAAGCAGAGTGTAATAAAGCATATAGTAAGTTTTCAAGATAGTCTGCCACCAGACTCTCTATGTTTAGTACTTAGGAATTTTCTCACAAGGCCTCTGTATCTAACACCCACGTGCTTTACAACAGTGCCCTGAATAATGTGATTTTGTTTTAATTCTTGTTTGGAGCGTGTATTAGTTACCTTAGAAAATAATTTCTGTTTTGTTCAAATACTTTCTCATGTATAACCTTATAATTAATCAGATGCATCCTTCAGGCTTTTTTTGACAAATTAAGTCAAGCTCCCACTATGTAGCCCTTAGTACATAAGGGGGCTGGTGCCTGAATGTGGCATCCACTTATTTAAGAGTCCTATAATTTTACTTCTGTTGGTCACACTGGCATGATTCCCAGTAGTGTTTATAAACTTGATCGTTTTAATTGAGCATAGTAACAGTGAATTAGGGAAAGGAATAGGCTCTTCCCAAAAGATTGTGCAGAGGTGCTTTTCCTATACTATGAGAGTAGTTTTTGATTACTTGGATTGCTCTGTGCTTCTTGGTGTGCTTTGGAAAGTGGTTATAGTATAGAATGCTTAATACTGGTTTTAGTCTTAGCATTAAGATTGCAGTACATTGTGAATTAAATTTCGGGGTGCACTGCAAGTCCATAATCTGCTGTTTATATTATGTTCTTTGGGAGTTTGCTGTAGGACACTTTGTACAATTGTTTACCCCTCTGGTTGTGCTACAGGATCAAGCTCTGAAGGATGCCAACACAATTAAACCACAGGAGACAATTACAAAAAAAGCCAAACAAACAGATGGCACCTTAAAAAAAAAATAGGCAAAAAGGAATTTGTGTCTAAAAAGAAGAACAGAAAGAACCATTAATTTTCATTAAATGCAGAAACATACCAGGAGGACAAAATGAGTTTGAGCAACAACCACCAAAAAGGAATCTTTATTTGTACCTTTATGAGCAGAAATTCTGCAAGAGAATCCTGAAATTTAAGGCTGGGTAGGAAGAGCAATCACAATAAACCAGAACAGACAAAGTAAAGAGGGAGATTTTTTGTTTATTGGAGAGTATCTTGGGAAATTTTCCATGTCAAAACACTTTCCACAAGGAGGACTAGACAGAGAATAGGCCTTAAATTGAATAATCAACAGATTAAATACTCCCTTGCTATCCCCTGGGCTCCTGTGGCTAGCTCAGTTTCTTTGAGGGGCTTTGGAGGAATATCTCAGGAAAACAGGGTAAAAGATTCCAAAAGAGGTTCTCACCCCCTAGGATCAGTCCAAGGCTTTATTCTCGAAGGGTTCCAGGGCAGAGAGAGAGAACAAGGAAGAAACAGGACTTTATCTAGTTTCTCCTCAGGAGAGATAGCTGGACCTGAGTCAATAGAGTCAAGATAGGAAGGAAGAGTTAAACTACATGGTTACAGGCTTCAGGGAGTTCTGGGGGAAAAACCATTCTCCAGAGGAATACAACAAGCAGAGTGACTGGAAAATATGCAATAATGATTTGGGATGATCAGATGTATTCATCTTGGAATCATAAATTAATTTGTGGCTGGGGAAGTTTTTGCTTAATTTCAGTGGTACTAGTGGTATTGGAAATGGCACATGTGACATGAATATGGCTGCCTGAAAGAACTCCAAGAATGATCCAGGAAGCTACGTACAAACATGCCTGACATCCCCTTCAGGCAAGGTGTATAAACTGTAATAAATAATAGGATGAGATGGCATTGAACTGTGTTAGCAGAGCTTTGTGGAGAAGCCTACACTGTTGCAACTTCTGCTTTGCCAGTGTTACTGCTTGAGAACTAGATTTCTAAATGCCAATGAAACCACTGGCTTCTTTCGCAAGCATTAAACATATTAGAGCAAACAAGGCATTAAAAAAACCAAAGAAGAGTCAATACTATAAGCTCTGTGTACTCCAAGAATGTCTGAATCATCTGAAACCATATAAGATTAAAGATACGAGATTAGACACAAAGCAGGCCTAGAAAAATAAGTCATGTGATGCAAATTGACATATAAAGAAGACTACATTTCCTTTTATCTCTAAATGAAGGAATAAACCAGAAAAAAAATAAGCATTTTTTGTAAGGAATGACTGTTATAATCGCATGACACTTTAATGTCAGATTCTTTAGTCCTTTGTAAAAAGGTCAGTTACCTTTTACTTTTTAATAATATCTTTGAGGCAAACATATTAAAAAAAGACTAATGTTTTTAACAGCAAATTAACTTAGCTGTGAGATGCATAACGGTCTGACAGAAAAAGATTAAGGACCATTTTAAAAAATATTTTGTTGAGAAATGAGCTTTGGTGATGGATGTGAGCAATGAGTGGAAACTGTCCAGCTCTATTGTGCCCCCTGCAAGGATGATCAGGACTACAGGGGAGTGCAACCTCCTCATGTGACAACTGTGGCAGCCTGCCTGTGTTGCTTAGTTTAATAAATACCAAGCACCTGGTCTCCTGTAAGGGTGTACAAAGCTTTACAGAAACTATTATGGTTTGAGGAAAATATTTGTTTATATCCTAGAACTTCTAAGCTGGCCTTCATAAGAACCTATAGCATCTGTGAAGTTAGTAGACAAAAGCTAAATAACTGACCTGGAAGTCATAGGTACAGTTTTTCCCCTCCTGGGAGTTGAAGGTACCATAATCTGTTTTGGAGAAACAGAGTCTTTAAGTTTATCATTGATAAGTCTTGTGTAGGCAATGCTGGTAACCTTTTGTTGATGGTTCTCATTGTTGATGCTGTGGCGTCAGTCTTACATGATGACATTTTCTGCCTCCTATCCTGCACTGTTACAGTCAAAGGAAGCATATGGAGGGAAAACAAAATCTTAAACTGCAACTGGCTGTGCCTTACTAGTTGGTTGTGACAAAGAATATACTGTTTATTTAATGTAAATCTCACATGAAACCAACTAGGAGAAATGGAAGTGTTACATATGAATTTTTCTTAGGACAAATTTGAAATGTAAACTCATTGTTTGTCTCTCTGACTTATTAACTCATGAGATCTTGTCTTGGGTTGTGGAGCTGGGTTTTGTGTATTCTATTTACATCTGTTTTGAGGCCTGATGACCCACCTTGATAGGCCATTGTTACCTTCCCCAGCCTGTGCGGTGCATTTGCATTTCTATACATCTCATGCCCTGGCGGTGGGGGGTGGGGGGGAGGGGGGGGTGGCCGGGGGTTGGCGGTTCGGCCCGGCTGCAGGAGTGGTTCGGCCCTGCTGCAGGAGTGGTTCGGCCCTGCTGCAGGAGTGGTTCGCCCCTGTTGCAGGAGCGGGGTGCGCGGCGCTTCCTTCGCGGCGGTGTGGGAAGAGCTTCTTCGTCTCCTGTGCTGGCCATCCTGTCTCCCTCCTCGCCGTCCCTGAACCGGTTTCTTCGCAGAATCATCTCTGCTCCAACAGGATCACGTCTGCCACTCCAGAAGTGTTTGGACTGTTTACGTTCGGACTGTTATCAACATCCTGAATCACAGGGTCAGATTGAAACTCTGACTTTGTCAGGGTTTTCTTCTAAAATTATTGTTTATTTGTTTATTTGTTTGGTTGGTTGGGTGGTTTTGTTTCCTATCATATTTGTATTGTTAATACCTCCTAGTAAAGAACTGTTATTCCTATTCCCAACATTTTTGCCTGAGAGCCCTTGATTGCAAAATTATAATTCGTCGGGGTGCGAGGGGTTGGTATTCTCCATCCTAGGGGAACCTCAGTTTCCCTGGCAGATACCTGTCTTTCCAAACCAAGCCAGATTTTGGCGCCCAAGGGTGGGGCACGAGGGCATTGAGAGAGAGGAATAACAGTTCTTGAGTATTAGATAAAAGCCCACTGGCCAGAATAATGTGGTCTAGCTTTCCCTGGTTTGGGTGGCACGTGGTGGTGGCTGTATTTCTGCCATTTGCTACTCCTTATGTAAATATGGGTCCTATGACTAAGGCTACTGTGGCTGGCATTCAGTTTATTTTGTGGATTAATAAGGTGAGAAATTCATGGATTTTTAACTTCCTCTGGAAAGCAAGCACATGGATTCATAGCTATCATAGGCTAACTCTGTGCTTCTGGGGTTACTTTAACAATGGTACCTATTGTAAGGAAATGGCACCGGGGGAAATTTTCTCCCAGCCCTTCACACAGTTTTTTGGGTCCACCCCACCAGTTTTTGAAGGGTTGAAATCTCTGAGTGCTAATGATATCATACAGTGGCTGGTGTTGCTGGTATGCCTGTTCTGTTTGGCATTCAGAGATAAGGGGAAATTGGCCTGGGTAAGCACCTTAATAAGTACCCCAGAGAATAAGAATGCAGCCCAAGAGTCCGCTCCTGCCCCACAGCCTGCCTCAGAGATAAACCACCCGGTTTGGGTGGGGGCTCTGATGAAGGAGATGCAGGAGAAGATGGGCCAGATGCTGAGGGAGTACATTTCCCCAGCTAGTGGGAAATCCTTCCCCTGCCCTGACAAAAGAGAGCCTGATGGTGCAGCAATGAAACCCACAGAGATTACAACTGCTCAGGTCCCAGCTGAACCACAGGGGCAGTCACAGCCAGCGGCAGTTGCCCCTGTGGAAACAAAGAAATCTAAGGTGAAAACAGCAAACCCAGACAATAAGAAAGGAGGGCCCTCACAACCTGCAGGGGAATCACATGTTCAGATCATCACCGAGTCCCTGTCGTATGAAAGTCTCCGTAACCTGCAAAAAGATATCGTACGGCGGGGGCGTGAGGCTTACACAGCCTGGCTACTTCGGGTATGGGACCTCATGGGTACTGGTGTGCAATTGGACAGTGGTGAGGCAAGGAATTTGGGACCCTTGACCCAGGACTCAGGTATAAATCAGGTATTTGTAAGAGAGCCAGGACCCCTTTCCCTTTGGGAGCGGCTTTTAATGAGTGTGAGAGAGAGATTTATCCACAAAGAAAGAATGCAGGAGCACCACCATAGAATGCGCTGGAAAACTCTGGAGGAAGGGATCCAACAGCTGAGGGAAGTGGCGGTGCTGGAGGTACTTTTTGGGAGGAGTGGACAGCATGATAATGACCCTGACAAGGTTAAATGCACAGGGCAGATGTTGTGGAATCTGGCAAATCTAGGGCCATCTCAGTACACCACCTTTATTGCAACAATTAATGCTGAGGACAATAGAGAGACAGTGGGGTCTGTTGCCAATAAGCTTAGGAATTATGAAAGTATGATCAATGGCCCGATGCAGGCTCATATCTCTGCCGTGGTTAAAGAACTCAAAGAAGAGATAAGGGGGGTGAGGGAGGAGATGAGGACAAACAGTTCCAATGTGGCACCAGTGCGAGTCACAGGCCCCAGAGTTAGAGCCCAACGACCCCCAGCTCGAGAGAGAGGGTACACCCCAAGAGCTGACCTGTGGTTTTATCTGCGTGACCATGGGGAAGACATGGGAATGTGGGATGGGAAACCCACTTCTGTCCTGGCAGCACGGGTGCGTGAGCTCAAGGAGAGGAACAATCACCAAGGGGGATCTACGAAAATGAAAGTAGCCTCAGCCTCCTATAACCAAGCTGCCAATGCTGTGTTGAATCCCCTTGAAGGAACCTCTAGTATGTATGCTCAGGGAGGGGATAACCAGTGCTAGAGGGGCCCTGCCTCTAGCCAGGTAGAGGAAAGGGATAATCGGATCTATTGGACTGTGTGGATCCGATGGCCTGGCACATCTGACCCACAAAAATACACGGCTTTGGTTGACACTGGTGCCCAATGTACCCTGATGCCATCAGGGTATGTAGGAACAGAACCCATTTCTATTTCTGGGGTGACAGGAGGGTCCCAGCAGCTGACTGTAGTGGAAGCCGAAGTGAGTTTAACTGGGAATGGGTGGCAGAAACACCCCATTGTGACTGGCCCAGAGGCCCCGTGCATCCTCGGCATAGACTATCTCAGAAATGGATATTTCAAAGACCCAAAAGGATATCGTTGGGCTTTTGGAGTAGCTGCTGTAGAGACGGAAGAGATCAAACAACTGAATACCTTGCCTGGTCTCTCAGATGACCCTTCTGCTGTGGGACTGCTAAGAGTTGAAGAACAACAGGTACCAATTGCCACAGTAACAGTGCACCGTCGGCAATACCGCACTGACAGAGACTCTGTGACCCCGATCCATGAGATGATTCGTAAACTGGAGAGCCAAGGGGTGGTCAGTAAGGCTCATTCACCTTTTAACAGCCCCATCTGGCCTGTGCGTAAGCCCAGTGGGGAATGGAGACTGACAGTAGATTATCGTGGTCTGAATGAGGTCACGCCACCACTGAGCGCTGCTGTGCCAGACATGTTGGAGTTGCAGTACGAGCTGGAGTCCAAGGCAGCAAAGTGGTACGCGACCATTGACATTGCCAATGCCTTCTTCTCCATTCCTGTGGCAGCAGAGTGCAGACCCCAGTTTGCTTTCACCTGGAGGGGTGTGCAGTACACCTGGAATCGGCTGCCCCAGGGGTGGAAGCACAGTCCCACCATCTGCCATGGACTGATCCAGGATGCACTGGAAAAGGGTGAGGCTCCGGACCATCTACAGTACATCGATGACATCATTGTGTGGGGGAACACGGCAATGGAAGTCTTTGAGAAAGGAGAGAAGATCATCCAAATTCTCCTGGAAGCCGGTTTTGCCATCAAGAAGAGCAAAGTCAAGGGACCTGCCCAAGAGATCCAGTTCCTGGGAGTGAAGTGGCAAGATGGACGGCGTCAGATTCCCACTGAGGTCATCAATAAGATCACTGCCATGTCCCCACCAACCAACAAGAAGGAAACACAAGCTTTCCTAGGGGCCATTGGCTTTTGGAGGATGCACATCCCTGAGTACAGTCAGATTGTGAGCCCTCTCTACCTGGTTACCCGCAAGAAGAACGATTTCCACTGGGGCCCTGAACAGCAACACGCCTTTGCCCAGATCAAGCAGGAAATCGCACATGCAGTAGCCCTTGGCCCAGTCAGGACGGGACCAGAGGTAAAGAACGTGCTCTACTCTGCAGCCGGGAGCCATGGTCTGTCCTGGAGCCTGTGGCAGAAGGTGCCAGGTGAGACTCGAGGCCGGCCACTGGGATTCTGGAGCCGAAGCTACAGAGGGTCTGAAGCCAACTACACTCCCACAGAGAAGGAGATCTTGGCCGCCTACGAAGGAGTTCAAGCTGCCTCAGAGGTGATTGGCACTGAAGCACAACTCCTCCTGGCACCCCGACTACCGGTGCTGGGGTGGATGTTTAAAGGAAAGGTTCCCTCCACCCACCATGCCACCGATGCCACATGGAGCAAATGGATCGCCCTCATCACTCAGCGCGCCCGTATTGGTAACCCGAATCGCCCTGGGATTTTGGAAGTAATCACCAACTGGCCAGAAGCTGAGAAGTTCAGTCTCACTGACGAAGAAGAACAAGTAACCCGGGCTGAAGAAGCTCCACCATACAACCAACTGCCAGCAGAAGAAACACGCTACGCTCTTTTCACTGATGGTTCCTGTCGCATCGTAGGGATGAACCGGAAGTGGAAAGCAGCCGTATGGAGCCCCACAAGACAAGTTGCACACGCCACTGAAGGAGAAGGTGGGTCAAGCCAGCTTGCTGAACTCAAAGCTGTTCAATTGGCCCTGGACATTGCTGAAAGAGAGAAGTGGCCGAAGCTCTACCTCTACACTGATTCGTGGATGGTGGCTAATGCTCTGTGGGGCTGGCTGGAAAGGTGGAAAAAAGCCAACTGGCAGCGTAGGGGAAAACCAATCTGGGCTGCTGATGAGTGGAAGGACATTGCCATCAGGGTAGGGAAACTACCTGTGAAAGTCCGTCATGTGGATGCCCATGTCCCCAAGAGTCGGGCTAATGAGGAGCACCGGAACAACGAGCAAGTAGATCAAGCTGCGAGGATAAAGGTATCCAAGGTAGACTTGGATTGGCAACACAAGGGAGAGTTGTTCCTAGCTCGGTGGGCCCATGATGCTTCAGGTCATCAGGGCAGAGATGCCACCTATAAGTGGGCACGAGACCGAGGGGTGGATCTAACCATGAACAGTATTTCACAGGTTATCCACGACTGTGAGACGTGTGCTGCCATCAAGCAGGCCAAGCGGGTGAAGCCCCTCTGGTACGGTGGACGGTGGTCCAAGTACAAGTATGGGGAGGCCTGGCAGATTGATTACATCACTCTGCCCCAAACCCGCCAAGGCAAGCGCTACGTGCTGACCATGGTGGAAGCCACCACTGGGTGGCTGGAGACCTATCCTGTGCCTCATGCCACCGCCCGGAACACCATCCTGGGCCTGGAAAAACAAGTCCTGTGGAGACATGGCACCCCTGAGAGGATTGAGTCGGACAACGGGACTCATTTCAAGAACAGCCTCATAAACACCTGGGCTAAGGAACACGGCATTGAATGGATATATCACATCCCTTATCATGCACCAGCTGCCGGGAAAGTTGAACGGTGCAATGGACTGCTTAAGACCACCCTGAAAGCACTTGGCGGGGGGACCTTCAGAAATTGGGAAGTGAACTTAGCAAAGGCCACCTGGATGGTCAACACCCGAGGGTCTATTAATCGAGCTGGTCCTGCCCACTCTACCCCTTTGCACACAGTGGATGGAGACAAAGTCCCTGTAGTACATATGAGAGGTATCTTAGGAAAGACTGTTTGGGTAAACCCCACCTTGGGCAAAGGTGAACCCACCCGTGGGATTGTTTTTGCTCAAGGACCTGGTAACACTTGGTGGGTGATGCAGAAAGATGGGAAAACCAGTTGTGTACCACAGGAAAACCTAATCCTAAGTGAGAACTGAGTGTGAGGGTTCATTCTGTATAGTGGAGTTTATTAATTTAGGTATGATACAGATGGTAATAGAATAAGGGGTGGAACGTTGTCTTGGGTTGTGGAGCTGGGTTTTGTGTATTCTATTTACATCTGTTTTGAGGCCTGATGACCCACCTTGATAGGCCATTGTTACCTTCCCCAGCCTGTGCGGTGCATTTGCATTTCTATACATCTCATGCCCTGGCGGTGGGGGGTGGGGGGGAGGGGGGGGTGGCCGGGGGTTGGCGGTTCGGCCCTGCTGCAGGAGCGGTTCAGCCCTGCTGCAGGAGTGGTTCGGCCCTGCTGCAGGAGTGGTTCGGCCCTGCTGCAGGAGTGGTTCGGCCCTGCTGCAGGAGCGGGGTGCGCGGCGCTTCCTTCGCGGCGGTGTGGGAAGAGCTTCTTCGTCTCCTGTGCTGGCCATCCTGTCTCCCTCCTCGCCGTCCCTGAACTGGTTTCTTCGCAGAATCATCTCTGCTCCAACAGGATCACGTCTGCCACTCCAGAAGTGTTTGGACTGTTTACGTTCGGACTGTTATCAACATCCTGAATCACAGGGTCAGATTGAAACTCTGACTTTGTCAGGGTTTTCTTCTAAAATTATTGTTTATTTGTTTATTTGTTTGGTTGGTTGGGTGGTTTTGTTTCCTATCATATTTGTATTGTTAATACCTCCTAGTAAAGAACTGTTATTCCTATTCCCAACATTTTTGCCTGAGAGCCCTTGATTGCAAAATTATAATTCGTCGGGGTGCGAGGGGTTGGTATTCTCCATCCTAGGGGAACCTCAGTTTCCCTGGCAGATACCTGTCTTTCCAAACCAAGACAGATCTGTACCTGGGAAAGTCAAAACTGAAATTCTTCTAGTTCAAAATAGCCACAATGAAACTAGAGAGCAGGTACACTGTTGTTGGAGAGCTGTACTAAGAAGTCATGACTCTGAATTGGGAACTGCTTTACTCTGTTACACCCTGTAATTCCTCAGCTAAAGTGTATGAGTCCAGAAAGAGCTGGTTATTTGCTTTCCCAGAAGTTTCTTTCAACTTTCTAGAAGCTTGGAGGATTTTTTTCCTTGTGTACTTTTGAATCTCAGCAGCTCTACTGTTGTTTCTTTACTATAATTGAGAAAGTAATTAAGAAAATAAATGGTTGCTTAATATTCCAATTACTGTGACAGCATGTGGGTTAGGAGCTATCTCTGCTTGTGTGTAACTAAGGGTCTAGGAATAAAGGGGATAGAACATTTTTACCTGCTACCCCTGTTGGGGGGAAAGGGAAGCTGAACAGTGGAGTCAAATATGTCTCCTTGATTGTTTACTGGGTATCAGCTAGAGTTTGAGGAAGTTAAAAAAATTGGGGTCTGCTTGAAGTACTGCTGTAACAGATTTTAGATGAAAGGATCTTAAGAGAAGTAGGAGAACTAGAGGCAAGAAAGTAAGGCACAAGTGACTGATAACTTACCAGCCATCAGCTCACCTGAAGGCATTCAGTGTTCAGAGAACAAAAGGTAAGGCCACAGAGGCATGTTTGGCAGGCTTATGCTTATATTTACGTTATGTTTAGAGGTTTTTTTGTGAAGTATTCTTAGTTTCTTTGCTCATGCATGGTATTGGTTTATACTGAGAGTAATGGCATTGTGTTACCCATTTGTTAGCTTAATTGGTTCAGTTCTGTTTCTAAGCTGAAGCTGAAGATGCTAATGCTGCATGTGCTGTTATTCTGCTGGGTGTTACTGATTCACTGGTAACCTGCATGTGCAATCCTAGAGCTTTTACTATAATGTTTTCCCAGTACCTTAACAGATCTTATACAGAAGTAACCCAAATTTCCTTGATTACTGCTTATGTGCTTTTACTTTCAAAGGATTAAAATAAGTGTTGCAGTATTAATTTCTGTTACTAGTGCTTGTTGTTTCAGCCGTGCTTTTTGTTCTTTCATCCTTGAATGTTTTCAGAACTAATCCTAGGCAATGGCATGATTCCCTTCCTTTTTAGGAAATATATCTTCTGTGTTTTCTGAAGTTGATGGTGAACTGATTAATTGTAGTAATATAAAAATGCTGCCCTTAATATGGTAAGCTCATGGTTTATTTGAAAAAATAAGGTCAATTTACTCAACATTTTTCTTCTACTTTAGGACACAATATAGTGTTGAGTATAAACAGACCCCTTTCCTCATCTTTTGACAAGCAAATCCCTTGTATCCCTAATTCACAAATATGGATTCTTTCCCGAAGTTCTTTGCTTTAACTCCTCTTTGCGGAATGGAGTGGTTGTTGCTCAGGTATATATATCCTGGTACAGATCATTTCTAAGGCACAGCGCGAGGAACTCCCGCAGCAAGGCTCAGGGGGCGCAGCTTTGTCTCGCCGGGCCTTGGGAGTGCCCGCGGTTCCGCTGCGAACGGCAGGGGCAGCGCCGGCCGGCCAGCGGCACCAGGGGGCGCTGTGGCACCGCGCTGCCCGCGCCCAGGCACCGCGGGGCACGGAGAGGCTTCCCTGCCACCGACGCGCTGCCTAACTGGCGAGGGATGCTCGGAACAGCCGCTGCATCCCTTTGTGGGCGTTTTGCCGTGCTCAAAAAGGTTTATCAGGGATGGAAAATAAAGATTTAAAAAAAATAATCAAGTGATAGAGTGTGGTATTATAAAAACATGACAAAACTTATGTAGAGTTATTAAGATGATTGTGGCAGAGATTAGTCAAACTCCTGTCTTTTGGTGACTTGTTCAGGACCATCTTTGTAAGTTGGCATTCCTTACAATTGCCCGTCCAGTTATGAGTCTTGACCACTTTCAAACTCATTTTTCTCTCTATTTTTATGCAGAGTGGTGAGATAAGATATTGCAAATCTGATCAAGGAAGTTGTGTTTGAATGATGCTATGTAAGTATTTAACTTATTTATTGTGTAAAATGTCACAAGCAGTAAACTGGTTATAGTTTATTTATTATGTACCAAGAGGCAGAATATTTTTGCTATCCTTTTGGAAACTATGAACTCCCCATAAATTTTCACTTGTTCATTATTTTTAAAAAATGATTTACAGAAACAATATTAATGATGAAATCTTGGGCAAAGAGCAGTCAGTGGTGAAACTCCTAAATGCTCTGTGGTATTGTATGAATATAGCAGAAGAGCTAACCAATTCCATATACCTGTAGGATGTAATGAATTACTTTGTTATGCTTCTTGTGTGTTTTTGTTGTTTGTAGGTGTGACACACTTGTTTGTATGTATCCTGTAGTTGGTGTTGCAGTAATGCAGGTTTTTGGTTTTTTTTTTTTTTTTCATTAGTAAGTGAAAGACTGATTTCTTTTGAGAAGGAGTAGAAGAACAGGGAGTTTTTGTTCTGCCAAAAGGACTAGCCAGGAGAAGGAAGAAAGAGGGAGAAAAGTAGAAAGCACTCTGAGAAGGGATAATTTTTAAATGGTTGGGCAAAAAAAGTAGGAGCCAATCAGGCTTATCAAGTATTATTTTGCTAATGACTTCCCTGCCATTTAGCTTATCTTCTGACTGCATTTGCAACCTCTTCTATTTTTCTTTCAAAAGCATTTTCTGATTTGCCAATCCTAATGTTTTATCTTAGTTAGGTGATTAAGTGCTTCCCAATCACTTTTCACTTCGTAATCATATCTGATTGCTAATTTTAATCCTAAATGAAAACATTACATTGTGAAATGCAGCCAAAAAGTATCTGGCAAGAGCTGTTGATTTTATTTTAGAGGTTGAAGAGCTACATGCAAATATAGTTTCCAGTGAAGTTCAGTAAAACACTAGATCTCCTTTTAAGTATCTACTTGATATAAACCAAGAGACTGGTAAACATACAGAGAGCAATATTTGGTCCAACATACTCCTACTGGGATGTAGGGGCTCCATATAACATACAGAGATTTTCCATTAGCAGTAGGATGTGGATGTACCTTACAAGTCTCTCCTCTTTGTCAAAGCATATATGACAGATGGTTACAGTGACACCTTAGTTCTGTCTCCTGCTTTAAAATAGACTTGCTGTCAATTAATTCAGACTAGGAGTGAATTTAATTTGGTTATCTATTTTTTATTGGTTACTTAGTACATATTATCATTAGATTTTCCAGCTTGTTTGTTTGTTAACATTTGGCAGAATAAATCATGACCCATGATTTATTATTTATTCTTCTATCCATTGATATAGTGTAATGAATTAGATCAAAAAAAAAGTTGTATTCAACACTCCATTTAATTGACATCATGGAACAATAGTAAAAATATATAGCAATATTTTCCAAAACAGTGACAAGAATTAGGAATGAAAAGGATTGTATTTTCAGAAAGGTGTTCCTGATCTCAGCATATTCTCCTGTTGTGATGTTGCACATGCAGTTCACTATCTGTGCATGAGTTCCCTACTGCTGAAATGAGGGCAATGATATTTTCCATTTTATGGAACTACTGTGAAGAAAAATCCATTAATATTTTATCTCAGATATTAATGTGGTACATGCTATAGAAAATGCTTCAAATAAACAACAACCTAACACCTCCCCTCTGCCCCCCCCCCCACCCAATCTACTACCTTTATTTGAATTTGGGCAAAAAGGAAAAAAATAAGTATTTTCAGTAAGAAGTTAAAGGATAATATCCCTTTGAGCATTGAGCTGCCTTTTTTCCACTTTTGATCAATTTGGAGAATGACTTATGTAGGAAGAAATCTGAGAGAAGTTAGAAGTTGCTAATGTGGAGCCTGCATGAAGTTGCTAAAAAGGAAAGCTATGTAGGAAGAGCCTATAATTTTCATTCCTATCTTTGGACTTGGATTAATGCCCAGAATAGTGACAAATAAAGCGTCACTGGGGAAAGACAGAATAATCTCCATTGCCAATAAGAGCTAACTAAAGGAATGGATAACTACGATTTTAACAATAAAGTATTTGCTAATAAAACAATCCTTTTCTATTTTCAGTAAAGATAACTGACAACAGACTTTTGTAGCATTTTCAATGGGATGAAGAAATGGGAAGGTTGATAACTGTATGTGCATCTCTGTGAATATATGCATGATATATATACACATGTCTATGTCCAACAGAAAAATTCAGCTGGAGGTATTACAAAATATCTTCCACTTCTCAAGGCCAAAATGATACTTTTTCTAGGAGAGTTACTGAAGAGGCACTGTTTTGAAGAGCTTGGCATAGCAGGTGCATATATACCTGAGAATACCATTTTCATAGAAGTAGGAGTGGCATGTAATGTGGTAGTAGTATTTATTTAATTTTTCTTCTCTGTAATTTAATCTTCTTTAAAAAAAAATATAGACAGACATACTCTAGTTTTACTGCTAAGTACTTCCCCACACATCTGAGTCCCATTTTGCTATTAATGAGCCCTGACTTTACCGTGTGCTCCTCAAGAGCTCTACCTCACCTGCTGCCTTATTTCTGCCTTTCTTCAGAAGAAAGACCTAGGCCTACAGAAAACCACCATGTGCTTTCTGAGTTGATAATATCCTTTGAAAGGAAGGGTGATGGACTTTACTGGCTGTCTTTGAAGCCTGAAGGAACTACATCCTATAGTTCTCATATCCCTAATTCAAAACTCAAGTCCTTCTGTCTCTTTGTTTTGCAGCTAAAGTATTTATGACTGTAAGATGCAGTGGCTCTGACTTTCTTTAGGAAAGGAAAGAGAGGCTCTGGCAAAAGAACAACAAAAAGAGGGACAAATGGAGCAAAATTGTAGTATTTTGTAATAAATAACTTCACATATGATTTTTAAATCTTTGTTGGGCTTGGTTTTGTTTCTGGTGTTTTTTTTAACATGGTTGCATACATAGAAATGGAAAGCAGACCATACCAGCTAGGTTTGTGTATGTAGCACACTGCTACTCTAGCGCTGCATGAACAAAAGCTTCCCTTGTGTAAGGAGGTAATAGTTGTATTAAATTTGTGAGGTTTGAATCCCTTGTGGTGCTTTTGAAGCCTGGTTGGCCTAAAATGAATGCAGAGTTGCAAGAAATCCACTGCCAATTCTGGCCAAAAAGCAGCCAGATCAAGACATGGGATTTGAACAGTGGATGCGTTTTCCTTAGCAAATGGAGAATTTATTTACAGAGATGTCAGCTTTTAAGTATTCGTGCCACTGTAGAATTCTCTGAACTCTGTAGAATCCTTATGACTTTCCTTACTTATGAACATTGTTACTGTCTTAGGAAAGGGGTAAATTATATATGAGAGAGAGTTTGTCTAGGTGGGGTCTATGTTGAAAGACCAGCTGGCCACTGAATTCCCTTCGTGTTTGTTATAATAGAAAGAAGTCTTTCAAAACGTCTTCCTTTATTACAGAGAAGTATGTTAATGCAAACATGTATGTAAAGTTAGATATGTTATTTTTTAAAGTTCTTGCATATCCTGCACGTTCTTTCCTAGTACATATAAAATCTGATTATGACTGTTGAAATAATTACATTTTCTTCAAAGAATGTCACAGTCTTATTTCTTCTCTTTGAGGTATTCCTTACAGTGCATATCGAGTAAAATGAAGGAATATATAGTAAATAATTCAAGTAAAAAATACTAAATATAAAATTTTAAAATAAGCATCTATATTTACCAGAGTAATTATTACTACGCAATCAAATGTTTTAGACAATTTAACATATCTGCCTTGCTTCTACATATAAGGAGGCAGAGTTATTTAAGGCACACCCATATATATATATTTATATATACACACTTATGTATATTTTTATAGTAGAACCAAGGGTTAATATGTACTAGCTAGTAGAGAAATCTACTTTTGGGCTGAAAGACTGCAGTCACTCAAACTAGTGACATTGCTGGGGAGGTAAAGACATGCTGTACATATTAACTGGTATGAAATACCCTGCTGAAGCCTGTTGTTGACACCTGTTCCTTAACAACAACAAGAGTCTGTTTGCAAGCAGAAATAGGAACATGTGATGATATGGCTGAGCAAAATACAGTTCTCCATATTATGTGCAGTTGCTAAGGACATAAACCTATCAGTGATATCTCATTTTAGGAGTTCAAAGAATGAATAATAGCTCTGTGACTAACTATTAATGATATGGATTGAAAAAGAAGAACTGTTGGGTAACAGAAGGTAGAATCATTTTACTATATGCAGCGATGAACATTACCTTGCACAAACAGTACAGCCTTGAAGTAGGGTGGGTGGAGGTGCAGCTGGGTGGGAGGCAGAAAAGGATTGAGAGAATATGATTTATGGGTGAGAAATTTTTACATTAGAAATTTAACACTAGAGATTCTGCAGACTGAGCTGTGAATTTCCAGATGCTCCCTGCTTTCAATTTTGGATTAATGACAGTTATTTCCACAGCAACCATTCGTGACATTGCAGAAAGGACTGCAGCTAGAGTTTTTCCATTGTTAGACTTTGTTGTGGATTATAAGTATATTATTGCTTTTTAAGATGTTCCCCTATCAATCCCTTTCCTCTTTTCCTCAATACATGTTTTTTTCTAACATAATATATGCAAATTAGCATACATTATTACAATTGCATAACCAAAAACAGGCTAAACATTTTTGCCCAGCATAAATGATTTTGTAGCATACCAGTAGAGATAGCACATTATTCAAATGTTTTAAAAATTATTTTAAGATTTTGGTGCTGTCTTAAAAGCGTAAGTACAAGTGTTTATAAATTTGGGAACATCTGCAGGATTGAGGTGATGGTAGGATTGAGGTGATGGCAGAGGTGGTGACAGTAGGTTACTGGTGAAGTTAGAATCAGAGAATCCTTAAGGTTGGAAAAGACACCCAAGATAATTCAGTCCAGCCTTTCACTAATCACCACCATGTCAACAGCTCACTAGATTTGGTCCCGGAGTGTGCACCAATGTGGTCACAGTCATTATAGGTAGGATAAGCATAGGTCTGATGAAGTCAAGAAACACATGTTATGAAGGAATTGAGTATCTCAATTCCTTTATGGCCAAGAGATGGAATTGCATGACAAATTATAGTAGGTTCTTTCCACTTAAAATAAGTGTTTTGTTATTATTCTGTGAATAACTATTGTTGAGCCATAATGTCATAGTAACAGCTTGTCTTAATACTTTCTCTTCAGTCAGTTTTATTTGCAAAATAAATATTTAATAGTCCTGATCTACAGAGCCAATTCAGAAAAGAACACTTGCAGGTGTGTTAATAATTTTTTTCTTGCTGTATCCTCCAGCAGCAAAAAATTAGGTCCAAGGAGTTCTTTCCCCTGCTGGTAAGTGCTATGTCACTCCTCTCCCATGGTGCATCTCTGTATAGAAGGGACTGCACACTGTTGAAACAAGTAGTAGTGAGCTATTGCATTACCACACCAGCACACGAGAGTGCAGTGTAGGGGCTGCACAGCCAAGGATGTCGCAGCCAAGAACACAAATATAATTGAAGTCTAATTTTAGGTGCAGGAGCCTCAAAAGTTTCTTTATAAATAACAAGAAAGACTTAAAACTACCTCAGTAGATATTATAAATGAGCAATCTTCTTTTTGGTGTTATTTTTTATCTGTCTTGAATTTGCATTTTGTGTATGTGTGTACAATTTATTAAAAGAATTACTTAATTCATTTTTTCTTCTCATATTGTAAGCTACTTCAGTCACAATTTCCATATTTATTTGGCAGCTGTGTGTTTTAATAAATTTCACTGCATTACATTTTAAAACTTATGTTTAATAATATAAGCAAATACTTATTTCACTGAAGATTAACACAGTCTACAAAGCAAATATCTAGTATGACATGTTTTAAAAGCATTTCCTTGTGGCTTTCTTTTAAATAGCTGTTTCTGAAAATTTCTATTTCCTTTAAACTAACAGCAGCTTTTTTATGTGCAGCTAATTTAAACTAATAGCAGCTTTGAGATGTTAAGACATTTAGTTTAGTCCTGCAACACACAGGTTGCAGTACCTACATAGGCATAAATACTCTGAGTGAGCACAGAATGACACCCAGCCAGTGTAAAATGCCTGCTACATTACTTGTCAAATCACTTGTAAATAGCGAGGGATCAATTTATACAATATGAATCTAGTTACTGGTTAGCCTTGGCTCCAGAACTATAGCTCACCTTTTACCTTGCTAATTGCATACATTGGGCTTAACAAAATGAAATTCTCTATGCCTTGAGCTAGATGGAGAAGGACCTTTTGAATAATACATCCTTGACAGCAGAACTTTGTTTAGTATTGTAGAAGTTGACCCGGTCCTTCCTGAGCCGCCTGAAAGCACTTAAGATACGGGGTATTAAAAAAAAATACATTTTCACAAGGATTCGGGTTATTTCTTGGGTTGTTACTTAATTTCTCCCTTTACATCACCAATCTGAATGGACCAGGGAGTGGGTTTTTTTTTTCTTTCTTTAAATTTTTTTTTAATTTCACTTACCTTTAGTTCTGTTTGGTCTAAAGCTCAATAAATGGAGTTAAAACTCTAGTGACACAGACCTTCATGGTGTTGGAGCACCTAAACTTACATGCAGAAAATCCTGATGCCAGAAATATGGCATCACTAACTTCAACAATTTCTCTGGATAATGCTCTTAAAAATACATATGTAATTGTATGTGGCCTGAATTAACTAAAAAGTGGAATTATGAATAGTAAGACTCTTTGGTCTCATAGCAAAGGTCCATAGCCTGTAGAGTCAGAATTTGGGCATGTTCCTGACATGCTTTGTTAGCAGTTCAAAGCAGAAAAAGTGGTTCATGACAGAATTTTATTTGCTTTTGGAAGGAGTCTTAAAATTTTGACTTCTTCTTGCAGTACTAGTATCAGAAAGAAAATTCTCCTTATGTAATACAAGGTCAGTAATGGTAAAACCAATTGTAGTGTCTTAGATTTATATTTTAGATATTTGCTTTAAAACACTTACACTCTGCTTCCAGATTTCTATGTGTTTGTGGAGACCCAGTTCTGTCAAAAGGGAAATGGTGATAAAATATGCATAGTATTGTTAATAGTACAAAGATAACCCAGTACAAAAAGCTCTTTAGAAATTTGTGCCACATATTGAGGACACACTAACTTAAACCTGTCTTTAGATAGTTCCTATTTAAAATCTGTGTGTTCTAAGTAAGGTAAGATTTTATAGTAGATGAAATTTTTGTCTAAAACTTGATTTTTATTGTTATATTTATTAAAAATGCTTCTATTCCTTTTGCTAGGCTTTTTCTGCTCAGTTATAAGCATGTATAAAGTGTCAGTTTTCTGCTATAGTAGATAGAAATTTTCTGCACTTGTAGTCTACTGCCAGTGGTGCAGCTACTGGCAGTAGATAATGTTTTAAGCATTTGCATCAGTGAGCACATTTTACAGGCACTTTGAGCTATCCTACCATGCATTTGAAGGAAACATTGTGTCTCTTTTGACCACAAATTGAATTTACTTGCAGGTCTCCATTTTATAAAATATAAAAAGATTTCTGCCAAATATAGCTTTGTGTTTTAAAGTCTCTCTTCCTAAGATGAACTGAAAGGCAGGGAACCCCTTTCTTTTCTGTAAAAAAAGGGAGGTTTGGTGTGGGATATGAATACTGCAGGGCGGAAGGACTCACCTGTAGAATTATTTTTAAGTTTTCAAAACTACATAAAGTTCAAACCCGGAAGTTGGTAGGAATTTCTTTTTTTTTTTTTTTGCAAGATAAATTTGTCTATTCCCCTCTTAGACCATTTTTGAAATTATATTATTCAAATCAACTCTCTTCTACTGTCCCATTAGGTTCTGTGTCATGAATTGTAAAGTTCTTGCTGATCCAATGCCATTTTTCACCTTCTCCCATTAAAACTGACAGGGACTCTAGCTATCTGCAAGCAGCACTAACCAGGTCTAAGAAACTGCAAAAAATAGGAGTGGTAGCCTAGAGAAGAAGGGTTGGGCACACTGGAATTTTTTCAGTTTCTGGAGTACATTGAAATAGACATATTAAAAGCATAGTACATTAAAAAGGGGCTGGTTTATGTAGGATGTTGCACAGTGTTTTGGGCTTAAACTATGATTGTAAGACAAACCTCCATGCAAAATGCTGTATGTTTTTTGCCTATGATGATTACAGCTCTGGAAAAAAAAGCCCAATGTATTGTCACAAATTAGATTTCAGTGAACAATGAATAAACAAATAGCTTTCCATGTTCTTGTGTGCCCCACAATGTTTGGTCTAGTGGTGTCAGAAGTTTATGGGTCCACTGCCTTTTCTGAGTGCTTCTTAGAGCTCTAGTGGTCTTTTTAAATTCTGCCAATCCTGTATCTAGGTCTGTCCTCTTCCTCTGTCCTGTAGGGGTTTTGAAGTTCCGTTCCTAGGAAGATTTATTTGTGTAATCCTATATATAATCAAGATTTGTGTTTTTACAGTTGAGTAATGTCAAGCTTAACTTGCTTAAAGTTAATGGATCTGGAAAGCAGCACAAAAAATTTAATATATCCTTATTTTTTAGACAGAGAAACTTTTAGATCAGACACTTACATGCCTGAAGCTATTGAAGTCACTTGTTTGCTGTAAAAAAGGTGCATTTCCATTCGCAAGTTCCAAATTTAAAATTCTTTCACTTATAGAATTAAAACTGCTTCTCATTTAAGTTAAAAAAGAAGTATGATCTGATTTTTTTATGAATCAAAATCTGTTCCTAAGTGTTTTTGCAGTACCTTCTGAAATCTTTGCAAAACCTTTTGTGCTCTGTGATAAATAACATCTGTATGTGGAATTCATATGCATCATGACTTGTGATACTTTTTTGTCAAACTGAATTCTGTAATGTATGTTTTTAACATGAGTGTTTAACTTCTCTACTCTAAAAATGAAACTATTTGTAAAGTGGACTCCACATGGGGTTTCCATTCTGTAGCAGAGAGTAGATGTTCACCTGCTAGAGTTCCAGGCTCTAATGTAAAGAGAATAGGGAGAAAACAAAGGGATCATGTCAGCAATCTGTCAGCTAACCCAGTAAACAGAGATGGAAATGTCAGCAGCTTATCTGCCAGGAGGGATGAATCACTTGTGTCCCTGTCTGGAGCAAAGCAGGATGGAGTGACCATATGCCCAGAGGTGCTGTCCTGGAAGGGAAACTGGCTATTGGCTAATAGCTGCCAGCTTAACCTGTAATCTTTTCTCAGATGGTACCACAAGCAAATGAATTGTCTAAGAGAAGGAGAGCTTTGTAGAATGATAAAATCCAAACATAAGTTACACTAAGGCAGAATTCTTCAATAACAAGTTGTATATGATTTAAAGAAATACCTGTTAATGCGTAAAGCTGTTCTGCTAGTGAAAAAAATACTGGAGTCAGGCAATTTGAACTCCAAAATATGTAATCTCATGTGTGTGATAATACCATTGAATCCAAAGAAATATTTCTCTGTATGGGGTTTTTTTAGAACTTCTAATTCTTGCTATTTTATGTTTCTTGAAGGGATTTTGATTGTTATTTTTTTCTTTTAGGATTCTAGTAGTAATTCTAATAACTCCTCCTTGTGAGAGCAAAATAAGTTGTGTAAGTCATAGTAAATAGAGTGATTTTACAGGGCTGTGTCTTGTATGCAGATATTTTGAGATAGGGCATTAGACTTTGCATCTATCACAAGATTATGATATTGAAGAGAGTAGTATGCAAGCCATATCATTGCACTGCATTTTAAGAATGTAAAATAAATATTTTCTGCATGTAATGGGTAGATTATAATCATATTGCTTCTGTATTCAGTTGGATTGTTGGTATGTGAAGCACATTTGTCATTTGTCATTATTTAAGGTCTAAAATTGTTCCTTGGATTTATTTTTTTTTGGTCTTTTTGTCTTTGACTTTTTCAACTTCTCTTTTCTTCTTGAGTGAGTATGCCAGGATGTGATGCAGGACCATGCTCCAGGCTATGTTAAATAGGTCTGTTACTGTTGGCCGAAACCAGCCACATAGAACCCTCTGTTGTATTAAAAACATCTCATTTACATTTACCTTTGGATACCTGTATTTTATATATTACTAATTTGTGCTTTATGTAGCTCAGAATGTCATATAAGCCTATTAGAAGACTCTGCAAGGCATTTGATGTCAACAGTTACTTTGATCAAATAAGCCTGTATTCAGAAAAAAGTGATGTTTGGCGAGACTTAGTTCTCCTTAAACTGTTAAGGAGAACTTTCAGTTAGCTGATCAGTTATTTTAGCATATCCAATCCTAAACTGCAGTCTTTATTTTCTTTTCTATGATTTTGCCCAGTATCAGTGTCAAAGTAAAAGCGTATATTGTAGAATATCTGGTGACTTTCATGCTTTGAAAACACTTTGTATTAATAAGAGCAAAAGGTCTGAGTAGGTCTGAGTAGGTGGTAATTAAAACAATAACTCACAACAATATGAAGACAAATTAAGATAAATATAAGGAGCAAAAAGTACATAAATTTTTAGTAAGGAAATAATATTTCTGTGCTAATGGCAACCTATTCTACATTCCTTTAATGCACTAAAATCAGATATTTATGTAATCAGATAATGCATTCGTATTTTTGAATAATATTTGTGTTTTAAATATACGCTCACAAAGAATGGCAATATTTACTTAATTTTAAAAGTGGGTTAGTGTCCTGTGAGTACTGTTTCCCATCCTTCTTTATCAGTTTTTCCTTTTATGAATACTATAGTCTGGAAGCAGAAATCTTGTGTTTATTGTATGAATACTATAGTCTGGAAGCAGAAATCTTGTGTTTATTGTATGAATACTATAGTCTGGAAGCAGAAATCTTGTGTTTATTGTATTGAGCACTTGTCTGTAAAATGCCACATTTTGTCATGAAAATAATTTATATGCCTTACATAAAACAAGTAGACTTTCCATAGAGAAAGTCTAGAACACTTCTTACCATAGATGTTACATATATTTGTGTAACACATACATTTGGACTCTGAACACAGATGGAAGTAAAGAAAATAAGTAACAGTCTCAGCCAGGAGTCTGAAGTCCTGCAGAGGAGCTGGTAGCTGGATACAGTCCTCTTTATTTCAGCATTGGTGCTTTAACTAGAAAGCCATCCTTTGGAGCAGTGACAGGATGGAGCTAAATTTACTCAGTATAGTTTTTTTAGTATAACGTATATTAAGTTCTTGCACCTTTTTCTTCCAGAACGTTTTTCAGGACATGAAGTATACATTACTTGGGTTCTTTAGCTTCCTTTTAAAATGGGTGCTGTAATGGCCTTCGGTCCTTTGCCAGTTTTTCCTGTGCTTTCCTGTGTTTGGTTTACAAGCTCTTTGGAACAGAAATTACTTTGATCTGTATCACCTTTCTGCATGTAATAAATATCATGTTCAATAACTAACAGCAAATCAATCCCAGTTAAATAGTAAAGCATGCAAATACAATAAAGAAAAAATTGCTATTGGAGGAAAAGAGTAATGAGTTTGTCTCTGTAAATACTGATGTTTGAAAGTCACCTTTTATGTGGAGTTGTCTGTTGCAAGATGACTATCTGGATTTTTAGTGATTTCCATACAATAATACACAGGTCTCTTAGTCCATCAACTCTCTTACTTGTAGAATGTCCTGTGAAATTACACTTTCTGTACATGGTTTATAATTTGAAAGGAATTGTCCAGCTTTATCTTCTGAATTGTTTACCCTTACTGTTCTTGTATATTTTTGTGTATGTTTTAGTATCTGTCTGAGGTTTGTTTTATTCTAAAAAATGAATACAAATTATCTGCTGTTATTTTGAGTTCTGATGTGGCTTTGTATTAAATATTAGTTAATGTGTAACTGGGTTTTTTCACAGAAATTCAAGGAAAATAAGAGTTTGTTCTTTCACACTTGTTTAAATTTTAATTGCCTTTTCAAGTAACAAACAAGCTTCAAGCTAAGACTTGCAGATGTTGAAAACTAGGTCATCTTGTTTATGCACAAACTCTGCTTGCTGTACTGCAGACTTATGGTCTATAAAAACACATTAGAAAGATTTTACTAGGATTAGGCAAGTCAATAAGAATTTTAGAGTATCCTTATTGCAAGTTGCCATGAAATAACCATTATTTTTATTAGTTATTGACCTGCTGTAATTCTGGTAGCAATTTTTGCCTAATTGGATTTACTTTATTCATCCGGAATATGATAGTTAATTTTTAAGGAGACTCTTAACTAAATGTAAGCCCTGGATTCAAACACTGGTATTTAACCAGAATTGATCCCGTGGTTTCCATAGTTTGAAATCATTTCTGGGGTACCTTTACACAGGTCTCCACAAAGAGAACAGGGTCATGAAAGACCACATAATATAAGGCCAATACACAGCCATCTTTTTAGCCATTAAATTAATTTAGAATGTGGTGATTTAAGGATCCTTCCTTCTGTCACCTCATGTTAGTCAGACCACATGCCGTCAGCCATTCAGTTTGCTAAAATGGTGCATAAACAGTTTTTCTCTTCGCTGCAAAATCATATATTTGACCACTAATCAGAAGTAGAGGATAAGTGGTAAAATGGTGGCATCATATCTACACATGAAAAACATCTTTAGTGTCACAGCAGCAGTTTGTACAGTTTATAAGGATTTTTAGATTTAAGCTGTCACTAATTGAGAGTAAAAAAAATAGGATCACATACAGTAAACTACAGTAAACACAAAGGCATGGTGAGATTTTTGAAAATTTTGTTCTTATCTGTTCTGCCTGGTCACAGCCTGCATCATCAGTGAATTGCTTCTAATGAGTTAAAGTGCAGCCTGGTTTCCTAATGAAGACCTACATGCATCTAGGTTTTGTTTTCTTTCTGGGAATCTTACCATTTTATGGCACTAATATTAAAGATATTAAGAATAATTTATCGGATTTCAGAGCTTTTTATGTTGTCTCGGTAAATAGCTCAAGATTAGCGCTTCATTTACCCCTACTAATATCCAGTCTTGTTCAGAGTAAGTAACATAAAGCTCTATGAGACCTGAGAGAAAATTGTTAATGTTTTAGTAGTCTTTATTCTTCTGTATTATTTGTCTCAGATTCTGTAAACGGGAAGAGTGCTCATCCATATTAATACAAATTCAAGAGCCTCAGTGTTTGTTCTCCAAGACTTACTTTCCTTTTGTAATTTTTGTATTTCATAAAATAAACATATTTTTCATATTTTTATTATGTAGAAATAGAAAAAGAATAGTTACCCTGGAATCTTACTGCAGTGCTTGGTGGGTTGAGTATGTTGGCCACATGAAAGTCTCTCTCTGTTTCTCTGCTTCCTCCTGTTCTGCTTGACATCTTTTCTGCTTCTGCTTTACAGCCATGAATGTATGTAAATAGATAATCTTGTACTATTTGTGTTTGTTTTTATTCCTTCAGTTTTTGATAGTGTGTGGGTGTGCCCAAAACAGTAGAATTTTAAACTCAGTGGGGTGATAGAACAGAAATGGAGAAAGTTGACTTGGTTATTTAGAACATTGCTCACTTAGAAAATTTATTATTTGAGATGAAATTTGCAAAAACAACTAGGCTAGGTTGATAGAGTTCTATTTTTCACCAGATGACTGGGTTTTTTAACAAAACCTTTTCTTGGCGACAAATAGCTATCTTCTTTAAAGCTAAATAACTGAAAACTGGAAAGGATCCTGTTTTCACCTGAAATTTGCCGTGTTTCAATGTGAATAACACTGTAGTTAGTGAATAATTATCAGTTTTGGTGTCACTGCTTTCACTTTTCTTTGTACACTGGATTCTTTGACTTCACTACAAGGTCTGCTATGAATCCTGAATCTTTCTCTCCCTTCTTTCTCCCACTTAATCATGAGGGAAGAAATAACATTTCCTAGTTATTTTACTCATCCCTCCTTTACAGATCAAGACATATTATAAATAATATTATTTAAGAGCACATTTAATAGCAGCCACATAACTGTCCAAGGATTAAAGCAGAATTTAACCCTTGCTAGCATTTTATTGACATCTAACCTGTGACTGGTTTTGTTCATTTATGCACAGGTCTCAGTTGCATCACTCCAGTAGTTATGCAATGCAGTCTGTCCTAATGTCAGAAAGTGATTGTATAGGATCTCTTCATCTCATCTCTTTCAGGATTGTTAAAACAACTATACAGATATTGTTGATCATACTGACTCCTATGTCTTGTCAGATGCTAGATTGGAACTGCAAGTACAGGTGGAGCAATTATTTTCATGGAGCAATTAATACAGTTCAAAAAGTAGCATTTGGTCACAGAAGCCCCTTTTATGCATCTGAAGGAGAACAACAAATTTCAAAATTGAATACCATTGAGAATAATTGGTCTCAGATCACATGAGAAAGGAAATGGGCGATAACTATGGAGAGCTGCACAGAGAGAGGATATAAACAGGGAATAAGAGGTGTCAGGAGTATCGTTTATTTGGGGAGAGTAATAGGTAAGTTGTAGCCTGTGGAACAAGAACATGTTTCAGTCAGCACCGGTGGAAAAACCAGAAGTAACTTAGCTTGATCTTCAGATTCTGCTTCTGGAATTTGAATTTACTAGGGAAGGGAAATAAACCAAACCACACAATTTAGTGAATGATTTACTTAAATTTGCCCAATTTACAATCCAAGCAAATATAATTTGTGTGAGCAGTACTGAAGCAACACTACTGTTTTAGCGCAATTTAAGGGCATTTTCTTCAGAGAAGGCATAGTTATTGAATTCCTCTGAAACGACTTTTCGTGTATTGTGTATTTATGTATTGCAAAGAAAATATAAAACTGTTGAATAAGCTGGGATTTTTGTTTGCTGGGAGGTTTTGTTTCAAATGGTTTTTTTCTTCTTTACTGTTCTGGGTGGGATATCTTGGTGGTATTTGTCTTCTTCTAACAGTTGACTTGCCTTAGAGACTGTTTAGGTTAAGCAGGTTCTGTGCCACTGACCACAACCCTTTGAGACCTGCCATTCAGCCCGTTCTTAATCCACCTCACCATCCACTTGTCCAGCCTGCACTTTTGGAGCTTGCCTCGGAATGGGGGGGAACAGTGTCAAAAGCCTCCCTGTAGTCCAGGTAGACAAAATCCACTGCTCTCTCCTTGTCTATCCAGTCAGTTGTCATTGTATAAGGCAATCAAGTTAGTGAAGCATGATTTCTTTTGTTTGTTTGTTGTCACCTTTGTGCACCACTGATGAATCTTTATGAAATTTCCTGAACTACATTTTGTATATGCGTGTATAATATATGCACATAATGAGAAACAGCAAAATTATAGATAACTGTAGAAACTTATTTCATTCAATATTGTCTTTGTATGAATTGTCATTATCATCAGAGTTGAGGAAAAGTGTCTTGATGGATTGCACTGAAATAAATTACCTGTATATAAAATAGAATCAATGTTTTACTGTTAATTTTATAAAGAGTTTCCACAATTCATGACTAGAGAGATATTTTTATTAGAATAAGAGCAAATAAAGGACATGAAATATGATAGAAGTTCAGGATTTTCTCCCAGGGACAAGACCAACATTTCATGACAGTGTTGAAGTTAATCACCAATTAAACTAATATAATTTCATTATATTGTTGTGTATTAATGTAACACTGTTCCACACAGAATAGAAGGAGCTGTTTGCATTTCAAAGCCGTATTTAAGCACATTTAAGAACTTTTTTTCTTTGATGGTTGTAATTTGCTGGCAAGTTTTATGTGTCTGTAGGATACACTTTTGATGTTTGTACCACTGCAGATGCCATTTGAACTTTACCTTTAGATTGGCACTTGCTCTTTACCACGTGCAATTTAACTGGCAGCCAAAGCAGTAATGAAATTGTTATTCAGCACCTCATGATTGATCCTTCTTCCTGTATTTGAAAAAGAGTATTTTTTCCTTTTTTTTTAGTTACAATAATTTATTATGCAGTTAACTCATAATTTATATCTATGTCGTTATTTGTTTCAAAGTTACCAAGTTTCCAGCCTAGACTGTCTGTCCAACTAGAATTAGTACTTTATCTTGGGTAATATTCCTCTGTGGTTACTCCTTTAGGAATTACAGTACTCATTGTGTATGTCTTATTTACCAGGTCGTAGGTTGTATTTTTGTCTCCCATTTTTCATTCAGAAACCTTTAGGTAGTTCACATACAAATGCAAGATGTGAATTTGTCTGTAATACATTGTACGGTTGATAATAAAAAAAGTGTATTGTGATATATACCCACAAGATGGCAGATTAACTTTAGCACATGTGACCTTTAGCATTTGTTGAATATTGGGTGTGGACATGAAGATTTTATGTTTATTGATGCCAGAAAGCCTGGGTATATATATCTCAATGGGTACAGACTGGAAGGAGAGTGACTATGGGCAGAGTGCATAAGCACCTCACTTTTGTGCAGTTGTAAGGATTAGTCAAAATTGAATCAATTAGTACCTGAGAGCACTGAAGCACTCCTAATTTCTCCTGACTTTATCAAAATTTTGCCTTTTCTGCTAACCACTTGAAAGATAAAATGTTTGCTGTTTACAAATGATGTAGTAATTGACGGAAGAACATCTGATGTAATCTATGACACCTATGACAAAATGTATCAGTGGAGGAGGGAAAAGCTGAGGATGTCATCTACCCAGGCATTACTGAAGCCTTTGACACTGTTTTCAACAGCATCCTCCACAGCATGGAGAAATTGGCTGCACTTGATTTGGATGTGCATACTCTTCTCTGGGTAAAAAACTGGCTGGGTGACTTGGTCCAGAGAGAGGTGGGGAATGGAGTTAATCCAGTTGGCTGTGGTGTTCTGCAGGGCTCAGTACTGGGGCCAATACTGTTTGATATATTTTTTAATGATCTGGGCAAAGGGGTTGGCTGCATCCTCAGTCAGCTTGCAGATGACACCAAGTTGGATGGGAGTGTTGATCTACGTGAGAGTAGGAGGGATCTGCAGAGGGGTCTGGGCAGGCTGGATTGATGGGCCAAGGTCAATTGCAAGAGTTTCAGCAAGGCAAAGATCCAGGTAACTGCACTTGAGGCGGAACAACCCAAGACAGTGCCAGAGGCTTAGGGCAGAGTGACTGGAAATCTTTTCAGGCAGAAAAGGACCTGTGGTATACTAATTGACAGCAGCTGAACATGAGCCAGCTGTGCCCAGGTGGCTGAGAAGGCCAATGGCATCCTGGCCTATATCAGCAGTAGTGTGGCCAGCAGAACCAGGGCACTAACTGACACCCTGTACAGGGCACTGGTGAGGCCACACCTTGAATCCTGTGCTCAGTTTTGGGCCTCTCTCCCAGAAAGACATTGAAGTGCTGGAGCATGGGTAGAGAAGAGCCAGCCCACGTGAGTAGATCCATAAGAGATCCAGGTGTCTAGTAAGCTTTGCCTATATAGGAAAATAGAGGTCCGGCCCAATTCAACAGTGCAGCCTCAGAAAACTGATATACCATCTCTGATGGTAAATCTAAACCAAAAAACAGAGAATCCTGCAGCTTGCTTTTTACCCCCAATTCACCCATTTCAGGGAACTTGATGAACATTGAAAATCCTTACCAGTCTGCATTTCTTTCCTGGGGAAACCCAGTGTGCTGGGAAGATACTAGAAAGAAGATACTCCCACTGTGTCTTGCCTAGTGCAAGCTCAGCCTGAGGCAGGGGCATACAGCCACCTCCCAGAGCTGTGAGGTGCTGCCTAATGTGTGTGTAACCTGAGGTATAGGTTAGATATCTGGGATAAGGAGGAAATACTCTGCTCTCATTCCATTTAGGCTGTCTCCTTTCTTTGCTGCATCGCATTTCACCTGCTTGTTTCATTATTTATAATGTTTACTGCTTCCCTTCACTGATTGGTGTTCTGCTGGTACTTTAGCCAGTTTCTCTGTGATTTTTGGTCAGCTGATGTTTGGAGTCAATACCCAAACTGGCAAAGTGCTGCAAGCTGGACATAGTTAAGAGCAGGCAAGCAGTATGTAATAGTCTGTGTGTGTTTTCACTAGAATAAAACAATGTGTGTTAACAGTTGCAGCAAATTTTAAATTCTGTTTCTGTAATGTCTGCATTTTCAGCTTTCAGTCATAAAGCATTCTTTTTATGATTTTTGACTAAAATTGCATTTTAAAGAGTGTGAAGCATGTTAATACATGTAGATTTTCAAACCCCTTTTTTATTGATTCATTTTCATAAACAATTATTAATAAATCTGAAACTTTCTTCAGATTTATTTTTTGAAAAGTGTTGTCATTTTCTTTGAATTTTTGGTTTCTGTTTGAATCAGGCTATTCGGAAATGTGCTGTTTGCATTCAGCAGCAGCAGCAGCAAAACAAAGCTTTGCATTCTGGCTCATTGCCTCCATTGCAGGGGCAGACAGGTGGTGATGTCTTGTCACCATGACTACATACAGCCCTTAGGGAGGGCTCTTGTAAGATGATAGTAATTCCTGAATGGGGGAAGGGCATGAAGATATTCTCCTAGCTGTGGATTCTTTTGTATGGGTTACACATGATTACATGCCTACCCTGTCTACCCTATTATGTGTGTGCGTTCTCCCTGAAATGCAGGAATGGGAAAGAATCGATCGCTGCCGACAGTGTGATAGAGGCTGCTTGTATTTGCCATTTAAAATCTTCATGTGGATTAGAAAGGCAAGAGGACAATCACAGTTGGACTGCCTGAGCTTTTGCATTATATTGACCAAAGGTTTTCCCTGAGTCAGGCACTTCAGAAGGAAAGGTATACCTGTATGCTGAGGTTAAAACATATTAATACAACAGTGGTTTAGGACACTGGTCTGAATAAGAAGGGAGAACTCTGTGGCCATGACCACTTCTGGCAACAGAAAGTAGATACATGGTGGGAAATGGTAATGAGAATAAATGGGAAAAGTCCTTCATCTCATCTTCCCTCAGTGTATCCCAGCAGTTTAGGTAAGGAATATGAAGTTTGGCTTTGCTTAGGACATGCAGACTTTTGCTTGTGAAAGAGGTCTTATAGCATTGTCAGTGATGAAATATGGTTTGACCTTTTCAATGTCATAGCAGAAAAATGTGATTGTATCTTCTTTGGCTTCAGATTCAAGTGGGTCATAAAAGTGCCACCTAGTGAATAGCTAGTATTTTCCTTCCACATGCTTTGTGTGGCCTGACCTGGAGTGGCCTCAATTAAACTTCTGCAATCTGCCAAGACCACAGCTGGAGTTGGAGTTGGAGTTGCTGCAGGATACTTGTCCTTTCAATTCCACTCCTCCTTTGCAGCAGCTCAAGTAAACACCTCTGCTACAGGAGGAAGTGAAGTGCTTCAGTAAAGAGTGGGAAACTTGAGAGATATGTAAGAGAGTTACCATAACCTCAAAAAAGGTAAAGTACTGTCAAACTTGAAGGGTACAGAACAAAGTAAATGAAAGCTGGGAATTTTTGTGGTTTACATGAGTGAAATTTTATATTAACAACCATACAGCTGTCACTCTGTATGTCTACCTGGTGAAGATGGGCTGTGGAAAAGTGTCTGTTATCTGTGATATTATTAATATTATTCAGTGTTGGAGTTTTCAGCCTAAAATTTAGCCAGGAATGTTGTACACAGACAACAGGAAGGTATCCCTATTTCAAATTAATGTAGGCTGACATAAAGGAGAATATAGAGCTATGGGAGAGTAAAGATAGAAAGAAATCCTACCTTTTGAATGGGGAATTGAAAAGAGTGATTTGGCTAAATGGAAGAAAGGACTCCAGCTAGTACTTCCTTGAAGAGTCTAAATACCCATGTTAAATGAGACTCACTGTCTGGATCTTGGTTTCCCAGGGGGAGCAGCTCTGTCTATGTTTTTAGTGCTGTGGAGCAGTGTGGGAGCAGTGGTGAGCGGCAGAGAACAATTGGTCTCCTTTGTACTCCATCTTCAGATAAAGCATTTCCTTCACTCTGCTGTTTGTTTCTAATGATTCAGGAACAGAAAAAAGCACTGACCTAGAAAATACAGGAATATCATTTTACTGTAAAATATTTACAATCTCTAGCTTCAGCTAGACAAATTCTACAGAATGTGGATTGGGAACAGCCAAGCCAGTGAACAGCTTTGTCAGTTACATATTTTAATCTGAAGCAAAACAAAGAGCTTGTATATTCTTGTATATATGAACAGTCTGAAAAATAGAAATAGCATTTTTAGAACAAGAAATACTGGCTCACAAAATCACTTTGAGAATTTACTACCCAGCAATCAAATTTTTCTGCCTGTTTCATTAACAGCATAAATCACCTAACTAAAAAAAATTGCATGCTATGGACAAGTATTCTGGGCTTAACTAAACAATGGGGGGCTTTGTATCTTAGTTACCTGCTATGTTTTATGACTTGTTTTTCATGACAGTCATGAAGACATACAAGGTGTCAATGTCAGGGTCATGGTGAACTCCATTCACAGTATGAAAATAGGCTGATTGTGCTGGATCTAGGAACTGAGAGTTCCCCTATAGGACTGCCCAATGGAGGCCAAGTACAGCTATTTGCACTCAGTATATATTTCCATGTATATGGGCAGCAAGCAGGATGTCACTTCATGTCCCCATGTGGAACTCTTGAAATTCTGCTCTGTGTGAGGAATCCAGAAGTTCCTCACACAGCAGATGTGTAGAGGATGCAGGATGCTGTGTACCACAGCATGATAGAGGACGCAGATAATTTAAATGCTAGTGCTGCCTATTGCACAACCTGGATGAACCAGGTAATTTATTCTCATTCTTTGGTAAAAAAAATAAAAAATATTAGGCTAAATGGAGCAGTTACAGATTTAAAGATTAAAACATATAATTGAAAATACACATGTAAATTAGATTCTAGGTTAAAATGCTGCATTATAAGTGAAGATAACAGTAAAATAAAAACCATTGCATGTCCTAATTTCCGAACAAAATCTGCAACACATGAATTAAGGATGTGCCTGGTGCAGATGGGAGATGTTAGTAACATCCTTTCTACACAGCACACATTCATGGAAGTAGCATATGCTCTGCCACTTTTGTCTCATCACTTTCAGAGTTTGAAAAGAATGTGCTGTTCTCTGGACTTGCAGTAGCAAAATCCCATCCAAAGAATAAATGATACCTATGATACATGTCCTACATGTTAGGATCTGACTTTATCAATTAAAACTACTATTTCTTTGACCTTCTGTATATTTTTGTGTTCATGTTTGTTTCCTTTAATATTTTTTAGTTGAGAGAGAGAAAATTTATACAACTTTCACATTGCATGCTTTCACATGCTTCTCAGATCTTTCTTTGCATATTTGCATGAAGAGGTAAGATAAGGCCTTTGATATTCCACAGAGATAAAATCTGTTATTTTTTTCTGGGTCAGTCAATTTCCTTCCTTAGATTGGAGCTGGGATCTCTGAAGTGTATACCAGGACTGAGCTTCCTGCAGTCATAAAATTAGACCCATCACTGTCATCCCCCTGTAAAAGCAACAAGAGGAAAAATTGAAGTGTAAATTCTTGTGGCTTTTCAATTCAGTCAATCAGGTCCAAATCTCTGGGAAAGAGATTCATAATACAACTTACAGTGTTCATGTGACATAATTAAACTGTGCATGTTATCTTTGAATATAGCTGCTGTTATATGATATGTTGTTAAACTGCTTCTTTTGGTTTGCTGGATGTGATATCACTGCATTAGGCTGAGGGAAAAAATTGCATGACCCACTTTGATTTAAGATAACCAATTTCACTCATTCTTTGCTTGTATTTCGCTGTAAGCGTGTACCTGGGGCTATGCCTTCTGGAAGCAAACCAAACACTTCTATATCAGGAAAAGGGTGAGGCAGAGTGCTTGTGATCCATGTACAGACTACTATGGTTTTAGAATAAAGAGTAAATATCCCTGTCATACTGAAATTCCTGTTATAGAAAAAAAAAAAAGTAATGCTATGTAAGGTCTGGTGTGTGCTTCCTATAAAAACAATGAGTACTTTTAGGGTGATAGTGTTTTTCCTGTTACCCTTTAATGTAGGTTATGAGAAAAAAAAAAAACACCAAAACATTAAGTGGCTTTTATTATACAGGAAATGTACTTGAAGTGTGGAATGCTTGGAACCAATGCCTGCTTTACTGCTATAAATTGTTCATGATACGTCTTTTCATATATGCATCAAACATCGCACTTGCTGCAGAGATGCATGTGATTTGTCTTCTCTCCTGAGAGATGGTAATTGGCTTCAATTTACTTAGGCTAGTGCAGTACAATTTATTCTCTTAGCTTAGCCAAGCCTCATGTTGCAGTATGTTTTCTTCTATGAGGGTGAGGTTTTTAATTTGTAAAGTGGTGCAGAGTATATGTTACATTACAAAGATGAAGCACATCTCTGTTCTGTGGTGTTCAGTGGAAATAGATCACAGCACTTCACCATCCTCCTTTACCTTATCTTGTCGTATAATTAAATTGTATATGAATTAATCATGATCTTTAAGAAAACATCCATTGTAACAAGCTCAGTAATTTGAACACATGACTAATGAACTCTGCTTGCTATTTTCTTTGTCTACATATAATTATTTCTGTGGTTTTGAGCTTCCCTCTCATGGTGCTTGTCTTTTTTTCTAGATGGCCAAGGATTCTTCAAAATGGTAAAAAATAGAAAATAATACTAACTTGTTTTAAGTGTAAGACTTTGTTGTTAGTCCAGTAATCTTTCCTGCTCAGATTTCTTGGGTTTTTTTCCATTTTATCTATCTAGATGAAGAACTAAAGAGCTGAACATAAAAATCACTACAAATGGTACTTCAACAGAGTTAATCTCTGAAATGTAAAAATCTTCATACAATTGTGACATTTAATGTGGCAATAATAATAATGTATCATGTCAGTCATATACTAGTGATGAACCCTTTGGGCAAAGACTTTCCTGATTTTTTAATTCATGATTAATCTTCCAAAGGATTTAATTTTTTTTCAATAAAGTACAGTATGCAATTTATAATGGACTAAGAAGTGCTGAGTACTCATCATTTCCTTTAATGCATTAATGAATTTCACAGTAAATACATTTGACTACTCAGGATCCTAACTTCCCATAATGGCAGTCCTGCTTGTCTTTATTGTGGCCAGTCTGCATCTTGGAGGAAATGGTTGGGGGTTTTTTCCACCCACACTGGTCTTTCCTCCTTTGTTAAAATTACTTCAGTGCTGAATTAGCTCCAGTTAATTCTGCAAGCTCGTTACTCTTTTATGACTGTGCACATGGCAGTACTGCTGCATTAGCTCATGTGAGGCACTGGGACTTCTGGGAACACTTGCTTAGGAACAGAATTAAGCTGTGCTGCCCTATGAATTAATTTGTAATGTACTGAACAGGAATATGTCTCCTTTCTGGGCATCCATGTGGAAATTTTTTCATCTGAAAACTCATTAAGGAAAGGTACCAAGTAATGAACTTATACTAGGAGAGTGACTTAGCTCTACTGTCAGCATTACTAATGCTCTCTTTTTGGCAATACATGACAGATTAGAAGTTTAATACAGAGTGGAATTTTGTCTGTGGTTGGACATGCTGAAAATTCACCTGGACATGGATCAGTATAGTCATACAGTGAGGATTTTAGGAGCTAATAAAATAAGGAATCCTCCTTTGCTGACTGAAAACAAACAGTGAGGAAGGACTGCAAGCACAATATGGTAGTAATATAAAACTATGCTTGACTGAAATAGCCATCACTACTGGCTTGCCTAGTAGAATGTGGAGAGTTCTTTCAAGTGGCATTTCCATTCAAATGTTTTGGAAGGATAGGAGTAGAGTAATGTGAGGTTTACATTGTACAAATTCAACTGATGTCTGTGTGAAAAGGAATTTACAGAAGCAGCAAAGGGTAATTAGGGGGACGCACATGCCCTTAATGTGAGCCTATTCACAGATCAGGTTGAACCAAGACCTTCAGCTGTTTCTTCTAGTCCATGCCAAAAGTGTTGTCAGTGTTTCTGCATGTACACTTCTGCTTTGTAGTGAAGATGGATGCAATAACCTCACTTTTACAGAGTATTGTAAGAGACTCCAGGTTCCTGAGAATGAATGATGAACCTTCATTCCTCATCAGAACATTGCCATCCTATTCACAGAGCAAAAGTTCTGCAGGTGCTGGTTTGAACAGGCAATATGAAAAGATAAGAGTAAAATGAAATTGTTGGATTCAAGTCAGGAACCAAAGAAGCAGAAGAGCTCCAAAAGTCTCTGGAAGTAAATTGAATCATTTATAATGTTAGATGAGTTAGTCAGAGGAGAGTGGAATAAATAATGTATGTAACTTTGACTTCAAGGATGTACATATTGACATTAACACAAGTAAGAGGATTCTCTCATTTTTGCCTGCAGGCCAAGTGCTTGTAAGTACGCCCAGACAGCTAGGGAAGGACATGTCTTGAGCTTTAAACCTGTATTCTAAGAGGGCCAGAGACCATCTCCAGGATCTATTAGTATGAGCAGGCTAAACAATTCTGCATGTTCTTAGTAAGGCATTTTTCTGGTATAGGGAAAGCCATTCATATAAGCACACAGCTTGATAAGCACATCATGTGATGAGTGAGCAACTGGCTCATACATTGGGTGCAAAGTGTTATAATGAGTGGGATGACATAAGGTTGGTGATCTGTTGCTAGTGGGGTTCCACAGGGCCTTGTTCTAGGCCCTGTTCTCTTCAACATCTTCATGAAGGACTTGGATACAGGATTGGAAGGGATATTAAGGAACTTTACAGATGATACAAAACTGGGAGGACCTCTTGACTCCCTTGAAGGCAGGGAGGCCCTGCAGAGAGATGTCAACAAATTAGAGGGCTGGGCAATCACCAACCATATAAAGTTCAGCAAGTGCCAGATTCTGTACCTGGGATTGGTACAACCCTGGCTGTACAGGCAGACTGGGGAATGAGGTGCTGGAGAGCAGTGCCACAGAGAGGGACCTGGGGGTCCTGGTCACGGGTGAGTTGAGTGTGAGTCAGCAGTGCCCTGGCAGCCAGGAGGGTCAGCTCAGTGCTGGGGGGCATCAAGCACAGCATTGCCAGCCAGGCAAGGGAGGGATTGTGCTGCTCTGCTCTGCTCTGCTCTGCGCTGGGGCAGTGTCACCTTGAATATTACATGCAGTTTTGGTCACTGTAAGTAATATGTAAGAAAGATCTGAAGTTATTGGAAAGTGTCCAAAGAGGGAAATAAAGATGGTGAAGGCCTTGAGGAGAAGCTGTATGAGGGGTGGCTGAGGACACTTGGTTGAGCCTGGAGGAGACTGAGGGGAGACCTCATTGCAGTTAGAACTTCCTTGTGAGGGGAAGAGGAGGGGCAGCACTGATCTTTTGTGTGAAGTGACTTGTGACAGGACCCAAGGGAATGACCTGAAGTTGTGTCAGAAGAGGTTTAAGCTGGATGTTAGAAAAAGGCTCTTCACTCAGAGGGTGGCTGGGCACAGGAATACGCTCACCAGGGAAATGGTCACAGCCCCAAACCTGACAGAGTTCAAGAAAATTTGGACAAGGTTCTTGGGCAGGAGTTGGACTCAATCAATGATCCTTGTGGGTCCCTTTCAACTCAGTACTTTCTATGAACCAGTGAAGTATGGCTTCCTTATTGGATGCTAGTCCAACTTAGAGACAGCTGCAGTGACTGCTGATGCTCAGTGTATTAGAGATTTTGATAGACTGTAGTGTTACAATGTTCCATCAGTTATTTCATGGTTATATGCGCAATTTAATATTTAGCCAAAATGTTGTTAATATGGCATAATATCCACAGAATAAATAACACTGAACACATGCCAGTGAGTAAACTCTGGGAATATTCTACTTACTGTTAATTTTGAAATATAATAATATATTTTAAATTCAATAATATGATCATGTGGTGTCTCAATATCCTAACAGCTTAATGACATCTATATTGAGTCAAACTGTGTTACCATTTAACATCCAGATACTTTATTTATGAATGCTACTTTTCACAGCTGAGCATCAGTGTTATCGCATACTTGTGAGATCAGATGAGATGCTATTTATTAATTTTGAGAATTACTGGAATAAAAAGGATCATTATGCAACCAAAACCATTTATCTGTTTGCTATGAACCCCTTGGCTAAATGTTAAATGGGACCAAACTAAAAAACTACATTGGAAAGTTTGTTTGCATTTTTAAGACTCATAAAACATGGCCAGCTTTGGTAGGAGTACTAAGCAGTGCCTTTATGGCTGAGAAGGGCTTTTGAGGGTTGACAGGATATTTTGGGGGTAGAATTGTGTAGGTGTCCTGTTTTATTCCCAGACAATATGCTTATAACAAAGAAGTAGAAATGAATGGAGTTTAATCAAAATTCTCAGATTTTTTTTTCTCGAATTATTTTACATAGAAGTTAAAATATGAAGAATAAGGTGTTTAGCTCTAGGGAAAAAGAAAGCAATTCTTATTTGTACAAAGTCAGTTTTTATCTTGCTTTAACCAACAGAAGGTCAGAGACAAAGCAAAATAAACACGATTTAAAAAAAAAGAAATCTTTATTTTTTGGCTCATATGTAATATTGTTTGTGATAATAACAATTCCTGCATGCATTTCACCAACACATTACAAGTCAAAAGCATTTGTAAAAGAAAGATTCTACATTTAATGTTAGCTTGTGTATGAAACACAAAATGTCCTGATGTCTTTGATTATACAAATGTGCCATTTTTTTTCTTGGGAAATATTTTATTTGTACAAGCCTAGTGCACTGTGATTCAAAAAAGAATAAGAGTAGACTATGTAAACGGACACTGCAAGATAGCAAGGATTTAATCAACTATGAGACTACCTTGGAACTTCTGATGCAAATAGTGCTAGAAATTCGCACATTCCCCTACTGCTTTCCTTGCTATGTCCTGTAACTATTTGGAAACAAGCTGGGTTCCAGATTTACACAATTTACTTCACATTGGAATATATGCAAGTATATTATTAAAACAGGATAGTCTACAAATACTCACTTTTTTTCTCATAGTGTGATAATGCCAGTTTGGAATTACTGTGGTTAGAAAATAAGTCAAGTGAATGAGGAAAGAAATATAAGAAACAGTGATCTAAACTTGAAGACACTTTTCTTATATACGGATCTGTTGCCAAATGGTATTTCTTTACATTATTTATATATGCTAACCACATTGTCAACAGGTTTAACAGTTTGCAATATGGCCTGTACAGTCTGATTCTACACCATATAGCAGCCACTTCAAATTTAAAATGCAAAACTAAAAAAGCTCATAAATAGCTGCAAACTATTGCTTAATGATTTGAAAGAATGAGGTCTGGTTGGACAACTTGATTCACTTCATCACTGACACATGGCTTCCTATACTGGAGACTGTGGGCAGTGGAAGAAGCAAGGTACAGCAGCAAAAGCATTGACATGCATCAGTGATACTCTCCTAACTATGACACAGAATACAACATGTCCTGTTGAGCTCTTGCAAATTAACCATACTGTGGTACATATCTGATGCAATTCAATGTGGCAAAGCCATTTAATTCTATGCTCAAATATGCACAACAGTATACTGTTAATATTTACATGGAAAAGGGTATTTTATGGATTCACTGGATGTTGGAGATAATGAGAGAAGACAGTAATCAAAGAATAGCCCAGAAAAAAAAAAAAAAAAAAAAAAAAGAGCTGTTAAAAACAAAACAAAAGAACTCCCAGATATATTTTGGTGAAGCTATTTTTCCAGTGCAGAAACTGCACAATAATTTTTGAGCTGTAAATATTTTAACATAAACAAGAACTTGTTCATGTTTAAACATTCACATAAAAATAAGTCATTGCAGATTCCTGTAAATTAGAGGAGACTCTCCAGGCACATTAATCTGGATGCACATCATCTGGATGCAGCCACATACAAGTAGCGAGAATGTTTCAAATTTAAGAGCAACCCTGAAAAATGGAAGTTCTTAAAATCTTCAGCTTTGTGCAATGTCATATTTTTATTTATGCATGATTGACAAATGCAGCATGTCTATGCAAATCACTCCTATCTGTACATTATAGAGAATCTGAGAGTAGAACTCCTGGTCCTCATACCTCTTTCCCCAACGTAAAACCTATTACAAAAATAGTCACATATAATAGTAAACAACCTGTGAATTAAAAAATGATAAATACACTAATACAGTTTTTGTAAAAATATGACAAATGTGGCAGTTGCATTACAAACAGTGAAGAAAATTACTGTTCTACACGTTGTGGAAATAAAGTATCCTTTTGCACTCATTTCATGCTCCATCTTCTCTATGGAGCCACTTTATCCCTTATTCTTAGCAGTGTCAGCTGTAGTGAAAACAGTGACCTCTTGTCAAGTTTTTACCCTGATTAACAGAGTCACAGTCTGATGATGGAGGTTCACTGTTTTGTTATAGGCACTGACCTTAAGTATATATATAATGTATATATATGCACACACACACACGCGCGCGCACACACACGCACATATATATGAGTAAAAACTGTCAGTTTGGCATAAATCTCCTGCAGGAGTCCAGTTGATGATTCATTCTCAAAGACTGTAAACAAGTTGTCCCATTAACAAAATTCTTAGATCATTATTTTTTAATTTCCCTGATGTCTTTACCTTTGTAGTTCTTTTCTGCTTTATCTTTTTCATATTTTTCTTTGTCGGGCTTTGTTACACTGTCGTAAGAGGGTGGGGAAGTTGTAGAAGAACTCTCATCTGTTTTTTCTGGAGTGGAGTTCCCTTTCAGTTTATCAATAATTATCTCTTTTATAATGTGTCCATCTCCTTCTTTGTTTTTATTTCTATTATATATACTAGACACCTGTTTAACTTTTAGCCTTAAAAGGTGACGTCTGTAAGCACGTTGAATGATGACAGCAGACACCTCCTCCTGCTTTCGTTTCAGAGTGGTTGTAATTGGTTCATAGGAGACTTTAGAGGGATTGGCTGCCATAAACCGATCTTCCATCTGTATTCTGAGGGCATCCATCTCCCCACTTTCCCCCAATACACGCTTGGTGAAAGCAAACAAGATGTCGAGGCAGTGAATTCTGTCACCGCTCACCATGGGCAGATCCATTGCAATAAGCTGGACTTTGTTCGGTTTTGCTATGAGAAGAGGTGGATCTAGTGAAGCTGCAAAATCTGATAATTTACTGTATTCTATGAACTGTGTTGCATCGGGATCAAACTTCTCCCAGACTTCATAGAACATCTCAAAGTCATCCTCGCTCAAGGGTTCAGCGCTTTCTTCAGTGGCAACACTGAAGTTCTCCAAGATCACAGCAATGTACATGTTCACCACCACCAGAAAGGATATGATAATGTAGCTGACAAAGAAGAAAATGCCAACAGAAGGGTTGCCACAGTCACCTTTCACAGAGCTCCCCGGATGATCTTTATGGGGGTCACAGTCTGGCTCCCCACTGTTCAGAATTGGGGCGAGCAAACCGTCCCAGCCAGCAGACGTGGTGATCTGAAACAGGCAGATCATGCTGTTGCCAAACGTTTCAAAGTTGAACATGTCATCAATCCCAACCTCCCTCTTGACATAGGCAAAGTTGGACATGCCAAATATGGCGTAGATGAACATGACCAGGAAGAGCAGCAGCCCAATGTTGAACAAAGCAGGAAGAGACATCATCAAAGCAAAAAGCAGAGTGCGGATTCCCTTAGCGCCTTTAATGAGGCGCAGGATTCGACCGATTCTGGCAAGCCGGATGACTCGGAAGAGTGTGGGAGATACAAAGTACTTCTCAATCATCTCAGCTAAGAACATACCTAGAAAAAAAAGTGAATAATTAAACTAAAATTTCAAATTAATTGCCTATAGAAAGATTTATTTATTGCTGTCTCCAAAACAATCAGTATAGGGATTCTGAGTTATAGCAAAACATCTTTTGCTGTCACATAGCAAAAGTATTACATGTTATTGAAAACTGTTAATAAGATGAAAGCATCTTTCCTTCTGTTGAAATGCTATCCTGGAGGGGGTAAATAAGTAAAATAAAGACTGCTTGCTGCAAGTAGGTAGTTCCTGTCTAAGTTTTCAGTAGTTCTTGAAACGGTTGGGAAGGGGATGTTTATATCTTAGATACAGTTAATTCTTGAAGCTGAGCCTGTAACCACTGTCTTTCAGGAAGGATGATACTGGCTTAATTTCTCCAAGTTAGAGATTTCTTTAACAGATCTACATTTTATCAGCACGATCTTTCTCAGATGTGTCACTCATTTGCACCTTGGACAGTTATTAGCTTTTAACTGAAAATCCTAGTTTGCAAAAGCAAAAAAAATCTCACCCATTTCACATAATTTTCAGTTTTAGTACTGAAAGAAAATCTCTGATTAGTTTGCATATACCACTAAACATTCCTCTTTATATTTGTACACATTAATCTAATGTGCCAAACAGTTCCATTATGTCTTTTGATGTGGAAAATGACAGTGAATCTAATTGGAGAGATAAAAATCTTGCATGCAACATTGCATATATTGTATGCTAGACAGTATGAATACCTGAGTCAACATGCAAATCATCTAGGAAAAAGGAAATTCTACGACCAGTATCAACATACTTGAAACAAATCTTTCCTATTTCTTCCACTAGTTCTTCCTTGAAAGGGAATTGCTCTTACCTACTATGGAGAGAATCACAACCACAAAATCAAAAATATTCCAGCCTATAGTGAAGTAGTAATGGCGAAGTGAAATCAATTTCAGGACAAATTCTCCAGTGAAAAGGACAATGAACACCAGGTTAATCCGGGATAAAATTGTTTCCATTTCTTTACTCTGATCATCTGTTTCTACCATCATTGTGACCATGTTAAGGCAGATGAGTATCATGATGCTGATGTCAAATACTTGTTTGGTTACAAAATCAAAGATCATGCCTTGGAATTTGTTCTGTAAACACAAAGATGGAATACAGTTTATACAGTGAAAATAATTGTCTTTTAAAATGCCAAATGAGAAAACAACTCCCTTCAAGATTTAAGAGTGCAGAGCAAGACTCATTCACAATACAGGCATTAATGTAAGCCCAACACATGCTGGTTTATATCTCATCCTGTTAGAGTGAATCAAGAAGTTCAGCAGTGTTGGCTGAAGAGACAAGAAGGGAAACAGTGCAATAATAAGAGTAATAACAATGACAAATAATATTATTGGGGTAAAATAGGTGGTGTAAATTGATAGTCAGCAAGAGTATCAGCTGAATAGAAACTAATTTTCTTATCTTTGTTCTCAGATGGTTTTAGAATGCCTGTTTCTTCCTTAAACTAATGGTGCTTGGTGAGATCATTGGGCTGCTGAAGATACATGTCTCAAACACACCATGACTGTAATATCCTAGTTTTTCTTTAGCGCTTAGCTCAGTGTTTTTTGCCATATGTCTCTCCTTATAAAGTCTATTTTTAACCACTTGGTGCATAAGGTGCAACAAGTATTTCATTTTTTCAAACAGTGTAGGAGTTCAGTAAATAACAAGAGTAGTGTCTTATCTTAGAGACAAATTTATCCTAGTCTATGCTTTACTCCCTAGGACATTTTTTATTCTGTAAGATTTTCTGCATCTGTCCTTCCCATTAGGTTGTCAGTGCCCCTTTCTGTCTTCAGCAGCAAGGGCCAGTGCATCCCCATTTCCTACAAATTCTCTGTGAGGAGAAAAAACAGAAAATTAAGTTTATCCCTGGTAACAAGAACCAATAAATGATCCGATCAGTTGTGGTTTTCCAGACCTTAGGCAGGGAATTCTGAAATTTATTATATCAACATTATTAAATAATTTTGTTCATACTTCAGTGTGTATGAACAGTGTGCATATTTTTAAATAGAACGTGAATGATCTAATCTGATGGATTTTAAAAGGGACAATTTCTACTTTTACAAGAAAATAAATGGGAAAAATATTTTATTTCCAGACCTATAACCTTACATTATGGACAAGATCATATTCCCAAATGAGTATTTAATATTAGGGGTGTAAAAATCAAATCACTCATACCACTGGCCTCGGTATAGGTTTCTGTGGCTTTTTGGATCCCAGTTTTTTCATTGCATTGTAATATTTCTTCTGTTCTTCTGTCATAAATATATCCTGACCTCCAAAGTAAAGAAATATCATCAAAAATAATTAGTATCATGTCCACACATAAAACATTTAACTACAGTGTGTCTATAATATAATATTAAAATTATATTTAATTTATATAAAAATGGAAGGGCCTTTTCCAGGTTTTTATAGTGTGCATGCTCATATACATTCCTAACACACAGAAAAAACCCATTACTGGTGTCTTGTCAGCTTGACGGTTGAATTTTTCCAATGTCTTCATGCTCACTTTTGCTGAAATGGCTAAAAGCATTCTTGCTGTATGGATGCTGTTCAATAACTTGCTGATTAGAATATGTTTAGTGAATAGGAGTATGACTAGTGCCTTACACGTCCTATCATCTGTATAGAGTTTTAGGATTACAGCTAGACAGGTCTAAAGGAGGCATAACTTTGAGGTACAAGTTGTGTTAGCAGAGTGTATTGGTATCTAATCCGTGGGTTTTAACAGCAAAAAAAAAAAAATCTTTGATGTAAAATTAAGAAAAGTAATTCATGTCATGCCATAGCAAATTAAAACACCACTGGAACCTTGACGAACTCAAATCAGCCTTTGTTTGCAGATGTAAATGCTGCCAGTCAGATGTGCAACTGACTGGCTGACTTCCAGTATAAGTAAATTGTGCTTATTGATGAATCTGCACTAAGTCAGATGGAAGCACAATGTCAACGTCACCATCTGCTAAATTGGCTACCACAGCCTGAAGCATCACAAAATTGACAGTAACCCCAGACATGTTTATGACTCTTAGGAAGCTAAAGAATATTTGCATGGGGAAAAACTCCTGTAGTTCACAATTTTCTTCTACCAGACATTCTGTCTGGTGTTGCTGTTTTTTTAATTAGTGATTAGAAAAAAGCAAATAATATGAAACTACTTTTTCACAGCACAGAAAAATTTAGAATGACCCTGTCATTTGAAAACTAAAAACTGTGAGGCTTCAAAATATTTTAAATGTTATTATTTCTATTTTTATATTTTAAAGTTCTTTAAAACTGAACTGTATGCATTATCAATACAATTATTTTAAACGTACTTGGATGTCAAAAGTATACAGAAAGAAACCACTATTCCCTCTACCTTGTCTTACTACTGACAAGAAATTATATATTATAATCTATAAATTATAAATTAAATTATGGATTGTATTTGTGTCTAATGAATTCATCTCATTTCTCATAAAAGTGTTAGGAAAAAAACCCTACATTTTCACTTTAATCTATAAGCCTATTCATTTGAGGTCTATTTGATTTATTCTTAACTTACTGTTTAATCAGTTTGCAGATCCATTATTCATTGTATGAACACAATGCCATATTGTGTCTTCATTAAGTGTCAAGAGTTCAAAAGAATAATTATAATTAATGTACCTTAATTTATCTTAATTCTTTAGAGTCAATTGAGAAAGAAATTATTTCATGCCAGATAATATTGCATCTAATCAAACCAATAATTCCGATTCACTTTTCATGTCTTCATTTTAACTGTTTACTCAACTTGCAAATTAATATGAACCAACTTTTCACTTGTCAAAATGCTGAAAATGCAAAGTTCAGAATCACATCCACAAATTTTTGCACAGATAATGATTATTATTATTATTTTAAAAGATATACTTTATTTAAGGTTTTGCAATTACTTTTGATTTTATTAGCCTTACAGAAATAACTTATTAATTCATTGTGGCTAGTAATTCATACCAATATGGAAATATTTTAAATACTTATCTTCTTTTTTTGTTGGTTGAAGTTGTCTATAATAACACCAATGAAAAGGTTCAAGGTAAAAAATGATCCAAATATGATAAAGATGACAAAATAGAGATACATATACAAGTTGTCCTCATACTTAGGTTGATCTTTTACCTACAAAATACAAAAAAAATATTCCCCATGAGAATACTAGATGTAAAAAAAACCTACTTATAATTTAGAATTAGTAATATGCCATCTCACACAGAAAAGCTATGAACAGCACTAATTTATAAAAAAGATCCAACTCATTCATTCCAATCAATATTTGGAGAACTGAAAGCTGACAGAATTATTGCTGATATGGAATTTTTAAGTAAATGTGTCCATAGATATGTTTGTGTATGTACATATATAAAAAGTTCCTCATATAGAAGAAAAAAACAATGTGAGATGCAGAGCAGTCATTAATACTTAAAATTTTAATAGCAGAAATCTAAATATTTTATATTGTGTTCAGTATATTATCATGCAACAGAATCAATAAATTTTACTATCACTGGAACTTTTTCAGTCTTGCATGAGTGTTCTTACATCCAGCTAGGAGCAGATGCTATCAATAAATTTCTAGTGAATATATGTTTTGTAAAATCCATTTAATTGGGGATGTTTTGAAGGAAGATTTTGTTATTGTCTCAATTTTTCTGGATGCCACATCCCAGCATCTGCAACTCTACAGCACAACAAGCTTGAGTGTAGCAATGCTAAAGATAATGAAACAGGATATTTTACTCTGGGAGACAATATCATTAATGTGAATATTTGAATCAGGTACACAGAGTAATAGTTTTGTAGCCAAAATAAAATTCTAATCCTCAGAAAGCTTAACAGGTGATCTTCAACCTTAAAATCTAATTGCACTTAAATATCTAGATAACATAGGTGCTCAACCAAAGGAAACAATGAAATGCACAGTTACAAATTATAACACCTGATTAATGTATTCCGTATTTAATAACTGCTTCATATAATCTTACATTAATTCATACTGATGATTACCCTAAGAATTTGTCACAAACCTCTTCTTTGTTCTATTACATTAATATTGTCCTTCAAAAAAAAAATCCAGTTAAGCTAATTTAGCTTTTTTGTCTGAACAGAAGGAAGTAGGATTAATTCTTTGCAGTAAAGATTCTGAGATTCAAAAATATATGTATCTTTGCTGATTATAATTCTTTGTTGTATGTGTAGCTTTTCTAGTGTGTGTGTATCTGTTCTAGTGTGTGTAGACATTTAAATTCTGTACTCTTTATCAGAAAATAATCAACAGATGAGCTTTGAGTTTTGTAAGATTTACACTTACGTCTCGTGAGTCAACAGCAGCATACATAATATCCATCCATCCTTTGAAAGTAGCCTAGAAATAAAACAAAGTTGTTTATCTTCCCCATAAGAATTCATAATATGTGCAATAACTGGGTTATTTATTTATTTACCTGGACCTCCACTTCTAATAAAATCACTTCTAAATTTTTAGACCACACTTGAGAACAGAGGCATCATAAATGTTTTTCATAGTAATACTAGGGTTTTTTTACTATTTTCTTTTTAGTTATCCAAATAATATTAAAAAACTAGACTCTAAAGATCTCAATAAGTCAACAGTATTTTTGAAGCTGAAGATGTTTACTTTGCAGATGAAGAATGATACATTTAGACAGACATTAATTTTGGAGATATTTAGGGTGGATCTACTAGAATCACTCATGGCCACAGCCATTTTGATAAGTTTACAGCATGAATTGGTGGAATCACTAATATAACTTCTGGACAGAAACCAACATTTGTCTGAATGTTTTTTTCTGTATCTAAACTGACCTGGTATTTTTAGAAATGTTTTAATCCCACATAACTAAAAGGAATAGACTGTTCAAAGTAAAAATATACATTGGTTCCTGAGAGATTTGTTTTACAGAACACCAAAAAGTGAACTGTGAAAGAGATGTAATTGACATCTGTAAAAATTTGTCTGAGTTCCTAAAGAGACCTTTTTCAAATAAGAGTAAAAAAGGTCTGCCATCATTGCTCTAAGAAGGTGATTTTAATGGATGCAGGATGTCCATTTTCTAAGGAACACCAAAGTTGGTGTGACATGCTAGTTGAAAGTGTAAGTGTGCTTGCCAGGGTTTCCAAGCTTTTTCACAATAAAGAAAAAAGAGCTAAAAAGACTGTGAAATGAACAAAGAGCATCACTCTTGAGGAGGTTCAGAACCCTCCCAAGGAGTATATTTCCATTTTTGCTTGCCAGAAATAGCTTTGGTGCTTTGGTACAACTGCTAGTTTCCACAGCAGAAAACTTGCACTCTGGAAGCATTCATATCCTCCTGAATCTTGCAATGCAATACCAATTACTAAGGTGTGCTTCAAGCCGAGCTTCACAGATCTCTCTGGCTCAGTTGGCAATTGCCAGCCATTTGGTGCACGTTGCATAGCAATATTAGGGAAGGATCAGAGTTAGATAAGAGCAATAAATACAGAAGAGAGGAGGGAAAATATTAATGGAGGCAATCAAATAAAGATGTGACACAAAACATGCTCAAAGATCCCATAATCTCTGTGGGGAAAGTAAAGATCAGAAGGAATATTTGAAAAGGAAAAATATGAAAAATCAGTACAAAAAAAAAAGAGAGAGAGAGGAAGAGAAGAATGAAAGGTTCACAGTAGTGAAGTAGTTATTGAAGACCTAGACCATCTGGATGTGTGACACAGCTGACATTCATACACAGCTTCAAGAGAAGCAGTTTTCCTTACACATCTTCAGAGGCAATGGCAGCAATGAGATCGGAAGCCAGAGAATCAGAGTCATCGTTCAGTACTACTACTCAGCATGTAAAAGTCACATTGCCTTTACAGGCAAAACATTTTAACCTAGGTAGTTAATTTTGAAATTAAGGTCAGCTAGAGATTCTGAGATAGAAGGGACAAGCATATAATTCTTAGATAACTTTGAATATCAGAGCTGTAAAAATATTTTCATTCAGTGAAGCTGTATGTTGAATTATAGACAAGTGATTCTACAGAGTTCAATCATCTAAATATAATTACGTGCTTTCTTGCTTGTGTTTTAAATCAGATCCCAGCTATCAAAAGCTCCATTCTAAGCAAGAAACCTGTAAAGAGCTAAGGTGTTTATTTGACACATAAAATATGCTCAGTACCTAGAATAAAAGCAGTTCTTAACAGAGTATATAAGATAAGTAATTGAAGGAGAAGTGCAGTTCACAGATTTTGTATAAGTATCAGTAATTAATGGAATGAATATGCTATGCAATAACACCCAATACTTCACGAGGATAATATTATAAGTAACATAATACTTATTTAGTATACTATAATGATTCTTTAATAAGCGTTAAGGAATAGGATAGTTCTCTACTGTGCGCCACTAAAGAGATTCTTTTGTTTTCTACACTTACTATTTTACATTATTATTATCATCATCATGAGACTGTATTCCCTAGTCTGGGAAAGGGAAAGTTACTCTACTATCATTAACAAAAAAAGTTACAATAAACAATGTAATAGAGTTGCTTGAGCTGTACATTATTGCTATGAAGAAATTATTCCTCTACTTAACCGTCTTAACTTGCCCATTTTTCCTAGATATCTTTAAAAAGAGCAAAAAGAAAATATATACATTTACTTACTACTTGAAGCAGAGCAAGATATCCAGCTCCTACATTATCGAAGTTTACTTTCACATTCTTCCATCGAGCACTTTGATTGCTTTTTATGAGTTCCACACACTGAGTATAATTGTTGACATCACTGATATCAAACATCTCACCAGTTGTGGTGTTGACACAGTGATAGAATTTTCCAGCAAAAAGATTTACTCCCATGATGCTGAAGATTAGCCAGAATATAAGACATACCAGCAATACATTCATGATAGATGGGATTGCTCCTACAAGGGCATTTACAACCACCTAGTGTATAAATTAGACAAAATAGCAACTTAGCTTATGAAAAGAAAATGAAAAATACTTTAAAATACTTTAAAAATGTCAAAACAGTATTATTATGGGATGGACAGTTAAAATAATACAATAAAATTTGTGGAGGAAGTTTTAATTAAGGTTTAATAAAATGGTAATGAGATTGCAAAAAGCATGAAATAAAATGAGACGGAAACAAAGACAATGTAAAAGTCTGAAAAAAATCAAAAAGCAAAAGAAAACCTGTTAGTAGCAAGATGGATTCTTAGAATTTGTGTGCTCTAGAGAAAAAGAGAAAAATAAATGTTAAATTCCAGCAATATAAATTAAAATCTATAAATAGAAAATAAACCAGAAAAAGCTCAAAGAATGATGATGTGGAAGACTGAATAAAAATGTCTGCATGTAAAACTACCATTACTAATGATTTTATTCTTAGAAATGTTATGTATATATTGGTATCAGTGTATTTAAGTATCCACATAGAATGCAACATACTTAAGGATATCTTATTTAATCTTTATTAACAGCACCTGCTCTAAGTCTTGGTTTGTAAATTGCCTGGGTCACTATAGTTGCTCTTACACTTATCCTTCTTTTTTCTTTTTAATTGGTTGCATTTAATTTCCTTGAGCTACTGTGTATGGGCAAGAGGCAGTAAAAGATCAGATGAAATCCTTGGACAAAAGTTTTCTTTTAGTTATTGTGATTCAACTAAAAGAGAGCTACAGATATTCAAACAATAATTTTCTAGCAAATCAGTAGAGACTACAGTAGTCTTTTGTGTATGGTTTTGAAAAAAGGTAATAGTTTTCATTTCACTGAGTTGACCAAAAGTAGACAATCAAAATCTATAGAAGTTTTGCTTATTTATTAGATAAGCACTTAACACGTTGTTTGGATTGCAAATCATGTAAAACATAGCGGTGATGGTGATGTGCACAGGACACACTTCCCTACACTGGCAGGCATGGCTACCTCTAGGATATCAGCAGCCCTGCCCAGACAGGAACCACATTATTTATTTGGCAAATGAAGACCTGTGACTGAACTATAAATATATATTGCAGCATTGGGGTATTTTGATGTGATTGATTAAAAGGAGATTTCTCAATAACATCTTCTTTTTTAATTTTTTATGTGTCAATTTTTTCAGTAAGAAGCATGGTCTGCTACAGTTTATAATAGGGTTTTACCGGGAGGGTGGGGGGTTTTTGGCTGGTTGGTTTGTTTTTGTCAGATTGGCAAAATATGAAAATGACAGTCTCCTCAACAGGAGGGGTTTAGTTCTCTTTACATTCATATGAAGTAAAAAGTCTCTATCTGAGAGAATGATTTCCCATCTCTCCTCCCCTTCTATAGTTCCAAACCTATCCTTATTTCAGGTGTCTGTTCAAAAAAACTTTCCTTAATACTACAGCATTTACTGTGAAATTTTTTTTCCCCAGGCAGGTAGATAGGAAGACACAGTGAAGCTTTAGTTTCTGGTATGTCACTGTTGTCAGCTTTTTCACCTTTTGTTGGTTTGGTTTGTTTTCCGGCTAATCATGTTCCATCTTGAACCACTGACAAACTAACACACAATTAGTTAGCTACAGAAACTGAGTAAAAAAATTTCCCAGAAAAACTGCAGAAAAAACCTCCAACACTCTACTGTAAAATTTGTCATTCTTTTTCTAGGTCCACAAATAATGGAAATTTTAACAGTCAGGGGGCTGGGAAAACACAACTATGCAGCAGTGACCAGGCAAATTTACTGAGGTCAAAGTCTAACTTCCAAATGTAAGGTGTAGCCAGATCTTACTTGTAAGTACATGTTGAAAGGACTTTTTTCCACACATTTTTTCATGCCTTCCCTTTTTAGAGTTCTTTGAAGAAAGCATGAGTGCAACCATTAATTAATACATTAATTTTTGTATGCATACATTTGTTCAGACTCATTCATTTTATCTCACCCTCATTCCTTCAAATCGTGACAAGGCTCTTAAAGGTCTTAAAGCTCTTAATGTCCGTAGCGATTTAATGGCACCAAGTTCAGAGTAGCCCAGAGCATTGGCTATTAAACTAACCAATGAAACCTATCAAATAGAAAAAAAATTAGAAATAGTTCTACACTGTTTTTTTAAAAAGAATACAAATTCAAGCAACAAATCAACAGTGACAAGTTGTAGAATGCCATCATTTTCATGCCTGCTGGAAAGGCAAGAGGTTTCATAAAAGCAAGGTTGAAAAAGGAATATATGCTATTAAATGTCTACCTATTATGGCTGGATAGAGTTTAGCAGTCATATGGAAGCATACGTTGGTGAAGGATAAAATTTTCATGAATATTTAAAGAAAAAATAGCCTTATTTTCTTCATTCAGGTTCAACCTTTCAAATAATTTAAAATTCTGAATACATTAAATTATTTTATTAACTTCTGTCAGTACTGGGAATATCTATAAATACTAATGATATACTAAATATTTTAGTATCTAATTACAAATATTTGTTATAAATATTACTTCTAAGTGAAACCATTCATAGCAAGAATAACCAGGATATCTCTGAAATATGTAGTTAAAGAGGTGGTACTTTCTCACTTGCCTGGCAAGTCTCTGGGTTTTTTTTGTTTGTTTGTTTGTTTTAATCTTCTAGTATAGGAAAATACTATGGTATAGCTAGTAACAGCTGCTCACCTTATGGCAGTAAGAGCTTTATTATCTACAACAGTATTAAGCTTCTGATGCATGTTATTGGGATTTTGTTAAAAGACAATCCATTTAAGTAAGGAGCAATTAATTTGCTTCTCAAATGGAACTGAGCTTTAGACAGTGTTAATATGAAGGGAATTAATTTTCTTCCAGCAGTTTTGGAGACAGAAGTGGGAAAAAAATCATACCTTACTCATATTTTATTCATTTCTACCACCAAAAGCATAGATGACATGTAAATGAAGATAGGCATATTTTACTCCTTAAGAAAATCCCTCAAATGTTAATTTCTGTGCCTCAGTTAAAGAACTCTTCAAAGACTGTACAGAAGTAGGCATTCACTGATAATGGTGGTAAGATTTTGTCCATTATGTGAAAAGTTGGTTTCCTATGTTACTTATATCCGTAAAGAACAATTAGATGACTCACAAACATAAGAGTAACAAGATCATGTCTAAGAAGCACAGTCCAAAAGCAGATACAAATCAATTATTCATTGCTGTGTTGCTATGCTATCTAACAGAAAATAGTGTTTTAGTGAATTCATATTGCTGGACATTTCAACTGGATTTCATGTCAGAATGTAATTCTTTTCATCAAAGGAAAGGATTATTTTATTGCTCCAATGGATAAATGGAACTTGCTGTGATTGATAAGCATATTAAGAAGAAAATCTTACTGATTTTCTTAGTCTGTAACTGCAGTCCATTCACTTACAAGAGATAACATTATTTTTCAGCCATTATATTAACTATTGACATTATTATTAATAATTATTGTTAATACAATTTATTTTTCCTGTGATGCTACAGTGAAAGAGATCTTTTTTATCCTTAGCCACCCATAATATGTTCCAGAGATAACAAGACATAGAATTTTCTGTATTTTTAATAGAATATTCATCTATTCACTCAAATCAACAGGATACCCAGGCATAACAATAAACCTTAGTGCAAAGACAGCACATTTTATGAATTAAAAATAAACAATGAAACAATGAGGAGTGAGGTGTTCTCTGAGATTAAACTCACATTAATGGCTCCTTTGTTTTATACTTTTCTCCCCAAATTTGCATTGTGCCTTACCTATCTTTCACAAACAAGATCCCTTCCAAACTGTTAGGTAGCAGCAGCTCCTGAAAGCCTTCAGTGACACTGTGTATATTGGCAGTTCTTAGGTTCTGACTGTAAAATTCTTCAATCTTGTTTGTGCTGCCTATTTTAGATTATTGGCAGTTTTCTTACCATGGTGATAGTGCTCTTACACCATAAATGCGAAGGTTTTTCCTCAAAGAAATACTTTATCTATTGGAAACAATGTGTTTTCCTCTGGACAGTTCATATAGGATGCAAAGTTTTTCTTAGAATTCTATTGTATATAGAGCTGTTCTGAACTTCTCTGGTGATCTCAGTCTTGTTAACTTGGTCTTCTCTTATCTGTTCCACCTGTTTTGTTGCTAGTACGTGAGAAAGTGAATGTCTCTGTACACTGATAGATTAATGAATGCAAATGCAGTAATTTTAAGAAACGAAATTGAACTCAAAATGGTAGAAAGATATGTCTCCTAAAATTGAAGGATTGTATGTCCTCGTTTGTGTTTGCCTTCTAAAATAGACTATCTGTTGCAAAAAAAACCCGAACAAATGTTCAGAAGCTTAGCAGTGACAGCCCTGCTCAAGATCTTTGGTCAGGCCATGAAGTAGAATGGAGTCTAAAACTGAGGTAGGCAGATGTACCAAGAGTCATCTGTCTCAGCTGTGACAGAGCTGAAGATTACCATTTCTTAGTGTAATTATCAAAATCTAATTTTGTCACAATCAGTAAGAGCAACTATGGCTACTTATCACAGTGAGAGACTCGTGTATGTGAGATATTAAAGGTCAAAGCCCTAAAGGACTATCTGTGTTTACTCTTGAATAATTTCAGAGAATGGAATTAAACAATCTGATTAACTTCAGTCACTTCTAATGAAGGAGACACTGGTGTTCTCACTGGCAGAATGTCACTGGATCACACCTGTTTAAACTGCTAGTTAAAGCAGTGCAGAATCTGCTTTTCTATAGGAAGATAACACGAGCTCACATGCTTCTTTCAAGTCCTGGTGGTGCTAAAGAAATTGCTGAGTTAGTCTTAAACACAGTAAGGCATTTTTTTTACCTCTTGCTAGAACATTGAAAATAATTCTGCAGAAGTAGAAAGTTCCAATCTTTTTTATTCATGTTTTTGTTTATAAAATTACAAACTCTGGTAAAAAGTTAGCAACATAAGCTCCTTTATTTATAATGATGTGTTTTTAAGTTTGCAAGCCTGCTCAGATAACAGCATCTCTGAGGCTAAGCTAGGAAATCATAGAGTATGGCTTAGAATAATCTGGTTAGGTTTAAGATACAAAAAGAATAATTAAAACATGAGTTGTAGTCAATCTAAAATAAAAATCCGTTTTTAACACAATCCTGTAAGAGTGCATAACTCTACTTCATTAACATCCTCTTAGGAAAACCATTCACACTTCCTCATCCTAGTGTAGATTTTCAGGACAGAGCTAGAGATTAACTGTATAACAAAACAAACTCGGGCAGGTTAGAAAAAAGAAAAGACTGTCCATTTTGAATTGCAGGGCAATCTAGCTCGGAGTTATTTTCCCTGTGGGACTTAAAATATGATAAATTTCTAAATACGTATGGAATAAGTATTGATGAGTCCAGAATTTATGCAAATACCTCAAGAAATATTGTAGCATGGGCAGAAATTACTATAAATGCACAATTGCCCTGAGATGCCATCTCTCAGTTCCACACTGAGGACATTTATTGCCAATGAACTGGGTCAGATAATGTGTGAGGCAAGAGACCAAAATATTCTGGGAGCAAAACCAGCTTTGATCCCTTCCGACAACATAAGCAAGGCCTTTGCACAGAACTGTATCACAGCTGGGAAGGCAGCCAAGAAGCTTTGTATTCTCTTCTATCATAAACTTTGCCAAGTCATAGCTGATTTAGCTATTGCAGATTGTCAGTCCATTAAAACCAATTATTTTTTAGATCAAATAGCCACTGTATTTCTGTTTCTACTAGAAATGATTACAGGATGGTTTTGTTTTCAGTGAGAGAGTTCTGAAAACTTAGATGAAATTTGGAGCAAATGAATTGTTTCAATTGAAAAGTTGCAGTGTTCAAAGAAACTTGAACAATGAACTGTCTTATTTTCTAAGGAATAAGGTAGCATGGTCAGAGTTCATTTAATGATAGCATGCTTAAAAACTAGGTTTTTTCCTCATAAAATCTCAATTTTGATACATCCATAGCATGAGAACATTAACCATGAAGAATGGAAAAACTGATAGGCAGCCAAACTTTTCCTTTTAGCATGGATGGACTTTAAATAACACTTCCAAATCACTGCAGGCCATTACTAATGCAGTATAACTATAAAATGGGAATTATTTTTGCACATTTATAGTATTAATCTTGTCCTAATGAATTTTACAACACAGAAACTTCAGGGAATTTTACAATATTAATTTTTACTTACATCAACAATCAGGAAGTCCAGCCAGCACCAGGCATTAGTAAAATATATTTGAAAACCATATGCTACCCATTTTAAAAGCATTTCCAAAATGAAAATATACGTAAAAACTTTGTCAGCATATTCCAACATGGTCTTGATAGTTTTGCGTTGTTCAATATAAATATCTTCAAAAGCCTATAAAAATATATTCAGGTATTACTTGTGTTTCACAGAATATGCATGATAAAATTAAGGAACAAAGAATAAAAAATAATTAGAGCAGAGCTAATATTTCCCCTTGTTTTTCTTCATTCTCTTATTTTATATGTTTTCCATATTTAACCATACTACTAACTGGAAAAACAGGAGACTTGTCTGGAGTTGAAAACAAAAATAAAAAACAATTCTATTTTACTAATGAATGAAGAAAGAAACTCACAGCATGATTTTTTTATCCTCTGTGATATTAGGAAACTTTCTCAAAGACACAAACCCCCCCTTTTCTTATATATCTGTTCCAGATATTTATATTGCTTTCTAGAAAGCAGTTTGATCAAACTTATATCTAAAAATCAAATTATAAAGCAATGTATTCACTAGAATGTACAACTATGCACATTGATATTGTAGTAAATGTTCAGCTTGAGTAAAGCTGGAAAGGTGGGTAATACGAATCTTTTTGGATAGTGATTGTTATGTTCAATTTGCTGCTGCACTCTTCCATATCTCCTGTCTTCAAAATACGAATAAAATGAAATCATTACTTCATTTTTTTAGTATGGTCTTTCACAAGCAAAATTCAAAAAGTGGATCAGCCTAGGAGGAATTAAAGAATTAAACCCATATATTTAGCTATATATTCACAGTTAACAATAGTCCTTTATACTCAAATCTCTTGACAAACATGCTGAAAATTGGCAAGCAACTTAAACTTTGAGTAGCTACCCTGTCTGAAAGAAAATGCCACCATGACTTTTAGTCAAGACAAAAGCATGACTAAAATAGTGCATATAAAGCGTATCACACTTTTTCAAGTTTGAGTCAAGTTTCATTCCATCCTGAAATGAATGAAATGCAGGGAGTTTTATACAGCTCCAAGCAAAGCAAGTCTTTCTCAAGCAAATTTGATTTATTGCTATTGCTCCTAGGACATATCGAAATATTTCAGCATCTGCAATTTTGTTCTACTTACTAATGCTCCACTGCTGAGGAGAATCATGAATACAATGAACGTCTCAAACCAGTTGTGTTCAACTATGCTGTAGCAGGTTTTTCTAAGATTCCACCAAGTTTTTCCTTTGCCATCTTCTATACTTACTTGACAACATGGAAATTTCTGCACACAGCCTGCATTAGATTAAGAGATGTTAGTATCCAAAACCCAATTATTTCAAAGTCAATATTTACTGTGGTATATATTATTAGCAGCTTTTACTAATTTTATAATATTTTTTTGAAAGTAATCACTGGAATGCTGACTAGGCTATCACATCACACAGGATGATGAACATCTGAATTAAGAGAACTAATCTGGAGAGAAACTAGACAATAGTATACTTAATTATGAAAGAAGTAAATCCAGAAAACATTGGTATTTTTGACTGTTGGCACATAACTGTTCTATTTGTTGATGGAGTCACACAAAAATTTATTTCTTCCAAATTTCAAGGGCCCTTTCAAGTGGATGAAAAGCATTTTACCAATAGAAAAGTTAAGAAAGTTTCTTAGTTACAAGTTGTATGCAGATCATATCCTATCAGTATGATATGAAGTTACTTAAAGCCATGGGAAACCTTGTTTCTTCATCTGATTTCCAGCATTCTGGGCTGAAAATATTTTCTTTTGGTTTCTGAACAACATGAAGATACACCATATTTGAAACCCTCAAGAATGTAAATATGCCTAGTAACAATGTAATTTTAGTAATACATCTCTTAAGTCAACAGTTATTCTACAACCTTCGGTAAAACAGGCTTCTGGTTCAAGAGCTTCTTCACTTTCAATTTCTGCTTGCTCGCCCTCTCCAGGAGGAGCAATATCAACAGTGCTGCCTTCTGATGAGCTTGATGCATTTAGTTTCTGTAAGTAAAGTTCCACAGAACAATTTTTTCTCATTAGATACATATTCTGTAAAAAAACGGTACTGAATCAAATCATGCCAGTCTAACTTTTAAAGAATGACGAATTTATAAACATACATCATTAAAAGTAAAACCACAGTAATGACATGTAAATTTTATAGTTCTGTGTCCCAGTTTATCTTCTCATAGGGAACAATTAAATATAATTTGGCTACTAACCTGATCCTTGTATATGACTGGTGAAGTATTCTGAGTACTATTAATACTGGAGAGCTTGCATGCACCACACTCTCAAGTTATTTCATTTTCTTTACTATTAGACTGGATTACATTGAAAGTGTGTCTTAGTTTTCCTAGCAAAATGAACTAACACAAATCTGCACACGTATCTTCTTGTTCACTACAAATGGTACTTTCAAAAAAATACACGTTATCTGGATTAAAAAGTTGTAAATTTAACGGCAAATTTCTGCACAATTTAACTCTTGCAGAAAGCACAAATTACCGTAGCTGAAACATCTTCTTTGCATTCTGGTCTCCTGTGCTTATTGAGACCTCCTGATGCACTTTCCATCCCAAATTTTTCTATCATTCTACTGCTTTTTTTTACAGGGGAATACTATAATCCTTACTACAGTAAAAGCACCTCTAGATCTGAAAATTGGAAAAACTGGAGAGTGATAGAAAATAAAGAAAATTTTTACTAAGTACATTAAAAATCTGATCAGGTGGTACAGTTTATCAGTCACACAAGACTTTCCATAATTTTGCCCTTTTAAGAAAACATGCTTTGAAAGAAATATCCTGCTAAAGGTGAAAACAACAAATGAAATCATCAGACTCAGTGTTTGTAACTTATTTTCAGTTAACAGTACTGTTGCACTGTTGTAATTTTTTCATCCAAAATACTTTCTCTTTTACTGTGAAATAAGGCTTGTAATCAGAAAACAACATTAAAGAAATTGTGACAGTGAAATTCTTCTGATTTCTCACATGTGGCAGTTGTACACAGAAATTTCACAAGGGATGAAGAATGCACCTCTCACTCAAATACTTTAAATTGTACAGGTACTGGTGTAATAAAAGGTCATTCCAGCACTGAGTAGATTTGTGCTTTTAGATAAGCAGAGCTGATCATGTCCTTTGACCTTTGGAGGCAGGTGATGTTTAGAAAGTATGAGGACCTCTCTATAAAATTCTGTTGAGAAGAGTGCTTAATATCAACTACTTTTCCCATTTAGTTGTCAAGATAGTGACATTTTTCAAATGTAAAAATCCCCTACTGTTCAGATTTTGAAACAAATAATAAACAGTAACATGTTTCTTGAAAGAGGCACTTCCATGTATTCTCTTCTTCTTCAGAGACACTGCTGAAAACAAACTAAAACTAGTTATTTAACTCTTCAGTTGAAACCCAGTCTCTTCAGGAAAATATATTGGCAGCTAAGGGCTTTTTTTGCCCAAAATGAAGTAAGTGGCATATATATCTTAATACAGCTTTGTGAGGAATTATTTCCTCATATTTAACTTTTACATTATATGAATGAAGTTTTAAACAAAAATCATGTTGAATGATGGATAATTTCAGGGATAATTTTCAAGAAGCTGTCTTTTGTACACACAATATGTAGTCAATATAGGGTCTCTTAGATCTCAGGTCCCATGGTTGTTACTGAATTGTGACCAAAAATATTGTGTTTCACTTCTCATACTTTGTCTATGATTTCCAAAATTTATATATGTAAAATAGTTACAGCCATGTTGCCTCTAAATGGAATACTTTTATTACTGGTCGTGTAAATCTGTGAGTCTGAGATAAAATACTGTGTATCTCATTGTAAGAATATTTTAAATTTCCGTTTCTCTGTTACATTTACGACCAAAATACCCAATAATGTACACTATATTAAACATTATTAGCACACCACCTTATTATCCACACATAAGGCTGTCTCTTTTTAAAAATAATACTTGTGAATTAACTCTCTTATTACATATCATTGAAATACCAAGAAATAGGAAACCTTCCATTGAAATGATAGGCAGTTTCTTCATTAAATAAAACCCAAATATTGTAAAAAATTATTTTCTGCCACATTCAACTTAGGAAAAGTAAAACTAATTCATGGGCTAATCCATCATCATTAAATAAATTACTGACTTAATAGTAGCAAGATAAAGGTTCATCATAAGCATCCATTATAAATCCATGAGTGCAAATTAAATGGCAGTCAAATTTTTAACTGCATCTTCCCATGTAAACTCTGCTGCAGATAGTTCTGTCAGCATAGTTGCTAAAAGCCAAGTGACAGAAGTGCAATTTATAACCAGTACAAACAAAAATTGCTATAATTCTTCACAGTGATCTTCACATAAAGCATTTTCTTCATTATTTTTCATATAATCTCAAACAACTGCATTAATAAGAGAAAAACCTCATTACTTAATAAAACTTCTCTTCTTTGCTTCAAGACCCTAAATTAGGAAAGAACCAATACATTTTAAATAAGATGACGTTAATGATATTCTTTCTAGCAATAAAGCTAACAACACTAATAGGAAGCTCGAGGTATGCGATGGATTAGCACAATCTTCTTATCAGCTCATAAATGTGATTATCAACCTCTAGAAGACACCATACCCTGTAAATATTTATTTGCATCTTCAATGATATCACATTTTCCTCTATAAGGAAACATTTGAAAGCAATTGCTTATGATGCAGCATTCTCAAGGCCTGAATCAGCAAAACAACATGCTTGACTAGAGCAGAAGCCTGAGCAATACTGTGGAAATCACACACAAAAATAAAAGAAACAATCAGACCACCTCAGTGGGATTATATTTTTCTGAAAACGGTATTATAAATATTATTGTGTAGGACAGAAAAGAAAAAATGCTTCATCACCCACCCAAATACTTGGTTAATGTATGTATAATCAGCCTCCATAATGTTCTTTCAGAGCAGTGCATCTCTTATCAACAGCTTCGATCATCAAAACAAGCTTTGACCAACAGCGTGTTAATGTGCCCATTTACAAGAAAATGCATTCACTTAAGACCCAGTCTTGCTCTCATTTGATTCTATTACAGATTTCAACAAGAGCAAGAGCAGGCTACTGAAGTTTTAAGCTTTACAAACGGCTTCATGATTCAAGTGACAATAAAATAAAAGGATTCAGCCATTACAAATTGTCTTTAGTAATTCAGCCATGTGGTTTTTATGCTTTCAGTCTTGAAAGCTGCACTGTAATTGAGTGAAAAAGTATAAAATAATGGAGATTGATGATTCCAAAGTGATTCTAAACTGACTTTAAATCTCAGATCTTATGATATTTGACTGTTATATACTGTTAGGAATGTAATTTGAAAATCTCCTTAGTTTTATTTGGTGTTTCAAGCATATCTTGGTTTAAAATTTATTCATTAAAATCTGAGAATTTTCATACTACCCACCAATAATAACTGTTTTTTTCATCTCTGGGCAATTTAGACCACAAGAAAATATAGGTAGATCATGCCCACTATAATCAAGGGTAGAAAATGAACTACTTAGTGATCTTTTTGAGACCTATGAAACTCTGCCTGAAGGAAACAGCATTCAGTCCTGCTACAGGACTGAAATCTCAATCCCCTCCAAATTTTGATGAGTAGTTTTACTAGAATAATTTAACCTCCCTAGATCAATGTAAGTTTAGCTCCTGTGCAATAATTGCTGTTGCTATTCCTGAAGGCTCTGCCAATTACTCATCAATGGAGGGCATGATTGCCTATAATGAAAAAAATCCCTAGGATAAATAGATATATGTGTGATTTCATAAAAATGATGCTGACTACTCCATAATCTTTCTAATTGACACAGATAAGTGTTCCCTGACTCATTTATGGGGTGCTATGTTAAACACATTCCAAATACCAAATGGGGTTTAAGAAAAGAGGAGTTGTAAAATGTTTAGCTTTTGAGGGTTCTTTAAGGAGAGTTATTTGCTAAGTATAATTTAGCAATTATGAAACTGTTTGTTTTGCTTCCAGTTTATAAAACTCAAGATATGCACTGTCCAAATGAATATAGAATGTAGTTTGTAGCATCTTGAAGATCTGCATTACAGTGCATTGTAGATTTAAAAGCATAGCTGTAATTTTTACACCAGTAGCTACTGCAATAATTCAAATGTTATTCATTAAGGAGTTGAACTCATGGCAGTAATTATTTCAAAATCACTTAAGACATTTCATTAAATATTTACATTTATAAGGGCTGAATCAAAAAGGGTTGTTTTTATTTTTTAAAAACTATGCATGTTCCCTTTTTCTTTAGCTTCTTTAGCATAAAACATTCCAGTACTTTTATGGTCCATACTTCAAAACCTGAAGAGCATGCAGTTATTGCTAAATACTGTATTTTAATATTCAGAAAAACTATTAGCAGAGTTAAAAAAAGTATGTTGGGTTTGCCAATCCCACCTGACCATGCTGTGATGTGAGTCCCATGACTCAGCAGAGAGCAGCTGTGCATGTTTCTACTCTTGCAATGGATAGGGAAGGTACAGAGCTGAATAGCATGCAGGCCAGTCAAAATCCATTAAAAAGTGATTATATATATATATACATATATATGTATAACTTGCTTAGGTAACCTGTGTGAAAGTGGTGACACGTTGCTCTACCTGGTTAAAAAGCACCAGAGCTGCATTCTTGATTGCTCCAGCTTGGTTTTACCCCTGTGAGAAGTAAGAATGGTAGGTAGTGAAGTTCAAGACACAGGATCACTAGTTTTCCTCTTTTTGGAATCTCTAATTCAAACATGGCTTTAACACAATTAAAACATAATTATTAAATATTTTATTATTAGCTGGAAAAAGGGAAATACATACCACCTGAAATGTTCAACAAACTTTCCTACAGAACTTTTTAGTTTATTTTAGAGAAAGTAGAAATATAGAAGCTAGAATTATTAATCTGCACACAAAAATTGTGATTCATAAGTAAAAATTGAATTAATAAAATTAACAAAGACATGATTAGCAGATCTGGAAACTATTCCTGTATTTATATAGTCCTTAATGCTTATTAATTAAAATTTTAAGGGTTTTGTTTGTTTGTTTCATGTCCTAGCCTTTATTTAACTGGCTTTGTGATTAACTCTTTTATTTGAATAATAGGTACATACAGGAAGCAAAATACTTTGAAGATGTATGCCTTCCCATTCCTCCTTCATCCTCTAATTATGGTGGAACTCCTAGATCTTGATGAAAATAAACATCTTGAATTTCTCTTCAACTTAAATGTGATGAATTATCACATTGTGTAAGTTTCTAGTTTAGATTTAGTATGCTATACACTTCTGAATCTATAATCTTTATTTCATTGTTTCAAAAGAGGATTGTATCAGTGTCTGGACGGTGGACCATCAGTGTATCCAGAGATATGGTTTAAATCATTAACCACAGCTGGTCCATAACTTAAATAATTTGTCACTTCTGAAGGTCCTGTCCCAGAACTGGTCCGTTTTAGAAAAAAAAAATTAGACTGTTGGACATTCTAGACATGATAAAAAATCATCCAACAAATTGATGAAATCCTGCTGAGTCTGTTTTGGCTAAGAAATTTATTGGAGCCCAATGAAAATGCTTATCTTTTGGGAATGCAATAACTCTGTTCTTGTCTTTTTCACTTCACCTAGTCACAAAGGCTGGATGAAGCCAATCAGAAAACTGAAATTATTAATTGTTTTTAAAATTCAGTAGATTTGATGATGAAGGATATTTTTAATTTTATCAAAATCTTCTGTTGTGATCATCAAAAGTCAATTGAGTAGCCTTATTTCTCCAGTCTGAATTTGTATTTAATGTACATATACTGTAGATAGCAAGATTTTTGGAGTTGTGAATGATTGAAGTCTCTAGGTGTATGTATTTCTTTAGTTGTAAAATAAGTTTTCCATAACAGAATTATATTTGAAATTATTTTCCCATGTTGAAATGCAAAATTATAAAGTTCTCAGTCAGCTATAATGAACAGTTGTTACGTGGTATACAATATACAATAATTAGGAGTCTTAGGTTTGGTAAGATTTACATAGTTACTAGTTTCCCAACAGAAAAAGCATCCACATGCTAATGTTAAAACCCATCAAATTATTCCCTTCAGATATTTCTAATTTTTTTATCTTCAAAGCTAATGATCTTGAGTATCTTTTTTTCAGAGCAGAAATCTGTTTCTTTTCTGATGATTATGTTGTTGGATATTGCACCTCTCTTTTCTCATTATTAAAAAAATCCTCCTTCAAAGTATCAATGAAATGTTCACTTCTTGCAGGTACTTTCAGCCAATTATTACTCTAAAGGAGTGAGCAACTTTATAATCTAGTAAGTGTTATCATTCTGCTTCATCCAAAAAGAGATTTCCTCAAATTTCTAGTGATATGTATTAGAAAGATCTTGTTTTGTTCTGGAATTTGCAACCAGGTTCCAGAATAAGTTCTGGCAGATTTTGGAAATTAATTAGCAAATTAATTAGAATTAGAATTAGAATTTGCTAAATTCTAATTAATTTAGCAAATTAATTAGAAAGTGTTTCCATGAAAGCATGGAAGGGAAAAAAAAAAGAAAAAGAGCTAGCCTTCCAAAAGAAGGCTGGAGTTATTTTCTACTGTAGCATAGCTGATAAAAAAATAGGAAATATTACAATTTGTTCCTCACTCCCCCACAATTACAATGTCTACAGTAATTACCTGCTCCTGGTATATTCCTTAGGGAAGCACAGGCTATACCCCACTTCTAGCATGACAGACTTCAAATAATCATTCTGCTTTTAATATCAGTGACAGTCAGTAAGACACCAGAAAAAAAAAAAATTCATTTTACAGTTCCTGTGCAGATCTGGCTTCCCACAGTTCTGTGCTTAAATAAAATGTCATTATAGAGGATACCTCCTCAGGGTATTTTAAGGGCTAAGTACTGCCACAGTACTGGCAGGGAAAGTTCTGACCCATCTCTTACCCCTCCTTTTGCAGACCAGGCCTTCTAGCAGGAATGTTTTCTCAGTGGGACCCCTTGAGAGGCAAAACAAAGCAAGTGATGGTGTACTGTTCTAGAGAGGTAACTTAAACACTGCACCAATGTACTCTTTATTTTGCTTAAAAGACAATCAGAAGGCAGCAAAAAATTCAATGGTACTCTTGACTTGGTAGGAGAAGATTGGAAAACTTCACAAATTTCCTGTCACACGCCAGAACTTCTGTTCCTATATTCCAAAAGCCAGTGGATTTTTATACACACAATAAAATAACCCCACTTTATTCTTTCACAGAAATCATCCAGAAGGAATGGAATAAGGAATCCAGAGCAGAAAGTGAAATTAATATAGAATCCACAATTTTCAGGATACTGTCTGATTAGACACTGTTCACAATATGCACACTTGCACTGTATGAATACATGTCAGACAGTTAAACAATAAGCAGTTGTGTGTGAGCAGAACTTGATGGAAGTATTATTGCTCCAGTTTCCCAATGGTATTGACTACTACAGTCTATGAAAATACTGAAGCAGCATGGAAGTCCTAAAACTATCTTAACCTTCTTGAAAATTTCTCCACAATTTCTTAATATAAATACCATCCATCATTTACTGCTGGATTTCCCACAGCCACCTGAAATGTTCACTGTCAAATTGCTCATTAATTGACTTCTCTTCCTGAAGACATACAGATACCAGCCCATTAAAAAAAGGACAAAAACCCTTTTGATTTATTACCATCCAGAAATTTCAGGATGGCCTTAGAAGACAAAGGCATGATGCCTGAACCAGGGCATCATGGGTTGGGGTTGAACAGAACAATTGACTTGTGAAAGTCACCTTGAAATTGGTATTCGGAAGTTGTCGGGGAATCAGGAAGGGCTTTTACTTCATTTTCTTGGGGTGTACATGTATCACATATTCACCTGGAAAGCAGAGGAATTTCTGCCTTTGCATTGCATTTAGTGTTTTCCTCAGCTGTTCTGATAGAATATACGGCAGTACATTGCAAACTGAGCCATTCAATCTACTTTATAGGAGAAATAAACCAATAATACCTATGGCACAAACAATGACCTGCCTTCTCTGAGGCAGGGAAAGTGGCAAAGACTGCCAGGGGATCACTAGCCAGGTGTGGATGGGAACTTCCCAAGTTCCTTTAGTGCAGAGGCTAACATGTCATGCAACCACAAATTCAGTATCTGCACAGCCCCCCCAACTTCCTAATGCATATTACAAACCTTTTAAAAAGTAACATATTCAGAAAAATTTTAGACTTGTAACTTGACAGAGTTAATAGGAAGGTACTCATAATTGTATCTATCAAAGTTAGCCACAAGGACAGCAGAAAATATATAGTGTAATGTAATTTTAAAAAACATCAGAATATATGAAAGGACATAGAAGACTTTGCTACAGGTTAATTGGAAATGAAAACCAACTTTTAATAGATCAGCATATATGTAAAATACTTAAGTCTCAGACCCAGAATCACTCTGAGTGTTTTGGGGGTTTTTTAATACTAGTTAATCTCTACACTGCTTTACACTTCTTGTATCTCTTATATTCTAAACCAGTTCTGCTATACTGTCTTATACATCTGCACTGAAACTGTTTGTCTCATAACTCAATACATCAGTATTGCAAATATGCCAGATATACAACTATGATAAGGTCATGAATGCAGGCCTTCTTTATAGGAGAGCTTTCTTCATGGTAAACAAACCCTTTTGGATTAATGCATTATTACATAACATCACAGCTTCTAATTTAATTGAAAACAAATTTATCCATGGTTCCTGATCCCTTAAACCTTACAGTTCCTAAATTTCTAATGGCACTGAATATAATTAGATTCTGTTAATGCATTTACTAGTTTGTCATTGATCACTACTCCAATATACGAAGTTTTCCTTAAGTACCATTAGCACTGGTTCATAATCACTTCTGGTATCTGAGCCACTTAGATTTTGAAACACATGGCATTGGTTTCTTAGACAAACATCTGTCACTTTGCACAATAACAGCATAAAGCCTTCAAGTAAGCTGTTTCCACATGCATCTATATCACAAGGTCATTCTGTTCTCCAGGATAACTTGAACTGCTGCTTTACCATGACATTCATCGGTACCGAAATGACTTTATTTCAGCCAGCCATAGTCTCTGAACCCAAAGTCTGTACAAATATTACTCACAAAACTTTGTAGATAATCTAGAATACATTACTGATTTATGATGTCTAAGGGTTAATTTTTAGAACTACCCCAAATATTGAAAGAAATATTTTTTTCTCCACTTATGTTTGCTTTGGTATGCAAAGCTCCTTAATTGTTCCTTAGCCTTCCACCCTTATTCCATAATATCTTATCACATGTAGGTACTACAGCAAGAATGCTTTATCAAGTGTTTACTTGATAAATCAAGTCCTAAAACCTCATAAAACCATGAAAGAAATAATCATATTTAAAATCAAACATATTCCAAATTTTAATAAACAAAATACTAAAAATATAAACTCTAAAGATCCTCTACTATACCATTATATTTTTTTTCTTGAATGGTAATACATAAAATTCTAAAATTCTAAATACATTTACATGGGATATCACAGTTTTTAAAAAATTCTAAATATGTCATTAAAACATGTAAATGTATTACTACAATTTAATAGGATATGAAAAATCCTACCTGTTTGCTTTCTTCCATATCAGATTCACTGCTAAATTCTTCTGTATTTAAATTTTCAAAATCTGATTCTCCAAGTGCAATGGGCACGGTCACAGTGAGGCCTGGGTTGTTTATGAATGACATGTAATCATTTTCATCAATTACATATTTTTCCACACTGCTGCCTGTGCCTACACCACTGGTGGTTCCATTCCCATCTTTAAGATAATTCAGATCTTTGCTTATTTCAACAGCAGTATGATTGGAAATGCAGCTGTCTTTCTTGTTGTTCAGCTCTTCAAGTGCTTTGATTTCCTCTAAAGATTTCTGCTTTCTAACGAAGGCTTTTCGGATGAACTCCCGTATCTTTTTTTTAACATAATCTATGCCTTTCTGAATCCTTGCCACAGCAATCTGGAGATTGTTCATTTCATTATCATCGTCTGTAGCAGCAAGGTTGTCTGAACTAAATGAGCTCAACAGCAAGGCCAGAAATAGGTTCAATACCTAAAAGATGAGAGAATACAGCTATAGTAAATACAATCATATCAGGAGTGTTAAATTTGGCAGTGCTAGGTTAACAGTTGTACTTGATGATCTCAAAGGCCTTTTCCAATGTAAATGATTCTATGATTCTAAAAAAATCAGTAGAGCAGGTTGTGGATCATAAATAACTTTTTGAGGCTCTGCATATTTTTGCTGGTAAAATGTCAAGATTGCAAGGTCAGGTAAATGACTAAGATACAAACATTTTGAATTCTATTTTATAAAAATTTAAATCATGTTAAAATTAACACTAAAAGAAGAGAATTTTGACAGGAAAGTTTGACTGCAAATTTTAGCACTAAAAGAAACTTAAAAATAAAGTAAATTTGTAAAGGGTGCATCCCTTTTATAACACTTATTTCTAGGAAGTTATCATCAATTCAATATTTTCCAATTGAAATTCTGCATTTTAACTTATCAGCTTGAATTTAAACTTTTCTATAAAGGTTTCATGAACAATCTTGAGTTAGAAGCTTTTTAACACCTTTTTAAGCCGGATGCAAATCACTCTGGAGTCTGGGTTTCATTTTTGGTTTTTACACATAAAAAATCCAAAAAGTTCAGTACTAAAAATTAAACAGCACCTCTCAATTAGCTGCAGCACGCCCATGATAGGATGTTGGATTTGACATTTTAGTTTCCTTCTAAATGCTTGTACCCATAGTAAGAGTACTTCAGTGTATAGAAACGTATGAAAAAGAAGAAAAGGGAATCTTCATATGTTTTTCCCAAAAATTAGCACATTCAGATTAATTTTTTAAATTCTAAACAGAAGGATGACAAACATTTTCATTGCCTAGTTGTAAGTCCTGCACATCTGCATCAGAGTTAATGTTAAAAAAATGTTCATCACGTACCACTAGGTTTCCAATCACCATGACCAGCATGAAAACAATAAGGCACATTGTTTGGCCTGCAACCTCCATGCAGTCCCACATGGTTTCTATCCATTCTCCACACAGCACTCTGAATACAATCAGGAAAGAGTGGAAAAAGTCGTGCATGTGCCAGCGAGGAAGTTCACAGTCACTGGAGATCTTGCAGACACATTCCTTGTAGCTTTTCCCAAACAGCTGCATCCCAACCACAGCAAAAATGAACACAATGATGGCCAGCACCAGGGTCAGATTGCCCAGAGCCCCCACGGAGTTGCCAATAATCTTAATCAGCATATTGAGGGTTGGCCAAGATTTTGCCAATTTGAAAACTCGAAGCTGCAAAACAAAAATGCAGATGCACTGTTAGTGTTAGAAAATAGAAGCTAGGTCCAAGTTGTTTAGCAGAGCACACCAATTCCTGTAGATTAGTTTTTTCTTCAGTATTACCACATTATTATTTTAATGTAAAGCAGGGAACATGAATTATTTGTCAAGAATGCATTGTTTATAATTTTGTTTCAGTGATGCACATATAAAAAAGTCATAATTGGTGTTTGTATGACATTTTATTTTACTGTTTTTAAATGTCCACTTGCAGATGATTTCTGAGCAATTCTTAAAGACATTTTAGAAGTTTCTGCTCTTTTCATCACTGTCACTACACCCTCTTTGCTGGTTTGGTTCCACATTTCCATCAGCACCACATTAAGCCTTCCATGTTTAGATAGAGGCCAATTTTTTAAGCAAAAATTTGATGCAGACATTGCAATGTCCAATCAAATTGTAAACACTGACTTATAAATAATATTCATTACCCAAACTATTATGTGAAGCTGGGTACCATAACAAGTAGTGCTAAATAAGTCACTTCTTCCTGCTCTATGTATTCGGAGATAAGATTTTCAAGGATTTTCAAGTAATGTGGTAACTATTGGTAATAAAGACTTTTAAATCATTAATCTTGTGCCTCTAGTAAACATATTTATAAACTAGTTTGTGGGCAATCCTAATTGCTATTAAAAATATATTTCTAGTACAAGCTCAATAATATTTCAATTTAAATGTTATCTTAAAGCAAGCTTGTTATGGCTGTGTTGTATGTAATGGATTGACTAAAAGTTTATTTTTGGTGCCCATTAAAATAATTGTGAAGAGAGTATCTGCTTAAGTTCTTTACTAGTACCACCAAGTAATGTTCACAATATAAAGACTAAAAATGCTATGATTCTTTGTGCTGGTGACAATATGTACGTTTTCACAGATATTTAGTTTTTATTATTCTTAATGAAATCAGTGTAAAGATTCACAAAATTCTTAAAAGGCAGTAGTTGGTGTTATGTTGGCAAAGAATATGAGTTGGATAGAAGATGAGTAGGATAATTTGATACTAAAAAGTATCAAACACCTTAAATTTGTACTTACCATACATGGCTTGCAAATTAGAAAAATAATGTGAGTCATTGAAGTATGTAATACATATTTACAAAACATGATAATTATTACAGGCACCAGCACTTTCGTTTTTTGAGTGAGATAACTGCATGCAAAGATTTAATTATCAAGGTATTTACCAATCTGAATGACCGAAGAACAGATAATCCTTCAACATTTGCAAGACCAAGCTCCATTAAACTAAGGCTAACGATAATACCATCAAAAATATTCCAGCCTTCTTGGAAATAATAATAAGGGTCCATGGCAATAATCTTTAGTACCATTTCTGCTGTAAATATTCCAGTGAATACCTAAAACAGAATGTAATGAATTGTTATGAGAAATTTATGTATCTGAGGAATTTTTTTAATCCAGTGAGTTCTCTTACCTGTTTCCACAAAACAACTAATTGCTATCTCCAAATGACATCTAAGTATTTCTAAACACTGGAAACCAGTAACTAAATCAGGATATATAGTAAGACAGAGGTTTGATAAACATAAAAATCTATTGACCAGTCAGCAGTTCAGCCCCCTGGTATGTGCTGGACTATTCATCCAGCAGATGATGATGTGACTGGTGTTTTAAGTCCTCTTTGATGAGGATGGTTCCAGTTAGAAGACTTGACAGCAAGTATTTTCCTAGCTTGTCTAAAAAGATGATAGTTTCTAATGTCAGACTGTCTAACCACAGACTCTCAAAAGTCTGTCTTGTAGACAGGAGATTCTTGTACTGTGCGTTTTGTAAAAATATAGAGGTTTCACACATAGTTACTGTGCTGCGGGACAGCTATTTCCTTTGAGAAAAATGAACTTCAGCATGACAATGTTATTTAAAATATCTCCAAGTGCCAAATGTGAAATTATCAGTGCATCCTAGTGTTTTTAAGTCCAGAATTTAACTCAACACTTTCTTGCTCTGCACAGTGATCAGTGGTTTGTGCAGCACAACAAAAAGTCTGGGATCATGCCTTCTTTGTAAAAGTTTTTTCACTGTAGTGTAATTGAAAGAATTCCAAGAGAAATTCTGACTTGGAATATTTTATCAATTTTGTACAGAAGAAAAATATTTTCTGTGATGTTATATCAGTACCATGGTAAAAACAGTGTAGTTTACCTGAACATTTGAAAGAAAAAAAACCCAAGGTAGATGTCAAGAAATCTGGCAGTGAAGAGTGCACTTCCACACATATTCAGTTATTTCATTATAGTAGTTAAAATACATATTCATGAAAGATAAAGGCTCCAGTAAAAAAAAAACCACTTTACCCATGAAAATATATACCATTTCTAAACTGATTATAAAAAGACATTCAGGAATGGATTTAAACAAATACAATACATATATAAGTTTCTTCTTTTAGAAAAGGGTATTTTTACATCAAGTAGTGCATGACAAACTACTTACCAGGTTCCCCACAGAAAGGACGCTGCTAAACTGTTCTGTCATTGGGTAATGTTCCATGGCCATAAACAAGGTGTTTAAAACAATGCAAATAGTTATAGCAAGATCAACAAATGGATCCATCACAACTAAATTGACGACATGCTTTACTTTTAACCATGGACTCCAGCAATCCCAGATCAAGAAAGTATTTGCAAATCTGTACCAGCATGGTGGGCATTTCTGTCTGGATTCTTCAAGCTCTGAAAGAAAATAGAAAAAATGAATATTAAAAATATATCTTCTGGAAGTTTTTGTTTAAAAGATGGAAGATGATTATATCAATCAAATAAACTGCTCTCACTAACATGAGATTTCTGTCACCCATGTTTATCTACCTTCAAAATAAGGCATCTAATTTATTTAAGATCCTCAACCACCAGTGGATAGTGATGTCCATTCACTAAAGAGTAGATCATCTGAGACAACTGTCTAAAGGGAGAAATGTGTCTGTCTTTCCCAGGACAGTAGGGAGAATCTAGACATTTAGTTTAGGTTACTTGACTTGCTTACAGCAGGTATCTTAATTTCAAATATTAAAAGTCAACATTACTTGCTCATCACTGACCTACTATATATAATTGGGATGAGCTTCATTAAGGATTCACTTTTTTTTGTGGTATGTAACATGAGTACATATTTTGATCTGAGGTACTAAAAGGGTTATATTTGCTACTACACAGAACCACTACAATATCAGATAAAGGATTTGGAGTGCATACCTATAATTTCTGTTTTGAATTGGTGTTTTTAATATACTTCATGCCTGTTTTCTTATTTTTAAATTACAATTTAATTTGCTTTGAAAATGTCTTGTACAGTTGCAGTGTCTATCAACTGAGAAACAGAACAACATATATCTGTATTAGCAAAACATCTGTTTAGCAACTGCTCTCAATTAGAATCTTTGGAAACTATTTTTTTCTTCCATTTCACTGTCAATATTGTCAAAGTTACAGAAGAACAGTAACTTCTTTTAAGTTAATAATAACAAGGAGGAATATCTAATGCGATGGGATGTTTGAGGACAGCGTAGAAGGAAGACAGTTGATCGCTCAAGTGAGAAATACTTAGACTACAAAATATGTAAGAAATGTCCACAGCAGTTTTGATTAAATTTCTGTGTAGTGGCATCAACCCAAGTCTGAAATTGCCCATTTCTAGGCATCCTTTAGAGCACAGAGAAATCTCCATCATCATGATGATCACTTATGGATGATTTTGCTGCAATAGTTGTTTCAGAGATTTGTTAATAAAGATTTACTGCAAAAATACACACTTTGAGGATAGTGGATTGATTTCTGCCTCTAATATTGTCCTATATGGGTGGAATTACTGGAAGTTAAAAGCTTTCAAACTACTGAAACAAAAAAGTTCTCCAGGCAGAAAAGGATATCATAAGTAACTAAAGCTTCCTATAGTATTTATGAACCATAAGAAAGACAGTACTGCTGAAGCAATATATGGATTGGGCGCTATAAGCACATTTCTGAACATGCAACTCAGCATGCTGAAAGGCAGAAAAGTGACCATTCATCCTGGATGCTGAGTTGACACTGTTGCTGCACGTAGCAATTTCTGAAATGGCGGAAACCAGATATGGGTAAGCAGGTGAATTATCAGGAAAATTTTGTTTACATTGACATGTTTTTTTCTGGTCAGGGGACTGGAGGACTAACTATTTAACTGGAGGAAGGATGCAGCACTTTCTAAGGAGATACCCTGTTTACAGAGAGCAGAATCAAGATTTAAGAGGTACCAACAGAGCACACTTGCACTAAAGTAGGAAGACATACTCTAAGATGTTTGTGAGAACAATTTTCTTTAGAAGAAAATAGGTGATGTAAGCTTTTTATTTCTGACTACAATTAGTTTGTGATCTATTTGTTTATCTGAGAGCAAAGGGCTTCAGAAATCACTTTAAAATTATATTTCAATGCTGGCTTAGTAACATGGCCAAGTTTCTTGGTAATTTCTTGTCTTTTAGAATATATGTTGAATCTGCAGGGTTGGTCTGATTGTAAAACCTGCCACAATTTACCACTATCCAGTATGTAGATCCTTCAACCTTATAAAAATACTTTAATGGCATATGTATGGAGAGTGAGCATACTCATTTTCCATTAAATAAGAAAAGAAATCCCAAATATATGCTTTTTCACACAGGAAATACAATATTTTCTTATCTTTGATAACTACGAAAATTTAAGAAATGCTTAAGACACTTTGTGGGCATTGGCATGGCCAATGGGTTGATTACATCTGTTTTTTTTTCCTTTATACTTCTCTCTCCTTTCCTATTGTCTATCCTTGGATTTAAAGCCTAGGGGAGATGACTGGTCTTGCACATCACTGCCTTTACCGTGGCAGTTCCTGGGTAATCTTAATTGATTTTTCCTGCTGGTGTCTAATGGAAAAAAAATCCCTATATTTTCTGTTTGAGGCTCTGGCAACCCCTTGCAACCATTATTTTCTCTATTAGTCCACTCAGTAGAGTAATATTTTGTAAAGTGTCGTGAAACATGGTTAAGCATTCAGATTGTGTAAATGACCTTAGAAATGCTCAAAAGCCTTTTGTATCTGATGTTCAGAGACTCCATATGTCCAGTTTTACATTTAAAAAGGAAGTGATGTAAATAATTTCTTTATACATGTAGTTAGCAGAACTTCAATGAACTGCCTATCAGATAACATGCACAAATACCTTCCATTGTATTTGTAAGTATGCTGGCTATGCTCATTGCTCTTTGTCTTGCAGCAGACTCTTCCAGCATTTCCATGGAAATTTGGTATGAACTCAGTCTTCTTTTCCTTATTTCTGTTTCTGTAGTGGTGCCCTGTAAATGAAATACTGAGGAATTAGACTATTCTTTTCAATGGCAAATTAACAGTATTTACTGCATAAATATTGTAGTGATAATCAAGTCAGATTTGTGCAATGTACTATGCTTTTCACTGAACGTTTCTGTTCTTGTCAGGAATTCTTTCTTCTTTATTGAGGAATTCAGTGGGAATTTTGTACAGTACTGAAATCAATCACCTGGACCAATACCAACACAGTGTGGGACCAAAGGTGGTTCACATTTAAATGACTGGCTGAATAAAATTTTTGCTCGGTACCTCTTTGATAGTGATGATGATGATGATGATGATGATGATGATAATACTATTACTATGTATGGTAAAGACTTGCTTATTTGAATGTTTCAAAGAACACCTTAGCTTACAGAAGTCTTAAACTGAGACTAAAATGTTATGTAATTTCAAAGGTACATAGGAGTTGGACATACTTTTTTCATGAAAGGTGTGAGAAAAAAGTCTTTAAGAAAAATTCAGAAAGGGGTATATCTGATGACTATCATGAGAATAGCAACCACCTTCTGTTTAATTTTATAGGATTTTTTCTATACATATTTCTAAGCTATAGCCTTATTTATATATTGAATATCTGCTTTGCTGAAGTGAAACTATATAAAAATTGTCAAATTCAACTCATCTTTTTTTTTTTTTCTATGTGTAGATCTCTTGCTGAAAGCGAGAAGAACATAATACTTTACTCAGGCTTAGACATAGGAGGTTGAGGACTTTTTTTCCTTTATGTTCTCTTATTTAGAAACTCAGAAATTATTTCTTTAAGAAATTATAATGAATGCAGAGATGAGGAATAATACAGAATTGTGTGCCTGAACCAAACTGTAATAAATACTGGTTTAGATACAATTACCTCTGGCATAAGCTGACCAGTAGGTGAAGTTAGAGTTGAAGGTCCTCCAACCAAGGAAACTACTCCATTGCAATCCACAGTGCTGTGCATCTTCCCATTCACTGGAAGGGCTGGTATCATTCTAGATGACACACTGGCCTGACTAATGTTACTGTTGCGCCTTTCTCCATGTCGATTTGGAACAAAGAGAGAATCTCTTCTGCTCTCATTGTCTTCCAGAGTGCTGTGTTCATCATCAGCAAAGTCATTTTCAGATCCTATATCCTTTGCATGACCTCTGAAACTGAAAATGCTGGTTTTGCTGTTGCGCCTTGGTGAGAACAGAGAACCACGAATGCTTAACAAAGACTGTAAAAGATTTTAAACAAACCAAACAAAACAGCATTAGAACTAAAGTTGTAAGTTCTTGGCTTTTCAAAAAATAGTTACAGTGCTGGAGGAAGGATAGCCACTTTTTTTCTTCCATAGTATAAGTGTGTCCACTGGGGGAATGTGTTCACCAGGGGACCTGAAGCAGAGGGGAAAAAATTCTCTTAAGGTAATGTAGCAGGACTGAGGAAAAGTTGTGCAGAAGACATAAGCAAGATTGAACAGTTCTGAGTGAAGAAGGTGTATTGATCTGGCATGGACTGTGCTGGATACAGTTTTCAATATCACTATCAAGATTCTGAAAGTACTTGTCTTTTATTCCTTCAATTACAGTACAGAGCTAAGAGTCTTTTACTTCTCTTCTTCATCCTCTGGATTCTTAAGGATAGCACTAATAATGCTCATCCTCACTCTTTTCGGTTTTATTTGGTAGATGCAGAAGTGATCTTAAGTTTGCCATTGAAAACCTTCTAAACTAATGTAAGGAACTTGACTGACCTCTTCCCAATAGGCTCAACAGAGTGGGAACAATACCTAGAAGACAGAGGGGGCAGCTTGGGGAAGCTGTGGAGGTACAGCAGGAGCACTCCTAGGCATAGCTCTCCGGGGCCAGAGTAGGTTGTATGCACCTGCCAGAAGTTATCATTTGGTTATCAGGCAGCTCAAAGCAAATATTCACCAGGGACACCGTTACCTAAAGATATTCTCTTACAAGTGAGAAAAATAAATCAGTGGTTGTTGGTAATTCATCTTCTAATTACAGTAGAAGCTGGTTAATGAAGTGTCCTTCTCCCTTGCTACATATTTTATTAACAGCATTCATGAATAAATAAAATGACTGCTAATTGTGGAGAGAAGTCACCTGGCATTCTGCCTTCTTCAGTCCTGCATTTGGACAAATCTTCACATCTTGGTTCATCAAAAACCTGGTTTGAGACTATTGTCACTTTTTCACTATTTCTGCAGGTGGAAAGTCCTCATATGTAATAGCAATGGGTTCGATCCCAGGATAATTAAAGTGAAAGTGAAAACTGTCCTATTTTATATAAACCTATGTTAATACTTTGAAAATCAAGCACTGTACATATACATATATCAATCCATATAAATCTCTGTATATGCATGGTCAGATACCTAAATTCACACACATTTTGTCTGTGCTGAACTGGTAGAACTGCCTAATATAAGGCCTGGCAGGTGTTTACCATTACAAGATGTATTTTTTTCTGCTCTTACAGCTATTATTACCAAATTTTAATAGTTTGGGCTGAAATTTTCTATGCTGATTGTCAGCCTCAGGCTGAGTTACTTGAAAAATATCAGCCAAATGATTTTGTCTAAGCCATTTATGTAAACTTGGCAGGAGGAAAAGTGCTGTTTTGCTTACACTGAAAGACAATTTTATCCAAAAAAACCCCCCTAGCTTCTGTGGAGTATGACAGTGAATACTGACAAAGCAGTAAACTAATTACTACACCCTTTTTACATTTTCTTGTAAATGTATCTGGCCAACCTACAGTCCTTCAAAAAATGACATGCTCACCAGGGTTTCATCTGACTACCAGTGATGCCCTTGTTCTTTTAGAGAATGTTCCCATGGCTGCTATGTTTTATTTGCAGGCCAATCTTTCCAATATGTGCTATCATGGTTTGAGCACAGCTAATTGGATCAGCCCCCTCAGGGATTTGGGAGAAGTAATGTCTGTTCTGCAAGTCCCTGCTGCACTGAGACAAAAGATATAAGCCAGAATGGTTACAATTTTAACACATGTAGAGGCAGAAATATATGTGTCTACATGCTATTGGAAAGTAAGGACTGAAAGGAAGGTTTGACTTTTCTGGAAAACTGCATCATTCATCTGCATATGGAATATGGTATCAAAGGACAAAAACTCTTACAGGGCACAACCAAACAGATTATCTCCCTTATGATTCTGCCTCACTGTTTCATGCTCTGGACCCTGTCTCACCAGGGAGATTCTCCATAGCTGACAAAACAAATGGGCTCTTCCTTTACCAATTCTACTGTTTGCAATGCTTTTGCTCTAATTGTGGCACCTAAGTTTTAGTTGTATGTTGTCAACTTTTGCCCCAAAGCCTTGTTGTAACTGCAAAAAAATTGTCAAGAGCATCTTTAATTAATAAGTTATTCCTAACCTTGGTGGTGTTCACAGGTAAAAGTCATCTATTGGCTCAGACTACACATTATCATTTTGAAGAGATGCATTTTGAGTGATTTTTTTCTAAATATGCCATACCTGTGTGTAGCCTTGAAATTAGCAAAGGTAGCACAGAATCATTTAGGCTGGATAAGACCTCCATGATCATCAAGCCCAACCACTGATGATCATCACCTTGTCGACTAAACCATGCCACTAAATGCTACATCCAGTCATTTCTTGAACACTTCAAAGGAAGCTGACTCCACCACCTACCTGAGTAGTCTATTCCATTTTTTTACAAACCTTTCCATGAAGGATTACCTCCTGATATCTAACCTGAAATTCCCCTGGCACATCTTGAGGCTATTTCCTCATAACCTGTCACTGGTTACCTGGGAGAAGAGGCCTCCACCTGGCCACAATCTTTCAGGGACTTGTAGAGTGATAAGCTGCCCCCTGAACCTCTTCTTTTCCAGGTTAAACATCTTCAGCTTCCTCAGCTTCTCCTCATATAACTCACCCTCTGGAACTTCACCAGCCCTTCTCTGGACCTGCTCCAGCACTTCCATATCTGTCTTGTACTGAGGGACCCAGCAATGAACAAGGTGCAGCCTCATCAGTGCCAAGTAGAGAGGGCATGTCCTTAAGTGACAGAAGAGACCCTTTGACTGGTGGGAGTAGAGCTTAGAATTTTGGATTAAATGATTTCCAGAGGTCCTTCATAAACTACATTTTTTTCCTATGATTGCAATGATTTTCCATCATGTGTAGTGGATTTCTAAAGAAAAAGAACAGTATGACTAAATTTTTACACATACAGGCCCAAAAGATCCCTGTGTAGTTTTTCCTTATTGTGCAGTACTAGTGCTACTTTTCTCATTATCTTCATATTAAAGAAACTAATTAAAGAAAACAATAGAAATTAATGTGGGATTTCCTGTGCAGAGTATTTTGATGTTGCAGTATGCTAAAAACGCCACTAATAGAGTGGGTCAAACCATCTCAAACTTCTACTGTGAATGGTACTACCACTGATTTTTCTTTCACTTCCCATTTCCATAACTTCCAATATGTAAACGTGCTGTAGTATCAGAGAAAATAAAAGTAAAGTGGACACACATGACTTAGTAAAATAGAATGCTGTACCTGGTGAGGAGAAGTGAGCCTTTTTTCATATGTCAGTTGACTTCCTTCTGTGGAGAAGCGGAAACTTTTCCTTCTGATACTGTCTTCTGACTCAGACTTGGGGAACTTATCGATATCTCCTTTGTCCTCTGCTTCAGACATTTCTTTCTGTCTTCTTTTCTTCCTTCTGTTTCTTCTTTCTTTAGCACTCTTTGAGCTCAACTTTGATGCTTCTGAAGAGCTTTCCAAGAGTTCTCCTAATCCCCCTACACCACTGAAATCTCTTGATGCAACTGATGCTGCTGCTACTGCTGCTGTTGTCTGTCAGGTTACAAAGCAAGGTATTCTTATTAGGCCAAAAAAGAGAATAATTTTATAATCTTTTATCAACTGGTTTTTATTATCACTGTGATATTAATGCTCTTCAAACATTCATGAGAGTGTACGTATACCCAAAAAAATTGTATTGAAGATAAACTATTGAGTTGTACAGCTCCTCACTGTTTAGCAGCATGAGCTATTTGAAGCACTAACTTCAGCAGAACAATAGCTACACTATTTGTTAAAGGATTGCTGCACTAGACACTTGTCTGAAATAAAAGTGGTCAGAAAACTGTCAACATAGTGCTTTTTCATGTATTTCAGACCTTTATTCCATTTTCTCTTGAGAAAAGCCCCCATCATGGTCTAATTCAGCTGATCCCCTTCTGAGCTCTTACAGAGAAAACTAAAGCCTAACATTCATCATCTGAGTTAATGTATCCAAATCCAGCTAGCACCCTGAAAGAACTTGAATCCAGCCTTTCCTCACTGTCTTCACAGTAAGAACATTGTCTTTACTTTCCTTCTGCCTTTGCTAGTACAAGGCACAACCTCTAGACACATCTTCAAGCCCTTCCTCCCTCTTCACATTTCCCCTTCCACATGTCCCACTGTATCTGCTCTCTAGGTCTTTGCAAAGATATGCAAAGATGTCTCTATAGATATGCAATGGTACATTTATTGCCTGTTGGTGCTATAGCCTGAGAGAAGAAAAGAACATTTGATTTCTTCTCTGACGGAAAGGGGTGAGATGACTTACTGGAGCAGTCATCCCAAAACTCAGGACCAGTATCTTTAACTGCAGCAGTCAGCCTACTTGTTTTGATTCATTAGAGAAAGGTTCTTTTACTCATCAAAAAACAGAAGAATTGACAGTATGTCCAGTGCTGTTCCTCGAAAGAACTGTGGGAGATTGCAATGAAATTCTGTAGTGGAAATATCTTTGGGTAGAGGATAGGCTGCTCTTAGCTTACAAAAAAAGGGTGGTGTGATAAATGGCAAGAGACTAGGGTTATATAACAAAGATGACTAGTAATTATCCAGCAGAACACATTATATTCAATGCCAAGTATTTCAGGAATGATGACATATCTCTTTACAGCAGGAAAGGATAGTTTGAAAGCTCATAGTATGAATTAATGTATTTCTTTGCTACAATATACAACCCAGGCTATAGAAGTTGACTTGATACAGACATTTTCTGCTAAATGGAGTATTAAAAGGATTCTGAAGTGTTTATAAAATAAAAAAGCAATACTCAAAATTTTGTCATAGTGGTTCAGAATATGATCCTTCAAAGACTCTAACAAAAACAAAGGCAGCAGATGCTGAGTCATCACCCATCTACTTCATAATACTAGCAGTAAAGGTCAAACAAGTAGAGCAATCCAAATACCACTGTGATGCCTTAAGTTTGTGGATGAATAGGTTCAGTGTCAATGGGGTGAAGAGATAAACTAATTTCTGCCTTAGCAACTAATTCAACACTTCAGTGATCCACCTTGTACTGCCTACTTTCTGCCAATGTTTTCACAAATAAAAGAGATCCTGACTGTAATAATGCTTTACATTAATAATGAATGTAGTGGTCGCTCATTTAAAAAAAAAAAATTACTTTCCAGGGTCTTTATTCAACCTTACTTATAGTCTCTGCTTCTATTCTTCTTTCTTAGTCTGGATCAGCTTCATTTTTCCCTACTCTCAGGTACACAAACATCTAGATGAACCTGCTGATATCTTTTAGTATAATGTGATTTAGTGCCTTTAAGGCATTAAAACACCAGATTTAAGAAAAACCCAGCAATATACACTTTGTTGACATTCAGCCTTTCTACATATGAATTTTGCAGGATTCTACTCTTTCTTTAGTAATTTGGAAGGGATAAAGTTTAATGCCTAAAATAAAGATATGCTAATTAGATTTCACAAGTCATACATAAAGGTTTCTTTTCAAGCAAAAGACACAGTTTGTCTTCTTGTTAGCACTTTATGGAGTCATTCTAACTTAGTGAAAGTACCTGTAAAGTACTACCAAAAATAGAGTTTCATACGAGTTTCAAATTTGCTAGCATTTTATAAACACTGTCCTGTTGAAAATGACTAAATGCCATTTGAAAAGCAGTGGAAAATCAGTCCAGAAATTAGACAGATGGCTGACTCACAGACCTAAGCTCCTGCATATATTTTACTTTCAGATAAGAAAACCTTTCACAGAAGTATCTATTCAAATGTCTTTTTCTCATAAAACTTTAAATAATTTTCTTCTCTTTTCAAAGGAAACAATGATTACTTTAGAAGAATGCTGAAGTAATATCTTTGTTATGAATATTGCTCATCTGGTTTTGAATATTTCTTGTCTTCTAAGAATGCATAAAGTTCTGATTTACTACATTGTCAATTAGGGATATTTTTAATTATCTTGCTGGATAGAAACCTAGAAGAACACTGATTACAATCCTTTTCTCTATTTGATGAATATTTGTGGAAGATTATTAAGCACATCAAAATTGGCAATTCTAACTCAGATGAAAACCAGAAGTAACATCACTAGACTTTGTTCATGCTGTTTATAAGATCTGTAACATAAAAGCACCATTATTTATGACTATTTAAAGTCAAGTTTCTAGAGCACTCTTATGACAAACATTTTGCTTTTACAGTCTTTTGGTGAATGAAGTAACATTCTTTTCTCTACCATTAGCTTGCTTTTTTAACTATTTGGTTACTTCCTGGTTTTATTGGCTATTTCAACTTTTATAACTTGCATGGTAAACAAGATCTTTTATTTTCTGTAATTCATTGCATAATTTGTTCGTGTTCTTAATCATAAAATATTTTTTTCCTTGCCTTAAGAACAAGGCTATTCAGAAAGTACAATTTCCATCATTACCTGAGCTTCTTCTTGCTGCTTCTTCAGTTGTTCCAGCATCTGCTGAAATTCTGCCTCCTTCTGCTCTGCTTCTTCCATTGTTGCTTGATTCTGTTCTTCATAGGCCATGGCGACCACAGCCAGGATCAGGTTTATCAGATAGAAAGAGCCCAGAAAAATCACCAGAACAAAAAATATCATGTATGTCTTCCCAGCAGCACGCAGTGTCTAGAGAGTAGAAAGCATGTCTATATATTATTCCACAATTTATCTTTTTCAGCTCATGCAAAAATAAGTCTACTTATATAATTTTGGATGTCACCAAGAGTTTACTATTTATGTCAAAATTATTTCTTACCAGCTGATAGAGGTTTTCCCAGAAGTCCTGAGTCATTAGCCGAAACAGTGACAAGAAAGCCCAGCTGAAGGTGTCAAAACTTGTGTAGCCATAGTTGGGGTTTCTGCCAGCTTTCACACATATATATCCTTCTGGGCATTGCCTATGTGAAAGTCAAACAGGAGGCACTTATTCCCTTTTATAAAATATGTATTATCTTTTGGAAAAATATGCATTATTTTTTCAACAGAAAATCCATAAAGTACAATTAAATTAATTTAGGAAAAACTTCCGAAGTATTGAACTAATTGCATAGTAAATGAAAGATATCCTTTTCATCCACTCACTGGTTGAAATGACCTAAATATTAAAATTCTCCTCAATTACATTTTTCAAATAGAATCTTTATTCCAAATAAATTATTTCCTGGCAGAAATAATTGCTAAAATGTTGTTAAGGTTACAGACAGATTAAACAATATTATTAGCTAAATCCAATTGTAATGTTAGAGATTTCCTACATAATGCTGATACATATATTTTTAGTAAACCTCTTCAGTGCTGCCAGTCAGGAATCCAAGTTCAGCTAACAATTCTAGGCTCATAATTTGGCACATGTAAATGACAGAATTTGCCAGAAGTGAAAGAGTTAGGCTTGAAAAAACAGATTCAATCTTGGACTATGAAGTCACTGCTGTGCTTTCTAAATAGTTTCCATGTTCTCTTTCTCACTTTTAACTTTTGTTTCCTCCTACTTTCTTCAATTATTAAATCATCAAAACAGACTTTAAAAACCCACAGATCTTACCAATAAAACCAACTTCATTTTCCAGTCAAGCAGCAAAAAGGCTGTTAATTAGTATTTTTTAACCCAGAGTGTAAAACATTTTGACTCCAGTAAGAGATTCTCACTTAGTTGCAAAATTCTGTAAGTTCTATAACCCTGCCAAATATGGAGTTCCAACTAGATCTCGTTACTTCTTTTTCTACAGAGCATAACAGAGAATTTTTGAAAGGGTCTTACCCTGCATCAGAGCTATTACCACAAAGTAGGGCATCTCTTTGTCCTTCCAAAATGTAAAAATGAGCTGTGTAGAAAGCATTAGAAAAATATATGAATAGATCAAATAAACCTGAAAGTGCTACAAAGTAAAATAAAAATAAACTATGTTAAATCTTGGGGGTTGCTATTGATCACTTTGTAGCTTGTTTAGAAACCCTTCTGGTTCTTGTATTTTTCATTGTATGTTTGATCTCTGTAAATCAGTGACTGTAAGCAGCTCTACATAAGGCAGAAATATAAACCCCTCAATGTTCTTTGTTTGGTCACAAATAATTACATATTTTAGCCACAAATATATTAAAATAGGTATATCAGACATTCTTACTTTCATCCTCAATGTAATCCTTCCAGTTAAATGTGCTCACTGTCATGTTAACCAATGTGCCGTTTTCATTCATTGTGCTGTTAAAGTAGGAAATAATGTTTATCTCAAAAGTAGAATTGTCTGGAGGCCACTGCAGGCATTTATTCCTCAGGTTGCCCATGAACAGCTGCAGCCCTATCAGTGCAAATACACTCAGACAAAACACAGTCAGGATCATCACATCTGAGAGCTTCTTCACAGACTGAATCAGGGCTCCTACAATTGTCTTCAGGCCTGCAAAGAGAAAAGATCCATAGAATTATCAAAGAGTATCTTTGCCCTTCCCATGTTATTAAGAGGCCATGCAGACACTTAAAAAGAAACTGTTTTTTTATTTCTCAAAAGGTAAAGCTTCATGAGCAGCCTCAGAGCTTGTGAAGATGAATGAAAGAAAAAGATTCCTTTTTATGAATATGCAATGTACATATATTCCAATAAATCAAACATATAATAGTCTCAAGCAGGAAACTTTATCAATCATGCTTTCATAGTACAGATTTGATTGCATTTCCTAATTTTTCGTTGCATTAAATATTCTGCCAATAATTCAGTTTCCAGTTAATTCTAAACATGACTCCACAACAGTGCAAAGCAGCATGAGATGGAATTGTTAGTAATTTTGAATGAAAAAAATCTTTTGCATTTGATAAATTTTCCTGTGCATCATTTATTTCTTCTTTGGTATCTTCTTTTGTTGATACTTGCATATTTTTAAGACTACTGTCAATTTTAAGAGATTAAAAAAAGGAAAAATTTCAAAACCAAGAAAGCCATAGCACTAAGCTTTTGTAATGTAGAGGCAATTTGTCACAATAAAATGCAGAAAAACCAAGCAAAATAACCCATAGGCCTCATATTTAATGTTTCATGCAAGACTCTGTTAAACTCAAAGGCTGATTTTGCAAAATAAAAGAAGCTAATGCTGAAAAGGCAAAGAATCATAAACTAGGTTAATGATCCATGCCTTTTTATTTCTTTTTTCTTTTCTTTTTTTTTTTTTGGCACTGTGAGCAGCAAACAGCAAGACTTATGCTCAAAGGAAGTGAATTCAATGGAATGAAAGTCAGCCTCGGTGTTTAACCTTGCTCTCACCTGGAATGACTGATATTGTTTTCAAAGCTCGGAGAACTCTGAATGTTCTCAACGCTGAGACATTGCCCAGGTCCACAAACTCTGTCACATATCTGTAATAGGGGAGTTCACACACAAACACAATGACAGCACACAAATAACAGTTGGAGATACGAGGGGCCTAACACCTTACACCAACTACTTCTTACCTGGAATTACAGAAATAGTTTTCAAAGCTCTCAATACTCTGAAAGTTCGAAGAGCTGAAACATTGCCTAGGTTTACAAATTCTGTTACATACCTGTAGGATTAAATCACAGTTATTCAGAATTGAGGCAGAGCTTATACTAATTATGTGGGTCTTCAAAACCTCTGTGGCAATACTAGCAATCATACTTCCAAATTTACCTGTCTCTTCAATACATTTCGCTTTAATAATTGTTTTCATCAATTTTGCTAAATGTCATTGAAGTGAAACTCACTGATTTGTATTTGAACATCTAGTTAAACTAATTAGCTTGTAATGGGACGGTAACATGAAGTCAAAGGGATGGCTTCATTGCTGGTGAGCAGAAAAATGTAGGACATGAAATTAGTGTCCCTCAGCAGTAATTACACCAGTGGCTGACACTCCATTTCGCCTTCTGCCATATTTTACTTTGAATACTAAAATACAGTGTCTAAACTTCAAAGGTTGCAAAACTTAAATATGTTTAAATAAATACATTTATTTAAAATAATATTTACTACTAATTTCATGCCCTAAAAGCTTAAAAAGATCTTGAACCACTTACGCCATTAAAATGACACTGAAGTCAAGCCAGTTCCATGGGTCTCGCAGAAAAGTAAAACCTTCTAAGCAGAAGCCCCTTGCAAGAATTTTGATAAGTGATTCAAAGGTATAAATTCCAGTGAAAGTGTACCTGAAAATTATCAGAGCAGAAATAATGGATTTTTGCATACTTACAGACAGTGCCAATCTTTAGCAAAGACAACTTAAAAGAGAAGAAAAAGTATTTAAAAGTGAAAGGAGTGAATTATGAACTTCACTTGCCCTAAATATTGTATTTGCTGTTCAGTCATTGTGGAAATTTGAATCTAATATATTTGCTACTCATTTTCTAAAAGGTTGATTTAATCTCAGTTCTTGTGCTTACAAATAATTTCTGACTCTAGCATTTATGGATATATTTCAGACTTTTGTATGTACATTCTTTGGCACTCACAGGGTTGCCTCTTTGCTTGCATTCGTAAATCAGGTATATGTCTAAATGTTACAAAAACTGAAGAATTTTTTTTTTATGACTAAATCAGAGAGTTTTGTAAAAATCAGTTCTGAATAATAACTATAGTAATGCCTGTATTACATGTTCATTTCATAAATCATCATCAAATATAAGAAAGCATGTTAGACTGTTATTCTGAAAGATGGGGAGCATGATTACCAGCTTACCTGGTGTGGGAACAACTGTTCATTTAACAACATATAATAGTCAGTTATAACCAGCATAATGCAGGCACTTCCTGAGACCCACATGGATCTCTGTGGACCTCCAGAATAAAGGAACTCTCCCTACAGACCCTACCTGCTCTTCCTTCAGACTCTCAGCAACTCTAACACGCCATCGTCACTGTTAACTGGGAATGGGTTGATGGTAGTTGTTTCTAAACAGGGTTCAGTGTAAGGTTCATTAATGCAGAGAAATAAATAAATAAAAAACAGTAATGGCTCTCTGAGAAAAGGAAGGAATGAAAGAAGCAACAAGTGATGAGAAGCAATTTTTTCATGAACAGTAGTATTTCAAATAAAAACAAAGGGCTTTGAGGAACATGACCTAATGGAAGGTGTCCCTGCATTCCAGGGGGTTGGAACTGGATGATCTCTAGGATCCCTTCCAACCCAAACCATTCTATGATTCTACTGTATTTCAGAGGAAAACATTTGTTAAATAATAAACATGCATTTATAACTGTGAACAAGAAAGAGAAATATTCCTTGTTTAGGTCAGCATTTTGTTACTCTTTCATAGGCAAGGCCCTTTCCTCAGCAATTTGAATTTCTTGTGGTTTGTGGGTTGTGTATCCTTGTTCTGGCAGGCACTTATGAGGTCAAATCAGTAAGGAATGATAAAAGGCCCACTGTGATGAGATCATGGATACTCAAGCAAGGTATGGCAACAATTTTACATGCACAATTTTATATGCACATCTGTAGCTCCTTGTCTGATTTACAGCTTAGAATATCCAAGGGCAAGAGCTCCTGTTTGTACTACACAGCAGAAGTTCAGATATTCCTCAGGCATAATTTTAACAAACATGATGTTACTCTTAAATCATATAAGTTATTCAGGAGAAAACAGGAACAATATTGAGGATCTCATGGAATCTGATTCTTCCTAACTCTGGACAAGTCCATTCTGGCATTCACATTTTTATAAATATTTCTTGTTTGGACTCACACACACACACACACAAAAAAAAAGACATAAAAATAAAGAAGTAAAAATGCTTAACTTACTCTACATTCTTTGTCCAGTCTGGAGGGTTACTCATGGTCATAAATACGCAGTTGGTCAAAATAGTGCACATGATAAGCATGCTGAATAATGTAGGTTATAGTTAAGGCACATAAGTAAAAATGTAGGACAGCTTTATAACACTGAAATAACTTTAAAATAATAAGTGTTTACAAATGTGTACAAATAACAACACTAATTAAAGCCTAAAACTAAAACTTTGCACATAATTTTAAGTATTTTAAATGGGGTGCCATCTGGCATATTATGGTGCACTTCTGAAAAAAATGCAATAGTTTTGTAACTATAGGAGGTTTAGGTTTTAAATTAAGTTTAAATATACCTTTAACTCTGTAAATCATAAAATGACTACCAAATGTAATTACTCTTTTGATACAGGTGGATCATTCTAAAATATTTTTAGTCAGAAGTTGGTTGCTTAGGCCTGAGTTTTTCTTTGAACATGATTGAAATATATTTGAAAATGCTCTCCTTTATCCCAAATCTTTTATAGGACACCTATCCCAATGCTGAAAACACAATGCTGAAAAAGCTGCTCTTTACCCATGCTCTTTTGTCCTTGCTAAGTGAGTCTAGTTCATGAATAGTACTACTGGTCTTGGTAAAAGTGTGACCTTAGATATGTTCAAGTGCAATGGTTTGTTACTAATGTGGCCTTAGCTGCAGGGCTTAGTATGGGATCAGGTCTCCTTTTAGATATAAAGCCTGATATTTAAACTCTGACAGATTTAGGTGGTTCAGTAGAGAATTCTCTCGGCAGGGATGAAGATCATACTGCAATTCACATGTGATATTGCTCTTTTTTTTAAGTGTGAGCAATGTATATTTATTTAGCATAGTTCACTCCCATGGACACAATTTGTATATCCACATGAAAAATATTAGTTCAGTCATGAAGTATTTTTAAATAGCAACATTTAAATCAACATTAAGACAAAAGGATATGAGTGTACCAAAATCTTGATAGCAATTTTTCTGATGGGATTAAAAGGAGTTAAAATATACAAGGCAGACGTGGCACTGAATCGGAAAATTGCTTTCCCCTTATTCAATACTATGAAAGTCTGCAAAAAAGAAATACAAAATTAAAACAAAGTGTTGACTACTATATAAATATATCTTCACCTCCTACTAAAAGTTTCCATTCTCCATCTAAAAGTAAAAGGTACAAGTCCCAGTCTACCTTTGGTAGGAAAATAACTGATTTCTATTTATACAATGGAGTAAGCCTGTTCTCCAATTTGCAAAATTTGCCAGCATGTGAAATGAATTATGATTTAATTAAAATTGGTTGGGATTACAAAAAACAATGACAGTTTATCAATAAAAGCAAGATGGAGGATTTTGCCACTAAAATGTTTCAATTTTATTTCTTATGAAGTCTTTGATTAAAGTGAGAGCTTCAAATTTATCAAATAAATTCCACCTTGTAAGCAAACACAAACAAAACCAAAATAGCAAAAGGACAATTCTAAATGCCAGTTTGTATTTGGAACTTGACAGAATTATATGCACACATATCTAGTGACAAGGAGAAATTGTCATTACGAAACCAACCACAATTTAAAAACAATTTTCCTTTCATTTTCTATTTTAAATACTACCAATATCAATTATATGCATCTTCTAAAACATGTATCTGTGAAAAATTTAAAATTATTAATATATTGCCAGCTAACATAGTTCTGAGCAATGTGAGAAAAACATCAGAATTTGGCATCCTATCACAACAAATATTAAAAAAAAATGCTGGTTTTCTTGTTAACAATGTGCTCTTACTTTTCCTATACGTAAGCAGAAAATCTAGCTAGTGATTATCTTTTAAAATTTGGTCCGATAAACCTATGGTTTGTGTTCAGTTTATTTTGTTTCTGTGGGCAGTCATTGCCTAAGTGCATTTGTCTGTGAATGAGGTTTACTTGCATTTTTGGTGCTGCTTGAAATTTCTTCAGGACATAACTATTCTTCATTCCTTTCGCTCTTTGTCAGTGGTAATGGCTCTGCTTTGTGTTAAGATAATAGAGTCTTTGTTACACTCTCAGCAGAGCTATATGGTATCACTGTTCTCCATGTTGATTTCCCATTCTCTGTAAAAACTTGGCTGTGATCAGGAAACTTCGGCCCTCTCTGTGGCCTTTACTGCCTATTTGGACAGTCATCTCGGGCAAGGAAAGCAAACCTCTCCAAGGTGGGAAAGAAAATAGGTGAAGGAGCATTGCTGGTGCCTGTTCAAAGAGTAACATCAAGCTAACACCGAGGGTGGCAGAGAATGGACACACACTCCTTGGCATTTCTCCCTGCCCTAGAGTCCTTCACCCAGCTGGAAATGCTAAAAAGATGTTGCCTGTCCCAAGGTCACTGCTGCAGCTGAGCCTGAAGACAGACTAAATTCACATATTATTTCCTCTGCACTGACAAGTCAATGATTAAGGGTAGTTGCTACTATACACCAGAGGAGGGATGATTAACTCTAGTCCATGATTTAAGATGTCCATTTGTTTTCTGTTGAGCATAATTATACTGCTAGGTAATACAAACACAGATGTCACCTGTGACTAAGGATCCTACAGTTTACTAATTGCTCTCATATACGAAGAAATGCATCATTAGTGTGAGCTTTTACACTTTTGTTCTAAAAAATCTGACTACTTTTCTGATCAATGGAGGTTAGAAATGATACTTCAGAACTTCTCAGGCTTTCTGAAACCTCACTTGCACAGACAACTTTATCCCTGAACTTATTTATGCAACTTTATTCCTGAAGTTTTTCAGCTAATCCAGAAAAGGGCTTAATATTGGCAATTATATTGTAAGTAAGAATTTGCATGGAACTGTTGTTATAACTCAAACTATATAAATTTAAATAACCCTTGGAAATGCTACTTCTTTGAGCTTTAATTTCTTTACCTTTCCTTAATAATATATATACTTGTATTATCTACAGCATTGCTTATTTAACTTTGGCCACTGATAGGTTATGCAATTATATACAGATTCTGCTTTATTTTCTGTTCTCATTACTGAGGTCATAATTTTAAAATCTGTTTAACAAACCAAAGGCAAACACAAATTTAGCCACAAAAGTGAGAGTATTATTTGCATGATTTTTTTCCTAGCAAACAAAGTTTCTTTGGAGTTTAAAGTATTTTATGCTGTGATTTTTTTAATAATGGCTCAACATCAAGTTTCTGATCTTGAATGCTTCAAGCTGTCAACAGAGCAACTGTGTCTAGTTCTTTCTCTGTTTCAGAGAGATGGGAAAAGTATGGGACAATCCCAAGATTGTCCTCCATAAAACACCTTCTGCATTTTTTAATTTAGGGGTGTTATCCACCTCTTTATCTTCCTTCTCTCTCCTTACCCACAACACTTTGAGATCTATCAGAAACTGAGAGAACATCTTGATGCTGCTAAAGGAGCACCCAGAAATACAAGAATATAGAGGAAAACTGGCTCTTACTGTCACCTGTACTTTCATGAATCAGTGCAGGACCTAAGGTACTTTTACCTGTTCCCAGGTCGAAAAATTTCAGACCCTGGAGGATTTTAAATCAGTCTACAACTAATCCCAGTTATGGAAATATACTTGTTTTTCCTTGTCTTTCTCTTAATTCAAATGACACCAGTCTGCTTCCAATCATATGCATCATTGCTACAAGACATAAACCCATACACTCTACTGAAGATCCTGACTTCTAAAAAGTCAAAATTTTTACTTGAATGGATCTGTTTGCACTGCCTTTTCTGCCTCCAAGTCCCTGACTTGGGGATCATGTGAAAAGGAGGACTGTGTATGACTGTGAAAATTGGAAGGGAAAATACACCTCTTCTAGGAGTCTGCATTCTTCATGGAGCACAACTTTGCTGCTAATGGTCCCATTACAGCCCCAGTTATGTAACTTAGATACATTACTTTTATTCCATAACTCTTTACTCTGGTCTTTCTGTATGAAAACTCTTCAGAACACCAAAAATGTCTTTTTCCAATTCCTTCCTCAAAAAAAAAGCTTTTCTATGGTGTGCCAGAGACTTCTAATTGACAGCTCTGCAGTAGAGATCTATCATAACAAACCCAAGCACCTCCAGCAATAGTTTGCTTTGTGGTAGTTTCACATGAGCCAACATTTATGGAGTCTCTATATGCTACATATATAAAGATACATGTATTTCATATGCATGTTTGCATATGTTATATAGCTATACAGAAACAAAGAATATGGTTACATTCCTCTATTTCACTCACTTGAGTGGATGCTACCTTGTTATCTACAACTATTTCCATTGCAAAACCATGCTTGGAATGTCTCTTTTGTCACATCCAGTCTTCCTATTGTATTGAAATCAAGAAAATTCATTCTGTGCTCAAGTTCAGGCAAGATCAAGGAAGAAGCATCTTCCTTAAAATGAAGTAAATAGCAAGTAACAGAATTGAAGCAGTCAAAACATGGAAGAGCATAAATCAGTTCTGTTAATAAAAGGATGATTCTGGATATTTAGCAGATTGATAGTTCTAAAAATCACATTTTGTGATTAAGCTTTTCTAGTGTATAAAATTATATTCTATTTCATGGAAAACATAATTCACTCACTTTTTTATTGATATAATATGGGTCCAGGTCTTCCAAAGGTTCAGATACCATTCCTGGAGGTATGTCACCATAAATAAATGGCAGTGTCTTTCCTGCCTCCAAGTCACTATTTGGTTTTGGACCATTTTCATCATCATCATCTGTATGGTCTTGCTTGGGCTTTTTAGCTTTTTCTTCTGCAGAACGCTTTTCAATAGCTGCGAGAGAATCTCTAGTAAAATAGCGGAAGCTTTCAGGTCCAGGTGGTACCAGCAGTGCCTGTGCCATGTTTTCATCCTGCAAATTTAATTACTTTTAGCTTCTTGCATAAGAATGACCTACAAAAGAAAATTAAATAATTTAGGCAAGCTAGATTGTACCAATAGGAAAAACCCAAACATTTGGTCAGAAACTCTTTCCAGGCTTAAATAGAAATAGAAGCAGAATATTTCAAGGCTGAATGGCAGTTAAAAGCAACTGTTGAGAATTTATTTAGATATTTTATAAATTATTTTTCAGCTTTTTCCTGCTGATCCAGAAAAAGACACTATTTCTGCCCACAGATACTGCTTTGCCTGTGTCCTTGGACACTCCCAGTTAGAGCAAATTGCTGATACAAGTGTTTTAAGAGCTTTTTTTTTTTTGCCTTTTTTTTTTTTTTTTTTTTTTTTGCCTTTTGCCTTTTGCCTTTTGCCTTTTGCCTTTTTTTTTTTAATCAGCAAGTATAAATGCATATTCTGTGAGGTACTCTTGAAAATTGTAAACCTATATTCTACTACTTAATAGATTTTATCTTTCAGTATTTTTTCAAGCATCAGTAATACAAATTTCCAAACATCAATTCCTTCATTTAACTAAGAGATTTTGCATGACTGGTACTGTTTAAATGACAGCAAATCAATTATGGGAGGAAAAAGCATAATTCTTTCTTACTGACACTTAACTATGGTGAAGGCTAATATTAGATGCCAGAGCAACTTAGGTTGTGTTTATTGACCATTAATTGTGAATCAAAACCACAGGCCTTTTAGGTAAAAGGAAACAGCATGGACAATCAAAGCTATGTGGGAAAAGATGCTGCTTCTGATTCTTTGCAAGGAAAGTGTCACAGTATTATTTCAGACTGAAACTAGCCTGAAACCTAAGACTCTGGTTCCCTGTGAATGTCTTTAATACCAGTGGTGGGTAACGTTGCTTTTTCCTGCTCTCTGCATTGAACTCTCTACTGTACAGCAGGTCTCTTTATGAAGTCCTGCAGTGCATCAGCTGAAAGCAGTGTTATTTTTCTCTCTTCCAAGTCCTTCTGCAGCAGGATCAGTTATTTAAAGTGATGTACTGTACAGCAGAGTTGAGAGCTTTGAATAGCTGGAGGGAGAGAATGGCAAAATGAAGGCAGATATGGTTAAAGAGTGCTGCCACCAGAGAAGAAATTAAAGCCTTACTTGGTGTCTACTTTGCAAGAGTTTATTGTATTATGTTGTAAAAATTTTAATTGTGCGAACCAATTTTAAGAGTGACTTTCAATGCTTAACTAATGAGTTTTAATTATGTTTTCTTACATGAAGCTATGTAACCTTTGCTACAGTACTTCATGAATGTGCAACATCTGTATCCTGGAGATGCCACATCTAAATTTGAGACATAACATTTTGTTCATTTGCACTCATTCCATAGGTGTTCTCCTAAAGCTTCTTGCCTGTCCGAGGCAGTTTGTAGAAATTCACACACATACAGACACAGAAAGTGGTAGTACTTCGTGTGTAGTATCTTATGAAATAAGATATGTGAAGGCAGAAGGGGATGTTAAAAAGGGCTTGAAAAACCTAGAGTAAGAAACTGGAGGAAAGAAATGAAACAGCATACTCCTAAATCCAAATTACCAATCCAATGACATGGTAAGGACTCATGTTCCTGTGCCATCTCAAGTCTTTTTCTCTGGAGTGGGTTCACAGCACAGCATCCGTGGGTATGAGCAGCACTGAGGTCACTGAAATAATTTAGTCACTAGATTATGGCACCAAGCAGATAAGTAACACAAGACCAGAACCCAGATACCTGACCATAAATTCAGAATTAAAATACTTTAGACCTGAAGAAGAAAATTTCTCTCAAGGAAGGTCCTGGAGAACTTTGAGTTAATGTAATGTGCAGAATGACAGAGACCTTGGAGTGGCTGGAGATACAGATGCAGTATAAAAGGAAAAATAAATTATAAAGCCAGCCAGAGTCTCCAGCAGGCAACCTTATCACAGGCTTCTGTGTTGAAATTTCTGCTACTAATTATTTCTTTGTACAAGATGGATGCCTTTGCTAATCCCTTTTTTTAATTAACATAACTCCCAATTATAGGGATCCTAAACTCAAACTTGTCCCTTCTTTTTAGAATTAAAAGCACACTCATTTTCTGGATACAGTCCTTTGATTACTACTTTTGCTCATGCAGGATTAATGAACTAAGAAGATGTCTCAGGTTTCTCTTTGGTCTTTCTGAAAAATTCATTTCTTTATTCCTCATTTTACAGGTCTCTGATTCAACTTGTCACCCTGGGTGCCATTACTGTGAAACCAGACTCAAAAGATGCATCCAAATCAAGTAATCAGTGTTTCTGTCTCATCTTTATAGTTCTGTGCATTTGTTTAGGCTGCTTTTCCTCCATTAACAGTTACAGCTATGAATGCTGTAACAAAATGCATTGTCCTCACTTAAAAGACGTGTATTTGTAATGCTAGAAATCCATAAAGGAGCCACTGACTGACTGGGGAAAGTACTGGTAGACTTAGGGATTCACTGTGTTTCTCAGGGAAAAAAACATGCCCTAAAAAAGTTTTCCTGACGAGTTGAAAACATTACTTGAGACCTGCCTCCACTACTGTCTAGTGCAATTATATCTTTTCTTTGCTGCTGCTATTACACAAGAAGGTTTTTCCTATACTAAATATGCCCCAAGCATTCTCGTTTAGATTACAAAGCTTAACAGAACAACACAAAAATATGTATCTGATTACTGTTACTATACATACATTAATTAAGAGAACAATAAAACAATGAAAAGTTGTGCTGTTGCCTGTACTGAGCCCTGAACAAGCTCTCAGCAATCTTTGAATCATGAACTGCTCTTTTGTTACTGATAGCTTCCCTCTCCTTCCTTCACTGGTTTTAAAATTGCTTGTTATCTGGTAACTGAACTTCCAGGATACAAATTATATCAGGCAGAATTCAGATATTCTGTACAGCTAATAATTCAGAATAACTGTCATTAAAAAACAATCTTTAAAGAAAGAGTCTCAAAACTACATGTGGTCCAGGCCCCTCAGTACCTTCTGCTGCTCAGCAAAGAGCGTTTCAAGTATTTGGAATACAATATATAATCATATATGTAATGCTTAATATTTTAATGCATTTCATTAGAAAAATGAAGTTCCCATTTATTATAGACATGCTTTTGCCATTTTGTTGAAATTGACCATTGCATTCTATAAGTCCTTCTCCAGATTTCCTTCAGTCCCTACCTTTAAATAATGAGACTGAGCAATAACTAGTATCTATATGTTTTTAACTATACATATTTCAACTAGTTATATTATGTCCACAGATAACTTGTTAAATTTTATGTTAATATAATTATCTTCTCATCATTTACAGAAGTTGAGTCAGAAAGTAAGTAAAATATCTTTGCTAACAATGTCAAATTAATTTTTCTGTGTCTCTGAAAAAGCCAGAAGAAGTAGCCTGAAGGTATCTATTTTTATGATATCTTAAATAGGACAAATGGTAAAAGTGAAAGTACCAATATAAGTACCAGGTATTAATGATTGTTTATTAAAATCTTCAGGTTATCTAACAGGTTATCTGCATTTTGCATGAAACTGCATACGCCCTCTTCCAAATTTTCAAGGGGGAGAAATAGCAAACCTTGCTGGGTTTTTTCCCCTTTAAAGTACTGCCTGCTAAAATATTGAAAAAGCTGACTACTGAGATTTTCATTCCATTAAAACTGAAACAGTTGATTAGAGTTGGAGTAAGTGCAAGGATAGCAAATGGAATCTGTAAAACGACCAGCTATCCTCATTTTTGTATGCTAGTCTTTTATTTGAGAAGCTGTAATTTGGAACTAGTGTCTTCCCCTGTGCCAAGCCCTGCAACAACCTCTCAGATGCTAAAGCCTGGATTAAAAATTTTCTTCCAAATCACTAGTGTTAATGAGACCAGCTGTCTCAATGGAAGTAAAGCTATTTGTCCAAATCAAAGGGGTGGGTCTCCCACAGTAGGATGGACAGAAACCAGTGGCACCACCTCAGCATCAGCTAGACGCTAAACTTTCTGCAGTTCAGAAATAAAACGTGTAGCTCTTGTGTACCGATATCAGAACACCTCAACTCAAGCTCTTACTGTCCTGAGGAGGAAAGAGATACCAGAGAGCATATGCTGGGACACTGAAAAAATGAGTTCATATTAGCTCCCTCTCTTAGTATATTTGGGAAGTTGCTTTGCAAAATTCAGGTATTGGTTTTCTGGAAGTAAAGATAAATTACATTTAAGTAACTGGGCTCTAATCAAATTTAAAATCAGAAAATTCTGCCTTCAATTTGTTCTAGAAAAAAAAGGATAGGTAAATACTAGTTTCTTGTGAAGAAAAACTAAAATTAAGTCCCTTTATTGATATTTCTCATGGGTTTTGTGCACAGAGAATAATTTCATGAAGAAAAATGTGGTCTGAAATATTTTTTTAAAGTTACAGATCATTATGTTTTCATAATTGACATTTACCATTGTTTACCATTTATCCTGGCATATTTACTCTATTTTTTACTGCTTTAAAATATTCTAGTAAAAAAATGGAATTACAAAAAGATCAAAAGAGACTCAAAATGTCACTGCTGTAGTTCACAGTGGTAAATGCAATGCAATGCAGATTTCTGTGAGATATCTAAAGAGACATTCAGTTAAAATTATCCATGGGTCCTAAGGCAAGGAATACATGAAAGTTGGTTTCATAAAAATAGGTATTTCAGGGAAAGGAGTGATTTCCTCAAAGGTGAAAACAGCCTCCAGAACTTAGCACTTGGTCAGAACCTACCTCTTTAATCTGTAATCTAGTAATTTAAACTTTGGCAATTTTCCTCCCTGACTAATAAATAGGATTTATTTTCCTTTTTTCCATTAAGTTCAACATTTCCTATTAATTCATTGTGTTATTTTTTAGATTATAATTTATCTGTATCAATTACTGCATTTGTATTTTGTATTTTTGTCTGTATTTGTACAGTCACCCTCAGTAGCCTATAGGCATTAGTGTTACGTAACGATTCAAAATAAAAGTAATGAAAATAATTAATGTTTATTAATAAAATTAATAAATCCCAAAAGACAAAAATACTTGTTATGAGAATATGAAATCAATTAATAAGGTATGCCACAGAAATAATATTCCTTAATAAAAACTTGCTTTAAAATTATTTAGAATGGGGTGATTTAAAATAAGTGCCTGAATGTGAACTGGTAGTTCACATTGGCTGAAACCTGGCCAAAGAATAGTAAATGCAGTAAAAGCTTCAGGTGCTTCAGGGGTATTACATGCAATTTTATTTCATGTTCTCAGTAATGACTTGAAATTAGGTGTGAAAGTACATTAACTAAACCTTAAGAACCCCAACCTCAGCAGAAGAAAATACTGTAAGGCTTTGGAAATCTGTGTAGGATATATTTCATCAGGTTCAGTCTGATTGGTGAAAGACTAGGCAGATGGGAAAACACTCAAAACAGATTGGATTACAGACTGGAAGCAATTTCAGACCTGTCTGAAAGATCCAGAAGCTTCTTCTTGGGAAAATACTGTTGGACACTACTCCCTCTCACCAGATGATAGCCTTTCCCCACTTATTTGTCTGTCTGTGCCCATTGCCATTCTAGTCACCTCTTTCCTTCCTTCCTTCAGCCTCTCTCCAAAATTTGCTTTCAAACTAATTTGTTCCTATTTCTTATCTTGGTTCTTAGTAATCAAAAATTGATAGAATATGTAAAGGGATAAACCTGAAATCCTCAGACATCTACCTGCAAGTTGTACAACTCCCAAAATTAATTATCTGACCCATTTATCTTACAGATAAAATTGACCAAGACCTCTAGGAATTCTTTAAAAGTAAGAGCGCCTTGTATTTTCTTTAAAACCATGAGTTGCCTCTGAGAATGTGGGAAAAGAGATCAAATGTCAATACTTGAAGTATTGGAGAAACCTGAAGAAGGACAAATGAAAACCTTATGCAATTTCAGAGGAAGGGTCTCTTTCTTAGACTCTCAGCCTAACTGGAATACTGTACTCTAATCAACATTTTGCAAATACTTTCCAACATTAGAGATCCTTACACTCTAAAGAAAAATAGCTACAATATATGTAACACAAATTTCTACAGCTAGACCTCATAAAGATGTTAATTTAATTTTTCCACTGGTATTTTAGTGAAGATATGTAGCAGAATATCAACTAGCCATCACTTGCAGTGAAACATGATTTCTGGCTGAGAAGAAAAGACAGTCTTACCTTTATTTTTCTAAGAAATGCCAAATCTCAGAATTTAACCTCTGCATCTTTTGCTAATGTGAAAAGAAAAAGGCTGCATTTCTAGCAGAAAATGAATTGGTAAGAAAGGCTTCTCCTTGGGACCTGAAGCTTCTTCAAGACTGTGGTTCCTTCAGAACTCTCTCATTTTTTGTTCCTGTGTCCAAAGCTTCTCAAAAATTATTGCAGTAGACAAGGGTCGGTCTACATGTTCACACAGACATATTTTTCTAACCTAAGAGCACCAAGAAGTAAGAAAAAACAGGATTGAAAATTACTTATTTTACAAAACCTAATACAGAACAAAAGTACATTTAAAAATATTTTTAAGTCTGTATTTCAAAGACTCCACCTCATCTTTAACCTGCATATTTTCACTAAAAGAGAAAAATGGGTCTTGTTGGAATTACTGTATCACTAGTACAGCCTTTGATAGACATGGGGTAAGACATGGTAGACAGTTGTTCCCAGACTAACCAGGAGTGTTCTCACCTGTCATTTGGGGAACTGAACAGTGTATCATTACTCAGTGATTTTACTGTCCTTAAGCAGGCATGGAAGTTAATTAACACTATATTTGCTTGAACATGTGGGTACTTCAAGTTATCTATCATAGAGATTGTTGGTATGAATGCTTTTCTTTGTGCAACAAAGTTTTTCTTCCCTGCCAAGTAATATAATATCAGAAAAATGCAGCATCTTCAGGTTCTTCAGTGTAAATTACTTGCATCATTACAAGAGCTGGCCAAAGGTTGGCCATGTCTTCCTCAGTCTTTAATAACCTGGGTATCCAGTTCATTAAATAGTCTACTTACATCTTGCACATAGTCTTCAGCCACTGAGATTCAGATGAGCTGTCTTTGAGACATTTATTCTCTTTTGGATATCTCATCTAGATGTATTTCTGGGTTGTTTTGTTTTAGTTTTGGTTTTTTGGTTTTTTTGGGGTTTTATTACTATTTTATGTTGTTATTTTGCTTTTACTCCTAGAGAAGAAAAGAAGAAGACATGTCTCTCTTTTAGGTCTCTGCTCTTGCCAAAGCAGCTCTTAATAATACTTTTCTCCAAATACAGTGAGAATGAACAGCCACTGTAGAAACTCTGTAGATAAAATAAAGAAAATCTGAGTAGACACAGATCAGGTCAGAGAGAACACAAAAGGTGGGAAAACAAAAAGTGAAAGCTCTCTTTTAGACCACTGCTTACTCTTAAAGACAGAGGATCTCCAAGTACAGAGAAAAGTACAGAGAAAATGTTTCAAAAACTAACCTAAAATTTGTCTAGTACTATTTCCTATCAATCTAGAATTGCATTTTCCAAAATATACAATAAGTGGTAACATAATTAAAGCTTTCATTGTTTAATAATGTACATCCCAATGATGGCTAAGAGCAAATTCTTTCAATGCCTTGGTCATTTTTAGTAAAGCACTGATTCAGCACACTTTGCTGTGGTGAGTCACTACTGGAGAGGCTCCACTGAAGACATCTAAAAGCTGTATCTCCAGTACTGACCTCAGGGAATCATGACTGTGCCACCATTGATACTTATCCACCAATGCATATTTTACACTGAATGCAGCTTTCCCTGGGGGTACAGACAGGACTTCCCCACCCCTTTGACTATTGGATGCATCTGGATTCTGCCTCTCAAGCAGCACTGTGGCTGAAATTTGATCTCATGGTCAGATACAGCAAAATGTTTTGTATCACAAGTTGCGAAATAATATGAAAGGGATTCTAGAGGTTCCTAATAAAAGAACAATCACTAACACTAAACATTTATATGACATTTATTTTCAAAAAAGGAAGTATTACTTCTCTCCAGTTGTGAAATATCTGCTAATTTGCAAAATGTTGAGGAATTCATTTTTAATGTGAGAATTACTAATAACACTAGAAGAGCAGATAATTTCAACAAATCTGTATTTTGAATTAAATCACAAGGCAGAGAACCCTTTTTCACATGTAACCCAAACCTTTTCTCTACCTCTGTGCATCATGGTAGTATAAGTGGTAGTTACAGCAAAACTTGAAGGAAGCAGGCTGGCTGAACTGTGTGTCCTTTGTCCTGAATTAATAGTAGCCCTAGGCCATATCAGTGTAATTTCATTACAGGATTTCAACCAATATCTCATCTCATATAGTTTTTAACATATTTTTTCTGTATAATTTACAATAAACTAAAAAACAACAACAAGCAACCAAGCAAACAAATAAAGAAATTCTACCCCAAACAAACCCCCCTCAAGCAAACACAAACAAACAAACAAGCAAACAAACACATCTAGGATTTTTTCCTTGATCTAATGTCTTTGGTTCTCACTCCAATACCAGAAATTTTCATGGATGGATCCAGATTACACAGTTTTACTGTAGCTGAAAGTGATGATAGAAAATTATTTTGGCTGATAATTTGTTGACCAAAATATTTTTATCTAGAGTAGTTTATATTAATTAATCTCCCAAGAATGAATCATAGGTAAAATGTTAGGCCTAGTCAGAGGTGAATCTTGATGGACAGATTACACAGACTCTTTCATGCAGGGCTCTTTCCTCAAATCTTCTGCATACATGGCATGAGCATTTAATCTATAACTGGTTAGAATATGTTTCAAATTCTGAGACATATTCTAGATATCCTGAGATATTGCTTCAAAGAATGCTTCAAACTATATCCTAATGCTCTTTAGCTCCCGTTCAATGTAAAAATAAACTGGAAAAGAAAGAAATGGGATTATTCAAAATGAGATTTTCTTATAAAGACCATTATTGGACAATATGCCAGTGATGGCGCCATCTAAGTGAAATTTCAAGTGAGAGGCAAATGCAATGAACAGAAATTGTGGGCAGCTGTATGGATATTTGGTGTTAAGCAATTATAAAAGTGTTAACCTGGTTCTAGATTAACAAGAAACAGAGTTATCCACAAAATTATTTGTCGAAATTCAACTAATTCCTAAGACTTGGTGTATTCAAAATTTAAATGTGCTGACAAGTGAAACACTGGTACATACAACAGTATCCACAGGAAAGGTGTTAAAGAAGTTAGAATAAAACATCAGTCAGCAATATCTAAATACATCACAATATTAATTTTTCTGTATAAAAGAAATAGAAAGCTCTGTTTGTAAAGTAATACTCTTTTCTAAATTTTTATAAGGAAACTTACGAAAATGCACTTGCAACAGAAAACATTGTTCATGATTTTAAGAAAAATGAAACAAAATAAACTTGGAAAATTAATTAAATCATTAAGAACCATGCAGCTGAAACACTTACTTTCCTAGTCTTACTATGCCGCAGAAACTAGTCAATACAAAATATGAAAGAACTAACTTTGTATAACACAAGATTAATGGACTGTATTTGGAATTTGACAGTTGTCTAGGAAACCAAAGCAGAAAAATTGGAACTTCTGTTTGAGAGGCTTACACAGAGCCCTTGGCTGAATGTGATCGTTACTACACAAGGAAGAAAATGCACATGAAGTCAACATGAAAATAGAGTGCTTTATAGCCAAGGTTTTACACAGCATATGAAAAATGTGCATGGATTTCTCCAAAGCATTTATTCAGGTGTCATGGAACATGTCTAATAAAACATAATCAAGCCTTCATTCTGGATGTTTTCCAAATGGAGTATGGAAGTATGACTTAGATCTAGTCTCTACCTGCATGTAATAAATCCAAAGGTGCAAAGACTGTAAGTTACAACTTCTACCACCTCTCTAAAAGTTATCTCTTATAATGTTGAAATTTCAGTATATTAACAAAAAACTGTACTAATTAGAGGCCTATAGCATTAAGTGATATATGCTATGGAATGATAACTAGTGCTGTAGCAGCTACTAGATTCTAGTATTCTACCTATTACAATACTAACTAAAGTAAATTGATATGTAGGAAACACATGGCAAGTAACTTAAACTGTTGTTAGCAAAATCCTTTCAGGAAGACTCCTTTTATGATCAGTTACAGCTTCACTCAGTAGGTAAGAAATTCCTTCATAATACAGGTTGAATTTTATTTATATTGGCTTTGGTCAGAACTTCTGTCTCAGGTCAGATTTCTTCATGCGAGCATTTTGGCTTTAAATATTAGTGACAGGCTTTTCTTTAGACATTTCATTTAAATGACAGTAAACATTAGGATTGCCCTCCTTCAGTTCAATCTGACCTTGGACTCTTGGGCCCTTTTGAAATTGCCTACTTATTTCTGTCATCAAGTTTACACCACTGAGACATAAAAATAACATTAATGATTGCCTTTCTAACTATAAGGCCTAGTATTTTGCTTTCACCTGTCATAAAGAAGTTTTGAAAATTATTGGGCTATAAATAAGAATAAATTTAAGGAAAACTTTTAAAAAATATTCAAAGCTGTTTGTGATGCGGGGAATTTATTTTGCTCCTTGGTAAGGTGCAAGAATGTAACTTAGGTGTATACCTTCACTCATCATTTAAAATGCCCTCTATGTAACATAAAATTATCACACAACTTACATTTAGAGCATTATTTTTCTCTAAAGAGTGCTTTTAAATGGAAAATACACTCAAATATCTGCTGAAAATAAGAATAATTTTCTCTCTATCCCTGAGTATCACTGTGGAGTTAGTTTAACTTTGCTAAAATACATAGCGATGCTTCATTCCTATGACTTATCCTAATTTTGTAGTCTCCCAGTTTTATCCTTGCTATTTAACCACAGCACAAGAACATATACATTCAAAAGTAAATGTTCTTGATAGCAATAACTGTGGAGAAATTTCTGTGTTCAAGGAAATCAAGTTGGTATCAGGTTAATTGCATCTGAGAAGAAAAAATCCTGCATTTTTAGGTGGGACACAGACGAATTCACATTCAGGTTTCCATGTATATTTCAAATATTAATAAACAGGGATAAAAATATTCTTGTATCAGAGTCTTGATACAGTTACACAGTTTTCTTCTGTGACTGGCTTTTGAGAAAGCAATGAAGGTTGTTTGTTAAGAAAGCACATTCTTTTAACATCTGAAAACTTTGTTTGGGCATATTTAAAACTGAACTTAGAAATTTAGGTTCCTATGAGTACATTTTTAACCAACACAAATTTGGAATTCCTCAGCGTGTCCAAACATTAAAAGATAGTACAATAATGCCTAAGAAAGGACAGAGTTTTCAGGATATGCAAACCTAAACAGGCAAGAAATTGGAACATGTGGGTCTGAATTCAGGCTACATGGACTCAGAAAATTTCTGCTTCTATTCCAGGACTACCAGGCAGTGAAAGGACATAATTTATGAGATATGGTGACAGACTTTTCCTCAATTAATACAGTATCCAGGCCACATAGTGCTATGTTGCCCTACATAAAAGGAATATTTTTCCTGTGAACATTTCATTTCCTTGTTTACTTCTTCATCTGCATTTCTGTAGTGATTTTGAATACAAACTTGTAACTTCCTAGAATCCTATATAATCATACATAATAATATTTTATGCTTAAGCAGATAAAGGAAGTTTCTTGCTTCACATTGTTCTTAAAATAAATTATGCTAAAAGACCATGAACATGGTCTTTAAAATTTAAAATTAAAATGAGCAACATCTGATTTAATAATAAGGAATGTAGAAATGGAAATTGTCTGCAACGTATACTTATCCCAAGATCTTCCTGTTGTGTGGTTATAATGGGTATGTATGGTAAGGGGGATCACAGAACCAGTAGTGCTGATGCTCATCCCAGCCATTTTCCTTACTGGAATCTGTGATATCCTCTCAGATTTTCCAGTGTACCTCATTCAGATCTTGTATAGAAGTGTGAGGATGTGCCTGATCCATCTCACAGACAGGGGGTCAGCTGTATGTGCTCTTCAGCTGATGTACACACATGCAGTAACTTCAGCACCTGTGAAACAGCAGCTTTGCTGAGCAAGTACAACATGCATGCAATTGATATATCTGACCTGTGCCAGACCCATGCATATGGACTATAACACTCAATATATGCGTATTCAAAATGTGATTTGATAAAGGTATATGACATCCAGAAGGTTGACCCAAAGAAGTAGCAGGAAAAACAATTCCAGTTTGGAAAAGAGACCTGTGCACATGGTAGGGCCATGATTACACTTACCTATGTAAAACTGCTCAGTCAAAAAAAGATCAATAGCAATAAAGAATTATTAACTAGGCAAATAATTAATCTGATCATAAATAAGCTTTTCCTTAAGCTTTTACATGTGAAAAACTCTTATAAACTCTTTAATTAAATATTAACTCTTTTAGTTGCATTGTTCACTGTAAAACATATTCTGTGATCTGTCTTAATTGATAGAGTAAGTGAACAGCAATTTTTCATAAGAAGACGTTACCAAGACTGGGGACCACATTACAGTTCAGCAAAAATTTGAAATCACCATTTTGGAGTAGACTATCTGGTACATTTTGTTTGAGATTTGGACCTTAGGCAGGTTTTTTTTGCTGTTGTTAGTTGGCTTGTTGTGTTTGTTTGTTTGTATTTCTTCTGTGAAGAAATAATTTGGGGTTGCATAATGAAAAAAATGAGAAACTGGATACTTTTGTGACCTCTAATTTAACTTGCTTACTCCTGTTTAGGATTACAGTAGTAGTACACACACACTATGGTTACTCAAGAGCATATGCTGTAGCTACTCTATATTTATATTTTCAAGTATCACAGTCCCTGCCTGAGCTGCTCTTATCCCTATTCCCTCTGCTTTACCTCATGATAAGGCAAGGAAAGTCAAGCAACAACACTATCACAGTAATATACTGGAGATTCCAGCTGTTCATAAAGAAAATTTTGATGAAAGCAAATGAACAGTTTGTATGATGCCAGCTCCGTATCAAGGTCCTATGGGAGTCCTATTGGTCAATATCAAACTTAGACCTGCCATGGCAAGGTGCTTCACAGCTTTTAATCAGGATAGATGTAATGAATAATATCAAGTTTCCAGTTAAGGGGACGCCTTTCTCCTACAGGTAATTTTATGGTGATTGGCAGTTGATTCGATGGACTGACTGACACCACAGCTCAGAGCATGTACGTGTGTTCTGTAAGTAGCCTAAACTAGTGGGCATCAATTTTACTATAACACTTTGAACCATTTATTTATTCAAGTGAGGAAAAAAACTTGCAAATGACAAGAGTATATATTACTGATTAACAGTTGTAAGGTAAAAAAAAAAAAATAGAAGAGTTATACTGAGTGAAAAAAAATAAGCTAGCTAGCATTTTGTAAAATTTCAAATTTCTAAATAGAATTTTGTGATGAAGAACAGAGTAAATGTAACTTTCTGAAACTTATTTTCAAGTATCATTGTCAGAATTCAGAAAATATACAAATAAAGTACCAAATATCAGAAACTTGCATTTATTCTTCTGCGGTTTAACTGAAGCAGAGTTCAAGCAATTCTTTTCTTTTGTCACCTTATGGCAAGAAGAACTTATAGATAAGAGAGGCCAAGATTTGTACTTTAGAGAACAAGGTCACAGCCTGCTTGCCTTGTACATGGATCTCTTTTAGTATCTGCTATTCACTCCAGTAATGTCATTAGCACATAGCATACACACAACAAATGATACTGGGCTGAGATGGGAGCAGCAGAAGGAAATGGATATCATCAGTCGGAAAGTTCCATCTTACATCCCACCACCCTTTTTTCCTTCAAAAATCATTGCTCTTTTGAGGGCAAATAAATTTCTCTCCATGTCTAATCTTCATAAGGTAAAAGTTACCTAATGCCATCTGTGAAGAAAAAGAGGTGAAAGCACAAAAGGTGTCACCAGCATTAAACACACCCTACTTTTTATGCATTCTTCTTTCCCCTGATACTTCCCACTCCAGGTTACCTGATAATAAAGGGAGATGACCAAACTACCGCTCCGACAATCTTAGAGGGCACAGGGGAATTGTTTCATGTTCTTCATTGAAAATGTAGAATTGTCTTCCTTTGCTAGCATCTACTATTACTAGTACAGAATTTTGCAATACTGAGCTTAATTGGCACAGCTCAGAAAATCAGTACAGGGACCTAACATCTGCTCATTGAGGGAAAAATTGTAAACTGACGACACAAGCACAATTTCTGTAAATATCACGGCCTAATAAACAACGTCTCTGTTTAACAGGTGCTATGAAGCTTCAAATTACTGCAGGAGCTCACATTCCTATCTTTAACAACCTTCCATCCCAAAATGGAGATGGGCAAGAGAGCAAATATTAAATATTAAACTGTTAGAGTTAAAACTGAATCTCTTTTCTTGACAAGTCAATTATGCTTATGAAAGCATAAACATGATATATTTCTAAAACAAGCATCCATACTACTGATTCTTTATCTTGGAGTTAAACAAGGATACCCCAGGCACCATAAAGAATACAAATTAAAAACTTCTTTCTTTCTCATTACTACCTCAGGTACAGGCCTTGCTTGCTACTCTGAATATCACCTGAGAGCCAATCCTGCTTTTTTTCTATATGTATGGATTGAGGTGGTGGTTTGTAAACTATGGGCTCCTTATTCTGCTGTATGGGCTTTCTGGGGCTTTTTTTTTTTTTGGAATAATTTCCAAATCTATACTAACATAACACATGTATCTCTAATGTCTATGTGTCTGTAGAACCACTAGTGAAAAAAAGAATTCACGTTTCCAAGTGATTTTCAGTAGACATTTTCCTTTTACCTTTAATAACTGACAGCTTTAATTATTATGATAACAATGAATGAGACAATAGATGAATGGACAATGAAATGAAGAAATACAATAATTCTTGTGCTGATATCTTCAAACGGTCCTATTAAGAAGCATATATTAAGCTTGACAGTAATGTTACAGACAAAATGTGAACTATACATTTGGTGTGGACCTCTGGTTAATTAACAGTTGGTGAATCCATCCTCTCCTACCCACAACCATGCAAAAATGGCACAGAAAGAAAATATTTCCTTATGTATTTTTTTACAAAATATAGCTAATAAATTTCTTTAAATACCACATATACATATAAAACAGCAGTAAACAACAATGTAGATTTTATCCCTGAATCATCAGAATCTGAGACACTCAGAATCTTATGAGACCTTCTCTTCCTGAGTCTGAACATCACCAGATTTTTCTTCCTAGGAAACAAGGTCACTTCTATAAAACGCTTGGAATTAACATTGTATACCTTGATTACAAAATGATCTGATTTTGAGAGGAAGACTACTACGTTACAACATCACGTTAAGAGTAAGAGACCAGATATCAGATTTAACCGGGTTAAAAAGAAAAAAAAAATCACACCATCATCACAATCAGTCAGTACAAAATGGCTTTGAATCCCCCGTTCCATCTTTGACTCTACCTTAACAGCAAACCAGAGGGAAAAATCCAAATCCAAAATGTGGGAAAGATCATGTTGCCATGATTGATTATGGGTAAAATGAAATGTTTTGCCAGCTTACCTGATTGAAAGAGAATGAAAAACCACTGCAAAGCCCAGCATCCAAAAATAATGTGATATATGTCTCCTCCTGAAACAGTCCAGATTTTCATCCACAAAGCCTCACTAATTGATCGTAATTTCTGTATTCTCGGTGGAAAACACAGAGACCTTTCCAGAATCCTCTCTGCTTCTGCCTCCGCTTCCTGTTCTCAGTCACTCTATGGTACCCAACATATATGAGAAAACAGCTTATTCCGCGGAGGGGGGCCGGGGAGGGGGATGCAGGGGCGCAGTGACGAGCCCGCAGCACCTGACGTGGCAGCTCCACCTACTGGTGGCGATCCCGAGCGCGGACCCAGCGCAGCTCCCTGCCCGCCGGCCCCGCTGCCCCCGGCCCCGCTGCCCTCCGGCCCCGCTGCCCCCGGCCCCGCTGCCCACCCAGCCTCGCTGCCCCCCGGCCCCGCTGCCCCCGGCCCCGCTGCCCCCCGGCCCCGCTGCCCCCCGGCCCCGCTGCCCTCCAGCCCCGCTGCCCTCCGGCCCCGCTGCCCCCCGGCCCCGCTGCCCTCCAGCCCCGCTGCCTCCCGGCCCCGCTGCCTCCCGGCCCCGCTGCCCCCGGCCCCGCTGCCCCCGGCCCCGCTGCCCTCCAGCCCCGCTGCCTCCCGGCCCCGCTGCCCCCGGCCCCGCTGCCCTCCAGCCCCGCTGCCCTCCGGCCCCGCTGCCCACCCGGCCCCGCTGCCCACCCGGCCCCGCTGCCCCCCGGCCCCGCTGCCTGCCGCTCCCTCGCACCCGCACAGCTCCGCGCTGCCGGCTCCTGCCGCAGCGAGCACACCGCACCGGTTCCTGAATAACCCTTCAAAATGCCTTCTGCTTAAAATAATTACATTTAAAAACAGTTGCCCGTGTACGTTGAACAGAGCGTTTGGTTTTAAATGCGCTGTTTCCTTTAAAAAGCATGGGAACGGAGGAATGTGTAAATAACAGAATACAGACACTGACTGCCTCCCTAATTGGCGTATGCAGAACTTGCTAATTATTTTGATACTTTCTTATTCATGAAACACTACCATGTATTTTTGGCACCATGTTCATGTCTTTCAAATGTGTAAAATGTAGTATGCTTATGTAAAAAGCAAAGCTCAAAGTCCTTCCCTTAGACAGGTTTCCTGGGCACGGGCAGATTTGTATCTGCTTACCTAGGATTCCTCCGGCCATCCTGGGAAGAGTTACTAGAGCAGTGGCTGCAGCACCACCTGCTCCATGGGCAGCAGTATTGAGTGAATAATGTCCTTCGGGCAGCATGTTGTTTTGCCCTGCTTGGCAGTTTGAGGAGTGTTGTGTCTGTGGAAAGTGAAGTGTAGAAATGCTGAGCAGTGTCAGCAAGTATGTGCAATATAATGACTCACAGCCTTGGGGTAGAGGCCACTACAGATCCACCTAATTGAAAATCAAGCTACCAGCTTTGTTCAGTCATGTGGGATTTAATAAACATGATTCCACAAAACAAGAATGAGTATAAGAGGCAATTCATATCTTGCTTTCTTGTAGCTCCTGTAGTTCCTTTAAGTGCCTCTTCTGCAGAGCTTAGAAACAGCCCCATGCTCTGTGCCCTGGTCACAGACTTTGTTTTGGAAGCAAGGACCCCAGGACAGCCAGCACACACCCACCGTGATGGCCCCCACCAAGTCACAACTGCACAGAGCAGTAGGAGTGGTGATAACTGCCTACAACTCATGTCCCATATCCCTCATATCAACAGATATCCCCTTTTCAGTTTAGCATTTATCTTAAAACATTTGTGTCAGTTTGTGTGTAGTCCTTTTGATTTTAGTTACACTTGCTGTGTGCTTGACAGATATAAACACCAAACTCCTGAATCTGGCAGCAGGAAACAGAAATACATTTTCAGGGGATGTATGTATTCTGTATGTACAGAATAATCTCTGTATACTAAGTGAAAGAGATGTATCCTCACCTTCAAAATGTTTAGGTTTTGTAAACCTGGTGCATACAGGGACACTCCTGTTCATACTGTTCACACAAGTCCCCCTGTCCCCTATAACACAGTCCTATTGAAAAAAGTTAAAAAAATTATTTTTATTTTAATATTATAAACATACAGAAGTTAAGAAGGAATATACTTTTAATTAAAAAGTGTTCATTGTCTCTACAGCATAGATTTTGCTTTCTTGGGATTATGTTGATTTAGCAAACCCATGAATGATGAGAAGCTGGTGTTTGCACTTTAAATTCCTTAGGAAAGTTTTTTTGCAAACACATCATGTTTTGGAAAACAAACCAGTCCTTGAATAAGACTTTCATTTGCTTACATTTCTTTTATTTATTATTTTTAATCTTAAAAAAAATCTTAGGGGTCTTTGGAAGTTTTCTTTAGAAAGTCTTTATATCATTGTCCAAAGGTAATCATCATCTATTAATATCAGAGTTAAAGAGGAGTAATACCTGTTGAATCTGTTTCTCCTGGAAAAATAAAGAAATTTGAATCTAATTAACAAACTACTTCAACTTTGTTAAAAAATAAGAAGCATAATCCTTAATACTAGCTGTATAATTCCAACAGAAATTGGTATATGAAAAACAGTTTTGAACCTGAGCTGGTTCAGAGATTTGATTCTTTGTTAAGTTTTATAAGAGTGTAGTTTTAGAATAGCTAATTTTTGTGAACAAATGTTCCACCTGATGGTTAGATTAACATCAAATTACTAGAGAACCCCCAGCCCTGCTTTTTGTGGTAGTGCAATCTTCTGTGATATACCAGTTTGCACAATGACTATACTTAATGTATTTGTCTATACCAAGACAGTCTTCTCATAGGTGTGGGTGTGCTATTAGAGAAATGTTATGTCACTGATATAAACAGGTCAATCATAAATCTTCATACCAAAAGAAGAATCCAGAAAATCTAAGTTTTGTTTGTAGAACTGCTCATGCCACACAAAGTCATGGTAAATGTTCATTTACAGAATCACAGAATGGTTGTGTTGGAAGAGACCCCTGGAAATCATGTAACCCAACCTCTCTACTAAAGCAGGCTCACCTAGAGCGAATTGCAGGATCACATACAGCTGGGTTTTGAATATCTCTAGGCAAGGAGACTCCACAGCCTCTCTAGGCAGTCTGTTCCAGTGCTCTGTCACACTCAAAGTAAATATGTTCCTTCTCATGTTCAGAGAAAACTTCCTGTGTTTCAGTTTGTGTCCACTGTCCCTTGTTCTGTCACTGGGCACTATTGGAAGGAGTCTGGTCTCATCTTCTTGACATTTGTCCTTAAGATATTGTATGCATTGATAAGATCCCCTCTCAGTCATCTCTTCTCCAGGCTAACTAGGCCCAGATCATACATCATGTATGGCTTTTATTCTTCTTTAATCATGTAAAGACTTTGAATAATGTTCTTAAGGACTTGAGAACCTATCAGTGGAACAACAGGGCACAAATAAATAGCTATATACATTTATAATATAAAGGCATCAAACCATCTATATGGAATAAGACCCCCCCCAAATGCCTGTATCTTTAAATATGAAAATTTAATTTTAAAAAAACCCCTCTATATAAAATGTATATATGTGATACATAGTATATATACAAAATTTATCTGCTCCCTTTCCTCTGCCTCACTAGATCTCACTGCCAGATCTGAAAATCAGAAGTGGCCATTCAAACGACAACAACAAATAGGCTGCTTTGACAAAAGTAATTTATAACAATTCCAGTCTGACACTCGTTTCAATTTAAGTTATGATTACAACTTTTAATGAATCATCACTGAACATTCAACTCAGAAATTACATTTAAAATGTAACTTGAAAAGCCCTGACATTTCTAAATAATCTGTCTGGGAATCCTGCCCCAGGAGCAGTTTTGCTCCCAGTAAAGATTGAATAAATGCAAAGCTATCCAGTCACTTTTAACTAAATGGCTGAAATACAAATGTTGAAATATCTCAGTTCCAAAGAGAAAAATAATTTTGAAGTGTTAAATATGAATGAATACAGCCCCTGTATGGGGTGTCATAAGGGCAAGCCCTGTACAAAGCTCACATGTAAGTTTTCAGCAATTAAGTCATCAACTTGTTTTAACACCAATATTTTATTTGATTAATACAATTTTTTTTTGCCAACAATTCTCCTTGGTAATTCTCAGGCACTTAGTGAACTAATATACTTAAAGGCACCAAAATACAGAACATGATAACTATTCCTTCAGCTACTTACCAATGTTACCTTTAGAAAGAGATCAAAATTGTAGTATTTAGCGAAGTGCAATGAACATGACTTTAATTCAAGTTCAACACTAGCTGATAGAAATGTATAAATCTATCTAGTTTCTCTCTTTTACCCCTCCATTTATCCCTAGTGTGCCAAAAAAACCACAAAAAAACCACAAAAAAAACCCAAAAAACCCAAACACACCTGCTTTTAATAAATTTTGCACCAGCTACTAATGCATATTTACAAGCCACAGACCTGACATAGTAGCTTTTCAACTAAAAATCTGCACTTTTACTTGATAATCTCTTTTAACAGGCCATAGAACATACTATCTAAAAATTAGTTGCTTTAAATTATTCCTAACATCGTAATAAAGATATATGATCAGCAATCTGTACTTTAATGCTTATAGATATTAATAGTAACAAAATTACTTTAACATTATGTTATTAAATAATAGTTAAACCAACTACTATTTAACTCTTGTAGAAGAACCAGTAAGAAGGCCATACACAAATGGACTCTGTTGTGATAATTCCATTCATTCAGTAAAAATGAACTAAAAATAAGTCACAAAGCATAAAAGATCCCAACCACCTTCCATATGTGCCTAAGTGCTTCCAAAACATTGATCTCAGGTTACAAGCTTCCTGTCATTCAGATGAACTACAATCACAATCATGAGTTTAAGTTATCATGAGCTGAACAAAATGTACATAACAATCACAGCTTAGAGATATCTTAAAATGCCCACTTTATAAATGTGCATACTCTGCTCATATATTTAGTAAGAATAGGACTCTTATGTTTCCACATTTTGAAGAAATAAAATCATTGTATGAAATTGATGTCTAAGTTCAAGATAATTACCAGCAGACAATAATACAATTTCAATATAGAAATTTTTCTTACTCCAGTGATCCTGGAGGTAGAGGGGGCCTAAGTGCATCACTACTGGTCTTCAGGAGCTTCACAGCCAAACTCACTTGGCAATGTTCACTACTTAGTGAGAGATTTGGTGAAAAGTTCCATAGGTTAACCAGAAAGATGTACCTTTCCCACTATACATGTTCTAGATGTTTCTATCTCTAGTATGTAGTAGGCACTGCATCTGCTGCCACTGCAGTAGTTTACAAATTTCTGAGTCTTAGAAGAAATATTTCTTCTAGTCTTACCAATCTTGCTTGATAAAGTTGGGTGGTTTTTTTGGTGGTTTTTTTTGTTTGTTTGTTTGGGGGTGTTTTTTTGTTGGTTTTTTGTTTGTTTGGGGGTTTTTTTGTTTTTATTTTGGGGGGTTTTTTGTTTGTTTTTTTTATGTCTATTTCATCACAACACAGAGGGTTTATACAAGGCAACTAATTTATTAGGAAATACGTTTTTTTGCATGACATATGCCTCAAGAACTAACAGAGATACAGGCAAGCAGATTAGGAGGATTCTGAAAAATACTGGATATTTATGTGAATAATAAAGGTCAGAACAGGGGACAGGCTCAGATAGGAAGGGTTCAATATCTAAGGCTTGCAATCTTCTTGTGTAACTCCCAGAACTTTCTGTATGTATGTGTCTCAGTTCCTCTCCTACAAAATGGAGATAATTCCTGATGTCAGAAGGGGCTATAGGGTAAATTAATTTTGTTAGACAACAAAGTTAATTGTAGAGATCAAGAGTGAAGAAATATTTTGTTATTCTTTGTAATGTCCAAAGAGGCCAGCCGGGCCTAGGAAGCTATTATTTCAATCACCATATATTCACAGGACATGGACCATGTTCAAAAGGATCTAACATATATAGAACAAGACCAATAAACAAAGATGAAATGAAAGCAATCGATTTCAGAGTGAACAAATACAGTTTAAGGTAGGCAGATTTTAAGAGGTGGAGAAATGAATTAAATGATACCTCAGCAACAAGTGCACTAGTGTGCTCTCAGAGCTAGTAACAAAATCTAATAATGTTCTCCCAGGACACCTATAAACAGAGAGATTGCATTCATATGTTTTCATTCCATTTATTGCTACTGAGTCATGTGGTTTAATTGGTCAGATGAAGGGTAATCATCACTTGGAGAGAGGGGAGGTTTTGTTAAGCAAACCTCAAGTTATGATTTATTTATTTGCTAGTCTTTAAAAGCTGGAATGCCTAGAATAATTGCTCTGTTTAATAACATATGCTTGCCAAGTTGATTTTGCTTTATAAAGTTTCTCTGCATCTCATAGTACATGTAGCAGTTATCTGCACTAAAAATAGTATCTTTATAACTAGACTATGAAAATCTATTACACTGAGATGACAAAACATTTCAAACAATTGACTAGCATGTTAAAGAAAAATAATTGTATCTTGCTTTTGTCCAAGAATGATAAGGATACAGAACATACAAACTGTTTGCTGCTCTGCATTTTAAAGTACAGCCATACAATGTCACAGAGAGCAAAGGTGGAAGTGATACATTCTTTCAAAAACCATTGTACTTACTCTTTGTCAAATCAGTATCCACCATTGGTCATCAAAAGGGACTACAGTATTAGCCTCAGGCAGCAAAGAAACTACTGGCTTTAAAGTTTGAAAATATTATAAATGTGGTATAAAATAGTCCCATCTTCAAAAGTAGCTACCAAGACCAAAGAGTTTTCATTATGTAGAAAACTGTTCAGAAATCTTTTACATTCCAAAGCTTTTTTTTTTTTTTTTTTTTTTTTTCAGGCAGAAGTACAATCTAGCAGCCTGCAGTAATACACCTCAGATGCAAAGATTTTAGATCTGAAAGCAATGTAACAAAATTCAAATATTGCTTTTGATTAGTAGTCACAAAAGCAGTTTCTCTTAAAGTAACTGGAACTGGGAAAAGAATATACTTCATATATTAAAGTTCAGTTTCATTTCAATTACTTAATTTGCAAAGGTGAGTCTCAGATGTTAAAAGCAAGAATAGTAGGCTTTATGACCTCATAAGAACTAAACAAAGGCTAATAACTTTTTGAGATTAATTTATGTCTTTTAAAAACATGACACATCAATAAACCACTGTTCAATCTTGCAGATCTGTCTTTTGCCTTAGCAATTTACTAGAGTTTGAGAGTTTGAGATTTGTGGATTAAAAAAAAAAAAAAAAAAAAAAAAAAAAAAAAAAGGAAAAAGAAGGGTTGTACATATGTGAAACAGCAATTTTTTGAGGCATGTAAACGACAGGCGTACATAAGTATCTGTTGGCCAGAATAGCTCCAAGCATTGCTCCTTAAGCTTAACATCCCATGCGCTGTGCAAACCGGAGTTTGACCTTTTGCTCCATCTCTTCTGGGCAAATGTTTTTGCATGATTTAATAGAATGGTTATTTTTTATGCAGATGACTGTTAGCCATGCTCTAAGAGGCAAAGAGAAATTTCTGGTAGAAATGAGCTCTATCAGCATGGTTGAATAAGCAGAAAGATTTTTCCAGCTATCCTAGTTTTAGGACACTTGAAAAAAAAATCAGAAAATTAGATTTGTTCAATGCATATTTGTTTTCATTCCTATAGACTTCCTATAATTACTAGTAAAATTATTAATAAAACCATGAATAAATCATGCTTTTAGGTATTGTTGGATAGTTTTAGGAGATTTAGAATCCACTCTGAGAGATGTGTTGGGATGTCCCTGGATCTCGTCTGAACTTTTCATAGAGAAACTCTTTACTTTCTCACAGACCTAACTATTTGAAGGTCTGTGCCACTTTTTGAAAAATCCAGTTTTTATGGGAAAATAAAAACTTAGAAAACTCCTGAGGATCACAGCAGTTAAGTCTATTGTCTTTTATTTACTGTGGCACTTTACTGTGGTATATGTGAGATCTTATCATATCTCATTTTAATTGTACTTTTCATGCAAGAGACAGAAAATCAAATCTCACTTTGTCAATGAGTTTCACCACTAAGATGTAATTGCCAGATACCTACAAGTTACAGAAGTGAGAAGTGAGTAGAAGGATTGAGATGGCAGAATAAAGCTTCCTTGGGTTTGTGTATATTTTTTATAATGCAGCTGAAATTAATGTTTATTGCCAGCACACTTTTAACTAAATTGCTACTTACTGCAAAGAATTACATATTAGTACTATTATAAGTAATAAAGATTTATATAATTTCCAAATTTCTTGTAACAGTTTTATCTCATTTTTAATACTACAGATTTTATAAATTTAGGTTATATTTATTTTTTAAATAAATAGATAGCATAGAAGTTCTTGGTTAGTTTATGAAGTTGAATTAATATTCAAAATTTAATAGTACATATTTCAATGAAACGATAGTTTTGCAAAAAATAAATTCAAGAAGTGACTTTGGAGTTAGGCTTTTGAATATCAGCTTCAGCATTTTTGGTTTCGGGTAGGCCTATATGCATTCATCATGTATTTCCATATTTATGCGAAGTTGTCCAGGTATAAGATGAAGTCCCTCGTGCATTCTGCCCTGCTGGGGAGTGCGGAGGGGCAGAGCGGCCACGGAGCCATCCGCGCTCAGCACCGCGGACAGCGCCGGCTGAGGGCAGCACGGGCGGCACCTCGCAGGGAAACCCCTTACAAGTATGAGTAGCTCTGTTTAAAGTAGTATTTCAGGGAAAAAATTCCTTAAAGTCAAACTAGAGCGCATTTTTTTGGTGACAACAGGATTTCTAAGATGCTCGGTCCATGCTCACACTATAGATGTTTTGACCTATTATTATCACTGCTTGCACTATTTTAGTATTTTGGAGTCCTTTTAGGGTCCAAGATCCCTTTGTAGAGCTTGAACAAGCATGAAAATAAATCATTCTTCTGGAACACTCCAAGGCTTTGGGATAACCATGATGAATGGTTTAAGCTGACACAAATATCTGTCATTACTCAAACGGACTGTCTCTTCAGCTACTCCCTTGTGTCAACAACACTGATTTTTGTGATGAGTTAGATCATGGATCCTAATTATAAAGTCCACGGTTTTCATCTAGATCCATTCCTAGTTTGCACTTTTTCCTCCCCCAGGCCCCATGTTTTGGTATGATTAAATTTTCCTCCACAGCTGAGAATTGCTGAGCCAACCCCACATGCAGGTGGCTGCGAGCTGTGTGATGTGACAGAGCAGGTGTACGTGATAGAAATAGAAGATAAAAGTAGAAACAGTCAGCTACACAGCATTCCAGTATAAGGTATCCTTTAGTAACACTAAATCCAACACTGCTATTATAGGCATTGTGGCTAGAGACAACTGGGGTGAGGCAGTCAATTTGTACATTAGTCTTTTACAACCAATAATACACAGAATACCAAAGATCAGTTTTAAGATGCTATAAAATGCAGTGGAACCTGGGATTAAAGTAAGTAAAACAGATCACTCTAAAAACTCTTCATTGAACAATAATGTTGTTCATCCAAGCATCCATTCCTTTTGTCTTACTTAACAACTTTTTTTCCCCATCTGGCTTTCAATAAATATATAAATGTCATTTGTGTTTTGCAGGATCAATAATCAAAGGAAAAAAAAATAAAACAAGCACTGCTATTTTCTACTATTCCGTAGTGGAGAGTTCTGCATAAAGAATGATTTCTTTATTTCTAAACATGCATTAGGACATAGTAAAATAAAGATATCAGGCAGAACCTTGAGTTTTCTGCAATAACGTGTATATTAACGTGTTCAAATACCTCATTGTAAAAAAAAAATAAAAATATCATGTTGTGAACTTAAAAGGTTTAGCCAGTTTTCAAGAACTGGTGAGCACTGCTGAGTGTTTTAAAGCTGTGTACTCGAGGGTAAGGCTGTGCACAAGCTGTGCGGGCAGGGTGTGCGGGCTCCAGCGCACTCGGTCCTGCCAGGAGGTGGAGCCAGCACGGAACCCGCTGCCGCTTCGTTTCCTCCCTCTCCGCTCTCCCCCCTCCTTTTTTTTCCCCCCCCACAACCAATTTTCTGATCGATGCTGGGATTCAAGGAGTGAATCTCAGAACAGGAAGCAGGCGAAGACACTACAGAATACTGCAGAGGTTCCTTTGTTGCTTTTATGGCGAGGTTCTTTATTTCTTTCCTTTTTCATTTCAGTGAAATCAAGAGTTTACAAGCTTCTTTGCCCAGGAACCTGTACCTGCAGTAGAAGAAGCCTCTCATCATCTATCTACAAGTGTATGGATATTTCTTATGCTATGATTTTTAATTCTCTTTTAATCAGGTAAGGCAACATTATATTTAACTAGAATGCTACAAACCAACAATTCTAGCTGGTTTTTTAGGAAGATTCTTCTCTTGTGGTGCCACACCTAGTTTTCAATTAATATTAATAGAGCAAGAGGAGAGGAAATAATAGCCATCTTTGCCACTGCATGGATTTTTTCATAGCATTTAATTGGGTCTTAGCACAATAATGAAAAATGATGTTGCTCTTCGCAGCTTTCTGGTCCTATGTTTTTTAAGCTTGCATGTTTGTAATAAGAATTACTTTTGAGTTTGTGTTTTTCATCTTAATCGTGGTAATTGGTTGCTGTTATTTTAAGGTGGTCATCCACAAGTGTTTTCTTTTTCTACTGGAGGCTATATTGGTGCTGTATTCTGAATACAAATTGGAGTGTGTTTTAAAGCACACAACTGCATCCCTGGGATTGCACAATTTTGATACAGAGATGTACTGTTGCTTCTTTGTAGCATTTTCAGTGTGAGGCTCTCTTTACTTCCTAAATTCATCATTTTTTCTTCTGTGAGGCATAGGAGATTTATAGGATTCTCCCCTCCCTCATCTCCCAAAACAGCCTCTCCCTGATGGAAGACAGAATGGAGGACTTGTCTGTGACTAAACATGGTTTTGCACTGCTGCATATACCATATGAAACACATATGTTTTGTGAATTGTTTTATATATATAAGAATGAAATTTTTATTTTGAAACTTCATTCCATATTGCATGAGAGAGAAAAAATATTCCTTTCATTATTTTTTTAGAAGCATGATACCACTGGGAGAGACAGCAGAATGACTCAGGAGGTGGGAAGCTTATGCAGCACCCCCTGACTCTTCTTTCAAATCTTCTGGTCTTTTTTCTTACCTTCTCTTAATTACACCAATAATGGTTTTAGTTGGGAGAAGCAACACAGACATGCATTGACTTACAAAGTCATAGATCAGAGAAGGGGCTCAGTAACCAGTTTGTGAAAAAAAACAGAGAATGTGCAATCAGGTTTTTTTCCCTGTTGCTTTCCATTATAAGGTGGTAAGTAGCACCTCATCGAAAATTTCACACACCTGTGTAAAGGAAAACTTTTTTTCTTTTTGTGGTGATTAGTGAAGCAACAGAAAATTGCCTGTTGGGATTTGAATGCTCAATGCTGTGTTGGCTTTAGATGATTCCATAGATACAGACGAAACATTACGAAGGTTCACACACATGCTCGCCATCTCTGCAGGTTGCCTGCTTAGCTGCATTTTTCTGATCAATGTTCTCAATATGCATATCTGGGCATGGCTGAGCCATTGCAATCTCTGAAGGTCTCTTCGCTAGACGGTAAAGGTTCCTTCATTATTGAACGGATCTGGAGAAATGATGAATGATCATGTCCAAATAATCTGCAATTTCCTCTGGTGAGAAATGCATTAAATAAATGATGCTCTCAAATGTCTATAGGCCCCACTTCAACAACTAACAGACATGTCAATGGGATGACTCACATTCTCAATATTAAGCAAGTGGATAAATACCTGGCTCTGTCCTCTTGATTTTTAGACTGCAACAGTTTTCAGAGAAAAATAGTATTTGAAATCACAGAAATTTTGCAGTGTTCATAAAATGCAGTTAGTAGGTCAAATGGGCATGTAGCTTCAAAGGCAATCTTTAGATTAACTCTTCTATTTAAAAAAAAAAATAATTGAGTTGCTATAGCCCTTGAAGGAAAATATTGAAGCAGAACTCTTACAGATTTTGAGTATACATATTATGAACATTAGGTCTTGAGAAATAGAGGCACATAAATGGCTGTATCATATCAAAGCATGATGCAGTTACCTTTTGCTAGGAATACAGTTGGGTATTTCTGAAGTTCAAGCAAAACTTGACCCTAAGAGAAAGCTGACTCTCCCTATGTTGTGTGAAACTTAAGTAAGGGGGCTACTAAAGCCTTCTTGTTATTTTTGAATACTGAATTACTCTATTTGAACTCATATAAGCATCAGATCTCAACAGCAGAGGCCAGTGTACCCACCCTGCAGCAAGAGCAAGAGCTTAGCATCAGTTATGCTGCCAGTGCTGCTTCCTTGATTTCATCTCAGACCTTGACCAATAGATTTGTGTGGTCACTACCTGCAACCCACACCCAAGTAGCCCTAAAAACTCTCCCACCAAAGGGGTGGAGAGGACACTGAAATCTAATATGGTCTAACTGCTTGACTCATACCTGGTAGAAAGAAATGCAACTGTAATCCCATTATGCACTCAGCTCTCGGCTGTAGCACAAAAAATCTCAAGCGAGATTTTTACTGTGTTGATTCCAATGTTTTAAGGCCATAGACATGCTCCCCTCGGCTTCTCCAAACCACAGTAAGGATCCTTTGCAGCTGCAGACCCTGGTCCTGCACTCCCCCTGAGTGGAAGGAGGCTCTTGCCCATCAGAGCCCTCCTGCTCTTCTCTCTTTGCCCTCAGTCCCAGCTTGCCAAGCAGGTGTCAGGAATCCCAGGGCCTCCTTCTAGAGGCTTCCTGAAGTCACTCGAATAAAAAATCCATTTCTTGTACCTTCTGTCATCTTGCAGACACCCACCAGTCTTAGAAATGCTGGGTGAGAAGACATTTCTACCAATGGTCACTTGTCCTCCTGTTCCTCTGTATCTTCTGTTCCTCTGTCTTTGAAAGACAAATAATGTACCTCATTTCCCAGAGGTGGTAATGAGGGGAGGCAAATGATGTTGTGAGTTACTAAATGCCTTAAGGATTAAAAAAACAAAAAACGCAAGGAAATTAATCATTCTGTACTTAATGCATGCATTGGAAGATGTACTGTAAAGAAGGTTTGGGACCAAAATACTGACAGAGGACAATTTAAAGAAACATTGAATAACTACATTCACGCTCTTCACTTCAAATTCTGAGTTTACAACTTTACCTCTCTTATTTTTGCTTCTGAACCTACTGTTGTTCCTTTTCCAACTCTTACCTCCAACTGAAGTTCGGCTGCTTCCTCTTTCTGCCTCTGACTGGTTTGGGACCAGCAGAAGGGCTTTGCTTCCACTCCTGCTTTTGGTGTTGGGTGCCTCAGCAGTTCCAACTGCACTGAAGGGGCTGCTAATGTAGAAACACAGCCAACACATGGCAGCTCTCTAAGTATTTATTACAAGCTGCTAAGAAGCTTTTTCTGAGCATATCTAGAAATTATTTTAGAGAAGTGTTGAATGGCCAGATTTCAATAAATTTAAACAGGAGCAACAAGACTGAAACTCATATATTGCCTGAGCAGCCTACTTGACACAATCCAGAATAAAGAGATTGTAGCAAATGTTCTCAAAAAAACTGGCTGGAAATACATTTTAATGCTGCAGTATTAGCACCACGCTTACTAAATAAACACAAAACCAGTTTTTGATCTTTCTGTTAAAAAAATCCAACAACATAGATTCACCATTCTTGCCTGTTGTTTTTTAAACTTGTAGATTATGGAAATAATACTTTCAAACTTTTTCCAATAAGCAGATTAAAAATGTACTTTTTCTATTAGACGGTGAGGGTTTTGTTGTTATAAGCATTCAAACTGAAAGAGGATACATGAATCTGCATTGTGAAACTAATATTTTCTTTCTAATTTCGTTGAAAGAAATATCTCACCATTTATAGTGCCATTAAAGAAATAAATCAAGTCTCAACAATTAATATTTGGCAAAGCTGAAAGCATTATGAAGTGATTCACATGATGGAAACATTAAGCAAACAAAACTCTGTCAGGTTGTTCATACCATATGGAAAAAAAATTAAAAATTAAAAAATTAGTAATAATCCATTGTTATGTCTCTCAAGCTGAAACTCAGTGATTGTTCTGTGTGAAGTTTTCTTAGGCTTTGTGTAATTGTGATCCTACTTGCTGCTTCACTCTTTGCTTGATTTCCGCTGATTTTGGCCAGATGAATTGTTGTAGCTAATGCTAGTTGTTTCTAGAGATCCTCACAGGTGGTTGCCATTATGCATTAAAAATGCAAACTTCCTTCACCAAGAAAGAGGCTCATGTTCAATAAGATAATGATTGCTCCATGCAGGGTACAGCTATCTTACCTGCACAAACTGATAACAAATAGCACGAGCAGGCACGCATTTTAAGATGATGGATGTCCAGGTTTTGAACGTACAGCAAGTGCTCTTCTGATGTGGCCTTGTCATATGAGAGGGGCTGCCGGGGTTTTATGTGGTGCTCATTGTCTGGTCTTAAATGGAGTTGTAACATGCAGCTTTTGAGTAATTCAGATGTGAAACCGCCTGCTGTAGCCAAAATATTGGGCACTGTTCAACACTGCAGTAAAAAGCAGGATGGCAGCAGGTCCAGCCAACCCTTAGCTTAGCACTTTGGTTTCAAAGGCAGCATTTGTACTGTATGGAACTGTACAAGCCTACCTGAGTATTTTGGCCTGTTAACTTCTGACTCCATAGCTTTCTGGACACTGATATTGAGCTAACTTAGTTAAAGCTGCAACGCCTCCCCATCTACTGCTGTCATTCCTCTCACAGCAGGGTCAGGGTTGCTTTAGTTGAATTATTACCAGCAGGCTTTCAGAGTGGGGCAGAAACAGTCTTCCTATCTGAATGGGAGGTAATTATACATTTTTTTTTCTATACCATCTTCACCATGTCTCACCATCCTCTGTGTAACTGCAAAATCCTCCACAGACTTTGACCCCAATGTAGTTTTGTTTGATGATAAATGTAAATGACTCACTCTGAAATTAGGAGTCTGACTCAAGTTCTCTAAAGCAATACACTGTGTTCTAGACTCACCGGTTTGTCTCAGTAGGATAACAGATCTATTAGGAGCTGGATTCCATACATGTATACAAAATAGAGACAGATACATGCAAAAATATTTTATAGTCTGTGATCTCAAGAAAAACTGCGGCCAGAGTTTAATGAATCATAAACTGTGGGGAGCAAATGTCCTTTGCCTAGACAATGGGACCTGAATTTGCTGTTTAAAAATGAGTTTCATAAACAGGTGCCAGTACCCAAGTATCTAAACAAACCATGTGCTTATAGGCAAGTATATGGCAAATTTCTAAACAAACTCTGAAACAAGGAATGAAACAAGGACTCTGCCCAGGATCATCGAAATTTGACAGTCTATCTCCAAGTATTGTATTTTGTTTATAAATAAACATTTGTACCAAAGGCAAATCAGTGGAAAATCCTACTTCTTGGGCCACAAGGCAGGCTTTGTTAGGTAAGTCTTCCCTCCTGGAAGTCTCTGGCAAAGTTATTTTAACTGGCACTTTAGCACACAAGGTTGTATCCGAAGAGTTTAACAGGTGTATTTGTAGAGCGTGTGAGCTCCATGTGTTTTCTCTTTGCTGAAAGTCAATAATGCAACCATGGAAACTAAAAGATAAGTACTGACACCAGGCAGGATGAAAAAATCTTCCATCTGTAGTTGTGTTAACCTGAAAGCAGACATGGGGCAAACACGGCATGATTGTTTGCAGATTGAGACTTCGGTGATGGCTGCACAAACACCCTGTGCAAATGCATTCACACAGGTTAGATTTTTCAGTGCAGAGGATGGTTTCCATTTTGTAAAATGAGAAGCACCCCAAAAGTGTTGACAGTAAACAGCCTCCCAAGTACCACAATAATACTACTGAAAAGTTCTTCTACTGAAGCAATAAGACTATGCTTTGAAAATACTGGGGGGCAGGTTGAGCTCTACGTTCATTTGGCTTCTGGAAAATACTAATAGATAAAATGGAAAGCACAGAATTTTACTCTCAGAAGCAATGGGAAGATGGAAATCTTTAAAGTTATTAAGAAAGTCAATTTAATTAGAAAGAAATAGACTATAAATGTTACTGGGCCACACTTAAAAGAGGCACTTTTCAACAGAATAACATTTTACATCTTGCAAACAGTTTGCTTTTGTAGTTATGTTGGCTAAGCATATGCAATAGTCATAACATTTCCAAGACTTATTGTTTCAAATATTTTTATGATATTTTTAGTTAGAGTTAACATTTAAAGTGCTTTACAGCCTTTACATTTGTGACTGTAAAGAGATATTTGTGCATTTGCCAGATGAAATTTTTTATGAATATCATGATCTTTCATCTGAAACAAAGCTTTGGCTTTCAAAGCCAAGCTGAAGGCAGGCTCCTCTCTTACAGAGAAATCTGGTACTGGACTCCACTAGTATTCTTCAGAGGGAAAAAAACTGAACATAAGCCTCAGGGAATGATGATGATGATGATGACCTTTAATGTTATATGGGACACTTGGGTGTTATTACTCATGCTGATATCTTACTCTGTGGAGTGACAGAGGCTAGGAACTCCGGAGAAGTGTTCTCCATTGCTGGGAAAAGGATTATATAGCTTTTCTCAGTATTGACCTCACTTCCAAATTAGTTCACGAATTCACACATTCTCAAAATAATCTGTCCTTAGTCGGAAAGATGAAGGATATGATGCAGAATGGAGTGAGCTGGTGAGGCGGTATAAATATTGTGAGGATGGGCAAACAGCTCTGGAATTGTGGTAAGAAGAGGAAACATCATCTAAGAATCTAGAGAAGAGTGACTGATGGGCAAGAAGCAGTCAAATGTAGGGTGGGGGAAAGAGAAATTTTAGAAGGGTATACAAATTGAGTTTATATGAGAAAAAAAGTTGAATACATTGTAAAGGAAATACTGACACGTGTGTCCATGCTTCTGTATGGAAACCAGCAGTGTGCCATGCACGGATCCTGTCGAAAACGTCCTTGCAGTGGTACAGCTCCAAGTTGCAGGTGATGCTGTGAGCAAGGAATGCTTCTAAGAACTCTTTGGGGAGCTCCTGTATTTCCTCTAATCAGAACCTGTTTTGCTGGCTCAAACATAGTGGGAATGGAAAAACTCTCCTGAGGAAGTTTTCAACATCTGCTCTGTTGTTTTATTCACACGTACCAACAAATGCAAATGGAGTATATAAAAAACCTGTACACTTAGGAACTTATTCTGAACTGGAAAAAAATTATCAAACTCCACTGAACAAATTTCAGTTCCAAATAGTCCAGTTACAATTGGCTGCAGTTGTATTTTAGCCTAGAATTTTGTAGATTGTCTTCAGCAATCCTTCTTTTTCCCATAGTTATAAAATATTATAATGAACGAACCTCCACTCCTTTTTTTTAAAGTTACCTTGAAACTGAATTTGGATTTTTAAACTAAGTAACTGAACTTTAAAGCTGTTAATTGTTTTCTACCTCTTATGAAAACAAGCAGGAGCTCTAAAAAATTAGTTGGGGCAGGTACAGGATGTAAGTATTCAGCTTTCCATTTCTGGCACATTTCCATACTTCTGTGCCAATTCTCCCTTTTTTCCTAATACCACTACCCAGGAAAGTGATGTCCAAGTATGAAACAAGGCACCCATGTTATTGCAATAGTACTTTGCCATAAGGTAACTTACTAAGGGTTTCTCATGAATCTGGTGTGTTTCAGCTGAGACTCTTTTTAAATCAGGGGACTGGTATAATCCACACTGGGCAGAATGTCAGAATAAACACTCATAACCATCTCCTCTGATCCTACACTTACGAATCTGAATTGCTCCCTCAGGCCTTTCAAGTTTCTTGATAGAATAGTGATACTACCTTCCTGCTCTTACTTAACTGAGTGTGTCAGCCATAGGCACTTTGTCCCTTAGGATAAATTGATCCATAAAGATGTTTTCATAGTGTTCAGAATATTCTCAGTTTATGTCTTGATATGACAGGTTTTGAGGACACTATAAAAGGCAAACAGAAATTGGGCCTGGCAAACTGTTTCAGGATTTTTTTAATGGCATTTCTATTTAATTGTGGGCCAATTAACTACTCTGTTTCCTTTCAGATCAAACAAAATCTTCTAAATTTAATAGAGACTTGTTTAATGCATTCTAATGTTATATATCTGACTGAGCTTTTCATTACCCAGGGAAACAAACATGCTGGTCAGGCCACCAGGGAGTAGTGATGGTATTTGCTCTCTGCCTTTGCGTGGGACGTGTAGGGGATGAAGGTGCAGCTCTAAAGCTTTCTAACAGTTCCTGTATGATGGTCTGGGAAATCCTATATAACCATTTGGCTGTGTTCTGCACAAATCACCAACCATATTACTCATCACAGGATCTAATTTCATGCTGTTTGGTTTAATTTTTCCCTTTTGGTTGCCAAATTTTGAATATACATCCAGGCTTATGTGTCTCCCACTGATGACATCTTCATTTAAAATACATAGTTACTCAACTGTAGAGATGCCTGTAGTGTGAAGCTTTGGACAGTTGGCAGAACTGTACTACATCATAACTATTAGAATTACAGTAATTAATACATATTGTTGAGTATTATAACAGGAATGTTCAATTCTCCCCCTGTCTCTGTCAATGTGTATCAGAACACAGACCCCATATATTTTCATACGTCATTCTGGTTCCCAAACCACATGTGGTTCTGCTTCTTAAAACACAAAATGGTTAATAGCTGCAAAATAAGTGGCTGATATTTAGTAATGAGATGTGGAAGTAAGAGGATCCACTAAATATTTCACATTAAAAAAAATCACATTAAAAGTACACTAGTAAGAGGCAGAATCAAGCAATCAGTTGTGGAACACTGAATTAAGGCTGTCTTTACATTCTAGAAATCACACATATGATTTTTAGGCACCTGTGAAAGCAGCAGTTTGAGTGAATTGCCTGACATCAGGCAGTACTGAGTACTCACCTCTTGCCCCTTCTAGTCAGTCCAGAGAGGCAGGCACTTCTGGGGCACAGCTTGCCTTATCTTAAGGTAGATATCTGAAATAGTCAGAAGAATTGCCCTTTACAGGACTATTTTTCTCCAGAAATATGAAAGGCTTAGGTGCAGATGACAATAGATACAGGTATTTGATGCTAGAGAAGGCAAACCGTACTTGTGGCATGGCCAGTTCTCCAAGACAGCATACAGACCTTGCATGAAGGAGACATAGTTATCATCCTTCTTTTCCCCTTCCCACTAGTCGCTTCTTCTGATCCCTGTGCAGCACCAACGAATCAAGGAAGTCTCCTCCAAAACAAATCTCACTGCTTTTAAGAGCTCATCCATATTGTATACTACATCAGACAGTGAATATTGCATTACAGTATCTACTGACAAATGCACCAAAGCTAAAGCAGATCTCAATTCTGTCAAATATGCTGTCATTTCAGTCCTTCTTCCTACAGTAATAGGTGCTTTTTATTGGAGCATTTGTACACAATTTTAGGGAGACCATATTGATACACATATGAATGAGGTATTGAATACATATTTACACATACTCCACAGAGCTCTTGTCACATTTATAAACTCATTTTCACATCTTTTTATCCATCCTTCCAATTAATTCCAGTCCAGTTATCTCAGGTTTTTATTCCTACTCTTGCCCATTAACCCCAAGTTTTTTTGCTTTCTCCTATCTCTGCTTGCTCCATTATACTGCCTTCCCTTTTCCTGGACTTTTCCTTTGATTTCAAATTGATAAACCCAGATTAAATTCTTGATCATAATAATCTACAAATCTTTAAGTTTTTCATGTCTCACCAACCAGCCTCCAGGACTACTGCAGCCAATTTTGAGACAGTTGCTTTATCCATGCAGACAGTTCTTACACGTATCATTTCCCTGGAGGTTTTTTATGCTGCTGGTCTTCAGTCCGAGATATCTCCCTTTTTTCCTAAATGCCTCTTTTTCCTTCTATATTTCCTTCTGGGGTTTTATGGTTTTATTTTTTTTTTCTTGTTTGTTTGGTTTGGTTTCTTTAATAACCAATATACAGAATGATTTAGAACAAAAAGATGAAAACATTCCCACTCCTGGGTCAGCAGAGTCCAGAAAGACAGACTTCAATTGAAGGAAAATCCCCTCTGATAGACAATGAAACAACAGAAAAATGCATTATCTCTGTAATTCACACCTTTAAATTTCTGGGGTGTTCTTTCAAACTAATTTTTCAAAATTTTTCAACTCTAGGCAAGTATTATAGATACCATTCCAAAAGAAAAAGTCCCAAATTCAGAATGTGACTTATTCATGCTTTGAAAATTGGCAGCTATAAAATGTTAAGGGTAAACACATATACGTAGCCTTTTTCCTAGAAATAGTTTCATTTGAGTTGAAGCTTCCCACCAAAAATTGGTCTGAGGCAAAAAGGTAACATTTTAGCCGCAGCACTTCAAGTTTGGCATAACCGAGCAAGGGGGGAAGAAAAAAACTAAAATAAAAGCAAAACCCAACAGGTCAATGTCAAGTATCTCAGTAATAAACAGTACAGTCAGCCCCATCTGCAATTAGCATGAGACATCACAACCTGTAACTAGTAGCTGGCTTGGACCCATCTGCACTCTGTCCCTAAGGATATGGTAAGAACTGCTAACCATAAACCATCATAAGGCGAAAAGAATATTTAAAAGTAAATATGGGACCTCATCTGTGACTTAATTTCCAGTCACTGAAACCACTTTGCTTCTGGCTTATTTGAAGTGGCATTTTACTGAAACAAAGCCAACCCTTCCATTCCAACGGCAAAGGGAATCAGGTGGGGACCATGCATGAGAAACGAGGTTGTGCTGTGTAGTTGTGCTTTTTTTGTAGTTGTGCTTTTTTTGTAGTTGTGCATTTTTGTATGATTCTACCTCCTTTAGAGACCTTGATATGTTTCCAGGTGCAGCTACATAGTAGGGGCATGAGTAGTGCTTATGAGGAAACATTTTGTGGCATCCTGCCCTTGAAGGTTGATAGATATCCAGGGAGTTAATGCTTCTTTCAAGCTGCATTAACTCCTGCAGGATCCCCTTGGCAGCTGGTGCTGTGCAGCTGCAGGGAGCCTGTCAGTGTCAGTACAGTTCCCGGGGGGGAAATTCTCATCTGTTATCCGTGGAGATATCTGTTTCCCCCATGTGGGATGGTCCTAATGCTTTCTGCGCCTATTGTGTTTTGGGTTTGGAAGTTTCTCAAGAAGCCGTTGTGTTTGTCACTAGTCAGCTATCTTTGCAAATTCAAGCTTATTTAGAAAATTCTCCGTTTAGATCCGGGTTCTCTTTGTTTATTCTGCGAAGTTACAAATTGGACATGGACCCCCTCATGTCCTCTCACATATACCAAGTCAAAACTCAGGGGGTTTGGCATGTAGTGGATGCGGTTAAATTTTATCAAAATATACCAACAGCTTGAAATGAGTGGAGATGATGTAAAAAAAAAAAAAACACTGTCGCAGCACCCCACTCCCCAGGTCCGTTTCTATGGTTTTACAGTCACCGTTTCCTATTTAAAAAAGCCCCACAACACACCCGCCCACCCGGAGCAGGGGAATTGGCTGGCTGCAGGCAGTAGGCAGCATGGCTGACTCTGTATCCAACACAGACGATACAGAAATTTAACTGAAGGAGGGATGGTGATCCCCTCGTTTCTTTCCTCCCTGATGGTAAAGCCTGAATTTGGCTCCATCGCTGCTCAGCTCAGCTCTTGGGACAGCAGGGAGGAACCTCGCCCGGCGGGGCTCCGCTGTCCCTCGCCGGCTCTGAAGGGCGGGTTCTCCTCAGCAACCCCCTCCACGTCTGCCTCCCCGGCCCTTATCTGCCCTGAACACCTGCTCCTTCCCTCCTGTTTCTCCCGTGTGACCGGGCCCGGCTGAAGCTGCCAGGGGCAGCTGTCCCTGTGGAACAGGCCGTGTGTCAGAGGAGGCTCTGCGGGCTCTCCGAGGCGCGGGCGGCGCCGCTCCCCCTGCGCAGCGCGCTGCCGCAGCCGCCGGACCGGTTGCTTGGCAACCTCCCCTGGGCGCCGCGCCATTGCGGAGCCCGCCAGCTCCCCGGCCGCCTCCCCAGCCGCCTTTTCACTCGGCCTTGTCGCCTCCAGCGACACCGAGCTGCCCGTCTTCCCTCGCTGGTGCAAGGAGGGGTGCCGAGGCTCAGGGCGGCGGCTCGGCTGCCGCACCTGCGGCGCCCGCCGGCGGGGCGGGCTGGGCGGTGGCGCCCGGCGGGCTCCGCCCTGCTTCCCCTGCCTTCCTCCGCTGCCTTCCTCCGCTGCCTTCTCCAGGCTCGCCGCAGTGCCCGGTGTGTCGGCCTGTTGGCGCAGCCAGGTTACAAGGAGCGGGCAGAAAGGCTTTGCGGGGAAGTGGAAGCTGCTCGGAGCAGCCCATGGAGGTGGAGGGTTCGGTCTGTAGCCCTTTGTCTCGAGGGAAGCTTCTCCCGGCTTCCCTGTGGGAGCCTGACCTGGGCTTACGTAAGCGATAACTGAAAAGGCAGAGTCTTATTCATAGGTTGTGTTTGCAACAGAAGACAGTAAGAGGCTATAAAAGTGAAATCACAGAGTACTTCCCACAGTAATTTGTCAGTAGGTTCAGAATGATGATTTGTATTGTTCATCCAAAACTTCTAGACAGATGTTCAAGGGATGTTAGAATCTCCCATCTACCTGGTGCCTTGTATCCAGAAGGATATAAATTATATATGAATTTTCTGTAACCATGCTGTAAGTTAAGATTAATTGGAGATTTCAGTCTAAACATCTTTGCATAATGCCCATACTGGGAATGCTAAATTCTAAGTTCTGGTTTGTCAGGAAAGAAATCACAGCATGTTTTATTAACAGCATAAGTAGTCAGCACATTCTCCTATTCAGGCATCTGGAAATATCTAGCTCATCCCCTACATATGGCACTTCTGTTATCATTACATCTTTGAATTGTATATTCACTCTCCCCACACAAACACACTAAAAATGGATATATCTCTATCCTGACACTTACACAAGACTCTGCTTGTGGGGATAGTTTCTCACGATGTGTATCAGGGCAAAGATTGATTTGAAGAAGAGCCCACTGCAGCTAGATAGCTGAAACAGCTGAAATCACTTAATCAGCTTCATTAGGGATTTGGGAAATACTCTTGCATTGTCTTTCCACACTGCTGTTTGTTCGGAGACAGTATTTCTCTTTTCGTTGAGGAAACTTGAACTGTTGTTTTGAACCTTCCTTGGATTTAAATCAGCCTTGATTTTTTCCTGTAGTGAAGGAGCACTGGAGGAGATCATTACAGTCTGGCAGAAAGTTTATCTCACTATATTAAATAAAAAAGTTAAGAATGGTATTTTCATCATGTGACAAGTCCAAATTGTCTAATACTAGAAAGAAGGATTTAAGGGCCTCTTATCTGGAAAGACAAGTAGCTTTTTTTGTTCGTGCACTGACATTTGATTGAAAATCAGCCATTTTTCAAAGACCTTTTCTGATAAAAGAGGAAAAGGGATTAACTTTAATAAATGCAAGTCATTGCCAATTATTGGTTAACTGTAAGTAAAGATAACAAATTAACTGATTTTTACCAATGTGTTTTTCATTCTTCTTTGGGATATATCTTGCCAGAGACCTATGGGTAGTTTCCTGAAGTAAGTTTTAAAGAGAGTAACAAAACTGATTTGAAGGACCCCCAAATTTTCCCAATGTGTGTCTTTGTATATCTGTTTTCACATGGTATGATCCTTGCTGCACGTTTTTCTCAAAATGCTGTCCTGATGTCTATGTTGAAAGGAAACAGGTGATCTTGGCCACCTTCTGATCTTGGAAGAACAATCCTGAGGCTGCTTTAACTGAATGATAGACTAATTTGATCCTTAAATTTGCTAGCATTTAGGCATTCTAATAACCCTTTTTGCAGTTTTATTCTACTTATACTGGGTTCTACACCAGGTGCAGGGTCTGTGCCAACATTTGTTGACTACAGCTGTTAGAGCCCTGTTCTGCTCCATTGTTCAAGTTCTGGAGATCCATTCATTCATACTCTGGTGCCTTAAGCCTTTTGAGCTTGCACTTAGGTAAAGCACTACAATTTGGAAGACACTGAAGGTAGTCAGCTAGTCCTTTTCACTCTAAAGTGAGAGGACGTCTTGAGACATTAAGGCTTCTATTTTCTTAAGCGGGATGGATCAGCGTTTTGGTCTTTCTGAAATCTGCCCGGTTATTTACAGTTTTCAGCCAGACTAGTGAGCTGATCTGGCTAAAATGCAGAAATGCTCAGGCCAGCACAGTGGGAAATGAGCAGGGTAAGAGTGGGTGGAAAATGCGTCTGTCCTTTCTGACAGAACGATCCCATATTGGCTTAAGGTTTCAAGTAACTGCATTTTCAAAGGTGACTTGCTAGTTATATATCCATCTAAAATGTTGGAAAATGTGTAGGAAGCCGTATTTTTATATAACTCTTCTAAGAGCCATTTGGAAAGATTTGTTTTGCAGGAACACCTACTGTTCAAAGTGCACAATTCAGCACATCGATATTGTACGAAGGGACCTCTGTCTCAGCTGTGGCTACTGAACAGACAGTGTAGTATTGTATGAAACAGAGACCTCAAGCACAGGAAAATGAATGTTTATTTGCTGGCTAATTTCAGCAGAGGAGCAGTGAAAACATAAATCTTAGCAGAGGTACTGGACCAGCTCTAAACCTTCCACCTTCCATCAGGGCAATCCCATGCTATACAATCTTTCCTGCAGCTCTGTGGAGTAACTTGCGGCCTGGGGAGAAACATAACAGACAAGGCAGCACAAAACAATGAGAAACCTATACTTATTAAGACCCTAAAACAGTGAAGACCTGTTACAAGTTTCTTGTTTCTCATCCTGATCAGTTTTGCTACAAAACTCACACTCACCACTGATCTTTTTCTTCCAAAGTCTAGCTTTTCTTGAAGTCCTTGAAGGATTGTCATGTGTCTATTCTGTTAATTGCCTTTTCTCACTGGTAAAAAGTTTTCCTGACAAACCCTCATGCTGCAGTTTAATGCCACAACCTGTTTATCTGTATGCTAGATAAAAAGAAAACAAATTCCTTTGCTTCCTTGGAAGACCTTTTTGGACATATAAAGACAGTCACTGTGTCTTCAACTGATCTTTTCAATGTAAAATTAAGGCAGAAAAAGCTCAAATCCTGCATCTCCTTGGAAGCTTTCAAATGTAGGATCTCTTGGATCCTACGTTTCCTGGGATGTTTTATTTCTGTGGTCTGAATTATTTCCGTATAGTCTAAGTATAAAATGTGGAACTTATATAGCTTGAATTGCATCACTTTTTGAGCCTGTTTTGTTGTTTGTCAGGACATTTTAAATTCTAATACCATCCTTCTGTTTACTTGTTGCCCTCCCAGCATCATGTCATCTCAAAGCTAGCAAACATGGTTTTCAGTCACCTAGATCACCATGATTAATTTAGTAGTATAGTAAGTATTGTAAATATCATGGGGGAGGGAGAGATGACAGGAATTCTTTAGATTCAATGTATTTGATTAAATGGATACTATTTGCAAGAAGAAAAACTCCACTTAGGTCTCTCTTGCTCTTTCACTTAAAATAGTATTTCATTTTAGAGCCTAAACTTAATGGTGGGGTTGTTTTTTTTTTATGGTTAAGGGTCTTAGAGTAGTATTAACATATTTTGAAAACTACAGCAAGTATCACAGTAACTTACACTTTGGTCAAAGTTGCTTGCCACTGTTTTAATTTTGAGACATTTTATTTAAAGTTTAATTTATTGTTTCAGCAAAGAAATGGAAATTTGCCAATGTAATTTGCTCCTATCACAAGGTTGTAAGGCATTGTCAAAGACTGAGCAAGCTATTATACAGAAAGGACTAGATGAGCTTGATGACTGGTGTTACTGGAACGAGATGAAATTCAGAACTATAAATGAAAAGTCATGCAATTAGGGACAATCTAATATAGTACAGGGACACACAGCTGGAGAATAAAATGATCACAGAACCACAGAGAATGATGGCAGGTTGCCAGTTGTGCATTTTAATGCTTTGCTTTGCCATTGAACAAAGACAGTTTTTACACATTTCTGAGGAAAAACTGGTAATCTGTTTTGCTTCTAATTTTATTAATCAGGATTGTCTGTAAATGAGGGTTCCTAGGATGTCAGGAAAAGATCTTGAGGTTTCTCTTGGCTCTGTCCTGACAAAAATCATTCACCCCCGTGTAGTGTTTCTTTACATATGACACGGAACACTTCTTCATCTCTACCCTCTCTGTGGGCCCTGTGTTTTACTAGATGATTCAATGACAAGGTCCACTTCAAGCTTTCACACATGCCACAGTAGAGGGAAGATGGATACCATCAGTGATAACATTGTCTGTAAAATGTACCCATGGCTGTAGGTGGGAAGCCAGACAACAGCTGGAATGACTTATTACCAGAATTGCCATTCCTATTTCATGTTTATATTTTGGGTAAGTTTTTACCATGTTCACACAATAGTTCTTAAACATAGGCTATGTTGGATTGGGTTTTCATTGATATTTGCTATTTGATTTAATATTTTCCCTTTCTATCTCTAATAATTTTATCTGTTACATTTACTATAGCTATGTGTGTTATCTGACATATTTTAAGGGTTGTTACACACTTCTCCAGTTGTATTACTGTTGTCTCCTTTTTAGAAGTATATATATTTCTCTTTTAGACTGCAAAGTTCATATTGTATTTCCTGTCTAGTCTGTCTTTCTAAAATACTTGTTCATTTTTTCATTACAGCCTAGTAAGACTGTAGACCCAAGCCTCTAAGGCAGTGGGAGGCAATGCCCCCTGGCTATTTCCTTTCTGTCTTCTCTTTTCACTGTCCTTCCTAACACTGTGCATGTAGTTATATAGCACTGGTGGAAATCAAAATGAAATCTCTGGCCCTTACAATAAGATAAAAATAATCAGATGCTTTAACTGAATATGCTATTAATGGAAGAATGAAGCTTCTTTTCCATGTTGTGTGGATTAGCCCAGCTTTTCAGGTACTTGATTAACTGTAATTTTCATACATAAGCATTTGCCTGTCCATACAAATAAATAATCAAAATGGTTTTGTGGTTAGAAGCTACTCTACTCCTCCTGTGGATCTGTACTGGCTCACAATCCTCTTATTTTGAGACTTCAGAACAGCAGTACTCCTAATTAGAACCAGCCAGAAGTTTTCATCCAAAGTTTCTTAACCAAAAAGATTGGTTACATGGAATTATTTGTAAACTTTTTGTTGATTTCTTTGAATCATCTGTGAAAAGAGAAAACCCTATTGAATGAAACGGTTTTCTAAAAAGGCTTTTAACATTATTTTTAAATATTGTGTAATGTTTCAATGAATCAAAACCAAATCAATACTTTTGATGTGGTTCAATTATATTTCTCATTTGGCACATTTTTTCTTAGTTGCTGAAAATTTCAAAAACATTATTTCAACCAAGTCAAACTCTTCATTCTCTCACCACAATTACAAAAGGAAAAAATTGTCAATACTTTCCCCTCTCTTCACTCTCTGTTTTTCAAAGCCACAGTGGCATTTCTTCAGCCACTCTATTAATTCCTTCTCCAACATCTCTCACTTTAGACTGACCTTTTGCTTTTAATTATTTTCCACACTGTTTTGTTAGGGTTTTTTGGTGGGGTTGGTTGGTTGGTTGGTTTTGGTGGTTTGTTTTGGTTTGGTTTGGTTTGGTTTGGGGTTTTTTTTGTTTTGTTTTGTTTTTTTGTCTTCTTCGTGGCTGAAGGAAAGAAGACGGCAGAGAGTAAATGACTGCCAGAAGATCTGAATGTTGAGATACAGCAATGTGTCTTGCATGAAAAGTCTGGAAGAGATTTGTGTATGTGTGAAAGAAGGAGGGAAGGGCAGAAGGTTGATGGTGAGGTAGGAGAGAGATAAAGTTTTCTTGGTGCAGCAGGCAGAAAAAGTACGAAAATCAGTAAGCATGGAAAATACAGAGCAAGCAGAAGAGTGGAAAGAAGTAGGATGGTGTTTTGGTGGAGTAGTGCCTGAAGTGGGTATTTTACTGATTTGCTACAGAGAGTGGCTTACAGTGCTCCCAACCTGCTGCAGCAGGGAGCAAGAACAGATGACTTCTGTACAGGAGCTCTCTGCTGCAGTGAACACTCAGAAGTGCCCTCTTTCCTCCTATTGCTGGCCAATCCGCATTTAGAAAGAATGCACAGTGAACATATTGTATACATTTATTTTAGAATATTTACACAACCTATAGTTTAAAATAATCCAGACTGCTGATAATACAGTTTCAGCAATTGCTTAGGCTGTAGGCTGCCTGTGTAACCTCCATTTTTTGGTTTCTCTTACTTTGCTATCCCTCCTACTTTCTTTCTATCTCACCTTCACAGTTTTAACAGCTATGGTCACATCAGCAGTAGCTGCTATGTATTCAGAAGAATTTTTGAGAATCTTGAGACTTGACTGGTTATATAAAATCATGTATTTTAGTCCAAGATTCTCAGTTTAAGCAAGTGTTCAAGCATGCAAAAACTCTTTACCATTTCTGAGAAGAATTTATGAGTATATATCAGTACCATCTACTGGCAGTAAGAGTTACAGCAGTTCGTAGGCTCACACAGGAAATGCCAGACTTTACTTCAATAACCAGGATCCTTCAGCAGGAAGTTAGGTGTGGTCTGTAAAAGGAGAATTAAAAAAAAAAAAAAAAAAAAAAAAAAAAAAAAAAAGCATGATGGAATTTTAACTGCAGTCTTCCCTGGTGCCATTCCAAACCCACATAACTGGAAGATTCTTCACTGGTAATGAATTTTTAATTGTTTTCTGCAGTATTAAAACAAAATTATGCTTTTTCTTTTTTCTTCTTCTTTTTTTTTTTTTTTTTTCCCTTCTGTAATTAGAAATGAAATCTAACAGGATTCTGCTACAGGACCACTTTCATTTTCCTAGTGAAACCTTCTGCTGCTGGGAGTCAGTGCAGCTTCCAGCAGCAGTTTGGAACAGACCGTCCATGACAGAATGCACCAGGTGCCTGCAGTGGAAGAGCATGCTCACAGGGAGACCTGCAGGAGTTGGGATGTGTGGGGATGTTTGTGTAGGTGTAAGTGGCTGCCTGCATATGGTTGAAAAGGAGGGGAAAGCATCATGTTGCAGCTTATTTAACAGCCTTCAAAAATATTAATTTGTTGCGGCTGTGCTGGAGTATGTGTGCTAAGCGAGACAGTAAAGTAGGATCAGGCTGATTGTATTCAAACTGTTGTAACATTTTAATCTGATAATTGTCTTACTCAGAATTTGTTGCTTTATTGCATTTGCTATATTTTTAATGGGCTTACTCAGAAGGATGCTTGAGAAAAATTCTTGTAGGCTACAGCAGATATCCTGATTGCGATTTCAGATCAAAGTATTTGCATTGGGAATATTTTCCACTTGTTCTTTTTAACTGAACTGCCTGGAGACATTAAGAAGAGATGGTCCCGCTCTTGCTAGTGAAATTTGTGAAATATATATACCATTGTTACGGTATCAGACATAAAAGATCTAAGTGCAGTATGTAATGATTAAAAATCAGTTCTGTTTAATTCAGCAATTCTTCCAGTGCACAGTGTGTTGCCAGGCAGGGGATCTGAATACAGGTGCTTATGCCTGATCCTTGTTTCCTGAGCTGGCAGTTCGGCAAAGGCAGCATATTTGTACTCAAAGAGAAGGAGCATCCTGTATTGCTTTCAACTCATCCTTCTGGCCTTACGAGGCAATAGTGGATTCTAAGAGTCATTTCTGGTCCATATAGCTAGAGAGAGGACTGGTCCAAGAGGCGGCTTTCAGGGTAATAAGGAGCTACATTGTCTGGAGTCTCACTCCTCAACACTGAACCAAATACTTCAGAACTGTTGATTCCTCACACGGAATGAAGTGGAAACTATCTCCCACTTTATTCATGGAAATGGATGACATTACTCTTGATAAAGGCAAAAGATATTATTGTATTTTAAGTAACTTTTTTATCAGCCTGTAGAATTGACAATATATTGGTGCAAGCACTAAGAGAATTTTAAACAATGTTTTAAGAATTGATACCTCTGAGACAACTCTAAGAGGCAAGCTGCAAAGGAAAATGGTTTGTCTTGAAATAAAAACAAATTTAAAAATTCATTTCACAGCAGCCTCCTCTTGGATGATAATGGATTTAACAGGATGTCCCACACAAAATTCTGTGGTAGTATATTACTTTACATTGTTTGTAGCTGTGTTTCTCTAAATTTTTTCTGTGTTTTTTTGTTGGTTTTTTTTGTTGTTGTTGTTGTTGTTTTGTTTTTGTTTTTGTTTTTTTAATATTTTAGCACTTTTTTTATGAGAGAGGCTAAACAGTAATTAAGAGGTGCAGGATGAAAAGATGGCACAATCAGTGCTGGTACCACCAGGACCCGACAGCTTCCGCTATTTCACAAGAGAATCACTTGCAGCTATTGAGCAGCGTATCAACGAAGAGAAAGCACAGAAATCCAAACAGGAGCGCAAAGATGAGGATGATGAAGATGGCCCGAAGCCAAACAGTGACTTGGAGGCAGGAAAGACACTGCCCTTTATTTACGGCGACATACCTCCAGGAATGGTGTCCGAGCCCTTGGAAGACCTGGACCCATATTACATCAATAAAAAAGTGAGTGTGTTGTAGATTTCTATCAGACTTTAAGAACAATAAATAACAAAAAGAACCCTTCAAAGGCATAGTATTTCTATTATTTTTGACCTAGAGCCATATAATAATTCCCCCAACAGCTGATGCGATTGGCAGAAATCTCCAGTCTAAGAACAGAAATTAGTAATGCAAGCTTGTGGGACCTTCTAGATGAGTAGAGATGCACTTTTTTCCTTTTTTTTTTTTTTTTTTTTAAATAAACATGGCATTTTATTAAGACCTGTAATTTTCCGTGTTTTACACACAGGAGAATTGAAGTAGTAGCACAGAGGTTATCTTTAGAATAATTACTAATTGCTGTATTATAGTGGTCAAAGGAGCAAGTCTTCAATATGAAATCCATCTCAAGGGTAGCTACACATCTTCTTACTGGATTTCTTCACTCTTGTGAAAAGTTTAAGTTGCATTCCCTTGTCAGTGGGATGGGTAGGGAAGTATGTAAAGATAATTTCTCAGGATATGATAATGATCATCCTGATCCATATTTACTGTGTAGAGGCATCATATATCCAAGTTAGCTGTTAGCTGGGTGATTTTTTTTTAATCCAGTTCTATTTTGTTCTATGATTGTTTTCAAAGAGGAGGTGTTTAAAAGAGGGACATAAATAAATAGGAGGTAGCAGTTGCACTTGGAATGTTGACAGAATGTTACATAATTAAAAAATATTTTCATGGAGATGTTAATTTAAAAAAAGTAAATCCACATATTTGCTTTGATTTAAAGTAACAACAACTGCTGTGGCCAGCACAAAAGTGTTGAACTTTAGACTAGTGTCCAGATGGCCTTGGGTTTCCTCCAGATTTTCAGTCCCTTTGATTTGGCATCATATGTATTGCAGTCTCATTATTCTACTAGTAAAGAAGAAATATTTTTTTTTTCTGTTTTCATAATTTTTTTCTCCTGCTTTCTTTTTTTTCCTGTGGAAACTAGATAGCTAACAAAAACAAGTGAATTAAAAAACAAAACCCATGAAAGTGAAGAAACTGCTTCAAAGAAAAATGAAGAAAAACTCCAAGAATTGTTATGATTCAAACTCAGACTAAGAGAAAAAATGCAAATGAAGATATTTCCTGCAGGAATTAGGGGTATGCCTCATCAGTAATATGTTGAAACAATAGCAATATAGGCATACCGTGAAGAACTAAGCAGAACAGCTCAAAAAAAAAAAAATCAGTTTTGCCTTAAGTGTTCATTGCAGAATTTCTAAAACTGAATTTTTGTATGGAGAATCATGAGTTAAATTTGAAAACAAGGTTTCCAATTCATTATCAAGTTTTGCTCCCTTTACTCAAGTGATTTACCCTGTTGAAGTCTAGAAGGCAAATAGTATTTGGGTCAAAGTACCGACTCCTTTCCTCATTCTGTAGTAGTAAAAATCTAAACTCAGTGCCAGAAATCCTAAAGTTAGAGCATGTATCATCATGCTTTGGAAACTAGAAGAGTAATTCTGCAATTAAGTGTGGATGTAAAGTAAAATCCTGCTGAATTGCTTGTTCCTGATGAGAAATGCATAGTTGTCATTTTTCCAAAAAGCTTTGGAATGCTTTTCCAAAAGCATTGTGGTTTCCAGTAGGAGAAGCAAGACTTCAAGCTGAATGTTGCAATCATAATTTCTCCTATTATTTTTCTTAGCATTCTTCCCATGATTTTGAGCATCATTTTTTGGGTCAGGCTCCATTTTCATTTTTTAGTGTAACTTCATGAATCAACATAGCACAAATGCTACTTCATCAGAGTTTTTGTCAGAGTAAAGGGAACATAAAACAAAAGAACTCCAATTATTAGAAGTCCTGTTTTCATTAACTCCAGGACTAATAGTAAGAGAGTTGAAAAAATCTTCATAGAAAAGAGCATGTTACAGACTCCTGTACAATAAAAGATCGAAGTTCAGTTTGAGAATCACTGAGTATGGGAGAAGGCAAGCATGCTAAGTTTGGAAGCACTGATTTTTTATAATTTATAATTTATTATTTTAGGCAGGGAGAGGCATTGTGGTTTCAGCTGCTCTATTTGCCACACCTGCTCAGAAAATAGAGCATCATCTTGACAAATGCTGCCCTCTGATTTCAACTGAGGCAGATCATGGCTGCTGGCAGTGTTCCAGATCTGCATGGCTTATGTGCCCTTTGGGCTTCCTAGGACTGCTACAATGCTGCCTAGATCCACTTCCTTTCAAAAAGCCTGAACTTTCATCCATGGTAGAAAGAAGAGATGATGGAAATAGAGAGGACTTTTCCCAGATATGTGGGAATCAACATAATTGAAAATAAAAAACCTGAAGAGGTTTTATTCTTTATTTCTTGAGTTTTAAAAACATTACATTTTACATTTAAATGTTACATTTAAAAATGCTTTTAAAAATGTTGATAATATACATGAGTCATTGCTGAAACTGTGGACAGTGAAAATACATGAATATAGTGAATAGAGTGAATTCTGTATTAGGTGAAAGTAAAGTATGATAAGGAAAATAGATTTGCAGGTACAGAACTATCACAAGCAATAGGTGAGAAGGGGAGTAATATATTACTCTCAGAGTACAACAAAAATTGAGTACATTAGTGTTATGTTGAAAAATGGTTATTTCATGATCACTTGAAACTTAGATCACTTTGAGTTAGTTTTGTCTTAGTACTTTGATTTGATAATTTATTCTGATTATTTGATTTAGGGATTGAAGTTGAAATTTTAATGGCTCTCATTTTGATCACAGTTCTACACTTCAGTGTGTATATTATTCCGTGCAGAAAGTATACTATTTCTTCAAATATTGCCTACATTACTTTTATACTTGTCTCTGTTTACTAGCTAGCAATATCAGGTTTACTTACGATTTCTAAATAGATGGATTTAAGTGTTCATTTAATTGTATTTATAGTAATTTGGCTGGATTCTACAATGTGTGAACTGGTCAAGGGGATTTTGTCAATGAAAAAAGAGCATATTGACCAAATATGATTAATGATGAAATGAAAATTATTCAGGGTTTGTAACTTGGTATTATCTAAATGCTATTTTTCGTTCTCTTTTTCTTTTTCCAGACCTTTATAGTATTGAATAAAGGGAAGGCAATCTTCCGATTCAGTGCCACCTCTGCCCTGTACATGTTAACTCCTTTCAACCCTCTTAGAAAAATAGCTATTAAGATTTTGGTACATTCATATCCTTTTCAAGTGGTTAGTCTAAAACTGTAATGAATGAGATGTTACTTAGTATTTAAATCATTCTCTGGCACATGTCCCAGGATCAATATGATCTGTAGGGCTTTGTCCCTCTTCTCTCTACTATTTCTGTCTTCTGTTCTTTTTCTCATTCTCCTTTTACATTTCTGTTCATTGCTGGATCCTAATATAGTAATACCAGAAGCCAGACAACCAGTCATCGTCCTTTACAATTTCTGGGTCTTCTTTCTTCCCCCACATAATTTTTCCTTCCCTCTTATTTTTTTCTGTAATCATCACATCTTTTTTTCATCTTTTCCCCTCCTCCACATTTTTCATAAACTACAGATATATTGCTCAGAATACTTTCAGTTCTTCCCTGACACTGTGTATTAAAATCGAATCTTTGATGCCAGGTCTGCACTTGTATGAGTATTTAATGAAAATATGGTTTCATTATTCCCTTTCATTTTCTGATTCAGATAATGCTGACAGAAAGATTCATAAAACAGCTTAGGTTTCTTGTTTTGTTATACATTCTCAGTCCTGTATGTATCCCACCTGTCTGTTTTATTTCTTGATCATTATTGCATTATACACTTGTAAGCCCGTTGATGTTTTAATTTCAGTCTTCAAGAGGGTTGTGAGATTTCCACATTGAAGGTAGAGATTTGAAAAGCTAAATTATTATTACTTAACTAATATTTTGTCTTTTTCAGTGTTTTAATAGCTGACTAGTAGTTATCCCACTGGTCTGATCCCAAATACCAATATGAGCAATGAGGGCATTGACTTCAGAAAGTCAGCTTAATAATAAGGAACAAATACAAATGTTTGCACACTTGTATTTACAGAACTCTAAGATAAGCACACTGAAAGTAGTTTTGTGTTAGCATTGCATATAGGGATCCTAAGATTATGTAGACTAAATCTTGAAAGAACTTTTTTCAGTCTTGATGTACTGGAAGACTGATAATGACGGTGGTTGGTATGTGTTAAATGTTGTTATCAATTACTAGCCAACAAATTACTTACAAAACTGTCATGATACTACATAGCCTTTCTTCAATTTTCTTGCTACAGATGCCACTACAAATAATTACTTTTCAATTATATGACACTGTACCATATCCTGGAGCATTATTGAGTTATGGGGAATAATAGGAGGTTGTGGGAGTGAGGTGGTGATGAAGAGATAGTCACCAAAGTCAGAATGCTAAAACACATTGTTTAAATTTCTGGTAAGGTATATTATAGATATTTTTCCACTAACAAAAGCGTAGTGAGGATGTGCAACTCCAAGTGGACATTTCATCAAGAAGGATTTTGAAAGCTTATGTAAAGTACAGGCTGGTGGCACATTTGTAGCATGGTTTTTAAATGTTTTAAAAAATCTATTTATTTCTCTTTAGTTCTGTTCATATGTGAATTGAGAACATAAAGAGAAGCTAGGTTCTCAGTTGAGGAGTTTAAATAGACATTGTACAGAAAACCCAAAGAATTGTTGAATGTAATGCCACAGTTTTTTGACAGCTCAGAAGGTGGAGGTATCATTATCACTTGAAGGTTTTTTAATTAATATAGACATGCAAAGAAAAGTTTTCGAGGGGAACCTCACAGTACTTCTCATCCCATTATATTCAGATTTCTATTTGGGAGCACCACATGAACCTGCCGCTGTTCTCAAACTCGAGCTTTGTCCTCTCTGTAGCTTTAGGTGTTGGTGCCATCATGTGGGCGTTTCGTGGTTCATCTGCATGGTTTTCATTTTGGTGGTTGTTTTTTTTTTTGTTTGGTTTTTTTTTTTTTTTTTTTTTTTTTTTTTTTTTTTTTTGTATCTTAGAAGAATGTCAGCAGTTCTGAGAGTAAAAGGGTGTAGCTTTAGAGTGGTTCTGTTCAAATACATGAAATTATTTATGACTTGGACCTGTTCTGGAATTCTGTTTGGATTTCTTTTTTGGAGAATCACATGTGCCTTCCCCTCCCAACAGCATTTATATTACAAAAGTCATATATAAAACAAACAGCAATAAAATACTTTTCTCACTAAGATTTCCCTATGTTTTCTCCTACTATGTGGCAGCTGGCTTTCAGTGTATCATAGTGGTAAGAAAAATGTTGATACATACCTAATTTTATGATAAAACCTTAAAGTGAAGAAAATGGATTTTTCATTGCTTTGCATGTATGAAGCAGATCAGATTTGTCTAGACCATCTAAAAGAAATATTTTTGTCTTATTCCATGAAATTAGAAGCTAATATTTCAAATGTTGGCATTTTTGTTCAATAAGAAAAAATAATTTAGCATTGGGGCACTTTTCAAAATACCTTTCAGATTTTCTAATTTTTAGTGTATGATTGTTTTCTTTTAGCTATAAAGCAGTGAATGAAAGCTTTAACATATTCAGGGATTTTCCCTGGCTATTGAAAGAGCAGTGGAGGGATAGATAGCTCCTGATACTGAAAATCTACCAAAGCAGTGTGTTATTTGATACTCTTTTTATGAGTTATATTCCTTAACTCTTAACCTACATTATTCAGCATGCTTATCATGTGCACTATTTTGACCAACTGCGTATTTATGACCATGAGTAACCCTCCAGACTGGACAAAGAATGTAGAGTAAGTTAAATGGATTTTCTGTGAATAATATCCAGTAATCAGAAATAAACTACTGTAAATAATACTAGTATGGCTTTCACTGGCAGCAGCTACCTTGTTGGGACATCCCATCAACAGCTATTCTGATGCTATTGCCTTTGCTGTAATATTAAATACATGTAATTGCCTCATGACAAGTTCTTTAATGTCCTTCCTCTGCTTGCAGTACTAGATGGAAAATGTAAAGAAAAGCTTTCCTTATGATCATACAGAAAGAGTGAATTATAAGTATTTTTGACTGTGTTCTGTCACACCTGTGCAAAAATGCAGGGCAATGCAGTCTTTCACCTCTGTTGCAATAACTGTTACAGATAAAGGAATCATCTTATGGCTGTATGCAGCTTTCTCTTACCAAAACCAATCTAACAATGGAAAACTTGTATGCAAAATAAGCTCTTAAAGAAGCTCTTAAAGAAGTATTGAAATGGTTAGCTAATCATTGGTGCAATATGATGTCACCTTGGCTAATTGGTCCAGTATGATGTCAGGTGCGAGATACGCAATGACAGTTCCAAAGCTGCAGGCCACAGTGTGAAACACTGTCCTTGGGGCTTCCTTTCTGCTGCTTCTTCATTCCTTGCTGCTTGGGCTGATTCACACCTGTTTAATCTTTAGAAATCAAAAGTGAAACCATAGGGCTACTAAGGTCAACAAAGACATTGTCATTTTGAGTTCAGTGTGAGCATCTATGTATTTCGGGATATCTAGCATGTAGTGAATATTTATGATAAAGATTCATTGCTTGAATATTTCTTCATGTCTGTATATTGTGCCATTTAGAGTTACTAAGCATGTCCTCATCTGTGGGGTAAAGTTCTGCAGAAAAGAAATTTTTTAGTAATTGAACAGAAAAATTTCATATCAGAAAACTGTTTTCGGGTTAGCTTAGTTAGAGTAAGTTTTTTAAGCAGTTTAATTTGAATTCCTTTCCATTAAAGATATAAATTAAAGTAGATTTCAGGATGACATCACTTGGACACAGAAGGTTGAAATTACTCAGAATGCCAGAATTAAATGTTTTTTTCAATTCACATTTCAGCTACATTTTTTAGTCAAAATGAATACCTGAATTTTATTGGCATTTGTAAATAAATTTTGTTGTTCTTGTGTTTGGTTCCAGTACTACATGTGTCTTGCTGAAGGTGAAGTACTGGATATATCTACTCTGTAACACAGTTACAGAGGAATGAGGACTGATGAGGGTTGGGGCTGAGCAACATTTCAGCATAAAAATAACATTGAAGAAAGGAATTTTTAGCCTGAAAGTAACCTATAATATCCTAACATAATCCATCTGAGTGTTTTGTTGTAACATGGATTAAGACTGGTCATAAACATGCAGCAGTGAAGTAACTGGGAATTTTGCATCTGTCTTATTGCATAGATTATAGAAATTGAATTTAAGATGTGGGTTATCAGTCTTCTAAGCCTTATTTCATTCCTCTTTCCTTATGGTATAAATTATGCAGATGTTAAAGTTGGTTGTAACTGCCATTATTTCTTATGCCACTTAAAGAGAAGAAAATGAGAATAAAACAACCAGAGAGCATAAACTACAAAAATAACGTGATGTATAAACTCTGTCTTGCATATTTCCCTCAGATACACATTCACTGGAATTTATACCTTTGAATCACTTATTAAAATTCTTGCAAGGGGCTTCTGTTTAGAAGATTTTACATTTCTCCGAGACCCATGGAACTGGCTAGATTTCACTGTCATTACATTTGCGTAAGTCTTCTACTTATTTTTTTAAATAAAAATTCTTTCTGGTAGCATGAGATTAGTGACTAAAAATTGCCTCATATCTTGTCAGCCAGAATATTTGGAGCCTGGACTTCCCGCAGTTTCAATATGTTTCTTCTACCTCTTTTACACATTTTAGTATTTCTAGCCAAGCATGTGCTGCGAAGGCCAGCATGGTGTGCCAGCCCATTAGGATTGTGAATGCCATCACCCTGAACTGTTCATATCCTGTCTCCTTTCTGCATACCAGAATTAAAGGAATCCTTTTGACTTCCTGCTAATAGCTGACCAGATTAGTTTTCAAACATCAAGTCATCAGTGTGGTTTATGATGATAAAACTTAATTTAATTTTATGGCCAGAAGCATATTGATAACACAGGCAAAATACAGTGAACGGTGAAAAGGTCTTGCTCAAAGACCCAAGCAAATAGAATAAAATCTGCCTCAATTCTGAGTAATTGTGATTTAATCCTACAGGTATGTAACAGAATTTGTAAACCTAGGCAATGTTTCAGCTCTTCGAACTTTCAGAGTATTGAGAGCTTTGAAAACTATTTCTGTAATTCCAGGTAAGAAGTAGTTGGTGTAAGGTGTTAGGCCCCTCGTATCTCCAACTGTTATTTGTGTGCTGTCATTGTGTTTGTGTGTGAACTCCCCTATTACAGATATGTGACAGAGTTTGTGGACCTGGGCAATGTCTCAGCGTTGAGAACATTCAGAGTTCTCCGAGCTTTGAAAACAATATCAGTCATTCCAGGTGAGAGCAAGGTTAAACACCGAGGCTGACTTTTGTTCTACAAAGGCTGTACTCACATTTTCAAAGCATAAGCCTTGTTTGTTACACATTGTCAACAAACCAAAAAAAGCAGGAATCAAGACATGTAATTTTATTTAAATTGATTCATGCTTGTATTAGCTTTACTTTCTTCTCAAAAAAAAAAAATCAGCCTTTGAGTTTAACAAATTCTTGCATGAGATATTTGCAGTAAACAGCCTACGTGATTTGCATCTTATAACATCAAGCTTTCCTTTACATGTTTTAAATATAAGTTAATTTTATGCTTTCATACTGATGCAAATTTTCTCATTTATTGAAGGCACTTGATATAGCAACTTATTTCAGTTTTAAGTTACATCAAAAAAATTAAACTCTAAAGGATAGCATGGGCCTTGCATGGGGTATCGTTCTCAAGATGTCTTTCTTCTCCAAACCATCACCCCTCGTATATTGTAACAAGATTATTATGATATCATTTCAATGTGCACATATAATTTCTTTACAATGGGGTTACGTTATTAAAGAATACGTTACAAAAGTTCGTAAAAGAAAGGTTTGGTCAAGAAGCATCAGCAAAAGCAAAAAAATGCTATTTTATGAAGGGTTGAGATATAGCATGAATAATAAAATCACTTGTTTTGGCATAAATAATGTGTTTGGTATTATCTACTTCTTATTTTTGTACACTATAAAATAAGTATAAACTTACATATTTTCATTCGTCCTCCCAAATAATAAGGCTTTTATTTAAAATTATTGTGTCACAAATTACGTCTTTTTGCATGAAATCTTTATCAGGAAAAAAGTCACATGATTTTTTGTGTGTGTTTAGTATCTATTTAACATCATAATAAAAATCTTATCTGTTTGCAGGCCTGAAGACAATTGTAGGAGCCCTGATTCAGTCTGTGAAGAAGCTCTCAGATGTGATGATCCTGACTGTGTTTTGCCTGAGTGTATTTGCACTGATAGGGCTGCAGCTGTTCATGGGCAACCTGAGGAATAAATGCCTGCAGTGGCCTCCAGACAATTCTACTTTTGAAACAACTGTTATTTCCATCTTTAATAGCTCTATAGGTGAAAATGGTACATTTATTAATGCAACAATGACAATATTTAACTGGGATGAATACATCGAAGACAAAAGTAAGAGTTAATTATATAATCTACTGCATTGATTTTCTGGTGTTGATTTAAACAGATTTGAGAATATCAGTATCTTTCCCTTGCCTTTAAAAGTGTGTAATATGGCCAAGAAACATAAAAGCAATCTTTTTTCTCTAGTAAATAAGAACACAGTTATTATATAATTTAGCACTCATAATATACTGGGTAGCAAAATACTTTTTCTTTCACTGAATATGACTTTTAGAGTAAAATCACATTGCAGCATAAACCAGAAATTTCCATGCTAGCTGCAAGCCTCCTGAAATAGTGTGACAGCCCTAACATGGGATCTGAAATGCAGGCTAGGTCAGTGCAAGATAGTGCCTAATATCATAAGGCCACATCTGAACATCAGCCAGTCCAAGAATCCTGCCAGAGCATGTAATTGTAGCTCTGTTGTTCCTTCTGGAGTTGCCCTTGCACAGCACAGACAATTCTGGTGATTTACCCCAAGATCCTTTCTTGCAAAATAAGATTTTATGTTTCTGCCTGTTAATTTGTTCCTTATCTTTGGAGCACCTTTAATGAGCACCTTTTTCTTTTTTGTATCATTTCCACCATTTTAGATAGTTAATGTTAGTACTGTGATAACAAAATTTATTTAAAAATTCAGATAGAACAACTCAGAACATATCTAGAGTAGATTGCTATTCTGTCTTTCATAATAGTATTGTTAGTCTGTCCCATTTATCTCTTCAACACTTTCTATTTATTTTAGTGTATTTAGTACATTTAGTGTATTCATAATTAGGTGTAATAGGTTTCTAATAAAGTCTGTATATATATTTTAACTATAAAAATTACTGTATCAATGAAACTTAGGAAACCTCAGTTTAAGAACTAAATGCTTTTGGATCCAAGTCTCATTGCCTTATAATCTTTTAATATACTTATCATCTCAGCATGCTTGAAATATACAAATGTCATGCAGAAATTTTGGATGATAACCTATTCTTAAAGCCATCTGAAGAACAGATTCCATTCCCCTTTAGTTGTTTCTGGTACTATGTCACACAAATAGAAAGGGTTTTTTCTAAATATCTGACCTACATTTTCCTAATTTATGATTGAATATATTACTATATCTGCTGTGGACTTAGAAATAAGATAATCATGGACTACTTTATATTAGTCTTTATACAGTTTAAAAACTCTTATCCTCTGCATTTCTGGTCTTTCCTAAGCCAAGCAATCCTATTTTCTATTTTGCGTTTTCTATACCTATTTTAATTTTTTCCTTTTTTCCAATTTTTCCAACTATTCTGGCTTTTTTTTTCTTGTTGTTGTTTTTATTTTGATTTTTTTTTGTTACAGTTTTTGTTTGCATGGGGTTTTTTATGAGATCCTGAAATTGGGTGCTAACTCCTCTAGCAATTAGTTCTAATTTGTATCTTTACCTCATGCCATATATGCAACATTCCTATTAATACATTTCAAAATTACCTCATTTTTATGTTAGCACTGTATTGTTGATTCACAGTCAATTTGTATTTTTTGGCAGTTATTGCATCTTTTTGTACAGTGGTGGCTGCAGCCACATCCTGATGTTTTGTATTTACATATTTGATTTTGCCTTGTCAAGTGTAGCATTTTCCACTTGCCTCTATTGAAATAAATCCAATTGCTTTTGGACAAACTTTTCAATTTGTAAAGGTCATTCTAAATTTCAAATACCTTTTCTCCTAGCCTTATGTCTTCAGAATACTTGATGCATTTTTTTTCTATTGTTTTGTGGCTGGAGTTGGTAATGAAACTTGTTAGAAAATCATGTCTATCACAGATGCCTGGGACATCTTCAGAGAGATGCCCTTATGAACTGACATTGCATCACTGGCAATTGCTCTCTGAGAACTTTTTTCAAGTATTTTGTGATATGTCCAGCCAGAACATATCTCCTTTATTTGTATCTGGGAGTGTCATGTAGGACTTGTACCCATGACTGTTCTGTTATTAAGTTGGCCGTTGTTCTGTTACTAAGACAGGAATAGTTTTGTATATGGCATATTTTCTACAAGTTCATGTTTACTATTTTTATTACTTTATCATCATTATTTTTCTATTAAAAAAAAAAATCTTACATATTTTCCAAGGTGGTGGACTGAAAGTGGAGCTGAGCCACATAAGAATCTGAATTAGGCCCACAGACAGTTTTGCAAGTTCTGCTTGGAGCCTGTCTGCATCTTTAAACTTCTTTTTAAGCAGGGGTCAGATGTCTCACAGGGTCTGACTCTGTGATCACCAGAATGTCTGAAAATGCAATGATTTCTTATATGATATCTGAGACTAGAAAAACAGATATATAAATTATTTACATAATTTCTCTCTCTCTCTTTAAAATAAGCAGATTTTACACTGTCTCTATTGTATACTGGTGATGACAGAGTAGAAGCAGTCAGTAGGAACTGGTTGCAATTCCCTGCTTGTCTGTTTAGCATTAGCCCTCAGTTAGTTCATGCCAGCTAAGCTAGTCCATGCCAGCTGGCAGCGAATCTCACAGAACCATCTGCTTCCTGAGAACAGCCAGAACATACCTAGTTCTGGCAACTATAGCTTAATGTGCCACCTGACCCAAAAATCTCCATTAGAGATTCCCATTTTTCCATAAGAATTGCAAACTAGAAATTGATGGCAAAATGTGTTTCCTTTTCTGCTGCAAAGAAGGAAAATTAAAATAAAATAGAAGAGTGTGTTGGGGGCTTTTAGGCATTCTGTCTCTTTAAATTATATTTTACCTCATCTTAATAGTTAGCCTAAATGTTCAAGTATATTCCTCTGCTACAGAATGTTGTGTATTGGTTTTGTATAAGGTACAATAAATGCTTTGCTTCTACCCCAGCTTCTCAAATCAAGATCCAGTTAGAGATTTCTTGAGCATGTTGTGTTATCACAGAATCAATGGGGTTGGAAAAGACCTTTGAGATCATGTAGCCCAACCTATGACCTAGCACCACCTTGTCAACTAGACCATGGCACTGAGTGCCACATCCAGTCTTTCCTTAAACACCTCCAGGAAGGGTGACTCCACCACCACCTCCCTGGGCAGTCCATTCCAATACCCAGTCACCCTTTCTGTGAAGAAATTGTTCCTTATGTCCAACCTTAAGGCTGTGTCCTCTCATCCTGTCACTGGTTACCTGGGAGAAGAGGCTGACCCCACCTAGCTACACCCTCCTTCCAAGGAATTGTAGAGAGCGACAAGATCTTCCCTGATCCTTCTGTTTTCCAGGCTAAACCCCCCCAGCTCCCTCAGCTGCACCTTATTGGACTTGTGCTCCACACCCTTCAGCAGCTTCATTGCCCTTCTCTGGACACCCTCCAGCTTCTCAATGTCCTTTCTGAACTGAAGGCCCAGAACTGGACACAGCACTCAGGGTGTGGCCTTACTGGTGCTGCATACAGGGAAAAAAAACCCTCAATCCTAATATTTCATGTTTTTTTCAAGGAATACTTGGATGAAATAATATGTAATTGATAATTATAAATTAATAGTACTAAATGTTATATATCAAAATACATGAGTGAAGGCACAGAATTGCCCTCATCCTTTGCCTCATTTTCCTGGTATTTTTTTATTTGCTAACATACACATTTTGGTATTCCACCCCTTGTATCTTATAATTTTGTTAAGTTGCTAATAATTAACTGCATAACTAACTTTTTATTTTCTAAAGAAAGGCTAACTTGAAGATTCTGTAGAAAGTAATTTTCCTGTCAAAACAATAATTTCCTTGCTTTTTTCATTCCTAACCACTATATATTGCAGTTGAACAGTTTGTTAACTCTGCTAATTTCCTTCAAGTGTAAAAGTCTGTATAATTGCTCAATTATCATTAGGCATAAATATGATCTTATTCATAGCTTTTTTGATATTTTTTTTTAACAGGTCACTTCTACTTCTTGGAAGGACAAAATGATGCACTGCTGTGTGGCAATAGCTCAGATGCAGGGTAAGAAAATGATCATCATATTTCATTGTGCATCAAAGAAAAATAATTGGTTACTTAGAATAGCTCAGGCAGTCAACTTTAATATCTAGTGTACTGTAGAGTTTCAAATTACTGGTGTTCTGCATTTGAAGCTATACCTAAATACAACCATCTCTGTAATTTGAATTTACATAGGCACGTCCATCAGCCTCTTAGGCTACTTTTGTAAAGGTAACCACGTGAATGATCTATGCATAAATGTTGCTGCCAGCTTGCTAACAACTGTTTATCAGCCATGCTACTTGATGTTCTTCTCTTGTCCTGATGGAGATGTGCTATGACAAATTGTGGGGAAGGGTAGAATACTATTAGTTATATTATTAAAGCACTGAAATATTATTAGAAAGTAGAATTTAAAAGTGAAAAATAATAAGCTATATATTTTTATCTTAGGTATGTAGAATAACATTTTCTTGTTCATAATTTCGTTAGCAACTGGTACTCCTGAACAATTTTGTTTTACTGCAGCATATCGTAATGTAGAGTAGTTGTTAAAAATAGCATTTCCTCTTCTTTTGTAGTCAATGCCCAGAAGGATATATATGTGTGAAAGCTGGTAGAAACCCCAACTATGGCTACACAAGTTTTGATACATTCAGTTGGGCATTCTTGTCACTGTTTCGATTGATGACTCAGGACTTTTGGGAGAATCTTTACCAGCTGGTGAGGACTTACTAAAATAAACAGCACCATCACCAATACCATTACTACACAGTACTTGCGTAATTATTTTTGTTCACTTGTCCCTAAGGCCTTTGGAACAGAAATCGTCTTTAATTTCATATATGTAAACTGTTCTCTAACACAATAAGGCCCTTATTCATGATTTTGGGTTCCCTGTGCTTCTTAAATACATTAGAGGGAATAGCTGTTATTTTATGAAGATGGTTAAGCCTTATTGTTTGTTCACCTAAATGAATAAATAAATTTAAATTGTTTAAGTTTCTTACCCAAACACGCTATAAATAGATGCTATGTTAAATTGATTTGCAGTCTAGTAAAAATGTGTTTTGTTTGAAAAGGTTACATCTTGTCCCTGAACTATGCATATCCTTACCTGAAGGGCTGTAATTTTCTCACTGTAACATTTTGTATAATGCATTATTTTTGTTGCAGTGTAGTTTGGGATTGATGAGACAGGAAGGTAAGATGCTGATCAGTGGCCCCACCTACTGTTAAATTTAAAGGCTGTAGCTGTATAGATTCTTATTGGTATAAGTTCTGAACTATTCAGAATTGGATTTACCTTGATAAGAGTAGACACAAAACTTTTTCACATGTATTTTTACATGTGAATTTTACATTTAAACATATAATATTATTTCTATAAGGAAGAACTAACTAAATAATCTTGTGCTAACATAAATCAATCCATAAAATATTTCTAAATTATAACACAGAGGCTAACTTATTACGCAACAGTAATAACAGTAGTTTAAAATCTGTTAAAAAAGGTTATTATCTCTTTTTCTCCAGACTCTGCGTGCTGCTGGGAAGACATACATGATATTTTTTGTTTTGGTCATTTTCCTGGGTTCTTTCTACCTGATCAACTTGATATTGGCTGTGGTTGCCATGGCCTACGAAGAACAGAATCAAGCAACAATGGAAGAAGCAGAGCAAAAAGAGGCAGAATTTCAGCAAATGCTGGAACAACTGAAAAAGCAACAGGAAGAAGCTCAGGTATCCCTGAAAAGTAAAATTTCTTCTTTCATTCATGAAAGCATGTGAACAGATGCTTTATGTCCACATATGAGGATACTTTTACTCCCCTACTCCTAACAATGTATTACTTTCATATTGTGGACAATCTCTAATGTTCCCATTGCACTGTTTTTGCTGGTTTGAGTGAATCTGTTAATTTTGTGACAAAAATAATAACCAACAAGCTAAAGCACTGGATTTTCAAATTGGAGATGGAAATTCCCTCTTTACTGGAACACTTGAACAAGTTGCCCAGAGTGCTTGTGGAGATAATCAAAAGCCATCGGGATGTGGTCCTTGGGCAACCTGCTTTAGGTGACCCTGCGTGCTGGAGAGGTGGAGGGCACAATGACCTCCAGAGGTTCCCTTCCAACCTCAACCATTCTGTAATTGTCTGAAACGGAGGTGGAGATGTGGGAAAAAAAATCCAAAGAAAAATTGTACTTATATAAGTAACAGAAGCAAAACTATTTTAGGTGATGGTGTTTCACCAATATTTGGCTTTTTCTACTCCCCGCCCATCTCTCTCAGCAGAAAGCCATAGCTTTCCAGTTTGAAAGAGAATTGGAACAAGTGGAGAAATCAAAGAAAACACTTCTGTGGTACAAATGTAAAGATTATGCTTTGAAATTCCTTTTCATTTTTTGAAGGCTCTCAAATCTTTAATAGAAAAATTTATATTGTCTGCTTGGCATGTGGCCACATAGAGAAGAAGTTGAACTATGTCTTCCATATAAGCATATGACAGGGTTTTTTGTTTCATTGGTCAACTGCTATCTGTTGGGGGGGGATTGTGGGAATTTTTTGGTTTTGTTTGTTTTTGTGGTTTGTTTGTTTGTTTGTTTGTTTTTGGTGGGTTTTTTTGTTTTGGTTTTGGTTTTGGTTTTTTACTACAGCTTGTAAATAAATGTTAATAAAATGCTCCACGTTTTGAAAATCAAACAGCAACAAGTATGTAATAGTGTGTAGTTTAACAAATCTGTGACTATTATTTGCAAAACTGAGATATCAACATTATACAAAATCTTTAATAGATTAGGGAGTATTCAAAACCCATCAATGTGTTGTAAGAAAGTGTTGCTTCCTGTTAACAGAGATTTTGCCACTTGTTTGAGTCTTGATTCTTTATTTTTACATAGTACTTCAGATGAAAAATTCATCACAACATATTGCTTCAATCTGAAACAGATGCTTTTTAACTTGGTTTTTTGTCAGCACAGTTTTCCCTTGGGTTACTCTTGCTCCTGGTTTATGGAGCAGTGGCAAATTATGGTTCCGGTGGTATTTCACAAATTACTCCTATGATATGCTGGGTTTGGTGAAGTGGAAACATTGCTTTTATTTCAAAATAATAGTTTTTTTAAGAGTGGCAATAAATTTGAAATAGTGAGTGGTGTATATATTTGTATAAATGCTGTAAATTGCACATGTGCTTGTATGTATAGGCGGCGGCAGCAGCTGCAGCAGCTGACTCAAGGGATTATAGTGGAGTAGGTGGAATAGGTGGATTCTCCGAAAGTTCTTCTGAGGCATCAAAACTGAGCTCGAAAAGTGCTAAAGAGAGAAGGAATAGAAGAAAGAAAAAAAAGCAGAAAGAACAGTCCGAAGGCGAGGAGAAGGATGGGGAAGAATTTCACAAATCTGAATCGGAGGACAGCATCAAAAAGAAAGGTTTCCGATTTTCCATTGAGGGGAATAGACTGACATACGAAAAGAGATTCTCTTCCCCACACCAGGTACCATAGTATTATTACCTCTTAAACACCTTTTTTGTCTACTCATCATATAAAGAAAGCCCTGTATGGAGTTTGATTAATTCTTGCAAGATACCACAGATTCTGTAATATCCTAAATCAAAGATTAACCAAATAAAAACTTGCAGCCAAATATGAAACTGTAAGAATTTGAGAGATATTGGTTTTACTCTGAATTGCTGTGTGAAAAGTCAAAATTACATATATTAATTATTATGAATTTTTAATTAAAATGGATCTATCTCCCCACCAAGTTGGATGTATTCAACATGATGAGTAGCTTCAAAACATGGTGCATACATACAAAATGTAATGTTTCAAATGAGAAGGCTGTTAAAATTTGGGATGCAAAACCTCAATAGAAATTACAATAATACTCATGTGAAATTTGAGAAATTAATTGATGTGAGGCCATTAATTGTGTTAAAGAAGGTGGAAATGTGTGTGGCAATGTGTCTTTGCATGTGTTCTCTTACATTGGAACACCAGTGACTCAGAGTGCCATCTGCATCTCCCATTCATTTATTTCATTTGATGGTTTTGTAATGTTATCTCCTACAGTTTTCAAAGCTTCTCCTCATTTGCCCACTTCTCACTCTCCCCTTAGCACTGAAAATCCAGATATCACATACATTCTCTCCTTTTTCTGCCCGTTTTTGTGCTTCAATATGCTTCTTCCTTTTATCTCCACCTTCTCTATTTTCCCTGGTCCTTATGACTTGCTTTCTCCCTCTTTTTAGTCATTATTACTAAACTCATTTCTGCCTTTTGAATCCTCTTCTATTTCTGGAAAGCCTGTTTCATCCCTTAATAAATCATGAATGTTCATACTCTCTTCATGTATTGTTTTCTCTGGCCTCCCATTCTCAAAGAAGCTCAGACCTCTTAATCCAATATTTTCTTACTAAGGACTGTCCTCCTTAGACCAGACTGTGGTGGGAATATAATGTTTCTGGCTTTTTATTTCTGCCACTCCTTCCACTCACTTCCTAATGTATTTCCTTTATCAATGGTAATGCATCCTTCTCCCCACCCTACCTCCTCAGTCTGCCACTGTTTTATGTTGTTAACTGTCTAACTAATCTCTGTGAGGCTTCATTGCTGAATTTAGTTCATGATTCATTCTGTTCCTCAAATTTTCACACATGTCAATTGACTTCAACTTCATGTTGAAGATCCATCTGATCCTCTCAGTGCATATTCTTGCCTATCTCTTCATTCAAACTGCAGCCTTATTCAACTGCAGCTCAATTCATCCATCTTGTAAGAAATTAAGCATTCCTCATAAAACTTGTTCTTTTAACATTTTCATCTCCAAGTCCATTTACAGTTGTTTGACTATGACAGTCTAGAAATCACCTCCCCTCTGGTTTTCCAACCCTAATTCCTTTTTTCTCTGGATTCTAACCACTAAACAGAAGTTCCACTCACCAGTTTCTAATACCATTTTCCTAGAGAAAACTCGGGCTTATATATCATCTTTGACTTTTTCCTTGGCATTTCATTTTCTTTCGATGTAAATGGCCATTTGATTCCTCTTGAAATCTTATTCTTCCTAACATTCATAACTTTGTCTCCTCTTGATTCTCCTGGTTTAGTTGTGCTTTAGAAGATCCTTTTTCCCCTTTGACAGTTTTCCAAGCGATTTCCACAAGACCTTTTGCTAGATCCCTTTTCTCTCTTATTTTATTTTTTTTAACTATATTCTGGACCCACAACTGTGAATCATTTTTGACTTGGACATCTTTATTGCTGTATTCATCAAGAATGTTGTTGCAAAGAGCACTAACCTATCCCATTGCTTTTCTCTAATCTGCTAGTAAATATATTTACCTAAAGATTTTTTTTTAATATCATAAAACATACTGTACCTAAAGTTCCTCCCAACCCACCTTGTCTACTTACAGTAAACATGTCCCAGCTTTGACTGACCCAATCCAGCATTCATAACCTCCTGTTAAATTTTCAAACTAGTTTCTTTGAGCTCTTTCTGGTATGCTGCCCTTCATGCTTGGAAGAAGCTCCCATGAGTTTTCACAGAACACTTCATTGCTTTCCTCAAATCCCTCTTTAAAACTCTCTTTTACCATGCTGCCTACAGAAAGCTTGACAGGGAAGTGACTTCAGGTGAGCTAAGATGACTGTTTATCATACTCATCAATTTTGCCTCTGTGTATTCCCTCTCTTTTTGTATCCATCTGTTGTGTTACATTTAAATGATAAGTTCTTTGCAGAGTTCCTTTTTGTTCTGCATTTTGCAGTCCCTAGTACAGTGGGGCTCAGGTCCACAAAGTTGAGAAAAGAGGAGAAACAAAGACACTGCTTTGTTATGTATCATCTCTGCTGTTCATAGAGGTCTTGGGTAAATTTGGGTGCTAATACTTACCAATCAAGTCAAGGCAATTACTGATATGAATTTAAATTAAGAACATGTATAATTTATTGTAAGATTAGAGCATTTTGACTCTTAATACTGGAGATCCTGCAATAGCAGAACATTTACTCCTATGAGTAAACTGATGAAGATTAGCAAACCTGTTTATACAAAATTACAGGCAAATCATTGCATATTCAGGATAGCTAAGACTTTAAAAAGGAAATAAGAAACCTATTATGGCCTACTTGACCAATATCTGAAAAGATATGTATGTTGTTTAAACTGAGCAGTAGGGGAACAACTTCTGTGTGCAGACTGAGTCACAGAAAATTTGCCTAAAATTTTATTTACTCAGCCTGTCATACTAATGCTAGCCTGGGGTAAAGAGTGTCTAGATATACTTATTTGGTTTATGAACAGCTGGTAATAACATAGGCAGAATAGCAGAGGAAACAGTTCTGTCAAGCAGTTTCTTTTACTCTAATTAAACTGATTGATTTCATATATTCAAAGCAGTAAAATAACTAGTCTTTGTCTGTCACCTATGTGCTCTTTGTTTACTACCCAAAAGGGAGTGCATTAGGGGGGGACTGTACCAGTTCATTTCTTTGTAGATGACCTTACCCTTTAAGACATTGTGGATTTTTCCTCTGTATGAAAATGTTGTATTTTAAAGAATTTTCATCTGATAATAATTGTTTTTATTTACCTGCAGTCTTTGCTGAGCATTCGTGGCTCCCTGTTTTCCCCAAGGCGCAACAGCAGAACAAGTCTTTTCAGCTTCAGAGGTCGAGCAAAGGATGTAGGATCAGAAAATGACTTTGCTGACGATGAGCACAGCACTTTTGAAGACAATGAGAGCAGAAGAGATTCTCTCTTTGTTCCTCATAGACACGGTGAACGGCGCAACAGTAACATTAGCCAGGCCAGTAGGTCATCCAGAACAGTCCCTGCACTTCCAGCAAATGGGAAGATGCACAGCACGGTGGATTGCAATGGAGTGGTTTCTTTAGTCGGTGGGCCGCCAGCTTTGACATCGCCTACGGGACAGCTTCTGCCAGAGGTGATGATTGATAAAGCAGCCACTGCTAGCAATGTAAGAAAGTCTGCAATAGCTTAGGCATGATGTTCTCTCCCTGTATGATCAGTCACTGTTTCCACAAGATGTAGTCACATGGCAATGATGACATTTCTGGCTAAGCTGTGAAAGCTCCTTTCATGTATTCCAGCCATAAGCTAAAGGAGAAAATTAAATTTTCCAGCTCTCGTTAATTAAATACGTAAAAAAAGCATGTGAATTGAATGGGAATTAACAGAATAGCATATTAAACCATTGAATAAATTTAGTTTGTGTTGTCTTGCACCCATTGATTCATTATGCTAAGACTTTACTGGATGGTTCTGTACTTGTGTATCAGAAAGGATGTCAAAATAGAAAAAAAAAATTACATTTACTTAATAGAATATATTGTGTATTTAGCTTCCTGCTGTCCATATATTAAACTTTTGATGTTACCCTTGTAGTACAACTAACGAGGGTTGTGATAGTGTTCCTGTAATATAGCTAATTTTTCTATGGGGTTTTTATGTCAACATTACTCAATATTTTTTTCATTTGTTTGAAAAATGTGCTAGGAAAATCATCATTTATTCTAAGTTAAGAGTTATCTTAAGAAAATCTACTTAGATCCTGTACTGCTAGCTGTGTGGGCTGTGCATTTTCATGTTTAGAAAAAGACTTCACTGCCTAAATAGAAAGATATTTACAGCACAGCTCATTGACAAGCATTGTGGAACCTTTTTTAGTCTGAAATCTGCTTTAATATCTCAGTCCTGATTCAGCTAAATACTTAAAAACATATTCTTCAGGTTTGACTGTTTGCTCTGTACAGAGTCAGGCATGCCTTAGTCTGTTGTGAAGCCTCAGTCTAACTGGAGCATGGTGTGGGACAGCAGTGTTTTAAACCAGTAGAGCTCTTACAGTAACTTACAATGTTTTTAAATGTAGATCAATTGGCTATTTCATCGGTGTTTCATTTTCAGGGCACTACTACAGAAACTGACTTAAGAAAGAGACATTCTAGTTCTTACCACGTTCCTATGGATTACCTAACAGACCCTAGTGCAAGGCAAAGAGCAATGAGTATAGCCAGCATGCTTACAAACACAATGGAAGGTATGTAACAGAGAGGGGGTTTTGTATGACAGTGCCTTAAAAGTGCTATTCAATGTGTGATGCATTAAGTAGTAGTGTTTTGGTCTAGAGGGTACAGATAAGAAGAGATTTCTATATGGATTTAGGGGTGGGATTCTTTGGTGGGTTTTGGTTTGGTTGGATTTTTGTTTGTTTGTTTGTTTGTTTAATTTGGGACTGATAAATTTGGAAAAAAAGAGTCAAGCTTGCAACATACTGATAGGTTTGAGGTAGAAGTATCAAGTTTCCAATTTAAATGCAAGCAAAACCTATTATTCAATGTAGTCATTCTCTAGTGATGTTATGTTTTGGGGAGAGCTCTTTTTAGATTACTGAAATGACTATGCTTCTTGCAGTAGAACAATCCCCTTCTACCAATTCAATAGACTTGCTGTTTCACAAAGGAGACATCATGTCCTTCTTTCTGTAAGGCTAAATACAATTACTTTGAATCATGGAATTAAGCAACTATTTGTAAGAAAGGGTGAACCATTTTATTAAGGCTTAAATGACTATGCCCAAAATAGAAAATTGGAAGGTAGAAATGAGCAGTTGTGCACAGGTGGACCATAATGCTGCCTAAATACTTGTCTGACTTCAGGCTTGTTCTAAATGCTTATCTTTCATGAGGAAATTTTAAAATATTTTATTGGACGAGACTGTAAAGATCATCTAGTTCCAACCCCCCTGCCACGGACAGGAACACCTTTCACCTGATCAGATTTCTCAAAGCCCCATCCAACCTGGGAACACAACCAGGGATAGGGCATCTACAGCTTCCCTAGGCAACCTGTGCCAGGGCCTCACCACTGTCACAGTAAAGAATTTTTGACTACTACCTAATCTAAACCTACCCTCTTTCTGTTTGAAACTGCAAAACCTCACCCTATCACTCCACTCCCAGAAAAGGCTCCCTCTCCATGTTTCCTACAGGCTCCTTCTAAGTACTGGTAGGCTGCAATAAGGTCTCCTTGGAGCCTTCTCTTCTCTAAATAAACAACCCCAGTTCTCTCAGCCTGTCTTCACAGGCCATGTGCTCTGGCCCCTCAATATCTTTGTGGCCTCCTCTGCACCTGCTCTTATGCTGGGAACCCTAGAGCTGAACCCAGCTCTCCAGCTGGAGAAGACAAAGAGAACCCCTTCCCTCACCCTGCTGGCCATGCTGCTTTTGATGGTGCCCAGGAGAATATTTGCTCTCTGGGCTGTGACTGACGTTGGTGGCTCACACTCAATTTTTCAGCCACCAATAACCCCAAGCCTTTGTCTGCTGGGCTGCTTTCAATCCCCTCATCACCCAGCCTTATGACAGGTTTCTAAGATCAATTTCTCTTGTACATTCTATATAGCATTAACTTGTGAATGGTTCTTTTATCTACTGAATCTTTAATATAGTTCTTTTGGGGGATTTTGGGGGTTTTATTGTGTGTGTGTGTGGGGATTAATAGATTTTAAATTGTAATTTTGTTTAACTGAAAGCAGTCCTAGTTTCAAAATATCAACATAGTTTATCAACAATACCTTGGAAAACAGCATTTAGGCTTCAAGGAAATATCCTATCCAGGCAGTTCTGGAATAGAGAAATATGTTTAAAATGTTATTTTCATTTTTCTCTCTAGAACTGGAAGAATCCAGACAGAAATGTCCACCATGCTGGTATAAATTTGCTAACACTTGCTTGATTTGGGACTGCTGTACTCCCTGGCTGAAAGTCAAACATATTGTAAATTTGATTGTGATGGACCCATTTGTTGATCTGGCCATTACCATCTGCATCGTCCTAAACACCCTGTTCATGGCCATGGAGCACTACCCAATGACAGAGCAGTTTAGTGGTGTGCTTTCAGTAGGAAACCTTGTAAGTCTTTCATGATGTTCCATGTATGTAAAATGCATTTTTCTTTAATTCTTTTTTGACTTATGCACATTCCTGTAAATGAAAAAGTTGACTATTTAGATGTTTGGGATTGTTGAACTTAAACTTAAGTTGAAATTTGTAAATTTCAACACTTCTGCTTTACAGAGTAAAGATCTACTGAGTCAGTATGCATTTTGATTTTTTAAATCTTCATCTCCTGTCATTGAAGCTTATTAAAGGATTTTTTTTTTTCTTGATGGATACTTACAAATCATAAGAACCTTCAGTTCCATTCCGACACCCATTCTGCTCCTCACTAGCACCTCCTAAGGATCTGGGTGTTCAAGAAATTTTAGAGAGGAAATAGTAGTAAAGTCAGTAAGCATGACTTAAGGAAATGATGAAATGGAATGATCCTGTCTTCCACAGGCCATCCTGAAGAAGAACAGTTCTGCTCAGCTTTCTGTATAATTTTTTCTTAATAAAATAAGTTTATGATAGGAACAATTATCTTTATTACTAGAAGTAAAAAGGTGGTCTAAGGGCAAAGATGACCTCTAGAGAGAGAAAAATGAGCATTAAAATCAGATTATATTTGGTGTATTGGAGGCTGGATAAAAACTGTGTTTTCCCATTTACCTCTTTTTCTTTGGAACCCAAACATTGTGATACATATGTAAGCTTCAAATATGAATTTTATTCCAAACCCCAGTGTATGGAAATATAGAGAAGATATTATCATTAGTTTCTTGCTGAAAATATAATTTAGCACATAATACTGATACCATTAGTTTTACTTTTTAAATATTTTCTTCTTAAACTGGAGTAAGAAACTGTATTTTCCTTGCAGGTGTTTACTGGGATTTTCACAGCAGAAATGTTTCTCAAGATAATTGCCATGGATCCTTATTATTATTTCCAAGAGGGCTGGAATATTTTTGATGGTTTTATTGTGAGTCTTAGTTTAATGGAACTTGGCCTTGCAAATGTAGAAGGATTATCCGTCCTTCGATCATTCCGATTGGTAAATATACTATTTAAAATATGCTTCTGTGTTACGTTTTTTTATTTGTACATGTACATTTTGTGCATTTTTCACTTGCAAGTTAAATATTTGGCTGAGACAGAAGATCCCTTCAGAAGTTACAAAATTCTAAATTGCATACTTCTTAGATGGCATGTATATATTATGCCAAGTTTGTTTTGCATATTATCTTAGTAATGTTTATTTCTCTTTCAAGATATTGTCAACATAATTTCTATTCTTGCTGAAAGTATGCTTAAAGGATTAACTTTTATAGTAGAAGTATTTCTTAGAGTCTTCTCCCTAGATTAGGGAGTAAAAAAAGTAAGAGCCACGGGGCCCTCACTACCTGTGATTGAAGATTAGTGAATTGCTTGGTAAATATTGGGTTAATTAATAAAAACTTTCTTGACAATTTTAGTTCATAGACTTCCATTACCACTTGCCTTTCTTGGTTAGTTCTAAAACAGGGTAGTGTTAAGATTTTTCATTGTCCAGGGGCTTTTCACCCTTACCAGCCTTTTCCATACCATACTCTGCAAGGGTCTATCTGTTGTCCAACAGCGTTTTTATTCAGAAGTCACTACAGTGTCTCTGTCTGTTTTAAGATATGTTTCATGAGCAGGAACTTGAAAAACCTTGGTCTTGCTGCAGACTAGGATAGCATGCAATTCAGTGTCCAAACACTCTTCTGAAAAGACCTACACAGTGAGAGACATGAAGCCAGAGTTCCTGGTCATCAAGCTCAACTTCTGCCTTAAATAAAAAAAGATATTTAGGTGAAATGAAGGTTAAATACATTCCCTTTAAAAAAATAAGGGGTTTTAAATAAGTTTTTTATGGTTCTCTGGATAGCATTATATTGTACTTTGCCTAAAATCTGTCTGGATTGACTTCTCTATTAGTAGTAGATTCTGGTTTTAACTTGACATTTATGTGTTTTCTTTACAAAACATAAAATCATCACATGAAATAGTATTTAGTTTTATATTCATTTTAGTATTCTCCTCTTTCAATTATCTGAACAATTGCTGTATCTTTCCATTAATTTCATTTTTGTCTGTTTCAGGTTGTACTTATTAATATAATACTTTCCTTTGTTTTTCTCAATGTTTATGACAAACTTTGTAAGACACATTCCATTTATTTTAAATGAAAGAAAATATATTTAGATACTTGCAAATCACTTGTATGTCTGCCATTAACAACTCTAGCTTGTTTCTCTTTTTAGGAAAACCATTTCCTCCAACTCACTGCCTGTTAAGATGAAAGAATCTGGAAGTGACTATACACTTATGGTCCTGTTAAACTGATCACATTTCTTATGTGCTCATTATATTTTTAGTAATATTTTCTCAGAGTTTACAGGAGAAAGACTGTTTTGTACAACTTCTTTAACAAGTACCACTTCTTTATAAATACCTAAAGTCACCAAAGGAGTCAAAGATTGGAGTCTTTGTGATAATTTCAATGTAATTGAAATGAGCATAGATACACTGTTTTTGATTTCTTATTACTTGAATCAGGACTTAACACTGCTGATTGTACAGTATTGTAGTGTTGTGTAGTGTACAGTGTAGTATTGTACAAAGAGCTGGAAACAGAAATTTTGCAACTAAAATTTCTAAAGATTACAAGGGACATGATGCAGACACAGGGTAACCGAAATATGAAATGTATAGCAGTAATTTCATTACAATTAGATAACAAAGAACCATATACCATTCTTCTGTTTTGCAGCTTCGAGTTTTCAAATTGGCAAAATCTTGGCCAACCCTCAATATGCTGATTAAGATTATTGGCAACTCCGTGGGGGCTCTGGGCAATCTGACTCTGGTGCTGGCCATCATTGTGTTCATTTTTGCTGTGGTTGGGATGCAGCTGTTTGGGAAAAGCTACAAGGAATGTGTCTGCAAGATCTCCAGTGACTGTGAACTTCCTCGCTGGCACATGCACGACTTTTTCCACTCTTTCCTGATTGTATTCCGAGTGCTGTGTGGAGAATGGATAGAAACCATGTGGGACTGCATGGAGGTTGCAGGCCAAACAATGTGCCTTACAGTCTTCATGATGGTCATGGTGATTGGAAACTTAGTGGTATGTAATCAGTGGGCATTTTTAAAAACTCTTAGGACTATCTCCTCTTTTTCATGATTTAGAAATTTGAATTGAAGACTAGAGAAGGACTGCAGGAAATCATGTACTTCACTTGCCCTTTCTGTACACCAGGTTCAAAAGTACCTTGATTATCTATGAAAAATGTTTGTCTACTTTTTCTTTTAATTCTTAGTAAGTTTATAACCTCTTTAGTGCTGAATTATGCTTACAGATAAGAGTGCCTTTTAAAAAAAGCATTGAATTTAAGTCACCTTTTACAGCCAAGTAAACTAAATTGTCTCAATATTGATGGAAAACTGTTGGTCTTTATGACAATATTTATAATATTTAAAAGCTTACTGTTTCCACTTTCAGTCATTTCTCTGTGAAACAAAAAAAAGCCTTACTCTTCAATTTTTTTTCTCATAAGTGATGATTTCTAAATGGCTTATCCTTTTTGCTACTGGCCTCTGAATTCCTCCCAAGCAACATTTTGAATAAAGACACAAGTACTGAATAATGTGGAATAATGATACGTTAATTTCTTACATTCAGTATCCCTTGTAGTACATCCCCAAATGACACATGAAATTTATGTACCAGCATTGCTTTCCTGATGCAGCCTCTATGCCTGTTTCTGCAGTGCTTCCACCTAGCCAGTTTTCACACCTTCTGTACATATACTTTTGATTTTTCTTAACAGTCATTTCCACAATAATACTTCACAATTAAACACCATATAGATTTTTAATCATTTCACCGATTTGCCATAAACCACGGTTATGTTTAATTATAGTTCTTTGTCCTTGAGTGCTGGCCTCCTTTCTTTTTTTGGTCTGATCCACAAATTTTACAAATATGCTTATCCATAGTCATCACTACCAAGTCTCATCAGACTAATGTGAGTCCTGTGACATATCTTATAAAATATTCTGTAAGTTTGAACAGGAAGAACTGACAAATATAATTTAACTGATTTTTAATTAAATTATTTTTAATCAGTTTTGCACATGCTCTGTCATAGTTGCATGCAATCCGAATTTCTCTTGTATGTTTGTAAAATGTCATGCAAGAAAGACTGAAATAGCTTCTTGAAATTGAGGTGAAATATTTTCTTGAAATTGAGGTTTATCACGTCTCTAGACTCTTTCTCTTAGCTAGTGTTTCTGCTCAGAACTAAGATAGACTCATATAAACTTGCCAAATATAAAATTTTTACTATATTCTGAACTAGAGATACTAGAACTATGGTCTGTTGAACTGTGGAAGACTGGCATTTGCCTACATTCCCCTGGCCTCTGAACACTAGAGTGCATGTAGCTTGTGTGAATCACTACATGATGTTGTACTCTGCCTCGTTATGGTATTCTCCACTTTGAGGAGCAGATCTGCACTACTGCAGATGGTGGAGGAGACAGTCAAGAAACAGCTCGGATTTTCACCTCTGTTAGTGAAGTTAAACCAGCTAAAAGTGCTTTTGGCAAGACAATAAAATGTTGGGGACTATGAACTGAAAAGGTGATAGCAGAAAGGTGCATAGAAATAAAGTGTTACATGTGAAATAAAAATTATCTCATATTGACAAACTCATAATGACATTGCTTTTATGACTTAGAAACAAGAGTAATTTTTTCCTTATTTTCTTTTAGGTACTCAACCTATTTCTGGCCTTGCTGCTGAGCTCATTTAGTTCAGACAACCTTGCTGCTACAGACGACGATAATGAAATGAACAATCTCCAGATTGCTGTGGCAAGGATTCAGAAAGGCATAGATTATGTGAAGAGGAAAGTGCGTGAATTCATCCAAAAAGCCTTTGTTAGAAAACAGAAAGTTTTAGATGAAATCAAACCTCTTGAAGACCTAAACAATAAGAAAGACAGCTGTATTTCCAACCATACAATAGTAGACATAGGTAAAAACCTTGCCTATCTCAAAGATGGGAATGGAACTACCAGTGGCATAGGCAGCAGTGTGGAAAAATATGTTGTTGATGAGAGTGATTACATGTCATTCATAAACAACCCAAGTCTCACTGTGACAGTGCCCATTGCGGTTGGAGAATCAGATTTTGAAAATTTAAACACAGAGGAGTTCAGCAGTGAATCAGATCTGGAAGAAAGCAAAGAGGTAAGCCTGTTTCTAATTCTAAAATACTCTGATGCTTTTCTTTCTTGGCTGAGGTTACTAGTGTTGAATTCAAATCTTTCTTTAATTCCTTTACAACAGCATATACAAACTCGTAATGTTATTTAAGGTAAATTGATGTAAGGTTGTGAGTTTTGAAAGATGATGATACAATATTGCATTTACAGTAATAATCAAGATACATAAGAAAAGTTTTTAGAAAATGAATTTTTTTTCTATTTTATATTTAGTTAAATCCTTAACAAAACTTAACCAGTTTAATAGTCCTGGATACCAGAAGTCAAACAAAGTGTATATGGCTGGTGCGAATTTCTCCATGCTTATTTCATTAGAGCAGTTTATGTTTTAATCTGTTTTTTTAGCAGTTCATTCTGATGTTTTTAACCCTTTTTATATAGTGAAAATGTATCCATATACATCATAGATAGGTATATTTGAATACTGGACTAGCATCACTAAACAATATCGTATCAATCACTAATAATCCATCTGATGGTAGCAGAACTACTGAAGTGAAGAAACGGCCTTATGGTAAAAAAGTTACAAAGCTTAATATCCCAGTATAAGATCCTTTCATTTGACTACTCATTGTTATTTTCAAAGCTTTAAGAATCTGTTACCTACTGTGACTAATAAAATGTACCTCTTTCTGGCACTATGTGGTGCCAAGTGGATAAATCCAAGCTAGCACTGAGATGCCAAGTGGATGCCAAGGCATTGTTATTGTGTGTGTATTATTAACCCACTGCTTTGTCCTGCACTACTGAAAATGGTGGAGGCACATCAGCTCAAGTGGAGTAAGTCTCTGCAATGCTTAGTACTGATGCTAGTTCATTCAGCATTAGCATGGGTATTTTTGAAAAGTATTGCATGCTGTGGGGTAGACATAAACTAACATAAAGGCTTTCATTAATGCTTTTCTCTTACTTGAATCTGAGGGTATAAATATGGGTAAAATTCTAGTAATTTTCTGCCTGAGAGCCTTTTTTGTACCAACTGCATTACACATCTAGTCGTATTTTCTTGTTTCTTACCCCAAATGTCTTTATTGTTCTTATAAAAATATTTCCTTTTTTTTCAGATTGATTGTATTATTATTTATCTTACTCTTCAAAACCAGCACTTGGGTGTAGAACAGACCAGTCGTAGTTTAACCTTCAGTTGTTCTGTTCTTCACTTCACAAGAGCACTATGTCAGTAGGAGAGGTGGAGGATGAGCTTTATACAAACCTGTGTGCTGGTGGTTCACAGGGCTAAGTATGACAATGGTGCATCTCTTACTTCACTGTAGAACTGGATGAGTGACTGCTGACTGTTTTTGTTAGCCAAATCTTTCTTTTCTTCCCATGGAAGGGCACTCATTGGGTTATTTTACAAGATGACAGAAATACTGACTTCCTACAGGAAAAGTTTTAAAGCAGATTATCCCACATTTGAGGCACGAACTCCATTCATTAAGCTTCCACCATAAAAGAAAGGCTTTCTACTTCACCTACTGTATTTAAAAGAAAATTGTTTTCATTGCATTCTTGGAGGCACTTTGCTGTTGTGCTTCAGGAACCGTAAACTGATCAGGTGATAAGACAAAGAAATGCGTATTAAGTCAGGGATGAGCTAGTGCCAAGCAGTTTTGACTGGCCACGTCTGAAACTCTGCTGAGCATATTCGGGGCCAAAATTTCTTACTAATGCAGATGCTGAAGGTGAAAAACTGAAGGGAAAGTTTATCAGTTTCAGAGATTTTCAAAAGAGACACAGCAGTAAGCAAAGATTGTGAGCATATTTCTCATAAATGTGCCTAAATTTCAAGTAGATTTGAGTCACAGAAGTGTGACACAAAAACATTAAAATCATAATCCTAGTTCCTACTCTTCACTTGATACTCTTAAGCACCATGGGCTTTTGATATAGTGGAGTGTTGGCTTATTAGTCAGATGACCAACACTCTTGTAATGAAAATGATCCATAGGAAAAGAAGGCATTTTTTTAATTTAAAAAATTGGCTACAAATAGCTTTTTAACATGACTTCCTTTTTGCCATGCCACAATGTGCCTTGCATTTCCGGCCTCTCATGTTTTTCTATTTATGTGACACTGCTGTTGCCAAGTTGATATGTCAGTCACTTCATTGCTTACATCACAAATGAAAAAATCTAAGTCAGGAACTGCCATCAAACTATGTTCAATTAGCAGATTAGCAGATGAATGGCAGCTGAGGCATCCAGGTGCTGTGAGGACACTGCACAAGATAGCCAGATGCTGAGGAGTGTGTGTCTGTGTGCTTCTGTTTGCTTCTGTGTCTACAACCAAGTACACATATTCACTGTTGTATAGGGCAATAAGCTGAATTCCAACATAATAATTATTATTTATTGGCAAGTTTTAATGAAGCATGTTAATGTTTGTTGAGTTCTTTATTATAACACATGGATCTTCCAGTAGTTTGATAAATAGATCATGCCTTTGTAGAAACAATACATATAATGTTGTACATGCTTAGTAGGTGTGAATTAATGAGGAATTTTATAGAAGGTTACTGAAACCTAAAATAAATTTAATTATAAAAACACTGTGTCTATAAGAATGTCAGTGGGTGAATACAGAAAATAATACAAGAATAAGGAAATTAGAGAACAAATACTAAATAAAACTTGGAAGTTGGCCATTAATTATTGTGGGACCACTGTCCTGTAAATAAAGGTCTGTGGATCTGAGCTGCAGTACTGCTGTTTAGTGTAGAAACTATAAATATGTTTTTTTCCATTTTAGGTTCTTAAGTACTATGAGGATGTTTTATATGGAAAATTTTGTAGTACAGGTATGATTGTATAATAAGTAGTTAAAATAATCATAATAGCAGGTAATAATTAATTTATGTTAAATGTAACTTATAGGACAAAAATAACACCAAGATATACCAATGACAAAATATTTTTCAATGCTTTGAAAAAATGGGATCTCCTAATGCTGTTGCAGACACATTAATAACGTATATTTTACTTTAAGCAATATTCAGCGCAAAAAACCCAGAGGTGCTGTGTCCTGAACTTCATTTCCTGCCGTTCTTACTTCTCACAGGAGTAGAACCAAGCTGGATCAGTCAAGCGGGCAGCTCTGGTGCCTTTTAGCGAGGCAGAGCATCGTGTCACCAGTTTTACACAGGTTACCTAAGCAAGTTATCCATCTCTCTATATCCTATTTAATCACCTTTTAGCAGATATTGACTGGCCTGCATGCTCTTCAGCTATGATCCTGTCCCATTCATTGCAATAAGTACCAACATGCACAGCTGCTCCCTGCTGAGCCACGGGACTCGCATCACAGCATGGTCAGGCAAGAGCAGCAGCCCCAAGATTTCTGTGGTTCCAATACTCTTAGTAATATTTGAATAGTATTTTGCAGTGCATGCTATGTACCTTTTCCAATCTTGATGATATAGAATTCAGGATTCTGTTTTTGAAGGTTTTTCTTTTGTTTTGAGGGAAGGCAGAATATGTAACACATATGCCACGTTTCTCATCAGAAGCTTATATTAATATGTAAGTCCATCTGTAAATTGTGTTGATAATGAAAAGCTGCTAGCTGTTTTAGAAAACTTTCATAGTATTGCATTTAAACTTACAATGGAGGTAACCTGCAAACTCATCAGTATCATGTTTTTATTTTTCACTTTTTTTTTAGAAGTGCTTTTCTTTAGTACTTGAATAAGCATTTAGTTATTTTGGAGATTAATATGCAGTACTTGGAGCACCATTAAGCATGAAATTAATTTAATTTCTGCAGTCAAAGCATGTGACCATAATGTGAAAGAATTCATACAAAACTGTTATTTGGCTGGTTAAATATTCAGAGATAAATTCTGCTCTTACTTACGCTCACGCTTAGGTGTAGAGGTGCAAAGAGAACACTGATTGCAAGATGTGGCCCAATTCAATCTTACTATAGCTCTTTAATTTATGGTCAAAAAATGATTACCTCCCCAAACATCTAAAATTGTCTGCCTTGAGAAACTTTTTCTCATCTCATCAGTAATAAATAAAGTTCAGCATTCAAGTATATAAGCTACTGAGTTTGGATTAAAATGTCTGGAAGCTCCCCAGCTTTAGTCTGATTTACATCTCACCTATTAAACAATGGCATAACATTTATAACACCACAGATGCTGCTTTCAGTTTTGTAAATCAGTGGAATTAAAATATACTTGCTCCAGAGCTTTTCCTCTTATATTTTGGAAAGAATAATTATTCTGATAAGATGTGTATTGATTTAAAAATACTCATTATTTAAAATCCTTTGATACTCTGAAGAATTTAGGCTATGTATTGTGAATTGGTCATATTGTATTGGCATATTGTGATTCACTGTGGATGATATTAAGTTGCTAATGCTAGAGCTAACTCAAGTTTGCTTAATTAATCTTTGCAAACAGCAATCCCTTACTCTGTTTCAGAAATATCCTTTCACTATTGCTTGTATGAGTTAAAGAGCCTTTTTAAGTAGGTTCTGGTGGGAGAGCTTTTTCCCACTGGAGTATATTTCCATTGCTACTTGAAATGCTTTTGCTTTCATACAACTTTTTTTTGCAAATATTTTCATTTAATAAATTCTCATGGCTAAGTAGATCAAAGGAATTATGAATATCAATAAAGTCCAGAATGGACTATAATTTAGGGATACTTGTTTTTTTGCAGTATTTGCAACCAAAAATCACCACAAAATAGTTTTGCTTTGATTTACAGTGTTCTGGATTTTTGTACTCATAGAGTTATTCTGCCTAACTGTATAAGCATTAGAAAGAGTGACATCCAGATTCCACTTAATTACACCAGTGGAATCATTATATCTACCACTTTGAAGATTTTATAGGTGATGTAGCCGTACTGAAAAAGACTGGATAGTTTGGATATAATATTGCCATTTATATCACAGAACATTTCATTTTCATACTGACATCCACACAGCACTGAGAAAATGAAACCAATTTAATTTCCATTATTTAGCATTTTCACAGGTATTTGGGAGGAAAGGAAATTGAAAGCAAAATCAAAATGGTGGTTTCTCTTGGCGCCATCTTCCTGCATATGTCTGTCCTGCTCTTTGCTCCTTCAGTACCTTAAATTATAGTTTCAACATCTATTAGTGGCATCCTGGCCAATCATGAAATTTCAGGCTTTGTTAAAAATGTTAAGCTAAGAGCTGTCCAGCTACTCTCAGATAATCATCTTTGGAACAAACAAAGAAATGGTAGAAGTTAAAAGTGGCCTGGCTGTAAGTGAAGCAGAATTGTATGAATCTATGTGACGTTGTCAAGGTTCAGAAAGTAATTATGTCATAAACTTCCTGACCTAATCTTGGCTGCTGCTTTTTGCAATGCTCCTCTGATAGGCAAGCTGCTTTCCTATCCTGAAAGCTAAACTAAAATCTGTATCTCATACTGTTCTGTATTGCTGACTAAAGCATGACTGGCAAGGCTGTTGGTACATGTGATGTAAAAGATATTTAAATCTCTATGATAATCAGTATACTGCTGCTTTAGAAACATGTAACTACTTTTGTCCCCTTGCTGTTTTCTTCGAGAAGGAGGTAGAGTATGTACATTCTAAAGTTTTGAAAAACAGATTTCTGAGAATAATTTTTTTAACATGCTATTCAGAAAATTTCTATTTCATAACTCAAAGAATGTCTAATGCTTGATCCTGATAAATCTCTTATAATCTGTATGACTGAATCCTTTTGCAATTTAGAATCATGGTATAACAAAACACTTAAAATGGACTTACTATTAGATCAAAGCTAATGCTTGGGTTTAATGATTATCTTGTTTGTATAGGTTCATTTGAAAAAAAAAAAAAAAGCTATGTATATGTTAAGTAAATAGCCTAGTTTTTGTAATGCTGGAAAGCAGAGAGCAATTTACCAGGTGCAACTTTCAGATACGTTTAAGTAAAGAATGGGATATATGCTACATGCCTAACATATCAGGGTCTGCAGTTAGAGGTAGTCTAGCTAGCCAGCTGGATTCCATATGTATGAACTGGCAAGTCACAGTAAGTGCTAGAAAAAGTCTTCCTATGTATTAAGGCATGGACAAACATAACAGCAATAACATGGTCCATTCCCAAGTCATGTTGTGTTGAATATATAGAAATCAGTACAAAGTTCCTGTCAAAATCAGTTGCTTCATACCAGAGCGTATGTTTACTGTGGAAATACATAAATGTTACTGAAAAGTTTTCCTAGCTTACTGAACTTAATTGATTCAATAAAATTTTGAGATGTTGTTTCATGAAATCTTCCTAGCTGTTTCTAATGCATGCTAAATTTTATAAATTTTGTACATAATGCCATACAATAAATTCAATCTTAAAATTAAAAAGAAAAATATAAAAAGAAATGATACTGTTGAAAATTTCTAATTTTTGTTCTTTCCCAAATGATGCTGAATTCTTTCAGACTGAATTTATTGAATAATTTTTATAATATTCTTCTTTAAATATTGATCTGGTTGGGGCCAAATTCAGGTAGAACAGAGCAGCATGCTAAGGAAATACTCTGTTACATCAACAGAGGAGTTACTGAGTTGAGTTCTCAGTGGGATAAGGCATTTAATTGTTGCATTTCAAGTATCAGCTGCTGTTGATTCAATTTAGGATTTTTCTGTTCAGTTTAACCCCTGTGATTATTGTTACAGCTCTGTAAATAAAGCATACCAGTTTTTTAGTGAGAAGAGACTTGAAAGAAACATCTCACCATACACAGTGCCCCACATAAATAAAGTTGTCTTTTTGATGTTCCTGATAATTGACTGCTCTATTGATAACTTTTTACCTTTCTATCTGATATTTGTGATCTTTCTTTATAGTGGCTGTATCTTCCATGTTATGTTAACTGTTAGTCTTAAGCAATTTCAGTGATAGGAATTCATTATCTTTTTGTGCTTGTTAAACTAAATGCATAATATCTGAGTCACTGAATTCTTCATTTTCCTGTAAAAGAATGGACAGTAGGTCTTTCAAACTTACGGTTCAGCCAGTTCATAATTTTTGTTTGCTCTGCTACTACTACAGCATTCTGCTAGAAATGCTCTCCAGATTGGAATGATGCAAGCAACATTTTAAGAAAACACTATGTAATAAAAACAGTCACTTCTCAGTTTAAAAATTATTTACTGTATTGTATTGATAAATGGTAATTTTTTAACATCATATATAATTTTTTTTTTTGAATGTACATTGCATTTATGGTATTTCTGGCCTTTCCTCAAACTGATGATTGACTTCCACTGATGTTTAAACGCTGTGGTCCTTACTTAAGGACTAGAGTATTTATCCCATACTTTCCGGTTTCTCCATTTTAGAGGCAGTATTCCACAATGACCAAACTGCCATGCATTATCTATGATTCAAACATATTGTAATACGAAATTTGTCATTAATAGCTGCAGAAAAGTGGGCATCCATCTCTTTGTGCATTGGACCTGCCTGACCTCAATAGATGTTAAAACTCATGCAGCAATATGAGACATGAATGTCTTAGCTGGGATTTTCAAAAAAGCATAGATGAAATGGGTGTGTAGATATCATTGAAACTAGGTGCATATACACCCTCCAATACACATTTCCATTTTTTCGGCCTTCCTCTGGAATGTGCTCCATAGTGAACTGTGGTACACAAAAATCAAAGTTAAGCTTATGTCAGAATCACAACACAATATATTGTCAGTGTGATTCAATAGAATCAGAATGGGGGAGAAAGGAATGAATCTTTTTTTTTGTTTGAAGAACATACTGAGTACTTGTTGCTATGTAAAATTCCATTAATGTCTCGTTAGTTTCTGTATCCACAGACTCTTTACACTTCCTTTACGAAAAACTGTATAGAATTTGAAGCTACTCAGAAATGTTTTAAAGGAATAATGCCTCTAACTTCAGATTTAAGTGTCAGCAAAAAATATTTATCTTTAATGTTATCGTAGAATATCCCTGTCTGATATGAATTCCCTATAGACTCTATTCTAAATCTGCTTACATCATTCCCTTTGTAAGATTAGCTACTTATCAATGCAGCCATTTTACTGATGTTATACTCCATATAGTGATAACATTAGAAGAGTCATAGAATGCTGTAATCAAACTACTTTTACTTATTATAGTACTCATATTTGTCTGTTGCCAACATCATATGATGGTGTGAAAGAATAATTTTTAAGGTTTGGATTATAATATTGCTATGATTTATTGGTGCAGTATTATTTTATTACAGTATTGTTTTAAAAGCATTTTTTTTCACTTTAGTAATTCAAAATTTTATTTGGCCTTTTATAGTAATTGGACATCTATGTGTACTGTACCAAAGTAATAAGTAGTTTCAAAATGCACAATAAATTCAGAAAATGCATTGGCAAGTGAGTATGCAAAATATCAGCTACTGCTCCTAAAGTAATGTGCTGCTCTTTCAGAAATAAAGATAATTAAATTATCCTATAAAACTCATAACATGTGTTTTCATGTCAATAATGGAAAAATTATATTCAATTTAGATTTAGCTTTTTACAGACTTGCTAGAATAATATTTACTTGAGACATGAAAATACATCTGTGCAGCTTGCTGTTGGTTTGGTCATGATGTTGGAAATTTATTTGTATTAACACATGCTATCTGAAGTGTAACCTAAAATGCAGCCACATGATTGGAATAATTAAACAGTACAAAATGTGGAAAGCACCCATTCTTAGCTTACTGAAATTTCACTTCAAAATTCTCATGTGTGGCTCAGAATAATACTCTAGTAATTTCAGCAATTCCTTGTATGAAAATATCAAAATATTTTCAATAGGGAAAATGCACGTTATATAGTTTCTAATCTTGTGACCTCACCTGTAGTAGAGCAATTTGGCATTGTCAATTGCAGATAAGAAGTTTTTTAGTATCACAGCACTGAATATATTCAAAATATCTTGATACACATTTCCAACATTAATTTCTCTTCAAAATAATAAAACTGGAAAAAATAATTATGTGGGGTTTCGTTCACAGAAATTGAATGCATCCAGTTCATCAGAAGGCAGCACAGTTGATATTGGACTACCTCCAGAAGGTGAACAGCCAGAAGCAGAACCTGAAGAAGTTCTAGAGCCAGAAGCTTGTTTTACAGAAGGTAGGCAAAGCAAAATAAAGGCAAATAAATAGACCTAATCATATTGACTTTGCCAGGATGCTCTTTTTATTCAAAATAAAACGAAGTTTAGTGATTATAGTTGTAATATCTGTTTGTAGTAGTAATTCTTTCAGAGTTGCTGCCATAGATTTACTGTTCTCCTGTGTTCTCTCTCTGTTTGGAAGTTATTGCGAAAGATACAGACCTTTAAATTCAAATACTAAACAAAAATGCTCAAAGAGGAATTATAAGGATCTAATGCAGTAGCACTGAAATAAGTCAAATGATTGCTATTCATTGTGATTCCTAATAAATATTTACTTTATTCTGACATCTCAAAATTTATTATCACATTTAGGGTGTGTACGGAGATTCAAATGCTGTCAAGTCAGTGTAGAAGAAGGAAAGGGGAAAATCTGGTGGAATCTTAGGAAAACCTGCTATAAGATTGTTGAACACAACTGGTTTGAGACCTTCATAGTCTTCATGATTCTTCTCAGCAGCGGTGCTCTGGTAAATTAAGTGCGGAACTATTGTGACTATTGTGATTTTAAATAGCAAGCATTTAAAATTACAGTTAATCACATAGCTACAGGTAACAAATTAGAATTTGATATTCGGTTAATGAATGTTCTAATATAAATATATATCTGCACGTATTTGGCATATATTGTAGGACATGTAAGAATTTGATGTGGCCTGTGAAACAAATTGTTTGGCAAGTTCAAAATGTAGCATTAATGAAAATAAGAAATTAATTTTATTGGACTGGTGTTCACATGTCTTAACATTGATGATAATAGCTTTTTTTAAATACACTTCTAAATAAAAACACAGTTGAGCTATGAACTTAGCAGCAGCAACTCAAATTGTCAAACCAAGGAAGAAGGTGCCAACACAATTCCATCTGATATTTTACAGATTGGTGTTAAATCAGGTGCACTGAGTAGGTATTGAATTAAAAAAGTTTCTTATAGCAGGGGCAGAATATAATATTCTTGTTACACTTGGCTCAATGCACAGTGATTCACTGTCAAGGTATACGTTTTCTTTTGACAAGACAGTTCTCTCTATTTAGGATTGCTTTGTGGATTAGTGTGCATAATTTGGTTTTAATTATTCCTCAAAAATGCTGTATCACAGTGTAATTTTTAAATCCCTCAGATAGTTTTAATATAAATTTGTAACTCTCAGAAAGGAAATCTTTATGTCAATAGGCCCTTGCTATCTGTAGTGAGTTGACTGTGGCTGGGTGCCAGGTACCCACAAAAGATGCTCTGTAACTCCACATGTGGACAGGGGATAGAAAATATAATGAAGGGTTCATGGGTTGAGATAAGGCTCGGGAGAAATCAACCACCAAGTACTGTGATGGGCAAAACAGATTCAGCCTAGGAGCTGAATTTATTGTTAACAAAATCAGAGCAGGATAATGAGAGGTAAAATAAATCTTAAAAACACCTTCGCCCCATCTCTCCCTCCTCCCCAGCTCTACATCCTCCCCCAGCAGTGCAGGTAGATAAGGAATGGGAGTTATGGTCAGTTCATCACACATTGTTTCTGCCACTGCTCAGGAGAGAGGTTCTTCCCCTGCTCCACCATGGAGCCCCTTCCACAGGAGACAGTTCTGTATGAACTCCTCTGATGTGAGTTCATCCCACAGGCAACAGTTTCCAAAAACTGCTGCAATGTGGGTCCCTATTCCATGGGGTGCAGGCCTTTAGGCACAGCCTGATCCAGTCCTCCTGGTCCTACAAGTCCTACTGGGCTACCTGCTCCAGTATGGGCTTCTCTCTCCATGGGTCTGCAGGTCCCTGTGAGGAGCCTGCTCCAGCATGGGTTTCCCAAAAACTCACAGCCTGTTCTCCAGTATATCCCTGCTCCAGCATGGAGCTCTTCTGTGGGCTGCAGACAGATCTCTGCATCCCTGTGGATCTCCATGGGCTGCAGGGTCACAGCTGCTTCATCATGGTCTTCACCATGGGCTGCAGGGCAATCTCAGCTCTGGTGCCTGGAGCACCTCCTGCCTCTCCTTCTCCACTGACCTTGGTATCTGCAGAGCTGTTCCTCCCACATATTCTCACTCCACTCTTCTCTGCCTGCAATTCTGCCTGTGCAATATTTTTTGTTATTATCTTTTCTGGTTGGCTTGGCCTTGGCCAATGGTGAGTGTGTCCTGGAGCCATCTGGCATTGGCTCTGCTGGACATGGAGGAAGCTTCTAGGAGCTTCCCACAGAAGCCACCCTCTAGCTCCCCCACTGCCAAAAGCTGGCCACACAAACATTATCCATGGAAACAAAATGAAGTTTCAAGATTGGTCTTACAGAAAGCTTTGTGTATCGCTGTTCAGCTCAGCTGAAAGATGAATATTGTTTGGACCCAGCTTTATGAAAAGTATTAAGTGAAAGCCAAAGTTATACTTGAGGGAAAGATACATATCTTATCATCATGTGTATTTTTTCACTTCAAATTTTTTCCTGGCCATTCCTGTACAACACTGCAAATCATGAAGACATTTAATTATATCTTCAAAACTCTTTTTCACAGGCATTTGAAGATATCTACATAGAGCAACGCAAAACTATCAAGACCATGCTGGAATATGCTGACAAAGTTTTCACCTATATCTTCATTCTGGAAATGCTTTTAAAATGGGTTGCTTATGGCTTTCAAACCTATTTCACTAATGCATGGTGCTGGCTGGACTTCCTGATTGTTGATGTATGTATTCTTTTTCATGTTCTGTATGACAGGTTTAAAAATCAGAATATTATATTTTCAGGATAAGATTTCTGTTCAACAAAAACTATTTTAACTGTGCTGGTATGGTTTATTGTTGTGTTCAGAATGGAAAATATATTTTAATATACTTATTTCTCTAGAGATGTTTTGTTGAAATTCTCTACTTCTATGAAGTTGTAAATCTTTCTTGAAATGATGCTATCTTCTTTTGGTGGTATAGAAAAGATGCTGTTCATCCTCTTCAGTTTTTTTGTATATGGAAGCAATTTCTCAAACTGTTTCTAATATTCCAATCAATTACTGTAAGTGTCCTGTCACTTACTCTGTGCAATATGAAAGGAAAATACTGCTAGGAATTGTCAGTTCCATTGTACCCTTGCACTTTTCACTGTATCACGGGGGTGACCTCAAAGAGACACTTCAGACAACCGTAGATGGGCCCCCTTAGAATGGGCTCCTACATGATTTTCCAAAGGCTGCACTACCAAGGAGCAGATACACATTGTCTGAAGGAGACCTAGTGAGAAGTGCATTGTAATTTCAAGTCTACATGCTCAACTATGTATGTAAAGTAGTGGATAGCATAAATGGAAGACTACACATCTTTGATCATATAGCAGATACTCATTTTCCTTCCATCCCCAATAGCTGACTTACCTCTGTTTATGTTAATGATGCATCTCTCAGTTCCACAAATGCAATTCCCATGGAATGAAAGTTAAGTATATGTCTTAAACCACCTATTTGAGCAATACAAAAAGCACCAGAATTCTATAGAAATTGCTAAATATCTCCCAAAAACTACAGTGATAGATCATGAGGTCTTTACTACACAGAGGTTGGAAAACACAGTACTTTGTAAATCCAAACCACCATTGCAAATCCTATGATAAGACATGACTATATGATTGAGTCTGTACCTTTGTAAAACATATATTGGCTCAATCATCCAATGTGTAAATTGTCATGACCAGTCGAGCTTGTATTTATCAACAAATATTTAATTCTTAATTGATAATTATAAATAGCTTTACTAGTTTTTCATGTCAACCTTATCTTGGTGCAATTTTTTAAAATAAAAAAATTAATATCTGAAGTATTCTTTTTAATCTTTAGTCAGGGGATTGAAATAAAATGAAAACAACAGCAACAACAACAACAAACTCCAAACAAACAAACAAAAACCCCAACCCCACAACAATCAAAAAAAGCAATTTGGAGATGAAGGAATTGAAAGAACAGGAAGGATGGAAGGGAAGGGCATTAAATGGTTGGAGATAGAAGGTGATTTGTTTTATTTTTGTTTTATTAGGGACAATCCTTCCCAATGGCTATTAGAAATACATTTCCAAGGATTATTGATGAAAGATAATTGTATTATTTATTTTACAGCTATTTCTAGTTTATTTACTCATCTGCCTGCAGACCAGACCAGCGTTATGCAAGCCAGAATTGATGAAGTGGTTAAAGGAGTCACAGGGAATGTAATGAAGTGTGGATATGCCTAACAGTGAAGCTTCTACCATTGTCTAACAAACAGTTGGTTCTCAGTCTTGATTAGTCTGGTTAAATCTGAACAGCACTGGTAGCTATGGCTGTTGAATAAGATTTTTTGGACACTAGAATTGACCAAAAGCATTTCACCAAAAGCAAGGTCTGGATGTGGTTTTTGAGAGCTTTTACATTCTCATCAAGTTCTGAAGATACCATGGGAAGTCCTGACCTAAATTGTTCATTCCAATTCACCCAGCTTTTGGGTGTTTTGCTTTTGCATGTGACTTCATTTTTCTTTAAATCTCACCAAAAGTTGACTGGTTTATGTGAATATAGAAGGCACTTTTGTACCATTCTACCAACATGATTTCATCAACAGGTACCTAGAATATACTTTTATTCTACTTTGTCTGACATAAAGATTTTTCTGCATTATAGAGGGTTTCCTGGAGAAAGAGGTCCAGCCTTGAATCTTCTTGAGAAGTTCAGGGCACACATCATTCCCACCATATGTATCGGAAGGATATAAAGATGAATGAGCAATATTGCCTTTCTGTTTTTGTGTAGGTCTCTTTGGTTAGCTTAACAGCTAATGCCTTGGGCTACTCAGAACTTGGTGCGATTAAATCCCTTAGGACACTAAGAGCTTTGAGACCTCTAAGAGCCTTGTCGCGATTTGAAGGGATGAGGGTAAGACAACGTGAAAGAATCTGAAATAATGCATGCATCCACGGAAACAATGCATGCAGAATAATCAACGACCAATCCATGCAGAAATGCTACACTGCCATCCTATATATTTCATATTTATCACTAACATATAAGCAAAAGGCTTCACTGCTTATATGAATTCATGTGTTATTGCACATATTGTTATACTTAATGAGGGTCCTTGGCCTTTCACCATTTTTCATATTTTCATGGAGGGCCCAAGGATTTATCAACTGCATGGATCTATGCAATTTTACTGAATTTATCCTATACAAACACATCCTGCTATAATCAGAAGAGTTTTAAAAAAACCTCCAATACTTCCTCTTAAAAGAGTGTGCACATACACCCATGTATGCATGCACATGTATATTTTGTACCAGTTTAGACTATCGTACATAGTCTCTACCTTTTAACATAGTATTCCGTCTATATAAATTGGGAAAGTTTTCTAGAACTAAAAGTTTTTTAATTAATTTGTATGTTAGTAAGTAAATTAGCACTATTAAAATACCTTCTCTCTTTCATATTAGAACCATTGCATACTATTTAAGAAAACTCTTCTAGCATATCAGAGATCAAGCTGGTTTTATGATTTCTGGTTGCTTAGTGCTTTCCATATTGATTGTAAGATGTTGATTATAATCTATAGAGCACTAAGCAGCCTGAAAACATATTAGACTTTTGCTGGTACATTTGAAAAGTTACTTTCCTCAGCTGTTGGTTATCACTGTATCAGTTACTATAGCTGAGACCCTCAGCTGCCCAACAGGGCACGTTCAGTCTGTCTCTGCAAAGTCAAAGTGGTTAGTTTAAATCCCTTCTTTAGTGCACTGAAATGGACAAAGACCCATACATAGCAGATGTAGTCTGCTATGACTCAAAAGCTCTAGAAATGTTTCTCTCAGACGTAGTAGTCTATCTGTATGGTAGATATTTCTAGCTCCAGCCACGGGAAGATGTCTGGCTTATACTCTCAGGGTTCATCTGTCTCTCTTGGACATACTGCCATAGTGGCCATCAGCAGATGCACCTGAACTGGAACCCTACTGCCATAATTAAAAGGGATTCTTGTGTGAGCTCCCTCCTGCAATCACTATTCTTTGGCACCCCAGGTGATAAGCTGATTAGCTAATTTGTAAGTCAACTACAAATTGGTAAGCTTCTGAAGAAAATGTCATGCCTCTGTGTGTGGAAAGAGAAGACTTCAACCAAAAAGGAAATGGGCTTTGATGAAATGTCATAATTTCAAACAGGAAATAGCATATTTTTGCCTCCAAAAAATTTCTGGACCTTTACTAAAGCAAATTTGAAAATTTGGGATGTTTATATCAGAGGTAAGGCCTGTCTAAAGCATCCGTATTATCTCAGTAAAACCACATTTACTGTGGGGGTTTTTTTTATGGCAACGATAAGCAAAACAAAAAACCCAAACCAAAAATATTTCAAATTTTATATAAAATTGCTTAAGTGGCAATGTATTATTGCAAGGAAAAAACCAATAATCTTGTCATGAAGGGTTTGGTAATTGTCAGTTACCAAATTAGTTGGTAATTGGAAGGGTAATTGTCAATCCCATGACTTCCGTGTTGTTGTAAACTTCACCTATGGATTTGATCCTGATCTGCCAGTTGTATCTTTCTGTACAATACCCAGTTGAGGAGAAGATAAGTATAAGTTTAGCAAAAAATGCAACAAAAAGTAGATGAAGTTAGATTTATTAAGGCTAGAAATGTGACCTATATTTTCATTAGTTAGGCAATTAGCCATTGAAATATTCCAATGGATGCAATGAATTTTATCTTATTTAAAGTAATTCATTCCAAGTTTAGTATATTTAAAGATACAGTTGCTCAAGTTGATTATGAGGTTAATAGGAGAACATTTGAAGGTCTGATACATGAAAATTCAAGATAACGTAATCATTCCATTGATGTTTATCATATATGAACTACAAATATGGCAATACAGTACAATGCATATATTTGCATAGATGCTTAAATTTATTTCCATTGAGCATTATACTTCCCATATATGAGCAGGAAATTCTCTTCAATACATGTAAAATTTTTAACTCACTGTACTATTCTCTAGGATTTGGACTTGTGTCCGCTCAAATTAGTAATTAATAGGAAAACATCGTCCCTATAAAAAGCAAATTTTTTTTCCCGCTGCATCTTCCCACCAATGTTATAGCTAGGAAGGTTATACTTTAATTTGCACTTGGTACTTCATTAAAATAGTCTTTGGGAATATAATTAATCCATAGTCCCTGCTCTGTCCCAAGCAGTATCACTCACTGCTATATGGTGCTAGGCACTAATACCTTTTTCTTTCAAATAGAAAACAAGGGGTTTGATGTCTTTCTTATGCTTCCCCTGCTTTCATTTGCTGTCAGGCCTACCCCCCTTTTCTCACACTCTTACTACCAGTGGAAGCTGGAAGGTGTTGGGATCAGTCTTTTCCGTGATGCTCAACCATATGTTTTGAGTGTCTTCAAATGATTCGTATCACAAGCTGGTTCTCTATAGCTTCAGGACTCAGACTAATACCAGAGAAAATAGGTCAGCTGTAGAAATCCAGCAATTAAAGAAAGAACATGACTGGACCTGCAGCTGCAGCCGAAAGAGGAACAAAATTCTTGGGTGTACTGGTACTGAAAGCTCGAGGACAAATACTTTCACTTCATTAACTATCCCTTTATATCTCAAGAATTGTTCCTGATGGATGATATTATCACATTTAAGAAATCTACTTATATTTTTGAGTAGAAAAATTGAGATAACTTTCAATTTAAAAAATAACTATATATTGGAAAAAATATATTTGATAAATATTCTCAAATTGGGAAAGAAATGATCTTGCCATTTATTATTCCAGTTAAATTGCTGTAAAAATAAGTGAGTTCATGATTTTTCAATTTAAACAAATTCAGCATTGTTATTAGACTATTCATTTGCTTAGGTCAAACAATGTCTTATGACCTTCCACAGTCCTGTGGTTCACAGTGCTGAGTCCAAGTTTGTCAACATAAGACAGCACCATTGAAATAGTCAGAAGAATCCTCTCTACCCAGCTGCTGACTTATAAAATTCTATATTACTTTTGCTTATTAATTTATAACAGATACTGCTAAGGAGATTTTTAGTATGATTAAGAAAATATTCTGATTTGTTTTAAATTTCCCCACTAGAAATAACCACTTATTAAAACATTTGATTTACAATATGTGGGAAAAAAGGTACAAACAAACAAAAAAACCATGGAAGATTTGGACTTCATGCACCATTCTGTGCTTTTATAGAGTCATGGACTAGTTTACATTGAAAGAAAGTTCATTTGATCCAGTTCTTTAATTTAAATATAACAACAACTTCACTGAAGTCCTATAGGCTCTCAAATGTTGTCCAAAGTATGTATGGCCCAAAAGAGGTAGTGTTTTGGCAGGAATGGGGCCCTGAAAGTAAAACAGGAATTTCTCCTTTCCTTCTGCCCAATTCTGCTTTATAGTACACATGATGGTGGTTCATCACCTATCTGATATTGAAGGGGTTTATTTTCTGTTCTGTAAAAGGGCAAGGAATGAAAACCCATCTACCTGGATGACTAATTTTAAAATTCATTGATTCTGTGGAAGGTATTAGTTGCAGATCTAACTGTAATGCCAAAATACTTCATAGTCCTTCACTAGATATTTGTATTTCAAACAGAAACAATAAGTTTATTGTGCTAGAGGATCTACCCTAGTACATCATATAAACTAAATTAATTATAAAAAAAGCCCATCAAAGTAATAGCTAGTGTTTTGCATTAAGAAAAAAAATAAAAAACAAACGAACTTCACAAAGTTTTAAGGATCTGATTCAGTTGTTTGGCAAAGTTGGCAGCAGTGCTCTATACTTAACAAATTTTATATTCTTAGAGTTCTTTACAGAAAGATTTAAAATAGGAATCAACTAATTTAGCATCATCGATTCCATCATTAAATTAATAGTTCTCATTCATAATGGACCTACTTTCTCCCAAATTTTATTTTCCTTAGTGTTTTATTTTCATTCTGGCATGTTTTTAATCATTGCTCATCATCACACATTAACTCATTTTCACATTTTTCTTTCCTGAAGCCTGATTTTTCCAAAAATTCAGTTGGGAATTAAATCCAGTCTCCTTCAAGTTTTATCTGCCAGTTGCCTGAACACTAACAGCTCTGGTGTGTTCAGATACCCAGCAGCTTTCTTGGTTTGAACATTTCTACTTTTTTGATTCTATATATAAACATCCAAAGGAACATGCTTACATCACTGAGTTTTGTTTTTACTAAGAATCAAAGTTCATTTCAATAGAAATTTGCTCAATAATAGATTTGAAATTACTTGGATTTGTTTATCCAGTAAACATGTAATATTAAAATTTTGGTTTGATTCAATCAGTGATTATAATTATTATGATTTTGCAGGCATACATTAAGTAAATATTCTAAAAGGCACTGATAAATACTTCTTTTTCCTATTTTTTTAACTGGTTCTTATTTTACCCATTATTTAAAGCTACCATTTTCTACTACTTGTATTTTTTTCCTTCTAATTAAGTTTGGCATTTTATCTTTTCTCTATACTGCTTTTCTGACTTGTTACTCTCAGCAATTGAGGTATAACACAGATACTAGAATTAAACAGCATGTTACATTTGAGAGAAGCTGATGAAGCATTTGTAAGATCCTGGTGCCTGTGTTCTTACAGTGTCTCTGTCTGGTTTCATTTGTACTCCAGGTTGTGGTGAATGCCCTGTTAGGAGCAATTCCATCTATTATGAATGTGCTGCTTGTTTGCCTTATTTTCTGGCTGATATTTAGTATCATGGGAGTAAATCTATTTGCTGGAAAGTTTTACTACTGTGTTAACACTACAACCGATGAGAGATTTGATATCAGCCAAATTAACAACTTCAGTCAATGTGAGGAGCTCATACAAAACAATGAAACTGCCCGGTGGAAGAATGTGAAGGTTAACTTTGACAACGTAGGCCTTGGTTACCTTTCTCTGCTCCAAGTGGTAAGTCACCAGTCCTAAATTTCTATTTCTTTTTCTATATATCTATTGTTTACTTGTAACAGTAAGAAGTTTTGTGTTTTGGGGTTTTATTTTGTTTTGTTTTGTTTTTAATTTTGAAATTTTGTCTCTCAGTTTTTGGTTTGTATTATGAATTGTGGGATAAATCCAGACTACAGAAATAACACAAAGCCTAGAGGATATACTGACTATGAGAAAAAAAAATGTAATTCAAACCTAGTATACCTTAAGCTGCATTGAATCTGTATCAAGTAAACCTCTAATACCCATGCACAGAAAAAATAACTTTTACATCAGATATTATTCATAATAGACAAAAGTTCTTAATAGATACTGTGTTCTCTGTAGTCAGATGTTGGAACTGGCTTGCAATTCTTGTACATGAATAAAACATACAATAGAAGGTAAGACTCAGCTATTAGGGTTGCACTCTGCTGGTTTTTATGATGAGTACTAAAGGCACTTAGTCTTCAGCTCCTAAAAAATGCTTCTGACAAGCCATTTTCCAGGAAAAGTGTGACCTAAACACCTGTGTTCTTTTTATAGGCTACATTTAAAGGATGGATGGATATCATGTATGCAGCTGTGGATTCTCGTAATGTAAGTATAGTCCCTTGACTCCATTTGTTTTGATTGTATGAGCTCTAAGATTTGAAAATGTAATTTTAACATCTTTCAGAAATTACAGTAAACATGAAAGAACAAAGAGTTACTATAATTTTGTAGTTAAAGAAAAGGGAAACCATGGGAAAAATACAAGAAATGAGGAAAGCAGAGGAGCAGTCCTAAAGGATTGTAGGTTCTGTATGGTACACTTGAATCACAATTCCTCAGTCCTACAACACACTTACTATTGCCATGAAATACCTTTTCCTCCTCTCATTATGCATTGAGCCATTCTTTATATTTAGAAACAAACACCTATACAGAGAGGGTTTTTTTTGTTAATACTGATCTTATTTATAGTTAAGACTTTCTTTGTGCTCTGCAAGCTGCCTGACTCCTTTCTTTAGGGCACAATGCTTATTTTTAATTAGACCTGTACATTTTCCTACCCTTTGGCCTGCCCCTTGTTCCTTTGGTGCAAGTTTTCCTCCAATTCTAAGCAGACTTTTTTTTTTTTTTTTTTGGTAAGCTGAACTCACAGCAGGAGGCCTGCTGTAGTATAGTGAAAGTGCATAGCTATAGCAAAAAAATACATTTAGTCTAAGCATGGCTTAGATGCCTCCCCTTCATAACCCTGTGCAGTTTCCTAAGCTCCTGTAGCAGTGCAATCTCCACAAGCCCACAACATCAGCCTCTCACAAGATTTACAGAAAAATTCTGCAGATGTAAAACTTGGTGTTTCTGGTTGTCTGTACACTCAGACAGATGGAACTTTGCTAGTTTAAACCAACTGTGTTTTCAGTATTTATTCTACATTTGTACAGGCCAGTTACATTTTTTTAAAATGAAATATCAGGATTGATAGCAAAGTCCTTTTTCAAGAATATAACTAATTGTAGATTGAAGGTCGCTGGAATATATATCAGGATTTGACCATAAGAACCAAAGGTCACAGTGATAGAGGCCTAAATTCTATGCAGCAGATATTTTGTGTTCACTGTTAAACTAATGTATATTTTCTATGGCTTTTTTGCAGGTTTTGGATCAGCCGAAGTATGAAGATAACCTGTACATGTACCTTTACTTTGTCATCTTTATCATCTTTGGATCATTTTTTACCTTGAACCTTTTTATTGGTGTCATCATAGACAATTTCAACCAGCAGAAAAAGAAGATAAGTACTTCATTGTTATTCTGAAAAGAACACTAAAATAATCTTATTTTTGCTCCACTGATGACAACTTTATTAATTTTTTTTAATGATAAATTAGTGAAGAGAGCTGCATAGTAAATACATTAAATTATTCAGGCTTATGGTTTGGCTTGATGAGGGTTTGATGGACAAATGACAATCTATGACTCTCCATGGTTAGTGAAATACTCATTGTCATCTTTGTAAAGATATGGATTTGAGACTGAAGCCTTAATTGACTCATAAAGAGGCTAAATTGAAATAGCTAAATATAGAAATAAAAACTTTGCTATACTGCCTTCATGTTACAGAAGATAGTATATTCAGCAGTATAGATTTCTGAACTTTGATAATAAACCTTGTATTATCTTTATTTGTACCCACTTTAGTTATTGTGTTTTGTCGACGCTGCCTGAAAAGTTATCAGTGTTCCAGCTGCTGAACTCAACACTTTCTGTTGCTTAATACTTAATATAGAAATCATAAAAGAGAAATTTTATGTCTGTCATAAATTTTCCCACAGATGAGAATGTGAACAGGAGTGATCATTAGTATTATTTATAAGTAATCAATAAAGATACATGATTGTAACCAGTTTTTATCTCTTGGGTTTACTTTGGAGGTCAAGATATTTTTATGACAGAAGAACAGAAGAAATACTACAATGCAATGAAAAAACTGGGTTCAAAGAAACCACAAAAGCCTATACCTCGGCCAGCAGTAAGAATAAAAATATTTTCTGTTATTTTTACATGTATTTAAAAATTGGATTTTTTTTCTATTATGCCTTAGGCTGAAATAAGTTGTAAGCTAAAAAAATATGTGATATAAGAAAAGCCTTATTAATCTGAAATGCCTTTTTTTCCTCTCTTTTTCTGCTGTAACAGAACAAATTCCAAGGCATGGTCTTTGATTTTGTAACAAAACAAGCATTTGATATCAGCATCATGATACTTATCTGCCTTAACATGGTCACAATGATGGTAGAAACAGATGATCAGAGTGAAGACATGGAAAACATTTTATATTGGATTAACCTGGTGTTTATCGTACTTTTCACTGGAGAATTTGTCCTGAAATTGATTTCACTTCGTCATTACTACTTCACTATAGGTTGGAATATTTTTGATTTTGTGGTTGTCATTCTCTCCATAGTAGGTAAGAGCAACTCATTTTTATGAAATGTCTAATTCTGTGAAATATTTTTGGCATGTTAAATCTATTTGTATTTTGGTTCAACTTTGGTAGTATAAAGTCTTATCCATAAGATAACTGAAAAGTATGGTAAGAATTTTTTCAGCAAGAGATTTCACAAACTCCTACATTTTTATTGGTTGAAATTAGATCTTTATTCTAAAATCAGCAGAGATTCCTACACATACATGTAAGGCAATTTTAATATAAACTTACAGTGACAGTTGCAGATGAAAGAGTCCAGCCATCCAAAATCCAAGGGCAAAATCTGTGTGGGACTACTATGAGGGTAGGATGCATGCACCCCAGAAAATGCTTTGCTTACTTCAGTTTTGTTTGATCCTGAGAGACTTTGTGCCTGAGCTAGAGTGAGCACTGGAGAAGCAGAGCTGAAGCGGATGTTGTAACAAATAATGACTCCACTAATCTTTGCTTTATCTAGAGCAGCAAATGTGAAAGAATTTGATAAAAATTGTGTTATTTTAACTTTTAAGAACTCCTTAATATGCAAATCAGTTTTGCTATTTTTCTATCAAAGAAGTTATTTTTCTGCTTTGAGGCACATAATACAATGCTCAATTCTTTTATTCTTCTGTGCATTATAACAAACCTTTTTATCAGTTTGTTTATGTTCCGAATTTCTGTGTCATTAATAATAAACCTGTGTTCATGTTATTTTATATATACTGTATTTTATAATACTACTGTGCATATGATCCTTCCTCAGATTAACTGAGATTTATTTTTGTTACAATTAAACAAAAGGGTATTCCTCTGATCTCAGCATTTGATAATATACATACACTAGTTATCAGTTTGTCCTAAAAAAGTATAGTAAACAAAAAGGTTTTGTATAAAAGAAAAGAATGGCTAATTCCTAAAAATCTGTTTAAGTATCCTACTCTTCTTAAAGTATATATCTTTAGCACTGGTTTTTAAATGTAATAATACTCTTTACTGATTTAACTTTTTTTTTTTTCTAGGTATGTTCTTAGCTGAGATGATTGAGAAGTACTTTGTATCTCCCACACTCTTCAGAGTCATCCGGCTTGCCAGAATCGGTCGAATCCTGCGCCTCATTAAAGGCGCTAAGGGAATCCGCACTCTGCTTTTTGCTTTGATGATGTCTCTTCCTGCTTTGTTCAACATTGGGCTGCTGCTCTTCCTGGTCATGTTCATCTACGCCATATTTGGCATGTCCAACTTTGCCTATGTCAAGAGGGAGGTTGGGATTGATGATATGTTCAACTTTGAAACGTTTGGCAACAGCATGATCTGCCTGTTTCAGATCACCACGTCCGCTGGCTGGGACGGTTTGCTCGCCCCAATTCTGAACAGTGGGGAGCCAGACTGTGACCCCCATAAAGATCATCCGGGGAGCTCTGTGAAAGGTGACTGTGGCAACCCTTCTGTTGGCATTTTCTTCTTTGTCAGCTACATTATCATATCCTTTCTGGTGGTGGTGAACATGTACATTGCTGTGATCTTGGAGAACTTCAGTGTTGCCACTGAAGAAAGCGCTGAACCCTTGAGCGAGGATGACTTTGAGATGTTCTATGAAGTCTGGGAGAAGTTTGATCCCGATGCAACACAATTCATAGAGTTCAGTAAATTATCAGATTTTGCAGCTTCACTAGATCCACCTCTTCTCATAGCAAAACCAAACAAAGTCCAGCTTATTGCAATGGATCTGCCCATGGTGAGCGGTGACAGAATTCACTGCCTTGACATCTTGTTTGCTTTCACCAAGCGTGTATTGGGGGAAAGTGGGGAGATGGACGCCCTCAGAATACAGATGGAAGATCGGTTTATGGCAGCCAATCCCTCTAAAGTCTCCTATGAACCAATTACAACCACTCTGAAACGAAAGCAGGAGGAGGTGTCTGCTGTCATCATTCAGCGTGCTTACAGACGTCATCTTTTAAGGCAAAAAGTCAAAAAAGTATCATGTATATTTAGTCAGGATAAAGGTAAAGAGGAAGATGATCTTCCCATGAAAGAAGATATGATTATGGATAAACTAAATGAGAACTCCACTCCAGAAAAAACAGATATGACCCCATCCACAACATCCCCACCTTCTTATGACAGTGTAACAAAGCCAGACAAGGATAAATATGAAAAAGACAAATCAGAAAAAGAAGATAAAGGTAAAGACAGCAGGGAAAGTAAAAAGTAACACAGAACGCTGTTTGTAATAAACTGTTTACAGCCTGAAAAAGTATGTATTTGTGTCAACAGGACTCCTGTAGGAGGTACATGCCAAACTGTCAGTTTTTACATATATAGATATATATATAATTATATATATATAAGGTCAGTGCCTATAGCAAGACAGTGACCCCTCGTCATCAAACTGCAACTCTGTAAAACAGGGTAACATCTTGACAGGAGGTTGTTGTTTTTAGTACCAGCTGACACTGCTGAAGAGATGATAAAATGGCCAACAGACTGTAGGGACCAGTTAAAAAAAAAAGGTGCAAACCTATGAATCTCTGTGTTTAACATGAAACACACAGTACAAAAATTGTATCCACTGTTAGCATTTCAACAGTCACATTTGCCATATTTTTACAAAAATCAGTGTTGGTGAACTTATCATTTTTTAATTCACAGGTTGTTTACTATTATATGTGACTATTTTTGTAAATGGGTTTTATGTTGGGGAAGGGGGTATGAGGACCAGGTGTTCTACTCTCGGATTCTCTATAATGTACAGACAGAAGTGATTTGCATGAAGGCATGCTGCACTTGTAGTTCATGCATGGGAAAACATGACGTCGCACAAAGCAGCAGTCTGACTACTTCCATGTTTCAGGGTGGCTCTGTATGTTGAGGTGCTTAATAACAGTATCCATCTAGTATCTCATCCAGACAAATCTTAATGTGCCTGTAAAGTCCCATAGAGTCTACAATAATAGAACAGATGTTTTATTTTTTCATAAGTCATTTAACAATAGTTGAACAATCTCTGCATAAAAATCCTACCAAGGGACCTAGAGTCCACTTCTAAGTATTCTTCTGCGGAAAACAGTTTACCTGACCTTGGGAAATTGAGTTTACCAAAAACTTAAGGATTATGAAGTTGTTCTGCTTCACCCTGCAGTATCATTTAGCCATCTTCTGCTCTCAGCAAGGTTGACATTGTATGTGTTGATTAAAAAGTACCCTCTATGTAAATAGTTATTTTATCCCGTGGTGCATGTTTGAGCAAACAAATAATGACATGTGCACAATATTTATTGCATCAAATATGTACCACAGTAAGTGTAATTTGCAAGCTCTCAACAGCTAATATGAAGTATTCTGTACCATTATAGATAGTTTGGAAGCTATCACTGATGCATGTTTATCTTGCCTTTGCTGCTGTAATTTTACTCCTTCCACTGTTAAGAGTCTAATATGGGAAGCCATAGCTCAGTGGTTAAGTGAAATAAATTGTTCAATTGGTCATCATTCTTTCACGACATCAAGCAATAGTTTGCAGTTATTTAAGAGCTTCTTGCTTTGCATTCGAAAATTTTAAGTGACTACTGTACGGTGCATAGTCAGACTGTACAGGATATGTTGCAAACTGCTTAATCTGTTGAAAACTACATGGATAGAATTTTCTAAGAAAATATAAATACTGTAAAAAATACCATTTTATTTTATTTTTCAGCATTTTGTACATAAAATAAGAAATGAGATTATCTTCAGGTTGATGTTACTGTCACTTTTATTACTTTCTATCCATAGCACTTTTTAATTCAAGAACTTCACAAAATAAGAAACAAAGGAAAGAATGGGGTAGCTTTAGGTTTCTGCTTTTTTATTAGTACTGTATTTTTGCACACATTTTAATGTGAAATAAGTTTCAAACTGAGTCCAAAATGCACTTGCTTCCAAATAGATATAACTTGTAATTGAAATGTGGTGGGGAGGATTTGTTTAAAATTCTAGCACTGCCTGCATCAGAAGTTTCAAGGTAGTCTTTTTATTCATAAAATCTTTACCAGTGTTTGTTTACATAGACTATTCTTATTATTGTTGATTCATGCTGCACTAGAACTGTTCTAAATATAATATGGGATCCACAATGTTTTTTTTTTTTCACAGGAATTAAATAGAAAACTTGTATAATTGATCACATCAGGACATTTTGTGTTTCTTACACAAGCAAAAATTCAATGTTGACTCCTCCTTTTACAAAAATATTGACTTGTGTGTCGGTGAACTGCATGCAGGAAAATGCTATTACCATAAAGAACAGTAAACCACATTACAGTTGAGCCAAAAGAATAAAAACTTCATTTTTTATTGTATTTAATGGTTTTGTCTTTGGGTTTTTTTTCCCCCCCACTAAAAACTCTTGGTATCAAAAGGTCCTATGAAAATAAAATATGAATATATAAAGTGCTAGAAATAGATTTGTGAAAAGTAAAACCAAAAAAATTGAAGCTGTATGCTTTCTGAAAGATCTTAAACATGATTTGCACTTACACTCCCAAGGTTATTAATCCTATTCAGGATCCTAGTAGGATAACATCTAAGAGCTCATGATGGTTCAATCCCTTTTTCATATCAGGTGTTCTGAGACAACTCAAAAAACAGCTATTAAAGAAAATCTCTAGCTACCAAGGCTGCAATGTATGTATAATTTCAATTATATTTTACATTTGAAGTGAAGAATTATCTTTGTGTTATAAAGAAAAAATTATTTATCTCATTATTTTCTAAATATAATTTATGAATTTGTGCTAAGACATGAGAGACAAATTTTTAGGTAGCAATCATATTTGAGTATTATTTCTAAAAAGAACTTTTCCCCATTGTAAATATAAAGTAATGCCATCAAGGTTACACTGAACAAATTAAAAGCACAAACTCCAATAATTATCATAGATGTGGAGATATGCACTGTACATCAGATCCTGTACATCAGATCCATACTCATCCCCCATGATGAGTATGGGGAAAACCAGATGTATCCAGGGATCTGTGTGATGTGGAACTCAGAGTTGTGGGTGTGTACCCCAGGAGAAACACTTGCAAATGGAGCAGTAGGATGGTGTGTGCCTGTCGTCCGTTCTCTCCACAATTTTCAACCACTGATGGTCCCTTGAGGTTGTTTACTCTAAAAATGAATATTGCTACTTTCATGTAGTGAGCTCTTAGGCTGCAGTGTTTCAGTTAGATTTTTCACCTTAGCTGTAAAAAAAAAAAAAAAAAAAAAAAAAAAAAAAAAAAAAAAAATCGTCAGGGCAGGGTGTAAGATAGGGAAAGATGAGAGAATCCAAAATATCCAAAATCCAGAAAGTGTAATTAAAGGACAAGTTTCGTGTTGCTTTGGTTGGTTTTGTGGAGGGAAAGGTTTTGAAAAAAATTGCAGGTACATAAGTAATTGTCTGGCTTAGACTGAAAAGAATCAGTAAGTGTCCGAGAGGGGCTTCTGCTCACCAGAAGACTAGCACAAAGAAAGAAATTACTGAATGCCTCAAACAACAAGCAGCTGGGGTTTTGCTTGAGTTGCCCTCCCTTTGTTGTTTGTTTTGTAAACAGATCTGTAGCTGTACTGGAAACACCTGTGACAGACACACGGGACACCGGCGGTGCCCAGGCCTGTCCCCACAGCATCCCCCGCGGGCTGTGCCCCGGCCCCTTGCCCGCGGGGCCGCCTGGGCAGTGCCCACAGCGCCGGTGAGGGGCGGGCGGGGCGCGGCCGCTCCGCGGGCACCGCCAGCCCCGGGCGGGAGGAGGGGGCCGAGCAGCTCCCCAGGGCGGCCCGGGGAGGGCGGAGCGGCCGGCGGGAGCCGCTCGGGGTTACCCCGCCCCGGAGCTGGGGAAGCGCCGCTCGCCGCGCTCTCTGCCGGCGATGGAGGGCGGGGGCTCGGCGTTCCTGTTGGTGGCGGCTGCCGGCGCGGGGCGGCTGGCGAGCCCGGGAGGCGCCGGGAAGCGCTGGAATACCGGCGGCTCAGGTGAGGAGCCGCAAGCGCAGTGCGTGTTTGCAAGCGCAGAGGCGGCGGTGGAGCCCGGCGCACCCGCTGCTAGCCCAGGAACTGGGAGATCTGGGTGAGGAGAACAAACCCCGCCGGCATCTGCGTTTGTGAGTCACCCAGAGAGAGCGGCTGTCCCCAAAACGGAGACTTTCTGGATCCTCGCTTGTAAGACCGCCTGTCTCTCCTGGCGTTCGTGACACCTGAGGCGTAAAGGGATGAGAGGTGAGGTGGCTTGCGGCACGCCTTTAGGGCTCCCTGTGTTTTGGCTGTCCCTCGGTGCTGCCACTGGCCCAGCGCTTTCGTTCCCAGCTGCCCATGGCTGGGAGCCCCTCGGGGTGTGTGGGTCTGCCCGGCTGGGCCTCGCTGGCCGGGGGTGCCGGCGCAGAGCGCCCGGGCCTGGCCGCCTCGCTGCGCGGAGGGCACGGGCAGAGCTGCGCTGGCCCTGGCTGTCCCCGGCATAGCGGAATAAATGGGAAACGTCTCAGGGGATTTCTGTGTAGTCTGTGGTTCTGGATAGATCCTGTGGTGCTGCAAGACTCTGGTGGTCCTGTGTGAGAAACTGTCTTCTGTATCCGCTCAGCACAGCAGACTCTGGAGGAACGAGGTACCTCCAGTTCGTTCTTTGTCTGAAACATCTTCTGGTCTAAGTTGACAGGAGGACAGACAGTTGAGAGAGGCAGTGGCTGACCTAGGCTAGTAGAGCTAAATAATGAGCAGATTGCTCCAGGCTGCAAAACATGCTCAGTTTCCCATATTCTTTCACACTTAATGGGTAATTATACTCACCATATATTGCAGCGTTCTGAATGAGGATAGGTTTTACTGGGGAAAAATTGCTAACAAAAGTCTGCCAGGAAAGATTTCACATCCACATTAGTCACCCTTACTTTGATCAGTGTACAAATTGGAGAACGGATTTTTGCGTAGTGTATGTGGAACAAACAAAGCTCTGAGGGATTTGTAAATTTCAGTATATTTATCCTGAAAAGTGGCAATGTAAATAAAGACCCAAGGGCAAAGGTGTTGGAGTGACATACCCTAGGGTGATTCCAGAACAACTTATGTGCTTTTTAGTCTTGTCAGAGGAAAGCGGGCTAAAGTAATCTCTAAAATACAGGTTTTAAAATTTGACTACAAGGTAAGGTCTGCCCCTTTTGTATGCCTGTTCTTATCTGTGGCTATTGTTTCAATATGCTATTTTGGTGTTTATTGTTTGAACAATAGTTCAGGTTAGCTCAGCAACATCCCTCACTAGTCACTGAAAATCTTATAGTAATGTATTTTAGAGAATGTTGTTAAATGCAGCAAAATGAGAAAATGTGGATAGTTTGTGACTAAGCATGCTTTAAAGTCTTACACATCATAAAGCTTTTTAGGTCTGTTTAGCTTTTACTGTGAAATAAATAGAACTTTCTTCAATATGTGGTAGAAGTTTGGTTGAACCTTGGGAAATCTGTTTGTATTTTGAGTTAGGTAGTATATATGGAATGTAAAGCACTTGAATGTAGACTGGTTTCTTCACTCTCTGGGGACCCTTACTTGTATAATAAATAGTCTGAGAAGTGCTTGCAGCATGCACTGTTACCTTGCTGTGAATTTGTCTTTGTGATAGGTCTTGTGTCTCAGTGTCTAGATTTTTTTTTTTCTGTGAGGTTGTTCTAGTGACAATTTAAAATTATTTCCTGCCTCTGTGGTTGCATCGCAATGGCTGTGGAGGGAACAAGCAATAAGCAACTGCAGGAGGTTGTAATGTGTGTTACAACACACATTCACTATGGTAAATTGTTGTATTTTGGAAACAAATGGCCTTGTAGAGACACTACAGATCAGCAGACAGCCTTGTTTGGCACTTGTCACGCTGGTAGCACAGCTTGCTTTAACCACAGACAGATGTTACTGCACGGATGTACTACATCACTCTGTTTGTTCCAAGTGAAGGGGGAGTGAATGGGGCTGAACTGTGGTTTGGTTTACTTTCTGTAGGGGAACCTTCTACAGGTGGTTCATGGTGACTGATGGTTTTGGTTTAATCCCAGCTGGCAACTAAATGCTGCACAGCTGTTCACTCACTCCAGCAGCAGGATGGGGGAGACAATCAGAAGAGTAAAAGTGCAAAAACTTGTGGGTTGAGGTAAAGGCAGTTCAGTAGGTAAAGGAAAAGCTGTGCACACAAACAGAGCTGAACAAGGCATTCAGCCCCCAGTTCCCAAGGGCAGGCCGGTGTTCAGCCATCTCCAGGACAGCCAGGCCTCCACCACAGCCAGCAGTGCCTTGGGAAGACAAACACTGTCACTCCAAACATCCCCCCTTCCCCCTTCTTCCCCAGGTTTGTATGCTGAGCATGACACCATATGGTGTGGGATATCCCTGTGGTCAGCTGGGGCAGCTGTCCTGGCTGTGTCCCCTCCCAGCTCCTTTCCAGGTGCAGGAGAGGCCTTGACTGTGTGGGAGCACTGCTCAGCAATAACGAAGAAGTCCTGGAATTACCAACACTGTGTCCAGTACAAATCCAAAACACAGCACCATGCCAGCTGCAATGAAGAAATTTAACTCTCTCCCAGCCAAACCAGCACACTAGTTTAGAGAAATGTCGAGCCAGAGAATAAGAAGGTTTGAATGCTGTAAAGGCCCCAAGCAACTCGCTCCTTGAGCCACTGGAAAGGGCTTACAGGTTTTCTTGTACTCTTTAGACCTGCAGGAGAAATAGTGACAGGGTATTCTCAAGAGATCAAAACAACAAGAAGAACTTTATTGGCAACTGTAGAAAATCAAAGAAACTTTGAAAAGGGTTTAATGCAGCATTCAATCAGCATAAAACACTTCTCAAAGAATTAACTTGTCCCATTCAACTTAGCAAACTCTAAGCTAGTTCAGGTTTAAGTTCTCAAAAATTCCAAGAAGAGGGAAGTAGAAGAAGAAAGAAAGAAAAACAGATAAGATACAGAAAAGGACACACATCAGTACCAACTCCTGGATTCCAGTGGTATTCAGATAAAAATTCCAAGAGGAAGTAGGGTCAAGACACCTGATTGCTTTGTGTTTGGCCTTAAATACCCTTTGGCCTTCCTGGGCCCTTCCTCCAGGTGGGCCTTCTGGTCATTTGGCCACTTAGGAGCTGGGTTAGGGGCTGCAGAGGTGGGCTGTGGAGCATTGCCTCCCCTGTGCCAGGAATTGGCAGCCACAGCAGGGCTGGGATACAGGCTCTAGGGTGGGAGGTGCAGAGCAGGGCACTGCCTCACCAGGGCAAGGCCTGACCTACCCCTGCCCCCTCACACATGCACTCCAGCATGTCTCTAGACAACAATCTTCAGTCTCTCACAGATGTCTCTGGCAGTGAAGATACCTTCCTAATGTGTGTGTGAATCTGAGAAAAATAGAGCATTTGTGTTATTGGAAAAAGGATTAACCAAATAGATGCAGTGTTAAGTAAAGTACTGATATGTGCATGTAAAATGATCTAGAAGATTTAATATTTTCCTTGGTTTTTTGCTGTTTCTAGTATGCATCATTGTACTGTATTAGTTACTTTCTTACTTCACAACCCATTTAAGGAAGCTTCTATTTTTGCTAGTTCTAAAACATTCTCAAATGAATAATGCCACGCTATTCTGAAAGTAAAATTTTACCTTTTAAAGTTTTTCTCACTAAAGTGGTTCACTTTGGGTGAATTGCTTGACTTCTTGAGGCCAGTTTAAATACTTTTGCAGACCTTAATAAAGATGCAGGTATCGGTGCTCTCCCTCTCCTTCATCCTGTTTGCTCTATGGCTTTGACAGGTAAGAAAAAAGCCTGTTGCATTTCCTATTTCCCGGACAACTACCCTCTCCATTGGGAATGCCATCCATTACTTTCAGTAGTCTCAGTTACTCAATGATTAGTCCAAGCATTTTGCAAGACCTGTACAATTCTGTGCCAAAGTGTGCAGGCTAGGTCAAAAAGGAGAGTGGGCATGGCCAAAATGGAGATAGCTGCTCTTATCTCCCCTCCAGGGAAGGGGGTGAAATGAAGGTAATCCAAACTAATTGGTTTCAGTGATAATACATTCTGTATAATAGGCTGTCTGATAAACAAGTGTTGTTAGAACAGATAAAAAATAATGTATTTCCTAATTAATTGTCCTGCAAATTTGGACAATTGGAACCATGAGCCAGTCTGCAGATAAGACTTGTACCTAGTTTCCTGGGATTCTTTTTAAATTAGTCATAATCTGATACTTAAGTAGTTATAATGTTAATAGCTATTTTAAACATATATGAGACTGCTTTGACATATAAAAGCAGGTTTTGCAGGTAACTGTTTTGTAAAACTGTTTTCTTCAAGCTTCTCCCCAACTTCATTATTATGTCACAAATCAGCACCTAAAGGCCACATAATTTTAGTGTAGTACTTCTCATGTGGTGTTGTCGAGACATTATGTATCATACGGGTGTTTGACAGGAAAATAAATCTGTGTCTCAATAAGATTATAATGAGGTGCTGAAAGGGTTATGTTTGAAAGTATGAATTCCATGTTATTACATGGATCCTTTGATCCGCCTGTTGGGGTTTTTATTCACACTTCTGCAAACTGTTTGTGTTCAAGTGGGAACTGCATGACTCTGGGTTTGACGCTGCTTTTCACTTTGCTTTGAAGTGCCAACAGCCTTCTCGAAAGGCATGATGTTCTATTTCAGTAATCAAGCGCTGTTTTTTGTTACCTGGTGGGAACAGGTACAAAGGGCAAATTGCATGGATACCCTTGAAATAATGTTTTATATAATTGCATTAGGAATCTTCCTTTATATAGTTTGTCTTATGCAGCATTTGTGTGTGTGTGTGTGCTTTAGTCTTTTGTCTCTTCTGTTTTTTGAGATCTGTTTGCTCAGTCCCTCTAGACAAAGTACAGAAAGGTAAATCACTAATGTACACTTTGTACCAGATAAATCTGGAAAAGGCACATATGGAAGTAGGTATTTTTTGCACTGAATGTAGTAGATATGCAATACAATTTTACCTCATTTTGTGAGCAATGTCTATGTATATATGATCAGGTTATAGTGAAAATTTGCAAGATATTTGTGGAAGGAGGATTTGGAAATAAGATTTGAGGCAGCATTTTGTTTTCAGGTTCAAAATGATCATCAAGGATTTTTTGTGCAAAACCCTGGACTGTTGGTCATTTCAGAGCAGACTTGTTTCTGTTATAGCCTTGCTATGTCACAACTGACTTCTTTTGCAGTTCCCATGGCAACAAGGATTTTTGAACTGCAAAGCAGGATACGGGTTTGAGTATAAATATTGTTTATTATGGAAGAAATTTTGATCATTGGAAGCTGATCAGGCACTCTGCTGTTCCCCCTCAGGTTTCTCCCCTTAATCATCTGTGTTTTACCCATATGTTTACACCTCAATGTGAATTTCTATTTGACAAGAATACAGTTACCTGTTCTAATTTTTATATAGTATAAGGAATTCTGAAAAAAAAAAATCCTCAACTCCTACTGTCGTGATAGCATAGAAAACATGTTGTCTTCCAGATACAGCCTCAACAAGCAGGAGAGCTAGAAATTTGTATACCTGTGTATTTGTGAACATTGTATATGCTTACAAAAAGTAACGAGAGTTCAGTTGCTCAGGATTTGCCATGCTTCTGCTAATGTTTACTTTGGCTTGAACTTGTTTCCAAGTTGCATTCATAAAATATTTACTTCTTTAACAGACATACACTAGATTTTTCAGGTGAAGAATCTCAAAATACTGCACCTGATTCACAAACTAAAATTTATTAACAGTGGCACTAATTTTGTGTGCTTTTCAGTGTCACTTCCTTATCATCTCAGATGAGCACAAGTGATACGGGATGTTTGGGGTTTATGCTGAACCAAATAGCTATAGGATAAGCATTGATAGAGTAACTCTGCTTGGGTCATTTTTCCTAAGTTAGCTTTTCTGTGTTGTTGTTTTTCCTGCTGAGCACTCATTCCAAAATAAGAAGCCTCTTATTCACATGTGTCAAGTTCCCACCATAAGCCCACAGTTTAGTTTGGGTTGTTCTGTTTTGTAACTGGTAAGAAAGAAAATTAGAATTATACAGTTGCTGAAACAAACAGCACAGGTAAAGTAGATAATTTAATGTTGTAAAAGCCTCATCTAAGAAATTTATCCTCGTGATAAATTAGAGATGTATTAAAAACAACTTTGGAAAGTAAAGGCAGCTGCCAGTGGCGTGCTGGTCTTCATGGTTTGGGCTGGGAGACCTGTTTCCCCCTGCCACTGTCACCACACACAGATGTGGGATTATTATGGAGTCATGAAAAAGGAAAAAAACCCACCACTTTGACCATTATAACTGGAACTACTCATCCAAGGACAAGCAGTTCTGCTGGAGAAGGATCATACAGGAAAGAGCAATGTAGTATTTAGTAATAACTTCATCCAAATATCCATTTGTTAAAGACCTTTCACTACTGCTGTGACTTGTGTATGTTATAGCTGTAACAGAATAACTTGCATATACATGAGAGAGAAATTGAGCCTAGCACCCAGAGCCAAGCATGAATACCCTGGATACACATAATTTTTTTTCAAGTGAAGCTAGAAGTTCTGGAATGACTAGTTTTAACTTTTTCTTCCAACTAACTTCCACCAAAGTCAATTCAGAGCTAATATTGGAAAAATTCTTACAGGCTGCAAGGGTATATAATTCATAATGCTGTATGTGATTCTGGAACATTCTGTTTGGAAATTCAAGAAACTCAAGCTGTGAAAACTGGAATTGTGAACATGGGTCTGAAAAGATTTACGATGATGGATAGCATCTGGCAGTGTATTGCATTGCCCCTCCTCCCCTGCCCTCCAACACAACCTCAACTCACTTGTAAGAGCTTGAAGGCTTATTTTAGCATTTGTTTTTCTGGCTTTGCTTGTAATACTAGGCAGTGCAGTTTTTCACTGAATAATTTGTCCAGTGCTCCCTGAGAATTCAGGAAAACAGATAATTGCTACCTTGGGTTTTAGGCTGAAGAAAAGCAAAAAGTTTGCGAAAAGGGATCCCTTAAATGCAATTACGAAGAATAAGAGGAGTTGAGTAACAATGTCAGGAACTCTCTCTTGTTTCTGATGAGGATGTGAAGCTGGTGATTCTGCATGAAGCTCGATGAATGGATTGAACAGCTAGCTTCTGCATCTCTGTTGAAACACATTAGGAGTGACAATGTGATGACATAATCACTGACCCCAGATTGTTCTCGGCTATAAATCCTCTGGTTGCAGTCTCCACTGTTTCTCTGCATGTGCCGTTCACGTTTAAGGGCTTTTCAGATCATCTCCAGCACCATCTGCTGCATAATGGAAAGAAAACAATTGTGCTGTGTGTGGAGCCAGCTGACTCCCTGAGTGGAGTTGGAGGTTTGCAAAATCCATCTCGTCTGGAAGAACTTGTCTGTCTGCTTGTTCTCACTGCCATACTGAGCACTAGTCACTAGGCTGCCATTATGCATGAAAAATAAAACAAAGTAGGGACTCATTTACAGGGACATAGACCTTTTTGAGCTGGTCAGATACTTTGTGTCTTCTCATGCTCGTGTGCAAGGGATACCACACGTCCTGACGTCCCTCTAATTCGAATAAGGGACACATTGTCTTGTCAGTAGGAGTGTGTTGGTAACACTTGTCGAGCACCGGTGATGAGAAGATAAGCAACAGGATTTCTTAACTGCAAGCATTCACTAGGTGTCAGTGCGTCATTGCACCAAACTGATGCTCTTGCTGAGTTCTTTGATTGTGGTACCTCTCTTATGAAAAGGGATTTTAAAGAGAATTCCCACTTTTGTTTCCGGAATGCAACGTGGATTACATTTAAGAATAACTAATGAATAAAAGTAATTACTTCAGTCTTTTATTTAAGGAACAGTCTGATAAAAATGCTGATATTAAAATAAAATTACTACCATGTTTTGTGCTTAATGAAGATAATTTAAAGATTTAGAATAGCTCCTGAATTGATCACTATCAGGCTTCCTTGTCAGCATCTGATATATTACTGATGGAAGACTACTCATACTGCTGCTGGTCCTGGGTGTGACATAAATTCCTATTAATATGTGGAAAAATTGTAGTTTTCATAGTGATACATTATCTGAAAAATGAATACATTCACTTTATTACCAAAATTATTGTTTTCCTTAAGAGATGTTAAAGATCAAGTCTGTAAATGTTAGTCAGAGAAGAGGAAAGCCCCATGAATATAGCTAAAATTGCCTGGTCTTCTGTTCTCTTATCATATTGTATCCCTAGAATGAAATATAATATTTATTAGAATATCTTGAATTCCTTGCATCTCACTATTATTTTTTTTAAAAAGATGAACTAAAAAAAATTTAAAATCCATTTTTAAAACATTTAAATTAATATTTAGTCTATTTTTAGTAATAAATGATTAGGGAACTCATCTTTTCAATGTATATAGAGTGATCAGCATTCATTTAGAAATTTAAATTATTCCAAAATGGATATTTTTTGTATTGCTTGTGGAAGTGTTTGGTGACAATTGTACATTAGTAGGTTAAAAGAGCAAAAAGATTAGTTCATGTGATATATGAAAATACTTGAAATGGCTTTCCTGTATCTTCCAGTTTATATTGAACTTTTCCTATTATATTTTAATCCATAACATTGAGTGGATGATACCCTTTACCCTTTTGTACTTAATCTATTTACAAGTGAGGCCTTTTATAGAACTGTTCCAGGTTACCCTCAGGGAAGTGCCAATGGTTGTGGTAATAGATAAGAGAAGTTAGCTTGGTTACAAAGACAAGTAACCAAGTAACTGATCTTTTGACTTGTGCTGTACACTGTATTTTTACATACTCCATATATAGCAGAGATACTGAAGGGATTGTCTGATGGCCAACCTTCAGTATTTTCCCTATTTGATGTAGCTGTCTAAGGGTGCCATATTTGGTGCCATCTTTATTTCATCATACCACCTACCTATGAGATAGGAACCATCTGATCATCAAAGGCAGATTTCTTCTGCTCCAGAGTCTCTCCAGTTACATTTAAGCACTGTATCTCTCATCATGGGATCCAGTTACCTAACTGGACAGAATTTTCAGATAATTTTTGATTGAGTTTGTATAAGAAGATCTGTAAGGGATACAGTAGGAAGACTGTGGAGACCATTGTCTGCACCTCTTCCTTACAGACACACTGAATATAAACACTTGTTCTAAATAAAAGAGAGCTTGAATGACTTCTCATTGCATATGACTTTCTGATTTTGTGCATCTGCAGAAGGAAAGCCTGTTCTCCAGCTTCTGTTGCCCATTAACTTCACCAAAAATTATTATCTATACACAATGATGCAAAATAAAGCAGACTCTGTCACTGCTTTGAAAATCGTTCCTAGCCTAAGGCTCAACAGTTTGTGTAAGAAGTGAGGCTTTTTGGTTTTAATGACAACTTTGGGATTCTTCCAGAACCTCTCTTCAGAAGCTGATCTGTCTGAAAAGAGCTCTCTCTGCCCAGTGACAATTTTTTTGTCTTTTCTTGTTTGACATGTCTCAAGAAAGCTGTTTAAATTAGTTCCTGGTTGTTGCTTTTGACTACCCTGCTTTTCACTGCCAACCCTGATGTTCTGTTGGTATGGCTCCCTCAAAGTTCGTGATTCTGCGAAGCATTTTCTTGGAGGCCTGTTGCTGCACTGAAGGTGATTAAAGAGGCATTTGCAAGTCAGGAAATCCATTTGATGTCTCTCTGCTGCTACAACTTTTAAAGTAATGCTTACTGTGTTTTTAACATAGCCAGTAGAACTTGTGTCTTTAAAATATGTGAAGAGAAATTCAGTCACTCTGCATTTAACTGGGGCTTCTACTTTGCTGAAGTGGGCATACCAGCAGTGTAGGATATCTGAATTTATGAGCTTTAGAGTACTGTCAGCTCTGTGCACTGGAAATCCAGAGCACTGATCTCTTTTCTATGGGTGAATTCTTAATGTTATAGAATTTTCTCTTCTTCTAGACATGTACTTGTTTATTGTAGTTGAGAGCACTTCCTAAGAAAACGAGAGACTTGGGTACTGTTTTTTCTTGGCCTGAAAGTGTTGACATTGACACCTGCATCTTTCAGAGATATAACGTAATGAGCAAGCTGTAAAATAACATTGGGATGATAGTGCTAAGCAAGGGCCTGCCATTTCTCTTGGTTGATATTGGATGAAATGGGGCATTAGCCCACTAATATTGGGCTACTCACTTGTGTGTAGGGATAGGTGATCTTTCTTGTTTACAAGATTGATTTGGAAAAAGGGACTAGACTCTTATTTCCTGCCAAGTGAGTGTTCTCTTCTAGAATGCTTTTTCAAATCTGTATGTGAAGACACAGGTCGATTTTTGCAGAACACTGCTTTTTTGGTGCAGCTGAAGTTCCTGTCGCTTGGGGAATGAGGACATTTCAATTTATCAGCAAAATTATGTACATTTTCAATTCCACCTTAGCTATGATGGAGCAAAAAGGTAAATAATGACCTTTCATTTTATAAGGAGAGAAATTAGGCACATTCTGAATTTCTGAAAAAGTAACTGATCTTTCATATAAATTTTCCTTCCTTTTTTTTTTTAACAGCTCTGCTACTTACAAGCTTTAAATTTGCTTACTGTTCATTCAATAGCTTAACTTAAGGCCCTACTCATCATCTTTTGTGATTAAAGATCTTTAATCTTCATGTGAGACATAACTTCTTATGTTTTTTTCATGTTCAACGGTGATTTTTCTTTAAAGAGCCAATTATGTTATTAAAACCAAATACACTAGGACAAAACAATGCATGGAACAGGCCCCAAGGAAGTGGTTGTATTGAAAGGCTGGTAGTACTGGTTAGTCACATGTCCTTATGAACTGGACATGATTTCCTTGGGTGCTCTTTCTTTGTCTGTTTTGGTGAGCTGTGCATCAGTGGCTCTGGGGAAAAACAGTGGGTACTATCAATAGCGACAGTGCATGGCCTTTCTTGAAAGTATGCATGGGATAGAGGAGGAGCTCCTTCAGTAACTTCTGGAATTAAATTTTGCACAAGTATATTTAAAAATGTAGTGCTTTTATTGGTAGAAATGTAAAACAATGTTAATTTTTTATACCAGAAATTGTTATGAAAAAAAAGTTTTGTCTGTATAATGTACTTGAGGATCCAATTCACCATTTGATGCCTCTTTTGATCACTGGCTGGCACATGGATACACGTAGCATATGGCACAAAATCCAAAATCTAATGCAGGAGAAGGATGACTTCTAGATATCAGTGTAGCCTTGTGATCACTGGTAATCTGTGTGAACTGACTATGGGCAGGCCCACAATCCCCAATAAAAGTAAAAGGCTAAGGGCTGCGTTTAGTGACCAGTATGAATGAATATGAATTTGGTGAAGCTGAAGATAGGGTAGCTGTAGACTCATGAATGGTTTGGTTTTAATTTTACTTGATTTCACACAAGCTCTCTACATAGATTTTAAGAAGAAAGGAACATTTGGTTTGGTTTTCCTTGGTTTTGTTTTTTTTTTTATTTTATTTAAAAGACCTATAATGGGTGCTGCAGTACTGTTTGTCTTAAAACTATGGCAGGTGTTTTTGGCTTTTAGCAGCACAATAGGCAGTGTAGTCCTTTCCCACTCGCCCTGCTAATGAAACTTCCCAGTCTGCCTGTTCCCGAGGCCGTGGCAGTCGCACTCCCGAGGACACACTTCCACAGCTGGGACCAGAGGCCCCCAGGGAAGGTGGCCCCAGTGACCCGGCAGGCCCTCTGGACGCCCAGCACAGCCCCCTCACACAGCCAGACTGGGTTTCCTCTCCAGTTCCACCCTGGGTTGCCCACAGCAGAGCATCACATGCCCATAAAGCTGTTTATTCCTGGCACAGGAGCACAGAAACAGCTTAAGCTGATGCCTCTGAGCAGGAACCTCCAGCAAAGGCTTTGTGCCTTCACAGTCCCAGTGCGGTAGTCTCACATCTCCTCTTTAGCTCCTGCTGCCCTCTCTGTGTCCATCCAACTTCATCTCCTTTGTCATTAATAAGTTTGTGCTGTGTCTCTCAGTGTCCATTCACCTGGCCAGCATCACCCGTCTTTGTGCCCTTTCTCATCCCAAAGCTGGCAGTTCACATACAGCCTCTTGTCTCTCTGGCCTCTCACCCAGAGCTCAATCTGCATCTCCATCCGCAAGGCGAGCATCTCGGTGTAATTTTTACAGCTCCTTGATGGTTAATTCCTCCTACTATAACAGGAGAAATATATTCAAGTGGCAGATCCACTGACCAGTATGATGTGCCTTATGAAAGAGGGCTTGGTTTGTTGCTGTTCTGAACTGGGACAAACACTGTTCAGTTCCTTCAGACACAGTAGAGTCTTCTGTTGAAGAGTAAAAATATATGAATGCTGTCATTAATTAATCCTATTCTTTCCTGAAGCAGTTTTGATTTTCAAAAAATAGGATGATGTGTTTTCATTGTGCATTGCCCAGAATTATCCACCATGTCTTCCAGACTGAACTGTCATCCCTTCAGGCTTCATTGAATGCAGTCAGTAGGGCATTGAAGCCCATATAGCTTGTTATATGGGTTCTGGATTTTTACTTTGCTGTTTGACTGTGGAGTTGTTTTGGGTTTTTTTTTTTTTTTTTTCGAAGACTCGTGGAAATATGACACATATATATCCTGTTGATAGCTTCAAACTACATAAACCTCAGAATACTGGAATTCTACAGGCATTTCTTAAAACTAGATGATGGCATTTGTCTACCGTTTGTGATAAAGAAACGTCCGTTTTCCATTTGTTTTCAGTCATAAATCATACAAAATTTCCTGGCAATGCCAGCAACTTCAAATTAGGGAAACCTTGGCCTGGGTTTCATAATCAAACATCAGCAGATTCCAGTTTTTTTGACCATGTAGGATTTTTCTAGGTAGCTGAGCACACACCAGTAATACATAGTTCATTCATGACTTTATTTTTTTTCCCACTCTATTGGTGTTTATTCTCCTAGGGGTCCATGGTGGCACATTTTGTAACAACACCAGATACCCTGATTTGCCACATGGAATTGGCATTGGCTGTGAAATTCATATAGTCTTGTTGCTACCTTACAAGCCAGGTTCCTCCCACTTCCAGGATCTTGGTGCAGACATGTAGGACACTGAGAAACAAGGTGTTACATTACCTGTCTGTATTCAGGAGATCTCGTAGATCTAACATGTGGAACATGCCATGCCTTCCTGGGGTCCTGCTAGCAGAACTGTGAGTAAGGGTCTTATTTTTAGACTCATGTGAGAAATTTGTTTTGACATCCAAGGAACAATCTTGCAGAAGAGTGATTTTGCTGTGGGAGACCTGACCTTTTACAACAGGTCGGGTGATAGCTCTTCTGCTCCTGAGCTGGCCAGTAGCCACTGCTTGTCTTAGGCAAGTGCCTGAGCCTGCAGTCAGTAGCCTGGTGAACAGACCAGTGACTGACTGCAGAAGTCTGTCTGGAGTGTTCTCTAAACATCAAGCTCCACCCGTGCTGTTGTGAGGGATGTTAGAGCTGCTCTTGCACTTGACAGGAGAGATCTACAGTAACTGGGTTCAGTGAAGGACTGTGTGATAAGCTATCATAAAATTACATAACCTGAGGATATGCTGGGATCCAGGGGCTGTGAGTGCCTGTGCGGTGTATGAAGTGGAGATCAGGAGATGTTAGTTACCAGTAATCAGAGTTCTTTGAGGTTTGTACATCTACAAAACCATTTTGTCCTCAGCCATTGCTTACCTTCTCTCCTGCATGGAGAGATTCGCATTTCAGGAGAAACTAAGATGTGAAGATGGTGCTGTACAGTACCCCTGACTGAAGGTTTATTTAGGAAGGAGGCGATCCGGTTGAACTCTTTCAGGCAGGGATCACCAAAAGAAACTTCATTCTTTGTAGAGTCAGAGAAAATGGAAGTAAATATTCTGATAGCAATGGACATAATCAGGGAACGGAAGAGCAAAGGAAGTTGTTGCAGAAATCTACTTTCTGGTGAAGTTTTTCTTTTTTCCAATGTAATAGTTCTGGATAAAAAAATAAATGTGTGTTGTATGGAGTACCAGGTATAGGTAAGGTTAAAAACAGGATAAATAGCCAAACAAGTACAAGTACAAAAAGTAATTCCTTGAGTCACAGCAGGGACTGGGTACAAACCTGGATTCAGTTTCCCTTACTCCATCTCTGTGTATATGTGGTTAATTAGTCCAATAATAACACTTTGGAGCTGGAAAGCATTGCAATGATTTAGCAGGTGCTGGCTCTGGAAAGGGCCAGTCAGGTCCAGGTGCTCTGCCGGGGAGCAGCCAGTGCAGCAGGTGGCTTGGAAAGAGCAGGTGAGACAGAAGCCGAGGGCAGCTCAGCAGTGCCGAGCAGCTCTGGCCCGGGCTGGGCTGCCAGGCTGGATCGGCAGGATCCCCCCGGTCTGGGATCCCTCAGAGGCAGGGGCTAGGTCAGCCCTCCCAGTCTGGGTCAGGAGGGTGCCTGGCCTGGTCCCAGCACTGCTGCAGCAGTGGGAGCACAGCTCTAGCAGGGGCCAAGGGCAAGAGGCTGAACTTGAAGGAAGGGTCCTTGCAAAAGTGGGCAGGGGCTGCTGCTGCCTTCCTCTCAGGGCCACCAGCTGTGCTGTCTGTAGGTTGGCCTTGTGCCCAGGCAGCCAAATGCACAAGAGAATGCCCTCAGCACCCTGAAGAAGTGAATTTCATATATTTAAAATGCATTGTTCATGCAAACGACTTTCCTCAATTCTTGATGTGCAAACTGGGGCAAGTTTCACAAGAACTGACTGATGTTACACAGAAATCCGAGGAAACTGGTACGGTTAGGTTCTGGAGATTGCACAGACCCTACTGCTAGGGAGGCTTGTGTGTGCAGCCCTTGTGGAGTGTGGGGGAAGCGGCAGCCTACTTAATGCTAATCAGTTTTTTGTAGCAATGCTATTTGTGTTTTACTTTAGAAACACTCTCTGTCTGTATTAAGAGTTACTTCATTCTGTGACTGTTGTAGAGCTATTGGGGTTTTTGTTGGTAATACTCTCCTGTTTTCATAGTAGATTTTGCAATGCATTCTGATTTACTTGCTTATACTGCCCATTTTTTTGACTAGCTATTCTGATGGTGTTTTGAGGATGGAACAGTGCTGCACCTTGCATCTATATTTAAAAAAAATGTTCATTAAGTCTAGTTGTGGCACTATAGTTCTATATGTCCGTTCATTTCTCTCAGCACTCAAGCTGGTAGAAAGGTGAAGAGTTAGTGCTCAACTCCAAACTTCTTTCTGCACATCAAAAAGAAAATAAATTTGAAGTCTTCAGCCACTTGCTTATCAGGACAAAATGTCTATTTAGGTGTTCCTCAGTATTACCTTTTCAATATTGCTTATCAGGGCAAAATGTCTGTTTAGGTGTCCTTTAGTATTCTTTTTTTCCCCCAATAAAGAAACCGATATTGATTTTTTGGATTTGAAACTTAATAGTTTTTTAATGCTTGCAGGGAGGGATTTCCATTTTTTCTAGGCATCTAGGAAGAGGCTTTATGTTAAACTGAGGTAATTTGGTTAAAAAGACACCTACTTTACTTGTAAAGACAGAATCTGAGTGTTATGCACAGGATCTGCTGGCAGTTTGTTGTGATAAGACTGACAGCTAATGTTTTAGAAGCTAAATCAGCTATTACTTTGTATTGGAAGTATGCTAATTGGTATAGTATTGCTGTGGTTAAAGATCAATAATTCATTGAAGAGAACAGATGCTCGTGTTTAAAGGAATTCACAGTTAATTTTATTGGAAAGCTGTAGCTGAAGATTAAAATTTATAAACACAAAGGTATTTGTCAGCTTCTGCTGCTTAATGTTTTTCTTTAAAGGGGAAATCCTGGAGTACAAATGCTTTGATATGGTAGTAAATGATATCTTAGCTAAGAAAACTCATGGTTGATTTTGATTTTAAATGTAATTAAACTGTCATAAACGAAATGTGATGCTGTTGTCTTCAATGGAGCCGATACCTAAGGTAGAAAATAAAAATTCTCTCATCTTGGAAAAATATTTTTCAAACTAGATTTAAGAGGCTATAAAGAGACTAGGAGTATATTTCAGACGCATGAAGTGAAAATTGTTCACCTAGTCATTCTCCACATTTGATTTCTTATTTAGATAGAACATTTTGTGTAAAGTTCAGCACACTGAATATTGGGTACTGTATTATAAATGCAGTAAAATAAATGCATGTGCACCAGTTATACAGGTAGAGTTTTACATATCTAGAATTCAAGAAGAAATATCTACTAATTATTCTTTCTGAGGTATTTTATAAATACTGCCTCAAACAGAAAGAAAACGTATTTTGTAGGAAATTCCTGGCATCTATCTGAATTATTCTAATTTGCATTGAGATCCTTGTTTGTATAAAAGCACCACTGTTACTTTGATAATCACAAGCTTTCCTAAATACACAGCAGCACTCTTCACTGAAGATCTGGGTAGCTGAGTCAGTCTCAAAGAATGTATACAGGCAGTAACTGTGTTCCTACAGCTGTTTGCTTGTCTTTTCCTTACAAAAAGGAGCTGAAAGGGAGAATTCCTATTCAGTAGTGGAGCTGAAGGTTTATTAATGGATGTTTTTTCCTTGTCTTTAAATTTTGTCATTACCTTTTAGTACCGAGTGTCCTCACTGACTACTAAGTAGCTTATTAAAGCTGGTTTTGAGATGTGCTTTTTTGTTCTGTTTTCTTCTTGCTGTTTTCCCATTTTGCTAGCATGCAGATGGGGGTGGGGAGTGGGAAATAAGGGAGAGAGCATGTTCCAGAGGATGCCAGGATGACTTCAGTTATTGGATGGCTGCTGTCTGATGGATGGAAAAAGGGGGAGTAAACCTTTCATTCTGTACTGACAGAGCTGAAACACAGAAACCCGATTTACAGGTAAGGGTGAAAAAAATTCCTGTTATGAATAGCTATTCTTGATCCTTGCCACAACATTTCTTGGATATAAAAATGCATGTGCAAGCATCTTGCTTGTTCCTCACAAATGACTCTGAAGCCATTTTTCCCCTTATTATTTCTTCTGCCTTGGAGGTTTCAACGGATGTGAGATCCATAAAGAGTGAAATCATAGGCATGCCTGATGCTGGCAGCTTTCTCATGTGACAGGATACGCATTGCATCTCATTGATGCCGAAGTTGCTCAGTAAGCTGTAAGAGGAGAGGTCATTTTGTGTGATGGAAATACTCACTGTTGAGAATACAGTGTATGCTACCAACAGGAAGAGAGTGCTGTAAGATCTAAAAATGCTTTATTTGAGTTTGGATAGGAAAATGAACTGCTTCTGAAACTGTCTTATTTAGTGGTGAACAAACAGTAAGAATGGCTCCTCAGAACTACTGAAAGGGATTTTGTAGATTTTTTTTTTGCATTATTGTTAGGTTTGGAATGAATGTGATTGGTAACTCAAGTGTAAAATTATCTTTGTCATAAAGGAAAATAATATGCATATAATTGTGTGTATAAGACAGATAAATCTTGTAGTACCTACAGCATTTACATATGAGTTTTAATAAATTGTTGAAATAGCTTGCTTCTGCATAGTTTGCATTAGCAGCAGCTGTTAGTTCACACAGTCTGGAGGTGGCAAGCAGCAAATAAATTGCTTGGCACAGAAAGTAGATTTATTTTCAAGTCACGTTATATGAGAATATAGGAAGTAGAAGTCCTGGCTCCACTGAAACAATAGGGTATTTTGATATTTGCCTCACTGGGGCAAGGATTTCAATGAGTCAGCTCTCTGTTGACTTACCTCTACATTTTACATGTAGGAAATAATTGTATACAGGAGCCTGTTTTGCTGGTTTGAAGCAAAAATATTAATTGATATAAATAAATTGTGATTATAATTTATTTGACTGTATATATATTTATAAAATATATTTATAAAGCTAAAATGATGGAATTTAGTTTTAATATATTTCAGAGATTAAAATCAGTAAATGCATGAGTCCATTTTTGTTGTATTCACTGAGAGAATTCCCTTAAGGCAGACCTACAATTACTAAAAATTCATGCCATAAAGAAAAACTGAAACAAGTCAACAGAACTCTTATGAATGCTAAAAAGGACTGGAAGAAGCTTTGTCCACTGTCCACTTACTTATGTGCCTTACCATTGGGAGTGGTGTCTTTTCCTCCTAGCTGTTCAGAAAATGGAGCCTGGTATGTTTGCTAAAAAAATAAAAAAAAAAAAAAAAAAATCAGTAATTTGCAGTAAATGTCAGTGATTCACGAAATTGTTCTGAACGACTGGTGAGCTGTATCTCTTGTTTGGTTGGGGGGTTTTTTGTTATACTGGAATGTAAACACTGGTAAATAACACTGAAAAATAGCAGAGTTGTAACCTAACGTTTATTATTTTTAGGTAAAGGATATGTATCTGAAAGCATAAGTTCAACTGTTAACTTACAGTCTCAAATCCATGTATTCAAATCACTTTCCCCCCATCAAATGAGAAATCTGACTCAGAAGTGCTTCAGTAACAGAGAGGAGTTGATGCAAACAGAGATGTAGTTCCACATGTGTTTAAATTATTCTGTCTCCTTGGAAACGCTGCTGCTGCAGATGGATTTGGCTTTTGGTGGCTAAAAATATCTACCGCTTAATAATGACAGCATGAAAGATACTGAATAAAACTACTGTGCTGTCACTAGTTTTAAAGTTCTCTAATGATTCAGGTATTCTACATGAACTACAGATTTGCATTTTCTGTCCAGCATTCACTGTCAGCTGCTGCCAGCATTCACCAGCTTGGTGGAAATGAGATAAGCTCATTAGCCTTGGTTGGAGACCCTGCTGAGAAGGGAGCATGTGAGTGGGAGGTAGACTAGATGAAGAGTTGGAAGGCAGGTAGAAAGTTGGTTAAAAAAATTCCTGGTGGTGATGCAGGTAAGGTGTGGTATAATATTTGAGGATACAGGCTTATTCCCAGGGAAGTCTATGATTTTTTTTTTTTAGTGCATTAGTGAATGCATTCTTATCAGTTGTATGTGCAGGTGACTGAAATACCACGCAAACCATTTCAAGTAGAATATTAAATTACCTTAAGCTAAAGCTAAAACGTATATCACTACAAAACTTGTTATATGCAAGAAATAGCATTCAGTTACTTAGCATTGCTAAGCAATTTCATCTTTTAAAGAATTAATTATTTTCAGTTAAGAACATGTAACCACTACCTGCAGCAGCTGGACTCAATGATCCTTGTGGGTCCCTTCCAACCTGGAATATTCTATCATACAACTTTTTTTTAATCCAGTTCTTCATTATTTATTCCTTCCACATATCATAACTTGTTTTGTTGTTAGCTGGTATTCAATATAAATATAAATGAAAAATACCAGTTTTTTCTGTTTCTGCTTCTTTCCCATTGGATGACTTCTGCTTGTGCCTAGAAAACGGAACAAATGACAAACATTTTCTTAGTGGGCTAAATATACCCATCTTATTCTTTTATTTTGTTGATATGCATATGTTAGTCAGTACGCTGATTCATTTTTCATCATTGAAAAGGGCATTTTTCCTGTTATGAAGTATCTTAAAGATAGCATTAAAATATTACAAGGTATTGTGACACTTAAAAATAATTAATCCTCTGCAAATTAATACTAAAATCCATTTTTAACTGACATCACAAATACCAAAGGTCAATTAAAGTGGAAGTTGAATACTTGCTTTTGGTTACTTGAAATCACAGAATCAATTAGGTTGGAAAAGATCTCTGAGATCATTGAATCCACCCTATGACCAAACGCCACTGTGTTTACTAGATCATGGCACTGAATGTCAAGTCCAGTCTTTCCTTTAACACTTTCCTGGGCAGTCCTTCCCAACAACTGATCACCTTTTCTGTGAAGAAATTCTTCCTTATGTCCATCTTAAACATCCCGTGGCACAGTTTAAGGCTGTGACCTCTTGTTCTGTTGCTGGTTGCCTGGGAGAAGAGACTAACCCTCACCTGACTACACCCTCCTTCCAGGGAGTTGTAGGCAGTGGTAAGGTCCCCTCTGAGCCTTCTCCAGGCTAAACATCCCCAGCTCCCTCAGCTACTGATGACCAGCACTCCCAAGTCCTTTCCCACTGGGCCACGTTCCAGCCACTCTGCCCCCAGCAGTAGCACTGCATGGGGCTGTTGTGTCTCCAGTGTAGGATCCAGCACTTGGTCATGTTGAACCTCATGCTCTTGGTCTGGCCCATCGATCCAACCTGTCCAGGTCCCTCCGCAGGGCCTTCCTGCCAGATCAACACCCTGACCTCACTTTGGAAATTTGCTAATGGTAGACTTAGTCCTCTCATCAAGAGCATCAGTAAAGATACTAAACAGGGCTGAGCCCAGCACTGATCACTGAGGAACACCACTTATGACCAGACACCAACTGGATGCAGCAGCATTTGCCATTGCTCTCTGGGCCTGTCCATCCTGACAGTTCTTAACCCAGCAAAATGAGTGAGAGGAAAGGTTATTGTATCTTTCATTCTATATGAGACTGTCAACATATTAAGAAAGCAGATAATTAAATCGATTATAGAAACTTTTTTATGAGTCTTCTTGAGAATAATTAGTTTTCTGCTGGGGTGGACAAACCTGAACTGCTTTAATTTTAAACCTCCTTTTCCTGTGTATGTAGTTTAAGATTCTGTGGAGATAATAAGTAGTCTAAACATAATTTGAGGAAGTAAAGGTGTGATGCATAGCTAGAAGTACATCTTTGCATTTTGTAGCGGTAGCCAGGTTGTGCCAATTTGTCATGAATCCTTTGGGTTTTGGATATAGAAGCGGAAGTTCTCATCTGGTAAAAATAGTAATGAGAAATTTTATTGCATATTGCCTGTGATGTCTAGGTTGTGAAAGATAGTGATGATAATATGGAGGAAGTACTGTGGCTTTTTTTTTTGCCTTTTTTTTTTTTCTTTTTTGCCTTTTTTTTTTTTTTTTTTTTTGGTTTGGCTTTCTTTTGTAGCAAGTTGCAAACAGATGAGCTGAGGATTCTGCCAGGCTATATTTTTCCAGCGATTTTCAGCATTGCGTGTTCATGTGTGGAGAGAATTCTGTGCCATACAGTTAATATCAGACCACAAGGTGAAGACAATCTTACCATGTTTGCCACTCTGCAGAAAGCATCCAAAATACCACTCATCTTGTTTCTAAACAGTCTCCTAAAGTTAGTCTTTTTTTTATCTTTTCACATAGAAGTAGTACTATTATTGTCAAAAAATTGAGGCCAGAACAAGGTATGAAATATTTGGTCATTTTTTATCTAAAATTTGCATCTACACTTCCCTGTCACCACTTGGACATGTGCACACATCCCTCAGTACTTAAACAGTTAAACTGGAAGAGTCTGTATCATAGGTAGCACTGTGATTCTGGGTCCGGTCCAGCTGGGGGAGCGTGGTGAAATGGAGGAGTGGGAATAATGGAGTGCCTGAAAAATAAAACTTTAATGGTGGTAAAATAATAAATGCAGAGACCACATAGTCCAAGGAGCAGCATCCAAAGACCAGGGGGCAGGCAGTGGTAAGGTCCCCTCTGAGCCTTCTCCAGGCTAAACACCCCCAGCTCCCTCAGCTACTGATGACCAGCACCCCCAAGTGCTGCTAACTTAACAATATATAAGGTTATGTGAGGGCAAGGGTCCAATCCCAGACACGGGGTAGGGACACGACTATATGTCATGGGTCCCCAATCAACTAAGAACCAGAACCAGAGACATGACCTATTTTGGAACGATGTCATTAGCATCCTAATTTCCATATCCTGCCTCCCCTGGTCTCAGATTTGTGGTTTCTGCATAAGCTACCTGGGCTGAGCTATCATCCATCCCTGCTAGCTTGATTCCCACAAGTCTGTTCCTGTATTTTTAGAAGAAAAAAAAAAAAGAAAAAAGAGGAAAACCTAGTTCAGAGCAAGTTTTGCAAATACTCTCCAGTAAAATTTTGTGTTACAAGTTCATGCTGCTGCTCTTGGAGTTCAGATGTTCTGAATTTGAACATGATGAGTGTTATTGTGAGTTTGTTTTGTTTTGGTTGGTTGGATTTTTGAAAGTCTATTAAACACTACATATTTCAGAATAGAGAATGGCTACCCCCTGTGTCAAGATGCAGAGAACACAGGGCAGAAGAGGAGAGCTGTTGAATTCACGCTCTCTTTCTAGAGGCTTTAATGGCAGTGGTGAAGGAGCAGCCAGGCTGTGTGCTAATGCAGTGTGTAAGAGGGAGCTGAGTGACGTGTGCTGGAGCTGGAGAGGTGGGAAGGCCCCTTTGGCATGTATCAGTCATGGCTATGCTGTACTTTGGCAGGAGATATACAAGATTCTTTGCCATGCTATGCAGTTCCTCTGCAGGCAGGGCACAAGATTGATGTTCATGAAAGAACAGCCTGGAAAATCAGCACTGAAATAGTATGAAAAGGAATTGCAATGAGCCAGTTAGTATTACTACATGGGCTAATCTGGGCAAAATTTATATTAAAGGCCACTTGTTTCCAGCACTGAGGAAGTTGATACCATTCCAGTCTTTATTATGGAGCTGGACCCTACTGCCATTCTTACAGCTGGAAGCAGAATACTGCAAAGCTGCTGGGCCAAATATGCTGCTGCCAGTCTCAGAACCTCATTCCAGTCGCTGGGAAGGTGCTAAGCAAGCCAAATGTTGTACATCCTTTTACAAAGAGATGCAGTAAAAACGTGTTGGTAGTATGCTGTCTTCCAGATAACAGACAGGCCAGTTTTTCCCATTACCTGCACGCTCACTCTGCTCTAAAACTCTCTGGATCTGTAAAAGTCAGTAAGACTGACTGCTGTTGTAGCAGTGTTTTTCTGTTTTCACATTTCAGTTTTAGAAAGAGATGTGACTTCTCCTGGCCAGACCTTTGCTGCAGGCAGTCCACCCATATAGTCAATGCCAGCAGTAGTAAGCCTTTTCTGGGAGCATCCACGCAAACTTTCTGGGATACAGATAGTAATTTCTTCTTTCTTTAAGAAGGGTAAAAGAAAACCTTCTGCAGGGATTTTGGGTGAAAGTATTTTAGTTGTTGAAATTCAATCATGAAAACTCAAAACCTAGAAGTGCCCAATATCAGGTCTTCAGTAGTATTACCTGAATACTATGGAAATGACTTGGACAGGTGCTGCTAAACGTTTCCTAGATGACTTATATGGAGATTAGGCAGCATGAACCTGGAGTTTGTGACCCAGCTTCAGGGTGTCTTTCTCCTGAATCTCTGATTTTCCTCTAGGACTTGCTGTAGCAAGCTTAGAAAATTGTTATAAATTAAACAAAAGCTAAAACAGCTTTGTGGACAAATCTCATCTTGACAGGAAAGGCCCTCTTGCTGAATTCCTCTGAGTCCTTTTCTACCAGATTGCACCTTCATTGCTGGAGACCTAAATGCTAAGGTCCTGGCTTCCTGGTTGAATTAATACTGCCTCTTACTCATTTTACTTTGTTCTCTGGGGAGCATGCTGAGAGAAAATTTAAGAAAACTAGCATAGAATTTTCGTCTCAAAATTGGCTGAATTATACAAGCATTTCATTCAGCTGTTGACATCAATTGATGTAGCTAAGAATTAGAAGGCCATATCACTGCTGCAGTATGCAGAGGTCTTGTGTTGGGTAATGGAGAGGGGGACATTTGCACGCTTGGTTCATGAAGGACCATGTGAGATGCTTTTGGAAGACTAAAGAAGCCAGATCTATCAGCATCTGTACCGCTTTAGATGCGAGAGGTGAGCATATGCCAGCATCGTTTCTGCATTTTAAATTCATTGCCAGTGGAGCTAGGTGGCATGTGTTAGAGTGTACAGCAATGTGTAGGCAGTCTAGAAGATTAGTGGATTAGTACTCAAGTGTGAAATCAGGAGTACTGTAACGTGATGGTATAGAAACCCTGCAAAGAGCAGACTTGGCAGGATTTGGCTTTCAATGCCGGAGCAGATTCCCCACATTGAATTGTGCAGTCTTATCCTGCAGGATTTACTTGGTGCTGTGGATTTAGCTAGGCTGAAGCAAATGAGGGGAGAAAGACACTACCTATTTTATGTTTGTGTAAGTTGACCTCTGCTGTAAGCAAAAATATATGAGTAAGATTATACTAATGGTATTCCCTGTACCTATACAGCGTAGTCTCTTAAGTGGAATTAGCTTGCTATGTGTTTGTAAATTTTACAGATTGTAGTACTGAAACTACCAGAGCCTACCTCTGGCAACTGGTGCTTATGATTAGAGCTGCCAAATACAGCAAAACATGTATTGCAAACATTAATTTGAATTCTGAACAGCTGTTTGATTCATGTTCGTGTACCTCTGTTGTTCACTGTTTGCAAGCATTCATGCAAATGTTTTTTTGTCTGCATTAATGCAGTTCCTTACGTGAATAGTCATTTTCACAAGCAAGTAATAGTCTTTGTGTGAGTGATGATGTCACTATAGGTGCTTTTGGGTTTGACTACCCCTCCCCTCCCAAATTTAAAACTGTCAATTACACAAAGAGCAGGATAATTCAGTTCATTATATGGAGCCAAGCAACCAGCAACCACCTTGATTGATTCACAACCATCTCTGCTACCGACATTTATTTAGCAGGTAAGAAAAATATCTTTGAAAATGAAGCTTTGTTTGCAGGCTAAGAAAAAGACTTAAATTCAAAAAGAGTATTAATCACAACAAATAACCCAAACATCTTGGCTTCTGAGCAATATTCGTGATGTGACTGTGAAATTATTTGCCAAGTCTCCCTAGAATGTTATAGTACATGCTGACTGGCCAGTGGGTGGGAGTTGTTTGTGATGAGTACTTTGCAGTAATGTTTTATGTGCAACATCTGTTTTCTGCATCCTCCAGTTCAGTTTGCAGTCATTTGCATAGAAGTGTTTTATGTTCAGAAGTGAATCTGTATTGTTGCTAGAGACTTTAAATTTTTCTGTACTTTTAGTTGATACATTTGAGACAAGGAAAATGCAATGTGACACACGGAACATACAGTTACTTATTTAATGGCCACCTTTGATGTTTATTTTTGGTTTTATTTTCAGATAAGAATTTTTATTCAGGTAGGTTTTATCATGAAATGTGATCAGGTCTCAAGAGAAAATTAGTACAAAATAAGGTTTCATAAATAAACAAAAGTAAGTAGTTGGATTTCTTATACCCTGTCCCCCTGCCCCCTCCAGTCCAAGTGCCAAGGTGCTCTTGAGCTCTTCTTCCTCTTGATTTTTCTGTAGCTTTAGTCAATAACTGATTTCTATAGTTCGGCTTTTCTCTAAATCATGAGGATATGTCATTTAAATAGGGTTTTGTTTTATTATTTCATGTATTTTTTTAATGTTTACCGCATATAGTACATGCATGATGTTTATTTCTTCACAGGTGTTCAGTGTCCCAGATGATGTTGTATGAGCTGTGTACTATAGCACTGAATTTTTCAAAACATTTATTTGAAAATTTTGGCTAGGATGAAAAAATTCTTGGATTTCTCTTTGTGACTTTTCCTGGTTTTGCCTGGGACAGAGTTCATTTTCTTCTTAGTAACTGGGTCAGTGCTGTGTTTTCCAGATTCAGTATAAGAATGGTATTGATAGCACACTGATGATTTGGTTGTTGCTAAGTGGTGCTTGCTTTAAGTCAAGGACTTTTCCGTGTCTTACCCTCTGCCAGTGAGGAGCTGGAGCTTGGCAGGGCATGGCCAGGGCAGCTGACCCAGACGGGCCAAGGTGATTTTCTGTAGCATAGAAGGTCATGCCCAGGATATAAACTGTCCATGGGTGTCAGTGAGACACTGAGGATATGGCAACTTAAGTTAGGTTGTATAGAACAAGTTTGGCAGTGTACGTTACCACAGTATCATCAGAAAAATTTTCTCCTCGGAGCACAGGTAGTGAATGCACTGTCACCTGTCCACTCACTCAGTAACTCTTAACATTACTCTTTTTAGGCCTTTCACTTGGATTTGGAGATACCTGCAATCTAAAGAAGATATCTAAAGGTCTGCTGCAATGAGATTGTTGCCAAGATTCTCTAAAATTTCCAGCCTTTTTAGGTACCAGAGAAAGTCAAACCAGCCAGGCTTTTATATTATTTTACTTTGTAGGTTCCAGATAGTACTGTGACAGTGTGAAATGTATCTCCCATATTTACATGGGATTTTTATCTTCTAGTAATAACATTGCCTCTGAAATCTTTAAATATCGGGTACCTTCTAGTTATCTGGCATCGTGGGAAGGCAAAGCCTGTTGCCATGGAGCTTTGAGGACTTGCTTTGCCAGTCAGCATACCTGCAGCTAGAGAACTGGCTAAATGATATCATTGTAGGAGTATTTTCATCAGGGTGGAGGAAAACTAGGAAGTGAAGGAAGAAAAATTGGATGGGGGGAGGTGTTTGAGAAAGATACAGCTTTCTCACAGCCCATTGCCATCCTAGGCTTCTGCTGGGTAAAGTTGTCACTTTCTTGAAGAGTCCTTAACTGTGTTAAGTAACTGGTGTTTGACCTAAGCTCATAGCAATGTGTTATCTTATTTTCCTTGCTTTAATACTGTTCCCTCTGTTTCAACTTTGTTTTGCCTTGCTATGGACTAATGTCACACAAGCATGGTGAGGAGGATGGCAGAGGATGATGTATCACATTTCTGTGCAAGGATTTTTTTGTTGTTGTCGTGAAGGATGTATCTATGAACAGGAAAGATTCCAGTGTCTGCTTGTTACTTAGTGGTGTGAACTGGAAGGATGCTGCTCTAAATCAACTGTAGCTACTAGACAGCTGTTTAGTAATCATCTGGAAAGATCTGTTTCTAATTCAACATTTCAAGGCAACTTTTGCCCTTTTTAACCAAATGGGTAAGTATGATACAGCAGATCTCTTTACCTGTAGCTGGCAGTAATTTTTCAGCCTCTGAAGGCTGAACCTCACTGCTGCCTTAGTGGAAGTCCAAGAATATTTATTGACTATCCATTTGTTTTTCTTAGTCATGTGCTGTTGTTTGGTTCCTGTAGGCGGACATGGACTTCTGTGTACTGCATTCTATACCTATATACATTTGCTCACTTCTTTTCAGCATATACATATGTATTGCTGAAATACTTCTGTGTATTTGGGAGTATTCCCATCCTATATAATGGTAGTCTCACATACCCTAAGTGTCTTGTGTTAGCAAAATTGTGTCGCTGCATACAATTATTACACTTATGATCCCTTTTATCAGTCATGAGATTTATTTAGAGTTTTGCCTTCCATTCATGTATTGAAAATTTGACTTGTGTAAGTCTTTGGTACCTTGTACCATTAGACTTACATCTCGGGTCTTCTGTTCAAATGATAGGATTTGGATTTCTTTGTGACTGCAGTTGCTTCAGTTAATTCCCCAAAATCTGCATTTACCTATGCAATTGTAGTTATGGTGCAGGACAAAGAACAATTGAGTTGAGTTCTCTGTCCTGGTTCCCCACTTGTGCACTTAGGGAGCCTTTAGTGATATCACTAATTTTGTGGCCTCACTGCTGTTACAAATTTGACTGTTGCTTATTCCTGTTGGTCTCTGGCATATATCCATGTCTTCCACTGGGATATATCACACAATGAGCAAAGAGCAAAATAATGCTTTCATAAATAGCATTGGGTTGTGTGTCCTATGCTTGTTGTGTCCTAGCTCCTGGAGATGTGGATCTTGCTCAGATACTGCAGGATGCCTGTGTAAATAAGGCTCCCAGATAAAACATGGCTTGTGCACTACTGTGCAGATGTGCTTCTTTCTGAAGAATATTGGCTTATGGAGCGGCATCTGTTTATACAGATGTTATTCTAAAGGGATCTCCTGCTGGTACATAGTGTGTACAAACAGCTTTAGATACTCTTTAATCTGTCTCTGTGATAGCCAAGCTCTTGAGTAATGGAAGTGTCTCCTTTACCCCATGTAACATATTCCTGGGGAGACTTGATTACAGAGAGATTAGAATCAACAGATCTCAGAAAAGTGGCAACACCTAGATTTGATCACAACTACTTTGTCAAACAACCTTCTCAATAATCTTCCTGGAAGAGATTCAGAAGAAAAATCAGGCAACAGTCATACTAAATATATGTAATGGCTGGCTATGCCTTCTTTGTTTTGTGGTGATACTCAGGTTCTGCAGTATCCCTGTACCTTATCTTGATCAGCTAGCAATGTAGAGCTAATCTATGTCATATCCAAGGATTCTGAGACCCATTTTTTATGGTTGTGTTAATGAAATGGCTTTGCTGCTACCAGGTTGTAGCACTTGTTGCAAATGTAGACTATGTGAAAACCAGGCAAATTTAAAACCCTTCGGTGTAAAAAATACTTGTTTCTGCTACTTGCTGGGAACAGTTCTGGCTGTTGACACTCTCACTATATGCAGCGACTTTACTGATGTGCAAGACACCATTTAGTCATCCAGTCGCTGTGTGCTTTTACTGGTGGGAGACAGTATCTGACAAAAGGGCTTTTGTCTGGAAGTCATCTCAGGGTACAAAATGAGTTCTTGCTCTCTGACTGGCTGCCCACTCATGATGATCATAGATACTAGGTTTGCCTTGCAGTGCAGTTATGACTTATGTTCTTTGGACCTGGAACTTCATGACTCCTGTAGCCACAATTTCAATGGGTGCACACATGGATTTGACTTAGGTCTCACTTGTACGATAAACTCTTTGTCAGCTCATTTCTCACTCTCTTCACTGAGACGTTTGAGTGTAAGCATTTTCTTTCTCACACTCCAGCTGCTTCTTTACCCTCTTCTACAGTCAAGCTATAATCCTGTGGATTTGATATTGCAGGCTGTTGCCATGGAAATAATGGTGATTTCAAAATTTCAGTGCTGTAAGCACTGCAGGAGACAATGGAAAAGGTGGTTGGCAAGAGATATAGTGAGGATATGGGAGACAATTCAGAGGAGCATTTTCTGAACCTCTACTTAGGGGGTGACTTTTTGTAATTGTGGTGTTTCAGTGTGTGTGTATATGTTTAGTTCTTTTATCTCTTTCTCTTTTTTCTTTTTTTTGTAGAAGTGTTTTTAGTAGAGGTTGGTTCATAAAAATGCATTCTTACATTTTTGCAAAGGTTATTTCAAAGTGATGGTAAATTCTCCTTTCCACGTCCTCAGAATAAAAATACAGTGCTTTCTTTGCAGTTTATAGTAATTCATTTTTGGACAAAAGGGCAAAGGTTGAGATCTAAGCAAGTTCTGTTTGAGTCATACATTTAGCCTGAAGAAATCCCTTTCAGGAAAACATTTTTTTTCATAAATAGTAAAACAAGCTGAGAACATCATGGTGAGCATATGTATTTAAAGCTGTCTGTGTGACTGACTGTATGAAGCCCTAATATATTTGTTATTTAATTTTTAGCGTGCTCTGCATGCAAACAAGTTTGGTGCTGAAGATCATCTTATGCAGCATCTGTTCTTAGCATTATGTCAGGATTCCACATCTATACTGAAATCTTTCCTCTAAATTAGACACATCCATAAAGGTAGAGTGAAGCTTACTGGAAGAAATAACTATGTTATAAAATGAATTGATTTGGCAGCTTAACAAGCTGAAGGCAACTGGCATCAGATGAGAATTTTTGATACTAAAAGCTTAAAAGCATCAAATAGCCTTTTTTCCCCAGCTATTTATGGCAGCATTTCACCGATTAGCATAGTCAGTGAGTAGGTATTATCAGTAAATTTTAACTTAAGATCTTAGAATTAATTTTCAGTCTGCAGTAGATAGTGAACTATTTTTTAATTAAAGATAGAGAAAAAATCACATGTGTTAAAATTACCTAAAAATGGCTTTAAAAGTATTTCTATCTTTTTCTGCTTAGTATTCCATAAATGGAGATATGAAGATCAGCTGTTATATATGAAAGGGAAACAATATGGAATATTCAGCATGACTGGCTTTCTTGGACAATGTGATTAGGAAGTCAGGTTTTTAAGGATGGACCTAGTCCTTTGATGTTTGTGTGAATGGTAATAGTTTACTTGTGTGCCAGTGATCATATCTGAATTTCAAAAACTCTCAGCAAGAAACTTGTGAGTAAATTAAAATGACAAAATGAGCCAGAACTGTTTACGCAGGGCCTGGCCTGGAAAGATGCGAAGTGTATCATACAGCTCTCAAATCTAATTGCAATTGTGAGCATTTGTTAGTACTGAGAATTACATAAATCAGACCGTTAAAATAAATTAAAAGAGACAATGAGGGTTTTTTTCCGAACTATATTTATTACAGAACAATTTTTGTCATACAACGTTTCTTGGTTCCAAGTAAATTTTTAAATGTTGCATAAAGATCCGTTTTTGATTAATTACATTGGAGTATTATACTTGACCTAAATTTGCTGCATAACTGAAAATATATATATGTATGAGATGGCTATAGAATTGTCTGCGCAGGTAGCATTTACTTTCTGTCTTAAAGTCAGTGAGATGATAATGTACTGATGATAGGTGGTGGAGTTGTTTGATTCCTTCTTGGAAAAGTTGTTTAAAACTCTTGGTTAAGGAGCCACTTAGCTGCAGGCAGTAGTATCTGATTGATAAGTGAACTCTTCGTGATAAATGAATTGGGAGACCTGCACAGTAGGTGGGTATTTCCAGTGCCTCATTGCCTGTGTTCCTGTTCCAGGTGCATGGTGACAGCATTGCAGCAATGAGTGGAATTTTAAAGAGGAAGTTTGAAGAAGTTGGTGGAACCGCACCCTGTTCATGTGTTTGGGAGTCAGATGACGATGTTTCGAGCAGTGAAAGTGCTGACAGTGGAAGTAATGTCCACCCATCTGCTTCTAATCATTTTACTCGTAAGTACTAAAGGGGTGTGTAAGGCATGATACTGCTTCTTATACAAGCTAAGAAAGGTTCATTTTACTTGTTGGAAATACTGTGAAAGGTATCTGCTCTTTTTGGTATTTATTCTGTTTTATTACATTTAAATACTGCTGCTGTGAGGAAGTACTTATTTTTGAAAAAATAACTATTTCCTCTGGTAATTGTTTCTGTGAAAATTTTTATGTCAGAGTGAGTTTCAGAGGAATTTCTACGTTTGCACTCTATCATTCACATCTGGTTTAGTATGACATGTTTTAAGCATATAGGAGAATGTCTTCCATTTTGGGTGACGATTTGGGGGAAGGGGGAATATTGGCAGTAATTAATTTGGAGGCCAGTGCCTCTGCTTGGCGTTGTGTGTTCAGAGTTGAGAGTAGTGTACACAGTCTGTGATAGAATCTGATCAGTCATCCTGCCACCTAAGCCAATGCAGCCATCCAGCTTTTAGTCGTTTTCTTTCACTCATTTTAGGGTAAAAAGAGGAATAAAATTGTAATCCTGCCTGAGCGGGTATTCATAGTACAGTTACAGTACAGTAACTATAGATAACTTGGTAACTACAGTAACTTTTATATAGGAAGAATGGGTTTATTGGAGTGAGCACTGTAACAGATTGCTACTCACTTATGATTTTTCAGAGGGTCTGGAATTTCTCGTTTTCTATTAGAACACATCTCTTTACAACCAGATTCTGATAGTAGTATTTTCAGATTCCTGTCCTCTGTTGCGGTTATTTTGTTTGTCATCAGCTTCTATAAAACTGAAATGCCAAATTTATTAACAGTCAAAAATATCTAGATATAAAATGAATATTTGCAAAAATATTCATTTTATATCTAAGAAGAATATTTACATCAAGTAAGAATATTTGCAAATAAAGATTTCTTCTCTGAGAAAGTTGTAGGATTGGGTTGCATAGTGTTTGATTATGGAGCAAAACATGAGAACCTGCCTTGCTGTTGCAGACAACTCTATTCTCACCAGTGTATGCTATACACAGGCTAAAACAGCAGGGTTTTAGAATAGGTAAGACATTTTCTTTAGCCTCATCTGAGTTCAGTGTAAAATTCTTACCCCTCAGCCCACCTTATGAAGTAATGTGTTTATTCTATACACATAGAATACATGTACACATACTCCATGAAGTCTGGTCTCATACTCTGTGCCGAAAGCCATTCTGCTGTTCAGAAAAATCTAGAATTATTCATATAAACTCTTCTCACTCTTACTTATCATTTCTTCTTTAAGGGACTGCTGAGGCACACAACAGCAATCTAAAAAATGCTCTATTATGTCATGAGCTCCAGTAAACCGTGTCAGTACAGAGTAAGTCTTTGAGATAGTAGAATGTTATAACAGTATTTTATAAGCTGCATGTAGATTAAGGCTGTTGTTAATAATTAATACCCAATATTATACAATTATATTTATATCTATTTCCTGTGGTAGCCTGTCCTATACAAAAATAAATATTGTGCATATCCAAATCAATTAAATGATGATAGCAGCCTTATCTTGGTTTTCTTTTCCTCAGTGGCATCTATGGAAATGAATGTGCCTTTTTCAGAATTAAAGATAGAAGTGTTCCTGCATGTATACACATGTGCATATATTTATTGTGTGAGAAAAGCATAAGTATGTATGTATGTGCTTTTCCAAGTGACATATATGTACACGTGCTTGTGTTCATACGTGTGCGCACGTGCAGTAATTGTGCTAATGACATACCTTGAGTGATACTTCAAACATAAAGTCTGTGACAGAATGCTATAGAACTGAAGAGTGAAAAGCTACAGGCTTTTATACGTATTTTTGACTAGGGTACCAACTATGGTAACAGAAGAAATATATTTGTCTCTCTCCCACTGAGGTTTATGGATCTTTGTGAATCGGGACTCTTCTAATAAGAATCCTGCATATAGGGCAGTAAACAAATAAGTTATGCTGTTCTTTTTAAGGAGATTTGATTTTTTTTTTTTCTTTGTCCCCTGTAAAAAATGTTTATTATTTCACTCATGGGGGTTTGCTGCTTATTTTACTGGAATCAGGATTTCACTTTGGTTTTAATTCCTAAACTCATGGTTAGGGAAGTTAACAGGCAAATTTTGCTGTCTCAAACTTCATCTTAGGTGCAGCTGGAAAGTTTCTCTGTATGTATCAGTTAAATTTCAGTAGGCTGCTGAAGCATGTTACACACCAAGTATGCTCACCCTACCGTGAAATGTAAACCTTAAGCAGGGTGGGAACTGGGGTGTGGTGTGGTGTGGTGTGAGCATCTGAAGTTGTTCAGCAGGTCTGGAAAGTCTGAGATGCTATCATGATAAAACAGAGTTTATTTAAAGCAATTCTAGGAAAGCATAGGGAATCTAAGTACCTGTTTTCTCTCCATTCAAAATATGTGTACCTAGTTATTTTGAAAGAATAAATTAAAGGTATATTGGGAAAATTTGTCAGGGGAAACCAGCTGAAACAAAAAGAAGTCCCCTAAATTTCTCCATAAAACTTAATTCAAGGCTTCTGAGTTGGTTATTTTAAGATCTGAGTACTTCCACATCCACATGCTGCTTTTTGTGTTATTAGTAGTTAAGCTAATCAGTTTGCTCACCTGCAGTGAGGCCAGTCCAGTAATATTCCTGTGTATTATGACTATTTTCTTTTCAGCAGGGTGAAAAGAAAGGTGATCTCTGCGTAAAGGCAGTGTTTGCAGTAAGGCAGCCCTGTCAGTTAGTAATTATGAAGTGTCAAGTGGTTCCAGTAAAAGGCAGGAAGAGCTCTGGAATGGAAGTTGGTCTATGATTTAGCTCTGGGAGATGGAGAGGGGAAGACTCTTGTAGCCTGTCTTAGTTAGGAGTAGAGTTATATTTTATGGAGTTTCATGTCACAAGGAAAAAACTCAAGATAATGTTTGGAATGGAGCTGAACCATCTTGTGTGGGGCAGAGGTCTGCAGATAGAAGTCTTTTTCTGAACGGCATTTGTAAGAGACAGAAACTAATGGCAATATGTATTTTTAAAGTGGTTTTTGTCAGTTTAAAAATGCCAAAAATGGGATCCCAGGAATGCTGAGAACACTGACCAAAAGCCCCTCCAGGCTATCTAAGATGTGTGATCAGAGAAATTTAGTCCCCTTATAGCATAAGCTTGCACTGAATGCTTTCAGAAGAGTCAGTTTGCTGTTAATGTAGCCAGTGTGTAGAGCAGGAGTGATGCTATTACTTTCCAGACTCTGAACAGATTATTAAAAACAATAATAATACCTGTTGTTACAATATTCTTTGTTTGATTTGGGAAACTTGTTGACTCCCTGGTTAAATTCGTATAAATATCTCCAGCACAAAAACATGAGCCTGCAGACATTTTCCATTGCTCTGTTGTTATGTCATGACTGACTTCAGTTTTTACAGTTTCTATGACAACTGTGATTTTTTTGATTGGTAAAGAATCAAGCACTAAAGGATTTTTTGGAGCTGCAAAGTATTTTTCCATCAAAGGAGTTGAGTGAAAATACCAAGATGCTTTTCACTGATCAGTATTGAAATTGAATTGCTGTCTAAATGTGGATACCTGCTTGTGGCAGGCTCCACATTCTCTAATTTTTCTGATAGAACAGATGAGAAAATAGCCCTATTACAGTTGCCAAATAATTTTCTGGAAAATTAATGATAATTTATGCTTACAATTTAAGATATCCTTATTTTTCAAATCTTGAGGGTATTGACATTTCCAGGTTAACCCTTAAAGAAAGGTACTTATCAAGACACGGCTCAAAGCAAAACAACTGGATTGTCAATTTTTGCGAGTCATCAGCAAAATGATACTTGGGGACTAGTGATGAAATTACATTAGATGGGAGTGAAAAAAAAAAAGATATTAACAGAATGTACAGGTGAACAGTTTGTGGTTACTGGGGAAATACAGAGAGGAGCTAATATAGAGCTCATCAGGGTGGAAAGAGCTTGCAGACTATGTCATGTATGAAGGAAAAGAGAGAAGGAGGTTCCCAAAGATGAGGAGCTTGACAAGCAACAGGGTGTTTTTCATTAAGAGCAGGAAAGCAGTGGTAACAGATTTTACTTGGTAAATATGTCAGCTTGCAGAAAGGGCTACAGATTGGCTGGCTCAAAACTGGGAAAAGGAAGAGGGGGGGGGAGGTGGCTAATGAACAGAATGAGAACGAGCCAGCTTATCAAGATCAAAGGAATTTAATGCTCCAGGAGTTTGCAAATTCTTAGTCACTGAAAGTGACTCATCCTCTCTCACTACATTGATGTATATGGAGCGTATTTCAAAAACAAATTAGAAAATTACTGGGAAATGCTGATTTTGATTCTGCAGCACATCTGTATCTGTGCTGCAATTATTAGAGAAAAGCCTTGCACTCAGAACATATGTATAAGGCCTGGTCCCTATTCAGGAGTATGCACTGTCAGTAGGTCTGGAACCATCTTTTGCCAGGAATTTTTAGTTCAGAATGATGTTAACACAATGTATGGGATTCTATTTGCTGATCGACTGTTGTCTCTGAGGTTGGATAAAAATTAAACATGATGGTTAGATACTGTCCTTGATTTGTTCTACAGAATTAAAATTATACCTGATCATGTCTTAGCCACTGGTTTTAGACTTTTTGTAGCAGTTGCTGTCTCTAGATGCTATTACAATATGCAAAATTATTTTAATAATTTTTCAGTCTCATTTATTAAGTCAAAGAATATGAAGTTTCTTTATTCTCTCACCAGTAATGCATGTAATTGTAGAAATGCAAAATCACAATGACCATGGCTTTTTTGACAATGTGGGATAAACATGCCTAAGCTCACAGATTTTAAAATTCTTTTCAGCTAACTTCTAGCTTGGATTTGAACTAGGCTCAGCTAACTCCTTCTCTGGAGAAATGATAAGATTGGGAAGTAGGTGAGTTTTATTTTAGTGAAGACTTGCTCCATGGTCTTTGTAAAATAAGATCAGAATTTTAAAATGTATTTCTAAGGGTAAAAAAGCCTTAAGATGCCTTGGGTACTAAAAGTAGCTGTCCCTTTTTTCAAGTACAAGGAAGCATTATGACAACATTTGGATACCATGGAAAGCTGTGGGTGGCCTGATACCATTACACTAGCTTCTGTAGGGAAATAATTGGTGAATCAAATCACAAAGAAGGGAAAAAATGGATTTTTCTGTTACCAGTTTATAACTATGAATAGATTCATTTTTGTCTGAAAAAGTTTCATGCTTGCTTTCTCCTGACTGCTGTATGCGAGTGCTCACTTTTTTTCCTAGTGAGAATCCCAGTGGCCTTCAGCAGCTTTCTTTGAATTGCTTTATGTGCTCTTACAAAGCAAATGAAGCTTCAGAAAGATTATTGTGATATCCTTTATCCTCATCTGGTGCCACGATTAGTACATATTCTTCATTTTATACTACTCTACAATGTCTCCTACCAGTCTGTGTAACAATGGTTTTAGAGATGTTTTGAAATTTAAAGCCAAGTTAGATTCAGTGCTTTTGGCAGAGTATGTTATCTTACTGACCAGGTTGGAGGGGACCCTGAGCAACCTCATCCTCATGGCTGGCATCCCTGCCTGGGGGTGGGAGGTTGGAACTGGGTGATCTTTAAGGCCCCTTCCAAACCAAACCATTCTGTGATTGTCCATTACAGTGACCTTTATAACAAGTTTCAGACGGTAGCACCCTCAGAACAGGTGCCATTGTGCAGTGTTTTCTCCTTACTGAACGTTGTTCTGCTGTTCCTTGCTCTCATTTAGCCAAGCACTAATTTAGCAATAGGGATGACTGAGGGGAGTTAACTTCAGAAGGACAGCAACATAAAGGGACTATTGGTAGAGGATCTTCTAAAAGAAGTTCCTTCCAGGGGCTTGTCCCTGCTCAAAGGTTTTTTCTCTGTCAGTTGATACAGCTGTTGTTTGTATGAACATGCTGATCTTAAGTCTCTAGCAGTGAGCTGGGAACAGCCTTCTGTGGGGTTTGGTTTGATTGGTCTTTTTTGTGGTTTGTTTTAATAGACTAGCAGTTCTGGTTGCAAAGCAGAGTTAACAAGCAGATGAACTTGAGTACTTTTATCTTGGTGCTTCATAATGAAACCATTCTAATGCTTACAAGAAATATGCAACTGTATTTTATCTCTGTTTGCATATTTACCAGCCTTCAATGATAGAGTTTTATATTCTGATTTTTCTTACATCATTTGTATTGTACTAGGACTTTTTGGTTCCACTGGGGATCTGGACCCGCTTAATATGAAAGCCTGTATCTGCATACAGAAAATACAGACTTATTTTCTCCAATATAAGACAGCAACCACATACAGTAAATGCATGTGGTTGCTGTCTTAAAAACTGCAGGGAGGAATGAATCCATGGAAATTACTGACCCATGGGCAAAGATTTGAAGAACTTTGATTGAAACATTAGGGGAAAAGAACAGTGCTCTCTGTTGGTTTTCTAATCTTCTTTTCTTTGTGTTAGAGCTGGGATTAATACACGCAAGTCACTGTTTTCATGTTCAGACTTGGTGTTTATTAATTCTTATCTATATTACAGATATAGACAGTTCCAACAGTTCTGCTGTATTGACTGTATTGGCTGTATTGACTTCCTTTCTGCTTCCTCTGTAGACCAGCCCCATCTCCCATGTGTATTTTAGTCTTGCAGAGATGTCCTGGTGCTCAGGGCAGTCCCCTGGTGTGCACTGAGTGTGAAGGTGTATTTAAGGTCCTGATCCTTAAAGGATCCTAAAGAAATTGAGTATTTGTCCTCTCCCTCCTACAAAATACTGTAGTGAGGTTTTCAGCAGGTGCAGTTAGGAGACTATAAAAACAAGCTATCATTTCTTTGGAATTTGCCAATTCAGTGAATTAAAACCAGTTACATTAATTGTTTGATTCTAAAGCTTTCACGAGCTGTCTCTGTTCCCTGAGGGTTTCTCTGTTTGGCTTCCCAGCAGTCTTGCTGTGGTGTCTTGTATTCATCTACATGTTCTTCTGTCTGTTTTGAGCTTTCAAGAATTTAAAGCAAGTGACAGGATGTGCTTCTTCATAGATGGTATTCAACAATATTGATCATCATTCTTTGGTTCACTAAATATGCAGCATTTTTGGTGTTCTGATTGTGTGACTACTGATACTAGCCTGCCACAATGTATCTGTAGTACTAACAGCATTAAAGAATGTTGGTAGCATCCAGACCTCAAAGTTTATATTTCAGAGTTTTTGTAATACCTGTAGCAAAAAAAAAAAAAAAAAAAAACAACAACAAACGAAAACAAACAAAACCTCAAAAAACAAATACTAAAAAACCCCCAATCAACCAAAAAGAAAAACAAAACAAAAACAAATAAACAAACAAAACCCAGAAAACAAAACAAAAAAACAACCACAACAACAACAAAAAAAAAGGGGGATAAAAGATAAGCAGCTCATTTAGTCTGAACTTACATAATAGTGATATGACTGTTCTGAAGGGGAAAACCAGTTAGCAGTTATCAAGGACATTGGCTTGTCATCCTGTTATTTCCCAGTTCACTATCAAAGCCAATTAAGACTCTTTTTGTAATGTGGAGTCTTTTGTATTTTAATGAATTCATCATCAACTGTGTATGCCCCAGAGTAATAGTGGTGAGAAGGGGAATTTCACCATCAAACTGATTGAAGACTCAATGACTTCATCCCAAGTGAGGCTTCAACTGTTATTATCCGTGGCTCCAGCCTTGTTACATGACTCGTTTTCAATGGGTGCTTGTGTGCAAAATAATGATATGCCGAGCCATTACCCCCACTTGCAGTGATGGTACTGAATGCACTGTCACAGGACTTGCTGTGAGATTATCAGAGACAGCTTAGCCTAATGGTAGTGCTTGTTGAATTTCTGAGTTACTGATGTTTAGTGAATTGCTCTGTATAAATATTTTTTGTATTTGCAACTTCTTGTAAAGTTGTTTCTCTCCATTTTGGAAACTCCAAGGTTTAGATACAAAGCCCAGATTCTTTAGTACTGAAAAGTAGCTTTAGTTTGTTGTCAACTGGTTATCTGAGTATTTTATTTAGACAAGGATATTAGGGAATAGTTTTGAAAATGTTTAAGCAGGAGTTTTGTTTGCAACAAAACTAATGCCAATTCCAAACTCTTTCTCATTTTAATTGAGGTATGACTGTTAGCAAAGAAAGCAGCCATAGGCAGTGGTCATCTATAGAGCAGTGGTTACTATGGCAACCATAGGTGACCTACATTTTACCAAAAAGTGATCATGTGTCTTTATTTTTTTTTTTTATGGCGCATAACCATTGATGACTTCTACTATTTTTCATCTTTTACATATTGTTTTACTTAAATAGTATTTTTAGTTTTGAGTGATTAGTGTGAAATGGACATAAAAAGTTTTTGAGCATAGATACCATTTAATTGTTACACTGCTATTTAAAATTAGTAAAAATTTTTACCTTTGCTGTCATGCCCAATTGTATGTTCTTAGGAAGAAGGTAACACAATTTAATCAATTACAGTTGCATTAAAATAATGTATTATTTGTATGCCTACCAGCGTGTGGTTTATAATCACTTGCAGTAGAAAGCCTCATTGTTGTGAATTTATCTATTTTGCTAACATTACAAGTCAGTAGGCTAAGGTCTGACTAAAGCTACCCAAACTTTGGATTTTCAATAAGCATCAAAAATGCTTTTGGCTGTAACAAATACATCTTGCCGTTGCCTTTAGAGAAAGTGAGAATTTTCTCAAAAAATGAGACTATTCTGCAGACAGACAGAAGAGCAGCTACGAGAGATGACAAAATGTGACATTTCAGATAAAAATTCAGCTGGCATTTTAAATACACATTTCTCACAATGAGATTAACACAGAAGAGGAGGTGCTGGGTCAGAGCATGTGCCCAAGAAAGTCATTAAATGTTGTGATTTGTCTAGAATTTCGGTTGCAGATGAGCCAGGCCTGGATTTTCATAAAATTTTGTCAAAACAGGTTCTTCAAGAAAGGATTTAATTTTCTTTTTTAATTTTTTTTTTTTAATTGGGGTGACTGATAGTCTTCAGATAAATTCAGTGTTCTACTTTGAGTTGTTTATTGTGCTTTGTAGTGTGAAGGAATCTTTAGTTTCACATTAATGAAGGACAGAGAAATCTACAATTTGAGACCAAATTTTATTTTTCATGACTTATTGGTTTGCCTGCTAATTCCAAAAACCCTGTCATAGCCATGAGAGTCTGTCATGGCATTTCTTGGAACTTTTTGTGGAAATTTCATGGCTGAGGTGAATCTATTCAGATCTATATTTTGCAGTTCTTCCTCACTGTTCCCATGTACAACATCATATGCATCCTGCAGCTGATAATGGAACCACCTCCCTATGTCTCCTATATTTTCCATTTTCTCCTCTCTGCCCCACGCATCTTTTGTAGCCTGTTTATTGCTTTGAAATTTATCCAGCCCACTCAGTTTCATCCATACTGCACGGCATGCTTTGCACCATCACTTCAGTCATGTGATATTAGATTAGCTATAGACTCATTTGTTTGCATACCTCAAAAAAGAAAATGTTTTTTGTTTGTTACCTTCTTTCCTGCTTCAGAAAGCTGGAGTTTTGTGCTCTATGTCCATCTGTGTACACTCTGATACATGCAAACAGCAGCAGTAGTATTGGCAAGAAATATTAATTACTTGTGTGAAACAGCCAGTACTAAATGTTTTTGGGAGTTGATGTAGTTTGCCATTGTGATGCCGAATTTAATTATCACCTACACTTCCTGTATCATGATCAAAAAGTTTTTTTTCTCACATCATTTTGATCCTAAAAATTCTTACATATCCCTTAAGCAGAATGTCACAATAGCAAGCATTGCAGCCCTCATTCTCAAGATCATAGCTAAGACAGTATGTAAGAGCAGTCTGCCCAGAGAATTATGGCCTGAGCTGAAGGAGGATGTGAAAATCACCAGAGGTCTAACTGGAGTCTGTACCAAAGCTAAGACCAACTAAGCGAGGATTCCAACATTATTTTAAAGCTGGATCACAAGTGTTGGGCACAGAATGGAAAGGGACACTGGGCTGATTTTGTCTGGGGTAGAGTTAACTTTCTTCACAGTGGCTGGTAGGGGGCTGTGTTTGGATTTGTGGGGTTGATAATACAGAGATGTTTTGTTGTTGCTGAGCAGGGCTTACCCTGAGCCAAGGCCCTTCCTGCTCCTTGTACGGCCACACTGGAGAGGGGGCTGGGGGTGCCTGGGAGACACAGCTGGGACAGGTGACCCCAACTGACCAAAGGGACATTGCAGACCACATGACATCATGTTCAGTGTATGAAGTGGGTGGAGAGAAGGAAGAAGGGAGGACAATCTGGAGTGTCGGTATTTGTCTTCCCAAGTAACCTTACCCTTCCTGGAGTCTTGCTCTCCTGGAGATGGCTGAGCCCGCCTATCCGTGGGAAGCAGTGAATTAATTCTTTGTTTTGCTCTGCTTGCATGCCTAGCCTTTGCTTTCCCTATTAAACCCAGAAGTTTTCCAGCTTTTACCTTTTGGTTCTCTTCGTGATCCTGCTGATGGGGCAGTGAGCAAGTGGCTGCCCAGGGCTTGGCTGCTGTCTGGGGTTAAACCATGACACAAACAGGCATCTCTAATGGCAAAGCTGCTGCTGTCACTGCCTTGTGCCACCAGCCCCTTCTCTCTATATGATGACCGTGATTTTGCAGTATGGATTAAATGTCAGTTTGTTTTCAGTTTTGCTTTTCCAAAAACTATATACAAAAACGTAATTTAGAAAGATATCCAACCTCACTTTAAGGACTTCAACAGATGGCAAGTCTGTCACCTGCCGTGGTAAGCAGCATTAATGTTTAATTGTCCTTGCAATTACTGAATTTTGCCCTGCTCAGTGAAATACAGGAAGGTTTTCAAACTCTTTGTTGTGTCAGAGCAGAAGTACCTCATGTATACCAGAAATCAAATGTGCATACTGGCTGTATGCTCAAAGGTTGTATGATCATTTATTTTTTATACATCAATATGTTCTTCTGAATTTTTTCACCCTAATATGGTAACTTGGCTTCATTGCAAACGAACGGAATTTTCTGTTTATTCCGTGAGTTTGCATATGGCATCGCATCATTTTTCCTAGAAATTCTTAGAGTTTGTTGGTATCATTTTAACAATAATGAGACATGAGTTTCAATTTTTAGAGGACAGATTAAGGAAATGTCTGCAGACTGAAAACATGATTTCAGAGGTCTAAAAATCTCCTGAGAGAAACTGGCGTTCTTTGAGATCACAAGGTCAGTAGTACAGTAGCAGTTACTCATGTGCATATATCTTTACAGTTATACAAGTCCAATTTCATTTTGTACCATTTGATGGTACAAAACACAATGCTATTTTTTACATCTCTGCAGGGATTTTGATTAGCACTTTTGGAAGAACATAAGAAAAAAAATCAGTTTTTCAGCTGCACCTTTCTGTTTAAAAATGCTTAAAATTCATCCTGAAACCTACTGGATTAGCGTACATCAGCAACTTCCAGTGAAATTAAATTTATGCAGGTAAAATGGTCCTAACTTATTGTCTGTGTTTGTAAATAAATCATTATTGTATATTTGCATCCTTTGTCACTTGCTTGCCTGTTTAATATTTTGTATTAAAAGTATCACCTGTTTAATATTTTGGAAAGGGAAACACCAAGTTATCTGAAGAGGTACTTTCAAGGCTTTTATTTTAATTATCACATCATAATGTGATTTATTTTTTCCAGAGACTGGAAGTAAGGGATATGATTTATTCAGCCACAAAGAGCTGGCCAACACATCTCCAGTAGTAAATGTGTTCAGAGAACTGTGTGTAATCAGTAAAATCATTTTAATAATGTCACAAAATAACTTAAAATGCTTGATAAATAGCAAGAAAACAGTTATAGCATCTTCTCTTGGTTAACTAGTTCAAAATTTCATGTAGGCTTTACTGGGATAGTGGAAAATGGGTATTTATCTGTTTTGTTTTGTTTTGTTTATTTAGATGTTATTTTTAAATGTTACATGTACTGATGGAGGAAAAATCAGAAAGCACGACTGTAAGTAACCCTTCTTCTGAAGGGTCTGTTTGATTTAGGAGTTAACCATGATACGAGTGCAAAACCTGTCTGGTTGTTTTGGGTCTAAGTGTAACAGTTTGTCATACTGTTCTGATTTGAGATGTAGAGGAAGGATAGGAGTTCCCACCCCCTCTCGGTTTCTCCCTCTGGTACTCAGAGTTAGGTTTCTGGTCTACACAGGAGATGAAAAGGGCCTTTTCTGGGCCTTATTTAGTAAAGAACATAAGTAACATATCTAATACATGAGATAATAGGATAAATAAAATGATAAAAGAACAGGCTTGGTGGGTTTTGTGTTGTTTGCTCACCTTCCCTTTTGTTTTGTGAAGAGCAATTTTTCTGTATGTGCTCTTTGAACAGCAGGTTAACTGCTGAAACTAATTCCCAGGAATAAGCATATTCCAAAACAAGGTCAAGGTGGGACAATCAATAATTTAACCTCAAATAGGTGGGATTTTTGAATTTCTCTTTTCAGTTACAGGGCAGACAAATGATAGAAATGTAAGATGACAAACAGAATTTTGAAGAAACATATTTACTCATATTTCCTGTAAGAGGAAGGAATTGCCAACTGATTGCAATTCTGCTTTGATTTTGTTTGGTTGGTTGATTTGGTTTTTTTTGTTGGACTTTTCTGTTTGTTTATTTTAAATATCCAAACACAAGGTCCTTGTCCACCATTTATCTTTATACCACAATCTCTGGCTAAGAACAAAGGGGAAAAAGACTATCACCATAACAAAACAAACAATTCCCTCCCCAAAAAAACAAACCAAAACCCTTCTACAAGTCTTGAAATGACTCTGCATTCACAAGGTCTGAAGAGTGATGAGGATGAAAAATTTACATGCTCAAATCTCAATCCATTGTCTTAAAATGGGGAGAGTGGAGAGACAGCATAAATCACTAATCCAATTGTGCTAGAACAGCTGCCCAGATACAGCAACCGTGAAATCTGTGCTAGCAGCCTGATTAAGTTGTTTTTTAAACATTGTGTCATCTAACTTAGCTCTGTGTGCAGTATGACAGTATCTGGATTCAGTGGCTGCTTTAAGGCATTTTAGCTTGTGGGGATGAAGCCCAATGAGAGTTCCTGCACAAATGCAGTGTTTGCAGCCTCTCCAGTGGTGCTGGCTTGGGGCTGGATTGTGCACTTGGCGCAGGAGAGATGTGAGACATACAGAGATTTACCAAAGGCTGTAAATTTCTGAAGGGGACAATCACCACTATCACAAATGGCAACAGTTTTCCCATGTCAGGATCCATAAAACTGCAGGACAGCTGAACAGAGGCTATTTCAGGAACAAATGATGGCATAGTCTTATTTTTAAAAAGGATCTAATTTAATTTTATGTGATTGTGCCTGCATTTTAACGCATAGCATAATAAAGCCTGAACCCTTTGGCTGAGGTCAGCCTATCTACTGGTGTCTTCTTTTAGGAGTAGTTAAGCATATAAAGAAAAAAATTCTTCTCTTCCCATAAATACTTTCCAGTGGTTAAATTCAAGAGCTTCTAATTAGAAATCAAAATATATGGGAACTTGAAAGATTTCTGTGACTATAAATTCCCTCATAGCACCTTTTCCCCTAGAAATTAGAAATACAGAATAAAAAGGTAAAAAGACATGTCCCATGTTGCAATTGCAGTAAAATTTATGGTGTATACTTGGGGTTTGTGTTATAAGTTGTGGCCTGTGGTTTCCTTTCTGAGAGTTTTACTCAGGTGCCAGTATTATCTAAAAATAAATAAATATTTACTGGGGATGACAAAATCCACTATCTAGAGAGCAAAATTAATTCATACTTCTTATGATGTAAGCTATAACAATGCATGACTTGCCCATTTCAGGGCTGGGAGACAGTTTAAAACCCCAAAGTAATTCCACTGGAGAAGGTATGTATTATGTGAAGAATAAGCACTTTGATAGTATCTCTACCCTTTTGTCTGGTGAGACACAGATTTTGTTGATAGTATGATGTAGTGTTTGAAGTGTGACACAGAGAATTCTGAGACTTGCATTCTGTCCTCTAGAGTTTCCTTCCTTTGGGAATTTGAAGAATTCATTAAAAAAATCTGACCAGAGGAGATTAAAGCCGTCTTTCAGCAAGGTGCTTAAGTTGGATTCATGGTTAATCAAAATGATTGTGCTGGGACCATTGGTTCTCACTCAAATGGGGCCTTAAAAAATCAACCATCTAAAATGACAGCAGAATAGGTAAAGGATGCTGATGAACAATTTCCAAAAAGCATACTATTCACAATATTTTAAGAATCTATTTCTTTCTACCTCTATTTCTTCATTACTATTCCTATTATCCTTTTGATTGTTTGAAAAGCATTATAATTCGGTGGTCTGGTTTAGTACTTAAGTAAGTCCTAGACACATTCTTGTTATTTCTAATCCATCAAGAGTACCCAACAGCTCCTTTATGTTCTTTATACCAGTCTAATGAGGTCAGAAAGGTCAGAAGAAACTAGCAAGAAGGGTCAGAGTGGCTTATGCAAGGGTTCTTTTCTGTAGGCTGATATTCAGCATGCTGTGAATGGGTCTGGCTATAGTATTTGCATTCTGCAGTGAAATAATGACATGAGCAATTTGACAAGTAGGCTTCATTATCCTTTCCCACAAAATGTATTTCCACAACTAGAGCAATTAGTAGGGATTATCTTTGAGAGGAGAAATAAATGGCTTTTAACCGCTTCATGTATACTAAAATACTGCTAGATGCTTTAAACTTTTCCCATTTGGAGAATTTATTTTGTCTTTTAAATACAAGTGTCAGGATATCACCCAGTATCAGAAGAAACAATACTTTCCCATCCACTTACTGATCTAACTTAGAAATAGTATCCTGGAGTTCATATTCGACCTAAATTTTCAGACTTGACATTAAAATTTTCCTTACCCCCCAACTACTATTGCTGAAAGTGCAAAATAGTTTCTTCCTGTAATTGTTTTGACTTGTTCAATGAACAGGTTCTCTCTAACTGGTGGTCTTGAAGCAACCCTTTTACTTGTAACCACTAAAAGCACAGTTTAGTGGTATGGGTAACAATAAGATATTTGATTATTTTTTTTTAATTTAATTTTATTTTTTTCAAATGAAGATGCTAGGTATGGAGGAGTTAAACTGCTCAAAGTCCCACTGAAGTCCTCACTACAAATGGATTTCAGGATGCAACTGATCATGAAAACTGATTTCGCATCTCTTTTGCTAGTCCAAAGCTAGCAGTTCGGTAGGTTCTTCTTTTTACAATCCAGAGAAGTTTTGAAATACAACCATTAGTTGAAAGTATTAATAACACCTGTATACTGAAAATTAAAGTAGCGTAGCATTTAATAAGGGCTTGGCATCCTATTTGTTACCAGTTTTTTGTCCTACTCCTGAATTGTATACAGTCTGGCTATGGCTTGAGAGTCCTCATTGGTTACCCATTGTCTAGTAAAAAATCCTCTACATTTTATTTAACATTTATTATGTGTGCATCTTAACTTTTGGGGTTGTTTTCTGAAGATTTGGATAGAGACCATAGTGTTGGATATCACTGACAGATTCACCTTATTTGTATGCGTGGAACAAAACACTGGATGTGCAGACAGGCAGGAATTTTCATTTCTGGTTCAGGCTGTATTTGACTCAGCTGTCAGCTTGTCTAGTGTTTGGGTTTTGGCATTTCCCATACCCATTGATAGTAGTCTGAGGTCACTGGTATATTTTCACCAAATTCTCTGGGTTTTTATAGCAGAGTGAAACCTTTCAAGTCTTGCACTTCTTGCTCAGTGTGCTTTGCACTTTGTGATTTTTGCCGCTGCGTTTGCTGGAGGGCTAGGATGCAAGGGAATTCCTTTTTATTGCTTTCTCTTTTTTAATGGATAGAGTTAAGTTTCTAGCATAAATTGGCCATCAGTGCCACAGTATGGTATTTCTGGTATTTTCATTCAATTAATTTTTCTCTCATTTACTTTATTCATTTACTTTAGGACCCATGTGCCTTATTTTCAGCTCATATATATTAGATAAAAATATATTTCTTAGATCTCAAAATAAACATTTTGGCCTCATCTTTCACAGTTCATCTTCAAGAATTTACTATATTTCATCTTCTGAAATGTTGGCTTGCCCGTGCTTTTTTCCACTCTTGGTTCTTTTATTCTTCTAATTGCTACTCAGTTTATTTTTGAAAAGTCACTTTGTTCCTTCTTACAACTTTAGAAAAATCTAGATTTTTAGTGGCCTTTTCATTTCCATCTGTACTGGTTAATTAAAAAAAGAGAAAAGCCTCTATATAATCTGTGTGCTAACAACATATGTATCCTTCTCAGATATTTACTGTAAGATTGTTTTCCAGTAAGCAGTTTGTCTCTCCTCCAAGACAGTTGACTGAACTCAGCTGTGAAGCAAAAGAAAAATAATATGCAAACTTTTTAGCAATTTCAATATCACAAAATCCTTAAAAAATGCATTCTTCCTGTGTTCTCTTGTATATCTAAATATTGCTTTTAAAGTGATGTTACTTTGACCTGCTGATGCATCTACTTGTATCCCCATTAGCATCACTTTTTACTGTCATAAATGTGCTTTGTCTCTGCCTCTTGAAACAGGCAAGTTTTTGGTCTCTTCCTGTCCACTTACCAGTCAGTGTTCACTAATATGGCTAAATTTTAAAATTTTTAAATCCCCTGCTGTTTCAAATGTTTTGGAGAAGTTCCTGCAAATGTATTTAATTGTTTTTTTAAATCTTTTTTCGAACTTGCCTTTGACAGTATGTGTATAAAATTGTCAGTTGTTGTGCAAAAATAACTGTTACAAGAAGACAAGTGGTAGCTCTTTGTTTTCTCTGCAATGCTAGGTCTTTGATTCCATCGTTGCTTCCTGCTTGACATTTAAGATACTTAGCTTCTAAGATTATATATCAGTTTATATATAGCTTTTAAGGCTGTAAATGCTGTCATTATTGTGCCATACTAATTTAAGGCAACAAGCAAGGTTTGTGGGGAAATTAGCATTTTTTAATTAGATTAGCTTCTACAGCTAGAAAAGTAGGCAGGCTTTTGTGTCTCTGACCCCTTTCTCATGTCCTCAAAGGATTTGGTTTTCTTACTCATCTCAGTTTGTCTACTTCAAGATATTGCTGTTCTCTACAAACTGCCTATGTCATTGCTTGACACGCTGAATGTCACGACAAGGCTGGCAGCTGCTGTTCTGAGTCTGTTCCTGTGTGATTATGATCATAAAGCAATTTTTGAGTTGTTTGCAATTTTGCAACTACAGGAAAGAATAGGAAGATCAGCACAGAGCATGTACCAATTTGCTATTGTGAGTATGTAGCAAGCTAAATGTGACAGCTTTTCAGGAATTCTCACAGTGCCGGAGATAATAAGGAAAACTGCAGGATACACGCTGCACAGTTATGAACGCATTGCCATTGTAAATGACACAGAATATGTTTTCTGAATGTAAATGGGCCACTCCTGTCTCTCAATCCAAAACATCCAGGGCAGTGAGAATGTCTTTTGCTCTGAAAAAGTAGAGCATTTGGCACCAGCAAATCTTTGTATTTCTTGAAATATTAAATGGCTGAAGCCTGCATTTGTAATTCTGTATCTCGAGCCTGTGTAAGTGGACATAGGGCAGGAGAGCAATTCCAGGCCATCAGCTAGAACAGTGCTAGTGTCACTGAAATCTGCCCACCCCAGCAGATGGAAAGGGAGAGCCAAGGATCTTGGCTCTCAAGGATCTGCTCTTCAGTCACAAAGCTGGTGAGTTCCCCTATGAGCTTGGAGCTGTTGATGTGGTAAAAGTCTGTTAACAGCAAATGACAGCTGGTGCTGTCAGCTTGCACCTTTGCTGCGACCTGGAAGGTCAAAACAGACACACTGACTATGATATTTCTAAATATCTGACAAGCCTAGTATTATCTCAATATAGCAGAAATAAACATGGTCCTCATGTTCCTAAAAGGGAAAATATTATGATGGAAACGATATTATCTTCAGTGCCTAAAGATGTTAGGCCAAAAGAATTAATCTCTTTGAGAAGTCACAATCATTGCAGGGATGCCAAAAACCACACTGAGTTGGTAATTGCTTCTTTTCTGCAACACTGGAAACTGTCAGATGATGCAACTTTGTGTCAGGTGATATCAGTAGTCCCTATGGTTTTGTCTGTCCCATAAATTGGTGATCCTAATGCAAAGTATTTGAATGTAATCCTGCTTGAAAATCTAATTTATTTTTTTAGGTGTTCACTGGAAAATATGTTGAAGAATGATTTTAAAAGGGAAAAGAAATTCCTCCTCTGCAAGTGCACCAACGTAAGAGGCTGCAGTCTTTAGGGACTGTAGTCTGACTTCCTCAGCCCTTGGCTATTGTACTGCTGTCAGGGTGATAAGTGTGTCTACTTATATTGTGAACAAAAAATATAACTGAAACATTAAGTTCTGCAGCTGGTAGGTTTCAAGCAGTTTAATTTAAAAAAATCATGACAGTTTCTGAAATGCTGAAATCTTAAAAGATATTTGAGCTATAAAAATGCTCTAATTAAAATCTTTACTTAGTTCTGATCCCTTTTAGGTAGAAATCTTAGATAAAACAGTCACTCAATAACTACTTCTACAAAAGAACTTCCGAACTTGATCATGTTGCAGAAATGTTGATCCTTGCACAGTCTCAGGGCAGGTAGCTACTACACTTAACCCTTTGTGCACTTGGAAAGTTAGACCAAAACCACACTATTTTGAACTTAGAACACCAGCTGAAAATAGTGTAATCAAATTATAAATCAGTCTATATTGATCTCTGAAGTTATACCAGAGTGTCCTGGAACTGTCCACTGATTTGCTAATATGAATGTGGTTAATTAAATACTATCTTCTATCCATCTTCTTCCTATATAAGAAAAACTATAAAGAACTGACAGTCAGTGTTCCTTAGAAAACATATTTCTGAATTGGACTGCCTTACTTTCATAGACTAGAATCATAGACTTGGGTTGGAAGGGATCCTAAAGGTCATTTAATTCAAAGCCTTCTGCCATGGACAGAGATGTTACTCACTTACAACAGATTGCTCAAAGCCTTATCCAACCTGACCTTGAACACTTCCAAGGAGGGGAGATCCACAACATCTCTGGGCAGTTTGTTCCAGTGCTTCACTACCCTCTGACTGAAGAATTTCTTCCTAATGTCTAATCTAAATCTCCCCTGTTCTAGTTTAAAACAGTTCCCCCTTGCCCTATCACTATCTGCCCATGTAAAAAAAATTACCCTCCCTCTTTTTCCTAAGCCCCTTTCAAGTACTTGACGACCACAATGAGATCTTCCTGAAGTCATCTCCAGGCTGAACAGCCCCAACTCCCTCAGACTGTCCTCACAGGAGATGTTCTCCAGCCCTCTTATGATCTTTGTGGCTCCCCTCAGGACCTCCTCTAACAGGTCTGTGTCTTTCTTGTGCTGGGGACTCCAGAGCTGGTCTCAGTTCCACAGATGGACTCTTGTGACAGTAGAGGGGCAGAATCAGCTCCTTTGACCTGCTGGCCACTCCTCTTGGTGCACTTGGATTTCTGGGTTGTGAGTGCACACTGCTGGCTCATGTACTTTCAGAAACCTTAGAATGTTACAATGACATAGCAAAACGTTTGCTGTAAAAGTACAGCAGTTTGGCTTTAAACTTGATGGAAATTGCATATATATGCTAGGAAAATTATTTTGGATGCTAAAATGTATGAAAAGATTTTTCATTTAATTTAATCAACACTGATGTTAGGGCAAGTGAAATCATTATTCTGTTTTTAGGGTAGGAGAAGGGAAATTACCTGCAAAAAGGTAATGTAGGCTGCAGCCATGGAACATTTTGGGGGAGATGGGTCTGGGGAGGAATTGTGTTTTATTCTGCTGGTAGAGAAAACTCAGCATAAGCAATAAAATTCCTGTTGCTGTGCTGATGTTATCACTGATGCTGGTAGACAAACAAAAGAAAATAAAAATTATTTTCAAGCTCTCCTGGATACACAAGAAATCAATGCTGGCTAAATGGAAATGGACAGAATTATTAAAGAAGAATCAGTTTCTCTTCTTTAAAGGTTGTTTGAAACAGTGAAAAGCTACCTTACAACCTAGAATTCAGTGTTTTTTCAAGCTTTAAATGATTGTGTTGTATGTGGGATGTATAAAGGTGGGAAGAACTGCTGTAGCAGATTCACTTCCTGTGGAATGAGATCCTAAGCTGATCAGCAATTCTAGTCTAGCACCTTTTATTTTAGAATTTAGATATTTTCTTGTCTATTAGATTGAAAGTCCACTATGTAACATTATGTATTTTATTCTAAGTAGTATATTGTACATTTCTTGTGCTTTAAATTGGAATGCTTCATAAACTAACAGCTGTAAAGTTATTTACATTGCTGCTCAGATATGTCTCTGTGTCTGGTATATTTTCATATTTGTCTCTGCTCAAAATACTGGTTTTTATGGTAGATGGGAACAAATTTGAAGATTAAATAAAAAAAAAATCTTTGCGTGGAAGATGAAAACTAAAGAGCGTGTCTGCTTCACTGTGGAAGTTGAGAAGACAAGGAACAAGAAAATGTTGCTGGTTTAGCAACAGTGGTGCTTTAGGAAGGTCTGTTGATGACAAGTCCAGTTAGAAAAGGTGGTCTGCTTCTGTCTGGACTTTTTTTCTGTTCCAACTGCATTGACTCAATAAATTTATTTTTGTTTTACTACAGTACATAAAAGGGAACTAGAAAAACCAAATAGTTTGAGAGAAAAAATACTAGCTATCATGCTTGCTTCAACTATCTCCTAATTTTATTTAATTTGAAACTTTTAAGTTGAAAAATGATACTATGAGAAAAGGTGTTATTAGTGACCAAGCAAGGAGAAGGGATGGAGTAAGAATTATTTTAGTTAATTATAAGCCAAAAGGCACCTTTGTTTCTTCTGTTTATGTCTTACAATTTCTAACCACACCAAGCATAGCTCTGTGTAGTTCTGAATTACTCCCCAGCACGGGTCATGTTGGAATGTCTGAGGTGTCATGGAAACTGGATGGAGAAAAGCTGGCTTATGAAGCCATACCAGACAGCACAGGCAATTTCTCTTAAAGCGTCTGCCTTCTTCTAAGTTTGTGGTTTTTTGGGTTTTTTTTGTGGTTTTGTTTTTTTGGTGGGTTTTTTTTTGTGTGTGTTTTTGGGTATTTTTTGTTGGGTTTTTTTGTTTGTTTTGGGTTTTTTGTTTGTTTGTTTGTTTTGGGTTTTTTTTTTTGGTTTTTGGGGTTTTTTTGGTGTTTTGTTTTGGTTTGGTCTTTTGTTTTTGTTGTTTTTGTTGTTTTTGTTGTTTTTGTTGTTTTTGTAGTTGTTTTTGTTTTTCTGGAGAATGACCACTTTGCTCTTTCAGATAGAACTTTGTTTTATTTGAAAGAATCCAGGCTCTTCTGGCATTTTGAACGATGGCTGTATCAAGTATTACATTATTAATTATTTGCTTTGATTATTCACATGATCTAAAGCAACAGCAGTTAAGAGATTCTTTTGCTACTTGGCTATACACCTCTCAGTACACTAGTTTGCCTGCCAAAGTTAGTATTTGTTTGATTTTGGTAGTTAACTATCAATTTTGAGAAAGATTGTGAAAGGAAAAAGGGATTCTGTATGTTTACTGCAGATGAATATTTTTGTTTGTGTACAGTAGCTCTTCTAAAGCATAATACTTGTCAGTGGTGTTTTCTGAAAGGAAGTGTGCTCTCCTTTGGGATGTCAGCCTGGAAGAGGTTCATTTTATCTTGGAAAAATGTAGTTTATGTAAGATGTAGCAAGAATGTATCATTAAAAATGAGGTTGTTTTCAAGACTTTTGCTAAAAATAATTGGGAAGGGATATGCTGTGCTATATCCCACAGTGTGTGTAAAGAGAATTCATTCTTACTCTCTGCCAGTTTTTTATCCCATGATTGAAAAAGTTGCCTCTGGTCAAGCAGATATTTAGAGTCAGAAAAAAGGAAACTATAGATGGTGTCCTTCAAATTGTCATGGCAGGGTAATGATGCTGGAAGCAAGGGTCAAGGACAGCACTGGCAGCCTTACAGTGACGTGCCAGGAGTCACTGTAGGAAGATGGGTTTGCTAGAGTGCCAGAAATCAGAACAGCTGCTCACAGGTCTGCCCCTCACTTATAAACTGCTTTCTCCATCCATCTGTTGATCTGAGGATATCACCTTTCAAATAGATTTTGTCTATTTCCATTCATTTCACTGACTAGACTTTTATTTCAAAACATAGTTGTACTTCTTTTTGGAGAATGCCATTTATGAATGAGTAATATTTTCATACTTGTGCAGTTCAGGAACCCAAAGAATGTCATTCCTCCTGTCATGGCAGGCTATGGAGATCTATCAAGCTCCAGTATTTAGAACTGAATAGTTATTGTGACACTGCTTGAAGATCATTTAGCTGTGACTGATCTAGACAAAGCTAGATGTCTAGACCAGGGTGAGGAAATTTATTTGATTAAATTATATTTGGTCTAGAAAGAAATATGTAGAATTTATACTTAAGATTATCCTACCCCAGTGTTGCTGATTGTAACTTTGGATTAATTAATATTACTCTATTTTCTCTTAGGTGAGCATTTTTAACTCTGTAAAACTTCTGTAATGGCACAGTTCCATGGGAAGTCTGCAGCTATGCCTCACCCTGAATTCAATTTAAAGGAGTTTGCATGGGCAAGGTTTATAGATTTTACCAAAGAAGCAACCACAAATCATCTATTTCCAAGCCTGAAAGCCAGTGCTGAGGCATTTAGAGCTGCTGCTGCTGCTGTAGCTCATAAATTGCAAACCATGGCATATGAACCATGCTGTTTGTAAGAGCTGGAGTAAAGCATACATGGTCGACTGAATACATTTTATAAATCCTGGACCTCAAACCTTTTTTGTCACTAGAAAGTTTCAGCAAAAGCCTCTGTTCACTTAACTGCTATGGAAGTTATTACATTTCTGATGTACTTGAAGAAACCAGACATCTTGCATTTTATTGCAAGGTACAGGATTCCAACCTTTAGAATAACAAGGCATTGAGTGCAAGTTGTCCCTTCTTTGTCTCATGAAATTGAACAGTGCTCTTCCCGTAACTGTTTTGATTCTTCTGTGGTTCATCCCAACTATGATACAGGATACTGAACAGCACATTAAGTTTGATACACAACAAAATAATGTAGTTGTATTAGGTGGCCATGATTTGAAGTTCAAATCATGGGATTAATATGGTTTGTGTTGTATGGATGGTTTGGGGTTATTGTAGGTCTTTGGTTTATTGGGGGTTTTTTGGGGGTTTTTTGTTTGTTTTAAATTCTGTCCAAGATACAAATTTCAATGCATATAACCTTTATAAAAAGTACTCAAGTCTAAATGCATATAGAGTAGAATAAACCAGGACTTATAAAATTATTACTTATTAATGATGGTGATTACTCAGTCCAAATTTCTTTAGCCAGTTCACTTTTGCTGTAGCTTCTGTGTAATGGGAAAGCGTAAGAATGTTGCTATTAATTGTTTTTCTTACAAAGTAGATGTGAGATCTGACTACTTACTCTTATATTATGACATCTTACAGATGGTCAGCAGGTTCTTGATTCTGTTTCCATTTGGATTCACAAAGAACCTTTTATTTGAGAAAAGAGAGCCCTTGCTTACCTCAACTCCCATGGGAGACCCTGGGTGGAAGAGACTGCTAAGGATTTGTATTCTCCCACTGTTTTTTCAAGGAGATTTGGATTCTCTTGAAGAAATCCTGGCTGTTACAGGAGGGGTATCAGGAAGTATTGTCTCATTTGAACATTGTGGAGTGACAAGAGAGGCCTAGGTTTTGACTCCTGTGAATCTCTTGGGTGATCTGTTATCCCTTTTGTGGTGTCAAAAATGCCCTTCCTCAATAGTATGTTTGGGCATAAATTCAGCAATGTGGCTCTGACAAAGACTTCCTTCTATTTAGTAACCCTGTGAGAAGAGAGGATGGGATGGAATATAATTTAGCTACCTAAAAATGTCAAGTTATATTTAGGAAATTCAGATTTCCACTATGGAGGATTGACGCTTCCCTCCCTCCCCCCACCAGCCTTGAAGAAGTGATTAACTGAGGGTGCCTCTAAGCATGGAGACTGCTTGCTGCTATTGTCTCCTGCAGAAACAACTCTTTGCTGCTACTGGTTTAACTCTATCATGTCCTTGAACATGTTTTCCTCTAACCACCTTTCAGGATTTGAGGATTGTTCCATAGTGTATATAAGAACACACAGAAAAATGTGACAATAGTACTATTTTCCTGACCAGTTTTTGTTCTTTCCATCTGTCAAACGTTTGGGTTTTCTTTTTTTCCCCTAGTGCTACTGCAGCAAAAATGCCTGCCTTTTGTTTATGTCTTCCTACATGAGCATTGTGACATCATCAGTGGTATCGCCAGGGGAAAAAATATGCATAGCTGTAGCTAAAGCAGCTGTTCGTTAGCAATTCTTCTAGTCTGCTTTAATTTCTTCTCATTAATGTACACACAGTAGTGTTTTCCTGCCTAAAAGACATGGAAGGTTCTCAGCCACAAAACATCTGCTCAGTCCGTGTCTTTGGGTGGATGAAAATGGTGGCACTTCAAAATACATTCTTTCTTGATAATGGCATTTTTTAAAAACTGAAATGAATGTGAGAGCATAGCAGATAGTCATTACTGGATTTAGTTGTGGGTAATTCTGAATCCTTTACTAACCATCTTGTATAATTCAGTGTAATCATAGAGACTGTATATCAACTGTTACAAAACCTTATTAATACAAACCGAGCAAGATGCCAAGAACAACAAAGAAATGAGTTTTGTCATTGATTTGCATGACGACATGGTAAGGCGAATGAATCTGTTAGTCATGCTTGTCCCTTCTTCCATGCAAATCAGCAGCAAAACTTCCACTGACTTTGATAGGACCAGAATAATGCCAACCATGAGCTACAAGCTGTCATTTATTCTAATGAGAGAGATCTTAAATAGAATAAGGAGGTATTTCATTTGTGGAATGTTAATGAGAAAACAGTTTCTTTTGCTATCTCATGTTATCAAAATGCTCTGAATTATTCTAGAGATAATTGACTGTTTTGTAGAATAGCTGCATCTTTGCAACGTTAATACTATGGATAATTGCACGTTCGGTATGAGTTTTCAGGGTGGAGGAGAGATGTTCATTTATCATCGCTAGCTGTTTGTAGAAAGCTAGCTTTAAATTAGAATATTCAGGGAAATCACTCTGCAATAGGAATTAAGCTATCTCCAAATATTCTAGCATGGAACCCTGATACTAAAAATGGATCAGTGAAAAAAATAATTAATATTTACCATTTTCTGTGAGGGCTTTTGTAATTTGAATTTAGATATTCACTTATTCTAATATGAAAGACTCAGGTAAGTATTAAGTTTTTGACCATTATAAAATGTTATTTAAATTTATAATTTTTTGTTTAAAATAAACAAGAGAACTGAAGCCAACCAACCAAACGCGCATGCACACACACACGAAAACAAACCCCAGAGCATCACCAACTATTACCAAGAAGAGATTAGACTTCATTGTATTACATAATTTGTCATTTGGATTTGAGAGTAATCCTTGCTCAAAGGGCCAATTCTTATTCACCTGAGTAGTCTCACTGAAGCCAGCAAAAATTCATTTTACGACCAAAGATTACAGGATAATGCCCTTGACTGATGAGACAAATTTAAATTAAGGGGCTGTTTTTTAAGTACAATTTTTCATCTGGAAGCTCGTCTTCCACATAAAGGATAAACACTGGCAGATTAAGTGTTGGCAAAATATTACCTCTTTAGAATATTAATTTCAGTGTGTACTGTGTGCAGAGCAGTGCAGACAATGCATGGCTTGTGCCACTCCCCGCAAGAAAAAAATTAATTTTAACATATCTCTTTAATTTCTTCTTGGACCAGTGTTACGGTGGGAATGATGATAATAATTAAAAAAAAAAAAAAAAAAAAGTTGAGGGGATTTCCATAACGACTGCTGTCTTAATGAACTAAAGAAGCCTAAGAATTTGTTATTCCTTCCTCATAGTAGACCTCAGCTGATAAAAATATCCGTAGCTGGTGAAATCAGTGGCATGCCTGGCTTTCTCAGACAAAACTCCCATGTGATCACACAGGCAGCCTCAGTGAGCCTGAAGCTGCTCAGCAAGCAGTAGGTAATGAGTCTTTGTGCAGAGTGAAGCTCTTGTGGCTGAACAATAAAGCATATGGTACCAGCAATAAAACACAGTGCTGGGAAATTTAAGAAGATTCTGCTGGAAGTGGGAAGACAGTGAATATGTCAAACGTTATAAAATGACGATCAATCTGGTTTGGGTCCTAATTAATAAAAACAGTGCATGGATTGGAAAAACAACAATTTGAACAGGTCAGTTGTTTTATAGATTCTTCACACACTTCAGTGTTTTAAATATAAATGGGGTTTTTGCTATTTATTTCTTGTTAATAAAGCCAGGTTTGTTTCATTTTGTAAGGTGGGATTGGAAGGATGCACATCAGTGTGATACCAAGCTGAATAAATTGTATAAGTTCTGTGATCAAATTCATTGTAAAAATGTTTTTACCATTATTCCTATGCAATTCAAACTTCAATTGTGCATGAAAAATGGGATAGCAAGTAAAATTAAATTTATGCTAGATGGATCATTTACCAATATCATAAAATATTTAGTAACAACAATCTATTACTCTGTTATGTATTCAAGACTAATTCTTTCTCAGTAGGAGATCTGTAGTGTTTGTGTTTGGTTAAAAACAATGTAACATTAGAGCATATCTAACAGTGCACTTATATGGGTTTTTTTTCTCCACATTCTTCTTGGAAATTTTTGGAAGTGGTGTTTTGTTATTTTTAATGCAATTGTATACACATGGGAGCGATACATTAGAACCCTCTGCATGCATTTCACTCTAATGTTAATGCAAAGTATGTTACTATTTTTCAAGCAAGTAATTATTTCTCATAGTAGTTCTTAGTTAATTATACATAATTATTTTAATTTTTTGAAAACTGCTCCCCAAAATTTCTGTGGACTGTGCTTGTTTTACAGAGGATAGACGTGCAAATTCTCGGTGGTTTCACATCATGTAGAAATTAACCTTGTAAAAGTTTTAATCCTTAAATCTCTTTACAGTATTGGGTCTGGGGATTTTTTTTTTTTTTCTTTCTTTTCTGAGTGCTGAAAATCTTAAATTAGATATGCTGATTTTTGGGGAGTATTTCAGCAGGAAGGAGATGGAGCCCTTGAAAAGCGATTGGGGAAATAAAGAAACAAAACTCGAAATGTAGAGGACAGCATCTCTTTTCATGTGTACTTATGATTTCGAGGGAGAAATGCGCTTTATAAATAGCACGTTTCTTCCGTGGCTGTGGCCGTGCGGGAGGCGCAGGGCCCGGCGCTGCGCAGCCTGCGCTGGAGCGATGCGCTGGCGGTCCCTCCGTGCGGGTTCGCTTTGTGCGGGGCTGCGCGCACAGCGGAGTCCTGCCTGCCCTCTGTAATTAAAGAAAGGGAGAAGGGGAAAGGGGGGCCCGGGCTCCGGCTGCAGAGCCGGGGGTGGGGGGAGCGGATCTCCCAGGAAACCGCCGCGGCGGCCGGGCGGCGCTCGCCCGCTTCGGGGCGGGGGGCGCGGGCGCTGCCGCCCGGCTCCGGCGGGCCCGGGGCGAGGGGCGGGGGGCCGTGCCCAGCATGCCCTGCGGCGGGGCGGGGCCGGGCCATGCAAATGCGGGGGCGGCGCGGAGAGCCGCGGGCAGGTACGGCGGGGCGGGCGCGGAGCGGGCCGGGCGGCGCCCCCTCGGAGTGCCTTCCCCGCCGAGCGCCGGCCCTGCGGAGCGCCGGCCCTACGGAGTGGAGTGCCTCCCCTGTGGAGTGCCGGCCCCGCGGAGCGCCTCCCCCGCGGAGCGCCGAGCCCACGGAGTGCCGCCCCCGCCGAACGCCGCCCCCGCGGAGCGCCTGCCCCGCCGAGTGCGGCGGCCGCTCCTGCGCCTCCGCGGGAGCGCGGCCCGGACACGGGGCCCGGGCGGGGCCGCGGCTGCCTCCGCTGCCGCTGGGCCCGCGCAGCCCGCGCGCTTTCGCAGTCGGAAATGTGCTTTGGCTTTAAGGGCATCCTTTTCCAGTTGCAAATATTGCTGATACCAAGGTGCTTTGCAGTCCCTGCTTTAAAGCGGTTCTCCTGTAAAAGGTAATTTTATATTACAATCCTGATACAGCTTGGCATCTCGGGACGCAGGCCTGTTCATGCTTTAGACAATAGATCAGAAAGGATACGTAAAAGTACTTTTTCACCGTACTTACGTGCAGCTGTTAATTTTTTTAACAGAGAACTCTGGTAATATCGTAGTGACACCTGCAGTATGTACCATAAGACTGGTTGAGATAACACTGAACATGTCGCTCTGTGCTAATTTAAATGGAGAAAATATAGCAGTATACTGTCATACAATTATCATATAATTACTATATTTGTCTAAAATGAGTACAGTGGATTTTAAACTTAGATTTATGAGGCAGTTAGGTACTTACAGGAAGTGTATACACAGATCAAATTAACAGTGTGCAGTAAAATAACAATAGGAGCATCCCTACAGAATAGCATTCCCACTGTTTCAATGGAATCACAACTTCGAAACACACTTGTCTTGTCTTTTTATATAGGAAGGAAACAAAAAAACCAAATGTTTTTCCTGTGGATCAGGCTCTTCATATTCTGAAACACTCCCAATATCAAGATTTTAAAGAAAGCTTAAAGGAAAAATTCCTGAAGTAGAAATGTGAGCTGTATTGCTACCAAGTTATGGTCATTTTAAGACACACTTTTCTTTACCCCATCTAAACTGTTGAAATTGTGGATTATGTAAACATATTATGCTGCAACTTGAATGGTGGCTGTTGAGTCTCTAAGAATCATAAATAGAACCAAATCTTTACTTATGTATCCAGCATTTTGGAGGCAGACATGATTTTGATCTCTCATGTTACATGAGAAGTTTTGTGTTAATTATACAGTCTTAGTTTACTTCTGGATCTGCAATGTTTAGGTTTGAGGATGCAGCGTTTACTGTATATCTTAGGTTTTTTGTCTCCCTTGTTTATCAGAAAGAGGAATTTGCATTTATTGTAAAATACCTTGCTTTGCACAGATGAAGTTGTTGACTAAATGAGGTTAAGCTCAATATAAATTGAAGACATCTAAGTCATGGTTTAGAGTACACAGTGGCAAATGTTTGGAAACTACTTCCAAAGCTTAAATATTTTCCCTGAGATAGCAACAGATGATTGTCTCATCTAAAACTTTTATTTGCTGTTAAAATGTACTTCTAGTAACTGAACCTTGAAGTTTGCAATTGTTTTCCCTTTGAACAAGCAGGTGGAGGCTCAGGCTGAAGCAAGGCAGCTATAATATATTGCAGCGTTGGTAAAGATGTCTTAAATTTACATGCAGTCTGTCAGTATCTCTTTTTGTTCTTGTTCTGAGCCAGATATGATGCTGAGAAAAACTGGATTATCGATGTGCCCTTTCCTCAATAAAATATCCCCAAATACCATCACATCTTTAAAATGCTGATACCATTTGAAGTCCTACCAGTGAGTTTTGATCACTGTTGCTTCATTGCTCTTTTCTAGGCTTTTTTGACCTTGGAAAGGGGATTGAGTGTAGATAAAAGACAGATACAACTCATCTGCAAATGTACAGAAGCCAGAAACATTTGCTAGGTTAAAATAGCACTGAGATAAATAGCATGTCTTTAATTTCTCCATCTCTCCACAGATATGGATACAGTATTCTAGTGAAACTTGTGATAAATGGGAGATGTGAGTAATCGATACCAAAAAATGAAAAACCATACTGGAAAATTGTGGCCTTTTTCTTCCCTCATATTTGCATATAATTCTTTCCTACAGTTTCCCTATCTGTAGTCTTATTCCCCACCCTGCAAAAGAGGTTTGCATTTTTAGCACCTCTGCTTCAGTTTTCCATCACTTCATATAATTTTTCCACAAAGAAATAGGGAAAATGGAAAAAGGAGTAAAAGCTTTTATTGCCATAACCATTTGATGGAAAATTCATTAAATATGTGTAACTGGACAACTTACATACTGTGAAATAGATGGATATTATTATTAAGGATAAAAGGAGGAGGAGCTGCTTGAGTTTTTTAAGGTCTTTCTATGCTTAAGCACAAATATATAAGCGAGGGTATTTCTTGAAAACCAGCATCCAAATGCATTGTACATTTTGCATTTAGGCTTTCAGATGAAAAGATACATGGCTTTTGTTTAGTACTTCATAAATAATTTCGTGGAATATGTAACTTGAACTCCTGATTGCTTTGGGGACTGGTTTGTATCCTGCTCTTTCATAAGCAGTAGGGATTTGCATATTTATTTCATTGTCTAATGCGAAGTAGGAAATGTGGGCTGCATAGTATGGAGCCTGACCCTCATCGAGTTGTTCTGAGGGATGCGGGCAGGAACTGCAACATCATTTACCGATTGTAGCTTCACCATCTCCCGTAGTGGTTGGATTTTGATGAGGAAATGCAAGCAATGATACCATTATGTTGTGGAAGGCTGCAGAGTAAATAAGCCTCTGTGGTATTTGTAGCTCTCATTAGCATGCTGCCCCTTCATTACATCTGTTTATTCAGTTCTGGCAAATCATTTCTGTGCATGCCTGTAAGTAAGAGATATTTTTCGTCCGTGCTGCGAGGGGGGAATAAAGGCTGCGTGCTGAGCCCGAGCTGCGGCCGCGTTGTGGTGCCGGGGCTGCCGCGCTGTCTCTGCGGCCGCTGTCTCTGCAGGGGCAGGGTGACAGACCGGCCCCAGGCCCTGCTGGGGAATCCCAGCTCGGGGGACAAGGCTTCCATTTCAGACACATCTCCCCGGGCTGCCCGTGAGCGGGGCCAGGGCTGTGCGGTGTCTGCGGCGAGTCCCACCTGAGGAGCACCGCTGGTCCTTCTGGGGTGATGAGATAGAGGCTGACACGGTGGTGGCTTCAGGAGGAGGTTGGGTTTTTTGAATAGGTATATGAATTTGATGGTGAACTGCTCAGTGATTTTAAATCTGTTCTTTGCACTATCGAACAAAACCTGCCTTAAATGTATCATGAATACGTTAAAAAGGAAGCTGCATTGCAAATGTTTTTAGTTGCACTTCCTAAGCGATAGCCATCTCCAGTAAATGCCATTTGTGTGAGGGTGATAGGGTAAACAAAAAAATGTTGAAAGCCACAAAATGTATTTGTTGATTGTTTTTAGTGTGGACAACAAATGGTAGCAACTGCTTACTTCAAACATGAACTGTGACAGCTGAGCAGGCTATTCTCAAGCAAACATTTTTGTCTTTTAAATATTTTAGTTTAAGGGCAAGGAGGGAAACCCCAGACTCAGAGGGGAATTGACTTGCAGAGTTGCCGTTGTTTTGCTCTCTTGTTGTACCAGAGTCTTTATTGAAGCATTCGCTTTCAGGGTAGCCAGAGGTTTAACTTGGTAGCTTTCAATTAAGTTGCTCAGTTGTTTATTATTATGCCCTTCTCACCTTCTCTTACTTCTAAACAAACATCTTTCAACAATAAAGTGGAAAAGTGGAAATTGCACAGTATTAACCTTTTTAGCTCCTTTGAAAAAGACAGAGTGATCAGAGATTTAATAAAGCAAAATATATCAAATAATAATTAAAAAAAAAAACCCTCCTCATTTTGGAAGTGTAAGCCACATACCTTCACAGCAGTGCTCTTCAGGAGAGTGTAGGGCAGGTAATTAATTTTGTCCCAGCAGACTCCCCTGGCTGAAGTGGTGCTGAATGGTCATAAGGTGCTTACAAGTCAGGCAGTGAGATGGCAGTGGGCTCGCTGCTCAGCTTCTATTCATCACTGTCTCAGTGACAAGAGTGCCTTGGGAATTGGATGGGTACATACTTATTATTAGACCTGCAGCTCTTCTGTCAGCTTTCTAGTGAAGTTTTCAGCTTTGAATTATAAAATGAACTGAAAAGAATTCTTAGACGTGTTTATTAGTATACAAGTCACTACAGGCATAAACCCCCAATTTTCTTTAGTATGAAAAAAGTGAAGAGAGTCAACATTCAATTTTAACACAACCAGGAATGTAATTTTAGGTCAGTCTTACTGTGGTCTGTCATGTTGGGTTAGCACCATGGGCCCTTCCTTTGGGTGTCTTTGTGTTGATTATACACAGGTACACATGTACAAGTGAGTAAGGACCTATGGGTAATTTTTGCTGGCCACAAATATGAAATTACTACTGGAAATTTTGTCTGTAATTGAATATGTGCTTTTAAAATCCTTTTTGATGTTTGCAGTTATTGAAATTACAGAGACGACTACTGGCTTACAGAGAAACGTTTAATTTATTGATTGCACATATCTTGTCTGCCTTCATTTGAAAAAATCTCATTCTGTGATACCACGGTCACTAAATCTGGGACTTTGAAATCTTAGTGTTGCTGGTGTTTTTAACTCATTTCTTAAGGAAATGAGGTTTATGCAGTTATGCTTTCTCTGTGCCTGTCATATTGTTCAATATGTCTATCATATTTTCCTAATTAGTTTTTTTAACCTATTAGCTCATATCAGCTGAGCTTAAAGCAGAAGCAGTCAATCTTCTTCAAGTATTGTGCAAATGAATGGTGAGATGGGAAGGGGAAATCGCTAGTTCACACGAGTAAAAAACGATTTGCACTGAGACTAAGACCTTGGTTGTCAAAGTAATCACATAGAGAAAAGCTTAAACACCATGACCCTGGGGAAGAGCATCAGTGAAGCAGCCCTTATACTGTGCCTTGGGTAATCCATTCAGAAGAGACAAATCCATAAATAATCAAGTTCTCTTGGTTTCTCAGGTGTTGATTTTTTTTCTTTTTTGTAAACTTGAAATTAAATTCTACTCATTTTTAAGCTGGTAGCTGAGCAGCTTTTTTTTTTTTACCTTGTGCTCTTCTTAGAAGAGAAGGTGAATTGTCAATTCGTTACATATACAGTGGCAGAAGAAAACTTCACAGCTGTGTTGTATGAATTCACTGCTTCCTGCATTCAGTAATTTGTTGGGTATGTTACGGGAGGGTTTTTGGTGAATTTCCCTCATCAGTGTTTAATTGTGAAATAATATTATTTCTGAAAATCTCCAGGTTTTTAAAAAATAAATGTATTGTTTTTCAGAGTTTAATAGATACACCATGTATGGTGCAAAGCCAAAATGCAAATCCTAGAAACAAATAGCAATTTTATGTCTTTTATTTTTGTGAAATTTTTTTCTGTGGGCCTGAATGCCAACTTAGGACCGTCTTGGGTGTGCATAAAAAAATGCAGATTGTAGCATTGTATTTTGGTTGTACATTGTCCTTGATCTAGATAGAAAGCTTGAATTATTATAGTCATAAAGCTATTTTTGAAGATGGTAATTTCAAAACATCACAGCCTTCCAGTAGATATTAATAATTTATGTTTTCCAGTACGAATAGTTTTATTGACTTTATTCTCTAGGGAGAAAGATACACTCAAACATATTTTTGCTAATTTTGGCTTCACTTGAGGCCAAGCCTGAATGAAGTCATGATTTTACTGTTATGCCATGGAGCTACATTCATTTCATTGGTGGCAATTACATGTTGGCTCCTGCTGACCAAAATTATTTTTGCTTTTAGGGGTCTATTTCATTCTTCCTCAGATATTTCTGCTGATGAAAGTAATACGTTTTGTGGTGTTTTCTTAGCTGTATAGTTTCTACCATTTTCTTTCAGCTTGGTAGTACAAAATAGCAACAGAGTTTTGGGCTACCAGAGAGGCCAGTCTAACTTTACATGACTACTAATAGCTTGGTGTCCTAAAAATGTGCGCAGCACTGTGATTTTATTTGAGAATTGGGTTAATTATGTTCTTTCTAATGTCAACTTTTATTAAAAAGATAAAAACAAGCAGATATGGGAGATTTTTATACTTTTGATGTTAAAAAAAAAAGAAGGAAAGAAAAAAAAGCCCATCAGCCAAAAATCTTTTGATTGGTTGCTTATAAGTCGTTGGATGCAAAGAACACAGATCATACCATAAACTTTAAATGTCTTGTCATTGACGTCAAAAGAATATAATCTGCTGTTGAAGTATCAGGCCTCCACACTGTTTTTCATGTGTTCCCTCACTGAACCTGGAGACTCCTGGAGCACCCAGTGCTTGCATAGGAATAGGAGAAGGTACTCCTGTAGCTGTGCCTTTTATTGAGTGGATGTGACAAGGCAAAGGCATGAAGTTGGACAAAATCATCTGCCAAGCTGGAATTTGAAGTCTGAACTGAGGAAAGTTGAAACAGTGTCCATTAGGGAACCTGCTGAGCATGTCTATTGTATGATGCTGCAGCAGTACTGAAATGCAAATGGCTGCTGGCTGTGCACAGGCAGGTCTTTAATATCACAGGATTTGGTGCAAAATAAGCTAAGACCTTTTTTCATGCCACCTCTGTGGTGAATTCTTATTGCCAATATTTGTTAAAGCCTAGTAAATGTCTACGTTAAATGTATGCACATAATTAAATTTTACCTGTGTATGACAAAAGAAAATATCTATGTCATAAGAGCAACAAAATTTGCAGTTAAGTAAAGAATAATTACAAAATAGCATAGTTTTCCATTGCATGACCCTCTACTGCGTATTTATTTTGATATCCAAAGCAATGTGTATTTACGCTTCTGAGATGCCTGTTGAATCTAAAGAGGTATTTCACAGGGGGACTGCAAATCGCCTGTGTTAGGGCAGTGTTCTGCTCCACAGATTAGTTCTGCTCAAAAGCTGTGTGTATTAGTACAGCTGATCTGCTTTTGCTGATTGTGCTGCTTGTTTAAAGGGAACTGAGCTAATGCAAGACCTTAGCTATATGTTCAGATACTTAGCATAGATGAACACCACTGAATGGTAAACTTTGAATTCAGACACCTGTGTTTTTTTGTATCTGCTTTGTATACCTTCTCCTTTATAGCTGGCCTCCAGTGATCATGACAGAGCATGGCTCTGCTATTTCAGTTATATTTCTGTTAAATAGTGAAGGACATTTGAAACTCGGTATTTTTGTCTGAGTCGCACTTCTGTAAGAAAGGAATCTTTTCATAACCCCTTGCTTCAATCCTTTCTCTTGTTTTTTTTTTCCTTCTTCAGTTTTGCCTCTTTCATTGTGGTGTTAGTCTGTATTATCATTTTCAAAAACCAACTAATTTGGGCATTTTTTCATGTTTTTAGGCACATCTTTGATATTTCTCAAAATGTCTCAACTAAGAATTTTAAGTCTTTTCAGTAATGTTCTTTGGAGTGAGAATGCTTTTCAACCACTGCAATTGCAAAATTTTTAACTATCACTGATTTTTAATGCAGATAAAACAGCTTATCTCCTTCTCCTTTTTAAATATTTTTTCCAAGTTTAGACATGTGGAACATATATATGTAACTTTTAATGAAGATGAGAGAAAAGAGGTAGAAAGTGAGAGAGTGAGAGCAAGCTTTTCATGCTCCCTCTCCAGAAGAACCCATTTAGAGGTCAGAATAGCCAGCATAATTGATTCCTGCCAGAGGCGGTATGAATTTATATCTTTACCCTTGACTTGACTTTTAGCCTATATTTGTTTAGCCATTTAAATTGTTGTAGCAGTTCCTTTTGACCATGCCCTTGGCAGTCTCATTGTTGACACTTTCACTACACTTCCTCTGCATTTGAAGTCATAATACCTGTAAATGTTTTTGAAAGAAAGCATGTAGGCTACAACTAAATACTCTGTAACTCTAATCCCAAGAGTTAATACTTTCTCAATTGAAGCAAGCATTGTGTAATATAAGGTGTATTTCCTCACAGGAAAGTTCTTACTGGATATTGGAATTGTAATTTTGATGTTGCATTAGCTGGGATATGCAAACATAATGCTTTCAAGATGTAATTAAAGCTGTTTAGAGAGAAAATTTGATTTTAAGGCGTTGAGAAGATAAATTAAAGGAATTCAGTTGCCTTTTTTGAAGGGGGAGGAGGGAGGAATCTATCTTCAGAAAACTAATTTTGAAAATTAATAAGCCAAGCTGTCATTCCCCCAGAGATCCTATTTAATACATTTGCTTTGTGTATCAAACATTGCCTTTTGGAGTGTTTTAGAATTGATCGGAATCCCATTGTATTTGAAGACAAGGCAGAATTACAGGGCCAGCAAAGCTAGTTTACTGATGCAGAGTGTAGGGAGGAGTGCATTCTAGCAGTGTCGAGATGGCTGTGAAGTTCCCTGTCCTTCCAATGGCTCTTTGAGCAAGAATTGTTTTCATCTTGTACTGAGGTTTGGCTGTGGCCATTGAGGACTGCAGGTCTTCTGCTTCTGGGTAGGGTTTCAGGATTAGTCTCTAAGTTACATCCCCTTAAGTAAGAAGCAAGGCAGTTGAATGTTAGATGCTTGAGAGAGAAATGTTTTAATCCCCAGTGTCCATGTGGTTACCCTTCAGCATGGAACCATAGCTCGTGCAGTTGGAGTTCCCTGTGCTCCACAGTCACAGTCCAGTGCCTGCTCCTGAAGGGACGTACTCAGACTTTCCCTTCCAAGAGCAGAGAATAGGTCACTCTTCCTCTCAAAACATCTTTCCTATAAGGATATGCTGCTGAATGGGTCTCTTGTTAATTTACACAGCAGAATAGCTAAGAAACTCACCCAAGTGCTAGAGAGCTGAGTCTGTTGTTCAGTACCTGCTGCCTCTAAGCTATAGCTTAGAGAGCATTGTAGTCCTTTGTTTAGGGATAGAGACCATTTTGCTGTATAGAAAATAATGCCAAGATTCATAGTCCAAAGAGTCCACTGTGCCTGCTACGGGCACAGGTAGCAGCCAAGTGCTGTACTGTATTTACCAGCCTTTGGGTACATAAACAATTGCTCATGGGTTTGGGCCTGGCCCAGCTTTTCTGTCCGTTTTCTTTCTCAACACGCTTTGCACTCATAATAGATTTTCCTTTCATTCTTGGGCACCTTACTTGGAAGAACATGAAGTTTCAGGCTCCTAGGGAGACCTCAACAGGAACTTATTCAGACATATCAAATCTCTGTAACTTGGGTATGTGCATAATTGCTTTTATGCTAGGGGAACTTGGAAGTGAGCTCCTGGAAAAGCTCACATGCCTTTGAAGAAGACAATTTGGTGACAGACTGCCAGAGCTTTCTAGGAAAGGGTTTTTGGTCTGAGGGACTACCAACGACAAGGACAGAGTAATTTCAAAGTTTCTGGTTGCTCCAAGTGAAAGCAGCTGTTGCTCAGTCAGCAGTCAGTAATCGGCCATTTGTATGTCCCTGTGCCCGTGCAGGGGGCAGACTGAGCAGGTGTAGCTCTGAGGTGCCAAAGTGTACCTGTTGAGATGGCCCATCATTCCCTCTGTTCTTGTTTTCTAGCCCTAGGAAATACGGCACCAGTTCTCAGAGGAGGCACGTGTTGCCTGTATTGGGGGCCAGTGCTCCCTCTGCATTATTCTCATGAGCTACACCTTCTGATGGGAATCTGCATCTTGTTCTGGGGATTATTAATTCAGAGTTGGGAAGAATCTGAATAGTAGACAAGTGCTCAAGTGTTTTCAGAGCTGCACAGTTTCTTGCTCATTTTCTCTTCCTTGTTCTTGCTGATGAACTCTTTAGTTCCCACATTAAACGTGGCATAGTGTCAGCAAGAGGCTGTGGCTTTGGGGAGCTCCCCAGAGGCAGGCTGTTAAAGGTTGCACAGCTGTGAGATGAGAGTGCAAGCAGGAACGTGCCAGGTGCTTTCCAGCAACTGCAGCCATTGGACAGATGCCCCAGCTTTGGGATGCACAGCTTAACCTGCAGTTCCATTTGTGTCTCCATCACCATTCCCTCCCTGCACACCCCCCAAATATAAAGGTGTTTCCTAATTCTGTACAGGGTCAGCAGATGCACTCTGCCTCCCATGTAATGTAATCACTGCTGAAATGGAAATATCACTGTAATACAGTAGCAAGATGTCAGTGACTGCTCTTCAGCTGTCTACACTTTGTGGGGGGTACCTGTGTAGTTCTGTCTGGTACAGCATGCTGCTGGACACCTCTGCTTTTCTGCTGCTTACTGTCCAAAATATTGTAGAGATTGAAACTGCAATGCTTTTGAAGGGGGTGCGGCTATAGTTTCAGAAGATGTGTTTTGTTGTGGTTTTTTTCTTCTCACAGAAAACTAGTAAGAAACTTGTTACCTCAGGAGACCAAGTCAAGTGAATTTCTAACAGTCTGGGCACTGTCATATAGCAACATTTCAGTCTCATGCTTAGGGGAAATTGGCTGCAAGGATGAGGAAGCAAAGCTGTGTAGCTGCAGTGGTTTTGGGTGGATTTTGCATCCCATTGCTTTCCATTGAAGCATTAAATAGTGACTACTACTGGAGACAGGATATTAAACTTGGTAAAATCGCATATGTGCTTTTTAGAGCTTTTGATTCTCAAGAAGTGAATGAACTCCCTTATTATAAAACTTCTGTCCTAATCCTTGTAATGTAATATCATAAAAATGTTGTATAATGTATATGCAATTTCTAGTTTTGCCTTACAAAGGCAAGTTTAAACCTGCTCATAAGTCCCTCCTGCTGTGCTTAGGAGCTGGCAGGCAAGGTAAAATGCTTTGTCAGCAAAGCAAAACAAATAATTAGAACTAAATTTCTGTTGCACTGGGAAGAAACCACTATGTTCTTGCCACCTCAACTTGTGAATTTCATATAGACAAGCTTCAGCATTTATGGAATTATGATTTTGAATTAGTCTTACAGACTCTCTAAGCTGGTGAGTCCTACTTTTTCTTCCTTTTTTTTTTTTCTTACTACATTTTCTCGAGTTTTTTTGGTAGTTCTCATTCTTGTATACCCACCTTCAGCTTGTTATGACTTCATACCATGCTGGAATGTTTGCAGTTCTCTTCACAGTGTCACTTTGTTTTTCCAAGGAAGAAACTGGTATTGGTGCTTGAAGGGAGCTATAGAATATGTAGGAGACATTGAAACTACTTAGTATGAGGCCAAGTGTGAGCAAAGATAGCAGAGAACCTGCTGAAGTGCTGTGCTTACAGGCTCAGAACACAGCGGCTGCATCCCTGAGACTGCCTCTGTACTGACTGAAAAGATAAGAAAGACGTGGGCTAGGGAGAGCATTCTCTGGCTTCTGCTGCCAAGCGCCGGGATACAACTCTTGTCCACAATGGCTAAGCTGTCAGGCCCCTGCCAAAACCCAGGTGCCCTCATCCAGCCTGCCTGCTGGGAATGGTTCTGGCACCTGCTTCATCCTGCATTATCCAGGAGAGCACAAAGTGGCCTGAGCCAAAAACCCTGAAATGTGCTAATTGTTAAACATTTTGGCCAGTACTCTGCCTTAACCTTGTCTTCTTTAGTAGCCATTTAGCCCAGCTTATACAAGCTTCCTCAGATATATTGGGGTTTTAAACACAGAGCCATAAAAATATTGGTTGGAAGGGAGTTCTGGAGGTTATCTAATTCAACTTTCTGGAAGGAGCAGAATGTGGCTGGTCCAGAATTAAGAAATCCTAAAGGCAGCTGTAGAGATTTTAATAGTTCTGTTTCATGAGCAATGTAAATTAATTTTTTATTTTTCTTGTGTTCAGTGGGATTGGCAGAACCCTTTGTCAAGTGCTTATTGCTGGGTTGTGTGTCCCTGACAAGTGCAGTGTGTCCTCAATCCCAGACAAACTTTTTGCCTGGATGTGTTAGGAGCATTTGTCTTTGCAGTGCTGCAGGCAGGATGGAAGCAGCTGTGTGTCCTCTGGGCAGGCTCCAGCTGTTCTTGATCTCTCCTCAGTTAGTTAATTACATGCAATATTTCCACCTCTGCTCTCTCACAGTTTAACAGGGGTACTCTCCAATTTAGTGCTACCACAGAAACTCACCAGGCTGCTGCTGACTAGCTCCCACACTCTCCCTCGCCCCTGCAGTGGGCTGGAGAGGAGAATTGGAGGCGCAAAAGGTGAAGATCATGGGCTGAGATAAGAACAATTTATTAGAAATGACAATGAGATAAGAAAAGGAACAGTAAGGGCAACAATATTCATGACAGAGAGTACAAGAAAAGAGATGTTACTGCTCACTGTGGAAACCCACAATAGACAACACCACTCCCTCTGGCTTGGAATTGGAGCCATAAGGAGCTTCTGCTCCCCAGGAAAGACTCCCTTCCCCCTGCCCTCAGTAATGATGGGAGGTGGTATGGAATAACCTTGGTGTCCTGGCCACGTTCCCTCTGGTCTACTGCAAAAACTTAATCCTGTCCTGGCTGGAACCAGGACATCAAATTTCTGCTTGAATACTTAGCTTTATAATATTCTACTCAACTTCAGGAATATATTAGGCATTTCATTTCTTAATTTCCATATAACAGAATAATTTAGATTGAAAAATACCTCAAAGATTATTGAGTCCAATCATTAAACTGACCTGACAAGTCCACCACTAAACCACATACCCAAGTGCCACATCTACATGTCTTTTAAATACCTCCAGGAATGGTGACTCTGGAGTGACTTCCCTGGGCAGCTCATTCCCATGCTTGACCACTTCTCTGTTTAAGAAATCTTTTGTGATATCCAATCTAAACCTCCCCTGGCACAGCTTGAGGCCATTTCCTCTTGTCCTGTCACTTGTTACCTGGGAGAAGAGGCCAGCCCCCACCTGGCTAAAATGTCCTTTCAGAGAGTTTTAGAGAGTGATGAGGTCCTTGCCAAGTCTCCTTTTCTCCAGACTGAACAGTCCCAGCTCTCTCAGCTGCTCCTCATATGTGTCACTTTCTAGACCTTCACCAGCTTTATTGCCCTTCTCTGGACTCATGCCCAACTTACTATCTTCTGCAAAAACCGACTGAGGGCACAGACACTTGATCCCCTTGTCCAGATCACTGATAGAGATATTTAAACAGGACTGGCCTCAGCTGAGCCCTGGGAAATACCACTAGTGAAATACCACTGGATTTTATTCCATTTTCCCACTCTCTGGGCTATCCAGCCAGCCAGTTTTTACACCCATCGAAGAGGTAAGCAGTCAGTTTCTCCCTGAGGATGCTGTGGGAAACGTTGTCAAAGGCTTTAGTAAAATCCAGGTAGACAACATCTATAGCCTTTGCCTCAACCACTAGGCAGGTCACCTTGTCATAGGAGGAGATCAGCTTAGGCAAGGGTAACCTGCCTTTCATAAACCAATGTGGCTGGGAGAGGAGAATGTTTGGGAGGCAGTTGGTGTTTTTAACTTCTGTGGGTAACTAATGAAATCCAGGTGTTTATTGAACACAAATTCATATATGGTCTTTGTGCCTTCTCTGTCTTTTATCTGTCTGTAATACTGGAATTATCAGATGGAATTCTTAAAGGGTGATGTGAACACTGGTTACATCACATATATTTGGCATTGAGAACTGTAGTTCAGTATGATTTCTTTGTAGTTTCTATGTGGTTTCAGGATGATTTCTTCTTAACTTCATTCCTGATTTTGAACATTCCTTCCTTTTGTGGCAGCCATGGGAGGGACCAAGGCAGTCATTTTTTCTTTGTTTGAAATTTCACAACATGACCTAGAAGAAGATAGGGATGCTGTTTACATCATGGGAAAAATACTCCCTGAAAGCAATCTGTTACAGATTATCCTAGTGAAATAATCATCTCCATACATGTCAAGTTAGAGTAGGATTTAAGATTTTTTTTTTTCTTCTCTATGGCTTCACTCTCCTAATTAGTCATGTGTCATTTCATATTAAATGATTATTCAAGACTAGAAGTGGCAATTTACTGCTATTTGGAAGTGAAAATTACTTTGGAGTTTATGATTGCATATTCTGCAGCCGCGTGTTTCAGTACCTCAGTGCCTCTGTTCCTGTTACAGGTACATGTGACAGCATTGCAGCAATGAGTGGAATTTTAAAGAGGAAGTTTGAAGAAGTTGATGGCTCCTCACCTTGTTCCTCTGTGAGGGAATCAGATGATGACATTTCTAGCAGTGAAAGTGCTGACAGTGGTGATAGTGTCAATCCGTCCACTTCTAATCATTTTACCCGTAAGTATTAACTCTGTGTAACCAAAGAATTATTCCTGTTTCTCAAAATAAAATAAACTTCGTGGTTAGATAAGCATGATGGTTTTTAATTGAACAGATCATAAAACAGTCTCTCCATGATGTTCAGTTTGTGACTTGCTCAAAACAACTAAGTAAAATACTCTTACATTCTTTTGACTTCTTGTCTGTTTGACTGTTGTAAAAGTTTGAAGTCTTTTGGAAGCTCCTACCTATTTGCTATTTGAGTTATGTACCTGATTGTATTTAATGTTGGGAGTTGTATTCAAAATATTTCAAACAGGTACTGTAGGGAAAGTGCTTTAGCTCAGTTTGATTATTTTCCTTGGCTAAATGTATTGCAGCTGTTAGCTCTCTGTAATACAGTATTGGCGAGAATTCTTTTCTAAAAACAATATAAGCTTTCTTTTTGAAACTGATGAATGTTGTGTATGGTACACATTTCAGTAGTTTCTATTTTTCAGGTACCAGAGGATATGTCTGTACTTCACAGTGCAGACATATCCTCTGGTGGTTTTGTGTACAAATAAGAATTTGGTCTTAAGTTAGCAAAACTACATTTGCAGCATATATTTCTGGGAATGATAGATTTACAGTTTGTGTTTGCAGTTTATGGTACTTGTTTTAGGTGGTTATACTGTTTAGTAATAGTGAACTGCATCTTCTAAAAAGCAGGGGTTTTTCTCCTTCAACTCTGTTGCATTTAGATCTCCTCTACAGAGTTATTCCTTAAAACTGTGAGCCAAGGAGTAGGTGAGGCTGTACAGAATATGATCCGTGTAACTGAGTGGTTTGGATGTGCCTAGGAATCATGTTTGTAGCATGTGATATGAATGTTCTTATAACTGACTTGCCTACCAGATGCTGCTGTTCAGTTTGAGCAGGTGTTTGGATGTGAGGGTCTGAATCCCCTTTGCACTGGTAGGGAACGTTCCTGTGCACAGGAGGGACAAGGCATGACTTTTGAAATGGGTTTACATGGAATGTTCTTGAGGTGCTATATGATATTTAAGATGCAGTGTTATCAGACAGCTATTTGATTGAAATGCCACAAAGGAGTAAGTGACCAGTAAACCATTGTCACCAAGATATTTCTAAATACTACCAAAGAGGTAGTATTTAGGAATATCTTGGTGACAATATTATCTGCATGCTGCTACTTTAACATTTGCATCCATTGAAGAAGTTAGTTGATTATTCATCATGGACTGACAACAGCCTTTTTACATCAAACAGCCATTTCCACCCACACAGAAGGCCACAATTTTATTGTGAATACATGCATAGGTGATACAATGAAAGGGAATGATTCAGGGGACAAACTTGGAAGTTGTAGTATATGCATGGAACAATAATTTTAATTGTAGTAGACATAATAAATAATTTAGTTTAAAGGAACTTACCTTTCTCTGAGAGAAACTACAATATTTCAGTGTTATGGTTAATGATTTATCTAGCTGAGATACTTGTGGCCAGAGTAACAAATGTGCATCTGTGTGTGCACTCACACACATACAGAAATTGTACATAATACATTTTTTAAAATACATCTGTATATATCCATCGGTGATACAGAAATAGAGCAATTAGTTTGTGTGTGCATTGATAGTATCTTTTAAAAAGTATTGTCTTTAATATAGGTGTACCAGCCTAAATTCCAAGAAATCAAGTACAGAACCCCTGTATTACTTAAGAGCTATTAAGTGATACTCACCTGAAAATTACATACAATGTAATGTATACTCACAAAACTGTTAACAGTATACATTGGAAGGCATTTTGTTCATGCTTTAAGCTCATTCATCTTCCATAATAAAAGACAAGAGTCAAGAGCTTTTCTAAGTTGAATATTTGAAACTAAATATAAGGTTGAGTTCTGTGAGACTTTTTCAGTGAGCAGACTGAAAAGAGCCGATGCAGAAAAAAGGCTGGTGAGATTCCTTGCCTCTGCTACATGCCTGAATACCTCCTTGATGGAGTTTATCTTCCTAAGCTATTCCCTGACATGTTACACTATTTTCTGTTCTATTTAGTGAGACACTGTCACATCCTGTGTACTGTCTTTTTTGTGGTCTGTTTTCATATAGGTAAATATGAAGCTTAGTATAAACTCTCTTTTACTGACTGGAAAAGGGGGAGAGAGTTGTGTGACCTATTGTCAACATCAAGATCTATATATTAATTCTTAAATTGAGAACTAAAAAAAAAAATCTAACATGGTCCTCCAAGTCTTATTTTTTCTTTCTAACTGACCTGACAATGAGATAATTCTAAATTGCTTGTGACTACAGCCTCTTCTGCACTTTAGCAAGCAGGCAGTTTGTGTATAAATTCATCTAGCACAGCTGATGCATCCCTGTATTTACACAACTCTTGAAATGATATGTATTGGGTCAGATAAATGGGAGCCTAGCAAGAATTCTGCTCCATTAGTCTTAAAGTCAGTTTAACCTGCCAGCTAAATGAGGCACACAGCCACACAGTGGATCATTCAGGTGGGGCAGAACTACCAGAAGATAACTTTGTTCTCAGCAATTAACCCTGTAGTGTGATGGCAAAAAACACGTCACTGAGATTGCCCTAAGTGCTATTGCTTGTAACTGCTATACAGGGATAAGTACAGAGTTTCTTTAACAATATATCCATTTAAACAAATAAAGACAGCAACAAGAAGAAATTAATAAATCCCTAGCTTAAGCTGCAGGCATCTGAGTCAGTAAATAAAAATTGCAGTCCGTAAAGAATGTACAACTTTTACCATTAGCATTTGCTTGATTAGGTGTATTTTTACAGATGTGCACGTTTTTAAATCCCTTAGCAAATGCTGATGGAGTGCCTTCATTACTGCTGGCAGATATAATCCCTGTTGTGTATTTTACTTACCTTTCTCAGTCTATTGAAGCAATTTCAGTTTGATTCTGCAGGTCATTAGTCATTGCAGATTTAGTTTAATGGATGCCAAAGCATATTACTAGCTAGTCCACATGCCTGTCCCATTTCACAGCCCTGCCTTCATACCAGAAAGAAGGATGTTCATCTTAAGTAGCAGTCCAAGCATGCATGTACAATATTAGTCAGGACTTAGGCACATACTGAGTACAGGGCTGGAGCACTCACAAAGCATTTGAGCTCATTTCAATTGCCCTGTTCAGTTCTGGCACCCCACTGCTGTGTTTCATCTGCTCCACAACAAGCTGAAAAACATGGAATTGCTGTTGAGCATGTCAGTACAACACTCTGACCATTCCCATGTCTGTGTGCACTGAGGAACACTGAGTTCCACATTCCAGCTCAGCCGTGGGGGAATATGTGCATTTCCAGGGAAGGGTAATGAAGCTCATGAAAGGTCTGGAACAGAAATCCTGTGAGGAGCGGCTGAGGAAGCTGTTTTCAGTGAGTGTTCAGTGGAGAAAAGGAGGCTCAGGGGAGACCTTTTTGCTCTCTACAGCTCCATGAAAGGTTGTGGCAAGGTGAGGATCAGTCTCTTCTCACAGACAAGGGGAAATGACCTCAAAGTGTGCCAGGAAAGGTTTTGGCTGGCTATTAGGAAAAATTGTTTCACTGAAAGAGTAGTTAAGCATTGGAACCAGCTCCCCAGGGAAGTGGAGAAGTCACCATCCCTGGAAAGTAGACATGGCACTTCATGATACAGTTTAAAGGGCATGGTGGTATTCAGTCTAAAATTGTGTTTGTTGATCGTGGAGGTCTTTTCCAACATCAATAATTTGATGATTGTGTTATTCTCCCTGCTTTTGTGAGGTGCCTGCCTCTAAATGCGTGGTGTTTTTTTTCTGATACAGAAAAATATCCAAATTTAACTTACAGAATCGCATGCAATTGAAAGACTTGTGGGGACCTTGTGAAGTCTTTTGCATTTTGGTGCTGGTAATAACTCCCCATAGCACATTAATTATAGATGTATCTCATAAGAAACATCAGGAGCTGCTGCTTTCCTCTGCCATTTCAACTTCAGTGTCCTGTAGCTGAAATTTCCCTTCTTCGCCTGCAGAGTCACATGAGATGGCCAGCAGTGGCTTATCTGATAAGGTGATTATCACCAACAGGAGGGTGCCATCACACAGTCTGGCTGATATCCTCCATCAGTTATCTCTCTATTGCCATTAACATTATCACTGTCATGAGCAAGGTTATCCTGGGGCCATAATCATAGGTCCCATCATTCCACTAATTAGGGTACTGTCTTTAGAGTACTTTTGGATGTACTTAGGTTCATTAGGAATGGGGCAGGTCACTGAGGGCTCTGAGAAAACCCTTTGGTCTCTAAGTGCTCTTGCCATCTTTTGATTTTGCTGTTAAAGCTAATGAGGAATTTGAAAACACAAATGCATCCCTGTTGCAGTTCATTCAATATGCCCTATAAAGCCTGTTTGAATTTTGTAGAGTTGCTGACTTATTGACATTGCCTCATCTATGTGGCCATGCATAATGGGAAAGAAGGTGTGAAATCCTTAGGAAGGTGTAGCTTCTCCTGAATTATCTTTATAGAGGGATGAAGTTTTATTTGGTCTAAGGTCAATAGCACAAGACACTACCTGAGCTTTGAACTTGAACTGTGTTTAATTGCTGGTTAATGATAGAAATCTAAATTAGTTTGAAGTGGTGGTGCTGGTTTACTATGGGAAACTTACTTACATTTAACTGAATGCAGGCATTCCTTTTTTCATGGCATCTTGAAGTTATTTATGTTGCCAGTAACCAGGCTTGGAATTTTCTTGTTAATGAGGAATATGTTCTTACTGCTATTTGTTGACTCATGTTATGAAATGCTAACAAGTTGAGAGGTTCTCGTATTTGATTTTAAAATCAGTCAGCTCATCTGAGCATTAAAAAGCAAGAAATGCAAATAAATTCAGCGAATGTAGTGCAATGTCTTTGCTCAAATGCACACAGAGCGAGAGGACAAGGGTATACCATGAAAGCATCTTTTCATCTGGAATAAAGAATACTGTGGTGAGAATTGTTAAAAATTGAAAAGAGGGGTTACAAGGCAGGCTCCTGCTAAATCATTTTAGAATGATTTATGCAACTAATTACCTTTCTATGTCTTTAAATAAGTTCTCTGTTATAAATTAGTGCACTTTGCACACAATACAACCAGACAGTTTTTGCCTTACATGATATTTTTGTTGGCTTAGAAAACATCCAACAAAGTTGTTCTGTCAGAAGATGTTCATGATAGATACATAAAATACGTTTGTAAATGCAAAGTGTCAGTCAGCTGAATGGGTATCTGTGTTTGTATGAAATGGCCATTCACAGAAGTCACACATAGGATGGGACAAAGGATTGCCTGTAGTGTCATAGGAGAGCTCAGCAAATGCAATTGTTATGCATGGGTGTTCCTACAGGGATCCCTGGTAGGACTTCCCTCCTCACAAAGCTGGGGCCAAGGTCAGGAATAATCATCTATGGAACAGCAGCTGGCATGTAGAGGAAACGGTGAGGTAGAGTAGTTAACCATCTCCACTCCTCCCCATGGGCTGATGGTATTTGCAGAATGGAGAAACTGGACTAGTATGATGAATGTCACAGAAAAGCACTCTAGAGGTTGAGGGTGCTGAGGAAGTAAACATAAAGCTTTCAATTAAAAAAAAAAATCAGTGGTCAAATTCCAGCTTCTAGTATGTATCCTAACAATTAAACATTTCTGTGAGATTTCAGACAAAACTCTTGGCAGTGTCGTAAAATGCTTAAAATACAAATTAAATCCTCTCTATTCATGTCAGACTTGTCTGTGAGCTAGTAATTTTCAAAAATCTTTTCAAATGTGACTTAAATAAATCTGGCATTAGGTAGCCATTCCCACTGAGCTTCTCCTGTGAGTTGAATTTAGCTTTGGCTTTACCCTAAAGGAAGCTACTAGAAGGATAGAGTGGTGAAGTGCTCTAGGTAGGTGGTGGTGTTCCACAGCATTGTCCCTCTTCTCTCAAACTTCCAGTAATTTACAACCGAGTATGCAGTTCCCTTCAAGACTTGCAGATTCAAATTTCCTAGAGAAAGTACCTCCCTTGTCCTCAAGACTACATGTTTCTTTTGGAGGGTGTATTTTATGTCACAGGATCTCCTCTTAATGTAGATTTCCAGCATGTAGGAAAAATGTTTTATCATTCAGGGTTGGAAAGCTGTAAATTGAGTGTATGGAGACTCTTAGAAAATACCATTTGGAAGATAATGGGACAGAAGGAGAGGTAAGAGAAAGAGGTAGAAGCAATTTCTTGATACAGCCTTTTCCTAGATTTTGGTTTTTTGTGAGGGTTAGGAAGCAAGCTGGTTTTTATAAGCAGTGTTCTGACCTGGATTACCAGGAGGGATTAGGCTTTGCTGTTCTGTGGTGTTAGACTTGATGAAACACTGCAGGGAAAGTCATAGAGCAGGTGGAGAATGGTGCTAATCCTTCTTGCCATAATGGTTTATATGACACTGAGTATGTAAAAAGCAGACAAATGGGTAGTAGAATGTAAGAAATGCAGCATTTCCACTTCTAAGATAGAGCTTTAATCCAAAAGGCTGCTTCACACATGTTTTTTCCAGTCTTTTGAAATTTTCACGTGCCTCAGATATTTCTGCACTGGTGACAATGAATTGCTTTGCCCTCATTGATGTAGGAGTGTGAGTAATCTGCTGAGGAGCCATATGGTTCACATTTATTTTAAATGTCTTTGACATCAGGAGAATAGCTGAGACAGCAGAAGAAAGTGCTTATGTCTTGGACTTCAGCCAGAACTGAGATCATTTAAGTTTCGTAATCAAAGAACTACCAGTTTTCTGAGTAAAAAATGTTAGAAAAACATGATGAGCTTAAAATGTCATTCCTATCAGGATTGTATAAAATTAGGAAGCAGATTTTGCATTTGATGGATGAGTACAGATTCAGTGGTGCTTTTCTTAGGTGGAGGTTTGGATTCCGTTTCAGCCACTAAACACACAGAGGAAGTGCTGCGTCTCCCACAGGTCTCACACTGCTGTAGCTCCAGTGCCCAGCTTGAAAAATGTGGATGTTGAAAGGCAAAGGGACAGTGCTGCTGCATAGTGCCTTGGACATATGAGAGAGCAAGTCAAGAAAGCTTTGTTTCAGTCTGCCAGCATGTTACTGCTCTTGCTTACCTATTGCATCTGTTATAATGTATTCCTATGCAAATGAAACTTGGGTGATTCTTTTAAGCATACATTGGACTGCTAGTGGAAATACTGATTTTCCCCTTTAGAAAACTACTTTTCATGGGATTTGGGAGTTGGATGGGCCAATGATGACATCTGTTACTGAGATACAATAAATAAATGATGACTAAATATGATAAAACCCAAATTTTTCAAATTTTCAGTACATTTTGCTGGGTGTATAGTCATGATTTCTATTATATCAGAACATACAAATTTTGTGTGTTCTTCTGCTCTGTCTTGAGTTAAGCAGTGTCCTTAGCAGTGATTCCAGCAGATTTATCATACTGTGTAAGGTATAGTGCATGCAAAATACTAAATGCCCCTGACTCTTGATAAGGTAGTAGTTCTGTTTTGGTTGGCTTGAAGCAAAGGGTTTCAATCAGTTATAGAAGACTTTGTTGCATTGGAAAATGTTCAACATTTCAGTTCAATATCTAATAATATTTTTGAGCGCACATCAAGGCAGCCCTCTGCTCAGAGATTTTTAGGAGGTGTAATAGAGCAAGAACACAGTGCTTTGCAGTGCTGACTGTGCTTCTTACTGTGTCCTTGGTAGCTGAGGTGGACACAATTTTCATGTCTCCTTGCTGACATTCTAATCTGTGCTTTTGAGTAATCAAATACAATCCTGTAAACTCCTGCAGCTCCTGCCAGATCTGTTCTTGTAAACAGCATTCACATAAATATGAATATATTCTAGCTCCTCCTGACAGTGGCATTCAGGAGGTGACCGTGGAGTTCTTCACAGGGCCTTAACTCTGCCCTTTAATGAGCTCTACCAAAAAATAGTATTCCAGTTAAAAGATAGTGTTCCAGATAAAGTTATCCCATGTATTTTGAGGGCTCTGAATGTTTACACATGTGTTTGATTACAGATTATCATATAATTTGTCTGACTCAGAACTATAACCTTAATAAGTAACATCGCAAACTTCAATGGCATTTACAACAAATGCATGTCAGCTCTCACATTGTCTTTGTCCATGTCTTCAATCTACTGCTGAATTTATAGTGCTGGGACGGAGCAGTTACCGTATGTATTTTCATGAAGTTCAACTTAATTCTATTTTGACACAGTTTTTATCAGTGATATATCAAAAAAAAACCCCCACAGACAAACAACCTTAATGGTATGGTGTTGACAATTCAATTACTGAAACTGATAAGAACTATAAAAAATTGAAGACATGCATAAGTATGTTCTTTAAGACAGCCCATGACATCTGCAGTCTTTACTGAGAGACTGCTGGACTGAACTTTTAGGCATAAATGTATGGCAATGCATGAAATTCATGTTCTGAATTTTGATGCACACACATGAGCAAAAATGCACATCGTGTAAAAGCTCACTCATGGTATCTAGTTTTTATGAGAGATGACATTATTTTTTTCTTCTCATCTGGGAGTAACTAAATCACACTCTTCTGCTTAGCTTCAATTAGCTATTAATGTTAGTGTGTAGTGTGTGAATAAAACTTAAGGGTAATTTATTTATGTGTAGGCATTAGTGTGAAAGTAGCATTTCTACCACATAGAGATTGACAGACTTTGAAAAACAGAAGTGCTTTTATTGCAGCATTTGTCATTTCTACCAGTAAAGCAGCCCTGTCAGGAGTTCCACAGCTAAGATCTAAACCAAATTACTGTCAACACAGACCCTGTGTTGTAGATATTAAAAGGTTGAGGATTCAGATGAGGGTTCAAAGGTTTGTGTGATTCTCTAACTTGTGAGATTTACAGGTGCAATTACCTTTGATTTCTTCATGAAATGTATGTGTATATATATATTTCTTTCAAGAGCAACTTTTCTTTCCTTGAGTATTTAGCAATAATTTTATTTCTCATTTCATTTATGATTGGTTCATGTATTTGGCAGAAAAAGCTGCCTGCCTTTCAGTAGCTGCCAGCATTTATTCTGAACTAGAGGAATCATCCAGTTGAGATTCAAATAACATTGATACTGTTAGATCAGAAATTGGAAACAGCCCAGAATGGTTTCAATATCTCCTTCAGCAGAAAAAGGGGGTTTTTTAATCTGCGCTTTCTTATCTATTAGAATATATTCGTAGTGGAGGTTCTGATTTAGAGTATTTGCTTTTACGTTACATTGAAAGAGGATGTCTCAGTATGAAAATTACCCCATCTTACAAATCACTCTGCTGCCTTGTGCAACTTCTTTGGCAGGGGTTGGAAGAGCTGCAAGTCAGTGGATCACCATCTGTGTGGTGACACTGAAGTAGGTTTCTTTTGCTGGTGTTCGGTTGCTTCCTTGGAAAAATGATAAAACATTTTTACGATGTGATGGGAAAGAAAAACTTTCCTGGCCAAGTATTTCTGTTCTGAAGTAGCCAATGGTGTTCATGACTGTAACAGCTTGTAGTGGCTTCTAGGTTTGCATACGTGGTAAATATTTCTAACGTTATCTTCTCGTTATTCCCACCTTCTAATGCGGTATTTGTGTAGTCAGATATTGTCCCTTATGCAGTTCCCTTTACCTTAACCCTGACTGTCAGTTACCATTCACACTGAAATCTGCCTCTGTTCCAGCATCTTCAATCCTGAAGAGAGAGAAGCGGAAGAGAACAAAAAATGTCCATTTTAACTGTGTTACTGTATATTACTTCACGAGAAGGCAAGGCTTCACCAGTGTTCCCAGCCAAGGAGGAAGTACACTGGGAATGTCCACCCGCCACAACAGTGTGCGCCAGTACACACTGGGGGAGTTTGCCATGGAACAGGAGAGGCTTCACCGAGAGATGTTGAGAGAGCATCTAAGGGAGGAAAAACTCAATTCTCTAAAGTTAAAGGTAAAACTTGTCTAAGACTTTGGTCTCTGCTCTAATTTAAATGAACAGTGTCAGAGCTATATGGGCCCGAGGTGTGTGCGTTAAACAAAACCTTCTATGAGCTCCATTTTCTGTTGAAATGGATGTTTTCCTGGGGTTTTCTAATTTTACTGAAGATGTGTTTTTGTTTGATTATACCAAGTGCTCTTGTAGTTGTTATTGCTGTGTACCTGCAAGTGCTTTACAGGGAGGTTGTTGTTTACTCCCTGTTTTCTGCAGAGAGGAAAATAAAAGCAGAGAGTGGTGTGAGTTAGCCTTGAACAAGGTGTCCAGCAGAAGTCTGGAAATGCCAGGAAGAGAGTGAGTCTTCTAAGCCCGATAGCCTATTAGAGAGGGGAAAGGTAAACATTATAGGTACAGAAAATGAAAGAGCTTCTTTTCTTGGCCAACTTGAGTGAATCTGGGAATAAGTAAGAAACAGTGATACTAAAATGTTTTTATTTGCAGTATACCAATTTTTATGATTGTGTGTCTGTATTATTATGCCAAAGAATGTCCATTAAAGAAGAAATGTGTCAGGTAAGTTAACCAGTTATATCAGTTTAGCTAGTCAGAACAAATCCTGGCTAGTTTTCACAGGATCACAGAATTTTTAAGGTTGGAAGGAACTTCAGGAGATCATCTGCTCAACAGCCCCCACCAAAGCAGGGCTCACCTAGAGCACTTGACACAGGAATGTGTCCAGGTGGGTTTGGAATGTCTCCAGAAAGGGAGGTTCCACGTCCTCCCTGGGCAGCCTGTTCCAGTGTCTGCCTCAGTGTCAAAAAGTTCTTCCACATGTTGAGGTGGGCTGGGCACCACTGAAGGGGGTCTGACATCATGCTTTTGGCACCCCCTTTGAGATATTCATGTGCATTGATGAGATCCCCTTTCAGTCTGCTCCAGACTAAACAGGCCCAGCTCCCGCCGTCTCTCCTAACAAGAGAGATGCTTCAGACCCCAAACCATCTCTGTGGCATCCACTGGACCCTCTCCAGACAAGCTTCTTGTCTTTCTTGAACTCTGGAGACCAGAACTGCACAATACTCCAGATGTGGCCAAGCAGAGGGGCAGGATCACCTCCCTTGACCTGCTGGCCACACTTCCTTGAGGCCCCCTAGGATACCATTGGCCCTCCTGGGGCCAGCTTCCCAATAAAGCTGTCCTTTTGAATACAGCATAGGAGAGGAAAGAAACTCTGTATTTGAGTAAAGAACAGGGAAGGTGAGTGTGTTCCTTCTGTTGCTTTAAAACTGGTGGTAGAACTTCTGGGTTTTTTTGTCATGGATTGCGTTGCATATATTTTTGACTCTTCTTCAGATGAATTTAGAACTGTAACTGAGCTTCTATGCTGCATATGCCCTTCTTCTATGATACTACATCTCTGTTTCTATAGTTGTGCAGAGCAAAGTGGCACCCTCCAAGTTGAAGAAATGCCTTAAAGCATTCTTTCCATAGAATGAACTATGAGTTCATGAGTTCTGTGTCTCAGGGCCTGAGGAAGTGTGTATGATCCTCACATTTGTAATTAATTTTGTCAGTCTGCTAACTGTTTGGGTTTTTTTTCATAGCTAAATAGATTCTTAAATAAATTCATAAGGTCATAAAATCTGAACTGTCATAGAACAAACATAAAACCACTCAGGACAAAGACAAATCAAAGAAAGGTATTTGGACAGGTTGGAAACCAAGGGCTAGTAGAATGCTAGTGACTTATCACTTGATAGAGGTTACACCTGTAATATCTCACATCACAGGATTTTCAGAGCGTCAAGTGTGAATTGTGCTGTGTAACTGATGACTAGCTGTAGATCCCTTGGCTGACTTCCAGGAATCAGCTCAAAGAGAAGAATCCCCAGTGGAGTGAGTAAAGAATAGTCAAGCACAAAAATATTTCACTTTTCTTTTCTTAGCAAGAAAGTAAATCAAGAAAAATCACAGATCTTATTTACCTTAAAAGAGTAGGTGAGGCCTTTTAGCCTCTATGCACTGGAGCTTGGCTCTTCATCCTTTCCTAACTCTCCTCTTGACTGGGATGGATCTCCTTTCTTAACTTACTTCACTTCAGCTCAGTCTGTTTGGGGGACACAAAGACCATACTTCCTGCTTGTTTTCCAAATACATGTTTTTCCATCTTCGCAGTCACTTGTTTGATTGGATGATTATTAAGATTATTAAGTTTTTGCAAAATCTCTTTGTAAGTATTGAGTGAATAAGGAGAGCCTAATTTGCATTCTTTATTTGCATCTTACTGGTGTTAAATCTTTTACTAGATATTCCTCTTCATCTGGAGCATGTATAAAAACTTATGCAACAGAAAGCTTCTGTTTTAACTAGTCCATTAACCTCAGTTTAGTTTTATCCCTGAGTATGTGCTTGGGTTTAAAAAATAAAAAAAATTTCAAACATGAAAAGAAAATCCAGGACTTGCTGAATTAGTGAAGAGTCACTGTAAAGCGCCAAGCATGTTTTGTTTGCTTAAGGAAACAGAGCCTTGCTGATTTTTCATTACAAAGATGGAAGAGCTGCTTGGTCATTCACATAGTTTCTAAATGAATAAAAAAGGAAATGTGGCAGTCTAAGGTACAGTGTCAGCAGTTATGTCACCAAAATTATTACTCATTTAATAAAAATGTTTTAATCAGGATTTGTGTAAAAATTACAGTACATTACAGAAAAATAAAGAAAATGAGAAAATGGAGTAGAATGAAGTTTACTCAGAGGTTTTCTATTTGAAAACCATTATGTAAATGGAAAGTAACATTTTCGGTGTGGTTTTTAATTTAACTTGCCTGGGATTTTTTTAAATTATTTTTTGCATTGCATTAAAATATACAAATTGTTGGGTAGGAAGTATTTTAAAGATAAAAATACAGGAATATATTGAAATTGAGTTTCCACAATATTAGGTACTATTTATTGTTTTAGTTGCTAAAAGCAAAGGGCCAAATAAGAAACGCCTCTAATTAAAAGCAGATAAAGGCTGTGGAATCATCTTCAAGTCACTTTGACCATTTAGTACCAGCACCTTGATGTAAACACTGCTGACAGGAGCATAAACACTTGTTAGCAGCAGAGTGTGAAAACTCTGGGTGTAGAAGCCATCTTATCAAATGAAAGGTACAAGACAATCATTTGAGAAAATTACCTAGAAGAGTCCTTATTGCTTATTCACAATGTCCCCTGAAATTAACATTATTAGCATGAGGCTAGTGATGTTAAGGCTCCCTGCTCTGTGGACACAGTAGGTTCCCTTTGTGGGAAGTTGTAAGGAATAACTTCTAACTGGGAAGTCCTTCCTACATTTTTTCTGTTTTACTGAGTGGGACTGAACTTCACCCAGAGGCTTCACATCACATATTCATTGGCCTTTGTTCTGTGGTTGTGACATTAACCTTTAGATTTATGAGGAAATTTACCCATCTGCATATCAAGTTTAATTCAGATGAACAATATTAAGACAATCAAGAGAGCTTAATGTTCCCCTGCAGTTCTGGAAAATGTATTTCGTATTTTTTGGTAATTTTCCTCCCTAGGTAGTTACCCAGTTACTTTTTTGAGAAATGTTAGACTCTTTCCTTATATTAATTAATTTGTTCTTTATGTGGCAAAATGGAGGAAAAAAAATTAGAGGAGACAACAAGGAAATCATCCTGCAAAGGAGTCAGGAGCTGAGGTGCTTTGAAATGGCGAACTGCTGGCTGATGCCATGCATTTGATGTTCCATCCTGCTGGATGCACATTCATTCAGCACATCACACTGGAGGCCAGTCCTTAATGCTCTGCTGTTGTGGAGCAAAGTAGGATTTGCAGGAGGAGGAGGAGAAGTGTGTGACAGGATCGGTATGGTTCTGTAGGTGCCTTTGTGTGTTGACCAGTTACAGCATTCACCTCATGGGTAAGAGCCCTAAAAGTTCATTTTTATTAAACAGTAATTGAATAAAGTAGTAAACTAATTACAGAAGCAAGGATTAGAATTCTTCTCCCTCCACAGTTTCAAACTTAGATTAAATAACAGTGATCTGCTTAAGGAGTGGTTTGGGCCTTGTGTCTATAAAACTAGAGAAATCAGATTTCTTAGGTAGGTCATTTCCCTATTATATGTTAAACAAAGAAATTAAGGAAAAAAACCTACTTAGTTTTACCTTGCCAATGTAAAATGAAAAGATATAAAACCAAGAGTGCCATTGTGGATTGAAATATTCAGGCTGAGTTGTGTGTGTGGTAAAGTATTAGCTTAAGGCAGCTACTTCAAGATGCATTTAATCCCTGCGTGGATTTACTTCTCTCTCTCTGTATAGAATGTACAGGAAAAAGGGTGACTTCTAATGTTGCTTTTCTTACCTTACTTAACTGATACATTGAAATACCTGGTGTAAATAATCTCCCATTTGTCCCAGGGCCAGGCAGAACAGTTTAGGGAGCTATTACCCCCTCTTTTACCAGTGTAATGTGAAATGCATAACAGAAAATAGAGTAGTACATAAAATAAATCGTTTTATAAACCTTTGACGCATCATAATCTGAACCCATGTCAGTAGTATCACTACTATCTCAAAAGGGATATTTAAGAATTTCAGAGAGCTCAGAGACAGGAATCAGTTAAGGTCTCAAAAATGAACTTGTCAAACAATACAGAAAAGACTAGAATTTCAGAAAGGCATGAGATCTAGCAGCTTATGTCAAACAATAAATTTACGTAAATAAAGAGCAGATAATTTCTTACCTTCATTACAAACTTGGTATTAAAAGTGTATTTAATTCATATGCTAAATGTGAAAGAAAAGCCTGGTCACCCTATCTGTGATCATTTTCTGGAACTTCCTGGCAGTCATGCAGGTATTTTACATACAGCTTTGTAGGTTGGTAATGCATTTCACATGTTGGCATCATGATGTACATGTGAGCGTCATTTAAGGACTTTGTTAATTGTTCCCTGCAACAGATGACAAAGAACGGTACGGTGGAATCTGAGGAAGCCAATACACTGACTCTGGATGACATTTCTGATGATGATATTGATCTAGACAACACTGAGGTTGATGAGTACTTCTTTCTCCAACCCCTGCCTACAAAGAAGCGGCGGGCATTGCTGCGAGCTTCTGGAGTGAAGAAGATCGACGTGGAAGAAAAGCACGAGCTGCGAGCCATCCGCCTGTCCAGAGAGGATTGTGGCTGTGACTGCCGTGTGTTCTGTGACCCAGAAACTTGCACCTGCAGTCTCGCAGGCATAAAATGTCAGGTAAATGTCTACATTATTGTCATTATTTAATTGTCTGGGGAGGGGGAAGGGTGTGTGTCCACACACATGTGTGTGCTTTCTGTTCTTGAAGTTACAACTATTGGAAATTAAGTATTAGGCAGTAGTGCTCGTGGATGTCCAGCCTATTTTTCAAGGCCTCATCTCAAGGATGTATAGTGGGCAATCAACACAATCTCCTGAAATACCTTTAGTATGATTTTAAGGACATACATGGCTTAGGGTGATTTTTTTTTTTGTTCTTACACAAGTTTTCTGCTCCTCATACTCCTTTTAGGCCTTTATCTAAATAGGCAGATGTAGACAACAGAAGAAGAAGTAGCCCTGCAGATTTCAGAAGGGATATTACCTTTTACTTTAGAAACAATTAGCAGACACTCCAAATGTGAATTATAGTCCAAACTGTGGGAAACAATAAATGACATTTTGCTATACTGTCCTTTTTGTAACATACATGATACTTAAAATCTGTGCATGATAGATTTGTATGTAGGCAGTAAAAAGGTTTCTGCCAATGTAGCAGGTTTTTCCTCTGCAGACTGAAGAGGTATTTCATATCATACATTTACATAGTGTCAGCTGTACATGCCCCAAAATGTTCCCTAAAAGATATTTGTGCTAGTTTTGCTGAGTTGCTGTTGTGCAGCTGAGTTTTCTTCCTGAATGCATTTTTCATCATCTCATAAATCCAAACTAAACTTTCTCTGCTATTTTAAATAATATATTCTCTTTGCTGTTCCTGTTTTCATTTCCACATGTGGGGAAGATGTACTGGATTGTGTTGTGTGATTCTCCTGAGCATATTTGATGTTTAGGTGTTGCAGTGCAGATGAAAGTCACAGACCTTAGGCTGTCTAATCAAACTTGCCAACACAAGGATTCAGTCACATTTTCAAAAATTTAAGATATTAGATGTAGAAGTTCTGTGCCCAGTCTGTTGAGCTTACAATATTACATCTAGAATTGACTGGATTACCTTTGAAAATGCACTTGAGTTTTTGTTCCTGTTTTCTGAGATCAGAAAATCCCCCATTGGTAGCTTTATAAAGGTTTCTGTGTATCATTCATTTTATTTCAATGGATGTCTAATTTCCATGATTTTTACCAAATTTTAAGGTGTTTCTGGTAATGCTTTTGCTGTGATTTGAGCACAAAATGAAGTAAAGCTGCAGCAGATTGAGAAACTGAAAAGCTACCTATTTTTTTGTTCCACTGTGTAATGCTTTCACCTATGGAACAGAATCAATTTTCCCCTTCTCTGCAATAGTGGAGCATGTCCATGCCCCTTACTGTTCTCTCAGTACTACTAAACTCTAGGGCTGACTCCTTGAATGATAATTAGCTTTGACTAATTCTACCAGCATTTCTCAAGGTAAATGCCAATTCACCTTTGTATTTCTCCAGGCTGTCTAGGCTCTGTCATGTCACCAGGCTTTTGCTCCCTATTGTTAATCTGTATTCTCTTTTTTACAAGGTGGATCGTATGTCTTTTCCATGCGGTTGCACTAAAGAAGGGTGTAGCAATACAGCAGGTAGAATCGAATTTAACCCTATCCGTGTACGGACTCACTTTTTGCACACAATAATGAAACTTGAATTGGAGAAAAATAGAGAGCAGCAAGTTCCAGCACTCAATGGCTGTCACACTGAGATAAGTGCACACAGTAGTTCCATGAGTCCAGGACCCCATCCAGTTGAATATTCAATTGCAGAAAATTTTGAGATTGAAACCGAACCCCCGGCTGCAGTTATGCATTCCCAGTCAGCCGAGGACTTGGACTGCCCAGGGGAAGAGGAGGAAGAGGAAGATGGGAGTAGCTTTTGTAGTGGAGTTACAGATTCTAGTACACAGAGTTTAGCCCCTAGTGAATCAGATGATGATGAAGAGGAAGAGGAAGATGAGGAGGAAGATGAGGAGGAAGAAAAAGCAGATGATTTTGTGGAAAGTATGAGCTCCCATGCTGATATGGTGCCTCTTCCTTCTGTCCTTTGCTACTCTGATGGAACTGCTGTGCATGAAAACCACTCTAAAAATGCTTCATACTATACTAACTCTTCAACTCTGTATTACCAAATAGAGAACCACGTTGCTGGCACTGCTAACCAGATTGGTGAGACTTACTCAGAAAGGGATGCTGTCAAGAACGGTAGTCTTTCTCTGGTGCCTTACAACATGACTTCAGAACAGTTTGTTGACTACACACGGCAATCAGAGGAAACTTATAGCAGCCCTCATTACCCTTCTGCAAACCCTTCAGTGATTGTTTGCTGCTCATCTTCTGAAGGGGATGGCAGTGCTCCCTGTAACAGTTTGTACACTGAGCATAGGCCGAGTCACCCGCCAGTGGAATTTCACTCATTCTTGAAAGGTCCTTCTCAAGATGGCTTTGTTTCAGCTTTGAATGGTGGCAGTCATGTGCAAGAACACCCTGCTGAGAATTCACTAAACCTCCCAGAAAAGAGCAGACTGCACGAAGAGTGCATCAAATCACCAGTGGTAGAGACAGTACCTGTTTAATATTAAAATGATTCTAGGACTGACTTCCTGTGTTAAAATTCACTTCCATTGGATTTTCCTAGAAACTTACTTTTTTAAGAGGTAGACAGCACTTGGACTACAGTCAATGTTCCAGAAACATTTTGTTTTCACAATCTACACTGGCAGTGGTATTGCACAAAAACAGTTCATGTAAAGATTTAAATAAAAATAATCAAATCCTTTTTTGATAAAAATTGAACAGATAAGTAAAAACCACACCCATCATATTTCGAAGTAGCCTACCTATGAACGTATGTGAAACCTGCCAAGCTATCTGAATCAAAGCTTCATGTTTTTGACTGTCGGGCCTGTGCAAGATTGTTAAAAATGGTACTTTGAAATAATCATGTTTAGAGTCCTAATTTTCAACATATCTGAAAAGATGGTAAGTTTAATGTAAAAGTAACTACTGTACAAAAAAAAAGTTTTAATTGTTCTGTACTGTATGTATTTTATTTATGGTAGTTTAAGATTCATGTTTTGATAAAAATGAACAGCATGTTCATTTGAGCAGAAGATCCATAGCTGCTTACGAAGAGCATGTCCACTTTTCATCTGAAGTACCTTGTATTCTTCCTTATTTTTTCTTAATACCATTTCTGATAAATCATCTTGAAACACATTTTTAGAGTGTACTATTTTCTCTTTTACTGTTATTGACAAACAGAAGAGTCAGAAAGGGGGCATTTACATCTTCTAGAATAGAGAAAGGTAGACAATCCTCCATCTAAAACTCAAATCAGTGGCATTCCAGAACTAGTACCCCCTCCCCAAAGAAAAATGATCTTGTATATAATGGCAAAGCAGTAGCTTAAGCTCACACAGCACCTTCAGCCCAGCCACGGTTCAGATACTTAAGCACTTTAGTGCCACTTTGCAGTACTGTACAAACTGCGGGAACTGTGAACCTCTTCGGAGAAATGCCATAGCTCCAGACCCTGAGGCAATGTAAGATCTTAAAATTCACTGTAACAAAACCTGTACGTTTTTCCCAAGCCAGTTTATGAATATGTCAGTATGCAGTTTATAAAAGCAGAGCCTTACTGATCGAAGTTTAAATAAAGCATGGGGAAAATAATGTGGAAGTGTCTAGATTGCCTAAATTTTTATGAAATACAAGACTGGCTTTTATGGACTTCTGATTGTATCTCAAATTTAGTACCATTTGGTCTTATTAAGATACATCCATTCGGTGAGGAAAAATAGCTTTGGAAATTTTGTATCTGCAAAAGTCTGCAAGCAAAAGGACATGTGCATCATATGGATATCCATTACCTTGTGATCCACTTGTTTTTAAATGAAGTGGGAATGAAAGTACCGTTAGTTTAATAAACAACCTTGCTTTTGTCTAGAAAAGGAGATGTATGAACCAGCTTTTCTCTGCACTGGTAATTCTGCACTGCCTTATTTTGATTTCAAAATCTATTTCAGCATTTTTATTCTTTATGAAATACTGAAATTTCATTTATTATACATCAAGTAGTTGAAATGTAGGCCTGTCTTGTTTGTCAAAATAAGGATCAGCATCTTAGTTTTTATCTGTGTCAAATCTAGATGGTTAACAGTGTGCATGTAAACACAGTGTAAAAATTATCTCTGTAACAGTGACTCTTCTGGTTAGAAGCTCTTTGAAACATCGTGTACAGTACTCCAGTAGAAAAACTGCCAATGTAAAATACGCTTTTCAAAAAAAAGAGCTAACTTAATTGTTTTTATATGAAATCTGGGCAAAGTGATTTCTCATATTTATGCTAAATTAGCAAAATATTTTTACTCCATGTAGTAGCTGGAAAGGTTTTTTATTTACTTGTTTCCACAAGAAGTCCTACATGTTTTATATGAACTGCATTGAAAAGTCGAGTTCTCTAGGGACTGGATTCCAAACTTGCAACGTATTCCATCTCCTGGGAAAGCGCACTCATGTTGGTTATCTGGCTCAGCAATTCCACAGCCTCTGTTCCTCACAGTCGCAGACCACTCTAGTCTCTCTCTCTAAGGCTGAGTAGCCAGGTAAGTGCCTGTATTCTCCAATGCCATACAGCAAATACCCATGATTTTTAAAAAGAAGCGTGCTAGTCCTTAAAGTTCTGCACTTAAGAATCGATTATTCTGTTCAAGATATTCTATTTCCAAGGGCAAATGTATTAAGTCTCTGTCTATGTAGGGGTCTTGCTTTAACTGCAGGCTTAAATTAGGCACTCTCCCTTAACACCAGCACCAAAAGCACAAATCTCTTCTGCTTGAGCTGGGACAGTAGATGAGGATCAGTAGCAGCTCTTTAACTTCAGAGTGTGTTAGAGAACCACACACACTTTACTGGGGTATTTCTCTCAGGGGAAAGTTAAGTGAAATCTTTTGCTTTGTTATTCATGCCCTTACTGAGCAATAAGAAATTATTTTCTTGGCCCCTGTGCTTTCACATGAAAAAATATCTTTATTAATATCAGCAAGCACAGTAAGTGATTAACACTATAAAATATTTCTTAGCTACTTTTAAATATTGAGGTGATGGTTATTTACTATTTCCATTGGCACAGATTTCTGATCCCAGTCCTCTGTAGTATTAGCATCTGTGAAAACTTTCTAAGTATTTAGATGTGTATGTTCCATGCTGTTGGGGCATCATGGGTGAATACAGCCAAATTCTCTAAACCCTGCAGCGTAGGATACCAAGCAGTAATACCTTGTAAGAGACAGGTAGAGGGAGCAGGGATGATATAAACCATTTGTGATACACTGTTTTGCCATGTTTGAAGTTGCTCATTCTTGGGAGTCAAAAAGTAAAGTGTGCAGAATAAAGATTTAAGTTGAAAAATAATTCCTAATTGACTAGGTGGTGATAATGTAGCTAATACTACTTTTCTTTTGATGGAATATGATATTTTGTGATCAAGATTTGATCTCAAGATACAAAGTAAAGAAATCTGTAGTTCTTACAGCAAGTTATAAAGTCAAGTCTGTTTATAATTGATGAAGAGTTCCTGGTAGCTATTACTAATAATACCACCAAGCCTTTTAACAGAGATAAACTCATACTGAGGAAAAAACCCAGTAACCTCTCTTTTTTTCAATACAGGTTAAACCTGTTGCCCAGCCAAATCCATGCCAGCAAATAACAAAGCTAAAGCCTTTTCTAGCATGTATAAGTTGACCAGAGTGAAAAAAAGATAGTTGAAACCCTAACCAAAACAGGTAGGTTAATTTAGCTGAAATCTAGAGTGGGATGTAGAAATCAGGTGAGAGTCAAGTTTCCCATTGCTTGATTAAACTTTGATGGTTTTTTAGAACAAAAAAACACACTCTTCATTTAAGGAAAAGCAAGCTTAAGTCATGGGATGGAAAATATTTCAGTGTTATTTTTTTGGGCTAGTATATAATAATACATGCTGTGTCCAATTTCCCAGCTGGTTAATATTCATGTTGATAACCAGTCCTTTCATTTTGGGTAGGCTGTTTCTGTGTCATTAAAGTATTATGTTACTAAATGACAACCAGCAGTGTTTGCTTCTTTATCAACACAGTGTATTATTTGTGAAAATACCTGCTTTACTGATAGTCTTTATCAGCATTATTGCCAAGATATTTGGCTACTGATAAACACTTCTAAGAAGCCCGGTATATATTTGTGATTATATTGTATTGTTCACAAAAATGAGTCATAACAAAAGCATTTCCCTTTCTTGAAATAAACTGGCATTTTCACACAGACCATTACTGGAACAGCACCTAAAAGCAGATGCCTTTTTGCCTATCAGGTGAACTTCACCTGTCGTGCAAAAAGGTGCATTGTTAAATATATATAAAGCTTTAATTGGTGTTAGGCATGAAATTAGAATTTTGTTGGTGCAATTACAGCAACTGCAATTGTTGCTTAAGAGCTATAACTCACATCTGTTGAAATATCCTTAAAATTAAAAGCTGGTCAGTAGAAGTTTCTAACATGCTTTGTTGAGCTGTATGCCACTTAGATCAGAAAATTCTAGATTTGTAAAGCTTCACAATTTTTCATTTACTTAAGTTCCTGCTAGTGAATCATAATTGAAGTTGACATTTGTTTATTTTAAGGCCATTGGTTCACTCCATAGTAACTATCACTTGCTGTAGATAAGGTTCAGCTGCTCCCCTGCTCTTGTTAACAGTGGGGTCCTGTCTTTGGTTCAAGTGCTGCAAGATTCCTGTCTGGTATTGGTGGTGCTGTTACACACTAGATTGCTGACTGATCCCAGTCCAGATCCAGTTTCTAACCTGATCTGGCTGTTTTATTTCAGTAAATGTGCTAATAAGCTGATCGTGGTTTTTTTTCCCCTGCCTCCCAGGCAGTACCTTCACAAACACAGCTGCTTTGTTGAAGATCGTATACATGTATTTGTATACAAAATGGAGCACATATAAAGGTTTTTATTAGTTCAGGTGTTCCTGACAGAAATGTAATACACTGCATAAAGGGTACTGGGCTCAGACAGAGGAGACTTTGCCTTTGTCCTGTTGTGTCATCACGTTCTCTGTGCTCTGGTTTGTAATGTACTTGGAGATACAGTGGTAAAATATAATTCTGTAGAAGAGGTGAAATACCATTTTATTCTTGTGTTTTGGCATCATAACTAAATTTTTCATACTGCAGACTATGCCACTTTCCAAATGAAGCCCAGCCCAGTTCAGAAGTGGCCAGAAATTTTTCACTAACATGAAACACAGCTGAAACGAGCTCTCCTTTCCTTGGACTCGATTAATGAGCAAAAGTTAAGAAGTAAATTTCACAGTGAAAAATTAGAGTAAAAGCTGTGTTGAATATACAACATTTACCTATTTAGTGCTTAACATTTGAGCAGTAAGACTGTAGTTTTCCTGCAACACTGTACTTGGCAACAACAGGTAGTCTTACTCCTCTGCATGTTGTCTTCTTTTGCCAGCTGAATTCTCTCAGTTGAAACTCCTTGTCTAGGCTGCTCCTGTAGCAATGCAGTTGTCCTTACTCAAACATAAAGCAAGACAGACCCATGATATACTTTTAAAAGGCATTTGCTAAATAAGGATCTCCACCGTTACAGCTCGCGAGTTTTATAAACCAATGTTCATTATACCAGTTGTTTTATTTCCTGAAACAGTCAGGAACAGAAGAGGATGATAAGGAAAATCCTTAAGCATTCGGGGGTGTTATGCTTTCCCACTGAGACTAAAGAGTAATTCTATCATCTGCTTTATTATGGTTGCAGGACACTTGATGTAAAATACTTTGAAAATCTAGAATTAACTCAAAAGAATATATTCTATAGAATTTATTTCTAAAATATTAAATCTGATTACTATTTTTTTAAAATGGTAGAAAGCTGTTATTTTCAAAACAGAGTCTAGTTGGCTTACGTGTTCCTTGGTATGAGAAATCTCAACATTTGCTTTTTCAATGTTTCAAGGTTTTTTAATATTCTTAATTTTGCTATCTCTGTAATCATTGTCCGTGTGCAAATTATTGTCCATTTTCTCCAAGAAGTGTCAAATCCAAAGTACAAATATTGTGAAGTGATGAAGAAGTGCAATGTAGTTTTAAAGATGTCTGAGTGAACACATGCTTGAGTTCTTCACAAGTTGAGTTCTTCCTTTTCACTGTCTCTTCCCTCCCATAAATCCAAAGCAGCTTTTAATTTTATGGCTAGTAAATGTACCAGAGTATTGTTTCCATTTCAAGAGAAAAGTTATAAAATCTTTGAGGACTTTTCTGCTACAGTAATAGCTGATACCAAGAATTTTACTTTATATGAACATCCACTTTATGAAACACCTGTTTTGCAGCCTTAGTATTTTCATTTTAATTCCTTCCTTCCTTCCTTCCTTCCTTCCTTCCTTCCTTCCTTCCTTCCTTCCTTCCTTCCTTCCTTCCTTCCTGTTGGTGTCTGGGAGGTCTATTGTATAGTAAGGCTTTTCATTAAAATCAAGCAGAAGGGCAACTCTACTGTCCTTTGTGCTGAGAATGAGATCTTGAAAAATCAGGTTGGGTAGGGTTTTGAACGATGTGATTTAGTGGATGGCAAGGGCAGGGGGGATTGAAACTAGATGGTCTTTAAGGTCCCTTCCAAACCAGCCATCCCGTGATTCTAAGAGTTAAAATATGTATTGCCTTACTACTGTCTTTAAGGTTAGGCAGACACCCACCCCTCAGAAGGTCCCACTGACTGGAGAACCATATTCCTGGTGCTCTGTGTTGCACCTTCTCAGTTGAGATCACAGTCTTTCATCCAAGGCTGCAGGTGGAACAAAAAAAAAAGTCGAAAGGTAGATTTTGTACTTTATTAACACAATCATTTTAATTTGGAGCTTAGACGTGACACTTCTGTTTCATTAATGGATGTCTAGTGGACCTAAGTCAAAAAAACATTTGTCTCACGTGTATGTTCCTCTCCAACTGTTCACTTTTCGAAAAAACCATGAAGATGGGATTAGCTTTTCTTGATAGGGAAAATGGTGGAAGATACAAATGCGTAACATTGTTCTAATGCAAAGAGCAAGATAATCTTTTGTCTTCAAACACGAGTGGGTTCAGGGAGGAAAGAAAGAACAATTTAGAGGAAAAAAATGAAAGCAAGAGGCAGATTGATGAGGATTATTTTTCTTCTAAAGGGAAAAATAAAGTGTATTAAAAAACACCAGAAGGAAAAAGGCAACTTAAAATCTCTTTAGAGCAAGAATGGAAAAGTATATGGACATTCACTACAAGCTTGCCCATGTTAGATCAAAATACTGTTTCTGTTATTTAATATATTGTAACTGAACATGAACTCAGTGGAAACAGGAAATTACATTTTTTCCAGACCAGAGTTATACAGGTGGCCATTAAATAAAAGACTTATCCAAATGCATGGGGTAAAAAAACCTAAAAAGCAACACCCTAGAAGCATTGCTACCATGTCACTCTTTGCTGCTAGCAATTTCAAAAACAAAATTTCAATTTGATTTCAAAAGCATTTTAGTTAACTCTGCTCCCAGGCACGTATTCTCATATACCCAGTTTCTCAGCTAGCAAGCGATGCTAAAAGCAAAGACAAAATGTCCAGTTATTAGCATTTTATTTTGCCATTTTCAAATGAGGCTTAGTACATTATGGCAGGTAATTATTTTAGGTTTCTCCATCTTAAACTTCTAAAATACATTCTTAAGAATGAAATTTTGGGTTGGATTGTGGATAAAGTTTAATAGTGCCAGAGTAATGGGGGAATCACTGTAAAGAACCATTTGTGAGTCTCAGATACAGATTCAGCACCAATTTTCAGCTTCTTGAAAAGATCATCATGTGCACTGGCAGCTGGTTCTTAAAACCAGAAGCAAGCATACTGTTTTTTTCAAGCCATTTCACACAAATACTTCAGGTCTGAAATGCCCATGTAAACAACACATAATAACTGGGCACTTCTTCAAATTGACTGATTGTAGGCACTTCTATGGAAATACGTCTGAAGTGTAGTTTGTGAAAAATGTTTTAAAAGTGTTTGATGTAAAATAAGCGCTAGACATTTAACAGTGCAAAAATAGTCAAAATCTGTAGATTACAAAACTGTTCCTAAAATCCTCAGCCTGTAATATTGTCTTAGTAAAGTTGATCTTTTAAGTTAAATTGCATCTGGTGTAATAACCTTTTACAAATGAAATTCTTCATAAAAATGTACTGGTTAATACCTGTTAACATAAAACATGGCAATTGGTTATTTTGATTTGTTTCAATCTGTAACTAATAGAAATTTTGTAAAAAAAAAAAAAAACATGAACAGAAACAACACATTACCTTTTATATGTTTAAAGTGTTTTAACAGACTGTATTAACATCCACACTGTCTAATCCAACCCTGTCTTTTACCAGGTTCATTTCTCTCTGTATACATACAAATATATATATATCCCCACAAGAATATAAAATTGTTTTTGAAATTTGTGTTGGCAAGTGGTAAATAGTACACCCTGGCATAAATTCAGAAGCAGTGAAGTTGATGATGGTCTTTCAGACAGGTAATCCATTGAAATGGGACTAGTAAAAATGTGTAATTGCAGTCATTCATTTAAAATTTGTACATTACTTCTAACGTTCCTAATCTCTGAGAAAAATAATTATGTTACATACTTAACATTTTCCATTACAGATGATCTTGCCTACTAAAATTATGGAGGTCTCAACAGTTAAGCAAGATACTTAATTGGACTGCTGCTTTTAAACTGTTTGGAGAAGCAAAGGGAAAAGAAAGTTCATCTTACAGTCTGTATATGGAAATAATTTTAAGCTTCATGAACTACACATTTCCTTAATTTCCTTTTTTTAAAGAAGTTGTAACATCAAAGATGCCAAAGGGTAATATAAGCTACAATAATATTCAACAGAACTTAACCTAGATCTTACGTTGTAATAATTTATTCAAATTAACTGTATTCTTCTGTATTTATATTTTCGGTATTTATTATGAATGATATGAAATTTGATGTATTTATTGTGGCTTATTACTGCAGTGTATATATTCCAAAAATGAGCATTTTTAAGTCTTAACATTAGTTTTTTTGTTAATTAGTGGCACTTGTATCAGCTGTATTTTTATTATATATTGTACAATATATATTGTCCATTTGTTTGCAATGAAGTAAACCAGGTTTCTACGTTATTTCCTGGCTTCCAGTGCATTGTGTGTCTCATTTCTGCTATGCAGTCACTACAGAGCTTCTCCCACCTAAGAGATCCAGAGTTAGTACTGCACCTCCTCCCTGACACCCGCAGAGCCTCCAAAGGCACTCTGTGAAATTTCAAGCATTTCTCCCATTCCTGATAGCATAAGGAGAAGCAGTTTGTGTGGAATTTTCTCTCTGTGTGTTTTTGTTTATAAATATTTGTATGCCAATTAAATTAAATAAACCAATGCCTTCTTAGGTATATCTATTTGCCCTTTACTGATACTGCCTACAATTTGCTTTGGCCAGGGAAATACTGTACCTGAGTCATTTGTGCCTATAATTTTCATAATAAGGTAATGAAAGAATTGTTTTCAACAGCTGTTGAAATAAAATTTTGCAACAGCTCTCTCTGGTGGACAATTTGCAGTAAATTTGTACATCAGATCATTTCGATGGCAACATTCAAACAATACTGCTCAATTTCAGGACAACTGCTTATTTTGCAAACATAATCAACAAAGCTTCTTAAAGCAAATAATCACAGCACAATCTGTGCTTTTTATTCTGATAGTTATGCAAACTGAGATGCACATTTATGAAAAGTAAGTTGTCCTTACGTTTGCTTATATGATAAGCTAAATGGTTTGTATTTTAACTGATAAAGATGAGATGTTGTTCTCTAGATTATAAAAAAGTTCTCCCAGGAATTATGGTATCACTTGGCTGTAGTCTGTCAGGAGTCCCAGATTTGCTATTAGATTGCTTCTGGCATCGCCGTGAACGTGGCTGAAAGGGCTGCTCCAGGGCTTGCTAGGCCATATTGATGCAACAAAATGTAAAAACAACTTCCAGTACTGGTTCTAATTCAAGATCCCAGGATGCCCATTCAGAAGCGGGAAGGTTTAACTGTTCAGGTTCACTTGGAAGTTGATCTGTTAATCGCACTCACGTTATTCTATACTTGCCCTAGAGTAAAGCAGCAATTGCTCCAACGAGTGATAAAATCCTCAGCTATGGTGGGCTGGCAAATTCCCACTGCAGTGAATAGTGTCAGAACCAGGTGGAGCCACAAGCAACCAGTGGGAGCCCTTGTTCACAGGCAGTACTACCCACGCCAGAGGCCCTGAAGTCCCAAAAGGTTTCGGACCTGCTTTGTCCTGCTGGGAGTGTGCTGAACTGGCCTGAAGTCAAGCCTTCAGCACTTGAGATTACTCCCTGGATGTGTAAGAGAGCACAGTGAGATGGAGGTCAACACTGATGCCAGCTGTTCTAGTAACCTTCAGTAGTTTATACAGCAGATTGGTACCAATTTTTACATGCTGTGCATGGAATACAATTTACCTTTGTCCCCCTCATAGGGGCAGAGAAGGGCATTACAATGTTACTGAAAGAGATTTGAATTTAAAAAAAAAAACAACAGAAAAACCCAAACAAACAAACAACTGTAAAAGAGCCAGAGAACCCCTCCTCAACAAACTGATTTTCAGCAAGCCTTTCTAACTATTAGAAACTATTATCCACTTTCAAGAGAACATCATCAACAGCCAGATGATGATGCTTTTTATTAGCTTTTAAAAAAACCAACTTCCTAAAGTTCTAGTCATATCTACAGATCTCTCATTGCTCTCCTAGTATTATATGATGCCTGTATATGTGTGCACACACACACACACACACATATGAATATTTGGAAGTGCAATAGTCAGTGTGACCTAAAAGTTAATTTCGGATCTTCTAACAGAACAAAAAAAGTCACTTAAAATTCAGCTGTATTTATACATCTGCTTCCCTCTTTTCTGGTAGGTAGTAGGGAGTCCAAGTAAGACTGAACTACAAAACTACAGATTAAAATGTCACAGTTTAAGGAACTATGATAGTTAACATACCTTTAAAAATAGTATGTATAATACATATTTTGTACTAGTGACCTATGTTAGACCAGAAAGGAAGTCTCAAAAAATGAAAGGAGAATCTTAAAAGACCATTTTAAAATCACAGAATTAATTTCCCTTTTCTATATCTAGAACTAAAGACAAAATATAATAACTAGGTGAATTGCTATACCTGATCTCTGCCAAAAAACAACTACATATATTGCTATATCTGAAAAAAAACCCCAAAAATACAAAGTAGAATTTCTCTAGCATTGCTTAGGAAGAGGTTCCCTATCTCCAAGTGCAACAGAACACTCGTTTTGTTGCAATTTAAATTCTACCCATTTGAAATGTTAGCTCTTAAAAAAAACTTCAAACAAATGGCAAAACCTCAACTGATGAGTAGATAAATGGTGTGCATATCCCAATGTGACAAGCCTGTAAGAGAAACAGGTTGCATGAAGAAATTATCCTTCACTGATAATAAAAATAATGCCTTTTCTGTAGAACATGAACTGAGAACTAGAGAACAAGTTCTTTTAAACTGGTATGCTAAATACCTTGTCTTCCAGAACAGGTTCCTTGGACACTGAGTTTCCATTCCATACCCAAGGTTCAACACAACACAGCTGCTCTCTCTGTAATCTCCCATCCTGTATCCATCCTATTCAACAATCCTCTCATTGACCTGCATTCTGTTTTTCCTCAACTCCCCCTTTTTATCAAGTGCATGTATTGGCCTTCCAATATTGGTTTGATCTGCAAAAGTAGTAATACTTTGTATTCCATTACCAAATTAAAACATTTATCAGAGGACACAGGCAGATCCTTGTGCAGTGTTCTACACAACCTTTCAGTTTCAGTGTTACAAATAACCCTTCCTGTTAGTCTTTTGAACAATTTCTGTTCACTCTGTATCAAGTTATTTTAAATTGTACAGCTTTAACTTCATGGGATACTCTCACAAGTGTCTCCAAAAGCCTTACAAAAGGGGAGATATAAATGAAAGGCATTAGCAAGCCCAAAAAGCAAATTCTGACTGATCTCAGATTAAACTAATTATCACTGGTCCTTGCTTATATACTTTTTTATCTTTACATGACTTACAAGTACTGAAAGGAATTTTTCTTGCTTTTATTCAGAAACGGAACTCATTGGTCAGGTACCATTAAATTACAAACAGACAGGCTCCCTCCCCACCATAGAAGTAAAAAAAAACAAAACCACATCATCATCCATTCACCCACCAGACCTAAGTTAGAATTAATCTGTAATGATTACAGATTAATTACTAGGACAAAATAACAGGTTTCTTATTAGTGTATTTTTGTCCTATTCAGCCTTTAATACATACCCCTTCAGATTTATTCTCAGCTTTATATTTGATCATGCTGCCAGATATTTTTGTCTTCATTTTACAAATCTTAAAAAATTGATTATATATTTGATTATTAATATTATTATTTTCTATTATTAGCAAAATAGTTAGACCAAAGTCTTGCTTAGACTGATAAATCTGAGATCAGTCCTTTGTAAAAGGGGAAACAGAAACAAGAAAGAAAATATTAATATGCAAGTGGTGGCACAAGACATTATGTATGGATAACATTAGAAACCTGTGAGGTAAATATTGCATAAATCAGTAGAAGGCAGGGGCAGAAGTTTAGTAGGTAACATGTAATTTAAAAGCAATAATGAACAGAATGCTGAAAAAAATGTGTGAATGTCAAGCAGCTCAGGAAGCCTACTACAATACAACTCTACAATAATTTTTTAAGTCCATGAAATGTAAAAAAAAAAACCAAAACACCTGTACAAGAAGTTTTGGCTAAAGAAAAGATTAGTATCAAAATAAGCAGATTTCCCATTAAAATAATCATAAATACATATTTTAGTGAGAATTACTTTTTTTTTTCTACTAAACAATTGACTTTCTAGATGCTGAGCACAATGTGGTATCCTATTTGGCTTTGACCTGACAGTCAAATATTTAATTTTTCAAGTGAAGGAACTTAAAAAATATTGAGAAAGTTTCACTGAGTAAAGTAAATAATTAAAAAAAATAATATCAGCCATTTGAGCATAAAAACATATATATAAAGTGTATTGGGTTTTGGACAGTAGACAATAATTTCTCACAACACTACAGAGAAAATTAGTCTTCTTCAGAAGAAGTACTTAAAATATGTCATAAACCCCACATATGGCCCCCTAAGATAAAAGAAAACAGGATCCATAAATCAGTGGTCAACATAAAGTCTTATCACAGAAATATTGTAAACAAAATATAACCAGGATCCCAGTTATCTTTGGTATAACAGACTCCCAGGACATCTCTGATGACACATTTTATATCCAAGAGGGAAAAGAAATTGTTTAAACATTCTGCATTTAAACCATCACGTAAAAATGCAGTACATGCATACAATCATAGTTCAGAATGGTTCTTTTAATAAAATGCTTTTGGCCCCTAATATCAAATCTTAATCGTTCTGGCCAAAGATCCACTTCTGGAAAGGGTCTGATGGATTACAGGATGCCAGACTTGGATGCTCTCCATTTCCTGTAAGGCACATATGTAGTGCTTCATTGTACAGAGTTTGATCCTAAAGTAAGGAAAAGAGGAAAAAAAAAAAAAGTGAACAAACAATGAACATGCTATTTGCCCCCACAGTTCTTCCCCCAAGCTGGGTGCTGAAGAGTAAGCTCACACAGGTGGTGCAGAGGGGGCTAGAAAATACTTTAGTAGTATGCAAGTGCCAACTTGCTTTGTTAGGAAGATTTTTTGAAGTATTTTAAAAATACTAAACATCCGAATTGACTTCCAGGTGGATGTCTAGACAAACACACTAAAGGATATCAACTGGTTTTTTAAGTGACATTCTTACTAGTGACATCAAGTTTCGATCTGTAACTGAAAAGCTGAAATTATCTCCATTTTCCTGCCAAAACTAAACTTACTGTATTTTGGCTTCAGAGTTTTTGTTTCGTTGCCATTTTTTGCTTTTATTGGAAATCCAAAATTAACTAATATCGAAGATCACTAATAAAAATGCCATTTCACTGCACAGGACATGTACCTTCTGGTGCAGCCACTGCTCCTCTCCAACAGCAAAGGTTTTCTGGCCTTTGTAGGTGCACTCGCGAAGCTGCACAGGTCCCTTGGAAGCATGCAGACAAAGCTCCTTCTGAATGTTATGGCGAATTTCGTGGTGTGCAGAATATTCAAAGTACTATTTAAATAATTAAAAAAAAAATTGTGGTAAACAATCAGAAAGAAAAGTGTTAAACTAAAGCCTTTCAAATTCCCATACATAATGTTTCTTATTTGAAAAATTTAGACTACAGAATAATTCCTCTGATTTATAGCATAGACACTTCAAAATTGTTTACAAAACTAAAAGCAGTTTTTAGTAGTAATACAATACTGATTTATATTTTAATGTATAAATTGGAAATAGCATCTGCTACATGTGTACTGTGATGAAAAATCTTACTCCCACGCAGACCATATATAATTCAAGGAGACAAACTGAAGAGTAGAGATAGTTTAAGATAACTTTATTTTTACATTTCTTAACTTTAAAAATCTATATTTAATTCTGTTGCTAGATTTTGGTTTTTCATAGAGCAACCAAAAAAGGTTGTCACATGAAACAATACTGATTGCTGTATGCCAACTTTTGCTGCTTAATCTAAATAAATGTGAACAATAGGAAGCTGTTTTATCCTCTCATGAGGTAACCATGAGAAAAGTAATTGTTAACATATTCACCATGAATACCCCTAAGGCTCAGCTATAATTCTGATCCTAAAAGGGATTTACTTCTATAAATTATAGACACAGCTGTTCTTTTACCCCTCCAGCCCTAACCAAGCATCTTGGTCTCTTCTTTTTCTCCCACATTAACCATCAGAGTCCCTAACATTACATCTCACTGCTACTGGTTTTTGCCTCTGGATGTCAGGCACCTTCATCATATTTTTCCTTTGACCATTAAGGCCAGGCTCAGTTACCACCCTTGGCCTTCCATTTTCCAGTGGTCAGCGATCACCTCCTCGCTCACTGCCTTGGAAACAATGGCAACAGCACTAAGAACAAACAGGCATCTCACTCTTAGGACTCTATGATCGACATTAGTCCTCAAAACTGGTACTGAAGGAGTGACCTGCTTAGTCATTTAGCTCTCAGACATAGTAATTTACTCTTAATCTGGTAATCTGACTTAGTCTGTCCTGATTTATTTTTGGAAATTCAAAGACACTGCAAGTCCTGAAAATAATTACTTGAAAGCTATGTTTAGAACTTTGCTAATTTTGGATATTGAGATGGGCATGTTTCCAGTCTCCAATATTCAAAAAAGGAAGAATAACATACAACTGATATATAACTCTGAAAACTAGGTTCTCTTTTCTACTCCCATTTCAAATATATAGACGAAGATGACAGCACGGGAAATACCAGACTACACTGCTAAAAGTCTGGTAAAGAATACCGGACAACTGAAAACAGCATTGTAACGAGAAGGGTTAAGTAAGCAAATGTGCATCTCTTAAGCATTATCAGCAAAATCAATTCTCTAAAGGCTGGCATTTAAAGGGATTCAGACTGTTATTCTGTAGCAGGAGAGAAAACAAAAAACACTTGAAAGAACAGAGTTTTAGTATAGCCCAAGATAACTCAGAGAACAATAGAGGCATACAGCAGATCTCTTAATACAGTGTCTTTCTACAGTGTTCCCAAATTAATGACTGTGACAATGTGAAAAGGCTAATTGTATTGATCTACATTTGAATAAAACCCCAAACTCAGTCCCCTAAGAAGGTAGCATAATAGGGTAGTTCTTAATCTAGACAGCATACCATGTCTCACAAAAAATTATTAAGAAAGTATCACCTGACTAGGATTATGTGTCAATTTTCACAGTGCCATCAAAGGATGTCTTTTAAGATTGAAAAAAATTTTATTAACTCCCTTCCCCCCACAAGATAACAATCATATTGTAATAAAAACTTTTAGACCTTTGCTGACCTTTACTTATTAAGGATCACTTTTAAAGGCAACAGAGAAGTGAGAATTTCTGGGCAGGGAAGGAGATGTTCCTTTTGTTAGGTATTGTCAGAATGACTCAGTATCTGACATCTATTGCCAGTCCTATTGTAGAAGGAACAGAGCACCATGGCTGCCTCCAAGAGCTATGGACCAAAGAGAGCTCCTCTTGAACAAATGGACTCATATTATTCCCTTGCATGAGCCAGTACAGGATAGGCCACTTTGACCTCACACTGTGAGGCTGCAAGCCTGACAGGGAAGGTGGCCCAGGCCTGGACACTTGGTCTCCCATTGGCCGGATTCCAACCAACATCTTCCTCGACAGTGCGAGCCCTGGTGACAGAGAAAGAAGCAATAGGAGGAAGCATAAGGAAAGGAAGAATTAAGAAGACAACACTTATAAGACAGGAGTAAGGGTGGCATGAAAAGGTTTTGCACAGAAAAGAGAGGGCAAGTGAAGCAGTGCAAGTGTGTTTGAAATCTGAATTTATATACTGAAGTTAAAACATTAGAAACAGGACATGACATGAAGAGTGGCATGGAATTTTTCTTTAAAAATACATATAGGAATTAACTGTTAAAGAAAATAAGGAAAAAGATAAGGAGAGAGAAATTGCATATTAAAAATTAGTCAATTTCTCTAAAATTAATTAAAAGCTTTTATTCAGTAAAGCTACAGCAGGAGAGAGAATAAAAACCAGGTATCAAATATTTTACCTGGTTTCCTCCAAGTCCATGACAAGAATACATAATCAATGGTTTGCCACCATGGTTATTTTCACCAACATCCAGACACATGCGGTTACCTATATTTTTTAACTAAAGAAAGGGTGTTATCAGGATAAAAAAAGCTCAGCGGAAGCTTAAACTGTCCCAGTCATGGACAAAAGTCACCTTTAGTTTAACAATAATTACAGCTGTTTGTTCATTTTTAATTTCTGCTACACTCAAATCTAAAAAGCCTGTTTTCTCAGTTAATCTTTTCTAACTAAAAGCCTAGCCTACAGTCACACACAGAGTTATTAACCTGCTCTGCAATGTTACTGTTGTGCAAATCACATTCTGAACAGATAGACATAAAATATTTAAAACAGGAGGAAGGGGAAGTTTTATTTGTAAATACACACTAAAAATTCATGTTCACCTCAAGCTGAGAACTATCGCTTTGTTTGTTTGTTTTGCAATGTCTGAAGTTATTTGGCAGGGAAAATGACTTTTGACATAAATGAAAAATAAAAATGACATAGCTTTTGACAAAGCTATGCAGAAGAGATTCTTTGTCCGAAGTAGTGACAGAATACCCTAGGGCAATTAAAGACAGCTGAAGTCTAAAAGCTATGGCTAAAGTAGTACAAGAGATTATTACCAAACTTCTTAGACTATGAAGAATATAGAAAGTAATTAAAATTAAACTTACATATCCAGAAAACAAAGGATTCAGGTCTGGCACATATGCTTCTGGATAAACATTACTGAGGTACCAGGTAAAATTTTTACACTGCAGACGCTGCCTTAAATCAAGCCTTTTTGATATGTCTCCAAAAGTTTTCTGATAAAGGAAAGAGGTAAATAAGGATGGAAGATAAATACATTAAGCTTCATTTTGCACATGTAAAACTACGATATTCTGTGTTGTACTAGACAAGTTTTAAGCTTCCTTTGTTGATTTTTTCTTGTTAATGCTGTACTACTACAGTTACTGCTGTCTTTTAGTGTCATAACACCACTGACATCCTGTCTGCAGCATTTCAAAGTACTTGCAAGAAAAATGCATTGCAAGATGGAAAACGCAGAACAATCTTTAGTCTCAAGAAAGTTTTAACACAGTGCCATGAAGTGGGAAAATACAAGTATGACCATACTGATTACAGCCATAAAGCCAACTGATCTCACTAAAAGTGTAAGCTGAAATAACAAACTGGAATGATGAAATAATTAGCATAATATCCAGTACAATGTAGAATCTCCCAAACAAAATTCAGTTGTTTAGCTGCTGAATATGCCTAGGAAATATAATACTTTCAACGACACAACAGTCACGAAAATTTATCACATGAAGGGGGAAAAACAGCTTCTGAAAGAAAACTCTAGATTCTAGCTGGGCAGAAAACTTACAAAATAAATAAGCCAACACCCAACCTCAACCCCAAATATTTATTTGCTTGAAAATAAATGAATTTTTTAAGCAGACAGAGACAGGATCATTATCCATCATCAAGTAAGTTTTATTCTGCTGCTAAAGAACAACAAAATCTGCTTTTTTAGCAAGAATACTAAGCAACTTGACACTAACAGAAAGACATTTTTCTCACTCTAGAAAATAAGTTAGTTTACATTGTCTACACTCAGTAATTTCTCTCATGTTCTTCTGGTAGTTCCTGTACCTGGCATAATGCAAACAACCCAGAAGAATATATATTGTGTAAAAAAACACCAATAAAAAAGCCTCACCATATAAAATCAACATTCATCACCCAAATGCTAGGTTTTTTCATGTTTGTTGGGGCTGCAGCATTAAGCAAACTGAACAGTCTTTTCATTTAAGTATCTAGAATCCTTACATACTTTGTCAATAAATAACTTTTGCTCACCAAAACTTTCACCGCAGCAAGTGTGATTTCTAATACCACCACCACCACCTACTTGTTTCACAATTTTTGCTGCCTCTGTGTTTCTTCGGTAAAATATTTCTTTATATTCATCCATCCACACTTCTGCAAGGCGAACTTGATTACGTGTGATCACCTGAGTACCTTTTGGGAAAGTATGGGGGCTCTTGCTGCGAAAGACATGGCCAACAACAGAGCAAGGCATGATCTCCAACTGTCCACCACATTGCCATACCTAATAATAACATTTAGTGTGTAAGTACACTGCAGTTAGAATTCAGGAGGTGGAAAAAAATGCAGTAATACTATTGTTTGCCAGAACACATCAAACCACTAGTAAGAGTACATACATCAGGCATACCATTAGTGAATTTCCTCATCAGTTAAACCCTGGAAACACTCATTTCAGATAGCAACTCAAAAACATTTTTAAAAAATTAAAAGCTTAGTGAGCATGTTTGTATTTTATTTCATAGGTAATTAGTAATTCAGTTTTCCTTGTCCTAGTTGGCTGATTAAGCAGAGGAATCAGTATCTAATACTAATTTATTCTCAAATCCCCTGTACACTGTCAGCATAGAAACAATTGCTAATTAGGGAGCTAAACTTACTCTGAAAGACATTTCTATATTTTCACCTCCCCATATTTCCATTTCTTCATCATAGCTTCCAATGTGTTCAAAGTAGTCTTTTGATATTGAAAAGAGACCTCCAGCAAAAGTAGGTGTTCTGCAAAAACAAAATTTTACTGAGAAAGACAGTAGGGTTTTTTAAATATAGATGTAAAATCATGGTGCAACTATTCTAGGGATTTTCCATGCACTTGTTAGTATTTCACTGCAGTGATGCATATTCCTGGCATAGATGACACTTCTAGCACTTAAATATATTCACACAGAGTCTCATTTGACAGCTTATTGCCATTTATTAAGAACTCATTCAGACCAACTCCTGCTGGCATAAAACAAAGCATCAGGAAAACCAACAAATTTTCTCTGTATGGAGGATATTGAGCAAAAGTACAACTCCTAGAGACCACTAACCTGTCTGTGGGCAAATTATCATCAGGTACAATTATCATCAAATGCACTACTGCACCAGCCTAGTATTTGGGTGCTCTGACCTTTTTTGTCATTCTTTCAGTAAAGTGAATGAGGAGACAGGATCATTGTACTGTCTCTGAAAATAACTGTGTATAATCCTCCTCTGCCCCTTCCCCCTTGGAATATAGGCAACTTCCACTGTATGTAGAAGAAGTAATGCAGAGCAATTACTATCTTGAGGAGGCTATATTTTTATGAATGCTTTAAAAGTTCTTCGAAAAGTATTACAAACAAATCCAAGATGCTAAGATGTCTGATTATATTCATCTGAAGAACTAATTTATTTACAAACTGCTGTTCTTAAGATAAACTCTATGAAAACGGAAGGATTTAAATAGTATTTAAATTATGTTTACCTAATTGGATAGGTTTCATCCTTTCTTCTTTTATTCTCATGTTTAGGAAGAGATTCCCATCCAAATGACAAACTCCAATCAAAATTTCCTCTGTTGTGGCTATGCACGTAAGGAGATGGTTTACTGAATTCAAAGGTATTGAGATCAATAGAAGCAATGTCAGGGCTTACAACAGCAACAGGATTCTCAGCTATTCTTGCCAATAATGGCTCTAGCCAGCCATAAAAGCATTCACCTGTGGAGAAAATGGGAACACTGAAATTTTGCTTGGCTATAAAGTAGTACACAGGGCATGTTTTAACATGTCCAGCAAGCCAATATGGTCTATTTTTAAACAGTGTTGCTAATTATACTTTCAATAATATGAAACAGTAATAGGAAAGATGATATATTACTAACATTTATAATTCACAAAAAACCTGCAACATTAAATCAAAGACAACAGCATTATAAACCAGACCTGGCATAGTTACAGGTTACACTTACAATGAGCATCCAGGAAGGTAAGGGTCTCTCCTGTTGCTACTGAAGCTCCCAATAACCGTGCAGTGATCAGACCTTTTCTTTCCTTCTGACGGACTACTTTAACTATTTGAAACTGTTTCACATATTCATCTAATTTATCATGCAGGTATTCTAGAAAGAGGAATCAGTGTCAGGATATTCAGTGTATATAAATGCTACTGCCCAAAATGTTACGCTATTAAGCACGCAAGATAAACAACTCACACTAACCCCAGAAATTATCTCAACATCAAAGCCATAAAAATTCCTATCTGCTGAAGGTTATTTTTAGGGGCTGAGTATTATGGGCGTAGGGGTGTAGGAAGAGGTGACCAGCAGAGAAGAGAAGATGGAACATTAAAATAACTCTGAAGAAGAAAGGACGTGTTAGTACATCTCTGGTGCAGTGTTAACCATTTGAATACCAGTTCCATTTTCATAGCAAATGGATCTCATACTTACATTATCTGCAGAACATGCAAATTCTCTCCTTAACGATGTCACATTTACACATTTACACATTTACTGGAGCCTTTCCAAATGCTGCAGTATTTACAACAGCAACAGAAACCATATAAAAACTATTTAAATAGTTTTAATGTTCAGATTAGTTTAATAGTTTAATATGTTCAGATTTTGAGAAAGAAACCCACTTCTCTCATGAAACATCCCACATCATCTTTATTCTGCCCATCCTTAGTATTAAACTGTACTACTGAACATACATCCAAGTGTTTCAATATACTCAATACAGACTTGCAAAAAAGTGTAAATACATTAATAGAAATATGTATAAACATGTTCATCTAAAGCTAAGCATACAAAGATTTTTGAACTTGCATTTGTTTTCACACTAAGCACATATATAAAAATTTTTGAGACTCAGCTTGACTGTTGAAGATTATTTTGCCATTAAATAATTTTACTTGCTAATAAAGACACTGCCCTTCATATTAATGAAATTAATTTGCATAAAGACAACCACTATGATAAAATGCAAATTTCTACAAGTCTGGGCCAATTTATACTTGGATACTTTGTTCTAAAAACTGCAATTGGTTTGAAACACAAATTACAAAGCTACTTGTCATGCAAGCAGTTATGCAGGTAAACCAGCATCAGAATTGGAAAAAATAGAAATGGGGTTTAAAAACCTTTTAGAGTACAGGAATTTCATATTTGACTACCTTACGGAAAAATAATGTGGGGGAGGGCTATTTTATATTTAAAAAAAAAAAAAAAAAGAAAAGAAACAAAACCACTTAGACTACTGTTACGCATGTCAATAGTGGTAAAGAGACATCCTCTTAGCCAATTTATTTGCAATCCCAACGTCTTCAATTAAAAAACCAAAAACAGAAGCGAAAGCAGAAAGACTTCTTACCATCTCCACTGGCATCATCCACCAAAATAATCTCCTTCAGCAGTATGGCAGGAGATGTGTACATGACACTGTGAACAGTTCTGAGCAGAGTTGACCATGCTTCATTATGGAAAACAATGATAATGCTTGTGGTTGGCAATGGCGGGCAACGCTTAAACTTTTGTTCAATGCATCTACAAATTAGAAGTGTCAGGGGTTACAAAGTGCACAGTAATTTTTTACTCACACTCCTAAACTTTTGTTTCTAGTACAAAACTTTATAACTATGGACATTAAATAGTTCTGCTTCTCTGCTTCCTACCCTAGCTTTGGAGTGCAAAGGTAGGTACTTCAACTGGAGCAGCTGTTCAGAGTATTTTTTGAAGTATCATGACTGAGAATTTAACAACTTAGTTTTGCTTCTGTCTCACACATTTGAGTACATTTCATGTAATACCCAGGCCTTCTTCAGGAAAAAATGTTATTTTATTGAGAGCAGAAGGTACTGACTGAGCTAACTCAAAAGTCACCCATTACTGCTGAAACCTAAGAATACAAAGGAGAGTATTTACTAGAAAAATTCAGAGTTTCAAGGAACAAATATAACCTACCTAATTCAAATTTCAAATGTTTGCAGAAATGCTATGCAAGCCTTAGGGCAGCACGTCCCATTGAAGGGATCTAGTTTTAAACTCACAATTTTTCAAGACTGACATATCCTAAACATAACTTTAGATCCAATGGCAAGTCAAGATGACAATGCTACATTAGTAAGTTGCACACTAATTGTTTATGGCTTGTCAGCTTTAGGGCCTGGAGGACACCCCAAGGTAATAACCAGTCTCTGCCTCACAAAATACACAAGCAAAACCTCCCCAGCTACGCTCTAGGAGAGGTCATGGTGAGCGGCACTGGGTGTATCAGCGGCTCAGGAAGTTTAGCCACTTCTGGCACAGGTGACTGACAACATTTCATCTGACACTGACAGAGACTACTCATAACTAAAACCCACTCTTCCACTCTGCCCAAGTCCTACAGTCTACATTTTAAAAATTCTTCAGTACTAGAAGATTGCTGCTGAGATCTTCCATTACCTTGTTCAACAGTTTATAATTCCTAATTTATTAAATTATGCCAGTAGTTTTATTAACACTGAATGCTAAAAAAAATGAGGGGGATAGTGTTTTAATTGGACAAATGTTGAAACCACATTTTCAGTCTTCTTCTAAGTAAAACTAAGCAGGCTTCCTGAAATTTACTCAGAAATTTTAGCCTTAAAGGCAAAAGCAGAACACCTTATTTAAATATGGTTACTTTGAATTCAAAACCATGAAAGAAGTGAGCTTTTCTAAACATTCTTGGCTTTGGCACTGTGGATCATTATGTACAGCCAATCATTATGTATAGCTAGGAGACTTTCCTAAACTATCACCTACTGCTGGACTCAAATCACTTTGCAGTCTGAATTTCTGAGAAGTTTTTCAACTATCAGGACATACATATTTCAACTTACTCAGGAGGTCGAGTGTCTGGTCCAAGATCACGGTGTAAAGAAATCCTATCACTTGCAAATGCATTAAAACAGTGTTTCTCTTCTCCAGCCTGTTTTTCTTTCTGTTCTTCTGAACTTAAGTTGATGGTTTTAAATGCTTTACCAGAAGCTCCAGGAGCATTAGGATCTTGAAGGGGCCGATCTAGAAAGGGTTTCAGTTCCACTGGAGTATAGTGCCCCGGCAAACAGTGTCTCTCTCCAGGAATTTTAGTTTGCCTAATGGGTGCTTTTATCTGCATTTTTGGCTTTGCACCTTTGATATTGTTCATAGCATTTAACACAAGACCTAATACATGACTTTTCTTTCCAACAACTGGCTCAATCCCTGCTTCATCCTTAAAATCTTGAACACCCACTTCTCTTTGTAATAAAAATAAAAATACCAGAAAGACAAACACAATAATGCTAAACTTCCAAAGTTTCCAATGAAAAAATGCCTTAAATAGTTTAGGTGTCTTTTTCAAGGCCATTCTAGTTTTAAAAAATTTCACACAACTGAAATTTTTGTGAGTGATGTTCTTCAAATATGTCACAACATTTCTTGAAATTGTAACACCTGTGAATTAAAACAAATAGTATTCATTTAGACATCTAGTATATTCAACTATGTAAGGCCATAAGAAATTAATGGGAAGGAATTAATTCACAGCTCCCAAAAGTCAAACATTACGCATGCTATATCACTTAAAGATACATTAGATCTATCCATAAGATACCCAAAAGGTCCTTTCCCTGCTTTTTGTTTGGGGTTTTATTTGTTAAATACAGTTCATATGGAAGAACCAGAAATCAAGCATACCATCAAGAATAAAACATTGTCTCTACGCAGTGCCACTACTTCAAATTTATTTTCTTCCAAGTAGTTTGTTTAAAATTAGAATAGTCTTATAGAAGCAGGGAATTTTAGTTCAAGGATGGGACAGAAGAAAAACAGGTGGCATAAATACATTCATTCAAGCTGCATGTCAGAAAGAGCCACGTGGAAAGTGAACTAGAAGAAAGAGTTTTCAATCAACTAATTTCAACAATTTTCAAGTTCCCACCACTATTTTTTTTCACAGACAAGTAATTATTCACTTGCTTTCAAAGATGAAACTATGAAAGACATTTGAGGACTACCAAAATCTAAGTGATTTGAATTAAATTCTCTCTGCCAAAATGGCAGTTTACAAGAAGGGGATACATTCTGCCACCAGCCTGAATAGCTATTCAGGGAATAGCTTCATTTTTGCTAAATTGCATGTATGTGAATCAAGAACAGAAATAAACAGCATCTAGCTAAAAGCCACAGTTAGTTCCCACTTGCTAACTACTGACCACAAAATTGCAAAAAACGACTTTTCTATTTATTCCTTTGAAATACAAGTAGATCTTAATTGGAGTAAGATACACTCAGGAAGTGTACAAGATACAAGTCAGAGAAACAAAACCCTCCCACCCCTTACCTGCTTTTCTTCAAGAATCAGAAAGAGAAACTAAGCATCTGGATTTCTTCACGTTATACTGTTTTTCAAAGCTCATGGCAGCTTAATAAACCCATACATTCAAACTACAGTGGTTTTACCATAGAGTTATTATTAAAAGAATGCAGAGGGGAAGCAGATCATCCTAAAAGGTACCAAAACCATGCTTCTCAGGTCACAAAATTTCCAAAAAAAACCAAACCAAACAAACCAGTCCACTTCTGTGTTAACGTATTATTTCCCCATTTTTCCTTACTGCTGAAACATTTGAACTACAATACTGATACCTTAAGAGTGGAAGACTACAAATAAAAACTTTCTTCCCAATGAATGGATTGCAACCAAATTACCAAATGTCAGATTGAAGAATGTCTTGTTTTCTCACAGTGTCTGGTGGGTTGATCTTGACTGGCTGCCAGACACCAACCCAGCCACTCTCTTGCTTTCTATCCTCAGCATGACAGTGGGGACAAAATAAGATGGAAAATCACATGGGTTGAGCTAAGGTTGAGCGTGATCACTTACCAGTTACTGTCACAGGGAAAACAGACTTGTAATGATGAATTTGAATTTATTGCTAATTAAAAATAGAGTAGGATGGTGAGAAACAAAAGCTCAAACTACCTCCCCTGGCTCAGCTTCAGTCCTTCATTCCCAATTCTTTCTTCCTTTCTGCCTAGTGGTGCAGAAATGAATAACAAGGGTTGTGGTTAGCCTGTAAGACTTATCTCTAGCAGTCCTTCCCCTGCTCCAGCACAGGTTCTCTCCATGCAGTACAGTATTTCAGCATAAGTTACTCCAGCATAGGCCAGCCACGGGTCACAGCTCCTGCCAGGATCCTGCTCCTGGCATGGGCTCTCCATAGGCTGCAGCTTTCTTCATGGTAATATCCACCTGCTCTGGCCTGGGGTCCTGCACAGACTGCAGAGTGGATACCTGCTCTGGGGTGGTCCTTCGTGGGCTGCAGAGAAATTCTTCTTCACTGCAGTCTTCTCCATGAGCTGCAGGGGGAATATCTGCTCCAGTGCCTGGAATACCTACTGCCCTCCTTCTTCATTGATCTTGGGCTCTGCAGAGTCTCACATTTTTCTCACCCCTCTTTCTCACAGCTGTTGTGCAGCATTTTTTACCCTTTCTTAAATACCTCGTCACAGAGGCACCACCTGCTACACTGGGTGGCTCAGCTTTGGCCAACAGTGGGTCTATTTTACAGCTGGCTGGAACCAGCTGTGTTCAGCCCTGGATGGGACTGGAGGTGGGGGAGCAGCCCCATGTCTCTTACCACAGAGGCCACCTGTGCAGCCATCCTCACCTCCTAACCTTGCCATGAAAATGCAATACACAATGTAAAACACTAACTATATGTATAGGTCAGCACCCAGCATTGCAGGGGCTACAGCCTCTGCAGGTTGCTAACCAGCAATGCTTTCCTAGCACCATCAAAAAGAAAGTCACATTACTGTTTCGCAGTGCACCATGCACAAGCACGTAAGATACAAGTAAATCTTAAAGCTTAGAAATCAATAAGCAATATAAATACATCTTCCTCAAATGGGAAAAAAGAAGACATCTTTATATACATACACCTATATCTATACATACATATATTTGAAATACATGATGTCATAAGAGGCATTAAAAACAAAGACATGCAGAGTATGCTGCCACAAGACAAATTAAATGTGCCTGTCCCCTGAAAAGAACCTTCCCTGGAGTTAGGTGGGTTGTGGAAGACAGCAACACAACTTAACCCTTTAAGTGTGGATTAGCACACTCTACTAGCATGCCATGCACAGAAACAAATGCAAGTGATGTTTCTTTAAGAAAGGATCAAGTGACAGCCTTAGAATAGTATGTGCAGCAAACGCCAGGTGGACAGGGGCTTGACTGCCACAAGCATACAGCAAAACCTTTTGATTCAGACAAATGCTGAGTCTAGCTTTGTTTACAAAATATCTGATAGGGATATTGCTTACAATAAGAGAAGAGTTCTTTGTCGCACAAAAGAGTAGCAGTTTCCAGAACAGAAGCTGCATTGTCCAAAGAACTTTTGCTATGAAAGCTGTATCTTACTTAGGGGTTTTTAGCAGGATAATTTTGTAGTCAGAAATACAATCTTTATTCCTCACAAATGCCTCTTACATTTTCATGGCATAGCAATGTGTCAGCAAACACAGACCGAGCTACTACTCAATCCTCCAGGACATGCTGAAGAAGTATGTGGCATGATTAAACTCCCTGGGGTGACTGTTTAGCAAAGCGTTTAATCTTCTACTCATTAGTGTTATTTTCACTAATAGCAGTCTGGATTCTTACAGCACTTTGAAATAACTAGCCCTAAACATCTGAAGTTGGATTTTTTTTTTTTTTTAAGAAAGAAAATAACCAGAAATCTAAAATGTACTAGCAAAGTCTTCTGAAAGTGCCAAAAAGCAGCTGCCACACTACTTCAAACCACATCACATGGGCAGCATAAGAATTCAATGCAGTCTATGTTACATTATGCCACCCACTGGTTTTGATGTCAGACTGTCTGCAAAAACTCTTAAAAGAAAGCCTTGCTAAAGTAGCCAACAAGGAGAAAACTCTGGGGTTTTTTGTTAGCTTGATCTGAACAACACTGTAGAGAATAATCTTTTGTAAAAAAAGTGAAAGTATCATTAATCCAAATGAGCAGAAATTCTTTCCCATCATGCGAGACAAAATTCATTGGGGTTAGTATCAACAATATACTCGACCTCAGTTTTTTTAAAAAAATATTTTAAAATCTACTTTTCTTCTATCCAAATGTTAAGCAGGTTTCAAATGTTTCCTGACAATATTGTATTATGTATAGAACATAAAAACCTAAAAGAATAAGTAAAAATACTAAAACCAAAACAAAAATCCTCAAAAATGGGATTATTTCAGAATTATTCTAATCATAACTATTTAACTACATAGCTTGACTTCAACTTAATCTAATTTTTCTATAATTCCAGATGCACAGTCTCCTAAAATGTTTGTCTATTTCTCCTTGTTATCAAAGCATACAATCCCTTCCTCAAACCTTAGAGTCCCCTTAATCAGAAGGTGGGTGTGCAAATAGAAACACTGAGCAAATACTTGAGGAAAAAAACAAACAAACTTGACACTGATGATCAACTGTTCTCACCAAATTAGCAAAATTCTGACAAGGATATTTCAGGATACCTTAACTGTAAGAAGTGCTACTTCCACTACTGGCATTTCTGAATCTAAAATTCTAGACAGGGCTTCTTGTTTTCTTTGCATGAGCATAAATGTAGGTGCTACAAAAACATTAGTTACTGAAATAATTAGTTTGGTAAATGATATTTTCATCTTCTACCACCATGGAAATTTACTAAACAAAACTGTTTGCACTTCCTAGAAGTTCATCCCAGAGGAACATCTGTTCACATAAGCACCTTTGGTGACAGAATCATCCAATTCAGAGTGAACTCATCATAAAGGACTAGCTTTATATGGAATATGAAGATTCTTCATAGAATCAAAACCATTAAAAGCACTTAAGAAATTTGGGATAATTAAACCAGTTGCTTAAATTTAGCAAATTATGCTACTGTTTAAAAAATATTGGCTCTTGATTTAAATAAAGGAACAAATGATGAAATGTACAGAAGTTAAAGACTAAAGACATGAAAATGGGAAACAGAATCAGTTGTTTGGTTTCTATCTCCACACTTGCTTATCTGTTTCAGTCAGAATTCCTACTGAATGCACTCCTAAATAGGGTACACATACCTGAAAGAAACAGATATTCACAAACCCCAGGTGCTGTTCCTCCGGGTACATTCTTTGAAGCTCAGCCAGTAGAAATGTGGTTCTATTCCTGAAAAAAAGTTGTTAGAGGAATACTGAATGTGTTCAGTTTCTGAGCCTTCATTTTAGAAACACTGAGCACAGGTTATTCTAGCAAATACTGGATGTAACCTGCCTCACTGATTATTACAGAGAAATGAGAACCTTCTGAAGGAGCTGAAGAAGTTCTGAGCGACAGCAGCACAGAACAGCTTGCTGAAACAAACTTGGTCAAGTATCTCCTTCAGCAGTTTCATTTAAAAAAATAAATGAGAAAAAAACCCAAACAAACCATCACCAAACCTCTTTCTATATATTCTAATGGAAGTACTTCACACTCAAACTTTCACACTCTTTCAAAATTAGCACTTCTACCATTTTTCTACAGCCAAGCACTGTATGTGATAGGCAGAGATAGACAGTTCCCTTTGAGGATTGATAGCATAGGTAATGATATACAGTAACCATATATTATAAAAATATTGATAGCTTATTTTTACAGACCTGGGACATGTAAATAACACATGTTTATCTCAAATTTAAATTTCACTCAACTGTCTTATTTCCCGTTTTTTCCTCGGTCAGACCGTTTTGGGCCTCCATTAAAATTATTTTAGACTGTCCCTAAAAATGCCACGATGAAAAGTGAGCATGATAGCAGCTGTAAAGGGCTGTTTTAACTTAGAAGGATTAGTGTCTCATTTCCATTTAAGCACTAGAAGATAACGTCTGGACCACAACTAGAGGACTTTTGTTTGTTTTCCTGATTGTAGGAACATTTCTAGGATAACAAAAACATCAAGCATCAACTGCAGGTCTTGAAATCACAGTTTTCTAACCGGCCTTCAATTTTTGTTTAAGTGATAAGCATAAAGCAAAGAAAGCCTCCTCATGGGAGATTTACTGGGTTAGTGACTGCTAAACTAATCTTTGTTGGAAGCTCCCATAGGTGTTTGCACTTTCCTCCTCTCCCCACTTCAAATGTTTCAGATACATTTCACTGCTGAATAATGTTAGTCACTTGATGCTAGAATTTAATTGCTTTATCACTGTCAGTGATACAATTCTCTGTTTGTAAGCAGAGCTATTTCCTATGGCACATGATCTCAGAGAGTCTTAGGGAAAATCAGACAATAGTAAGACAGCAAGTGAATAAATCCATGCTTTACATGACTGAAAAAAATCTAGCACTTTTTGTTTAGAAACTTGAGGCACTTTCAGATCTTGTAGACGACAGGCACAACAATGAGCAGATTAGGATGAGAAACTCCTGAGTGTTGGCAGACAACTGATCAGCATTGCGCATCATGAACATGATTCTCTACATTGATTCCAAAAGAGGGAAAACCTTGGACTAGGTAACAGCTCTTGGAACAGGCGAACCAGGCAGCAAACTTGGGCAAAGCAAAAAAAAAAAAAAAAAAACCAAACAAAAAACCCAAAAATCAAAAAGTCTCAAAGCAACACAGTGTGTCACCTAGAACCATGGACACTGGGGAAATGTCACAGGGAGGGCAATTATATCTTGCTCCTATTTTGACAGGCTGCTTCTGGTACCACCCCATCCCTAAAAAAGGCCAAGTTAAGTGGCAATAGCACTTTAGGAGGAGGAGGAGAACTGGTATTATGCTCCTTCCCACAGTGCAACAAAAATAGCAATTCAGGCTCTCCGTAACTGACTTAATTTTTACTTTGCTCTGTTATTGAGAAGCCTCAAGATGACAGTAGCAGATGCCAAACTGACCAGGCCATTGAGCAAACCTGGCTAAAAAAGGAAACCAAACCCTGTAAGTTGGCTGCTTTGTCTCAGGCTCCAAGTTTGGCAGCTCAGCAGCGTACCACTGCCTTTAAGTCAAGACTAAAGTGATCAATATAATTTATAATCTTTTAAACAAAGGAGGTCTTTTTGTTACAGAAGACTAACATGTACAACACTACTGAGATGCATAACTATTAGTATTTCCAGTAAGACTTTTTATTAATAAATTCTTCTTCATAAAAGAGTATTTTATATAAAGCTAAAAAAAAAATAAAAATCCATGACACTAAGGTTATTAAATTTAAAGTACAGTTCTGTCAGCTTCCAGACCTAAGCAAACATTGTCTAAGTATTGTCACCTGCTGTGCAGAAGACTAACAAACTGCCGGAGGGGAGAGATAAAGCGGTAACTCTTTAAAAGCCCTTTGAGTAGGATGAAGCATACCGGAGTTAGCTGGCAATGTACACAACTGGTATCACCCTGCCGCCCCGAATCAATGCGGTACTGTGGGTAAACCCTTGGGCGGGATCCGTACGTGGCAGAGACACCTCCCTCGGTCAACACCTTCGGTTTGGACAGTGCATCCGGCCGGCACCTCCCGGAGCCCTGCGTCCGCACAGGCGGCAGCCGGGGCTCCTCGCCCACTCCCCGTTCCCCCGAGCGGAGCTGGCAGGGCTGGGCTGTCCCGGCCCCGGGAAGGCCCCCGGGGCCGGCGGCCTCGCTGGGAGCTGAGGGACCGCGCGTGGAGCGTGCGCGCCAAGGGGCGGCTGAGGGGGACGCCCAGGGCAGCCCCGGCCCCGCGCCCCCCCAGCACCGCTCCCTGACCTCGCGGCTCCCGCCCGCCTGCCGAGCCCCGCCGGGCGCGCCCCGCACGGGCTGCGCCCAGCGGAGGAGAAGCGGCACCGGACGCTGCCCCGCCGCCGGCCACAGCCCTTGGAGAGGCCGAGAAGGAGCGGCGCGGCGCGGTGCCTCCCGAGGCTCCCCCACTCACCTCGTCCGGCGGGAGGACGGCGAAGGCGCTGCCGAGCGAGCGGCACCGGAGCCCCGGGAGGCCGGAGCCGGGCGGGCTCTGCGGCTTCCGCCCCGCGCCCGCCAGGTGCGCGCGGCCGGCCCCGCGCCTGCGCCCGCGCGCCCGCGCCCCGCCCTCACCTGGCGCCCAGGTGCGCGAGGCGGCAGCGGGGGCGCGCCCGGGAGCCGCTGCGCCCATCCCAGAGCTCCGCCACACGCGGCTCTGGCACAGCACTGGGCGCGCACCCAGCGCCGCTTCAAACACCCAAGCGTTAGGCTGTGCAAGATGGGGTTGACCAAGCACTCCCACTGCTGGGAAACAGAACACAAAATCCCTCCGAGCTGAGATCACAGACTGGGAGAAGGGATATCACACTGAGCTCTCTCTCTCTTCACAATGTAGTGTCCCAGAGAGAGAGGTACAAAAATCACTTTTCTACAGAAGAATGGTTTAATGGGAGGGAGGAAAAAAACCAAGTAACATTTGCACTCCTGCAAGAGTGAAGAGTCTCCCCTTCTTCCTACTCTCAAATACTAGCAGCACAATCACTGTCTCACCCCTGCACTGCAAAACTTCTTTCTCTGAGCTGCTGAACCGCAGGTAGCTAAAGGTGCTCAGCAAGTGAAAGGGGAGCTGGCAGTAGTTGTCCTGATTTGTGTCACACCAGTGCCAAAAATGGTGATGCCAGTTCTTTTACAAATTCATCCTGCCCAGGAACACTTAATAAAGATTTAGACCAGAATCTCTCACAATTCACAGGTTCTGTTATTTCTAGGATGTTAAAATCCTTCCTTATGACTTTGACAGCTGATGCCTAAACTGTGCTAAGCACTACATTACCTGAGACAGGCATAGCCAGTGTTCAGCTTTTGTAGCACAAAATTCAAGTAAAGACAAATTTCTAGAGTGAACTTTTAAAACTCTGCTGTTTCCCAAAATAAAGCCTGCATTAACAGGCATACTGACTCCTTAAAAAAACCCCAACCCAAACCAAACATCAAGAACAGTATCAAAGAAAGCCCCACTTCAGAACAAGACTTAGACCATGCACATAGCTTCTCTTTTAGGAATCACACCACATCATTAGCAGCAACTTTTTACCTCTGCTAAAGCATGAGATTTTTGCAATAATGGTCCAATTCTCAACATTTTGTGGCAGGTTGATTTTGCAAAAACCAAAAAGTTCTAATTTCATTGCAAGATGAAGGTAAAACCACAGAGCAAATGAAGCTAGATAGCACAATCACTGTTAAGATCTTTGGAAAGTGGCATAGCCATAAGCTGATGGAGAAGTACTTGCTAGAGAAGTATTTCCTTGTGTCCCTATTTTCCCCATTTAGCACTGTATATGAAAGAGCCAGAAGCCACTGCCACTGAGACTTCCCTGAAGTGTCGCCTTCCAAAGGAAATCTTCAGCAAATTGTCCAACATTGTAAGCTCTGTTTAAAGTATGTTTATAAAACTACTCACTCATTTAATGAATAACAAGACTGAAGTTTAGGTTACTAAACCAGAACTGCCTGATTTTATCAAGTCTGCAGCCTTTCTAAAAATTGCTGTAGCCATATTTGAGAAATTATTTGCTATACTCAAACCTAGTCCAGAAGCAGGGGAAGAAAACCCCTTCAAATTCCTTCTACTCTATTTTTGTTAAGAATCTTACTAGTTTAGTTATTTTTACCTATTTATACTAATTATTTTTGCCTAATGATACTCCCTAGACCATCTTTCTAGCACTGGTACAAATCTAAAAAAACAGAGGTTTTTTTAACAGAGGTTAAAGGTTTCAAATTAAAACAGAAAATATTTAGCACAGTGTTACCAAAAGTAATTCCATTTCCTCTGGAAGATATTCTAGGCATTCTGTACCTGCAGATGAAAGGGGGACAAGAGAGAAGAGGAAGAGACACCTATGGCTTACGTTGCTATAGCTACAAGATGCTTAGATTTTCAGTTCCAGTGAATGAATCAATAGAAACCACAGCTTCACTCTCCTCTTTTATTCATCAAAGGCAAAACTGGAAGATGGGTTGCTAAGCAACATCACACTGAAGAGTGCAGGGCTTTGAAATTAGCATTACTGACTCCCCTCCATCCCAGAAGTCTGTTCCATTCAAACCCACTTATTAAGGAGCTAAAACCCCCCACCAAACTACCAGAACATGCATTTTTAAAGTAAGAAACAGTAAAAGCAGAGAGGTATGACACCAAACCATTTCTTCTGTGCAAAAAAAAAAAAAAAAAAAAAAAAAAAAGTGTGCAAGCACAGGAAAACTTAAATTTGCTTATATAAAGCAAATCAAAAGTTCAAAAGTGATAGAGAACGGACATTTATTTCTTCTGAGAATATTATATTAAAGCTAGATTTTTTTCTGAAGGAGTATTTAGAGCCTTTTTTTTAATCTGCAATCCAAAGATGTTGTCTTGGTTTGGAAAGACAGGTATCTGCCAGGGAAACTGAGGTTCCCCTAGGATGGAGAATACCAACCCCTCGCACCCCGACGAATTATAATTTTGCAATCAAGGGCTCTCAGGCGAAGAGGTTGGGAATAGGAATAACAGTTCTTTACTAGGAGGTTTAACAATACAAATATGATAGGAAACAAAACCACCCAACCAACCAAACAAATAAACAAATAAACAATAATTTTAGAAGAAAACCCTGACAAAGTCAGAGTTTCAATCTGACCCTGAGATTCAGGATGTTGATAACAGTCCAAACGTAAACAGTCCAAACACTTCTGGAGTGGCAGACGTGATCCTGTCGGAGCAGAGATGATTCTGCGAAGAAACCGGTTCAGGAACGGCCAGGAGGGAGACAGGATGACGAGCACAGGAGACGAAGAAGCTCTTCCCACACCGCCGCGAAGGAAGCGCCGAGCACACCGCTCCTGCAGCAGGGCCGAACCACTCCTGCAGCAGGGCCGAACCACTCCTGCAGCAGGGCCGAACCGCCAACCCCCGGCCACCCCCCCCTCCCCCCCACCCCCCACCGCCAGGGCATGAGATGTATAGAAATGCAAATGCACCGCACAGGCTGGGGAAGGTAACAATGGCCTATCAAGGTGGGTCATCAGGCCTCAAAACAGATGTAAATAGAATATACAAAACCCGGCTCCACAACCCAGAACATTATCCACCCCTTATTCTATTACCATCTGTATCATACCTAAATTAATAAACTCCACTATACAGAATGAACCCTCACACTCAGTTCTCACTTAGGATTAGGTTTTCCTGTGGTACACAACTGGTTTTCCCATCTTTCTGCATTACCCACCAAGTGTTACCAGGTCCTTGAGCAAAAACAATCCCACGGGTGGGTTCACCTTTGCCCAAGGTGGGGTTTACCCAAACAGTCTTTCCTAAGATACCTCTCATATGTACTACAGGGACTTTGTCTCCATCCACTGTGTGCAAAGGGGTAGACTGGGCAGGACCAGCTCGATTAATAGACCCTCGGGTGTTGACCATCCAGGTGGCCTTTGCTAAGTTCACTTCCCAATTTCTGAAGGTCCCCCCGCCAAGTGCTTTCAGGGTGGTCTTAAGCAGTCCATTGCACCGTTCAACTTTCCCGGCAGCTGGTGCATGATAAGGGATGTGATATATCCATTCAATGCCGTGTTCCTTAGCCCAGGTGTTTATGAGGCTGTTCTTGAAATGAGTCCCGTTGTCCGACTCAATCCTCTCAGGGGTGCCATGTCTCCACAGGACTTGTTTTTCCAGGCCCAGGATGGTGTTCCGGGCGGTGGCATGAGGCACAGGATAGGTCTCCAGCCACCCAGTGGTGGCTTCCACCATGGTCAGCACGTAGCGCTTGCCTTGGCGCGTTTGGGGCAGTGTGATGTAATCAATCTGCCAGGCCTCCCCATACTTGTACTTGGACCACCGTCCACCGTACCAGAGGGGCTTCACCCGCTTGGCCTGCTTGATGGCAGCACACGTCTCACAGTCGTGGATAACCTGTGAAATACTGTTCATGGTTAGATCCACCCCTCGGTCTCGTGCCCACTTATAGGTGGCATCTCTGCCCTGATGACCTGAAGCATCATGGGCCCACCGAGCTAGGAACAACTCTCCCTTGTGTTGCCAATCCAAGTCTACCTTGGACACCTCTATCCTCGCAGCTTGATCTACTTGCTCGTTGTTCCGGTGCTCCTCATTAGCCCGACTCTTGGGGACATGGGCATCCACATGACGGACTTTCACAGGTAGTTTCCCTACCCTGATGGCAATGTCCTTCCACTCATCAGCAGCCCAGATTGGTTTTCCCCTATGCTGCCAGTTGGCTTTTTTCCACCTTTCCAGCCAGCCCCACAGAGCATTAGCCACCATCCACGAATCAGTGTAGAGGTAGAGCTTCGGCCACTTCTCTCTTTCAGCAATGTCCAGGGCCAATTGAACAGCTTTGAGTTCAGCAAGCTGGCTTGACCCACCTTCTCCTTCAGTGGCGTGTGCAACTTGTCTTGTGGGGCTCCATACAGCTGCTTTCCACTTCCGGTTCATCCCTACGATGCGACAGGAACCATCAGTGAAAAGAGTGTAGCGTGTTTCTTCTGCTGGCAGTTGGTTGTATGGTGGAGCTTCTTCAGCCCGGGTTACTTGTTCTTCTTCGTCAGTGAGACTGAAGTTCTCAGCTTCTGGCCAGTTGGTGATTACTTCCAAAATCCCAGGGCGATTCGGGTTACCAATACGGGCGCGCTGAGTGATGAGGGCGATCCATTTGCTCCATGTAGCATCGGTGGCATGGTGGGTGGAGGGAACCTTTCCTTTAAACATCCACCCCAGCACCGGTAGTCGGGGTGCCAGGAGGAGTTGTGCTTCAGTGCCAATCACCTCTGAGGCAGCTTGAACTCCTTCGTAGGCGGCCAAGATCTCCTTCTCTGTGGGAGTGTAGTTGGCTTCAGACCCTCTGTAGCTTCGGCTCCAGAATCCCAGTGGCCGGCCTCGAGTCTCACCTGGCACCTTCTGCCACAGGCTCCAGGACAGACCATGGCTCCCGGCTGCAGAGTAGAGCACGTTCTTTACCTCTGGTCCCGTCCTGACTGGGCCAAGGGCTACCGCATGAGCGATCTCCTGCTTGATCTGGGCAAAGGCGTGTTGCTGTTCAGGGCCCCAGTGGAAATCGTTCTTCTTGCGGGTAACCAGGTAGAGAGGGCTCACAATCTGACTGTACTCAGGGATGTGCATCCTCCAAAAGCCAATGGCCCCTAGGAAAGCTTGTGTTTCCTTCTTGTTGGTTGGTGGGGACATGGCAGTGATCTTATTGATGACCTCAGTGGGAATCTGACGCCGTCCATCTTGCCACTTCACTCCCAGGAACTGGATCTCTTGGGCAGGTCCCTTGACTTTGCTCTTCTTGATGGCAAAACCGGCTTCCAGGAGAATTTGGATGATCTTCTCTCCTTTCTCAAAGACTTCCATTGCCGTGTTCCCCCACACAATGATGTCATCTATGTACTGTAGATGGTCCGGAGCCTCACCCTTTTCCAGTGCATCCTGGATCAGTCCATGGCAGATGGTGGGACTGTGCTTCCACCCCTGGGGCAGCCGATTCCAGGTGTACTGCACACCCCTCCAGGTGAAAGCAAACTGGGGTCTGCACTCTGCTGCCACAGGAATGGAGAAGAAGGCATTGGCAATGTCAATGGTCGCGTACCACTTTGCTGCCTTGGACTCCAGCTCATACTGCAACTCCAACATGTCTGGCACAGCAGCGCTCAGTGGTGGCGTGACCTCATTCAGACCACGATAATCTACTGTCAGTCTCCATTCCCCACTGGGCTTACGCACAGGCCAGATGGGGCTGTTAAAAGGTGAATGAGCCTTACTGACCACCCCTTGGCTCTCCAGTTTACGAATCATCTCATGGATCGGGGTCACAGAGTCTCTGTCAGTGCGGTATTGCCGACGGTGCACTGTTGCTGTGGCAATTGGTACCTGTTGTTCTTCAACTCTTAGCAGTCCCACAGCAGAAGGGTCATCTGAGAGACCAGGCAAGGTATTCAGTTGTTTGATCTCTTCCGTCTCTACAGCAGCTACTCCAAAAGCCCAACGATATCCTTTTGGGTCTTTGAAATATCCATTTCTGAGATAGTCTATGCCGAGGATGCACGGGGCCTCTGGGCCAGTCACAATGGGGTGTTTCTGCCACCCATTCCCAGTTAAACTCACTTCGGCTTCCACTACAGTCAGCTGCTGGGACCCTCCTGTCACCCCAGAAATAGAAATGGGTTCTGTTCCTACATACCCTGATGGCATCAGGGTACATTGGGCACCAGTGTCAACCAAAGCCGTGTATTTTTGTGGGTCAGATGTGCCAGGCCATCGGATCCACACAGTCCAATAGATCCGATTATCCCTTTCCTCTACCTGGCTAGAGGCAGGGCCCCTCTAGCACTGGTTATCCCCTCCCTGAGCATACATACTAGAGGTTCCTTCAAGGGGATTCAACACAGCATTGGCAGCTTGGTTATAGGAGGCTGAGGCTACTTTCATTTTCGTAGATCCCCCTTGGTGATTGTTCCTCTCCTTGAGCTCACGCACCCGTGCTGCCAGGACAGAAGTGGGTTTCCCATCCCACATTCCCATGTCTTCCCCATGGTCACGCAGATAAAACCACAGGTCAGCTCTTGGGGTGTACCCTCTCTCTCGAGCTGGGGGTCGTTGGGCTCTAACTCTGGGGCCTGTGACTCGCACTGGTGCCACATTGGAACTGTTTGTCCTCATCTCCTCCCTCACCCCCCTTATCTCTTCTTTGAGTTCTTTAACCACGGCAGAGATATGAGCCTGCATCGGGCCATTGATCATACTTTCATAATTCCTAAGCTTATTGGCAACAGACCCCACTGTCTCTCTATTGTCCTCAGCATTAATTGTTGCAATAAAGGTGGTGTACTGAGATGGCCCTAGATTTGCCAGATTCCACAACATCTGCCCTGTGCATCTAACCTTGTCAGGGTCATTATCATGCTGTCCACTCCTCCCAAAAAGTACCTCCAGCACCGCCACTTCCCTCAGCTGTTGGATCCCTTCCTCCAGAGTTTTCCAGCGCATTCTATGGTGGTGCTCCTGCATTCTTTCTTTGTGGATAAATCTCTCTCTCACACTCATTAAAAGCCGCTCCCAAAGGGAAAGGGGTCCTGGCTCTCTTACAAATACCTGATTTATACCTGAGTCCTGGGTCAAGGGTCCCAAATTCCTTGCCTCACCACTGTCCAATTGCACACCAGTACCCATGAGGTCCCAAACCCGAAGTAGCCAGGCTGTGTAAGCCTCACGCCCCCGCCGTACGATATCTTTTTGCAGGTTACGGAGACTTTCGTACGACAGGGACTCGGTGATGATCTGAACATGTGATTCCCCTGCAGGTTGTGAGGGCCCTCCTTTCTTATTGTCTGGGTTTGCTGTTTTCACCTTAGATTTCTTTGTTTCCACAGGGGCAACTGCCGCTGGCTGTGACTGCCCCTGTGGTTCAGCTGGGACCTGAGCAGTTGTAATCTCTGTGGGTTTCATTGCTGCACCATCAGGCTCTCTTTTGTCAGGGCAGGGGAAGGATTTCCCACTAGCTGGGGAGATGTACTCCCTCAGCACCTGGCTCATCTTTTCTTGCATCTCCTTCATCAGAGCCCCCACCCAAACCGGGTGGTTTATCTCTGAGGCAGGCTGTGGGGCAGGAGCGGACTCTTGGGCTGCATTCTTATTCTCTGGGGTACTTATTAAGGTGCTTACCCAGGCCAATTTCCCTTTATCTCTGAATGCCAAACAGAACAGGCATACCAGCAACACCAGCCACTGTATGATATCATTAGCACTCAGAGATTTCAACCCTTCAAAAACTGGTGGGGTGGACCCAAAAAACTGTGTGAAGGGTTGGGAGAAAATTTCCCCCGGTGCCATTTCCTTACAATAGGTACCATTGTTAAAGTAACCCCAGAAGCACAGAGTTAGCCTATGATAGCTATGAATCCATGTGCTTGCTTTCCAGAGGAAGTTAAAAATCCATGAATTTCTCACCTTATTAATCCACAAAACAAACTGAATGCCCGCCACAGTAGCCTTAGTCATAGGACCCATATTAACATAAGGAGTAGCAAATGGCAGAAATACAGCCACCACCACGTGCCACCCAAACCAGGGAAAGCTAGACCACATTATTCTGGCCAGTGGGCTTTTATCTAATACCCAAGAACTGTTATTCCTCTCTCTCAATGCCCTCGTGCCCCACCCTTGGGCGCCAAAATCTGTCTTGGTTTGGAAAGACAGGTATCTGCCAGGGAAACTGAGGTTCCCCTAGGATGGAGAATACCAACCCCTCGCACCCCGACGAATTATAATTTTGCAATCAAGGGCTCTCAGGCGAAGAGGTTGGGAATAGTAATAACAGTTCTTTACTAGGAGGTTTAACAATACAAATATGATAGGAAACAAAACCACCCAACCAACCAAACAAATAAACAAATAAACAATAATTTTAGAAGAAAACCCTGACAAAGTCAGAGTTTCAATCTGACCCTGAGATTCAGGATGTTGATAACAGTCCAAACGTAAACAGTCCAAACACTTCTGGAGTGGCAGACGTGATCCTGTCGGAGCAGAGATGATTCTGCGAAGAAACCGGTTCAGGAACGGCCAGGAGGGAGACAGGATGACGAGCACAGGAGACGAAGAAGCTCTTCCCACACCGCCGCGAAGGAAGCGCCGAGCACACCGCTCCTGCAGCAGGGCCGAACCACTCCTGCAGCAGGGCCGAACCACTCCTGCAGCAGGGCCGAACCGCCAACCCCCGGCCACCCCCCCCTCCCCCCCCACCCCCCATCGCCAGGGCATGAGATGTATAGAAATGCAAATGCACCGCACAGGCTGGGGAAGGTAACAATGGCCTATCAAGGTGGGTCATCAGGCCTCAAAACAGATGTAAATAGAATATACAAAACCCGGCTCCACAACCCAGAACAGATGTGTTTCATTTGTATTCCTATTTTAAAGACCTCAGCTATAGACACCAGTGCCTAGATGGTTAATGGCATTTCAGAAATCTTACCTGCATGGTGTATATATAAAACTCCTCACCAAAAGTTAGCCACAGAAAGCTTAAAGTCTCAGTTTGATTTCTATCAACTTATTTCTGTATCTTACCATTGTCATGACTTAATATGTCACACCCATCTTATGAAAGGCTAATGTCCATCTTATGAGAAAAACAAATCAGACGCAGAAGTCTTCATGTTTTTGAAAACATCTTGCACCTATTTTTATTCTGAACTTCAGCTAAATGTTATTCCTATGCTATCCAGAAAGTAACAACACATTGATCCTGCATGAATAAGACTGTATACAAAGAAATACTGTTTTACTAGAAACTGCCTCAATAAGTAATTATTCTTTCAACAGTGAAAAACCGTTTAACACCAATGAGCAGTTTAAGAATTTACAGCCTACTGAACCCCACTGCCCACGTCAGAGTTCCCCCCATCTTCAGCATTTTCCAGATCTTTCCATGTTCTTCATTCCATTCCCATACCATGTTTTTCCCTAGTATACTAAATTTCCCTCCTCTGATCTCTGTCATGCTGCAAAACTTACATGCACAAAACAGGGGGCTTGTATTGTGCCTGCTGTAGTCATGTACACACTGACTGACAGTGCTCAAACAGAACCCAAAGTTTCAAGGTCCTGTGGGGAAGAAGAGGCCACTTACTTGAGTCTCCATTCTAATATTCACACAAATCTTGCAGAAGTGTTATAGTCCTGAGACACATCTATTCATCTTAGTTTAGCTGACCAACAGCTCCAAAGTTACTGGATTGCAGGACGTAGCAACCACCAGCAGGCAGCATCCTTGTCTAAGTGATGCACCTCAATGTATTCAAGAAAGAAGGCTAAAAATTCCCCAAGATACAGCACCCAGTAATTGATAAGCAAGATTAGATACAACAGTAAACAGGCTCCCTTTGGTAGCCTTAACACTGAGCTGTCCTAAAAGGAAACCCAAAAATCAAACTGAAAGTGACTACACAATGTCAACAGGAAAAGCTAAAAACTCAAACTGCTTATAAAATATATAAACTTAATCACTGCCATTAAGTTTTCATGCCCTTTTCATGCCAAAACATTACTTTTCTAGTAAGACACATACAGCATCAAGTGCTGTTTGAAAGCCAAATACATCGGTGCAACAGTGTTTTCTCAAAAATTCTGCATCAGTGAAAAGAAACCTGATCTGTCTCCTTCCTTTCACTCATTCATGACACCCTACTGCTCCCCTAAAGATTCACAGGTGTATTCTGTATGTGAGACAAGATCATAAACCCCTAAAAAGATGCTTTATAGAGATCAAACAAAACAAGTGCCGATTTCTGCATGCATGACTATATTGTCTACACGTACAGTGTTGAAAGACTATCCAGTACAAATTAGGAACAGTTCTCTTCACGAAAATCTGACAGGTGGGTAACAGCATGAGCAGAAAGTAATTCTGTGTAAGACCTGCAGGATCTATGAAAGACTTTACTGAGTATTTACATAGGAAATTTTAACTGTTACATTTTCATTTAAAATGTAAATTTAATTGAAAAAACAATGGACATAGCTGTTTGTTTCAAGATTTTTACAAAAATAAAGCATACCTTTAATATATATAGAAATAAAACCCCCTCATAATTTAGAAATACGCCTGTACTAATAAAGATTACACTGTAATTATGAGATAATTGTTTACATGAACTAAAATCCAGCATCTTAACAATGCACCTCCACTAGATAGGACAGGTTGTTGTCTTAGTGTTATTTCAAATAAACACAATAAAATATTGAGTTATATGTTTAAAACATTTTTACAATGCTGATGACACTTTACATAAAACATGTAGGAGAGGTATTCTACCCTGAATAAGAACAAATACAATTTCTTTCAGGGTTGCAGATTTGTCATAAAAATAATCCAGACCTCTAATACAGTTAAATTCATCATATCCACAGTATTTTTTTTTTTTTTGCTGATGTGGTCTCTGTCACTGCAGTATTTCATTCATAGTTTCCAAAGTCTGATTAACAAAACTCCATGAGTCATACAAGAAACAAATTCAGTTTCTTAGAGATGCACGGGCCTTGTCCAGTATTTCCTTCCTGATCTTCGGGTAGTTTGGATGTGCTTTAAGGACCTGTCAAAAGACAACACAACCCAAAAGCTCTGAGTTGGTAATCCCCCTCATCACTAGCTTACACATTTTAAAAATAAAATAACAACTTGACAAGTCTGGTTTAAGAATGCACAAATATTTAACTGTGGATAGAGACCACTACACATGCAAGTGAAAACCAGCTCTATCAGACACTTTGCTTCATTTCCACTGTCCCTTCACCTTGGTGCAAAAGACATGGCTAAAGCCTCTGGGTGGCTTGAAATGCATGAATCAGAAGAGCCCTCTGGAGACATTTCTGAGGTTTTAAGCATACTTTCTCTGCAATGATGAACTGCCTTTATGTTTTCGCTTCCTTGGCTGTTTCCTAGCACATTCTACCTACTTCATCTTCTTCCCTTCAATTCCCTCTTCTCTCTTATCCTTCCATTCATTTTGTCCTTCCTAATTATCTTTATTTCTCCCCAAAAGAGCAAATTTTATTTATTATTAATATGAATAATTATTAATTCAAACTTTTCCCTCTGCTTCTTTAATAGTAGCTCTTCCTCTTACTCTGCATTTGCTCTGCTTATGTTTGGACCATACAAAGCTAATACCTCAAGTTATTTTCTAACAGTGTCTTTTGATACTAATATTTGATTTGGTAAATTTTTTCAGCTATACTTCTGTATGGATTCACCAAGTTGCAACCACATGGCCAAAAGAAGGTGGTGCCATTTGAATATCCCTTCATATATGATACTGAAGGGATATTCACTTCTAGTTATCTATGGAGCTCAAGAAAGAGCAGATTATGAAGAGGACATTTAATTCAACTGAACTTTTATGACTGAGCACTTTTCTGACATTAAGCTCTGTATTTTAGAAATGTAAACTCAACGAAAGAAAAGGGTCATTATGTAAAAGAATGTTGCTACAGAAGACAGAATATTAAACACATATACAAATTGTACCTTATGGCAAACATCGATTGCATCAACATATCTCTTCCCTTTCAGGTAATTGAAAGCCAGCTTGTAACCTGTAATTAAAGGGGTGAGGGAAGAGGGGGGAGAGGAAAAGCAACAATTTCAGTTCCTGTATTGAATAACAAAAATACCACATTTGAATTTATTTTGGGTCACCATGTGTTTCTAAAGTTTGTATGGTATTTTTCTACTGTTGTCTCATATGAGCCTGGTAATGACCAAAATTGCTACTGAGAGTCACTTTAAGCAGTAAATAAAAGTTCTTTACACACTGTTAGTTATGTCTGAATCAAAAGGAGACATTATTCTGGAGAGCATTTGCTACTAGAGAGAATACATAATGGCTGCCTTCTTTCAATTACCATGGTATCCCACAGAGTTTCTAATTGTGGCCTGCAATACACTGTCCCTCTGTAAAGGTAATTCCATTACTAAAGGACAAAAGTAAAACAAAAAAGGGGTAACAAACTAGGGAATTAAAATGCTATTCAGTACCACTGTCAGCAGACCATTGATACAAAAAGTCACGTGGAATGGTTAAGATGCACAGCGACATGCCAGGCTGATACTTTCAACCTAAGAGGTAAAGCTCAAGGGTATCAGCCTAGACAGAGACTAGGCCTGAGAAAAAGAACTTTTTAAGCATGCAATTTCCAAAATTTGAAATTTTAAATAATTAATTTTTAAACTTATCCTCACTGGCAAATACAGGATCTGATACCAGTTTGCATGGCTTTACTTGCCAGATGGAAATTTGTGCTGCTTTAACCATTTTTTGTTCTAATGCATGACAATCCTCACAATACTGTAATGCAAAACTAGAAACAAGTGCACAAAGTACTTTCAATATCGTACTCTCTTTTGTATGTAAGATTATTTCACAATTTAATATCACTAAGGAACTCTCCTATCTACACATCAAAAGGTTTGTAATTTGTTGAATTACCACTCTCTAGAGGATTAAAAAAAATGAAAATCCTAATCTATGTTCTGTACAAACTCAAGACATCACAACTCTTTACTATTAAAACTTCATTTCTAATACATTTTATTTGATTAACAACTGCAATATTTTAGCAACAACCACCATGGCTCAGTCTACAAGAACAGCAACATCTAGTAAAAATTACTGCATCCAAACTAATTTTTATTTTTGTTTTGAAATAAGCCTTCCTCTGGGGTTTGACCCTCCTAATTTTTTGACTCACAGTACATGACTCACAACACATTCAGTTTTGATAATCCATCCATGTATGTGCATTTTCAGAACTATGTTATGAAAGTAGGAACTAACCCACAAACATTTAGTCCCATTAATAAAATATTACTTTAATCTACAAATCATATTAGATAAAACCATGAACCAAACCACTGTAGCACCCAGCAGTTACAGGTAAAGAAACAAAATGTTTGGCAGTTCATGTGCATAACAGTTAAAATCTTTTTTTAAAAACACTGTTTTTCAGGTTTTTCAGTTGATACCAAAGACTGTCTCATCCTAACGCTGAAAAAAACCCAGGGCACAAAGAAAGAGCCCAGATGAAAGACTAGAAGCTGTATGCAGTTGCGAGAAGGAACAGACACATCCCAAAACCTGGAACAGAAAAATGGCATTTTTTTCCTATGTATCCCTTTCACAAAGGGTTTCCTACATTTAAACTTAATATATGACGATTTAGTGCAAATTTCAATTTATTATCCAAACTGGAACTTGACTAGTGCCTCAAGTTGGCTATCTTTTTTAAAATAGAAATAAAGACATTTAAAATAATTTATTTTTAAAATCCTCACTCATGTACATATAACCTGATCCACACAGGTAATTGGAATTTTGAATCAGAAATGAAATAAAAAATCCATGACCTGCCACCACCATATATATATACAATTATAAAATACTTTCTACTACAAACAGTATATAGTAGGTTACTGTAAATACATTATTAAAGTTAATGCTGTACATACCAAGAAAGTTGTTCACAAACAGCCAACTAAAATTGTTTCAGATCAAACCTTGTACTACAACAGTAAGCAGAAACTCCTTAAGTATCATTAAGCTGCTACCTCTTGCCATAGGGGCTTTCCAAGTGACTGTTCAGTACACCTTTAAACATTTGTGGTTTTTATTTGAGGAAAACCAGTGATACTTTATTTCTGTGGAAAATTAAAAGCAGTCTTTGCAGTAAAAGGTAGTTGTTTCATTCCTACCATAGTGCCCAAAATCATACTTTACAGGTTGTGTATACGTGCCTACTGTTGGATTCGTCTGGTTTCCATATTTCCAGGCCATCTCGTAATTTATTGCTGCATCCTTATATGCCTGTTCCTTTTCCATTATGTATCCCATGTATTCATAAGCCTTGCAGCATGACTGCAAAATAGAAATATTCATTCAAAATTTCATTTAGGGAAGCTTGCATATAATAATACTGACAACTTAATTGCTAAAATACTCCAAGCCCATACAACTGGAAAGCACAAGTGATACTTGTCCTAACTTTGATGACACAATAGTCTTGATTTAAAGTATCTGTGTTTCAAAGAAGGTATATGGAATTATGCACTACTCAAGTACAGAGTTCATCACAGAGGCCACTGCAATGATTCCTACAAAAATACACCTCTCTCAGTTAATAATAACCCCACACAGGTGCATTTCAAGTCTAGTGTTGTACCTTCCACAAATATTGTTTGGGGTTTTTTTTTCTTAAGAAAGTATGTTCATAGCTTTGCTTATGGAAATGGTTTAACATTATAACTTTCCAATTAAAGCTTAAAGACAGTCACAAGTAACCTAAAAAGAAAAATCAACCATTAAGTATTTAATTTCTTATGACTCTAAGCAGCAAGTCACAAGCATCTGAAAAGCAGGTTCCAAAAAACTATTTAGTTGAAAATACTAGCCTTGCTTACATACATATAAATCTATCTCACTCCATAACAAAACTTCATATGAAAGATAAAGTAATTCATGCAGAAATTTTACATTTAGTACATAAACCAGGAAAATAATTTATAAAAACCCCAACTACTGTATGCCCTTACCATGAGCACTTTATATTATCATCCTGCCAATAGATCAAACATTTTCAAGAGAAAAACATATGCACCTTTTTTACAAAGACAGTGCAAAGCAATATTCATATATAAAAAACTACCTTCTATCTTTAAATTTACTATTTCCAATTAGGCTTCCAAAATCTACTGATAAAAAGCTTTCAAATCAGAGCATAGTGGGATCAGCATGGGAATGCCTGAAAGTTGGGGATAAAAATATACTTCCCCTCTCGCTGATATAAACAAAACAAAAAGTTCAAAATCAAGAGGATTAATCAGTAAGAAGCCTCACTTTCATAGAAACAGTCTGCTCACTGGGATCTTACTAACCAATCCTAAGTTTTTTAAGATCTAAAACAATCCTTACTAAATTACACTAGGCTTTTATGAATTTTTCACTCAACATATTTACTTAAATTGTATATATATGTAATTACATTCTGTTAAAAATAATCCTACAAACTAATGAATCACGGTAGCATATTATCTCAATCCAATCAAGTCTTCCAAACTGGTGACTGTCTTGACATAAAATACTGTCTTCTGAATTGACAAGATATATTAAGATGTAAACTGCTCAACAGCTTTTTGTATAGCACAATTGCTGCTTACCAGCTTTGCATGCAATTTGGAGAGAAGTCACTCTCTTTCCTGTGCTGCTTTGCAAGGAGCCAGATATGCACACTTCTAATCTGCTGTCCTCCTTGCTATAAGCAGAGCCTGCTCATCTAAGTCCCTCATGAGTCTTAAACTTTTTGGAAGAAAACCAATTACTTGGTATGCTATGCTTTTACACTTTGTAATTTCTGCAACAAAGCACCATTGATGGTATAGACCTGCTCAACAGACCATCTATTTCAAAATAAATGGGACATGACTCGTGTTTATCCTCCAGCTGTATGGATTTTGAAACTGAGCACATCCTATTTTAAAGAGGCCTTTCTGCAGAAGTACATAACATATGTACTATACCAAGAACTGTTGAAGTTCTCTCTCAATTTTATATTTAGAAATAAAAAGCATTCAAAAAACATCTCTCTCAGAAGTTGCTAAGATGTGACTGAATAGTGAACTTTACCTTCTATACTAATGAATTTATAATAAAAAGTATAAGCATCATGCCCTTTTCTAAACCAAATCTGTGCTCTCTAAACAGTACCTGAGACTGCAGCATAGTGTGTAAGGAACACCAGCCTATTGGACTGTCTCACATGAAGGAAAGTCAAGACAGAAAAACACGATCAGCTTTTTACTGATCGAAATGAAAAATAAGCACACGGTTAAGATCTGTGCTTGTTTCCATAGTCAAAGCAGGGTATTGTGCAGTTTGTCTGCTCAGGAACCCTGACGTAAACAACACATTAGACCCTGTCCCAGACAGTATTGCCACAGAAAAAGATTAATACTAGCATTGAAAAAAATAATCCTGCACTGTAGCAGGCTTATAAACATAAATGTTTAAAAACATAAGATATGAAGATACCATCACAGTAAATGGATCAAGTCTCCAAAATTTATACAGCCACATCTTTCTTCATCAGTTCTGTGAGACTCAGTGAAATGCATCTCTGACATTTCATAAACACTCCTCAGCTGAAACTTGCTTAAGTTGCTAGGAACATGAAAAAAATGACTAAGCAGCATTCACAGGTTTGTTTATTACCCTCCAGTGTGAAGTTGCCAGTTTCCTGTCTTGTTTTGGTCTACTTCTCCTTAAAAAGTGAAATACCAGGCAAATGAAAAAATAAATACATTTCAAAATTCTGTTTCAAAGGAAAAGTAAACATTTTGAGGAATTAAAATAGAAAGGTACCAAGGTTACTTTTAATGCCCATTGACTTACCCTGTTATGACGAAGGCATCGTTTTAGAAGTTCACCTGCCATATCGTATTTTGCAGATTGAATATATATATCTGCAAGCAGAAGCCAGCTCTTTTCAAACTCCTCTGCATCAATAGGATTCCAGCTCATTTTTGAAATCCGTTTTAAATGATTTCTGGCTCGTGGAGTCTGTTTCAAGATCATGTAGGCTGTGGCCATTCCCAAAAGTGCTGGTATGTGATCCTTCTACAGTAAAAAGTACAGGGACTGCTTGGTGTTTTTTTATTTTGATTATCATTTTTTTTTTAAGTAAGACTTTCACCAGATATCTAAAAACTAATCTAAAAGCTAAATCTGAGGAAATAAAGATAAAGCATCTAATCTTACAGACATGTTTTGCACCTAGTACTACAATTATTTCTGTAATCATAATAATTACCAGGCACAAGAAATGCTAAAAAAATCCACAGGTATTTCATCTCACAAGAAAAAAATCAGATACCACTAAGAACTATACTTTTTATATACAAATACTTCAGATAAAATCTGGAGTCACTTGGAAGTTACAACAAAAGTGGTATTTTTCACTTGTAGAAGTGCCTGTCAAATATCAGTGAAAGGGACTCTGATTCCTCTTATTAGGTGTACAGCTCCTAAAAAATTTTGTGTCTATACTATATGTATCCAAGCTGTATATAAACAAACACAATCCTTAAAAGCCACCATTCTGTGTAAGAGCCTCAAAAGTAAGAATTCCTGGCACAAGTGCAATTTTTGACATCCTGCCTTCATTAGTAAATGATGAGAATGGGGCTTACATCTTGCAACTGCAACTGCCTCCTAAATGCACAGAGTAGTTCTATCAGCAGCTAACTGAAACGCTTCCTTCTCCTTCTCAGTGCTCCTGACTCACTGTTGGTATTCTGCCTCTACATCTCTTTCTAAGGTTGTGCTGTAAATACATTTGTCTTAGTGCACTGAAAAAAAAAATCCCACCAAAAGCTCCCCTTCCACATAATAAGCTCATCCCCCTTCTCCCTCAATAGCCACACCTATCATGGATCAATAACCTTAGAAATCTGAAGAGATTAAAGCTACATTTTTTATGCAACCCTAGAGGGAAGAATAAAGAAACTGTAGCATTCCTCCTGGTGGAACTGTCACCATGTGAAAAAGATACCATATTCACAGGATCTCAGATGAATTCGGAGCAGGTCTGGGAAGCCAATACTGGAGGCAGAGGGACAGCTTGTTTGTGATTCCCAGAACTGCCTTACATGTAAGATCAGCCTCAGTATACTCACCTCAGAGAAAGTGCAGCTCAGCATACAGTTAAAGACTAGTAGTAACTTACATATTTTATAGCATTCTGATGGACTAAATCTTTCTACATCTGCTGAAATAAAATCTATTGAAAGCTACTGGTAACAGGAACATCCATTATTAATCCTAAAACTAGTAAATACAAATAGTTATAAAATATTGAAGCCTTCTATCATATGAGTTTTAAGGTGACAGATGATCTTGTCCTGCAGTCTAAATTCTGCATGAAGCACTGCACAGATTAACATCATAAGACACATGGCTGGCAAGCTTGGGAATTAAAAAACCAGCCAAGCAACCAAGCAGCTACTCACATTTCAGTAACTAGCAATAGTAGCATTTAGCTGGGTTCAAAATTTGCAATTCAACCAAAAACTTCTAAAGTATATTGTTACTTCAGAAATGTCTTTTTCAAAATTTATATGAAATACCCTTTGACAGGAAAATGATCCTTAGAGCAACTAGCACTAACACGTGCCCCTGCTGCTGAATGTAAACTGCAAGACTAGGTAAAAAATGTAGTTAAGTATGAAAAGGAAGAGTGAGGAAATGAGACAGGTTACTAACCTCAGCCACAACTATTTCTGTGAAAGTGTTCAGAGCTTGTTCAACATTTGATTTTTGTTTGGTTGCCATGAGACAGTAATTCTCCATGATTTGCAGTTGAATGTGACCCTGAATGGTTTGAGGCTTGAGTTCCTTCAGCAGGTTTCTTGCTGTTCTTACAGCCAACTGCACAGACTCCTGCTTTTCTGTAGAATTACTATTATCAGAAAAAAAAAAGTTCATAGAAGCTTATTTTTTTAACACACGCCAAAGTAATTACAAGTTAGAACTGTTTCTGTGCTAAGGACACACCATTTTGTAGAAAAATGGCTCTGGTATATAGGCATTTTACATTGATTCTCTTAACAACAGCAATTCCAGCCCAACAAGCTGATTGTAACAGCAAGTGACCAGTATTCCAGAGAAAATCTTCTACCTTTTCTGCTTGAGACTCGCTTATTAGAGTATAGAATGGTCTTTCACAATAACACAGAACACTCAAAGCACTAGATGATCTCAAAGTTCTAGCAATTTAACTTACAACACATTGTCAAGGGGCAGACAATGTGCCTTAATTTAAATTGCTAGAACTTCTTCTAGCAGAAGGAGATGACAGTATAACCCAAACAATATTTATTTAATGCACCTACCCTATGTCAGCATCAAGATTTTCAAAGACTTCTCCACCCACAGTTTCATTATCTGGGTTCAAACAAATTTCAATCATGTTGTAGACTGCATTCTGTCCCCAGTCACTGTCCTTTCGAGCTTTATTAAAATGCCGCAGTGCATCGTTTGGTTCACCTGTGTACCTACATGGATAATTAAAATATTTAAAGCCAGGCAAGTAAAACGGTCTGTTCCAAATTCCACCCAAATCCCAAGTATTTTAAAACAGATGACCCATTTACACAACTGATACTGCAAGATTTGGACAGCATGCATACTATTGCAAGGAACTTGTTTTTGCAAACTAAAAATAATCTAACAAGATATAAAATGTGAAGATGAACAGTATATTACATTATTGAACCTGGATGTTCAACCAGAGATATTCAGAGAAACTGAGAATTTCCTTAAATCCTGACACCTTAATTACATCAACACAGCCCCTTTAAATGATAATGGATAACAAGAAAATTAATTTAAATCTATAACACATAGTTAAACAAATCTTAATTATAGTTGCAAGTACCAAAGATAGAGTCCTTTGCAGTAGTGAAATCCTGGTTCAAGCTTTGTTTGGGAAGAATGTTTTTCAGCCATTAAAAGAAATCTTGGGACTTCTTCTAATTTCCCGGCTCTTCTTAACAGATCAATTAATCGAGAGAGGGTTGCATAGTTATCTAAATATACAAATAATTAGGACACTATTTATAATTCTATTTATTTGCTATATGAATAAGTTAAGAAATAAAGAGCCTGTCTTAATTTTTTCCCATATAAAAATGAGATATGATTTAATACATAAGGCATATTGCTCAGTAACCTCAGATACAAGAATGATAATGTCAAGTGATACTTGCAGTATCTTTAGACAGATTTTTATGGAAGAATAATTGTACTTCACTTTCAAAAGCACTCAAAACCATTTGCTGCATTCTCCTGATTTCTTTCAAAGTCCATTAGAAAGCTTTACATTCATTACAGTAAAATTTTAATAGATTTTAGTCACTTTCTCTCTGGTCCCAACTTGAAAATCGCTAAAAAAAACCTTACTGCTGTCCAAGACAAGTTTCCTTTATTAGTCCTCAAATAAAATATTACCGTTGTGTTCACGCACTTGACATTTTTAATACAAATGAAAGTGCTTTACAGTGAACAAGTAAATGACACCCTATTTGAATTTGGCTTAAGGTAAACTATGCACATTACATTGCAGCAAAGTAATTTATTGTATCTATGAGAAACAATTTTTATCATATTCCCCTAAAATATCTTTATGTTTTTATACATGGTAATGGTCTCTGGCTTTAGTATCCACTACATTATAAATAAAACATTTCTTTTTAATCAAGCAAAGAATTTTTATTAAGGTATTTATTCATGTCTTTTTTAGAACCATATATCAAAACCAATTAAAAGTATCATTGCTAAATATTCACCTGGCTTGCGTTCCAGGAGCTGCTGGAAATGAAAAACAGCTTGTTCGTAATCTTGCTTCCTGAACATGAGATCAGCCATCATCTACAGTATTGAACAATTTAGAGAAAAGAGAACAAGATATTATAAACTCTGAAAATGTAAAATACAAATTATAAACAATGAACTCTGGTTATGCAGAGAGCTAAAACTATAGCTTTAAAGCACTGCCAGAGCTGCACAAGAAGTAAAGTCACTTGGACTTTTTATTACTCTCTGGAAAACAAACACGATATACAATACACGTGGGTAATAATGAACAAGTACATGAACACCTTTTCACATAAGGTAAAAATTAAAAGGTAATTAAGTAGTCTGCCATATCTTTCAAATATGGTTTTTTCACCATGGCATAGTTTTACTCCTAATTTTATTTCAAATAACTGCAGATAATGCACATGGAAAAGCAAAGTTAGTTTAAAGTCAGTAAAAAGAAAGATGATAGCTCACTTCAGCAGGGAAGGTAAAACGAGTTTCTTAATTTCAGTTTCTCTCCACTGATAGTTACCTAATATACAGTAGATTTAACAACATATTTCAAGAGTGCTATTACTTCTGTTCATGTACCATACTAGAACAAATTTCAGATGTTAGACTGCTGTGAGAAAATAAATCAGTCCCATTTTGAAATAATTTTGCTCCTAGTGTGTTACATCAAAAGCTGCTCAGTCTATTGAGCTGTCTTTTAGGCCAAGAAGTATACAAGTCCTGGACAAGAACCTGCAGCTGTGATTAAAACTTGTCAAGTAGGAATATGATTAACTAAGGTTGATGCTATTTTATGCTATAAAATTACCTTAAATACATAGTTCTTTTCTTAGATACACAGTTCTTTTCTTAAATACATAGTTCTTTTCTTCCAGCACTTAAAAAAAGTATTTGTTTTAATATTACTCTGCTGGAAAAATATCTTTTTCCTTGAGTATTAGCCAATTATGAATAGAGCATGCACTGAGCCATACTTCATCCAATCTTATTACAACTACTTTTTCCTTTACTTCCAAAGACTCATTTTATATTGAGATAGAGCAACAGTTATGATTGCTAGAAACTTCATATTGAAACATCAGCTGGCATAAACAAAAACATTTTGTTGCCATGGATTTTTCACTTTTTTTTTGAAATCACAAGGCTTTTTTTAAAAGTAGTGCTTTATGAATATATCATATTGCAGGCACATAAGCTTCAAAAAGCATTGATGCAGAATTATTATAATAGCACATACCATCGTTGCTGCTTCATTATCTTGGTCGTTCTTCAGCAGTAATGAACACTGATGTTGACAAGCATCAGTATCATCTTGTGCAAGATACAAACGTGCAAGTTCCAACATTGCCTGTATATTAAAATATTTAATATGTGTGTGATTCAAATATTTGTATGTGATTCAAAGATAAAGAAAGTTGGTTCAGATCTGAGTATCAGCCTGATATTATAGGGCTCCAGGGAAAAACTGTATCTCCACCAAAGAGACAACCTTTTCTGCTGTTTCCTGTGCGCTCTCAGTCAATTAATGTAATCCATTTTCATTCCCTCACCTCTTAAAACAGACAAAATTTTTATTCTTCTGAGGGATATTGTAAAGGTACATTGAAAACAGGGCTGCTCAGATAGTATTGCTCTGAAGACAACACTATTTTGGTGTGAATAATGTTCTTGGAAAAATATTATGTGAAAGTAGTTTTAAATGTATTGAAAAAACTAAATATCTCATTAAAATTCATCAACTGATTCTGAAGAACAAGTAAGTTTCAGTAGAAACTGGTTTTTTATTTGAATTTCCAACCTACCACATTAAGACTCTGTGTGAATCCCTTTCTGAGAAGCCACCACAGAGTAAATATTGACAACTGAAATGTACACCAGCAAACATTCTTAAAGCTGAAGTCCCATCATAGACTATTCTGAATAAAATGCCACAGAAAAGTTTATAAACATGAGTTACCACAGATTTAATCAAGTTTCTATTGAAGCAAACATAAGGTAAACTGATCACAAAGCAAAATTAGGAGTAGATAAACTTTAAGTCACTCCTACTTTATTTTAAATGGTGCTCTGATTTTGTTTCCAAAAGGGATGCATTTATAATTGCATCATAATTCTTTCACTAGTTCCACTTGTGAGAGGCACTTCTGAAACAGAACAGTGTTTTGAACAGCCTGTTCACAGAATGCAGACTTCTAAGCACAGTTTTTACCAACTGTTTTCTTCCTACTTCCTTGAGTTCTGTTCATACTCAAACATACACCATGTAATTCTGAACCAGGAAGGCAGGTGGGTAACCACTGAAATGATACAGAGAATGCATGCATGTCAGGACTTCGAAAGCTTTCTTTAAGCTGCTGCTCTTATGTGCACAACTCAGTGGAATACCGAAAGGCAGTCTTGGAGTCAAGGAAAACTTCCTGCAGGAAGTGAAAAAGCCAGCTAAACTGGATTCTAGTAAGTGGAAGTGGTCTCTAAATTTTCAACTCCAGCACAAGCAATGATACTATAAAATGATGTGCGTGATGCAATCCACGACCCCCTTCAAGTCTCCATCTGGAAACTTCATTGCCTCTTACCTGATCAAGGAAACAAAGGGAGGGTTTACCAGATTTAACCATGTAAAACTAAACAACACAACTCCCCTCTGACATGGACTGCAATCTCTTCACATTTACCTGAATAAATGCAGTATTTCAATCCATTTTGGGTTACTCTGGCTAAAATACAGGAGATTTTGTTCTGATAAAACAAGGTACAGATAGCTTCAAAGGAATTTCCATTATTTCCATATATAATTTTAAGGAAAGGCTGAAGGTGCTGAGAAACAGATGGACTTTTAACAGCTCAAAATAATATTTTGTAATCTAAAAGAATTCAATTCTAATCTTGTACTAGCAATGCTTTTAAAATTAAGAGAAGAAAACAGGTTCAAATCTACTGAAACTATAAAAATAGATTGAGATAACTCCTTTTTACTAGTTGTGGGTAACAAAATATTTTGTTTTCATTACTCAACAAGTAGGCAGCAAGTTATTAATCAGAAATTCAGACTTATTTTCTAAGATGTCACTGTATTCTGTGTTGCTAGCAAAGTAGGATGAAAGCAAAAATCTTCAGTAATATCTAACAGATATTTAGTACAAATGTCTACATCTTGTAACAATGAGAATCTCTCAAAACTATGATTTTAGCAAGAACTGAAGGGAAATGCCATGCTGGTATTTCAGTACTGGTATGAAAGACAAAGTAAGGCTTTGATACTGATGAAAAAGCCAGAGCTGTATCTGCACCATGACAGGCAGTCTCCTTGCTCTTAATGGTAGAATGGGGAAATCACCATTTTAAGGATGCTTTTACTCCCTTCCCAATTTATTTTTCTTCTCTGTATCATTCTTAGAAGATGTCTTCAGAAAAGTCTGTCTCAAATATGCTGAAATTGGAGCTTTAGGAAGGACCTAGATTCTTGGAACCACAACACACGAGCTCAAATATTAACACTAAGTTATGCATTTAGCAGCTTGTCCATGCGACAGTTGGTTAATAACAAGCATCAAAATATGAAGTCTTCATAAGTATACAACATCAGTATGATAGAAAATCACAGCAAATGAACAAAAATTGTATTTATTTTTAATCTAGGAAAAAACCTCACTAAAGATGACACTTAACTGTTGTGCTCACTATAATTATAAATTTCTTAGACTTTTGCTTCTCCCTCACTTATCTCCAAGGCCCAAGGTTAAGAAATGATAAGGAAGAGGAGGGTAAAAATAAATCCGAATTCACCTGTATTCATCAACCTGTGGGAAAGAGACTGTGCAGAGAAGAGAGAAGCAGTACAATAACGCCGCTCAGTAACAGCAACATTTTGTGACTAAAATCAAAATCCTACCAAGTCCAGATAAAAGTTTAAAACTGATAAAGTAGACACAGAAAAGACAGAAATTGTCTGTATGGACCAAAATCACTAGGAGTTCATTTCAGAGGACAAGCACCAAGCAAGATTAAACAATCTCCATCATTACTGGTACCTGAAGACAGGCTCCCTGTGAGTGCATGCAGACTTGAGTCAGGAGTTCTTGGAAGAGACAGAAGTTAGCAGTGCATGCAACTATTCTATCATGATAAGCAATGAAGGGGAGAAAGTTCAAAGTTCTATATATATCATGAAACAGAAATATTTGCAAATTATTCTGTGGATCACTGGCAAAGTGTTTTGCTACATCTAAAAACTGAATGGAAAAACAATGCAAAACAGTCAAAGGGAGAACTGACCTTGTTATTGGTTTCACAGTGAACAAGGGCTTCTTTGTAAAATTTAATTGCTTTTTCATAGTTTCGCTGGGCTGCTGAATGTTCTGCAATCTCAGCACAAATCTCAGCTGCTAACTGTTTCTGTGCAGGAACTGCATCCAGCTGTTCTACTTGAGCCCGTTTAAGCGCTCTGCCTTGTAATTCCCGAGCCTGGCGTGGAGAAAGCACTGAGCAGTCAAACATTGTCAAAGGAATTCATTTCATTTATCTACTATAAAGTAGTGTACTTGGGGTTTTTTTTAAGAGAAGGAAGCGCCAATACTATCCTGCTTCTTACACCCCTACCATTTTGTCTAGCAGGGAACTGGAACTAAAACACAAAATAACATCTGGGGAGAAGTTCTTACAGCTCCCTGAAAACTGAGGGAAGAAACCTGCTTAAGATATTTTAAGTTAGTCCTGCTGAAATCAAAATGCAGGTGTTTTTGTGTAAATGAATGTGGCACCAAAAGGAAAAGGAACAGGAAAATATTCCAAAGAGAATGAGTACAAGGAAGGACAGTTTTGAGGGCAGTAATAAAAACAACAAAAAAAACCCAAAAAGACAGAAAGTTTTTTGAAATGTGATACAGCGAGAAACCTGGAAGAACTAAAGAAGCAAAGAAAAGAGTAAGAGAAGGAGACTGCTTAGGGGGACTTCTACTAAAGGAGAATTAGGGGAAAAAAGTAAACTTTGAGAAAGAAAAAAGTACATTATAAGGAAAAAACAAATAAGAATTTAACGAAGATAAATCTTACTGAAGTTGGTATTTAAACCGTTACATACAATTACCTTTCTAACCAATCTGCAGACTTTTCTTTCTGGTCAAAAGATGTTACCAAGGCTTACCATTTCTGTTACCTTCACTTTCACACAGTGGAGGTATAATAGAACAGCAAGTACTGACCACATCTCTTGCTAAACCTTTTAGTTGAGAAAGCATTTTCTAAGGGATTAAACCTCTAGCTTTCAACTTTATTCTTTCAAGCCTCAGTCTGAGGGATAATATTGAACTGCAGAATGGACAGATCTTATTATTACTATTTAATACTGATACTGCTGTTTAGCAGTACAACAAAACAACAGGTAGCCACTGAAAGCTGTTCCATTTAGCTCTGTGAATGGTTTTCAATGCTGAGCTAAAGATATGTAATCCAGCTGCCCTCACGACCAATTTCATTTTCACCTGATATGCTAAAACTATGCTCCACACACAAATGAAGGCAAAGCAGGACTGCAGGCTTTCAGTAAAAGCCTGAATTCTGATCTAAAATTTAGATAACACTGCTTGCAAAAAGCTGACTGTGTAACACCTTATGTACTTGACGTTTCATAGCAGTCACTGGTGCTTTATCCCCAGCATACACTCATTTTCCACATTCACACGGATATTACGGTTAGAATATGGGATGAAAGTGAAACCAGGAGTAAGTTAACACTGCAAGTTTTCACAGGTATTTTTGGTTTTCCTCTTTACCTGTTGTAATGAAACGATAGCTCTGTCATTCTTCTCCATTTTGCTGTAAATCTTTGCCAGAAGTACCTGGTAACGTACATCTTCCATCAGAGAAGACAACTCATTAGCTGCAAGAATGACATTAAACAAACATTATTCTTGAAAGAACTGATCCCAGTAAAGTCAAAGAAAGAAGAAACTCATCACATCCTCCAAGAAAGAGCTTACATGAAAAATTCACAGCTCCATCATACTTATTTAGAATTGTGATCTGACTTGGTGCATTGCTGGTGGGCTGAGTATGTTGGTAGTAAGCAGAGTAAACATTACAGACTACAATCAAAGTGAGATTTAAGGCCAAAGATATTGAAAGATGCAAAGAGATTGAAAAAAATTGACTGTGAGATCTATTTGCATTTTCAGAGACATGAGAGAAAATATTTTGATGTAAACTGACAGGAAATAAAGCCATTCCGGACTCCTCAAAGTCAATGAAAAATGTCCAAATTGATACAATGTGCTACTTTACGTGCAAAAAGCATGAGACTGTTTAATGAAAATTCTAGCCAGACCTCAAACTATGCTTCTTTTGCTAGAGTCTGGAACAGACATGAATACAGAGTTATTTTAACTAAATATTTCAGTATCTACTGAAAAGCAGCAGGCCACTTTTATATAATGGTTAAAATACACATGCATGTATTTGAAGAATTCAAGCCTTTCCTGGCTTAAATTTATTTTACTCTACTGACAAAGCAGTATCTTGAGCACAGTTCCACATTAAAATACAGAGACCATCAAAAAATTTGTTTTATCTTTATTAAAATTAAGGAGTATATAGAGCTATATTCTATCAGAAAACTGATCCTCAAGGTGTTGTAATTGTGACATGCTATTCTAAATCAGAGATTAGACCGTGCAACTTAGACCATGTAAGATCATTCCTCCTGGTATATTTCCTGTAATTCTTTTTTTCCCCACAAAGGATATTCTAGCATTTCCATAAAAAATATTAAATTGTTTAATAATTTTCCCAATCAGCCAAAATGAACATTTTTCTCTTAGAGAATATGTGTATATCAAAACATAAAGATTGAAATGAAAAAGACTTTTTGCTTCATTTCAAGACAGAAGATAAAATTTTAAAGTACATGGGGCAAACTGTATTTACTGCTAATTATTTTTCCATACTAGAAAAATCAAACTATCTTGAGCATGACTATTAAATTAGTCAGATCCTCAAAGGAATACAATGTTAAATCAGAGACTCTTTCAGTAAGAAGTAAACAAGATGGAAAACAAACATGCCCCTGCAAAGCATAGAAGTGTTATAGTGACATAAGAAAACCTTACAGAATGGACTACTAATAATACTGCTTTTCTCTTCAGACAGCCACAAAGGTTAACAAATGCAATTAAACCACTGCAAAAAAAAGGCCCATGAACTCATTTACTCCTTAGGGTTATGCAGAAAACACATATAACAGTAGAAATGTTATGTTTTCCTGTGAATTAATAGCAATCCTACCAGGCTCATGATCTAAAGCTTCCTGAAGTACTTTTTCTGCCTGTTCATACTGCTTCAGTTTCATTAAAAGCTCAGCCAAATCATAGCAAAGGAAGTTCTGTTGACCATTTCTCACTGCAGCCTCATAGTAACCGATAGCCTTGAAGAAAGAAGCAAACATTTGTGTGTAACTTAAAGACAAATCTTAAAGACAACAACACCCTGTTACTTAGGTATTTAATGACATGTTGCTTACAATTTTCTTTACTTTTTTTTCAATGGAGAAGTAATAAAACATGGGTTTGAGTGCAGGCCCAAGGCCACCAGAACTACAATTCAACAGATTTGAGTCTACTAATGTGTGGATCTACCACCAACTGTGTCTTTGGCCAGATGATATGAAGAGAATCTACAAACTTACTTTCAGGATAAAATGTCTATTTTAGCACTCTGAAATGTAATACTTTTACCCAAGCAAAGCCCACATATTGACACAGAACTCAAATAACGTAATACAGTACTTATAGAATACCTCTGAGTAGTTATGTGTTTTGATTAGGGCTTTTCCAATTTTACTTGCTAAAGATGGATCTTTTGGATTTTTCTTCAAGGCCTGCTCGTAGGCTTCTATGGCTTCATCAGGCTTTAACAGTAAAATATAAATACATATAAGTCAAAGATTAAAATAAAAGGTGCATGAAGAAAACGAAATCTGGTAACAACTCCAGGAATGACTGCCAAGCACTACCGATTCATAAGCCGCAATACTTCTGAAAGAAGAATGGCTACTATAAAACTTCAGGAAGTGTAAAGCCCATGTAAATTAACATTTTCATGCTAAAACAAAATCTAGAGAGACTTGGAAAACAAATGAGTTTGAATAAATTTCATTCTTTCTTCACCGCAATTTCTCTACTGCTATCTTCACTAGTCAACAAAGAGGCAGATGTATTAGTGCTGGATCTGTTTTTCTCCTCTACATGTTATAGCAGATTAAGCAAACTCCACTTTCTGTGATAATTCTTCATTAAGGAAGAAACTACACACAAACATTAATATGAAAACAACCATTAATCATCTACAGATCTCCAAACTAGTAATCTAAACTATCAGTTGCATATCCTAACTCAATCTATTTTTTTAACATATGAATTTAAACATGTAGCCTTCAAACTCCTATGACCACTTGACTACACTAACTTCTGCCAATACTAAACAGCATCTCCAGTTCATCAAGAAAGCAAAGGATAAAAGGAATGTATAGGAACTTCACAATTCAAAAATTTAAGTAAAGCCATCAGCAGGAGAACTAAGTTACCTAGAATTATTCTAAGTTTCAGAACATTTTTCTGAACATCTCTGGCTTCTTTGTGATTTCAATTTAGTTCTCACTCGAGGTATCTGTTAGCCTTACGAGGCAGAGCTCTTCTAGAAAACATTCCCTCCTTGACTTTCACCAAGTAAGCTTTTAGAAGAAACGTATTTTCAACAGTTTCTAATTTAAACAGTTACTCATAGTCAATATTTATCGTTTTATATCCTAAAGCAATTTCTGTTTGACAAACATCAATCAATAAGAGTCAGCATGCCACAATGTTTCAGCTAGACAATGTCAACAAACGACTCAAATATTCCATTCATCTCTAGCAAGCACTCACCTCTTGAATATTCATGTATGCATCACCAAGAAGAAGAAAAGTATGAGCACTTGGCAGTTTTTCTACTAGGTCACTGGAAACAGAAAGAAAACCTTGCTCAGTATTTAATGTGTCAATACTGGTATCTAAACAAGAGAAGGCACAACCATTTTATCCTCTGCAGATTTTAGTTTTTATTTCTGAACATAAACCAATAAAAGCCTGAAATATCTTTTCAAAATAAGACTTCCAATTATCATTTTTAAAGTTACCACATTAACTCAAATGATTTCATGTTGCTAAATATTTCCCATTTATTGCAGTACAAGGGAAAAATGAATTCATCATGCTATCAGTAAACATCTAGGAAACTATTTATGCACACCACAAACTTTTACCTATAGCAGGCGACATATAACTTCTTATCTTTCCTATACTGAAGATAAATATCTGCCATTTTTTCTTTAGCTTGTACAAAGTAAGGCTGTTCAGGTGTAATATTGCGGAGCATAGTCAAGGCATGTTTCACGTCTCCTTGAGCAATTGCCAGATCTGCATTTGCAATCACAACTCTTAGCTCCTCGGGTGTTCCAGAAAATTCATTAATGGCATCTTGGATTACTATAGCAGCTTCATGCTGGAAATAATAAAAACCAATAGAATTAATTTAGTTTCTGTCATTGAACAGCCAAAAATAAAGATATCATAAGCATTTATGGGCATTATGCAAACCAACCAAAAAAAACACAAAACCCAAAAACCATAGTATGCACTTGTTTTGCTATAGTATTTCTGATTCCTTAAATAAATCTCCTGTGATACGGACTACTATAAAAAGTTTTAGTACAGAAAATTACACTTGTATTGCATATATACAAGTACATGCTCAAACTTCAACTAGAAAATGTCTTTAGAGCAGGCTGGCCTCCAAACCACAGGACTGTATGGCTTCTCTTACATTATTATACATAGGTAGTGTCCTATTGCTTATCCAGACACAGCTGATAGTAGGGATGCTGCTACACAAAGCTAAGGACATGATCCAAAACTACTGCTAATAGCATTCTGACAACAAAACAGGGATCTGCATCCCAACAATGAACGTCAACAGTGTGAAATGGCTTTTGTAGACTCAAAGTTGAGCACCTGCAAGCAGGTTTGTTGGTTTTTTTTTTTTTTGGCTCTGTACAATTTAAGGTACTTAAGTTCTCAAACCAGATATTCACATGCTAGAAATTTTACTAAGCAAATCCTCTTGGTAAAAGAAGTAATGGTTTGCTACTCTGAACTAACAGAAATGGGAATGGTTAGTGGGAGTTGTTTTCAGGTGCGTTTTGTATTTTAGCAGGTTTTTCATCTTACCGGTTCTCCATTCAAACGATGAGCTTCCACCAACTCTAGGAACACAGACACACGATCACTTGCATCAATTTCAAAACTTTTGCTTTTCGTTTTTGAGGAAGCTGTGGCTTTTCTCATTCCAGGCAAATTCCTTGCCATCTGTAAGGTTTTAATGGCTTCTGATATTTCTCCCACCTTCTTTTGGGTTTGGGCCTTAATTAAGTGATACACAGGATGTTCTCTCACCTTAAAAAAATAAGATAAAGAGTTTCCAAATTTTACTTAATGTCAAGTATTCAAACCCCTTGCAAGACTTTTTTTAATATTGACTTTGGTTTCTTTTTTTCCTCCAAATACACACACATTCAATTTCAGAAATTTATTTATGAAAATACAAGAATTGTCAGAGTATGCAAACTAGTAATTTAGTAACTTTTTAATTACAAAGAAAAACTATTACAGGAGACAAGACTTTGGGATAGAACAACATTAACTGCTGCTTTATTTTAAACTAGACTGAATTTTAAGGTATTCTGAGTGTCTCCCACACTGCTGCGTGCACACTTCACAAGGCTACTAATTAAAGGAAGTATACAACCATTACTTGCCACAAGTCCTGCATGCTATTCTTTACTTTCCTAAAACATACTTCACATGAAACAAAAAGTCTATAAGGGAAATACTTAGCCCTGTGAACTGGCAAGGACCTCAATTAGGTAGCTAAATAGATATTAATCTTCAGCTTTCTTGTATCACTTGGAGGAAGAAAGAAGATGGGACATGCTTGCAGTTTTCAGCTAAGGGGTCTCAGACCTAATGAGTGGCGTGTGTGTGTGTGTATTGTGTTCACAACTCCCTGCTAATCCTACATAAAGTTCCACTGATGTCAACAATGCAAAGTACAAGACCCATTAAGTGTAACTTGGGAAGTGTTAATTTTGTCTTCATGGTCATTTCTTTGATAAATATTCAGATACCACATTCATATAAACATTTAGATTAATTATGTAGTGGAAGAGGTATAAAAAGTTCAGTTGAAAATTATTATATACAAAAACATACAACTTCAGATGACTGACTGAATAAAATTATGTCATTCTTTTATTCAACTCACCTCAAAATTATAGCTTAAACAAACTTCCAAGGATTGAGAACATAGCTTGGTATTGTTTTGAGCCAAATACACCTGGGCCATCAATAAGTGTGCATCTCTGTAAGAAGGGTTCCTTTCCAGACAGTAATGTAGATTGCTATGGGCTGCTTCAAAATCCCCTAGGAAAAGGGGAAAGGAAGGGAACATGAAAAAGCAGTTGCTATGAAACACAGAGGTTATATACATAACATTTTTATTCACCAATTTTTTTTAAATGAATGTCAGCATCTAGTGAATAAACTCATATACAGAGTATTATAATGTTATGATATGAAATCAAAAGCAGGTCAAAGTATGACATTTTCCTATTGCTCTGTAAATCTAAATTATCTGTAAATCATTCAATAAATTAACTTTTTGGGAAACAAATATTTATATGTCTGTACAATTAAGACACCCTCATATACAGGACAAAAAATGAAGAGCAAATGTTCTTCACTTAGCTGTAACATAGTGTTCTGTGGTGAAAGAAAAATATTTATTATTTACAACTGTGAAATTAATTTTTTGTATTAAATAAAGTAAGGAGGCAGTTAACTACCCATTCGCACTACTATTACCTGACAAGTACTTCACTTTCGCAATTAAAAAGACAGCTTGTTGAAGACCAGGCACAGTTTTTACAACAGTTTCAAGAACTGAAGCACAGTGCTTGAGAAGTGGTGAAGGAGACTGCCCAGGACTTGCAGGCTAGGAGCAAATAAAACAAGTAAGTAATACAAAAAGAACCCCAACAAACTAACAAAAACTAGCATTTGAGTCAACAGGTTTTAGATTTAGATTTAAGTCTGAGCTTCACTTTAAACTCAGATGTGCATTAGCAGAGCCTTGTTACTTCCTGCAGTCAAAGGAGCTGTTGTTGTGAAGAAATATAAAAAACCCTGAATATATAAGAGGGCAACTTCTTGATATCAGCAGATACACAAGACAGTCTCAGAATTCAAGGAGAATAAAACACTTCAGACCTGACATACACAGAAGAGTCAGGCCATAAACATTTGGTTACACGTTCTGAATTATCAGGCCAACTCATTCAACACAGCAGCATCATGAATTAAATTTCAAGAAAGCTGAAGTTGGAATGAATGATGAGAAGGCTGGGAAGAAAAGGTTCTGGTCCTGTCCTGCCCACCCTCAGCCCACACCACAGAACATATCCATACTGCTAGCAACAAACTGAACATAGAAGCTGAAAAATAGCTACTTTCACACAAACTGCTAGTACCATATACCACGTTTTAGTTGCTCCTTATCAGAAACATTATTCATTTCCCTCTCTTACTTTAGCTAGCTGCTAACTGGTTTATGCTTTAAAAAAGGAAATGGCAACATAAACATCATTCTGCACAAATAGTATTTCCACAGGACCCAAAACCAAAATGGAAGCCTCCACCATCTCACTAACTCCTCACTTTCAAACACCATGCAGCCCTTTTTGCAATAAAGAAATACAGGAAGCTTCAGCAAAGGCCTGTCTTTTCTTCTAAAAATCTTACTATGGACCACAATTCAGAAAAGCAGTTTTAATTCCAAATTAAAACCCATCCTTGCTGTTTAATATTTCTGGAACGTATCCCAGGGAAGTCTTCAGATAAGAGCACAACCTCATAGAAAGCATGTCCTGTCATCACCATCTGTGACATGAAAATGTCACTGCTACTGATGTTTCAGACTTTCCAACACTGTCATTTTTTATAGATAGCGAGGCAGTTCATAACAATGGAAATATACTTGTTTTCCTGTTAAGATTTTAAAACTCTACATAAACGTATTTATGGAAAGGTTCTATAATTAGGCTAGAAATAATGACAGGATAACAGAAGTCAGCTCCCAGCTATTTCAGAATAATCTATTTGAGGAAGACACTATCTAAAGAAACTTTAAATCTGCTTCTTCTGCTTTAAAGATGTCAGGTCCCCATTCAATTTATTAAGTTCTACATACCTTTGTTGCCAAAACAGTAGTTTTGTTTGGAATACTAGCAAGGCAGTATTTCACTGTTTTTTACCAACACACAAAAGAAAGAATTTATATATATTGAAAAGATATCCTAAGCCAACAAAAATATTTCATGAATAGGGTGGTCAGTGTGAACATTCTGGTTTCATAATAAGATAGCTCTATTCACTGTATCATTACAGTTTCCTCAGTCACTAAGACAGTGCAACTACACACACACAGTGCATTGAATAAATATCCTGTTTCCTCAGTTGTCATCACTGTCACTTGCTCACATCACAAAATATGCTTTTTTATCATCACTCTGACTAAGTGGTGTAATATCCCAAAACATACTCTTACTTCAAATAAATCCACATTTTAAAATGGAGAATTTTCTATTTTGCTTCATGATTAGCTGTTCTCAAAATGAAAATTTCCCATTCTTGGACAGATGCGATCTACAGGTGCTTACCTGTGCTGGACAAAAATTAAGATATTCTCTAATAATTTCCAGCAAGAAATCAGGGTTTAGTTTTTCAAAATATTCCACACCAAGAGGAAATCCATGCAAAGATGAAAAGTGAGTATCCAGAACATCATTCAATAAAGCAAAAACTTCTTCTTGTCTCTTATGTTTTTTCATAGCTAGGATTGCACGCAGGAAAGATAATTCCTACAGAAAAAAAAAAAAACAAACACAAAAAAACAAAACCACAAAACCCCAAACATTCTGCATATTCCAGATACACTCATCTGTTACTCATACAATACTACATAATTATTAATGTTAGCCACTTCTTCTTTATATTTAGGGATACTCTAAGACATTTACTATGTTGTAAAGGACACTTGATGATTATTCTACCAATTAATTCCTTTAATTTGTGCAAGAAACTTTACATTTGCCTGATCACAAAATCTTGAAAAAATAATTAATATTTGTCCCTCCCTGACATTTCAAACTTACCTTCAGAGAAAAAAACACAGCTAGAAAGTGATGATGTTTTTGCTCTGCAAGCAAACAGTCTGGTTGCGAAGTTAAGCAATACATTAACTTAAATACAAAAACTGAAGCTTAGACTTAATAGTATTCCATTAAATATGCTCTACTCAAGTGACTGAAATATAGAATGTGTAATAGCTAGAAGACCACAGCTCAGATTGTAATCAAGGTATTTCAGTAAAGAAAGATGCCTCCTACCCCAGATTTCCCAATGGACTGTTGAATTTCATGAAGAAACTCCAACTGCTGCTCTGCATCTTCTAATTGCCCTTGTATTAGCTGACAACGGATAATTCCTGTAACACATGGAAAAACTTTATTGCCAATTCATCTTCCTAGTCAAGCACATGCTTTCTTTTCCAGAACTATCTTTTCCTCTCCTCAACCTCTTCACAAAGCAGTGACGGGAAAAGAACGAATGGATCAAGACTTACGATAATGCAAATTTTACATACTCAGAAGAACCTAGGGTAGATGATACATGATTGATACATTAAAATGCTATAAAGCAGTTTGAAAAGGTAAATCTTCAACTGGTTCTAGACTAAACAGAAACAGCATAAATTCTGGCTTCTAAATTCAGAAGAAGTACAAGAAGGAAAACAACCTCAAGCACACACACAAACCACTTCTGCCATTTAAAGTTTTAATACTGTACTCATGGCACAGTCAAGGAGTAAGAAAATACAGGGGAAAATCTGTCAGGCAAATAAGACATATTTACATTTCATTTTCTTGACACAAATAGGACTTATTATAAAGTGGGGGTTTTTTTGGATATGACACATACATCCAAAGTATGATGTTTTGACTTGATTATAGTTTTCAATCTAATTTGGATAAAATGAGGACATGGACAGCTTGTTCTAACATGCCCTTGATTTTCTTATTTTTATAGTGCCTAAGAGTTCTCTAGTTCTTTGGCACTACAGAAATTAAATAAAAAAGTAAGCAAAATACAGCAAAATGTCTGTTCCTACTATTACTTTGAGAGCTGTAATTTAGAACAGAAAAGATTAATTTTTCAATAAGGAAGACCTAAAGACATACTCAGTAAGGAGACACTATTGCCACAAGGAAGAAAGCACACAGTGAATCTGAAAATACAACCCAGTGCTCCTGTTCTATTAGTTCTAGATTTTCCTAGTACCAGTAATTGATCAAAAAACATTGTCTAGTAAAAATCAAAAGGAAGTGTAAGACCTTACCAGTTAGTGCAGAAACACTTGTTTCATCAAGTGTCATAGCAGTCTTGTACCATTTTAGAGCTTCTTTCACGTTCCCTTGTAAAATCATTTGGTAGCCAAGTTCAGTAGCAAATTCTGCATTGTCAGATGCCAAATCAAATGCTCTTTGTACTAACGTTTGTGTATGTTGAAGGATGAGCTGGCTCCGGCCACACTAATGGTAAGAACAATCTTTCAGCCTTAAGCTTTTCTTGGTTCTCGGATTCAGTTAGACAAACATACTGAATATAGCCAGATCAGTGGAGACAACATCATCTCATCTAAAAATAAATTACTCTGTAGTAATTCTATAAAAACTGTGACATTAATGGGGGATGGATTCAAACATAAATATACAATACCATATAATAAGGAATAGCTGCTTTGAGTGCTTCCTTACAGCAATTTTTGATAAATACAGTGATTAAAGAAACTTTCACTTTCAAGGTTATGTGATTAACCTTGTCAGTTTCCTACAGTAAGAAGATGGCTGGTGAACATTTGATAGTATTTTCACTGTTTCTCACTTAAAAGCAAGCAGTAAAACCATTTTTTGCAATAAAATGGTTTAAACACGTAATACATGCTGAATACAAGACTTGAAAAATGTGGTTACCAAGGCTACACAAGTTAATCTATTTCAATTGTCCACAATTTTCTGCTTTTTAGCAGACATTCAACATCTGTCTACCAAAAAATACAACAAAACCAGGATACATAGATAGCTGTATGGTGCTTAAGGAAAAAAAAAAAAAAGCATACTCACTGTTCTACTGAAAGCTAAAGCCATTTTACAGAATAGCTCAGAATTACGTGGTTCTAATCTATCCAGTGCTTTAATCAGGTCTTCCAGTCTTGCTGAAGCCTTGGAGAAAAATGAATAATAGAATAAATAATAGAAAGAATTAACACATTAGGACTATCAAAGAGTTTGTACTATAAACTACTCACATTTTTACTATGCATTAGTGTCTTGAAATATAAATTCAGAGGATTTCAGGGTTAGGAGTTAGACTTGAGAATTCCCAAGACAATACTTTGGAATAAAGTGACAGTAAAGCAGACCATGTGTCCTTTATCCATGCTCTAAAAAGGTGAAAGCTTGAGCTAAGTCTGATACAAGACATGCATGCTCAAAAGCTTTTAGATGCAGGCACCTGAAATGTATAAATCTAACAGGCCTTGAATTTTTTCTGTAGACATGGCTCTTAGTTACATGTGACATTTTACTCCAAAATCTTAATAATCACTCTACTAATGTCCAGCAAGGCTCCTTCCTGGATGGCTTCACCAGAGTCAACAATTCTTACTACTTCTCCATATTTCCCATGATTGTGCATAAGACTTAAAGTTGATTGCAAGGACATTAATAACTGAGTTCTTTGCAATGTGTTCACTTAAAATGTGTTAAACACCATAAATACCTTTTCTTCTAGTCCAAAAAATTATCTTTTTTTCTGGCATCCAGAAAACACCTCAGCAATAAGCTAGAGTAGCCATTCAAATCAGAATAGGTGAATATACCTCTGCAGATCAGTGCAGCACAGGACCAGCCAATGTGCATGAGGAGAATCCATTAAGAAGACAGCATTTGTTGAGACTAGATGTCACATGCACTATGTTGTGCTCAACATTCTGCTAATAAGATGACTCACCTCAGATAGGTTTCCTTCCCTGCACAGATGATGCAGGGCCTCCATTCTTATGGCTTCTAAATTGAGGGGATCTTTCTGCAATAGTCTAAAGCCAAACAAAAGGTGAATGTAAAGAAACCAAACCAAACACTTGCTCAATCATGTATTTTATCCTACAACAGGAATAGGATAACTTGTATTTCACAGTCATTTTATATCATAAATCTCAATTGAAAGCACAGCTCTTATTTCATGCCTATCTAGAGAAAGATCCAAAGATCTTTTCAATCCAAAGACTGAAAGATTTCAAGACAAATTCATTTATCAATGTAACATCCTCACTGAATTGCATGTCTGGGTTCTAATAAAACTTAATTTACCTGAAATTCATTTTGAAAAAACTGATACAACTAATTCAGATTCATTAACAATGAATGGAAATCTATCTACTTTTCTTTCAAAGTGTTCTTAAGCTGTAAACATGGCAAGAACCTTAGTGGTGTGCTACTTCATACTCAACCTATGTGCTGTTTCAACTGTCTGCTCCCAGTCCTGCAAGGCAAGCTGCAGCTTCATTTTCTTTATGAAAGCAGGAATGAAGTTTGGGAAGTTTGCAATTATCTGGTTCACAATTTCCAGAGCTCCTGAATAATTCTGTCGGACCTCAAAATACTGTGCCTAATGGAAGGAAAAGAAGCCATATCAAGAGCCTGTACACTCACACAGGTGAGAAGATTCAGAAGTTCCTTCACACAGAAACCAGGAAAAAGCCCTAGAGGGAAAAAAACTCTCTCCTGAAGTAGTAGTTTAACCTGAGTACCAACCACAATTAGACATATTGCAACAATCAAATAGCAAAGGATGATGTGTAAAGCCTGGTGTGTGTGGTAAGCACTCTGTAACAAAGGTAACTGAACTATTTACAACTTAATAGTCAGTTGCAAGCAAGAAAAAGACAGATGAAGCTCAAGAGCAAAATTGTTTTATTAGGTTTCAAATACCTTTGTATGAAGTATCCCACAATTTCAGGCTATTTAACACAACCCACTGATGAAACATTTATTCAAGCTCTGAGGTACGTACCATGTAAAAACCCACACTCAGCAGGTAATTATTGTTGTTGCCAGAATTAACAATTTTCTAACTGTAATGTGGTTTACAGGGTAATCCAAACACAAAACTTTCAGAAGTCAAAAATCACAGGTTTTAATTAATTCAAGTAGAAACAAATTTAGGACTTAAACCCTGTTTTGTTTTGATGCTTTGAATTTACTTACCCTATTCCACGTGACTGTATGTGTGCTGTTTTATTTCATCTTTTTAGGACAGAAATGATGCAAACACAGTAGTTTCTGAGAGTTAATTTCTTAAGCCCTAGTGAGATTCTTGTCTGTCTAAACCCTGATTACAGTAACTACATTTGACACAAAGTCCTAATCTAATTTAATGGTCCACATGGAGCCAAGCACATACACCTGACTAAATACCATTGTGCACACTCTTCTGAACTTCAGTCTTCTAATATTCATTGAACAATTTTTCTTCATTTACCTTTAAAATACTTAACAAACATCATGTTAATGAGTAACAATGTCTGCACTGTAAAGTAATATGCTCTGAAACAGAAAATTTGTAAACAATTCATGCCACTCCTTTAATGAAATATAATTGTTGACATTTACATGAGCACAAATGAAACACAAAACAGACTAATGGCAACTTAAAAAGAGTTTTAACTGCACTACAAGCTACTACACCTTGGCACACAGCAATTCTGTAATGTGCACAGAACATTATATGCAAAAAGGAAGAGACCACACATTTTTACATTTTCAAGTGATTTGAAACTCATTTTGTACATATAAATACATTAATAGATTTTCTGGTGTGCATAGCAAAATCATAACCACAGTACACATTTAGACTGAATGAATTTAGTCTACACCTTTCTTTTTACATTGGTGTCTGAAGAACCCTGAAGTACCTATAGGGTCTGAGCTGTATCTCTGTTCCTTGGACAAGCTCATTATGCATTACTCTTCTCAGCATCTCTCCAATCCCTCTACAAGACTAATATGGCATTTAGGAAGAGCTGAAATAATGAAGTAAACTTACTTTACCAAGCAGTGCAAAAACATCATTGCCTTCCTGCAGTGCTTCATCAAAATATTTCAGAGCTTTTTTAATGTGAGTTTCTTTCCCACAGGTGAGATCAAGCCATGCTTTCAAAATTAACCCCTGTTAAAAAAATACAAATTGGAATTCTTTGCGAACTAGATAACAGAAAATTATACTAGATATAATAAGCAGATATAACCTAAATAAAGGACTTCGAGTATCTATTTTAACTACTTCACAGACATAACCGGTCTACAGCATAACCTAACATTTAGCAATTCATTCCAGAGTTAAATTAACCAAATAGTACATTTACTTACAGAATTAGAAAAATAAAAAAAACAATGGCACCAAACAAGTCTAACACGCTCAGCAGTCAGAACAAAACCTCACAGAAATGACCACATTCGACAGAATATTTTCTGCAAACATTTCACGATGTTTCCTTAAGATTTTGTTTACATGAGACACCAAGAAACATACTGGTGCTGAAAAAAGTGAGAAAGTTGAGGGTTTTCTTTATTTTCTGATTAAAAAGAAAAACTTGTATGTGAATAGCAAAACCCATGACATTTCTCAAATCCTCAAAAGTGTTATTAAAAGAACACCCAAACTTTTAAAAGGTGAAATGTGTCTTTTCATTGAAGAACTTACTACTTGTAACAAATTAAATTAATTTCTCTTATGTGTTTGAAACATTAATTACAGATTAAGTAAATAAAATCTATTTTGAACTGCTGAATTATTTAATCAAATTATAATTGCCATCAAAATTCAAAATTTAAAATTCAAAATTTAAAATATAAAATAACACTAGCTCTTTAAGAACATAAAGAAATGGGTTCTGTATTTAAAACTCAAAGGTTAGTAGAAGAGCCATATTTTGTAACTGCGAACAATCAGGGTCATGATTTTGTTATGCAATGCAAACTGGCTGAACTTGATATAATCAAGCACTTTTGAAAGAAAGGCAGGTGCTGTACTTCTATACAAGGAATACATAAACTATCTTATTAAAATAAGTGTATACTAAATAAATCCTATTTCACCAAGTTTAAACACTCTGAATCACCTCTCAAAAAATCAGACGTAAACATTTAAACATAACTTCATATTACCAAACTAGAAAAAGAGCTAAACATAAGTCAACTTAAGAAAAAAAAAATTATATATTTAAATACTAATGTACTTTTTCTTTCCTATGCATGTATATGTAAAAAAATATTTACTCCAAATACTTTTAAACAGTTCAGCTAGAAATATTCCACAGTAAGCAACATACACAAATAATATTTCCTAAGAATAAAAACAGGCAACCAAAACCAAATTACTACCGTTTCAATAAGCAAAGTCATAAATACCGTTATTTCACCAAAATGACCTATTCTTAGTCTTTTTAGGAACTATCATATTATTGCTTTGTGATGTCCTTAATTATTTCTTCATTAATGTAAGTTATTTCTACATTAGTATAAATTGGCAATAAATTAGTTCTTATTTAAAATAACTATCAATTTAAATTAATAATCACTGTTAGTTTGAAAGCCAAACCCTTACTTAAACTATACTTTCAGAAAGTAATGTTTACAATAGTTGCAGATTTCTAACTCAAGTAACAAATCAAACATAAAACTATAAATTACAAATTGAACAATGTGCTGAACCACACAGCGGAGCATTTTTGTTTGAGATTACTGTACAATTATGCACTTAACGTTAACAGCTCCACCTCGATGATGTTTAACTACAAAAAATAAACCAAATGCTTTACGTATCTCTCCTTGAACTGAAGGTGATTTCTCCTTTAAAAAATAAGACATTAAGTTTTCAGAAACCTCTTTAGGGATTCAAGATTTTAATGAATTGTGATGTCTGTATACAAATGCCAAAGACAATGCTATATACAACACTTATTTCAGTAAAACCCTAGGCAAATTTTGCCTTTAACAACAGCTGAAAATTTATATCCTCAATCCTCTGGATATTTTTGAGCATTCAGATCTAGATGTCTCCCTCTAGTGAGACTATCATGCTTATTTTTTTGCTAGGAATTATGAGGCTTGGTATAAAATAGTAATACTGGTTTAACTACATATTGTTTCCATTTATTGATTTATTTTCATTTATTGAATCATTATTAATTATTTGGAAAGAGAAAATGAATATTAGTTGACAAAAAATCATGGAAATTTACTCAGCTGTGTCAAATGAATTTATGACAGTTAAGAAGAAAAGTTCTAGAACACAAAATATTTCAGGACAACCTCCAAACAGCATTAATGCCATCTGTCTATCTTCACAGTATGCACGGTCCTATTAATCTTTTGCATTAAAGTAAAAACCACTTACCTCTTTCCCACCACCGGAAACTTTGATCATTCTATCAACATATTCACGGGCTTTGTCCTCACGACCAAGATGCCACAAAAACAAGCCAGCATAGTACAGAGCCTGCTGTCCTGCTGTTTTACGTTGTTCCTTCAGTCTGGCATCCAACTCCAGAATAGCATCTCGATCTGAAAAGGTTTTGTTCAGAGTTCTCGTTGATAGCCTCTCAAAATGTTACAAAAGTGCAGCACATAAGCCAAGCACATAATTCCAAACCAGTTTTCTGCATTGTACATTGATAAACATACAGGCAATCCCACCCTATTAGCAATATTTCCCAAGTACAGATGGAAATGGCAGAAGAGGAATCCCATCAGCACAGCTGATGGGGAGGTCCCAGAAGTGGGGAAGTCCCATATGACTGGTCGTTAGCCAACGTGATGTCCATCTGTAAGAAGTGCAGGAAGGAAGATTTGGGAAATCACAGGCCTGTCAGCCTGACTGTGGTGTCATCAGGGAAGGTCATGGATCAGATTCTGGAGTGCTATCACACAGCACCTACAGGACACTCAGGGGACCAAGCCCAGCCAGGCCTGGGAACGGCAGGCCAGCCTGATCTCCTCCTATGACAATGCTGACCCACCTAATGAATGTGGGAAGGGCTCTCACTCTCAAAGAGTCTTGAGATCCATAATAATTTTGCTGTCCTGCAGTATTAATCCTCAGGCACTCAAGTAAGAGTGATGCCATTAGTCAGAGCTATTTCAAATCAGATTGTTTAACAGACTGTCAGCAGCAGCAGCTATAAATCTGCACAGTGAGAAAGATACTGCAACAATAGTCTAATGACCACTCAATGCACCTGATAAACCAACTCTTATTTTGAGAATGTAATTCTTAACAAAATCATCCCAGCTTTTAGGTTGGAGAAAGGAATACGAAAATTCACAAAATTCGTTTCTTCATTTGTATGGTCAGGATAACTTGAAAGATAGAAATGGCATGGCTTTAAAGACTTTTCAAGCTGCAGTTCTACTCAAAAGCACCAATATCAGACATGAGTGAACAACAATCACAAGAGGTTTGATTCATTTTTTCTTTCTTCAAAAATTTTTCATCATGGTCGGTAAGTCAGATTTTGTGTGTGAGTTGTGTGTGTTTTATTTTAACATTCACTCCTATACTTCAGAGTTTTGTGGTTTGGTATTTTTGTTCACAATCTTGGTAAGCATCACTCAATTCAGTAACAGATCCTATGCCAAATGCAAAGCCAGTGTAAACCCTTTTAACTTAGGCAGAATCAGCCTTCCACTCTCAGGCCTTCACACAGAGCTGTTTAAAACATGAAACAGCATGTCCTAACAAGCCTACCTGGCTTAGGGCTCTTTTTATGGGCATAAATCAGAGCCATCATTGTACAAAGTGACACCTCCTGTTTGTTTTTAATAGACTCCAACTGTCGAATACTATCTTGGACATCACCTGGCAAAAAAAAAGCACAGAATAAGCTACCACACTTTTCAAGACAAAGGACATCATCAAACATCAATCTGACTTATATTTTCCTTTTTATTTTTTCTTCCATGTTTTTGTTCATTATGCATAGACCCACTTTCACTTGTTTGTGCAAGTCTTTCAAACACAGGAAACAGCATCTCAATGCAAAGAACTTGAATTAAGTGCTAATGCTGCCAACCATCAGAAAGATCAAAATCATATTGTTTTATACAGGGCATTGAGCAGCTCCTTTTTCTCCTGTTTCTTTATATAACCAGGATTTTTGCCTTGTTTGTGTGTGAATATTTTGAATACTAGCAAAATAGGCAATATCTCGAAAAATGAAAGAATTCTTCTATAAAAACATATGGGAGTTTGTGAACAGACACACCCTGTCAAAATCAGAACACCTTCCTAGACTTGCTTCAGCCCTCCCCCATGTTGGTTTACTTGTTAATATTTCTGACATCCTTGGAATATTCATGTTGCTAAACAGACTTCTCAGAACTTTACAATTTACACAAAGATCCCCCCACTAGGTATTAGCTGTCAGTTTCCCTGAGACAGAGAACACAACAAAATTAACACAGCCGCTTGGAAGGGAAGAGCTGTGAGCTGGGAGACACTAGTGTGTTTCTGATCAAACGCGATATGCGTTTGGGCAGGGCTCAAATTCCCTCCAAGGAACCCACTTACCAGACCCATGTTCATGAAACCATGAAAAATACTTGTTATTTCTCACTTTTGTACTATGCTGTCTAGATCACTTTCATTCAAACTGGGGAGCAGCGGTGACAGATCATAACACACCGGTGATTTACTCAACACGGAATACATTCAGACTCCGCAACATCGCTTTTCCCGCGCGGCAGACTCAGGGCTGAGCGTTCGGAGGCGAGGGAAGGAAGCCCGGCGCTCCGGGAGGAGCGGCCCCGCCCCGTTACCTGCCCTCAGCGCGCCGTAGGCCCGGTAGAAGTGGAGCACGGGGTGGGCGCCCAGCCGCGCCAGCGCCTCGTCCGCAGCGGCCCGGACGTGCTGGAAGAGCCCCTGCTGGCAGTAATAATTGAGCAGCGCCTGCGGGGAAGCGACCGCGGGTCACTCGTGCCAACGCTTCGCCCCGGGACGGCCCCGGGGGCACCGCGCCCAGCCGGCCGGCCGCACTCCCGGCCCGGCACCCCTGCCCCCCCCGCCATCCCTCCCTCCTTCCCGGCCGCCCCCATCCCTCCGCAGGGGCGGCACGGCGGTGGCACCCACCTGCTGCACCTCAGCGTCCATCGTTGCTACCCGACTCCACTGCGGGGGGGCTCCGGAAGGGTGAGGACAGCGCCTCGCCATTGGCTTGGACGGGAAGGAGGCGGGAGAGACACGGGAAGAAAAACTCCTGGAAGGCGGCGGGGCGGGAGCCCGCGGGGGAGCGCGAGGGGGCGGGCGGGGCGGCTCCCGCGCGCCCTGCGCCCCCTGGCGGGCGGCCGTGCCTCGGGAGCCCTCACAGCCGGGATGCCGAATGGAAGCTTTGGAAATGTGTTTATGTCCTTGCTTTTCTTGTCTGAACTTGGAATGAACCACATTCCGTAGGTTTCATAATGTAACTGAGCACCTCAAGTTATGTGACGCTTCTCTTAGAAATACAATAACAATAGGGTCACATCAGATAGAGAAAGTGCATCTTTCTTCCCATCTTTATTTCCTCCTGGAGAATTAGAGTTGCAAAGACTAGTAAAATGCAGGTTTTCCTGTGGAGGTGAAAGCATCCTCAGCCATAATTTCTAGACACCATAAACAAAGGTTGCTAAAGAGCATTCCCTTGGAATGGGAGCACAGTCCTCCCACCAGGAAAGCCGGCAGTGATGCCGCCAAGTGCAAGGAGCGAAACCCAACCTGCACGGAGTTTGTAGAAGCTGCTTGGCTCTTCTAGCAGAGTGCTCGGAGTGACCTCTCCTAGCAAGTCCATCACACATGGCGTTCCTTTGTCACAGATTTCTCATCCCCACCATCAGGAGGGTGCCAAAGCAGCACTCTGCTATAAGCATGCTTGGGTTTCCTTCTTGGCCAAGGCAATCCTTTGATTTTCCTGCAATGTTTAAGTTTTGCTTGACTTATTCTGAAGCAACATTTAGGCTTCTGTAACATTTAAAATCTAACAGAGGTATGAGAAACAAGTTGGGGGTTTTTACATACTTTTTAAGGTAACCCTTTAAGACATATTTTGTCCACATATTAATCTGAAAGTACGTATCTTTTCATTTTGATACTTAGGCATTTTGAATCAAAGTTTTAGACTTCTTTTTTCATAATGCATTTCACAACAATTTTACATAGAAAACTTACCCTCCCTTGAAAAATTTTCGATAAATTTCAGGGAAAATGCTATGAAATTTTATTTCTGCATTAGCTACTAAGCAAGCATACAGACTACAACTGCTCATCAACTGGTTTCATATTAAATTCAGTATGAGTTTGCATTGTAAGTTGTATGCAGTAAAAAATTATGTAAACATGTAAAATTAATATTTTCAGACTGAAAGCACTGAAGTAATTGATAAAGAATTCACTGAAGCAATTGATAAAGAATGAGGAACAGGCCTACTTTCCAGATGCATTTGTTTTTTCCACTATCGATATCCACAAATGGTTGCTTTCAATAGCGTGCTTCCAGAGAGATTTTTAAAATTCCTGAGGAAAAGACCAATGATTTATTCATTCCAACACCATTTCACCTTTTTCAGAAATGCACTCAAATGTGAGATGCTCTGTAACCTGTTTGTGAACAGCACCCAGCAAGAATAAACCGGCTCTCAATCCGAGCTGGGGAATGTTGTGGATCTGCTACTATCTTCTGTTCTCATTTTGTCTTTGTGAACTCTTGAATGCTTAGTTCTCATTCCTGTCACTGCTCTGAGCCTCCTGGGACACAATCAGGACAGCTCTGGTGTTTGATGGCTGTGCACTCCACTGCATGGAGCTGCTGCATGAAGTTCTACAGGGCAGAACTCTTGATACATGCAAAAGCACCATGCTCACTGTCTAACACACATTAAACAAGAAATTCCTAATTAGTGACTAACAAGCAAGTCCCAAGGATTTTCTTACATGGAAGAACAGTATAGCTGCTGTAAAGGTTTTCAGTATTCTCACATTCTGTGGTTTAGAAGCATACCCTTTTGATATTAATGTCAGATAATAAACAAGAAAGGAACGTACAATAAAAAATGTAATCTTTATTATTTTGAGCATTAATAATGTTCTTTAGCATCAGTTAGGGTAATAGCATTTTCCTGCATGCAGTTCACTAATACAGATTTAGTCAATAATTTTAATAAAAGTAATCTATATTTCATTTTCCTGTGTAAGAAACATAAAATGTCCTGATGGATTGGAGTTTACAATTTTGCTACTTTCTCTTTGTGAAAAAATATTGTGGACCCTAGACAACATTTAGAACTGCTCTAGTGCAGCATGAATGAAAAAAAAATCTGTGAGTAAATATAAGAAAAAATCTAGGATTCTCTGAAAAAAAGGTTATATCTGAAAACCTATGATGCAGGCACTGCTTAGACATTCAATTTGTACTTTAGACCATTTCCCAGCTGCAAATAAAAAAACAAAACATAGCTTTTTAGAAGTAAATTATGTACTTATTTCGCAGAAATTATTTATATGTTGGAAAATACTGTAAAAAGTAAGATCCTACAGGTATCCATCCACTTAGTTGTATCTTGTTCTCTGGAGTTCTTCTGTGAAAAAGTGCTATGGACTGAAAGTAACAAAAATGTTGTGACACCAACCTGAAGATAAAATTCAGTTCTTGTTTTATGTACATAATGCTGAAAAATAAAATAAAATGATTTTTACATTATTTATATTTGCTTATAAAATCCTAACATTATTTTCAACAGCTTTAGTAGTTTTCAATGTCTGTACAGTTTGGATATACACTATATGCTTTTCACTGAAAATTCAGAAATGTAAAACAAATAAGCTCCTAAATAGCTGCAAAATATTGCTTAATGGTATGGAGGAATGAGGTCTTTTGAGTAGTTTATTTCATTTAGCTCTGATGTATGGCTTCCCATGTTTAAGAATCCTGGACAGTCAAAGGAATAGCAGCATAGGCAATATAAACATGCACTGATTGCATCCAAACTATCTATAATGGTAGATAATACGTAATTTTACCTGTTGAATGCTCGCACACTACACTTATTGTGGTACATATTTGATGCAATAAATGTGCTAAAGTCATTATCTGTTTGCTCAAACATGCACCACAGGTTAAAAATTATTTACATAGCAGAGGGCTTTTCATTTATGTGTACAACATCAACCTTACTGAGAGCTGAAGATGGCTAAACAATACTGCAGGATAAAGCAGAACAACTTTATAGAGGGCTCTTTTTGATCAATTTGGTGGGCTGAGGCAGATTCATTTAGTATTCGTATGCAGAAAGACATTTGACAAAGACAAAATCTGTGATTCCAGAACCTAGGAAGAAGTTTGCACCTTCTGAAACTTAATGGTCTGTGCAAAAAGTAAACTATATTTACTATTCTTGTGAGTTGTAGAGGACTTTACAGGCATACTAAGACTTGTTTGAACATGATACAACATGAGTACATTAATTAAGCACCTCAAAATCTGTTATTCCTTTCCAGAAACACTGTGCTAAAAAAATCTGTTGTTCTTTGTGACTTAATGTTATTTTCATGCATGATCTATAAGTGCAGCATGCCTTCATGCAAATAATTTTTGTGTGTATATCAGTTGTATAATAGAACACCTGGCCCTTGTACCTGTAAAGGTGTACTTAATTCCCTTCCCCAACAGAAGCCCCATTTACAAAAATAGTCACATATAATAAACAACGTATGAATAAAAACAAGATGAATCCACCAACACAGATTTTGTAAAAATATGATGTGGCAGTTGAAATGCAAACAGTGGATACAGTTACCATATTGTTTTATGCTAAACACACAAATACTTGGTTTCACACCCCTTTAACTGGTCCCTACAGTCTGTGTAGCCATTTTTTCTCTCCTCTTCAGCAGTGTCAGCTGGTAGTGAGAACAGTAACCTCCTGTCAAGGTTGTTTCTTCTTTTCACAGTCACTGACAAGGGCTCACTGTCTTTTAATAGGCACTGACCTTTAATGTACAGTATATTTGTAAAAATTGTCAGTTTGGCATAGACCTCCTTCAGGAGTCCTGTTGACACAAACACATGATCTTTACAGGCTATGAACTACTTTGCACATATATGATTTCACTTGCTATTTGCTCTTATTTCTGACCATTTTTATCTTCCTTTTCATGCTTTTCTTTGACTGGCCTCATTACACGATCATAAGAAGGTGGACATACTGCTGTTGATGCGGTTATATCTGTTTTTTCTGTAAATGAGTTTTCATTTAACTTATCAATAAGGATTTCATCTTTCAGACCCTGACCAGCCCCACCTTCAGTTTTATTTTTGTTATAGATAAAGGAAGCTTGTTTTACTGTTCGTTTTAAAAGGTGACGTCTGAAAGCACGTTGAATGATGACAGCAGACACCTCCTCCTGCTTTCGTTTCAATGTAGTCGTAATTGGTTCATAGGAAGCTTTAGAGGGATTGGCTGCCATAAACCGATCTTCCATCTGTATTCTGAGGGCATCCATCTCCCCACTTTCCCCCAATACACGCTTGGTGAAAGCAAACAAGATGTCGAGGCAGTGAATTCTGTCACCGCTCACCATGGGCAGATCCATTGCAATAAGCTGGACTTTGTTTGGTTTGGGTAGATGAAGAGGAGGATCAAGTGCTGCTGCAAAATCAGACAATTTCTCAAATTCCATGAACTGTGTTGCATCGGGATCAAACTTCTCCCAGACTTCATAGAACATCTCAAAGTCATCCTCGCTCAAGGGTTCAGCACTTTCTTCAGTGGCAACACCGAAGTTCTCCAAGATCACAGCAATGTACATGTTCACCACCACCAGAAAGGATATGATAATGTAGCTGACAAAGAAGAAAATGCCAACAGAAGGGTTGCCACAGTCACCTTTCACAGAGCTCCCTGGATGAGGCTTGTTAGGGTCACAGTCTGGCTCCCCACTGTTCAGAATTGGGGCGAGCAAACCGTCCCAGCCAGCGGATGTGGTGATCATGAACAGGCAGAGCATGCTGTTGCCAAACGTTTCAAAGTTGAACATGTCATCAATCCCAGCTTCCTTCTTGACATAGGCAAAGTTGGACATGCCAAATATGGCGTAGATGAACATGACCAGGAAGAGCAGCAGCCCAATGTTGAACAAAGCAGGAAGAGACATCATCAAAGCAAAAAGCAGAGTGCGGATTCCCTTAGCGCCTTTAATGAGGCGCAGGATTCGACCGATTCTGGCAAGCCGGATGACTCTGAAGAGTGTGGGAGATACAAAGTACTTCTCAATCATCTCAGCTAAGAACATACCTAAAAAAGAAAAAAAAAAAGAAAATAAGAAAACCGAGGTACATTACCAGCTTATCTCCAGATCACAATAGAAATTTAGAAACATAGTTTTAAAATTGGCAGTTTTATGTAGCAATTATAGATACTGTGTATATTCCACTTGTATAATTTCTCTTTTAGCAGTTACATGTATTTGCAGGTGCAATAAATTTTGGATGATTTTAACAGTTTTGATGGTTGGTTTTTACAAGTTAAAATGTACAGTTGAATGACTTGGCTCTAAATCTTGCAATGGCAAAAGCTCATCATATAGCTTTATTCAAGTAAAAGTTCCCCTCCTATACATTTTACCTTTTTTTTAGTTTAATTAACAAGACTTACCTACTATAGAGAGAATGACAACCACAAAATCAAAAATGTTCCAGCCTATAGTGAAGTAGTAATGGCGAAGTGAAATTAATTTCAGGACACATTCTCCAGTGAAAAGAACAATGAACACGAGGTTAATCCAGTATAAAATATTTTCCATTTCTTTGCTCTGGTCATCAGTTTCTACCATCATGGTAACCATATTAAGACAAATAAGAATCATGATGCTGATGTCAAATACTTGCTGTGTCACAAAATCAAAGACCATGCCTTGGAATTTATTCTGAGGGAGAAAGAAAAAAGAAACATCCAATACAAACTGTAATTTATTTTCTTTTCCTTTTAAAAGAAGGTAGAAAAACACATGCAGTAAAGCTTATGAGACTTCAATAAAATTGCAACTAGTGGTCTTAAGCAGAGTAGTCAAATACAACAACTTAGTTCAGCCTCTTGTGTTGCATATTCATATATAAAATAGCTGTAAGTGAAAAAGATTTTTTTTGTTTTATTTTTGTTTTCTATTTCTGCTGACTAATGCCCCAGATTTTCAATTGGCATATTTCTGCTCTCCCTGTATCAGTAAAAACTCTTTGTAAATAGCTACTTGTCTGATGTGTATAAATAATTTTACCCCTGGTCTTGGTATAGGTTTTTGTGGTTTTTTGGATCCCAGCTTTTTCATTGCATTGTAGTATTTCTTCTGCTCTTCTGTCATAAATATGTCTTGACCTCCAAAGTAAAAACATGAAATCAGAACTGGTTATAATCACATTTATATGCAGTGCTGAAAAGATAAAACTCTTAGAGAAATACAATGGAATTATTCAAAAATCAAGAGGACTGAATTGGGAAAAATCTCTTCGCTATTAAATGCAGCTGTCTACAATCTAAGCATTTAGTCTAGAAGTCTGGACATCCAGCACTGCATCTCTCAAAAACAATCAATCAATCAAACAAACAAACAAACAAACAAAATCTAAAAAATCAAATCAAAACAAAAAAGCAACATTTTTCACAGTTATTTTCCTGGAACTCCAGGAAATAATTTTCAGTACCTCTTTTATTTTATACAAAGAGATACAATAAATAGTATTTGAGATAAACTCACTTCTGAACTGTGATTTTAGTGAAACAAAGGAAAAAGACAAAGACAGGCTTTCACTACAGGAATTCGCTGTAGATATTTCTAGTTTAGCAGTCACATTAGCATTAGGGCCCAAAGTCTTCAAGGTTCTTTAGAAAATGGATTATCAGACTTTGGAGAAACTTATCTGAAGGTAGAAGCACCCTTGGTACTATAACAGTAAAATGCTCTATTTTGTCTTTTATTTTGATTAGCTTTCATGTTCAATGACGTTCTGTTTAGCAAAAACATGAACCTGCCTTTGAAGTCTGACAGTGAAGATAAAGAGGCAATTATAGGTCTTTCATGGTAACCTAATCAAAATCCATAGTAAGCTTCTTTTAGAGACAGCTTGAATGAAAACCTATGAGATTTCCCATACCTCTTGAGGAAAATTTTTTCTTGGTAAGAGGTACTTGCAGATATCTAGTTTCAGGAATGCCAATGCACACATAGGACTGGATACAGTCCTTTGTGGATGAGTGCGTGGGAAGCTTGAAGACATGGGAAATGCATGGACTATAACCTGGACAGACTCCCTGACAATATACCCCTAGGTTTCTACCATGTACAGCTTCCAAAAATCTTGCTTAGTATTTCTCATTATTAACATAAACACAAAGAAAGTGTTGCAGTCCACTAAAGTAAAAGTAAATTAGTAATTCTATCTGCTTTGGTCCTTGAGCTTTCATTGTTTTCTCTATTTACGGAAAATAGTTTTAAAGGGAAGCATCTTCTACTAAGACCATCTACTGCAGTGAGATTATCTACATCTGCACTGTGAAACAATAAAAAAGGTCCTGAAATAGTTACAAACCACTCCTGCTCTATATAGTTTCAGATTGTTCAGTGCCACAAAACAGAAATAGAATACTTGGGATCATTAAAACATCTTTAGTTACATGATGAAATAATTTTTTATGTTTCATAACCAGACTAGATACTTTTTTGTGTGCTTATAGAATAACTACAAATCAAGAAGGAAAAAAAAACCCCAAGAAATTATGATTGCTTTAATGTAGGGACCTAATTCAGGGATTGAATCATGCAGGAAGAATTCATGAAGTTTAGTCATGAAAAAGCAGATGACTCGAGGGAGATTAACTGGGCATTGACAACAGAAGGATCTGTCCCATTCACTAAATGAAAAATCTTATGACTTTAATGAATACTGCATGTATGATTTTATCATAACATGCTGCAGCTTTTTCAATTTTGAACAAGCTGTGGGTGTACTTTACATATATCATGCACCTGCAAAAATGCATGTATTTTAGAATATCTTTAGAAGGGAAATGAAACAATACTTATCTTCTTTTTTTGCTGATTGAAGTTGTCAATAATGACACCAATGAACAAATTCAGGGTGAAAAAAGACCCAAAAATTATAAAGATTACAAAATACAAGTACATGTACAAATTGTCTTCATACTTGGGTTGCTGTAACACCTAAGGAAAAAAGAAAAAACGAAGTGAATTATCATTTTTAAGTCTTCATGTGAAATTTTCAACCAAAGAAGTGACAATCTTGCACAAGGTATCCCAAATATTTTGTATGTGGACAATATTCCTATCACTTATATCAATATATTTTGTCTATTCCACCCCTTGCTGATAGCATCTGTCAGTTTACATTCAGCTGTCCACATTTTGTTACCACAGAATCTCATACTAATTCGTGTAGTAGTTTTTCTTCTATTGTATGGATATTAATTGCTTAGGTAAGATAAATACACACTTCTAGATAGACAGACCTCAGGAAAAAAAAAGGATAATTTAAAATATTTGCAATACTTACATCTCTTGAGTCAATAGCTGCATACATAATATCCATCCAGCCTTTAAATGTAGCCTGTGAACAGTACACACCTGTTTTAACATTCTACAGAAAATTAATTTAATAATTTCCAGCAACTCAGTACAGCACCAGGAATAATTAGTAGCATTAGATTTCTAGTAAAGTTTGCCTCTTGGTTTTCTATTCAGCTGCTCATCAGATATACTGCTGTGTGTCCCATTACTTTGTCTCAATATGAACATTTTAAGCAGTAAGTATGATTAAATTATTTCTCATTTCTAATTACCAAAAATTATAGAAGGCACTTTAGTTCATCAAATGATGTCAGCTGCGAAAACTTTTTAGCCTTAGATAACTGAGTTGCCACAAATTAAGACTGATATGTAGTTCCTCCCTCCCAAATCAGAAAGGTGAATCACTGAATACTTTATATGCCTCATAAATTACAGTATTTACTGAAATTTTGTTGCTATTTCCTCTGCCTAAAATCTGTAATTTTTTATATTTGACAGTGAGGTGTAGATTGCTTCATCAGAATGTTCGAAACAAAGTAATTTTCTCTATTGTGGCAATTAGTTCTCTTTTGACTAGGCAGCATCTCCAAGCAGAAATCACTTGGATTTTAATCCAGTTGTGCCCAAAAATACAGCAAAAAAAAGGAAATAGTTCTCTGATGCTTAATCTTTGTTACAATTTTGCAAACAAGGCTGCAGATCATTGGTTTCTTCATTTTCCTTGCCACAGAGACCAGTTGCAGAATACAGTCAGGAACGGAACACTCTTCATGTTTTTTGCTGTATTGTCATCATCTTGAGGTTTCCTTTTTGATGGAAGTTTTAAAAAACCCTTTTTTTTTTTTTTTTAATGCACAATACAGAGCAATTTGGCATCATCCCCAAGTGAACTTAAAATGAGAAGGAATTATTTTCTTAAAGGAAAGGTTTCCTTTTGAAATAGTGGAATACTGAAAAGAGCATGATTATCCTTAGATGCAAATCCAACGTGCAGCAACTTTCACATCTTGGGGTCAACACAAAAAATATGAAGCTCAGGCAACTAAACAGTATGATGGTGAAATCAAAATGTAGTATCAGAGGACCAATATATCAAGAATAAATCTGAAACTAGCAGAAGTCAGCTGAAGAATTCAAAGTCCTCGTGGAATACTTGGACTGCAAGGGACTAGGAGAGCTAGATAAGGTCTACTTATGTAATTACTAATATAAGTTTAACTTGTTCTCAAATGTTTTTAATGGTGAATACTCCACAACCTTATTAAAAATATGTATTCTGGCACTTCCTTTTACTATTTCCTAATACTTACATCCTCCTGCCATGTAAGACTCACTTATCATAGCCATTACATATCTGAAGAACTGCAGTAATCACCTTCATGCAGCATCTTTTACTTTTTGCAAATTGATTGTTGCCCTCTTTCTTTTATAGGTGGTGATCACTGTTCCTTCAATCTTCCCATGCAACTCCTGTTTCCCAGAATTCTGATCACTCTCCTTATTTTCTTCTGAGCTCTATTACACTAGTTCATCTCTTGTAATGGCAACCAAAATAGGACTCAGTATTTCCTCTAACAAGGTCTAAATAGGACAAGATGATCACTTCATGTCTTACATTGCTATTTTTGTTTCTGTCTTGCTACACTATTTGCATACTTTGGAATGTCATGACTTGAAATCAGCACTTCAGTCTGAAACACCATGTGAAAATAATGCTCATACTTTTACTCCAGAAAGATGAAGTAAATGATGGAGTGGCACTTGTGCAAAGCGTGTGCTGCTGCTTCAGATTCAGAAAAATGATGATGTTTTCATATCATCCTCCAAGCAAAACAGAATAATTACTGGGGTTTTTGCAAATTTATTGGTGTAGCCTAGACTGGGTAGAGTCAATGAAAAAAGATAGACTAATTTTAAAATATTAAGCTTCACCATAATCACTAAAGTACTGCACTATAAACAGACAGTACCCTTTCAACTAGTGATAGGAAATAGAGCTGGAGAACTAAGCTGTATTATTATTGTTGCTGTTGTTAAAAAGGAAACTTGAAAAGAGTGTGGGGTGAAAAAAACAGAAATATATCACTGTCTTTTGATTTCCACAATGAGTTTCATAAAACTCTAAGATATTACAATTTTTGAAGAAATTAAGGAAGAGACTCAAGGCATCCCATTCAGTGAAAGCATTATTTCTACTATAGATTCATAGACCTGCTTATATTTATCTGCAATGTTTTCTCTTTAAGAGAAATAAGGTATCATTTGTGTATTTTTGTATCCTGAAAGAAAATAACACAGAAAATGACCAAGAGATTAAATTATTAATTTCCATTTTGCGTATTACCATATAAAAGATATTGTATATTCTCAGTGACACTAAATCAGAAGTAATTAATTGATTTCAAAGATTACAGCAGTATAACTGAAGTCAGCATCTGTTCCAAATGTTTTTTCTTCCCTCCAAGGAAATTTCAATGACACATATTGAAATGCAGATTCAAATGTAGTTAGAGAAAACAACAGAACAATCCCCCATCTCTTTTATTATTGGTAAAAAAAATAGATTTCTTTTTTCCCCCTGATAATTTCTAATGAAGCTGTAAGTCATGCTGGAGTTTTACCATTCAATTTCTTTACCAGAAATAATCACCACGAAGATTAACATTCCTTTTGGAGATACAATATCATCTTGTGTTTAAAATACCAACCTGCTGGAAGTAGGTTATCATGAAAGTATCATGAACTTTCAGCCTGAGAATTAAGCTTCTGATTTTTTTACCATACACTTCAAGAGATGTGTTTTCTTACTGATATTAGTAATAAGAATATAATACTGTGCTTTGAGACCCACTGGTTTGCCACATTTTATCCTGGTAAGCGGGGTATACCCTTACTAGCAGGATAAAAGCAGGCCTCTGGGAGATTTACTTACCAAGGAATCCAAATACTAGGTTCAAGTTAAAAGGCATAAGGCCATAAAATTATCAGGGCAGATGCCACATCTCTTTGTGTACACCAACCTCTTCCTCTTCACTCATTGGTGCATGACAATTGTGAAAGGAATTTCTCCAGCAGATCTGTCTCTGCTTTGATGATTCTCTTTAGGGACAGAGAAATACTCAAGCAAGTTCAGACCAAGAAATGAAAAAAGAAGCTTGAAGATCCACGTAAACCAACATGATCTACGCTGTATTATAGAAGAAAAAAATTCTTATAGAAGAAATGTGTACTTATGTGACTGATGACATGAATAATTATATTCCAAATTATTTAAGAATTCTGGAAAACAGTCTGATCAACAAGCTTGGTTTTAGCAATGACATGTATTGTTCGGCTGTACTTTTGGTCAGAAAGAATTATAACAACACTATAATACTAAAGATTTTGCACACAAACCCCTCCCATGAAAGAAAAAAATCAAGATATGTCAACCAAGAATTGGGTAATGTTCTGTTCCTAGGCCCCTCATTCAGGAAAGTCATTCACCATTACTGCCAAGTAAACTCAAGAAAGAGCTTGTTAGAGAATTCCTTTTGCCTAAAAAGTTACTATCACGTGTGCGTATTTTTTGAGCCCAGAATACTTATTTCTGAAATTATCCCTCTGCTTTTGAGTGTTTCTGTGTGAAATATATATGTTTCTTTTCCATATCACTTTTTAAAAAAAGAACGGGGTTTTTTGTGATGAACAGACACATATACTGCCAGAAACATTTAAAAAAAAAAGTTCTTCATAGGACTCATTTATGTCTTTCCCAGAATTATAATGTCCTCAGTTCGGTGGTTTGAGGTTTTTTGGCTTGTTTTCATTTTGATTTTTTTGTCATGCAAATGATACTAACTTCCATTAGCACTCACTCCAATTAGTGATACAGACAGTAAGGATTTACTTTGTGATTCTTGTAACCCAGAAACGCTGCAGGGATTTACAGCATTCTGTGGCTGACTCAAAGGGCATGAGCCAGAGGGCAGAATGGAGAATGGAAATAATGGGGAATAAGAGGAAGCTTTCTATATTTATTTTCTAGCCTGCTGGCCTTGTATCAGTAATTCATGCATTGATGCTCTTCACAGAGATGGTTATTAGAAAAATGACATTGACCTCCCTGAGGTTATTTTCTCAGGTCCAGCACTAGTAAAAGTCTGTGCCTGAGGTTGTTAAGGTGGAGAACCAAATGACTTCAGTAGAAAGGCCATTAACGTTCACTTTAGGCAAACAGCATATCCACTTGCAACCGTGGTTTTATAAGCAGATTTTTCGGGCTCAGTGTATAATTTTAGGCCAAATGCTAAACTTTTAATAGTTTTATTTTTGTTTCTGACACAGTCATGCATACCTCTAATTGAGTCATACCTTAGCATCTAGGTTTCTTTCTATTGCTGCAAGCTGTTTAGGAAGGGTAAGAAAATCTAGGGCTATGACATATCTATTCAAGTCTCATGTTTGTTTTGGCTTGATGGCTTTGGAGTCTTGTTCTAGAGTTTGATCCAAAGTACTTTATATCTCAAATAGAAAATCACCTTATCAGTATCTTTTTTGATTGAAGCAATGTAAGAATCTCAAACAGTTATGAATTGTGGCCTTGTTTTCTTTGGACATAGATTCTCCACATTTTAACGCATTAACTGAAAAGCAAGCTGATATTATTCTTTCTTGGTCCTAGGACTCTTATCATTCCATAACTGCAAAATCACTACTACTGGCTTACTTACCAAATACTGAAAGATGCAGGGCCAAGTTTCTGTTTTGTTCAATGACAGAAATGCCCCTGTTTTTCCTGCTATGTCAAACAAAAAAGACCTTGATGCTTTTACAAGCACTTTAGCAATACAGAAAAATTAAGTGCTGTTGTCATGGATGTTCTACTCACACAAAAAATCCTCCATCATTAAGCAAGGATTACAGGTTCTTGCAAGATCTCTTACAATATAGATACTGCATAAACAAACAGCCTTGTCCTCCATGAGAGTTAGGTCCCAAAAATTCAATAATTTATGAATCTAAGTCTTCATGTAAGAAATATTTGTGTCTTTTCAATAAATAGAAGATGAAATAATCTATGCATAGCCAGGACATTGAAATAGATATGACTGCAAGTAGCTGAGGGATGGTGATTGTTGTGGCCACAAAGCCAGGAAGGCAATAAACCTGGAATAATTACCTATGTCCCAAAGTAGAATATGTTAGTACTAGAAACAGGTTCCAAACTACTTGGAATGAGTTTTGTTGATGTCTTGTTTCTCCTGAACACCTGTAATGAAGCATTCTGCCTCCCTGGGTGAGTGGACTTCATAAATAAGGCAAAGAAAATAAGTATTTAAAGTCTTTAGTTATCAAAACCAAATTGTCTTCAGTTAAGTATTTTATTTCTTTAATACTATTGGTCTCTCTCCGCTCTTTCACGATGTGACAGTAAAGTAAGTAATCAGAATGAAATTTAAATGTTCAGACTTATCAGTCACACAGGTAAGCTCACATTGCTCAGAACTATTGTTTTAGACCTTGTGCAGGATGATGTCCATACCACTGCATCATGTTAATGATTTGTTTTACTGAGATTTTGTATAAACAACATAAAATTTGGGAACTTATTTAAAAGCAATAAAAATGAAACCTAGGATACCGCGGATTTAGATAGTAACCTCAAAAAACCCCAAAAATATAGAGGTTACTGAAGGTACACAACAGAGGGTAAAGTCCAGTATTTTCTTGATTAAAGCTGGGTCAGATTGTTAGTTACTTCAAAATAGAAAGACAGAGTGTTGTAAGGACACAATTTTGATAGTGAAGGCATAATCTTGTAGTATCTTTCTGCATATATTTTCTTTCTTCTTCCCTCAGTTTTTGCTAAATAAACTCCATGAGATCCTTATGCACAGAAATATGAGGAAAATATTTCATAGATTATAGTATTAATTGCTATTTTTCTTTTCTTATTTCTCTTCTGAATGAGAAATTGCTTTTTAGATCAGATCTGCACTGGTGGCAGCCACAAACCTGAGATGAGATCTATTACCTGGAATTCTTTGTGACTTAATCACATCAATGGAGATTTTTTTTTTTTTTCTGGAAAAACTGTAAAACTAAAATATTTAGATACCTGAATACTATTCCTAGGTACTTCTAGAAACTTTAAAAGTTAAAAGGGGCTGAAGGACTAAGGGAGCCATAAATAGGAAGATGTGTCATTAGATGCCCTAAAAATTCTTTATTTGTCATAGTAGACGCTACTTGCTGCTTATGATGAAGAGTAATCAATTACCAGTGTAGCAGTACTACCGAGTCACAGATAAAAATCATCAGGTAAATGTTTTGTCTCTTTGTTGCTAGAACTGCTTTGACTACTGCACATAAACAGGAAAAAGTATATAAAGAGTGATCACTTACTACTTGAAGTAAAGAAAGATACCCAAATCCTACATTATCAAAGTTTACTTTCACGTTTTTCCATCGGGCACTTTGATTGTTTTTTATGAGTTCCTCGCACTGACTAAAATTGTTGATTTGGTCGACTTCAAACCTTTCATCAGTTGTGGTGTTAACACAGTAGTAGAACTTCCCAGCAAACAGATTTACTCCCATGATGCTGAAAATTAGCCAGAATATAAGACAAACGAGAAGCACGTTCATGATGGATGGAATTGCTCCTAAAAGGGCATTCACAACCACCTAGTACACAAATACAGGGGGAAAGAGAAAAGAGTATAAGCATATTTACAGAAATACATTTTTGTACACTGTTTCACTATTCCTTAATAAATGCTTATTCAGAAACGAATACTATAAATTTTAAAGCAGTACATTAATTACTGTAGCATTGCACGGTTCCTTTAAATTATTAACATTAGTACATGTAATGAAAAAAAGAAATGAGATAGTGAAAATAAGTAATAGAAAAACAAAAGAGAAGACCTGGCAGTAGTAAGGTGATGCCTGACACTGACTTGCTCTAGATAAAAATGTGCTAAATGAAAAATGTAGACATAATAAAATTCTAAAAATGCATGAAATTATAGCTTAAAAAATGTTTAAAGCAAAATGACAACCTGTAGGTTTGATCAACATAGTCTTTAAATTTAAGCTGAAAACACAAATGCCATGAATCTAGAAACTAAGCTCTACATAAAAGAATTATGCGCGAATTAAATACATAACTTTATTGCCTTATTGTTCCATGCAAGATTATAACAAAGATTAATTTCTTTGTATACGAAAGCAAGACAGGTTTGCAATATGTGTCTACTTGAATCAACATAATTTATTTCAAGCTCCAGTCTTGTTGTTTCATGTATTAAGTTAGTAATACCCTTTATTTAATCTAAAAAAGGATATATTTAGGACTTTTGATTTTGCATTTTTAATTATTTTTAGGGGCTTGCCTTCTCAGACATTTGCAGGCAAGATGTAAATAAATCTTATATAGATAAAAGGTGTATTGTTCTGATATATACAGGAATTAAATCACATGTGTCTGTCAGACCTATCAAAACTTTTGTGATGAGCAGTTGTTTTTTGTCAGGTATCCAATTCCAGGTTCTCATTTACGAGTTGTATTTTGTTTTAAATTATACATTTTTTCTTCTGTAAACTTTTGGGACCTGATAGAAAGGTAAAATAAAATATGGGCTCTGACTTTCCATAATCTAAGTCCTGCAGTGAGGCAGGAAAGGACTGGCATGAATACTGGAGCATATTAAGTTGTCTTAGTCCATCTCTGTTCCCTGCAATACAGATACATTCTCCCCACTAGCAACATAGTTGTGAGCAAGCTTAGAACTGCTCAGTCTTACTACCTGTATTTCACAGCCTCTGGAAGGCCTTTGGAAGAGCAATATTGTGGCTGTGTTATTCGTCACTCAGCACCCTCCTCCCCTCCTCCTCCCAAATGTTATGGCCAGGAATTAGGACCTGTTTAGAGATCTTAGGTAGAAATGTTATTTTCAGGGCATATTTTCATTTAGAAGGGTCTCCTCCATTGCCAGACAGTAGAAATGGGACCTTTCTGTTGCAGAATAGTCCTTATCCTTTATAAAACCACAATTTCTTTTTTTTTTTAAATTTAGTACTTTTTTCTTTTTTGGTGATTAAAAGATCTCAGTGATAAATATGTTGCTACTTAGCTTCATGGAACTGAAAACAACATAAAAATTAGAAATGGAATTAGAAATTCTGAAATTTGTTCCAAGTCTGACCTGATCTATGACACTGCATTATGCTATTGCTGCTTTGAAATTCTAGGCCAGCTAGTATTTGCCTTATCTTTTTTTTCTCCCCTCATAAAAATGTTCCAGATGTGTTACACTGATTGAATTCCTCTGTTTAGTCTTGATGAAAAACCTGAAAATAAAGATGTCAAGAAAGAAAGATGGGGATTTAGTTCTGCAACTCAAATGAATTAAGGTTACCTCTGCTCACACAAAGAATGGTTTTGCATGAATTGAGTGCCTGTAGCAGTTACCTTTGTAACAACCTGACATCCATTGAACCACAGCACAGATCCAGAACAGGCAGCAGAATACTAAATGCAGCAACAACTGTTACAACAATTATGAATTGATAATAGTTGTAGAAAAAAGATTTCTGCAAAATGCTTCAGTATGTCTTGCAGCTTTAAATGAACAGGTAATGCAGTCTCACCACTGAGACTATGAAAAGATCAGCCACATCTTCTTGGATAAAAAGAGAACAGCCTCCAGCAACTGTTCCAACAATGCTTCCAACAACTTATTTCATAGAGGTCACTGAAAACCGATCAAATGGTAATAATTTTTGGTCACTACTGACCTGGCCTGGATGCGAACTGGTGACCTAGAGATGAAAGGCTCTGTATCCTATTACCAACCCCTTGAGCTATCCAGTCCCCCTGGAAGGTTTTTTAAGAAAAGAAGAAAAGAAAATTAAAACTTTTAGAAGTTGTTTTCTGTTTGCATTTTTTTTCTGTTTGATTTTTTTCCCCCAACAGTGTTGAGCCTTACCCCTATCATATTTATAATGTAAAACTGCATCGTTACACGTTGGTCAGATGCTCAGCTGACTGTAAAGTCCTCCTTAGCAAGAGGTCTTTAATTTCTTCAACACATACACTTGGAGGCAATTCCTTAACTGCATTTTTCTGTTTTAATTTTTTTTTTCTCCTTTGGGAATTAGCTGAGGTATCTCAGGATAACCAGGACATTAACTTAATATATATCCAAGACTGCACCCACACATACACAGACAACACCTACACACATAAGTTACAGCAAATGGACAGAAGAAAGGGAGAACCAACTGAAAACTGAACTGAATGCAGAAAAGAGGTCAATTAGTATTTCTTAATGAGTTAATTTAGCAAATAAAAATTGTCATTCTCATCTTGTTGGAAAGAGTCTGTAGAAGGTTAAAAGAATGTTGGCAACTACAGCTCTTATTTTTGCTTGCTCTTTAAATCTAGATCAGATATACATGATTCAAAATGCATTTTTTATTTTAAAAGGGGCTGTCCTCCTGGGCCTATTTTCTGTTATTTCTTGATAAAGAATATAATGCCAATAAATTGGAAAAAGATGTTTGCATAGTTGTTTGGTTGGTTTTATAAATTACCTATGCTTTTCCTCAAGGCTGGGATGTTGCTGGTCAGGCTGACTCCAGTGAGCAAAGCTGCAAAAGCCCAAGTTGATTCTGCTTGTTCACCTTCCTATAGCTTCAGGTAGGTGGAACAGCAATAAGAAAAAGTGAGAACCAACACCCGATGCCTAAAAAGACAAAGGAGCTCCTAGACTATTTTACGTTTCAGTCAACATTAATCCAGGGGGAAAAAGTCATTGTGGGAAACCACATCTCCTCTAGAAGAAAGCAGTATTCACATATATATACATACATTTTTTCAAGTTTAAATTTCTGTAACATTTATCTTCCAATATCAGATTTTTATATAAGATAAAATAATGAATGCAATATTAATTGTATGTCCTATCTTCTGGCCAATATGAATTTATGTCAAGACAAATTAGTAATCCAGATGTTTTTCATGGTTGCTGTTTGTATTTTCTTTTGAAAAACTCTCCAAAGAAAACAGCAAAAACTGGACAAAAAATCAGTTTTGCTGTCAGAACTGTTCACATGTGTAGAATGAGGATGGTACAAAACACCATCATATCCTTGCTGTGTGAACAGAATATAAGGAAGCTTTACTAGATTAAGCCCTGCTGTGTGAGACATAGCTGAACACGTAGTGAGATATATAAATGTATTTTAGTTGCCAGGGAAAAATATTTTCCGTAGATCCTGGCTCCTCAGCTGCCACAGACTTTCCAGAAATTCCTACATTGCAGCTGAGTAATGGATATATCAGGGCCTCCTGAAATCTGTAAACAAACAAGAAAAAATCTTTAGTAGTACTTATCAACTTTTCCCATAACTTTTGCAGGTTCTGTGAAGAATCTCTAAATTCTGTTCCTGGTGCAAATGAGGAGGAAGTTACTATCTTTGGGATGGAAAGGGAGATTATAGGACCATGCGTGGAACATTCTTTCTACTCAAAAAAACCCAGTACTTTATTTGCCTCCACTTGGAAGGTGTCATCTTCATAATTTTATGCTTAAATAGGAAAAGTTCTAAAAGAACTGCCAGAGAGAACATTTGCATTGAAAGATGGAGAAGTGAGCAAGTAGACATTGGTTTAGATTCTTGGTGCAGCATATAGGTAAAAGGCTGGAATGGCAGGAGGTGCACCATGGATGGACACAGAGGTAGGAACAGGTGACAATGGGATCTGCATTACCACGTGTTCATAGAGAAGGACTTGGAGGACAGCACACAAGGAAGTCTAGAAGACTCTGAAACCACGCTGACTTGACCAAGTGGGTATCAAGTAACAGACAAGTATATTCTCTCTTAAACTGTGGAAGAGTTGAGGCAGGGGAGGAAAGGACATACTAACTGTGTGTAAACATACAGTAACTATCCCAGGCAGGAGATCAAAAGAGCATCTGAGGCAGACCATGAAGAAAGCCCACCCCTTAATCAAAAAGATTCACTATCTGATGCTGTAATAATGGCTTTCTGTTCTCCCTGGTACTGATAAATTGATGATGGAAACTGCCTTCCTCTGAAGTTAGAGGAGCCTCTTCTACAAGTCATAACACAGCAGAACGTCAGTGGGATAGGAGGAAGTGGTTATGGGGTGTAATTTAGGAGCAGTTAAGTCAGTTGAAAATGTTTGTCACAAAAGCAATGGAGGTAGTGGACCTGAGGGCCAGCAGGCAGAATAAAAACACGGCCCAGTGCTGAGGATTCAGAGTGACCCTCAGCAGACGCTCTGGGATCTCGGCCACTGTTACTTAGTGTGAGGTTTGGAGGTGCCCATAAAGGAAGATAACTGGCCATGCAGTACAGGAAAAATATTCCCACATAAGATACCCTGTCTCCTCTGAGTGCATACATGGAGTTGGATTGAAGATGGCTGTTGGGAGGGAAGGGTTAAAACTGGGAGATTTGTGAGGGGGGAATAGTTTCTCTCAAAGTGAACTTACAGCTGGGAATGCTAAGCATGTCAGTATGGGAAAACTCTCTTATTATTATTATGCCTAGTGTTTATCCTCTGCCTTGTTTTGAGAAGTAGAATTTCTGTGTAGACATAGTACACTCTCACAGACATGCTTGAGCCTCCTGCTGGGAGACAGAGAGAGATCATAAAAGCACAGCCTTGTGATAAGCTGTGCATGCACAATGCATGCACAATATACAAAATATATTGGGGCAGGCTGCAGGCCCTGCTGTCCCCACCAGGATGAAGTAACCCTAAGGGAGCCTGTGTCCCCATGTGTCTCTGCTTCCCAGCATGGTTGGCAAGGCAATGAAATAAATTTACTCTCTGCATTTGAGCTGTGCTTTGCTGGTCACCCTGGTTACCTGTCAATTCACACAATGGCTATCTAAGGATTAAAGTTCTTTATATTGAAAGGATGAAATATATGTACATTGCCACAGCATTGCTGTAGATGGGAATTTTACTCACAGGTAATAACGAAAATTTATCCCATTTTATCAATGTTTGTATCGGGTAATATGTGATACTGCAGCCTAGCAGATGAGGACAGAACAGGAAAGGAAGAAAGAGAAGGAACTGAGAGAGAGAGATGGCGATAATTCTTTTGCCTTAAAACTACAAATTTTGTCATTGAATAGCTTGGAATGGTACTCTGGGAAGAAGCACACTGCTCGTGCTTGGTGATCAGCTATGAACTGGCTGTAGAGGAAACAGTGAAAGAAAATTAGGTATGTCTCGGAGAGAAAGGCAACCTACTTGACATGATCCAAAAAATGGTTAAGGAGCAGCTTTTACGCAAATTTTTAGATTCTAGGACCTAAAAATGTAGAATAATCTAAGTAATTAAAACTTTCTCATTTTCAATTAATTACTCCTATTTTAATGGATTACTTGCAAGAAACTAATTTTCATGTTTGTCCCATAAATGGAAATCAGAGTGGTACACCAAGTACCATGTTGATGTGGATACATGATCTATAATCCACTAACTACATTCTATCGTTCCAGTATTTATCTGACTAGAAAAAAAAAAAAAACGAGGAAAAAGAAAAAAAAATCCCAACCCAAACAAAACCCCTCTTCTATCAAATAAGAATTTCCCTTAACCCAACTTAAACCTGTTCTCTTGTTGCCATCTTGCACATCTGAGAAGAGTCTGGCTTTGTCTCTTACCTGTCTTCCAACCCAAATTACAGGTACTTAATGGATTTTGCCATTAATAGGTGTATATTAAAAAAAACAACTGTTTTCCACTTTTGCCACGTAGTTTGCCTTAATTCTATATGCATACATCTATATATTTTATTTTTAATTGCATGATCTAGGATTATGTAAGGTCAGAATTAAATAACATTTAGAAAAATGCTTAGAAATGTTAAAAGTTGGAAAGCATAAAAACTCCTTATTTTAGCAAACTGATGTTTAAGTCATGATCACTAAAAATTAGTAAACCAAAAGTTTGTAAAAGTAAATTATGATGGTGGAACTACATAATATTTAAATCATTTTTTAAAAAGGCAAAAAAGTTTGTTTCCTGAAAGAAATAATGAATGCATTTTGTCAGAGTCAGGCATGAGAAGCACCTCATGTGAGCCAATTGAAAAAAATTATTTATGACAATGTCTTCAATTTTTGGAATAAAAGGAAGACTGTATTGGGAATATTCAGTGAGGAATATTAGAAAAGTACCATTTAAAGCAGTGATTGTAAAAAAACTTGGCTTTAGTGTATGCAAAGGCAGACAGGTGGAAAGAACCAAAGAGACCTGTCAAGGAGTTACAAGTAAATGTTAATTTGAATAGTAATGAACAAATAAAGCTGAAGTAAGAGATAAAATGTCTCAGAGGATGAGAGATCTTCTCAGGGTTCCAGGTCTCAGGGGTCACTCCCTGAACAAGACAATTGCTGTATTTTCTACTTTTCTGTAACTGTTACTGTACAAGTGCACCTGACTGGAGAATGCTTCTGATACTGAATTTTGTCTTCAAAGAAAGTAAAGTATTTCCTCAAACAATGTACAAACTATTTTTATAACGCTTGGTGCTGGAGAAATTTCATGCTATTCCATGGTGACTTTATATCTCAGAATGCCACAATTGTTTGGAGAGAGGTTTAGCTAGGTGATTCTGTGGTTCTGTTCCAGCTTTAATAAGAAAATTTAACTTGTTTAAAGTAGCAACGCAAGCATTTGTTATTCATGTAACAGTCTATTAAAAGCAAACTACACTGTTGGATTTAACAGAAGATGAGGTTCTGGAGCAGCCTGATTCTGTTTCTCACCAGAAATCAAGTATGCAAAAAGTGCTTTTGAAGACAATATAGAAGAAAAGACATAATTTTACGTAATGTATTATAAAATAAAATAATCATCTGCCAAGCAATAAATCACAGGGCTCCATTTGTTTGAGAAGACCTGGTAAATATTGTAAAGAGACATAAGCATGAAAACAGTGGTTACTTGATGTGGGAATAGTATCTTTGTATTTCACTGGATGTAGTAAAAAACCCCAACTTCTTGCCTTCCTTGTTGCATTAATGAAATGTTATCGACTTTTACATGAATGCCCTGTAACATTTTCAATTAAAATGCAAACTATATTATGTATCCCATTCAATTTTTTTTAAATTTTGGTCCTAACAGTAAGGGTTTTCTGTAACATACAACAAATACAAAACTGGAAAAAATGTATCAGTTTCAATTACATAAGGTAACTCTTCAAAAGTTCTCTTCTTATTGTAGAATTACAGTCTAAAAAATACTAAGATGTTTCCTGTATGATTTACCAACATCTATATAGAGAGACTTCAAAGTTTATAGATTTTTAAATTGTCTTTCAGGAGACATAAAACATCTAATAGACTTTCCTAAAACTCAAAGGTAATGAATAAGATCACAGTCCTCAGAAAATCTTTCAAAGTGCATGATGTTTAGATCAACAAAATATATTCCTCTATTTTTAAGAAAAATTTGCATAAAATAATCACTCACTTTCTTGATAGTGAATACATAATTCTCGACTGTGAGATAAAATGCTAAATTTACATTGAACATGGTTGATACTGATGCATCATTTACACTGAAGCAATAAAAAGCCCTGCACTGGTGGTACCCTCCTGCAGTTTGTGCTTGCAAGGGTTGGAGTTCTAAGAAGTGGATTTTGCTAACGATTCTTGTGAATGCAAATTTCTTATATCACTGACATGTCTCCTGCAGGACATTTTTAAACCCCAAGGAAGATAATACTTTTACTAACATTTTATAAAAAAAAAAAAAAAAAGAAAACTAGTTTCCAACACAGGCCAAAGAAAACTGAATTCAGATTCCAAGAAGGGATTTTATATGTTATAATCATTCCAATACACTTGGAGTGATTTACTCAATGTAACATATAGAGTGTTTTAAATGATGCAAAAAAAGTTAAACTGCAATTATATAAATATCTGTACTTGTGACTATTCAGATAACAGTATTTTGTAGTTTAATGTATTAAGAGTAATGTTCAAAACTTTCTTCAGGTTATTTTGAATTAGTTATAAAATGAGTAGCAGGGTAAAGCACAGACCTTTTCAAACAATATAAAAGCCAGATTCAAATTTTTAAAGAAAGCCAATTTTTATCTCAGTTTAAAAAAGCAACTAAAAATCTTAAAATAGCTGAGGTACCTTTCTCCTGCAAAAATATTTCCAGAAACTCTAAATAAAAATACTCATTTGCTCATTTTCATATTTTTTTCTTTAACGTCAAAATTTCAAAGAATTATTTCCAAAGATTTAAAGCAATTCAGAAGCAGTGGAGGATGAATATATAGAATCTACTTTTATTGGTACTGGGATTTGCAGATGAGGTTGTCTCTCCTCCTAACCTTTAATATACAATATAGTGATTAGTCAGACTGTACTCATTAAGGGTAGAAAAAGGGGAAATACTGTACCCACAACACAGATAAGGGGAGGAACCAGTGGTCCACCCCATCCAAGCTGAAACGTATCCTATATGAAATAGAAATATATAGCCTGTTATTAGTGTGAATCTGTAATGACAGACACTTGATGCTGCATTTTATAACTCAATTATATGAGAAATATTTCTTTCATACTAATGAAGTTTTAGTACTCTTGAAAATGCCTCATTGCCACTTTCCTGGTAAGGGACTCTAAGGAATAGCCTTTGAATTTTAGAGAAAAATTTAAGATATCAAATACTCTAATTTAGTTTTTAAAGTTATGAAATTGGACTGGAAATTTGAAATACAGTAAATGTTTAAAGCCATCAGCCAGAAATATGCATAAGGCATGCAAAACTGAAAGTGCAAGTGGATTTCAGATTGTTTGCTGCCTTCTACTATTTCTCTAATAAATCAAGCACGGCATGACATGCTTTATTTTGTGAAGTTAGACACAAATGCATGCTTTATTGTCATTTAATTCTCTAACTCAGCAAAGCAAATGTACTCAGTATTCTACATTTTCAAGTAGCATACCAATTCAGAACTAGCGCAAAAGCATTATACTGCAAGTACTAAAAAGCTAAACAAAAAGCAATGGGTATATTCAAATCTCAGTTTGCAGCTACTTCTGCTTAGTACATACACTAATTGAGATGAGAATATAAACCCTAAGACAGAAATTTAAATTAAATTAAAGCAGTCCTTTACTTTGCCTTCCAGCATCTGGGTGGAGTTGGTTTTGAGATTCAATATAGAAAGTATTAAAATTTTACAGAATCCAGTATACTAGCAGATATTCTAAATGCCATTAATATGGCAAAACTCATTTCTGTGCTTCAAGCAAGCACAGGCTATGGATCGCTTGAACCCTATTTTGGTGCAAGTGATTCATATATCTCATACTTTGGAAATAGAATTATGAAAGAGCATAATTATAAAATGAACTTATAACTAAAGAGTATAGCTGAAGACTTCTAAAAATGTAACTTAAAATTGAAAGTGTGTTTCATATTTAGGCATAACAGAATAGAAATTAGTATGTACTGACTGTGTAAAATCCTGCATTCTTCCAATTCACCAGAATGAAAAACTTATATAAGAAAAATATTGAATTAAAGTAGTTGACTACTTGGCAAGTTGTTTTACAAAATGATGCAGGGATTTTTATATCCACAACCTCTTGTGGAATACTTAAGGTATTTTACACTTTTGGTGCAAAATTTGCACAATTCTGAACATGGGTAAACATTAAAATTTAAATACATGCTGACTAAAAAACCTGTTTTATTGCAGCTCAGTGTAGGTTTGGGCATATAAGAAAGTCAAGAGGGCTGCTTTATTTTCACTTTCTGCAGACAGAAAAAAAGAATCTCTTTTTATGAATTCTTATGAAATGAACTCGATTTCTGAGAAGATTTCAATTTGGTTATAGTGTTATGAGCTGGTCAATTATTTATTATTTGAATCTTTTTACTGTTCATGAGTCATTCATAAAGTAATCCCAACAACTATCAGTGAGCTGTTTTGAAGGCTTGCCAAGTGCTTTGGAAAAATCCCCACTATTCCAGAAGTGTGATTAGTAACTATAAGACCTATATATATTTGGGCAGTCAAATCTGCTGAGTGACTGGAATCCGGTACTTCATTGACTATCATTAATATTGGAGGATAGAGATGAAGCCTATATGCTTTTCCAAGCTTGTCTGTGATTCCTAACCAGTAAATTGCTCATGAATTATTCATGTTGTGTAGCTGAAATTCTATCATATGATTGGGCTTCTGGCAGAGTTTCATAGTTATTCAGCAAGCAATAGGGGAAAGCAGTAAATAGATTTCAAATAAGAGGTACCTTAATAACAGCTTCTTTATGCATGAATATCCTAACTCTTGTAAGTGAAAAATTTACTGAAGCAATCATGTAAAGATACAGAAATAAAACATTTGGCAATCAATTTTGTTATTTTTCTAGAGATGACCTTTTCTTTCTATATCATTTTAAGAGCTGCATTTTTTTCCTCCCTGCATAATTTCTGTACTGGTCTTCCAGTCCTCCTGCAGCTGACCAGAACATTGTTAAAAACATAAAGCTGACAGCAGTTTCCCAACATTTCTCTGCACAAAACCACATACATTTATCTGAATGTTCATGAATTTATCTGAATGTTCACGAAAAGCATGTACAAAGAAAGACAAAGAGAAAAGGCTAAGTCAAATAGTTGCATATTCTGTAGTACTTGACCAGCTCTTACCCTGCTGAATATCACTTCATGAGTTTCATATAAGGAGAAAACTGTTAAAAAGTCAATTTGCTGCATGAAGCTGAAATTTATTAATTTAGTAATCATAGATTAGCAATGTATTTTCTGTCGCTTTCTGAAGTGGAGATAGGTAATTTGCTGAATACAATTTCAGAAGAAGAATTCCAAGCCTCAGTTTGACTTCATTAATCTTAGATTTTTTTCTAAAGATTTTGCATTGTTTCCTCTTATGTTTCCATGACACAGGAAAAAGCATTCTCTTAAAGCATATTTCATTGACATGCATATAGAGTTAGTTTGTATTCAGTGGCTTTAAGGAACAGAAGGTATAAACAAATGGAAAAATAAGTCAAAATGCCTTCTGGGGTGAGATGAATTTTAAGCAGGGCCTGTAAATTACTCAGAGTAGCAAGAAATAACCTTATATATATTGTATTGAATATTGAGTAGAGATTAGTTAGAATAAAAGAAGCATTTACCTTACATATAGAATAACTTTATAGAGGAATCAAATAACTTGATTTGCTTTTTAAGTCAGCCAAACTCAGAAATAGATTTAAACCACTAGTGATATGAATATATCTGTAGTATCATCTAGTGAAATTCAATGGGGTTAGATTAAAGAGGGTTTATAAAATATTATGAAAAATGAAGAAGTTCAATTTCTAGGAGAAAATATCTTTATTGACTAATGCTAAATTAGATTCCTGTATAAATATTGTGATATGTTTATCAAAATTAATACAATATTGTTACATTTTATTTAAGACTGTTAAGAGAGTTCATAGTTGACAATTTCAAAGACTCATATGGAAAACTCCTGAGATTGGCTAGAAAGTAAAGTAACCTTAATGAAATTAAGTTCTATGTGATACTGCATATGGATTTAGGTGAATGGATGAAGCTTTTTGCTTATCTGTTAGTAAAAGATATGCAATAAAAAGATAGTGCAGCCTTTCTGCATGGACTTGTCATTCCTTGTTGTGCATGCACATATTCTTTCTATGCATGCATAGTTTCAGACACTTTCACATTGCCTTACCCTCATGCCTTCAAATCGTGACAAAGCTCTTAGAGGTCTCAAAGCTCTTAGTGTCCTAAGGGACTTAATGGCACCAAGTTCAGAGTAACCCAATGCATTTGCTGTTAAGCTAACCAAAGAGACCTATATGAAAACAGGAAAGTAAAAATTATTATATTGTACATTCTGCATTACATACCATAGATGTGAGATATACACTTCGTTAGGAAGATTCTAATTTTGGATCACTTTCTTCAGGAATAGGGAGTCTTTCAAGTTTAAAAAAAAAAAAAAAAGAAGAAGAAGAAAGAAGCAATATGAAAGAAGAATATGCAAACAAACAAACAAACAAACATATCATAAGATAACTAGTATCTGGAAACATTAGTACTTCTGAATTTCATCCGTTACTACTGATCTGAGGACATTTAAAACCACAAAAACTGAATTAAATTAATCTCTCCTTTTTACCAATGTAGGTATTGGTCTTTTTTGTTGTTGTTGTTTTACAGTACAGTTGGGATCAATTATTGTGGTTGATAATGTTATTTTATTGCTCAGAACTAAAAGGGAAGTGATTGAAGTTTGTGTTGAACTATACATGGGTCAGAGAACAGCAATGCTCCTCTGAAAATTGGTAAAAAATATTGGTAAAAAGGATTGATTTTGCTGTAGGCAGTTATACTGATTAATTCTTTTGCCTGGCTGCTGAAATTAAGTGCTTTACAAGCTGGCGTTAACCTGGACTATGCTGTTTCTAAGACCTCAGAAGAACAGTTCCACAGGTGGAAGAATATGACAGGCCTTTAAATATTCCATGTCCCTACATTACCTCAGTGTGAAATACCACATTCTCCACATTTGCTATGGCTCCTATCGAAAATATTATATTGTGTTTGTTTCCCATTTCCCCTAAATGTCCCCTCATTATGCTGTTCTTATACCTTAACTTTGGGCCAAAAATAGCATAATTCATTACTTGAGCATGTTACTCTTTCATTATAAAGAACAATGTATCAGGTAAAAAGAACTCTAGGACCATGCTCATATTTAAAAACAAGCATTATATGTGAAATTTTTTAGCTTTTAAAAGTTTATAACTTTTCTGAACTTTTCAGCAGATCTAGCAACCACGAAACTTGGTCCTTTTGAAATCCAAATTTCTTTTTCCAGCACATTCATTAGATCACTGAAAACTTTCAAGCTGCCATAATCTAAAGGAAAATTAAAGACAATATCCATGTGTGTACATCCAGCATGTATTATGAACTAATTCAGGCACTTGAATATATACTATACCTTCACATAGTGATGCATTCACAAGATGGCTGTTTGGGATATTATGATTCTAAAAAGGTCAAATATTAGAGAAAATTTGTTTAGAAAATGAACAGCTGCTTCTGCTTGCATGCTTGTTCAAGCTTTTTTGTTGTAGATGTCACTTGGGTACCCATTTTGAGATAAAGAGCAAAGTGTTTCCTGAGAGAGGGTATTTCCCTTTGTAGGAAACATGGTTATCTGTAGCTGTATATGTGAAGTTAAATTCTTGATATATTTCACAGAATCACAGAATTTTTAGGTTGGAAGAGACCTTCAAGATCATCGAGTCCAACCCATGCTCTAACACCTCAACTAGACCATGGCATCAAGTGCCACATCCAGTCTTTTTTTAAACACATCCAGGGATGGTGACTCCACCACTTCCCTGGGCAGGCCATTCCAATACTTTATCACTCTTTCTGTGAAAAACTTTTTCCTAATATCCAACCTATATTTCCCCTGATGCAGCTTAAGACTGTGTCCTTTCGTTCTGTCTGTTGTTGCCTGGAGAAAGAGACCAACCCCCAACTGACTGCAACCACCCTTCAGGAAGTTGTAGAGAGCGATAAGATCACCTCTAAGTCTCCTTTTCTCCAGGCTGAACAACCCCACCTCCCTCAGTCGTTCCTTATATGGCTTGTGTTCCAAGCCCCTCACCACCTTGTTGCCCTCCTCTGGACACGCTCAAGCATCTGAACATCCTTCCTAAACTGAGGGGCTCAGAACTGGACACAGCACTCAAGGTGTGGCCTCACCAGTGCTGAGTACAGGGGAAGAATGACCTCCCTGCTCCTGCTGGCCACACCATTCCTGATACAGGCCAGGATGCCATTGGCCTTCTTGGCCACCAGGGCACACTGCTGGCTCACGTTCAGCCGGCAGTCGACCAGAACACCGAGGTCCCTTTCTGCCTGGGCACTGTCCAGCCACACCGTCCCCAGCCTATAGAGTTGCAGGGGGTTATTGTGGCCAAAATACAGGACTCGGCATTTGGATTTATTAAACTTCATCCTATTGGACTCTGCCCATCCATCCAACTGATCCAGGTCTCTCTGCAGAGCCCTCCTCCCTTCCAACAGATCGACACATGCTCCCAGCTTAGTGTCATCTGCAAATTTACTGATGGAGGACTCAATATCCTCATCCATGTCATCAATAAAAATATTGAACAGAACTGGCCCCAGCACAGACCTCTGAGGGACACCACTGGTGACTGCCTGCCAGCTGGATGCAGCACTGCTCACCACCACTCTCTGGGCTCGGCCATCCAGCCAGTTCCTAACCCAGCAGAGAGTGCTCCTGTCCAAGCCATGGGCTGCCAGCTTATCTAGGAGTATGCTGTGGGAGACAGTGTCAAAGGGCTTGCTGAAGTCCAAATAGATAACTACAAATATTTAAACTACAATGTACACATATCAAAAATGTTTTTAACACCCATTAAAAACAAAACAAACCCTGAAGAAAATTAATTGCTCTGATGCCCTGATTAGCCCTTGCATGATGGGAACATATTGAGAAAGTGTTGGATTTTTGGCAAAACTTTGAGACGATAAATTCTTATAAAGTCCTCTTTTTGTCTAATTAGTGTACATCCCCAAGTCATTGAAACGAGGACAAAAAGAATCTTAATTTTTAAACTGAGCTTGTTTAATACTTGGTTTTTATATGTTTTAGTAATTTCAAGAAATTACTGTCTTGAAAATATAGTGACTCGTTCTGGTTTTGTAACTCTGTAGAACATAGTATTTGAGGTTCACCCACAGATATTCATAAACTGCAGAAACAGTATGCACTCCTGCACACTGGAGGTTTCTTTTCCCAGAGGCTATACTTAGGATATTCTTAAATGCTCCATAATTGTATCAATGCATGAAGAAATATTCTCTCCCATTTCACAGCACAGTACCATAGAGCTGGAACTATGAGATAAGCCTTGCAGCAAAGATTTCAAACATGCCTGTGAAGACTGCAAGTTCAGTAGTATTTATTGGACTCCAATATTAATTAAGCCACACTAGCAGTGCTAGAGATATATCTTGCTTTCCTTGTGGAGCCCTAATTTATCCATATGCTGAAATTTGTGCACATGATGTTCATTTTCTCACCAGAGGAGTTTTGATTCAGATGGCTGTCTGATGTCTGGTGGATCAGACATCCATCTAAATGCTGGATTCAACCTACACCACAGCAGGAGGAATGATGGGTCTGAAGGTGGGAGCGAACAGCCCAGGCCAGAATGCAGGGCAGCAGGGCCTCTTTCAACAGCAGTGTTGGGATAAACCCCCCTAACTGCTTGGGGGCTACCATGTGAGGTCCCTCTGTTCAGCAGGAGAGCTTCCAGTCTCTCTTAACATAGCAAGGCAGTGTTGCAAGTATAAACAGAGAAACATGGAATTTTTCCAGCTACCTTACTTTTCGACTTGAAAAGTAAACTAGTTGACATTAATAGATATTATGGCTGCAGAGAAAGTAAGTTTAAAAATTATCAGATAAATATAAAAGTGGCACCTAGGAAATGCACTACGTACATCGACAATCAGGAAGTCCAGCCAGCACCAGGCATTAGTAAAATATGTTTGGTAGCCATAGGCCACCCACTTCAGCAGCATTTCCAGAATGAAGATGTAAGTGAAGACCTTGTCAGCATATTCCAGCATGGTCTTGATAGTTTTACGTTGTTCAATATATATGTCTTCAAAAGCCTGTGAGCATAAACATTGAATGATATGTTATTTTTTTTACTGCACATACTTCAGGTTGTAACACAACAAACCAAAAAAGGCAACAAAAAAAGGAAATAATCTTCAGAAAAGGCAAAAGGGTCCTTTCTATCTAATGCTTCTTTTTAATAACTCAGTATACTCTTGTTTTTTCCCTATGGAAATATATTTTCCAGCTCACAGGAGGGAGAAGCAGATATTACACAGCAACCACTCCACTCTTCAGAGATACTTTAAAATGTATTTATTTATTGCTGATAGTGAATTATTCTTCTCAAATCATATTCCATAGTGACAAATAGAATTGATTCTGCCAAGTGTTGTGCGAGAACTGAATTCTGTTGAGATAATTTGGCTTGTATGTAGGTAGACCCAACTTCAAAATCAGGACAATGACAGTACAACCTACCTTTTGTTTTTAAGTCCTCTGGCTTTCTGAAAATTTTAAGTTATAAATCTTAAAAGAAGTTGTTTCTTTCTTTAAAAAATTATCTATCTGAATCAATTACCTGCTTTATTATTCACATTTTATGAGATACATAAAATTTCGGAGCTCCTTGCCATGTTGTTTACACTTTCTGTGTTCTCATTTTTAGACAATTGAAAAAAAAAAGAAATAGGTCCTGCTTTTCATAAATTCTTCAATTTTTTTTCTTTAATTGCTTTCAAATTTCAATTATGCTATTATTTCTTATGTAGACTGACTGATTTTATCAGGCTGAAAGAACTAGAATGATCTGCTAGCTTGCAAAGATTTAGGTATTTTTTGATACTAGCATTCATTTTTACTCAGCCTGCTTTTGAACCACTTGACATCTGTCATTTCAAATTATTAGTGTTTGTGTACTGGACATCAAGCTAAGATCTGTGTAATTCTGGTTACTTGCATCAGGCACTATGGTACCTGACACTCCTGTATTCACTAAAGGCTGGGAAGTCAGCACATGTCATTTCATTTGTACAGGTGGGGTGATGCCAGATGCTGAGTGAGCAGCACTCCTGGCAGCAGGAATGTGTCTGCCCCCTGCCTGAGAGCCCTGGGGAGGCTGTGCAGGCAGCTCACATCCTGCCTGTGCTGCCACATTTCCTGGCGGTGATGACAGTGAGATTTGTCTGGAGCATGGCCTTGGGGTGAATATGGGATACAGTGCTGGTAGATATAAAGAGACCTTTTCACTATCACAAAAGACTTTAAAAGGAGAGCAGAGTCACATCCTAAAGCCTAATCCATGGTCTTTGAAAAGCTTTCACAAGATAAAGGCTCTCTGAATGACACACCTTAGGCTCACAAGTGAGGTACTAACACCATGGGATCTTGTCTCAAACTTCCTCTAAATATAGTAATAGAAGATCTTTTTCAGATCTCCTTCCATTACTTTTCTCATTTAAATTCTTGTCACTGAAGATTTTCTCCACTTAGTTGTATGAACCAAAATTCAGCAGTGTAAACTTGATCTTTTTTGTTATTTGGAGGATTTTAAATGACAGGGAGGGTGTCACATGGAATTGCATAAAGTTGTTTTTCTGATGGTTGTGTTGATATTAGACCAAACAAAGGCAGAATAATTCTTAAAGATGTAGCTGAAACTAATGATAGGTTTTATCATAAACTGCTAACAGTATTAACAGTACTTTAAAGTGTTGGAGTGGTCTAATGAGCTTATAATACAATTGTGAAACACCATTTTTTTATTACGTAGGATGGTAAGTAATTAGCCAAAGAGTAATTAAATCTATCAGGGTACATGCTAGATATACTCTGCATTATCTTATGACCAATAGTTTGCCTAACAAACTTCACCTCAGTGTATATATAGAGGCTCACTTTAATTTAAAAATTCATCTACAATTTCTTTATTGTTCATCATTATTTGTATTTTTTAAAAAAACATATTATTGTTAAGGTTTTATTTCATTTACTGTTATAGATTTGTTATTGTTATGGCTGTTTTCCCTTTATTCTGCCCTTGCATGTCTTTTAGAGCAAATTCATGTTTTTGCAGATGTCCCTTCAGTCTTCATGAGTATGAGTCAGTAGAAGCTGAATTTTAAGTCTAAATAATAAATTCTTATTCTTAGAAAGGAATCAAAAAAAACCACACAGTCTTAGTGGTTTTTTTTTGTTTTGTTTTGTTTTGTTTTGTTTTGTTTTTTTTGCTGTTCTAGCACACAGCATTTATGGGAAGGTGTTTTGAACTGTCTGTGCCATTATAGTTTCAAACATTTCAACAGTGACAGTCCTTTCCCCTGAGCTACATCAATAAACAGCAGTGAAAGGAGAGAGCACAGTCAGATAAAAATGTTTAGTATGTTCTCTTCTTCACATGTTGTTTCTCTCTGCCTGAGCCATATCACTGCCACTTCCAGGAGTTAGGCTCTCTCTAATCATTTGTATCTGTTCTTTTTTCTACATATTGTTGAGAATAGACTATTTTTGCTATTTTTCCCAAGGTCCAAATAAAATTTAGTCCTATCATTTGAAGACATGGAATTGTGTTAAGTTAAAACAGTGTTAGAAGAGACAATTTTAAGTTTTCTGACACCAGGGAAACATTCTCTTCATGTCTTACTTACCAGAGCTCCACTACTGAGGAGAATCATAAAGACAATGAAAGTCTCAAACCAGTTGTGTTCAACAATCCTGAAGCAGGTTTTTCTAAGGTTCCACCACTGCTTTCCTCTTCCTTCTTCTATACTTACTTGGCAGCACTTGAACCTTCTTACACAGCCTTTAGAACAGTGTAAGTAATGAGAGGAGGAAAAAAGGAAGAGATTTTGTTGAGTTGCATTTATTTTGGTTATGCAGTCTGTTATTGATACGATGCTATTTTTACTGTGCTATGTAGTAAAAACCCAATAGATTTTCACCTAGATAACCTTTTTCTTCAAAGAAAAAAATAATATTGAGATAATTGGAACTTACAATTAAATGAACAAGTGAGAAGAATGTATTCCTCATTTATCAAGAAGTGCTCAATACAATGCACACAAAATGATGAAAGTCCATCAAACATGAAGCCAAATTATAGAATACAAAGTAGGAGTTAAAATACACAAACTCATCCAAACCTACCTGTCAGGTAGGTTTATGTAGTAAGATATGGGCAAATTATATTAAATTGTACCTTCTTTTGTTCAGGATACTCAATTCAGACAATGTTGCATTCATTGCATGAAAGAAATCTAAGCCTCTTATCTGAGTTCTGGGCTTTACAGTACCAGCTAATTTCTCTAACTTGTGACCCCAATTTATTTACATTTTTATGATTTAGCTGCTGATTTTATGTAGATAAATACTAGTAATAAATAATGGTATTTTCTGTGACAAATCCTAGACTGTTACAGTACTATGTCTTAAAAGTTCAATGTAAATTTCTAAAGAATGATCTGTTACCATGTCCAGAAGTAATCCAACCTGACAATAGCATTTATTCTCCAATGCCCAAATCTAACTTTTGCTTACAGATGCCAAATATGGCATTTGTTTCCTTATATTACTGTTTTAAAAAATAATTCTTTCCCCACCTCTTTCCCCTAAGGAAATGCTATTGGAAAAACATTTATGACCAGATTGTTGTTTTATTGAATTGTGGGCCAACAGAAGGAAGAATGAAAGATGGAGTCCACCAGGTGAGACTGTTCTTGCCCCAGGTGGCACACAAGGCTCTTCGTCTCCTTTTGCCAATTTGGAAAAGACTCATTTAGCATTTTGCACAAGACCATTTAGGTGCAGTTTTTATCTATTGCTAAACAGCTATTTTAGTAATGTATACTTTATAAAGCATTTATATATTTGTGAAGAATATTTTTAAATAGTGTGTTTATTATCTGTAACTAAACTCTGAAAGTATAGTAACATAATAAAATAAAACTATCTATACCGTATTTTTCTTATTTTTAAAATAGAGATACATTTCCAATAAAATATTTCCTTAATTGTTTATCCAATACATAAAACAATTGTGGTATCAGTGTCCATATAATATATTATGGAATAAAAATACAACTCTTAATAATGAGAGCTTTAACACTAACAAAAGGGTAATATGATTCATAAATCTTAATGCTTAACTGACACAGAAAATTATTCTGTATTTATGTTGATAATTATTACTAGTGTTTTTCTTCCAAATACCTTCTGTGAAGCAGGCCTCTGGCTCCTGGGCTTCTTCAGGTTCAGCTTCTGGTTGTTCTTCTGCAGGAAGTCCAATATCAACTGTGCTGCCTTCAGATGAACTAGATGAATTTAACTTCTGTAAAGCAAAGAAGCATCACAAATGCATATTAAAAATTTTTAAGATGAATATTATTTGATTCTGGAATAAGTAAATACATAAGTACATTGTTGATAAACATCTGAGAAATTTATAGTCTTACATATGTTTTCTTCCTGTATGAATCCTTCCTGTATGAATCTATTAAATAGAAGGTGTATCAGTAACAGACCAGACTTTAAATAAAATTGTGCTTTAAACTGAAAAATGTGGCTAATGGTGCTAAATCTGAGATTTATGACCACAGCAAGCCATGGATCATAATGATCTCTTGACCTACATAGAAATAATGAAGCTTAAAACAAATATACAGGAATTTGTAGTGTCTACTGAAAATCAGGTAAGAGTCTAAAAATAACTACATAAATGAGGTGGGAGCTCAGAGGAATGAGGGAAAAGAGCAGAGAAGGCCATACTTCATAGGTTAGTCAACCCAGATTAAAAATGCTGTAAGTCTAGCTCAGAGTGAAGCAGAATCTGCATACAATAAGGATGAGCTAGTTTAAGCCTGTAAAAAAATCAGACTGTGTTTTATCAACAAGTTTTCAACAATATGATGAGCATAAAGAGAGAGGCATAAGTTGGAAACCAAATCTTAAAAAAAAAAAGAAAAAAAGAAAAAAAATGCACTTAAGCTTATTCTCATCCTAAAAATCAAAAATATGTTGCAGCATGTAATGTGCAGCTGAACTTGGTTGAAATCTATCTCTCTGGTATTGTGACAAAATAGGCAAAATTCTGTAGGAAATATATTTAAATATGTATGGCTAAACAAAATAATGAAACTACTGCAATATAGACCACTGAGTCTAACTATAAACTCAGTACTGCCAAGATCACCACTAAACCATGCCCATAGGTGGCCACATCTTTTAAATATCTTCACGCATGACAATTCAACCACTTCTCTGGGCAGCCTATTCCAGTGCTTGACAATCCTGTCAGTGAAGAATTTTTCCCCAATATCTAATCTAAACCTCCCATAGTGCAGCTTGAGGCCATTTCCTCATCCTGTCTCTTCTTACTTGGGAAAAGCTCCTGATCCCCACCTCGCTACAACCTCCTCCTGGGTTCATCAATGCTAGGTGGCAGCAGTCTTTTCGTTGTTGAGGACAAAAAACCCCCAAACACTAACAACAAAACTCCTCTTAAAGCAGTGGTAGTAAGAAGTCAGAAGTGTCATAGTACTTTCCCAATGGGATAAAAGGTAACCCTGTTCCCACAGGCAGGAGCACATCAGCAGACAACTTTCCTAAGCTTTCCTAAACAGAGTCTACGTGTAAACGGGATCAATTCTCCATTGGTCAGTCATAAGCCAGGTGGTGGCTCTCTATTTTACTGTCTGCTCCACCATGGCTTGGAAAACTGGACTGGACAGCATGAAGGTAGTTGTGGAGAGTAGATGATAAGTCATTGTTTTCCTCTAAAGGATCTTTGTTTAAATGTTTTATTTTGAAATTCTCTGTGCTGGCAGTGGTTCATAATGTGCTGAAAGAAATTTTAAGAACCTTTATTGTAGCAGTGGTTCATAACCATAAGTCAAACAGACATTTTAGCCAATATTTAACAGGAAAAGAATTATTAATGTTTCTGATATTAATTAGGAAATGGGAACAACACCCTCTCTGAAATAAGTTGATATGGGGAGAGGCTGTTTTGTACAGGTCTCCTTTCTTGGAGGAGGATCCAAAAATTGCACTTGTCTTAACACCAAGTTTTTGCTGAGAGCACTAGAGGGCTCTTATACACACTGAAAGGATAGTGGTAAAGAATTCAGCTACCCTAAACTTTGGTGTCTGAAGCACACTGTTATCAGTACAGTGGTGGGGCAGAAGGGGGAAGATGAGCTATCCTGTAAAGAAACTGCATTGCTACCAGAATGGGAACAAGCTGGTTAAGGCTGAGGTTTCTCAAGTGAGAAAATAAATCTTGTTAAGTGTCTGAAAAGGTAATTTTCTAATTTGACTAAAATGGCAACAAAGTAATTCATTGAGTGTGTAGTTGTTTTGCAAATTCTGTCATTGAATCAATTAAAATTATTTTGCTAAAATAGCCACATACAAAAGTTACATAACGGAACAGTTAATGGCTTTAATAGGCTTTTTTAAATTACAGTTCTCAAAAAGGCTTCATATCAATAGTCTGCTTTAGCATTCCTTTACCAACAGTAGATATTTTCATCTGTTGGTACTTTTCAATTATAACAACCAAGTGAATTTGAAGTATATGGGAGAGTCTATGTTTAAGACCTCTTTTTATGGGAATCTAGGTCTAGAAGAGCTGACAATTTTAAAATATAAAAGAATGCATATGTCTAAGGGAATGTCTAAAGGAGTTACATAAACTATCTATATATTTTCTGGTTTATATCTGCTTTTGAAAGAGGCAGTGAGAAGATGTATCACACTCCTCATGGGACCCTTGTCACAGAAGGCAAACAAAAATTTCTGGTGGAATAACATTGATAAGGCACTGTGCCCTACAAGTTGTTACAACTACCATGTGGACTATATATAGTTTTATGGATTAGTTGAGTCTCCCATTACCTGGCCTCTTATCACCTCTTGGAGGCTATAATTTTAAACTCTTTCTCACACTTTTGTTCATCAAGGATTAAGTCCTTTATACGCTCATTTATGCCCACCTACGAAGAAGTGTCAAAATAAATGATTAAGAATTGAACACACTGGTTTATGAAAAGTAAAACAAAAAACCCCAAACAATCAAACAAAATCCCACATATCAAAGACCTTCAAAAGATCAGAGAGAAATGCAAAAAATATCTAAATACCTCTTTGCTTTCTTCCAGGTCTGATTCACTACTAAATTCTTCTGTGTTTAGATTTTCAAAGTCAGATTCACCCACAGCAATGGGCACTGTCACAGTGAGACTTGGGTTGTTTATGAATGACATGTAATCACTCTCATCAATTATGTATTTTTCCACACTGCTGCCTGTGCCTATACCACTGGTGGTTCCATTTGCATCTTTAATATAGTCATGGTCCTTGCTTAGTTCCACAGTTGTATGGTTAGAAATACAGCTATTTTTGTTGTTTAAATCTTCAAGTGGTTTGATTTCATCTAAAGCTTTCTGCTTCTTAACAAAAGCTTTTTGGATGAATTCACGTGCTTTTCTTTTTACATAATCTATGCCTTTCTGCATTCTTGCCACAGCAATCTGGAGATTGTTCATTTCATTATCGTCATCTGTCACGGCAAGGTTGTCTGCACTAAATGAGCTCAAGAGCAAGGCCAGAAATAGATTCAGTACCTGCAGAAAGATTTAAAAAAAAGATGTTCTAGACTTTATTAAAAAAACCTCCACATTTATTTTATTAAAACATGTCCTATTAGTGACATCAAAGATTTAAATCCCAGTAATTCACCATAACCAAAAAAGTACTGTCAATTTTTTTTCTCTTGTCCATAAAACCCAGTCTTATTTCACTTAGCTTAGGTCCTACTCACTATTCAAAAATATTTGTACAATTGACTAATATCTGTAAATGTGTCTTTAAGTCCCACAGTATATACATAATTTGATGTCATAGCTTATAACCTAAAAATGGAGTTATCAAATTTGCTGTTCAGCATCATTAAAAAGTTCAATTTATCCCATCACACAGAAGAAATTAGATTATTCAGGTGACTAATCATATAGTATAAATAATAAAAAAATCCACAGCAAATGGTTTATAAAGAGCCCATAAACTAAAATTATTTGGAGTAAAAAATATTTTCAAAGGGCCAAAAGAGAAATTAGTTACATTCTTAAGTGCCCACTCTGACATTCTTAGGATTTTGACATGGCAGAATATTTTGTTCTCTATCCAAAAAAGCTCTTAAGCTTAACTTTAAGTATTTCTTGAAACCACCTGCTTAAGTGCTTTGTTGAAGCAGAGCCAGAGCACTTAGTTCACTTCAGGACTGAGACCACTCTCTTGCCAGATCATTTTTTGTTAACACTTTGATTACATACCACTAGGTTTCCAATCACCATGACCATCATGAAGACTGTAAGGCACATGGCTTGGCCTGCAACCTCCATGCAGTCCCACATGGTTTCTATCCATTCTCCACACAGCACTCGGAATACAATCAGGAAAGAGTGGAAAAAATCTTGCATGTGCCAGCGAGGAAGTTCACAGTCACTGGAGATCTTGCAGACACATTCCTTGTAGCTTTTCCCAAACAGCTGCATCCCAACCACAGCAAAAATGAACACAATGATGGCCAGCACCAGGGTCAGATTCCCCAGAGCTCCCACGGAATTACCAATGATTTTTATCAACATATTTAGTGTTGGCCAAGATTTTGCCAATTTGAAGACTCGTAACTGGAAGGAAAGAAAAATATTGTTAAGAGAACCAGAAAGACACAAGGATATTTTAAAATTAATTTGTCGAAGGATACTGATGCAAAATATGCCTTTAGTTGGACTGTTCAGAGAGTATAATTTTGTCTAAAAGCATGAAGATGGAAGTTTCCCTCAAGAAAAATTTGTAAAATTGTAATCTGATATTCTCAAATCATAGCTTTTACTGAAGGCCAAAGATGCTACTGATTTGAATTTAAAATCTAGGGTTCATCTGTTAAAATCATCCAGACAACTTTACAACTAATATGTGTAGAGATCTATTCCTGTGAAGCCAATCAGAGCATAACACCTCTAGAGAGTAAATTTATTTCTGCATAGTGGGATGTTTAAAGTGTGTATATACAATGGATACATTGGAAATATGCCCAGGGCACCCACTGCTATCTCTTTGGATCTCTATCGATTCCCACTGAAGACTATAAGATACCACAATTAGTAAGGATTTGGGCTAATGAAGCTGTCCACAGGATCAGTATCATGGCAAATATCAAGCAATTTTTAAGACAAAAATGAAATTATTTTAATGAAGCCACATTGAAAAATCAGTACAATTGAAGTATATTTACCAATCTGAATGATCGAAGAACTGATAGCCCTTCCACATCTGCAAGACCAAGTTCAACCAAGCTAAGGGTTACAATAAAACCATCAAAAATATTCCAGCCCTCCTGGAAATAATAGTATGGATCCATTGCAATTATCTTGAGAAACATTTCTGCTGTGAAGATTCCAGTGAAGACCTGAGTTCAAAGGGCAGTTTGTTATTTCATGGTGAAACATAATATTCCACAGCTAGTTGTCTAGGTTTTTAATTCAAGCTACGTCTCATCCAAAAGCTATACTTAAAAATAGTTACATTTACTGTAGTGATTTATTATGCCCAGCTTCCCTTAATAAGTGTCAGAAAACCAGGTAATTTTTCTATTAATTAAATTTTATACTAAATGAATTACATAAACTTCTGTTTTATAACATTTAAAATACAATTTCTACTCTCTGAGGATATGGACTTTCTCATGTACTGTACAAACAATGTCCCAAATTTGATTTTCAGAACATAAACCAGAATGCTTTCCAAGAAATTATATGGTATAGCTCTTTCTTGGTATACAAATTACAAATGAAGCCAGATATAAGACGACAGAGGGTCAGCTTCTTGCCTGCTATGACCTGCCATTCAGTTCAGCCAAGCTGTGATTATTTATAGCAGATGAATAAATGGTATATTGTAATGTATCTCAGTTGATACAGCAATGGAGATACTTTATAATGTACTAAGGTACAACAGTTTCCTGAAGCTGAGTTAAATTCTGCCTGGGAAAGTTCAGCAAACTTGGTTGGCTCAAACGCTTCAGTCAGGAATAAAAGGGTATTTAAGAATACATTTTAAACAAAGTGCTGCTGGTAGTGGTTTCTCATCATGAGTTTCTATGCTGAATGAAGCAGGAATTATATTTAAGACCCACCAAAGCTACTCTGAGTAGTTTTGACAGAAGTCTTGGGAGAATTTCTTCTAGGATAGGAATGTATGAAAGTCACCAATAAAAACTGCTTGAGCCCTGCTCTGAAATGGGGTGGGTTTTTTGTTGCTGTTTGGATTTTTTTTCCTTTTCCTTTCCTTTTTTTTTTTTTTTTTTTTTTTTTTTTTTTTTTAATGTTTTGTTTTGCTTTGTTTTGTTTTGATAACCCATTTTCCAGCAAGCTGAAAAGAAAATAGGACAGCTAAAGAGAATAATAATCTAAGTGGGATAATCAGGATACAGGAAAGAAGTGTCTGACTTGCTCTGCCTAGGAACACCAATACTCAAGATAGATTGTCAGTCTTTAAATATACTCTAGATGCAAACACCAGAGAGGGAAAGGTTACCAATTTTTAAGATACAGGATTGGAACCCCTGGGAAAGACATAGGAATGATACAGTTTGAAATGCTGACTTAGGTTCCTAACAATCAGAATGGCACAAGGAGCTTTAAGGTGGAACTACTGGAGCAGGCAACCTCTGAGATCCTCTCTGCTGCAGAAGGGGTTTATGTCAGGGAGCTAAAACTGGAAGAATATGGTACTTATAGATAGGTTTTCTCACACTCCCTTTGTGGTCAGAGGTGCACCAAGATTTATATGGAATTTTCTTGGTTGGAAAACAAACCTATAAAATGCTACAATACAAGATTTTACATTTTATTAGGAAACAAATGTTCAGCATTTCCCGTATTTGAAGTATATGGAAATCAGCCATACAATTTTCTATTCATTCTCCCTCTTAAATTCTATTGTTATTTACTTGATTTATTTGTTTCTCATTACAAAACAAGGATTATTAAAAATGACATTATAAGAAATCAATTCTTAAAGTAAGAGATAAAGTAGGACTGTAGCTGCAGACACTTCTATGTGATCAAACCTGTCAGTTCAAAAGCATGAGAGCTACAAAAAGTTAACTCATGAAATCTTTAATAATTTATCTTTTTGAAGCAGAGAGAAAGGGAGAAAATACAGCTGACAACATGAGGAAAATATATCTTATTAATTATCAGAGGATAAAAACAATAAAAATTAGGAGAGGAAAAGGTACTGTGGGGTATATTTTACATAAAGCAGAGAAAGAAAACAATCCACTTATCCATATAAAAAGACTTTTGCAGGAGAAAATTCTAGAAATGCTTTTAAAGGGATCTTTTAGCTATTGTAAGTTTCTGCTCAGGAAACAGCAATTAAAAACACATTCATAATTTAAATATTTGTTTTGTATTGATTGAGAAACTAACACTGCATTTATTTGCATAGCGTTTCTTTCATAGAAGCAATGCACTTCCTGGTTTAGTAGTTACACAAATCAAACTCTGCTTAAGATGGACTTTACTTAATGTAGCATCAGAGCCAATTTTTAAATTTTTAATTAGGTTTTGCAGAACACAACAGTATATTGATTTTACAGTATCCTAAGCTACATGAGTCAGGGTTGACAGTCAAATTTCCAAAAATGTTCTGATACTTATATCTGAAGGCCAATAAATATCCATAAAGCTGTTAAAACTTCTTCTTTCAGTTATTACAGGCATATTTCCTTCCAAATAATGAACATAAAACCCCAACAAACTTACCAGGTTTCCAACTGAAAGTACATGATTGAACTCGTCCGTCATCGGGTAATGTTCCATAGCCATAAAGAGTGTATTTAAAACAATGCAAATTGTAATAGCCAGGTCAACAAATGGATCCATTACCACTAAGTTGACAATATGCTTAACTTTTAACCAATATGGACTGCAGTCCCAGATCAAGAAAATATTTGCAAATTTATACCAACATGGTGGGCATTTCTGTCTCGATTCTTCAAGTTCTGTGGAGAAAAGAAAGTTTATATATGTAACTATGTGATTTTTCTAACATTCCTCATTCAAATATGAGTTGTACCAGTCAAGTTTTCAGTCTGTAGTGGTACTGATTAACCTCCTTTAAGCTCCCATTGCACAGGGCTTTTAAGGAAAGTCTTTAAAAATTGCTGTCGAATATATTTGGTATGTCCAAAGCTTAGCTGTCAAGCACAACTTCTTTGTATTCCAATCACTATGCCAATCAGCATCAATTTATGCATCAGTTTGTATCATGTATTTAATTTTTCCTTGATTACACTTCAGCTTTTTTCTCCCACCTACTGTTCTAGTATGTAAATATTTTTATTCTCAAATTTGTAACATTTAAGTGAAAATTTTTATTCAAATTCAAGAAAAAAAATTTTGATCACCTAGAGTAGCTTCACAGAATAATTGAATAAATATAACTGCAAAAGTGTATATATATATTTTAACAATAGTTGTATAAGTTTGAAAAATGTTCAGTGGCTTTTTTGTGTCCAATAATACATTTTTAATTACTATGCACAAGCATCCACTCAGTTATGACCGTGCACACGAGTTAGATGGTGACAAAACAATGAGAAATGCTTCCTTATGTAGTAAGTTTAATGCTTAGTTATGTAATAACCTTAATAAATAAAGAGTTTTGAGTTTAGTGATAAATATGTGTCAGTTTGTTGGATGTTATCTGTACTTAAGCTATTTTAAATCTGTATTCAAGTTTCAACTCAAATTTTCAGAAATCCATGGAAAAAACAGGATTAAAAAGCACACACCTTCCACAGTGTTTGTGAGGATGCTAGCAATACTCATGGCTCTTTCCCTTAAAGCTGGATCTTCCAGGAAGTCCATAGAAATGTGAAAAGAACCTGATATTCTCTTCCTCATTTCTGGTTCTGTCGTGGTGCCCTATGCAGAGAATGATAGTAGGTGAGAACACATTGAGGAAACCACCAGATAGGCAAATACTACAAAAGCCTGTTAGTAGTGTCTTAGCTTGGACACGTGCTCCGTGCACTTCGTATTTTACCATGTCGGACTTTTATTACTTTTTAGTACCTTTTAAATTATTTTAGAAAGGCATTAGTTACCCACAGTTCAAGACTGAGAGAGAGTTTATTTACTTAATTTTTGCTTTTTTTTTCTTCAAAGATATGAAAAGTCTTAAAACATTTAAACAAATAGAAAAGGGTCGAGTTCAAAATATTGCACAAAATTTTGCAAACTGTAACTTTTTTCCTTGTTCCTGCTGACAGAATATTCTGGGGTTTGTAACATAATAGTCTTTTCCCCTAATCAAACTGTAGCAAGTAAGAAAAGTCTGACTTCCTCATGCTTCCTCATGCTAGTATTTTTTAGCAGTCTGAGTAGACAAATTTGGACTAAGCAAGAAATTTTTGGAGACATTTTCTCTTACCTTGTGTATGGTAAGAGAATGGCAGCAATATGTGCTGCATATATGTTCACACAGACATTTGCATTTTTGGAAGTATGTATTGAACTGTGACCTTCCAAAGAACTATTTGTTATCTACACTACAATACTCCACCAGAAATGGATGGAAAATACATAGGAATGAGAAATAAATGGTAATAAGGAATTGACAACTTCCTTACATTTTTAATCGGGCTGATAAGGAAGAATAATATCAAAATTAACTACTAATGCTAATTTTGATAGTGGTAATACAGCATCATAATGATTGCAGTTATATAACATTTTTTGTATAGTATTTTCTGTTGTATGTCAATATATCATATTATAATATATCAAAATATTGTATGTCTACAATAGCTAGATGGACCTTTAGATCAGCTAAAGGAAAGTATGGCACAGTAATACAGTGAAGCATAGCATTTTTATGAATGTGTATGTTATTATTTTTTTACTTGGAAACTGTGACTTGCATTTGTTAGTTATGAGAATCTTTGTAAGTAAAGGCTTGGGTTGCAAACCTATCTTAGCTGTTTTATTTAGTAAAGATTTTACAAGATGCAGGAGCATTCACAGCTTGACCAACCAGGAAGCATTGCCAAGGGTTCCATTCTGTAGAAAACACTGGCTGGTGCAGTAAGGAAAGGCCACCATGCCTAAGCTATTTAAAACTTTCTTACATTGTCATCAGTAGCTGGTTTATCTATTATCACCTCTGGCAGAAGCTGTCCAACCGGCGATGTAGGAACAGATGGTCCACCAACCAGGGAAACCACCCCATTGCAATCCACGGTGCTGTGCATCTTCCCATTCACTGGAAACACTGCCAGCATCCTGGATGACCTACTGGCCTGGCTAATGTTACTGTTGCGCCGTTCCCCGTGTCTGCGCGGCACGAAGAGAGAATCTCTTCTGCTGTCGTTGTCTTCAAAAGTGCTGTGCTCATCGTCAGCAAAGTCATTTTCTGATCCTACATCCTTTGCTCGACCTCTGAAGCTGAAAAGACTTGTTCTGCTGTTGCGCCTTGGGGAAAACAGGGAGCCACGAATGCTCAGCAAAGACTGCAGGCAAACAAAACATGTGATTATTAGCTGAAATCCTTAAAGTTAGCACTGTTATTAGATTAGCATTGGTTTTCTTTTATTCTTAAATGAGAGTAACCACATTACCCAGAAGCTACATGCTGCTGTGAAATTTTTGCATGTGTTTCATTAGAGAGATATTTTGCAGATAGATGTATCACTATTCATGAATTCTTAAGAAAAAAACTGGTGCTGAACACTCCTTTTTTAGCTAAAGTTGCCATACAGATTAGTTCCCACCAAGAAAAAAAGCAAGTCCATACATGCATACATGCATACATGCATACAAACATCTTGCCCATAGTGAACAAACATTGGTTCAAACATCATTGAAACAAGAGGAAAATGTGAGGCTATTATAAGAGAAAAATTCTCTAGCATTTTAACAAGTCTAGGTAATATATAATCATGATAAAAGGAACTCTAGATAATCAATCAGAAAATATTTTAATATGATTTTTAAATAATCCTGTTAGAAGAACACAGATATGAGGTTACATTTAGTTCTGAGGGTTTTTTTTACAAGGCAATCTAGCAGCTGGAGCACTTCCTCTCAAGCACTACCAACACTAATTAAGGTAATAAAAGTATCAGTTTTTCCTTTGTTTATACAGTAGCATCATATTAGTGTAGTTTAGGAAGACTAAAGTAGTTTTGCAACAGCCTATGATGCTTTAAATATATGCTTTTACTAAAAAAAAAAAACTATAGGCAATACCTGATGTGGAGAAGAATACTTCTTTTCATATGTCAGTCTATTGCCTTCAATAGACAATCGGAAACCTTTCCTTCTGATGCTGTCTTCTGATTCAGACTTGTGAAATTCATCTTCATCTTTTTCCTCTCCTCCAGACTGTTCTTTCTGTTTCCTTTTTTTCCTTCTATTTCTCCTCTCTTTTGCACTCTTGGAGCTCAATTTTGATGCATCTGAGGAACTTTCTGAGAGCCCTCCTGCTTCTCCTCCAGCACTGGGCTCCCTGGACTCTGCAGATGCTGTTACTGCTGCTGCTGACACCGCTGCTGCCTGCCATGATGCAGAAGGAATTTATGTCACTGAGCAAACCATGACATAATGTTTCCTTTCTTTAGTTTACTTATACATAATTTCTACTCTGTAAATCCCAGATCTTAACACTTTCTATAGGCTATCCTCTCCCTAGGTTTTTCTTCTAATTATTATTAATCAGTAGACTCAAGATATGTGTTGGTCATAGACTTCTCTCATCCTTCATGAGTAAATTTCAAATGCAGAAGTCTACCAGACTGTGTTAGACTAGAAAAACATAGTGAATAACCTGTACCTAGTTTTGCATATTCCTTCTTGATGGCTGAATCATTCACAATATCCTTCTCCAGTGCAGAACAGAAAACCTCTGAGCTAGTTCTGTCATTGAAAGACCAACAGGGTGCTTTATATTTCCAATTTCAGAAAGCAGAAGTTGAATATCTCTAGTAAACTCACTTCCTTACAGTCCTGCATTACTACACCTTAAACGATACCTGTGCTGCTTCTTGTTGCTTCTTCAGTTGTTCCAGCATCTGCTGAAATTCTGCCTCTTTCTGCTCTGCTTCTTCCAGGGTTGCTTGATTCTGTTCTTCGTAGGCCATGGCGACCACAGCCAGGATCAGGTTTATCAGATAGAAAGAGCCCAGAAAAATCACCAGAACAAAAAATATCATGTATGTCTTCCCAGCAGCACGAAGAGTCTGGAAATAATAATACATTTATAAGCAAGCGTATGATAACAGAAATTCTGGTTTTCATACTGTTAAAATTCAGATAAAAAGAATTGACTCTAGTCCTTTTATATCACTGATACAAACATATTTGGTCAATTTTTCATTAAAAATTCCTCACCAGCTGATAGAGGTTTTCCCAGAAGTCCTGAGTCATTAGTCGAAACAGTGACAAGAAAGCCCAGCTGAAGGTGTCAAAACTTGTGTAGCCATAGTTGGGGTTTCTGCCAGCTTTCACACAAGTATATCCTTCTGGGCACTGCCTACAAAGACAAACTAGACATTACCTATTTTGTCATTTTAATATTATCAACTGGATGTTAGTGTACTCATATGTGCAGCCAGAACTGCAAAATAATATGTTTTGCCAAGTTTCCTCATCAGGTATTGCTACTGTTACCTATCAACCAGGCAGGAGCTATACTAACACTACATTACTAATTTATCATGCAAACATCCAGCTTACCTGACCAATCTGCTGAGGTCTGATCAGGAACACAGATCCTAAGCCCAGTGTAAAAGCCTTTCTTATGTGAAAGGAAGTGGTCACTCAAAATAAGTCCCACTCAAAATGCCCACCTACAGAACATGGATCTAATGTCTACACAGTGCAATAACAGGATGAAATTCAGTCTTACCCAGCATCAGAGCTATTTCCACAAAGCAGAGCATCATTTTGCCCTTCCAGAAAATAAAAATGACCTGTTTCAAAAAGAATTAAAAAAATTGTAAAATTCAAAATATAGCCAGTATCTCTAAAAGTTTTAAGGTGATTTCTGATACAGTTTTAAACAAGCAGTGTTATTTTCTCAGCAGAACAACAACTTTAGAGTACATGACATTACAAATTTCATTAAGCACTATTGCTCACAGCACTCACTGTTAAAATGCCAAAATCTACTAAAAATTCTGTCAAATGCTTCTGGATGTGAATTCTCCCTTCTGTTTGATCACTGAACTAAATCATGCTTTGTGAAATAATGTACAATAATAAGTTGTTTATTAGAATAGTTACAATCTATGTGAAAAAATATTCTCTTAATTTCTTCAACACTTTCTGATCAGTATTGCCAGGGGTTTCAGTTTGTTGCTCACAAGCACTCGTAATAGTTATCTAATATGTAAACCCTGCAAAAACCCACCCAGCTGCCAGTGGCTTTGATGGTTATGGGTGTGCACACACTGCAGTTGCAGCCCACTGACTGAGTGAAGCCCACTGGCATACACCTAAATTTAACTCAGACATAATTACTGCAGCAGTCACAACTTTTAAGTAAGATTTTAAGAGTACATGACAAAATTATTGAACTCCTTAGTAAAAATAAATTGGGTAAGTTCCACCAAATCATCCTGTAACCAACCATTCCATAGTCTGTACAGTAATGCCATAGTTAACATTTTAGATGGTTTAAATAAGGACATTGACCTATCTCTTCCTACAAGAACAAACAGATGAGCAAAACTTTGTGCTTATTAAGATTCATCTTGACTGTGTCATTGAGAAGTGTTTTTCTTTTCCTCCTCAAAGCAGATACCTACAGTCTTGATTGCTAAAATCTTGATTTTTGGAAGAATTATCACAGTAGAAGCTTCTCTTGTAATAACAATCTCCCATTTGGTGACAGGCATAAGGATGTTTTTTATACAGGGTCAGACCATGTGTCACATTTCTGATGGAATCCAAAAGTATTGACTCAGGCTGTCTCTAAGGACTGGGCAGGGACAATGGTGATGCTCCTCTGAGCACCTCCCTAGCTCAAACACTTCTGAATTGCAGCAGCTTCAGAATTAAGGTGGTACCTTTTTTGCTTCCTGAACAGGTTTATACCCCATGCTGGATTTCTTTTCCATTTATCTCTCCTGTTAGATTCCCTTAAAATTATCTCATTTGAAAATGGGTGCAGGTGAGTTTAAAATTTACTCTGCATGTGCTGCCCAAGCCAGACTACTACAGACACTAATGAATTCTGAGTCTGAGGAGGTGTCACAAGCTGCTGGCTCAACAGGTATTGGTGTGCTGCAAGAAGGGACACAGTACCTGGGCAAGCTGCATCACTTCATCCTGTGAGCAAAATTCACCATTTGGAAAAACGAGTCTTTAAGCTGTATGTAGACCTTGTTCTGACACTTCACAAAGGACTCACTCTCAGTGTCTAATGATGCATTAGACACTGCATCTCACAGGGAAAAATCTCCTGTGCTGTGCCAATTGCATAGCCCTGTGTGTGGCTGCTGTCACTCTGGGCTGGTGTGCATTGCAGAGCTGCTCTGTGCTGAAACACAGCTGTAAACAGAAAGCTGACAGGATGCTAGCCACAGCTGACCCTTAGGAGGCAAATCTTATTCTGCCTTATGTCAGCTAATCAGGATTAAAACATGCTGGAACATAACAGCTTGTGGGGAAGAATTCAAACCTGCCCTGATATGGTCTACATGGAGCAGTCAGTCCTGATCAGCACTGCAGCAGCTGAGCTGAACTGCTACAACAGGTCTGCATTCAGGTTCTGTGCTTCAGACAAGATGTGCCCTGCAAGAACGCTGTACTCACCAGCTCCACAGAAACTAGAGCCACACAGGCTTTCTCTGACTGTACTGATACACTTGGGCAAGTGCTCAAAATATTATCATGATAGGAAAATTTTTGTACCACACAAGCTGAGCAGTATAAGCATGTATCCCTATCTAGATGCAAAATTTTGAGTTGTGTTTTACCAAAGTGCAGTGCAAAATTCCCTCATTACATGAATGGTGCAAGTTTGGCTCCTCTTTAATTGATTGAGAAAAGCTCCCTGGTGGGTGAGCACCTAACTTCAAGCAAGATTAAAGCTGTTTGAGTAAGCACAGGGTATAACATAAGAAGCACAGAGAATAATTGTTATTTCATAAGATAGATTGTGGATGCTTTTTCTCAGAAAAAAAAAAAAAAAGGCTTATGGAAAGCTTGTTAAGATAAACCTCAGCTTATATGGAACTAAGTTAATCAGAATTCTTGGAAAAAGTAAAAGGGGGGGGGGGGGGGGAGAGTGCTTAAGTCATTAATGCCAGGAATGCTTACATAAAGACCTTCTAAATGGTGTCTCCAAAAATGAGCTCAGTGGTAAAATTAGGGCTTACATGCCTTCTTCTGTTTAGTTTACACAATTAATGGCATGAAACTTTCATAATTCTTACAAAACAAACTGCCATTGCACTGCTCTGAGCTGCAGGTAAAGAACTGCTTACTGCCCTGTGAAGCAGCTGGGTTTTGTATCATGTCTGCCCACCCACGTGCAAAAAGAGAGCAGGAAGCTGTGAGAAGATAATTTTTCTCTTTGAAACTGCTGGTAAGCAAGGACAGCCTTATTAATTTCATAATAAGAGTTGTAATTTCATTTTAAATTTTACAATACATATGAAATTCTGTAAATATGCAAGGACTCATGTAGCCATTCAATAAAGTACTTCTGGAACCAGTTCAATTGAGCTTTATTTTCAGGGGGCTTCAGGAATTTAAATCAAATTAAATCAGAACTTAAGTTTATAAGTTCTTTGTTAAAAAGTCAGAAAATTAAGTTTGGCCTTGAAGTCTAGGTCTTCATTAGGAGACTGCTTAGACTGTCATACCCCATGGCATGGGATCTCCATGAATTCACATGTTCAAGTAAATTGAGTTTCACAAAAAGATTGGTCTAAGAAATTCAGGTGGAAATCCATCATAGTCATTGATTAGCTATGTGATCACAGTTAGAAGCTGTCTCACTTCTATTCAAAATTTGTCTGTCTTAGACTTGCAGCTATTGAACCTGTTATATCTCTGCCTGCTAGATCAAAGATATGTCTATGATGAAAATTCTGTTCCCTGTGGATTTTTTTTTAACTGTGATCAAATCACCCCTTAAACCTTCTCTTTGATGTGCTAAGTAGGCTGAGCTCCTGGTCTATCTTGGTATAAAGCATGTTTTCCAACCCTTTAATCATTCTGCTATTTTTTGAACTTCCTCCATTTTTTCAACTTTCTATCTAAATTGAACTTTATATAGTATTCCAGTAGCAACTGCAGTAATGCTAAATACAGGGGTAATTCTGTCTTCCTGTTCAATAATTTATTTATGTGAACAGGATATTATTTAGCTTTTTGGCTGCAGAGTTTCAGCCTTAATTAGTCAGTCCTGGCTGCCCCAGAGTGCCTTAGGTGCCTCAGCCTCTACATTGTTAAGGGCTTTCCAACTGCACTTCTATATCCTGCCTTTCAGTTTCCCTGCAGCCTTACACACAAGCTGCAGTGGCAGTGTTTTCCAGAGCCTCTGTGGCACTGTATTTCCTGTATCCTCATGTGGTTCTTCATGTCACTTTTATTCTCATGGCATTGCACTTGCAAACACACTATTGCCACAGCAGGTGCTCAAGGAAGCAGTTGTCTCTGATGTGTGAGTCACCTCTCTTTCTCCTCCTCTTCCCTATTCCTTGCTTGTGGCTTTTGGTTTATATTAAGTGACCTAATAACATGCATGTACAAACTTAAAAACCAGCCAGCCATGCAGCACCCACTCTGATCAAAGGGCACTCCAATTAGTGCTAATAGCACTGTAAGAAGGAGCAATCTGTAGGGAATTTGAGGAGATGCTAATCAAAATCACAGAGATGCTATGGGAAAAGTGTTGTGATCTCTGCTGCACTGGAAAGGATACCCAAGTGAGGAGACTCACCTGGAGACCCCATGACTTCTCTTTGCACCTGGTCACTGTGATCTCTTCTCCTTTTCTATCTCTCTCTCCCCTTTAACTCTTAATTTACTCCAAAAGTAACTTTCACCATTAGAGACGGCGTACGGGATCATCTACAGTCTCTATGCAAACCTGTCTCAACACAAACTGTGGGCATTGATTTTTAGGGTAGGTTTTTCCCCTCACATTTAACTGTATTGGAATGCATTTCTTCATCCACTCTCAGTTTGCCAGACTGCTCTGTATCAGCAAAACTGTTTGAAAAGTCATACTTTGGGAAATTATCAAAGTGGAAAGATGCATTAGAACAATGTTGGAAGAACTTTGTCTCAGGTTGCTGCTATTTAAGGTTTTAAACAATCCAGATGATGGAAGAACACTTATCAAATATGGAAATGACACTGATCTGATAAAGGATGGTGGTAAGTTTGAGGAAACAGTTACATTTTGAAAGGCCCAGCCCAGCTGGAGAGATGGTTTGAAAAAACAGGGTGCCGTTCAGGCTGGAACAATAAACGGTGCAAATGCAAAGTGAAAATTCAATGAGGTAGAACTCTAAAAGGTTCAGGAGCAGGTAGATAAAGACTGAACAATACCACAATTGCAAACAACAGCAATCTATATATGATTTATAAAACAGAAGTCACTATGCTGCCACTTGTTTCCTATTTAGTACACCTTATGTGGAGTAGAAATGCCTATGTGCAGGGGGTATTGCACTTTAAGAAGCATGCTTATGAAAAAGAAAGGATTCAGATGACAGATCAACATCTAGAAAATACATTGTAGGAGAAAATGGTTAATGACCTGTGTTGTTTAGTGTACAAGAAGATGGAAAGAGGAGAGAACAGGGTATGAAAACACAAGAATAGTACCCAAATACTTCAGAAACTGTGATTAATGATAGGGAAAATTTTTGATGACTGTGTTGCAGTTTATAAGAAAAATAAAGCATTAATTTTAGCAGAAAAATCTGTTATACCTCAATTTCCCTCCATAATAATAATTATAATAATAATAATAAAGCACAGGAATAAATGGAAGGTGAAAATACTGAGGACTTCATCACTGGACTTCTCACTGCATATCAGAAGTCTCTGATATCTGCCAGAGAGGGCATAGCATGCTGCTGCTTACCTTGCTTTGGATAACAGAATGGAAAATGTTTGACTATTAAGTAATTTTAAGACTCCTTTTTGTCTCAGGGGAGATGTGAATTTGGCAGGTGAAGCTGAGAAAAAGAGCTATACCAAGCAGCAAGACCATGTTCCTTTCTACCTCCTCCATGCAAGGCCTTTAGAGCAGACATATGTGAGAGAAAATATTTCTCCTGTTCTGTCTTAAAGAAAGGTATTTTCCCTTCCCCTCCTTCCTTCTAAGAGCTGGGTAAGCCACAAACCACTTCAGTGAGAATTCTGCAGATAATACTTACTTTCATCCTCAATGTATCCTTTCCAGTCAAACAGAGTCACCGTTGAATTAACCAATGTACCATTTTCACCTATGGTGCTGTTTAGCTGGGAAGTAATATTTGCTTCCAAAGTAAAATTTTCTGGAGGCCACTGCAAGCATTTATTCCTCAGGTTGCCCATGAACAGCTGCAGCCCTATCAGTGCAAATACACTCAGGCAAAACACAGTCAGGATCATCACATCTGAGAGCTTCTTCACAGACTGAATCAGGGCTCCCACTATAGTCTTCAGGCCTGCAAATGGAAAGGAGTTTTTATTCTGATGTCGGAAACTTTTTCAAAGCACAAAAATGACAGTGTCTCCCAGTAAAGTTATAGATTTCATGCAGAAGCCCAAATAAATGATTGTAATGTCTGTGAAACAACATTTTTGTGAAGAGCTTTTTCACTTGTGAAAATGAATAAATAGCTGAAATTTATGTCCACTTGAAACTGTGAATGGAATGAGTTGCATATATTTCAAAACAACTTGTTTTAATGATAAAACAAGCAACTATTTTTTATTCATGCTGTACATTGATCTCACATAAACGTCTTTCTTTTCATTTGTCAATACATCTTGCTCCAAACCTTTACTACTATCAGTTTTATAACATACTAGATTTAGAAGACAGTAGTAAAAAGCCTGTTCAACAATAAATAGAATTCAAATTTAATGCTATAAAACTGGAAATGGTTTGGAAAATTGTAGCTTTTTAAGATAATAAATCCCCCATGCAACACCCATGCTATTCTTTATTATCTTATTCCTTCATCTTCTTAGTAAGTCAACAGTTTTTTCAAACAGTTTTATTTTTTAGACACAAATATTCCAAATATTCACAACAAATACCACATAACATCATGTAGGTAGGATACACATGGGTAAGAAAACTTCAGGGTTACTAATATTCATTGAATGTGGAGAAGAAAGCTTGACGTCATACGATGCAAACCACACACACTGTGTACTGCAATGTCTCATGCAAGAATCTGTTAAACTCAAAGGCTGATTCCAAAAGGAAAGTGCTCATTTTCAAAAGCAACAAATCAGAGATTTCAGTAAATTCTGATACCTTCTGATTCCTGCTTTTTTTTTGTGGAAAGAAATAAGACTTGTATTTAAAAAATATGGATTCTCTTCCAGTGAATAAAGTCAGCCTCAGTGTTTAACCTCGCTCTCACCTGGAATGACTGATATTGTTTTCAAAGCTCGGAGAACTCTGAATGTTCTCAACGCTGAGACATTGCCCAGGTCCACAAACTCTGTCACATATCTGTAATAGGGGAGTTCACACACAAACACAATGACAGGATAAAAAGGAACAGTTGGGAGGTAAAAGGGGCCTAACACCTTACACCAGTTACTTCTTACCTGGAATTACAGAAATAGTTTTCAAAGCTCTCAATACTCTGAAAGTTCGAAGAGCTGAAACATTGCCTAGGTTTACAAATTCTGTTACATACCTGTAGGATTAAATCACAGTTATTCAGAATTTAGGCAAAGTTTATGCTACTTACTTGGGTCTTTCATCAAGACCGCTTTGGCGTTTTTAGCAAAAACTTACATAGCAACAGTCAGGGGTTTACCTTTCACTGCAGTTTGCCTTGCATTAATATACTTTCAGAGCCTTCAGCTAAATTAAATGTCTCTGAAGTGAATCGCACTGATTTTACTTTGAAAGCCTAAAATTTATCTAGACTAGATTGGTAAGTTTGGAGAATGAAGTCAAAGGGAAGCTCCTTTTCTGCTCAGAAAAAAAAAATACAAATAAAAGCAGGACATGAAATTAGCCTCTCTAATACTAGCTGTACTAATGGCTTCTGCAGTATTTGTGTTTACATCAAAATAGGCATTTTTGAAAGTGAAAATTGCTTTAGACAAAAGTAAGTCCATAAAAGAATTTCCATTGAACAAAATTCGTATGTATCGATACTAATTTCATGCCCTTTTTGCCCTTCTGTTTCCAAGAAAAAGCAAAAAACAAGAACTTACGCAAAGGTAATGACAGTGAAATCAAGCCAGTTCCATGGATCTCGAAGAAAAGTAAAATCTTCTAAGCAAAAGCCCCTTGCAATGATTTTTATTAGTGACTCAAATGTGTAAATGCCAGTGAACGTATACCTGAAAAATATAGGAAAATTTAATCAAAATAAGTAACAATGTCCTACATTGGTATTCTGACAGAAATATGATGATCAAATGAAAGGGTTTTTTATTCCACAGCTGGAGAAGAAATACAGTAAATAAGCAATTTCTTCTAAAATGCATTCTATTAATCAGAGATACCTGTCTATTTACATGCATTAGTTGTGCTGTTGAAGTACAGCCGTCCTGATCTTGTACATAAATAAAAATAAATAAATCCATCAAATAAATAACGTATTAAAATTTATAGGTGACATTCAGTTTTAAAGTATGCAGCACCAGGCCCTTTGCTTTAAGCGAGACAGCCATGAGTGTAAGTTACTGGATACTGTCAGAGTCACTGACATGTAAAACACCTGGTATTGGCTCTAAAGAGGGATGGATGCAAACGTGCACTGAGTTCTCATTCTCACTTTAGTAATAATTTTGCTTGTATGCTGCTCTTCACTGACATGAACATATAGGTGCCCATGGTTCTGCTACTAATGAAGTGGTGTGAGGAAGGGCAAAAATATTGGGTAGGTGCTAAACCGTGGAGAAAACCAGTGGAATCTCAATAGAATACTATCTGAAAACAATTTTCATATTTTTTCTACCCTATTATTCTACTAGAATGAGATTAAAATTATTATTCAACATTTCTACTTAGTTCAGAGAGGAAATAGTCATAGTGTCTCATGATAGCTCTTACTAGCACATCTTGCACTGCAGTTAATGGCATGGTAACTTCTAGGGGAAACAAAGAAAGATATATTGAAATAATATGCAACTTACTCTACATTCTTTGTCCAGTCTGGAGGGTTACTCATGGTCATAAATACGCAGTTGGTCAAAATAGTGCACATGATAAGCATGCTGAATAATGTAGGTACAGTTAAGGAAAACACAGTTGTTATTCACACAATATCACATCAGTCATGGCTCAAGTACAGTAAAATATTGCCACTTACACAAAACTTTTAGACTTTGATAAACGCTGACATACACTTTGCTTAACATCATATTTTTCACTTTAGAACATTAGACTTTAATATTGGTCTCGATTTGTTGACACTCTGATGTTGCTTTGCTGGTGTCCTGATGTTTTGCTTTCAGCTTGTACCAAAGATGGCTCTCACACCCTGGGAGGTAACATGAGTAAGCAACAGCCAAAACCAAAATGACTTGCAGGAGTATACAGTTTACAGCCTTAAGTACCTGGCATGACTGAATAAGTGTTATTCTTTCACTTCTACAGGCTTGGTACTAAAATCAAGAGCTGGCATATGCAAGGGAAAGTTTCTACTATTTACCCAGAGTCAGAGCTGAGCTGAGCTCAGTGCCTCTCCAGTAACCAGCACAGCCAGTCTGCTGAAAACACAGAATAAAACACAGAATACTGTTTTTAATTGCTGAAGTGAGTGCATTCCATGTTTCCCTAACACCAGCTTAATGTTTCAATCAGTGAAACAGAAATTCATAAAGAGCTCACAGATTAACGTGAACAGTTTTCCAGTATTACATTTCATCTCTCTCAAAAGCCAGCAAAAGCAGTGTATCTGTTTCTACTAACATTATAATTTTAAAAATGCTTCAATAGTTGCATCAATTGCTTGAAAAGCACAGAAAACTGCTGAAGATTAGAATGAAAGTAATTTTTATTCGATGTTGAAGTAATGAACATTTAGGTACTCTGGGACTATGAAACCCAGACTAACAGCTCAGAGGGGCTAGTTCTAGGGAGGTGGGACAATCCACTGGGGCTTCATGACATTCAATGCAATGTTCTTTGTCCACCAGATCACTGTATCTTCAAACGGTGCAGTTCTTCCCTTTTTGTGGCAACAGCCTCAATTCAAACATTTGGAAATACTGAAGCAACCAAACCAGACGAAAACCTGACTCAAAATGGCCACATGATGGCAGCAAAAAATAAGTGCTGCTACACATTTATACCAAATGGTTAACTTCTTTTCCCTCTAGTCATCTCTCTAAATTATGTATTCCATAAAGTACTTGCATCACCATAATTGGCAAAGAAAATAGTTTAAACTAAAGAAGCTGTTTATATCTAAACTTGTACCTGAGAGCCCAGGATTTGAATTTTTTTTAATCAAGTAGATAGCATTTGGTTGTTTCGGGTATATTTTTATACAATTGACAAAAACAAAATGAAAAAAAAATCAAACCAAACCAATCAACCACCACCACGAAACACAAACCAAGAACCTAACCCTTCACTCTAGGTGAAGCAGGAATAAGCGAAGTAGCACCACAACTTAAATGTCTCAGAAAATTGCTGCAATCATTAAGATCTTTGCTTACAGCAGCTGAAAAATCCAAACTTAAGCATACCTTTTCAATAAACACTCAAATCACAGGAAAGGAATTAGCTGTCTGATTCCCACAGACAGGTGTGTGCCCTTTGTCTAAATGCCTGATCTAGCAGTGGATATTTTGATATATTTCAGTAAGTGACTTAATTTGTTTTGAAGATCATTTTACCATACAAGCTCTGTAGAGTAAAAAATCGTTTAGTGCCTTAGAATAAATTACTAGAATGCCTTACAGTGTTTGTCATTACAGTCCACAGACAGGTCTAAAGAGCCTGTTTTAACTTAATTAGGAAAGTCCTTTAAATATAGAGAATCCATTTTGGAATCCAAGTTGGAGATGCCTGGCTGCAGTTTCAGTCTCATGAAGGAGTTAGAGAAGTGCAATGTGCCCTTAGGAGGGCTGAGGCTTTACCCCTGTGCAGTGTGGTGTGTGCTTTCAGCTCAGTATCATGGTACATTTGTAACAAGGGCACAGGTAGGTCCTTGCACATTGCTCACCTGGCACATCTGGGAGCCAAAACTCACCAACATGTTGTTCACTTTGAAAGGGAGCAGATGATCATTAAGGGCTAAAATAATTAGAAATATAGACTCTGACCACTTCTCTTATGGTAATCTGACACATAACTGACACATTCAGTGTCTGTGCATCTCTTCTGTCCTCTCCCGAATTTTGAGTGATTGATTTACAAGCTCAATATTCCCTTAATTTACTATTTTTTGTTCTATAACAATTCAACTATACACATAGGCAAAAAAAAAAAAAATTGCTTTATGATGACTTCTTCACGGAAATGTTCTGCCTTTCTCATTCTCTTCCCACATAGGCATGCAGAAGCACCACACAGCCTCAAGCTAATAAATTACAGGAGCAGCTGAAGTCTCTTATCGCCTGTGTGGATTGGTGGGAGATGAAACAATTGGGAAAAAACCAAACATTGCCGACTGGTTTCACAGATACCTTCTGGCAGTCAGGCCACACTGAGGAATACATAATTTAAGCTTCCAGAGCCTTGCACAGGAGCACTGACACATTTTCTCTAGAGCACCTCCCCAATTTTTCTAACAGGAATCTCTAATACTCTGCAGCTCCAGCTGCTGCCACCTCCCTTTTTTTTGACTGCTCAACACTCTACTTATTCTCACCTTTTCATTCTTTCCTATTAATTGCCCATCTCCCATCACTCTTGTGCTGCCTCCTTAGTTCCGTGTTCTACCTTAAGTCGAGTCAGGCAGGCAAAAGGGGAAAAAAAAAAGCAGACTACCAGGAGATGAGTCAGCAGAAACTCATGCTGTTACCAGTTTCTGTATCCAGCATTACAATAGGCACTGGCAGTGAGAATAATTGCAGGGAAAGTCTGTGAGCACTGGAAAGAGACACACTCTGTTTCTCTGCAGGGCAGCAACATCTGCTCACGTGTCTGGGCACATGTAATCAGAACACACTATACAGAGGTTCAGAGAATTTGGAGGACAGACAGATGAAGGTTTTCCTACCAATATGCCAGTCTCATTGTGCTCGACACTTGTCTTTCACACTAAAAGTGAAAGGCACGTTTCTGTTACAAAGGCCAAAATGCCAAACACCTGCCACAAAACGTGGAGGAAATAGAGATTATCTATAAAAGTCAGAGAATTATTACAAATAATAATTAATTTTACGCCTCATCTTTTTTGCATAGGAAGCTAACCTTGTATAAGCAGCTGATATTTGAACTGTAAAATGGAATATATTTAAAGGTTCTTAGTTAAAACACTTTCATATTTGCAGTGTTTGTACTATAATGAATAATATTAAAAAAATAGTAAATTGTTTTAGATTAAAAACAATTCCATGCCTATATTTAAGATAAAAATAGCTCCTGCAATAGTTAGCTGGTTGTAAAAAGAAATCAGTCCATAAACTGAAGGAAAACCTCTTCCTATAATCGAGTTAAATTATACAATCAGTTCATAGATGGAAGGAAAAATACTGAAATTACATATTGTCTTTTGGAATTTCTTTAGTTCTTACTGTCATTAGGACCAGCTGGATGCTCTTTGAAGACAATTAGGAGAAACTTAAAACCAAGATCAAACTCAGTAACCAATATGTCCATGAAAAGCATTACCCACAACTCAGCCAGATGCAGTGTTGGAAGGTATTGTAACCCAGTGTTATGTGAATGGATGAGCATTCATTGGAAGCTGCAATCTGACAGTATTTGGCTGTGTTTTCTCACCATCACCACCACTGTGTCTGTAGGTCTCTGTCAGCTCCCTTAGCTACTGTCCCCAAATGCTCCCTAACTCCTCTCCAGCCTGACACCTTCCCCTTCTCTCACACTGCTTTAAATTCCCAGGAGCTCAGAGTAAAAGGTGTTCAGAGCCAGCAACCATCAGCCTTGTTTCTTACTTTTTCCAAAGACCTAGAAAATTCTGCCAGCAGTCTCTGTTAATGAGGCTTCTGCCTTTTACTACTTGTTCAATGTTAAAAGTTGTACTGTCACACTGAGATTTTCACTTGATAACTACATTTCCCAGTCCTGAGGTTCTGCAAAAAACCCAACTGCACCAAACCTCACCCACTAGAAATTCCCATCAACCTGCTATGACCACCAGGCAGCAATCCCCCATGTTGGTCTAAAACTTCACCTTGTGCACCATCCCATCAGTTATGGTCCCCCAATCTGTCCACCATCTGCACGTACAGATGCTTTGCAAATGGCCTGCAGGAATGCTGCCTATGCTTTCTGGCAATATTTTAAATTTGGCAGAGGCTTATGGTGCAGCTGGGTGGGTTTGGGAATGTGAGAATCAGCATTAACAAGCCAGGCTTCCAGGCACACTGCTGCAGCAGTCTGGAAAGCTGATCTGGAGGATAGCCCCAGAAGCACCCTGAACCTTTATTTATGATGAAACATTTATATGTTTTCTTAATTTCATTTTGAGCAACAACTGAAAAAGGATATGAATGTACCAAAATTTTAATAGCTATTTTTCTAAGAGGGTTGAAGGGTGTTAAAATGTACAGGGCAGAGGTGGCACTGAATCGGAAGATTGCCTTCCCTTTATTCAATACTATAAAGGTCTGAAAAAGAGAAAGAAAAGACATTTTATCAGTGTTTATTCACTATAGATTCTCATTTAAAAACTGTTATGAGTAAGTAATCACCAAAGTTGGAACTTTTTAAACAGTTGATACACAAAAACATGAGTAATTTTTCAAATAAAAACTATTTCCAGTACTTACCTGATGAATCTGACATATGAGAATGCAATTAATTCATTAATGTTTTTGTTTTACTTCTTCATTAAAGAAACTCAGTAAAGTAATATTCCTTTTCATGTGTTTCTTGCAAATAAAGATGCATAATTAGTAACTGAAATTATAATTTTATTTATGTTTTCCCCCAGAAAATTCTCTCTGTTTGAAATAGCACATGCAGGGTGTGGTGGTGCATTCCCTGCCACTCCTTTCCACCCTACCTGTGGACTTTATTGATATATTAGTCTTACTAACTAGAAATCCTTTTGGAAACTGATTTAATAGATTATCCACTTGTTTAATTTTGGGGGTTTTGTGCTAAGGAGTGAGGGAAATAGCATTAACATATACAGCCATATTTAGGTAGGTCTCTGAGGACTGGACATCTGCATATACCTTACTAGAGAAGAGCAAGTGACAATCCCAAATGATCCTCCTGCACAGTTGTGGTTTCCAGGTGTGAAACTTTCCCAGAAATTACATACTTTTAAAATTTAACTTTTTGTATCTATGGAGTTATTCAAATTTAGAGAAGCTTGCAAGCATGCAAGCCATACTTCAGAGAATTGTAGAAGACTCTGTAGGTTAAATGTCTCAAATAAATCCGTGAGCCAAAGATAAACAGTATGAGCACAAACCCTGCAAACAATGCTTTTCTTCCACTGCAGCCCATGATGGCTGCGCCTGCCCTAACACTACAGCGCAGAAAATGTGGGCTGTTGGGTTCTTTTGTATCACTACAGTGCTCTTCAACTGCAAGATCAATCAGAAAAGAATGAAAAACAGTGCAGAAGGAAGCAAGGAAGGTTCAGTAACTCAGAAGGAATCTGCAGCCAGTAGAAGGGGCGATGCGCAAATCATAACCTAAATTCAAATGAAATTAAAGGGAAATGTCTAAAATTGCTTTTTTTTCCTTTTTTTTCCATTGTCAGAGTTTTATATTTTGCACATAAGCTATGAGAAAGCCACCCTGATTTTAGTTAAGCTGCTGATGAAATGAGCTGTAAACTAGAATTCCAGCAGAAAGAGTACAGTACGTTGGTTTCACATGGCATCCATGCCATCAAGTGTCGCTTCAAGGCTGTAAGCAGTGAACTACATGACTATTTCCAGGAAGGATGGTAGAGGGGGAAAATATGCCAGGGAGGTTCAAGAAGGACAATGTTTCAGTCTGCTGAGATTTGGAAAGTTTAGAATGTATGGACCATGAAGTATAGATACAGATGTCTAGAAGCACATGGGAAATTGAGAGAGATGTGGAGATGGGGTCTACTGAAGGCAGAGAAGCAAGGACTAAACTGCCAGGAAAAGCTGCTCCAGTCCCAGTAGCTTCTTCCCTGAGCTGTCCCTCTGTAACAGCTCTACACAGAACACCTTCTCCTACAAACCAAACCCCTTAGGAGTAAGGGACACCACCAGGCAGACTTTACACTGTCTGGAGTACAAACTCAAGATGTGTAGGAATGTATAAGATATGTATATGATTTCCCACTTCTGCACAGGAATGGAGAAACTACATGTGAAGCTGAGGACAGCCTGAGCTGATGTTTCCAAATTACACATCCAGTTCAGGCATACAGGTAGCAGCCTGCAGATGACCTGACCTTACACGAAGCTTTCATTTCAACTACTGAAGCAACCAACCAGATGAGTGACTTTTTAGCACAATGTTTTAAAGCCTCACACCCCAAGGGGAAAGTGAATTCCTCTGCCAGGTCTGTCCCCAGCCCCCAGGACTCACATCTCAGACGCCTCCAATTCATGCTCTTTTTTGTAGTTATGAGGTAGTTGACAAAATGCATTAAAATCACACTTCCTACTAACTCTGTATCTAAGGCTACTGCACCTTCATTTAGTCAACCTACATTTTTTAAAAAATCTTTGAACACAAGCATATTAAACATACATCTATTTTCATAAGCCTTATGGAAAATAACAGCATGCTGGCACAGTTCCAGTTTCAGTTGGAAGCTGCTGCTATTTTAGCTGTTCTACTTTCTGCTGCCCTGCATAAGCAAAACCAACAAGACACAAATTCCCTACCTCAGTTTTAATTTTTCACTCAAAGCATCTTTGTGACTTGAGCTTTCAGAATGACTTTGTTGGTCCTCTAACTTCTAACCTTAAACATGAATTAAAACGGTTCCTTATTCCTGAAGGAGAATTTTCATTAAAAAGTACAGGTAGGAGCTGATATGCAAGCCCTGTGTAAGCTCCCTGCTATGCCTGCTATATCTCACTCCACTCTCAACCCAGATGCAAGCCAATGTGTAGGCAGTGTGGATGAACATGAAGTATTGTACCCAAAGCTGTCAGGACAAAGTAGACATACACTAAGAAAAACTACATAAATTCTAGACAAATTGTAAGATTAATGCTTGTGTATGAAGGATTATGTATAAATTTCAGGCCTTATGTTTTATTCATTTTTATAAAGGCACAAAACCGACTCACAGTCAAAGTATTTGAGTGTGAATGTAAATTCAGGGTTCCCTGAAAGGAAGTCCCTGATTTGCTGCTTTTTGCATCTGTAACCTAAAACTCAATCCATCTTCTGCCATATTTGAAATAAAGCCAGAAACTGAATTCTTAGCAGGGCAAAGGAGGAGGAGGAGTGTTTTGAGAAGATGTAGCTAAGAGAGAAGAGTCAACACTGAATAAAGATAAGGTCTCATAGAACCCCATGGGATAAAGAGTTCCCAAAACCTTATTTCTCCACTCCTTCCTCCTAGTTAGCTTTAAATGTAGTTTCTGGAAGGCTAGATTTAGTGCACTGTGTGCTACCCCATTGCATTTCCACCTTCTGAAAGACAGGAGCAGATACAACATTGAGCTGGCTCCTTGGCTTCTCTGGAAATGTTCCTGCAGCAGCAGCTAGGGCAGGAGACCCAGGCATATGAGAAGTTTCTTTTTCTTGGGTTTGTGGTTGTCTTTTGAAACAATGTTTTCTAGCTAGTCCTTAGCTTTTTTGTTTTGTTAGAACTTTTCACTTAAAACTTTAAGTGAACTTAAAAAATTATTGCACAACTACAAAAATATCCAAAATTGCTAGTGAATTCACCTTTGCCAGTGTAATAAATTGAAACAATTTTACAGAATCTTTTTGGGCTTTTTGCAACCCAAGACACATGTGGGAAACCCAGGAGCTAGTGATTTGATCAGATTAGGGACTGATATCATTGAATGCCAGGAGAAAATGAGGCATCTTTCAGATCATTCAGATCCCTATGGCAAGAGGCAGGGCATGGAGTGGCAATAAACAATGATATATCTCTATAATAGCAGGAGGAAAGTGAAGTTTTTACCCAATTAGTTCCACCTATTCTCTCCCTCCTCTTTAATGTAGTAGCCTAGGTTCAGAGGAAAAGAGTCAGCCCTTAAAACATGAAACCAAGTGGACCAGATTTTGATTCCTGCCCGCAGGTCAGGATCTTAGGGGATTCCAGCTGATCTTTTATCTCTAGACAATGAAGTGAACATCACTGATCCTTTGTGATGGCAGCTTGAGCATGAGCAGGCAGGCAGTACTGTACTGGGAACACACAGATTTGCACTTACACAGAAGCAGAACACAAAACATGAGTGAAGTTTCCGTTCACTTTTAATCAATTTTGGATTAAAAAAGAAAAAAGAGCATTGCAATCCTTTAGGATGCTAAACTTCTCAGTTCTAAAGACCAGCATTATTAGCCACCACAGTCAGCAGCATTTCCGTATCATGAAATCATAAGTATAGGAGAACATTATTCAATTATTTTATGATAAAATAATTATATTTCAAGGGTATAGTTGCTGGCTTTCAGGCTATCCATAATACAGTGTAAATCAAAAATACTGTCAAGTGTGTAAACCTCCTATAACAGGCAGTCCTACTTCAAACAGCAGTTGTCAATATTTTCCTTTTCCTTTCAGCTTCAGATTAGTACTGAGTACGGATATGAGCTCTTTATTGGTGGGTTTTGCATAGAAGCACACTTACAAAACCATAATACTACTATACTTATTTGGTTTGGCCTCTTTTAAAATATTTTTTATTTTAACTTTTCATCTCAGGTTGACTTCAGGCACAAATTAGGGCTCTCAAACCAGCTCAAAATATGTATTTATTTCTGTCTTCGTCTCTATTAAACTGCATCAAATCATGGCATGCACAAACTTTTTGCTTAGAAAAAGCAGTGCCAAGGATGGAACATAAAACACACTGGATGACATTTAAACATTCATCACATGAAAAATAGAGTGAGCTTTTTCAATCTTGGTAAAAAGAATAGGGTGAAAAAAGAAAAAAAAAAGCAAGAGAGATGCAATATTTGCATATAAGGCAAATTATGGATGTCTTCATTCATGACCCAAACTTGTAATTAAAAAAATTCCTATAATTCCTATACAGCTTTTCCAAATAAATGCAGTGACCAGTGCTGTGAACAACCATTTCTATTCCCTATTTGAAAGTCTGGAAGCCAAACTTTCTGCTAGTTTCTGTCAACCAGCTATGGTTTATGTAGAGATTGTAATAGAGCTCTGAAGAAACTGTGGCACCTGGTAATCCTGCCCTTGCCCTAACCCTTTCTTGTTTTTTCTTTCATTCTGGTGTTTTTCATTAGGTCCATGACATTTCAGATAGATGCTTCACCAGGGAGAAACATAACATCTCTAATGATTGTGCAGCAATTGTCACACTGTCACGTTAGAGAGGCTGTGCTGATGGATTTCTTGGCTTTACAAGATGGAATTCAGAGAGGGGTAAAGAAGAAGCTGAATTGTTAAACATTACAGAGATAAATGCATCAAGCATTCCTATGTGTCTTCCTAGAGATGTTCACTTCTGCTTCAAGCTTTTTTCGAATTATTTCTCTTTCTGAGACTTGCAAGAACATCAGCTGCTGCCAGTATTTTCAAAATACAAGTGAAACAAGACATAAGAATTTCCGGAATTCTCATACAGCTAGATAATAAAGTCTAGAAATTAGATATTTTAAAGTAAAATTACAGGTGAAAAATTGAAATAGGTGTTGATTTTCTGCTAGGAACATCTATTTTCCTCTTACTGAAGGAAGAAAAAAACAGAGTGAATTGAAGCATTTGAGAAATTTTTGCCTTGACTGACAAGGCTGTTTCTATTTCAATCCTGTAGAGGATTAAAGGACATGCATGGAGAGAATATGCAGAGTTCAGCAGAAAGAAGAGAATCCCAGAGGCTATGTGTTTGGACCATACATATTTAGGGTGAAAATAAAAAGATTTTTCCTTTCCAGTAGCACAGAAACTTGACTGAATGTGTTCAGCTAATTTCCCTCCATTTCTTGCAACTCTATCACCAGACTGGCTGATTTAGGAAGTTTTCAGCAGCATTTGTGAAGGGACTGAAAGGGTCTTCCATTCCCAAGGGCTTGAGCGGCATATCTGTCATAAGCCATACCTATCATGTATCTGTTTTCACTGCCAGACACATATGACAGACTGATTTGGCTATAAAGGTCCAGGATGAGCTGTGGGCAGGTAGGGATAAAGTTATATGGAATACTGTATCATAAACAGACACAATTAGTACAGAACTCTACAGGGCCTGCTTTTATAGAAACACATCTTTTATCTTTGGAAAAGTAGAACTGTGATTTAAAGATAAATCTTCATATGCTGTGAATGGCAGATAAAGGCTCTTTCAGAGGCACCAGATAATAGAGATAAAAATATTGCTCTTTCACACAGTATTTTCTCTCTTGTCAAAATAGGACTCATAAATCACATGAAATTTAGCGAGCTGAGACACTTAGAACACAGTAGTTTGTGAAAGTCAGAATAACTCGTATCTTAATATTGACAGTTTTTACAATCACAGAATCCAGTAATTAAGAGTATCACCCAATCTAGCTACAGATATAAAGCATGAAAATTTTCTGCTGCTTATAGGCTATGCTTTCATTCTGAAAGGATTCCAGGCCTGTTCAAGGCCAGTTTCACTAAAACTTTACAATCAGTTTTACACTCTTTTTGTTACATTTACTGCTTATCTGTTTGTTTCCCTATTGATTCCACAAATTTCCTAAGCATTTGCTATCAAAGCAGATTTCTGGGAACAATATGTTCCATGCGTTGGTTCATGCTGTCAGTTTTAAATCTGAAGAACCTTAGAGAATTTTGCTGTAGTCAGTATGAATGTACCTTCATTTTTAAGAAGTTCAAAAAATATATACATTTTACATAGCCACATGCTTATATAGGTATTGCATATTGCTTATAATCAAAGATCACATATTATGCTTCAGCTTTCATATAAATGTTCCTTTGATATAAAGTCAGTTATATCAAAGAAATAAATTATGAGGTAAATTAAAAGAAAAGGGTGAAAAGCTAGTAACCATTAAGGCAAATGGGTTCTGGCTGCAAGCTAACATACTGAAGAAACAAGCTATATGATCCACTCCAAGAAAGTGAAACGAGCATGATCATGCACTCCAGACACTGGCATATGAACAGGATTGATATTAGACTCACTTTTTTATTGATGTAATATGGGTCCATGTCTTCCAAGGGCTCGGACACCATTCCTGGAGGTATGTCACCATATATAAAGGGGAGTGTTTTTCCTGCCTCCAAGTCACTGTTTGGTTTTGGCCCATTTTCATCATCGTCTTTGCGTTCTTGTTTGGGATTCTTAGCTTTTTCTTCAGCAATGCGTTGTTCAATAGCTGCAAGAGACTCTCTAGTGAAGTATTGGAAGCTGTCTGGTCCTGGTGGTACAAGCACTGACTGCTCCATCTTTTCATCCTGCACATTTTAATTACCATTTATTCTTCTGCATAGGAAAATACTAAAAGAAAGCAGAAAGAAAAATTCAAATAAACATGTTGAAATCACCAGGTAATAAAGATGTAGGTGTTATTTTCAAGTGCAATTGCTTTTGTATGTTGAATTGTTAAAATACACAATTTGAAAATTACATAAAGAAAGACAAAGTAAGTAGTTTAGTCGGTGATCTGGCATTTGTAAAAAGCACTTGTGTTGTTCTTATACTAGTCATTGAAATTGTAAAAATTTCTCTGCTTCAGTACTATGACAGTCTTTTATTCCAAATAAGGAAAAGTATGACAGTTAAGAATAATTAAATACATTCTTTCCTCACAACTCTACTTATATTATGATCACACTCCTCTGGAATCAATCAGAATTACATTGATAACTATAAATAGAACAGTTCAACAGAGCTAACACAGAAAATTTCACTGAGATCAGCAAAAGTATCAGAAAACATGCACTGAAAAATCAGAATTTCTATTATAAAAAAATCAAGTCTGTATATTATGAAGTATTAAAGTAATAATTCCAAGTAAATTTTTGTAAGGGAAATTATTTTAGATGAGAAGTAGAGCAATTGCCTAGTAATATTTCAGTTTAGCTGTTATGTGTGTCTGGTTCTTTATAAAATAGCTGTAACTGGAAAACTCTGGAAGTATTCTAGTATATATATTTATTTATAAATTGCAATTGCAAGAATAAACCTGTTGGGAAGAAAAAAAAAAAAAAAGAAGAAAGAAGAAGTCTTGTTAAGACTACAGATTTGGCACCTTCCATGCTGCTGAATAAATTTTTGATGACACTAGACATATAGATGAAATGCATCTTTGGTCTCACAACAGTGCATATATCCCTCAAGCCTGAATGTAAAGAGGTAAATGCAGGCTCCACCCATTGCAGAGATCCCTGTGAAATGATCAGTCAGCCTTTCAAGAGACTCAAGGGTCAGAGCAGGTCAGCAGTCACTGAAAAAAGCTAGAGATAGGGAATGAAAGAGATGTAGGAATGAGAGATATGGTTGGGGGAAAAAACATGAAAACAGATTAGAAAGTGACAAACAACCCCAGGAACTGTAGAAAGATGCTGGAAATTAGGAAGGAAATAGAGAAAAAAAAGTGGCTCAAGAGGAGATTGCAAATGATTGAAGAGTTTAGGGAGATAATGAAGAATACAAAAAGATAAAAAATAGGAACTCTGGAGGATTAGCAACATAAAGATGACATTAAAACAAGAATAAAACAAGTGGAAGGACAGATTACTGGGAAGGGAGCAGAAAGCTAAGCAAATACAGATAGGATAACTTTCTACTAAGTAAAACTCAATATGGAGAGCAAGAAATTAAATGACAAATAAAGGGAGAAGAAAGAAAAAAAAATAAAGCTGGGAAATAAAGAAGAAGGTCACCAAATTATAAAAGGTAATCAACCCTAAACTTTCTTGATTAGTAGTACGAGGGTGAGCACATCTTAAATCCATATATGCAGCAAGTACTAGAATATAGTGTATAAAATAAGAAAGAGGGGTGAAAGTGCTTATGGTTTCCACAAATTCAAATGTCTTGATTTCTTAAAAAAGTTAAACCTCCTCCTATTTCACACAAGGGTATAAGACCATCACCCACAACTGGAGGAATGACTTTCAAACAATCAAGGTGCAAGTTTCTCACTGTAAAAAAATCAAGGTGAGCTGATCTCACACTAAACACAAAGTATTTACCCATGTAGACTCATGCCAAAACCAGTTCTGTACATATCCTCTAGACAGTCCTCAGCTTCCTATGTCATGGTTCTGCTTATTCTGTGAATTGCCACTTCAGTCACTTAACTATTGAAGTTTTAAACTCACTATTTGTACACTCTGTCTCTTAATGTTCAATGACACCTTGTGGGTACTGGGAAAGAAGGAGAAAAAAACTATCAGCCACATCACTGAATTTTCTGATTTCAAACTGATCCCCAGGAGTGGCACTGCAATTTGGAAGACAGATCTTGTACTAAACTGTTATCCAAATGTCATGGGATACGCAGCGGTAGGTGGATACTACTTGCTCCCTGGCTTCAGACAGATACAGAGACTCGAGAATCAAGCCCTCTTCTCTGCTTAACCTATTTGGCAAAAGAAGGGACTAAGACCTCTCCTCTCCTCTCCTCTCCTCTCCTCTCCTCTCCTCTCCTCTCCTCTCCTCTCCTCTCCTCTCCTCTCCTCTCCTCTCCTCTCTCCTCTCCTCCATCAACAAATGAGTCTATACAGACATGTCTGCCTTTCCCTCTCCTCCTCCTCCTCGTGAGACCTAGAAGGGTCCTTTCCCCTTTGCCATTTTTCCTTTGAGACCTTCATTCTTGTCCAAAACCACCACTGCAAACAGCACTTGGTGTTCCTGCCACAGTAGCCAGCAAGGGCACACTGAGCCAGACGAGTCCTGGCACAATGGGAGGGAGGTGCTGGACAGCAGCAAGGCTGATCTCATGTGTTGGAAGGAAATGGGCAGTCAGTGAGCAGTCAGCAAAGATGAGATCTGAAACCATAGGGTGCTGTGTCAGGATCACCTTCTAGCTCAGTGAATGTCCCCATCTGGCATGCAGGAGAATGATTACTTCAGGATTTGCCTGCAGGTGCAGAGAAACAAAATGCTTCACAGCCATTAGTGACGTTGCAAGAACATTTGATTCAGCTCCTGTGTTTATATACCAAGTTTAAAACCAGCAAAGGCTGTGGGCTTTTCTAATAATATGTGTACTTCTTTATATGGAAAGGAACTCCACATTATTTTTCTATAATTAATGCTCGAATGTTCTGTGGTCTGTCAAATGTACATGGACCTAGCTAGCTACACATTTAGATGTAACTGAATCTAAGTAGGCTGTACTTAAAATCTTTCAGGAGGCTTTAGGAAGATTACCTACTTTTTATCCTCTACTTAACAGATTAGAGGATGATATTTCAGATACATTTTACCCTTCTTCATATATTTCAATGATTATAAGTCTTGAGAATTGCAAATAGAAATATCCTATAAATTTAAAAGTCAATACTAAATACACACAGAATTTACTGCAGTCTTAATCCCAAAACACTTTCATCTCTCATATGGCAGTGCTTAACTAATAGATTTGTATTTTATTTCCTATACTATAGTCAATGGATTTATTCTCACTTATCTGTGATGGGGATAGATAAAAATTGGTACCAGACCAATTATTCAACTGATATCCTTCTGATTTCCACCAAGTGACTTATTAAATATTAATTGAATAACTACAGATTGCTTACATGATCCAAATGGGCTTCTTTTTTTTTTTTTTCTTTAGCATAGCATCAGTAATTTAACACATATAAAAGAATATAAGAACACCCAAAATATTAATTTCTTATAAGGTTCTTTCCTACTCTCCTATAGGGAATGAGATTTTTTCTTCTACACATCCATATCTGAGTGACCTCCGTATGAGCAGTGCAAAACACTCCAAATTTTGGAAAATAAGGTACTCAGAACATTTGAGAATAGAATCATTGTTTCTTCTGATATTTCCCAGGCAGAAAATATTCACATGTACTTTGTAGTATACATTGTTGAAAGCCAGATAACTGCAGAGCACACTCAGCACACTCAGCATGCAGGGACTGGGCCATCTGCAGACCACAAGCAGAGTAAGTCAGAGGTTGTTCAGCTGCATGTGTGTGAGTGCACAAAGCACAGCTGATCTGCCCACGTGTTTAAGTCTGAGGCAGCCAGAACTCCACTGGATTAGCTATGCACACAGAGATATACATCCACATGCAATCACTGTCCTCCTGGATGTGAGCCACTGTACACATGGTGTAATTTTAGATCTACGCATTCTTTGAGAATAACTAAACTATCGAATAGCCATAGAGCATCTGTGTATTGTTATAGTCTTCAACTTTCATCTAAATAATTTTTCTAGGCAAAGTAAAGGGACATACTGGAAACAGATGAAAAGATGGTGCCTTGTCAAACAATGATTTCAAATCAGTTACACCACCGCTCCTTGAAAAGGTCAATTAGACAATACATAACTCTCTGAAATAGAGACAATCTTGAACGAGATTATTTCCTGATCTGATATCATATAGTACTGTCAACTTGCACATCTTTCATTCCCTCTTAACAAGAGTTTCTGGAGAGTTTGGTCAGGAGGACCTTGGCATACATGCAGAGCTACAGTGCTGCAAATACTTAAATTTTAACAAGTGAATTTCTTTATATTATCCATACACTTAAATCTGAAAATGAAACATACTTTGATGTTTGACCTTCTGGTATAACAGCCATAAATTAAAATTTAACTGCTACAAAATAAAGATAAAGTAATGAATCTACATGTAAACTCATGAGCCCAGATCTCTGTTATAATAATTTGTATCATTCATTGGCACAGTTTCTCATTACTTTTAATTTATCAATGAGTCATTATTATTCTTGTCTTCAGCATACAGAATAAGTTGCCTTCCTCAAATTGTGGATCTGTGTGAGGAGAGGAAAAAAGTTGTGGGAAGCCACTACAGTTTTGCATGTGTGGCCTCAGAAGAAAGCCTATGTCTGTCCTGTCTGTCCCAAATTATAGGATTACTGCAGGTACCAAAGGTAGGTAGGATATCCAAAGCAACAAGCTTGGCAGAAGGGCTGGAATCAGATTGGAATATTGGAACTATACAACTTTTTATGACTCTCTGTAGTTCACGTATAAAATTAAATTTAATTCTCATGGACAGCTTTATAAGGGAAACATCCATATTACCAGACTGATAATAGGATTCTCCCATATCTTTTTTTATCATCTTCTTGATGTTCCCTCTCAGCCTGGATAATGCAGATTTGGCACAAAGGCTTGCTTGCATTACATTACTTAGACTTGGATAACTGCATTTATTTAATGCATATTAATTTTAAATAAAGGGTAGGTACAGTAATACTGCAGACATCAGAACAGGGTACACAGATATGCACTGAGCTATAAATAAATTATCTGAAATATTGGAAGCAATCAAACAGTATATACCAGTCTAAGTGAAAGTTTATGCTTTGCAGCTGGATATTTCCATTACTTAACCTGACACACAGAAAGGGTCACTGAAGGGGAGTGATGAGGGGAGAGGATGACTGTTTAATTTGCCCCAGAGCTGCAGACAGCCATGAGGTAGCTATGTGATTCAGGAAGGCAGTTCAGTGCTCAGCCTGGGCTGCCCAACAGCCAGAAGGCAGAACAGACAGGGATAGGAAACGCAGCTCATGTCTCTGATATCCACAGTCATACAGTTGCTTAGCTTACATTGCATAAGTATTTATGTTAAATTCCCTCATCAGCTCCAGGGACTTCAAAGCCACACTTTCCATCAGTCAGCAAAACTCTTACATGACCACAGCCAACAGACCATCTGATTTCTCTTTCCAATGCTCCACCATCACTGTGCAGGAACGAAATAAAGATTAACAGGATAGAAAGTAAGCATGTAAGAAAACATGAACTTGACATCTTAAAGGTAAGCTTTCATTTGGGAAGGCAATCATGGCTTCTGATCCCTGCTCCTACAGCTGTTTCTCTATTATACCTAGTAAATTCACTTGAGAAAAATCAGTTGAAAATCACCAGAGGTATATTAATGTGGGGAGACAAAAGGAGATGCTCCTGAAGGCAGTCTCCCCCCTGATATGTTACAGCTGTGTTAATTATCCTAGAGTAGAAACAGCCTTGCCCTCACAGCCATGGGCATGATAAAGAGTGAGTTAACTGGTAAGGAATCAGTTGGAGTCTGCTGAGGTCAGGGACAGGAGGTTGTGCAAAGGGACAGAAAAGGTAAGATGCTGTGCATAGGACAGAACGGGGTTAGGTGGCCATGCCAGGGACAGGAAGGAGCGAGCCAGAACTGAGGAATAAAGAGAGACAGAGCCAGAGCTGTGTGGAGCTGCTTTTGGAAGATACAGAGAAAAAGTATGGAAGACTTTTTAATAACAAGGTGCTGATGCTTGAAGCCTTCTGGTGATTTTAATGAAGCACCTTAAATGCAGTGTCCATGTCGACTACCACATATATCGACTGTGACATATTAACTAAGAAAAAAAAAATGCAGCCCTAACTATGGGAAAAGAGGTTTTAGTTCTAGTGTTCACTCACAACTAATTTCTTTAACTCAGGAAGAAAATACAAGCATAGGTTTTGAAAAATAAAGCAAAGTAAAATAAGCCAGCCTTCCCCAACAAGATAACTAGCCTGCAAAACCCTCATGCTGGCAAAATCAGGATGCTCCCTGCAAGCTGTTTGCTGCAACCTTTTCTCCCACTAACATCTAGATTTTCAGTCCTGTCCTTGTGTATTGTTTAGAAGAAATTAGAAAATCATATGATGTTGACACAATATATTATCCATCTCTATTAGTTATAGATATGTATGCATTGTTGAAATTGCTATTCTCAGTATATCTTTAAATTCAATGAATGTACCTCTAAACCAAAATATAGGTACTAAGCTTTGCTTTAGATTAAAAAGAAATAGCTTGCTTTGGCTTACTGCTTTGCTGGTCTAATTCCAAGTCTAATTAACTGCTAACAAGTATTTTCTATTTTAGAAAGCTGAAAAAAGCAAAATTAGTTATGCAGTTTCATAGAAAGAAAGAAAATATTTTAATGGGACAAGTCTCAATGCAGCTGCATTAGTACTCCATCTGAGAAAATGCATTTAATAGCTTAGAACTACTGGACTGCTACCAAGCTGAATGGATTCTCTGCTTACTCTGTTCCTGCAGCATATCTTGTGCAGCAAATGACTGCAGTACAGAGAAGCAATCTTTCTGCTTTCTTTCATTTGATCAGAGCACTGACCCCTTTTACTGGCAATCTACATTACTAACTCAAGTTTAATTTTCTTAAACATCTGTTTCTTAAACATCTGTTTATATTTACCTTAGCAAACATAATAGCACCTTTCTTCAGTTAAAAAAAATAAAGCCATGTAGGCTATGCAGTGTACATTACATAATTCTACTGATTCATTTTACATTATGGTAAAATTGAATTTAAGACAAGATTTAAGTTCTGGTCTTGGCATATTACCGTGCTTGGGGAAAAAAAATAAAAGCTGATGGGAAACAGATTGCTCCATACCCTGGAATGGTATTTGCAGGGCTAACAAACCCAAAGACATTGCCATACTCAAATTAGTGGGTTGCCTGACCCCATTAACAGCATTCTGGTACTCGCTATCTCATATGGTCAGTGGAAAGGCCAGAAGTCTAAAAGACATAATGATGAAATTATTTACTTTCTAACAAATTTAGAAAGTACAGAGTTCATTCTTGAGGTTTTGGTGGGTCAAGGAAACAGATGCAACAGGAATGTGTCTAACATACAAGACAATGAGGAAAAAAAATCAATCATAATCAAGGAAAGGAAAAGAGTTTGTAGTTTTCATGCCCAATGATGGGGCCACTGTGAAGTAATAAACCCCCCAAACTGTAGAAACTTGTACTTTTTATACTACACAGAAGTCCAGACAACTTATGAAAGCAACTTTTGAAACTTTATCCCCTTCCTTTTACATGCTGTGCACTCAAGGCATGCTGCAGGACATGCCTTTGCACGGTGCAGAGAGGAGGCAGCAGCAGCCCCACCACCCCGTGTCAGGAGCTGGGTATCACCTGCTAAATTACTGCAGTGCAGCACCCAAAGGCTTTCACAGACTGCCTGTGAAAGAAGAGAGTGCTCAAGGAATGGGAGATGCTTAAACCACAAACTAACTGCAGCCTAGGAAGCACTATTGCCACTGCATGACTTTGGGGAGGTTCTATGGCCTCAATCCCCTTCTGCAGCCCTTAGCCTGTCTCAGGTTTTACAAGATGAAACAAATACATGGGCTACATGTGAATTAAGTGTTTTCCAAATTATTTGGTACATTATATGCTAATGCCATGCAGCAGGTAACACAAGTCTCTAAACACGTGACATTTGAATTTCTGTTTATGTGGGCAAGGCGCTGCAGCTTGGTCATTGGCATCTTCTGATCCTGCTAAGGCAACTCCTCTGCAGTTCTCCCCTCGTGTCCCTCCGCATTTTGTGATTCTGAACAACTTCTACACTGACATATACTCATGAAGAGCATAAATGTTAATGAATTTTGAAGCGAAACATCCAGTCATTCAAATTCTGAGCCTATCTGTTGGTTTTCTGAAGATCAGATAATCTGCTAAAAGCAGGCAACATTTACTTTATCAAATACAGTATTAAGCTAAAAGGTTAAACATGGAATTGTAGGGCACATTTAGTGATTATTTTGCAAAGAAGCTATTCTCAAATATAGGTACAGAGACATAAAAAGGAAAGAGGTTTGAGATCTGTAGTGTTAATAAATATCATTCGGTGCACATCAAAGGTACATGAACTACATTAATGAAGCTAATGAAGCAATAAAGTATTTAATAAAGTTTTCTATCTTGTATTCCACCTTGAATTCAAACTGATAGATTACAAGGTCTGTATAATGGGAATCTCTTCATGTGGCTCCACCTGTAAGATGAGAACTCTAATAGGGGAATCAACATGGTAAACTGAAGACCACAGCAAATAATTTCAGCAAACAATATCTCTTTCAGTCTCAACTTTTCTGATTGAAAAATATCAAATTTTCTCTTTTGTAGGACTTTGTGACAAGTTATTTCAGTACTTTCAGCTATTCTCATTCAAACCAACACTTTAGTCTTTTCATTAATTGAAAATACCCTTGCATTTATCATTTTTAATTTTGTATTAAAGTGTTTTGGAAAGTTTTTTTCTAATTAATAATTTTTAGTTTATAACAGTGAGTTGTAATGCCTTCTGTCATTAGAAGTCCAGGGCAATATCTAAAGTTTAAAGATATATTATAAATTAGTAATAGATGTCCCATAACTCTTTACTCCACTAACAGCAGAACAGTGTGAAAGTTAGTTCTAGCCCTACTAGATGAGAGAAAGCTTCAGCCACTCAACCTCCCAGAGTCAGGTATTGATTTACAATACACCCAGCTGAGAAAAATGAGGAGAGGCATTCCTCAGCATGTCATGTTTCTTGTCTGATCAATGCATCTGAAGACAGGGCACCATTTCCTACCACACTGAGAGCTGAGCAATGTTCCTGCAGGTATTGTATGTACAATCCCAAAGCATTTGTATAAATAAGCTTACAGTGAGAAACCAAAATAGGAGACTTCCTTTTTTAAAAACCATTCCTCGATGCACTTGAGCACAACAAAGGAAAAGCACTACATAAAGATTAAGAATACCCAGTTCTGAAACACTAGTCCTTAGTATGTCAACAGTGAACACTGTCAGAGAAGAGATCAATGCAATTTGTAGGGTCATGGCTCTAAGGAATCGAAGGACATTTAAGTCTGAGGGAAACATGCACAGATAAGAAGCTTAAAAATATTCTTGTTTCATTCATTGTGAGCCAAGGACAAATTGGGGACTTAATATCATAGATGGAAATGACATCAAACAGATTTTAATTTGACTTTGAGGAAAAAGCCTATGGAAAGTATAAATATAGAATAATTTTTGGTACTTAGCAATTTTGAGTAGGAGTTGATCTGTTACATCCATTTATGTAGTTTTCCATATTTACTACACTCAAAATTCCTTGTCTTCCCTATATTTAAAATTTCATCAGGAGGTATGTCAGAAAATGTCATGAAAATTTTTGTTCTCCCTTCCTCTCTTACTTTTCTTGCTCAGACTTTTTTTCCTCCATGAAATATTTTTGTCTTTCTGGCAAACCCATGGGGGAGGTGAGCTTAACATGGTCCTTTAAGTGGATCCCAGAGAGTGAGATGCAAGCTCCCTCTCTCCATGTCTGTCTGACCTTCCCAGGCAGCCAGCCTTACTGGAAGCTGAGTGTTCTGGGACTGTTTTGGGCTTGATGGCATCCAGGCTGGGTTTGCAGGTAATGTGGTTGTGAAGTTAGACTTGCTGTGGCTCAGTGATGAGGGAATTCTTAGGTGAATTACATGGTGGCCACAGAGGCTTGAAGCAAGCCAGCAAGTGGGAAGCTGTGCGTGTATCTAAAATATCCCAAACCCCACTAAGGTCAAGATAAAAATTGTTTCCACTGTAAAAGACAGTTAAAGCCAGGTAAGAGTTCAAAGCAAAAGGCATTTGTCCAGTGAGAACACCATGATGTGATGCATAACAGGTGGTCAAAGCACAAGACTCTGATTAGGCAACTTTAAAAGACTATCCCTTTAGTGATTGTGTCCCCTAAGAAGAAAGGACCTCAGTGAAAAAGTGCAATATATTACATTATCTAATATTAAGATGTTTCTTTTGAAACATGAGCACATAGATTTATCAGCAGCAATATGAAATGTTAATATTCTCTTTTACTCCCTATTTTTCTCGGGCTACACCTGTACTATATTTGACAGAGTGCAGCAAAAACTTTATTTTCTCACAAGCTGCTCTTGAGGCAACAGGAACCTGCCTGTACTGCCTTTTACAGGCAGTTCTTCTGGACTTGGGAGACAGTATGCTTTCAAATCTCCAGATCTGCAAAGTCCATCTTGAGTTACTTTTGGTTTTGTGCCCTGAACAGCAGACAGCCATGTTCACACTGCAGGTAAATGGGTTTACACAGCTGTGAAGTTTACCTTTTCAGAATAGCATCAAAGCTGTCCAAACCACCCCGCTGAAAGCAGGAGGAATGGATGGCTGTAGCTATTTTAGTCTCCAAACTCCTTTCAGAATCAACCTATTTATCCTATATGTAGTCCAATTGACCCCAGTCTTAATTATTTCAGACTTCCTTCTGCTGCCATTGCTGGTGTAAATGTCCTCAATTTCTAGATGTAGTGATTCATACCAGGCTAGGAGTGCTTAACACAGCAGCTCAGCACATGAAAGGCAACCAAGCCTAAGGGCTGCTGAGGTTAGTGGAGCCTGTGCTACTAGCAGTCATAATGAATCTGACTCTTATATGTGTCAAATATTCTTGTCTAAGTTTTGGAGCCAAACTATAAATCATACTGTACTCCCTCTGCTGCCATACATATCTGAAGTCTGTTTTCCATCATTCTTACAAAGAAACAAGGAAGTTTCTTTGCCCTTATCAAAAAACCCTGCCCTTATTCAGAATGATTTTCTAGCTAGTTGCTTGGGCTGCATCATCCTGCTGTATAAATCCTCAGAAAGCAAATGACTTTGGAAACAAAGTCCAACTTTGGAAAGCAAAGGCCATTTGCAGCCTTTTTTCATTATCTCAAATTTAAATTTTTAGATGCTAACTCTGTTTAAATTTTCAATTTCCATCAACACTGTAATTTTGAAGATTTCCAGTCACATCTAGGAGATACAAATATCTGCAAAGACCTCTTCTTTTTCTTATGCTCCTTTTAACCTCTTCTCTCTCAAGACACCTTTCAAAACTCTACAGTAATTAGGCTGCTCATCTCCCAAAACTACTTCATCACCTTAAAGGTCTTCTTTCCCCCTGTGAAATCTGGGAATTTTCCTTATACTTAGGTTGTATCATGGTTGGAACAGCAATTCCCTCCTTCTCTGTGTTTGAACAGCACATTCAGATTGGGATCCTACATTCCATGTCTGAACTCCTGCCTGCTATAGACATCCAAAAGTACCCATACACCATCCCAAGGCAACCTGTAATGCTGGCCACAAATCAAACTAGAATAATCTGCAGCTAAGAATCTGGATGTTAAGAAGTGTTAAAATTCAAGAGTGTGTACTTCAGATGAGCAGTATGAGGGAATGGGCTCAGAATTGAGTCTGGCAAAGCCAGAGAGCAGGAGGTTTTTAATGACAAAGTTCCTGAAACTTCCAGAAGTAAAATACACCCCACAACACCACAATATGGTATTTAACCGGGATGACACACGAATATCTCAGAAAACCTGAAATCTGTCTTGATTTAATCCCCCAAAGCAGTTAACAAATACTGCTACAGCAAAGGCAGCTGAATTAAAAGCATTACACAGAGAAGCACAGACCTGCAGACCTCTGAAGAGAAATAGCTTACTTTGTGGACTTCACTCCAGAATACTGCTAATCACAGTTCACTGCCCTCAGCCATTATGTAGCCATCTCCACGATCTCTTCACACATGAAAGAGAGAAAATGGCTCATATTTCCTATCTGAAACTTATCTGAACAGACAGCTGAAGGCAGAAGCCATCCTTTTCCAAAGTGCTAAGTAATCAAGAATTCACACAGAAGTCAATATAAAATTCTTGTCACTGTAGAGAGGCATTGTATTTTTTGCCTCAGCACTAAAATACAGACCTAAATATGCAAGTTTCGATGTACAGTATGCAATTTCAGCCTTATATCATTCCCAACATTGACCAGTTTCCTGCATTTCAGAATTCTCCAGTGACCTTTATTTCTCATGTAACCCTGAGAAATAAAGGTCACTGCTGAGACCTGCAGAGAAGTATCCTGTGCAAGGCCTTCAAAGGAAAAGGGGGAGAAAATTTGGAATGAAACACTATTAGAGAATTAAAAAAAGCTTAATGTCCAGAAGACAGATTATTTTGGAACAAAGAAATAGGTTTTAAAATAAAATTTGGTGTTTACTAGACCCCTGCATTTAAAAAAAAAAAAATTAATTTGCATTTCTTCAGCCTTTATTTTTTTCTCTTCCCCCAAAACTCATTATTGTCTAGGAATTAGGCCTGCAAACATAAGAGAGCAGGTATTGTATCAGTTACTTTGCTTTCTCTTGCTAGCACATCTCATGATTTATCATTCCTTACTCTCAGGCAGTAAGCATTTTTGTTTCTCCCAGCAGAACCATTAAACATTATTTAGTGCTGGTTCAGTAGTAGTCTGAACTTAGACTTCACAGATGTACAGAAAGCTGCTTGAGGGGAAAGCAGAGGGCAAGTCCGAGGTCAACACCCACAAGTGACAGACTGGCAGCCAGGCTGTGCAGCAGCTGGACAGCACGTAACCCACAGCAAAACCACCAGCTGCACTGGCTGAGAGAGAGGAGAATGGCTCTCACCAGGCTGCAGGCACAGAGCTCCCACCGACTGTAAGAATCCTTGGGATTGGCAGTACATGTAAAATTTATCAATTTTTTAAAAACTCGCCACAGAATGCGTGTGCCCTTCTAAGCTGCTGGGCACTGTCAGCTCACTGCAGTGATATCCTGGGCAGATGTTGCTGGCAGAGCACAGGAGGCTGGCCTGAAGTTTGTGAAACAAAGTGGTAGCACCATTGCTACTGGTGTTGCAAGAAAACAGTTTAAAAAAAAAAAGCCTTTAAAATATTGTTTGAATAAAAGTAATCTTCAACTGGATTTCTATTTAAAAGGCACTCACAGTAATTAAGACTTTTTTTCCTAGTCTCCTTGCACATCTATCTCAGTAAAGCTGAAAACATCTGTCTACTCTATGACTCACCCAAGAAATATAACAATTCAGAGCAGGCACACTCCTCATACCTCAGGATGCAACACTACACCTACATTAGCATTTCCAGATTTTCTAATTTATATTTCTATTAAAAGACATAGGTTTATAATTTTATATATTTAATATAGACTTAACATATTTTATAATTTATATTTATACTCTCTTTTTTTGTCCTTGGTGCATAGCTGTTCCTTATTAGCAATGAACAGGCTGGTGACAGCCTCCACCCAGCACTCTTAGGATGTGGTTTTGTATTACAGGCTCATAAAGGCTGAGGAAGGAAGGCACCTCTGAAGATCAGCTGTTGTGTTAGAATAAAGACATTTTACAAAAATTTTTTTGTAAATAGATATGTAGATATGTAGCTCAGGTGGGTGGAAATTCTGCTTCTATAAAATGTTGAAGGCAATTTTATATTTGCCATCAAAAAGCAGACAGCAATATCCTGAAATAATATCTGGCAAGCTTTCTTAATCTGGGTGTGCCTAGAAAACGTAATTTTACATAACAGCACAGTTCCAGAAGCAGTGCTATAGAAAGAAATACTTTCCAGAATATTTTAAGTATATTCCATACATGTTTCTTTTCTCCAGCCCTAGATATATCATACTCATCATTCATGAAATAAAACCAATTTAGTCTACCTTTAAATAGTAATGAATTCATGTACACTGGTTTCCATGCAAATATTCAGAATTATTAATTTATCTATTTTTATTTCAATCAAGTCCAGTTTGGCATCTCATTTTGCAAGATGCTTTCTATATTGGTTTTTAACTTCCTGTAAGTATTTATTAATAATCTTCTACACTACAATTAAGATTTTTTCATTAGTATTCATCTCTCTGAAGGTGTTTCCCTCCATAACATTGAGTTTAATGGAACAAAAAGAAAATATGCATTTCAGACTTATTTTTTCCAACTATAAACTGTTCCTAAAGGACAGTCAAGACAGTATTGTACTGCTTCCTTCACAATTGTTAATTCAGAAGTTGCAACATTTTGTATCTATTAAATTAACATGTTATACTAGTTTGTGGATTTATTTTGCTTATTCTAAAACCATATTAATCTGCTCAATAAAATTTAATTATCTCTTCCTAGGTAACCATATACATTTTTCATTATATATATTTATAAGGACAATATTTATTTTGTATTCTCCATAGCTTAAAAGCCAATAGATTAATCAGTGGTAAGAAATACTCCTGGATCTGGGGACACAATCTGTTGAAAAAAGCTGATCCTGATGCAACTTTCACTCATTTTGGTGAGTAGTTTCCCTTTCCCAAGGAGTTTGGGGACATGCCTCAAGAGTCAGCTCCCATCAGCAGTACCCTGCTGACAGGGTGCAGCCACTGCACTGATGGCACAAGACCCTTGCAGACACAGGGTATCCCAGTGCCAGTTAGTCCTGGTCTTAGACTATGCCAAAATGAGTAAGAAAAAATATATTGTAATACATGGATAATTTTCCTTTGAGTAATTTTTTTCTTTCAGAGAAAATGCTTCATTAATTCAGTGTAGTTGATTTGTAATATTTTGTTCTGAGGTGATATGAAGTTATGAAAACATAACAAAGGGTCATCCTTCCTGGTTTATCCCCTCAGTCTGTGTAAAGAGAAAACAAATTGAACTGAAGGCAAAAATACTCAGATGCAAGGTTTCTAGATTACACTTGGATCACATAGCTCTTGTTTAAAAAAAATAAAAATTAACTTGCTGTATACCTTCTTTTTCAATTAAGCATTGTCAATGTACCCAGTACGGAGTTCTGTACAGTTCTCTGTCTCTATCCATCACTGCACATTTCAAGTGATACATATATATATAGGGCATTATTTAGGTTTCATTTTAGAAAATAAATGTATCAGACTGGATTTCTCAGCTGTGAAAAATACTGAATACGAACACTAAAAATAGAACTTTGAAATGGCTCCGGTACACTCACTTTATTTAATCAGATTCTGAAGTGTCCTAGTTCTTTCTAAAAAGAAAAACTATCAGTTTAAAAATCTTTTTAATTAAATGTGTACTATTCTCTAGACAGTATGGAAATTTGATCAGATTTGCAAATATCCTTTTTCTACCCCTTGTATTCACACACTTGCTGTGGTTCACTAGTAAAAACTACGTAATGTAAAAGGAACACTAAAAAATTAAGTAACTTTTTAGGAGCCATTTTCTGCTCTTTATTGATATATTTGAAGCAGAGTGCATATACCATAGGATAAATATTTTCAGGGGATGTTTAAATGCTTTTAGGCAATCCAAGTGAAAATAGCTTTTAGTGGGTCTATTTTGGACCCTATATAATTTATTGTACCCTGTCTGTTATATCTCAGATATCTACTTCTTTTCATAGACTCACAGAAAAACTGGGTTGGGAAAAAGAGATCAGAGGCCATCTAGTTCATCTCGATGCCCAAGGCAAGATTGCTATACCTATTTCCCAACAGATGTTTCATCTAACCTCTTCCTACAGACCTTCAGGACAAGTTCCACAGATTCTTCTGACATTCTCTCGCAGCTCTGCACTATCTCTCTGGTAGAATGTTTGCTCATCTGGGTGAGCCCATTTCTTCAATCTTCACTTCCTGTCCCACCCACTCTGGACACAGAGAACCAAAATCATCTTCAGCATTCAGCTTCTACTGATCCACCAGCCACTTCACCTCTGTCCTCATGTGTGGGATCCTTTACTCCAGGGATCCTGCAAAGCTACTTAAAGAGCCCTGCTGAGACATTCCTAAGAGGAGCACCTATCAGAAATACCTCCATCAGGATTTCCTCTTAACAAATAAATTCAACAATAATTTTAAACAGAGAAGTTAAATACTTCAAATCAAAAAAATGAAGGCTCTCATTCTGAAGGAAACAACCTTTGGCAATGGTGCTGTAGTTGCTACTTATATTTGTCCTTTTTGACCAATGTCATTATTAGATACAGTTAATAAAAAAATTAATCAGACAACCCTTTGCATTTACTCATAATTTTTTATTTCTGACCTTGACAGGACTTTAGGTTTTGTTTGGTTTTGCTTTGTTTTACCAGGAGGACGATTATCAGTTTTTCTGATTTGTGTTATGAAGTAATTTAAAAAAGCCAATTCTAGAAGCAAATTAGAGACTTGAAGGAGTAAGAAAAAGATGAAGATTGGTCCGCATGTTTACAAGGTACTGATATAAATTACAAAGATAGAGGGAATTAGAAGGAATAGATCTTGGAAGCTCAAACTGAGCTGGATGTTTCTGAGACTAAAAATATAGGGGTTTTTGTTTTTTCTCAGTGACTTGTGGAAAAAAAAGAAAATTAATAAAAAGGGATGGAAACACTTTAGAGTGCTAGAAGGATGGTTAGAGATCCACTAAATACTCCTGAAACAGAAAGCAATGGAAACTTGGGTTCTGAAAATGCAACGTAATGAGAATTTCATAGCAGAAAGAGGAAGGAGAGAGAGAACTTCTGGGGTTGATAAATTACAACAGCAAATAGCAGGATGGATGAATCAGAATTGTGGATTTTTCCAGTGATACTTAATATGGCAAGGAAGGTTCCTAGCCAGATTTTTTTAACAAGTGCAAAATAAAATCAATTATTTTTTTTCAGAGTGAAACAGAATTTCAGAAGAGCACAAAAGGGGACCTGAAACCACCACTCACTGGTGAAAATGGAAGAGACAGAAATAATGACTCAAGAATCAGTAAAAGACAGCAATCCTAAAAACATTGAACACCCATGTATTTAGTAAAATATCACAGTGATTCTTTCAACAAATATTACTACTATTGAAGAAAAAGAGATCAGAGGCCCTTTGCAGTATATTTTACAGAAGTTGGACTAACCCCAGTACAGAAAGATTGATGATTTCTATGTCCACATTTGCTATTTAATTGATTTCTTCACTCCTACCAAACCTTCAGTTGTTTCCATCCAATGTCTATCTGTTTTTATGGATAGAAATCTACAAAGAATAAACCTACAACCAGAAAAATGGAAGTAGCATACCAGAACTATTGAGCTTTGTGAAAAAAACATCTAGAGAATTTGCATGACATTCCCCATCTCCCTACAATATTATGTCAGAAATATGTGCTGTAGATTTTAATGGTTCAAATTTACTCAAAGGTTCTTTTTTCCCACATCTTAGAATATTTCAGCTTTAGTATTTTTTTCTCTTGTAGCAATGTGATCTCTTAAGTGCTCTAAAGTATTATGCTAAAAAAAAACCTAATGATATCCCTTCTCTAGTACGTCATCTTGTCTCCATAACACTGATTGTCTCAGTTTAGAAGTGTGAATAAATATTGTTCAATTTTTAATTTGATTTTTCTTCTGCTGCAGTCATTTTGGCACCAACAGAAAGTCTACAGGCCAAATACAGAACTCTTGAGGAATCCCACTGCCTCCCACCTACATAAGCTGTTATCAATGGAGAAAAAGAAGGCAGAATATGTTTCTGTTACTGGAAAACAATCCACAATTCTCTTCATGATATTTAGTCCAAAAGAACTAACATGTTTTCCCACAGATGAGCTGGGTCTGGAGTCCAGAAAATGAATAAAATTAAGGAAAAGACATTAATTCATAAGTATGTCACAGTTCTAAGTACACACAGAGAAATAAGATCAAGATTTCTGCCTCTTTTCAAAAGAATTTACAAAGTACCCACTTCTCCTGATTATTGACAGACTATTTCTCATAACTAAGGGCAGAAGAGCACTCACAATTAGCTAATCTCAGTTCTTCAATTTCTGGCAGCCAAAAATGATAGAGAAGGATTTGTAAAATATAATTTAAGGGACAAAGTTTAATGCTAAGCTATGTGGATTTGCCCTTAAATATGCTGTGTTCTGTCATGAATGCACAAAGCTCTGGAATTAGAATTTGCATGCTGGAAGGATGCAGTGCAATGTGGACAGCAGCAGCACTGCCATCCTTAAAAGTCAACAACAGCCAATTGTCCTTTAAACTGCTTGGCATTGGATAGTGCATTGAGTCCACATTCTTAAATATTGTGAAGGTTTTCTAGCTCAAGGCCATCCTCATTTTAAGAATAAAAGAACCTGTAATTGCTTTTAGCTTCTCAGCTGCTGATGATTACAGCTTCTGAAACTTCAAAGCAAATTTAGGTTTTTATATGATAATTTCAACAAAGGTTTCAGTGATCAGTAATAAACTCCCTTTGCCCCTATATAAAATATTGTCTCAAATAGCTGATAGGATATATATTTTCTTGATATACATTTATCTATATAATTTTGCTGTAAGTCATCACAGATTTTTAAAATTCTTTAGTTTTGTTACCAGATGGTCTGCAAATTTCTGTTGTTTTCCTAGAATTTCACCAGAATTGTTCTGATTAGACTGTGCCTTATGCAAGCTCTTAATTCCCCTAATTTCCTGTTCCACTTCCCTTGATACTTCCTTCAAAATAATGAAAACTTTCTGGCAAAGTGAGGACAACCATTTTAAAGCTGCTTGTCTCTAACTTGCTTCCCTGTGTCTAAGTACTTCAGCAAATATTCAAGATCACACAAACCAGGCTCTACAGAATAAAGTATCAGGGTGTCAGTCTTGACAGCAATCCTGTTATTGTTTTGCATTAGATTTCAGAGTAATTTTTAGCACAGCCTTTTTTCTTTTGTACTTGACATCAACCATTGGTCAGGCATGAAAAACACAATAAACATGGTAGGTGCAAAAAATGCAACTAGCACTAACACCAGCCAATATAGCTCAGGAGTCTGACACCATAACCAAAAAATAAGCATTTCTGGAAAAAAATACAGTTGAAGAGACTTTCAAAAGTGACAGAAAACACCAATCCATTTTCAAATACTGCTGAGTGAGTAACAACAGCTTTCTCAATGTGGGGCTGAACAAACAGCCCAATCCCAGGTAAATTAGTACAGTGGGATTCTTTTAAGCACATACCTCAGACAAGCAGCAGAGAAGAAATCCATTTGAGAAAAGGTGCTGAAAGAGCTTGAAGTCCACCTGGCAAATTTCTTGTGCTGTTTGAAAAAGCAAGACGGTTCGGATTATGAACCGAGCCATATCTACAGCATTAGAACCAGTCCTGGTCAGTATGTAAATCAAAGTAAGAGCTGCTAGCACTGCACCTGATCAGAAAGGCTAAGGGCAGAGGGAGAGAGAGAGAAAAGAGGGGGCTGCCCTTCTTCCTTTGATAAAACATTTGTGTAAGGCATTTAGCCTTTAAGCAGAACTTCTCTATGGGAAGGAAAACTATACAATCCTGCAGTGCTTGCTTTCGACTTTAATATGTCTTCCATGAGAAGGAACAACATGACCTCTGTTATCTTCCAAAAAGTTCAGGGGAAAATAAGCAAAAATAATTTCACCAAAATCACCCCCCAACAAAAAGGCAAACACCCAAAAATATAAGGCCACTGAAACATATCTTATAACAAAATGCTGAGATGCCAAAAAGAACTGACTGCAGTTTCAAAAATATTTTTAAAGCAAAAAACCCAAATTTCTCCTTAATTATATGCTTAACAACAACTATAAAGCAAGCATTAAAAAAAAAAAAAAAAAAGGAAGGGGGGCTCGGGTGGTGGGGGGGTCCATGCTGACTGCTCACATAAATAAACTAAGGTCTAGCATTTACCATCCTCCTGGCTTACCTGATAAAACTGGGTTTTCAAAAGCATTATGACAAAAAAAAACAACCCAAACAAAAGACCAAAATAAAAACCAAAATAAAAAATCACCAAGAGATAGTGATGATTAAATGCTTGAAATGCTAATAAAGCTGGTTAGATTCTCAGTTCCAAAAGATTACAAAGTGTTTATAAATTGCTGCATTCTCATCGAGAAAGGGAAAAAAAAAAGACCTCTGCAGTATCCTCTGCTTCATTCTCGGCTTCCTGTTCTGAGGCTCACTCTATGGTACCTAATACAAATCAGCAAATAGCAGGGAGAAAAAAAAAAAAGAAAAAAGGGAGGGGGAAGGGAGGAGGGTAAAGACAGACAGAGAGGAGGGTAAAGATAGAAAGGGAAAAAAGCCCAAAAAAGATACTAAGCCATCACCTTAAAGGACAGCCCCATCTATCGGCAAAAGCAAAGAACCGGCTGTAAGAGAGTGCTTTTTTAGAGATTTCCTGACCTAAACAAGACTGAAAATCTGCAACCCCGTTTTCCTTCAGGGAGGAACAAAGGGCAGGGATAGCGCTGAGAAGTAGATTTCTTTATCCAGTGTTAAATGAGCTAAAGTTTTCAGTAATTTTAATTTCTTTTCAGTTAATTACATGTCTCTGAAACGTGTGAAGGAAATAGTTTGTGCTAGTGTCAGCCCTTAGGAAAGCACCAGAAACCTTTCCAGGTCAGCCTCTGACATGTCACAGCTAAAAGCCACCTGCCCTCTGTCTCGTTCTACACCTGCCCACTGAGGAGTGCTGGTAGATTCCGCCTCATCAGTCATGGGCTCAGTCACCAAGGAAAGGGTTCCTGTGCCCGAGTCCCGTGACGTGCCCATCCATCACAGCCAGCACTGCTAATCACACCGCCTGGGACACGACTGCCACGTCAGCTCTATACATTCCCCTGGATTCAGATGGCAGCTGCGCAGCCAAATCTGGAACCTAGACAAAAAGGGCTCCTTTTTAAAATTCAGGCTGCTAAGGAACAGTAACGGTAACTGCTAACACAATGAACCCCATCTGCATTGGATCAGCCTCAGCTGGAGCTAAATCAGGCAGCATTCTGTAATTCTCTTTTTGCTTTACTGACCAACAGAAATAAAAGTGGGGATGGCCATGAGCGAGCACTTGTGAAAGCCCCAGTGCCTGCCCTGCTGGAGGGGGGTGGGCACAGAGTGGTAGGAAGGGAAAAGAGGAGGCAGTGACTGCGAAGGCGAGAGGTGCACGGAAGGAGGGCTAAAAATAACATTGCATTTCTTTCATTGTTCAATACCATTTCTGTATGTAAAGACAGAAGAGTATGAATCTAATTAGTACCTGTATGCAATGAGGCATATCTATGATATAACACTTAACATAAAGCTCTGATTCAGTGACCCCAAGCAGTTTTAAATGAATTTTATGCCTTAGAGTCAATTCCAACATTCTGATATGGGGGGGGGGGGGTTCTAATATTTTTACATTATGATGTTTTCATTGCTTAAAGTTTGCTTGAATCCAAGCTACGTGAATCAGAATTTCTCCACCTCCCAGTGGTGCTTGTCCCTTCACAAGAAGCACTTGGAATTCTCTCAGTATAAACCTAATTTTCAAGCATTTATCAGTACAGAATGTTATGAACAATTGTTCTAATAATGAAATCTTATTGCCCAATTTTAAAATATTTTGTCTTCAAATATTTCAGTGATTAAAAGGACACAGCAAGCAAGCTTGTGGCACTAAATATTTAGTTAAAAACACACCATAATAGATTCAATTGCTAGTACTAAAATGCTGACATAGAAATGGCAAGAGCAAACTGGACACAACCACTCAACCTGTCAAACCTCTGAATACATCTGAGTTCTGGTTTAGAAAGACCTCACATGCTTTTATCTTTCACTGCTGTCATGATCACCAGTTTCTAATTCAGCCTTTCTGCTGGCACTACTGGTAGGTTGCTAAGTGGCTCAGACTATGAGCCTTTACCCAAAAGCAGTTTGAGTCTATGATCTTCAGGTAGAAAGAGCTTTAATATCAGCAGTTGGTAGCACACGATTCAACTCTTTGGTTCTTTCTTAGGTACAATTCTAAAGGCAGATTCGTGTGTTTCTCATATATTTGCAAAGTTCTTCAGGATCATGTAGAGCGTTTGCAGGTGACAAACGACTTTGTAGCACTAGTAACACCTGACTCAGAAACCTAAAAATTTTAAATACTAAACAGATGTTCAGATACAATTGCTAATGACAATTGATCATTCCCAGAAATCTTTCTGTTCATGGAGGATGTTTCTGGAAAGGATGGATTGCTTGGGGTTTATAAACACAGATTTATCACAAGGATAAAAGGTAAAATATTTCCTCCTCAGCTTGAAGTTTTAGTATGAGTCCCTCCAGTCTTTGTTACAAGCTGGATACATTTGGCCTGTTACAGGCACAGTTCCTTTCAAATGCTGCACTTTGAAACGAAATAAACAACACAAAATTAAACCCTAAACCAGGAACAAATGAACGAAGACATCCTTCTTTAAGCATCATGAGAGGTTCAGCACAGGGTGCTTAATATGACCACTGACTTTGAGAAATCTCCAAGTATCATAAACAGAATGCTGAAAGCTGATTTTTCCAAGCAGGTTTCTCATGGCTCCAATTTCACTGGTCACTGTATAACTAGGTGCTTGAATTCAGCTCCAGCAGCTTACATTGTGAGGAAAATTGATAGGGTTTCTGATTATCTTAACAAGCTTCTTTGGTGGCTTCTTGAATCAGACTGTCGTCTGTTATGGGGTTTGAGAGAGACTTGATCAACACAATAGCAACTTCTTTCCAACTGCTGAACAGCTACATCCCATGAATTTTTGTATTTTTAAAGTTTTATATATTGCACCACAACTGAGGAAAACAAAAAACATACAGATTTCTCAACCAGAGCTGCTCCTATTCTAAGATAGATGGGAAGTCAGTACATAAAATATGGTCTCCCTTTCCCCTCCTTCTCAAAATCTATTTGCCTTTTTTACCATCTGTAAACAACTAATAAACTGCTAATAGCTAGTGAAATAATTTTTGAAACCAAGCAAGTCCAGGATACTCATTGCAATCCGTTTGGGAATCTTTGAGCAGTTCTTTGTGCAGGTGTGGTGACAAATCCTGCCCTGGCTGCCCAAGGAGAAAATGGCCATGGGCTGAAGCAAACATCCACCAGGCACCGGGAGAACCCCTCCACGCCACGCACAGCAGGGACACAGCTGCCAGGCAAGCTTCCAACGCAGCCATGAGCTTGCAATCCTGCAGATTTCAGATTCTGCAGACCTGGTAACTTTGCCTTAATGGGGATCTGCGGTTCACTTGTCCTCATATCAATTTTGACCAGTCCTACCTCAGGAACACTGTGTTAATATTTAAGAGCACTGGTGAAGAACAGCCCAGTAAGTTTTTGGCTCATCAGCCTTAGTGATCACCAGCCATTAAGAGAGTCTGTTTTCCTTCAGCACATGAAAGGATTCATCTGAAGGTCTTCTCTAGCACCTCTTTCTAGCACAGTTCCCTTTCTAAAAAGAACTTTTAATGAACTGTAAATAAATTAAAAAAGGAATGTAGGTTTATTTGTCTCTATCTTTCAGCATTACTGCTGCAACAAACAACTATGTTTCAGCATTTTTTTTTTTGCTGCAACATAGTTGTGTACAATCTAGAGAAACCTTCAAAATTAACTTTAGATGTTCAGATGTTCAGCCATGGCAAGTAAACCACATAAGCAACAATGCAGAATGGTATGTTCAGTTAATAAAGTGTTAAGAGCAATATATATGTGTCTTTTGCATGAAAGTTTATGAGGTATATTTTATTTACCAAAATATTTTTTAAAAAATATCCCTTGATCCTTTACGGTATGTCTTTCTAATGTTCTAGCAATGAATTCTATGAATTACAGTGGGTGTGGAAAATAGCTAATGGAGTAATTAATCCAATAGATAAGGGATTAGCCAACCAAGATCCTCCGTGGACACGCTGGTGAACATCATCATCCAATCCATCTTTCTAAACTTGTGAACCAATTGTACTGCAGTCACAGAAGTGCTATCCAAGCAGCTAAGGATGGGAAAACATCACAATGGACACCCAGGGCCTGAAAAATGAGACAAACTGTAGCAACACAGAAGACTGCATCCAGCCAGTTTCGAGGAAGAGCAAGGAAAACCTCTTAATAAAAAGTATAGTAACTTTTTGCACAAGGAACAAAGCACATCTGCCAGCTTCTAAACAGCTCTCTTCAGAATAGGTAAAGCACATTTGTACAGCAGAAGATTTTTGTACGTTAGGAATATTTTTGTGTACTAAATGCAAATAAAAGTTGGCAGTTCCTAGAGAGTGAAAGATCTGCATTTGTGAGCCCAAACTTACATGGAAAGCTTGTCAACTATACTACTACAGTAATATTTAGTTGGTACATGACATAAACTAAAACACTAATATTTTTAGTCTTTCCTTTTCAATTTAGCACTAATTTAGCATATGTGTGTATCACAATATGTATCTCAACTACTCAACTAAAATGGACAGATAAAGCCTGAGATCTGAATAACTTATTTGACACACTTTGGTATTGTTTCCATGCTCCTCAGTTTTAGTGTAGTTTCCATAACTATGAAGAGAGCAAAGAAAATTCTAGTGCTCTGAGAAAAAGTGAAAAGTTTGTCAGAAAATCCAGCTGCATACTGTGATTTGAGGAAATACAAAGAATATTGAAAGCAAGCTACTGATGTAGCCATGGATTGGACAGTTCCAGTAAACCACAGAAAAATACCAGGAGGAGGTACTGACCACTAACTACCAATATCCTGCATTGTAGTGGGTTCAAAACACATTTAACAACTCAGGTTCAATTTCTCAGACCCAAAGTGATGTAGCAAAATGTGGGATATGTGGATACATATAGGAAACACCATTTTCTAACACTTTGTGTCCTACTGTAGTATCTGCAGCTTGCTATGCTGAGAAGTACTGTGTGCCCTGCTGTGAACCATGATGCAAAAAATAAAAATATGACTTCCAGAAGATCACTATACATTTAAAAACAATAAGGCCTTTTTTTTTCCCCTCCTAATTGAATAGATATGTTATTAATACTCCTTGAGTCTGTAAGAAAATACCTCAAGCACCCACACTTGAAATGGGATGGAACACAGTGTACTCATATATAATAGCGTAACTATTTTAGAACACTTCATGCAGCAAGAGACAAAGAATGTGAAGTACATCATTGCAATAATTCATGGTACCTAGCAGCTTTTTTCTAAGTTCCTATACTATGCTGTTATTTTAAGTTTGTTGGAAAGACATACCTCTGTATTTTGAAGTCTGAAGTGGTATCTATAAAATATTATACAATGTAATATGCTGCATTGCAACAGAGGTGTTATCAAGATACCAAAAATGAGCTACAATTTCTTGAACCTAACTTTCACCATGTAATCAATGAAGGCAACAGCCTGGTATAGGTAATAAATCACAGCATTGATTTATATGACTGTCATTAGAAAAATAATAAAAAAAATTAGTAACTGGTAAAGTAAGACCATGATGAAAACTCAATTGACTGCTTGGCAGTTCTTTTCCAGAGGAAGAAAGCTTTCAAAGACAATGAAAAAATGATAAAACAATTCACCTCACTTCGGAACAAGTGTTGAAATTACAGTCTATTAGTTATTTCCAGAACAATGTGAAAAACAACTAGTTTTCTTATGGGGAGAAAAAACATTTTATTTTGCATTCTTAATTTACTATTTTGACACTCATTAACATAATTCAATACAAACACCACTATTTTAAAGTTAATATTAAAAGAAATCTTGGCAGTAAGCTGTTAAATACAGTGCATTAATACAATGCTGACCAAAGCTCCTCTCAGTTATGGTTTGGGTGTTTTTTACAATAAATCCCTCAGTATTTTTAATTCACTTATGTATCTTAAATTTTTATTAATTTTAAAAAATTGCTGAGTCCCATGAAGGAGGCTCCCTGTACCACAGAACAAAAAAGTTGCTGTCCAAGGTACTGCACATAAAGACAAGTGTTCAAGTAATCTCTCAAAAGTGTTAAAAATGTTTTCAGATTTATTAGCTGTCCTTAACAAGCTAGCCTTGTTGAAATTCCTCATATGATACTGCAGTATCAGTGTTATGCTGCTACTTTCCAGGGCCTCTTCTACTGCATTCCAGACATTCCAGCACCTGACAATACCCAGTATGTATAATTAAGGACAAACCTGTTCTAGTCTTTGTTACAGACTGATTTTCAGCAGGGCTGAAATACAAAGAAATGTCTTTGAATTCCACATGGTGCATAAATAAAAGCTATCCTCTAATATAAATCTAGCTCCCATGTACTCTTCTGGCATTCTGCAGAGCAGTCACTAAATGTAATTTTATCTGCAGTATTCACCTTACTTATCTCAGAAGCTTAAGGATTCACACATTCATGCAGTACATAGCAAATAGCATCCTGGGTTTAATTGCTGCTTCAAAAAATAACCACAGAGTATAAGAAAACGAAATACATTTTTTGTTTCCTTTGTTACGTTTAACACGAGAAGCATAATTTGCAAGGCGAAAAAAATGCAACAGCCAAGAACTGCAGTAAACCTCTCAGAGCTAATAGCAGTATCCAGTAATGCTTTCCCACACCATCTTCAAGCAAATGGATTTCATTCACTGCTTAATCAGTCAAATTAACATTAATCCCCATATGGTTAGAAAGGATGTTTCTTAACAAACGCGATTTATGATTTATTTATTTGCAAAGTGTCCTAAAGCTGAGATGCCTAGAAGAACTACTATGTTATTCCAATCATGCTGACAGAGCTTGTTTTACCTAAGAAATTATCTCTGCAATTCACAGCATGGCTGACAGCTATCTGCATAGAAAAGCAGCACAGTAACCATTTAAATCATGCAAAAACACTCACCCAAGAAGATGTAGCAAAGATCAGGATCCAGCTTCCAGACCCCATGAAGATGAGGGAGCAATCCAGTAGCTTGCTCAGGCCAGCAGTGTCTCTCCTACACTTGACCTAGACTGCCTTACATAATGAGGAATCAGTGCTGTATCCTGTGTGGAGGAGCAAGCTGAATGTCATCACTGGCAGAAGTAGGGAGAACTGGCAGCAGGCAGGCTGGTAGTTAGCATGGAGATCACGAAGTCTGCTTTCCCTGACTGTTCTGGGAGAAAAGACAAGAACAGCTCAGAAATGCTGGTGTCATTCCTCCCCTGGAACGAATGACCGGAAGGAGTGAGGGTGTTACAAATGTGAGGCAGACAGCAAGTGCTGAAGCTGCAGCTGTACCTGCTCTAAGGCAGCAGAGCTCCTGTCACACGGTGTCTGCAGGACTGCTCAGCTGCAGCCGAGAGGAGAGCAACAGCAAGGCAAAGCACCGAGACACACACTGCTCCTGCACACCTCTGTCTGGGTATTGCTTGCTGTGGTGAGTAGAGGGAAAGCATTGGTATAAGATAAAGTCTGGGATTAATTTCCAAAGGGAATTGCTATTCCCTCCAATAAATCTTACTGTATGCCGGTTAGTTTCTGGAAAGTAATCATTTTTTACCTGTTGTACATGGTGTTACAGGGGCTAAACTGCTTCTTTTACAGAGCTTTGATTTTTCAAGAAAATGATGGGTAAGATACATTCTCTGTTGTGAAAATATCTACAGTCATTTCTGGTACTTCTTTGCTTTTGTTTTATTTTTTCTTGAGAGAAACTTTGGTATATTTCATAGTTTATTATTGTTTGGGTCGTATCAGCACTTCTGTGCAGGGCATAACAGGAGAAACAAGTATTCAGGCTTAGCCAGCCATTAAAACCTACACAACCTTGTTTAAAAAAAGCTCTTTATATAAATTAAAACTACTGCATATAACTTGTATTCCATAATTTATTTCATTTTAATGCTTCAGTAGTAACCAAAGAGCCTTAAATACATATAATGCATATACAAATTATTTTTGCATGAATATTTTGATTGATAAAGTTTCCCTTTACAAAAGAAGGCAAAGATTTCATTAAGATGTTTTGTGGTTATTTGAGACTGCTTGATTAGACAAAATCAAGAGTAAATGCAACTGGACACAAAATCCTCTGGCAACATTAAAAGACAGGTCAAGAAAAGTTTTAAGTCTCATTGACTGGGGTCTACAGAGGTCAAGTTAGGTGCAGACTCTATTAATATTAGTTATGTCCTTAGCAGACTAAACATGACTTGAGCTCTGATCTCAAAAGGGAAAATCAAGGTGAAAGAGAAAAAAATAATCCAAATTTTTGTCTTCCAAATCTATTTAGTTTACGTTTTTCCCTTTTGAGATAAACTTACAATGGCTTTTCTATCAAATTTTATCAGGTAAAATAAATGCTTGTTTTTAACTGGTTTTTGAAATACGTATTTTCATTGTCTTTTGTTGAATGCTTTCCTTTTTCCTTTCATGAGAATTTAAAGAAAAAGGGAAAAAGGAAAAAGATAAAAAACTCAGAAGCATTTGATATAAAAGTTAGATCACTAATAAGACCTACAGCTAGAATACCAAGTAGAATGTGGAAACCAAAAAAAAGCAAGTAAAATATAATTTGAGAATGATTTTAAAAAAACTATTATTTCTGTATTTGAAATCACTGTTTTTCCGTCTTCAGAAAATAACATTAAAAATACCTTGTGCATTTTTTTTTCGCATACTGGTATAGATTGCTAATGAGGAGTCCCTATTAAAACTTTACATGATTTGTATGTACCAACCTCTACTTTTGGTGTGTTTCAAGTGTTAAATAAGAATGGTTGCTTTAGAAAAAAATCTGTTTACATATTTACTCTGGGTTAATCAAGAGTTGAAAATATCATGACTTGTATTAGGCTTTGGAAACATACAAGGGCAGTTTAATTAAGGTGCAAAACCAGGAGTTCTGTTGGTCACAGCACTCCAAAGAGCAAAGCAGACAAAGTACTCACCTAAAGCAAGCTCAGGTGCCTCCACAGCCATGGCACTGGACAGGACAGTCTGACTAGAGACAGCCAAATGTTGAAAAATATCATCAGGTAGAAAAATAAAGGAAGTTCATTCGTAAACTACAGGTTACCCAACCCAATACACAGAAGTTGAGTAGAAAGAACTACCTAAATGAACAGAATGCAAATTTGTCTGGCAGCATTGCAAAGGCAATATACAGTTTGCTTGATGTTGCAATTCAGGCAAATTTCTCTATGTTTCATACAGCTGATTCCATCTTTGGGCAAATGATGGATCAGATATTTCTTCAAAGTTTTCCAGTCTCATTTCCTATGATATTTCCTTTAATTGTATATCCAACCAGAGAACAACCTCATCATAGTCTGTTCTCATGAGGATAATCCAGTGTAATAATTTGCAAACAAACACCTGAATGCCATAGTTTTTGTCTGGAATAGAAATACTCTTTACTTCTCTCAGGTAAGTAGCCAAATTGCTCTTCCATTGAGCCACAGTACTTTTCAGTTTACAGTTAAACCTATAAGCATTTTTCCTTGGGTCTGATGTGCTGGCAAGTCAAGACTAAACACAAATTGATACAGAAATTGCTGACATGTAGGACTTTCAGCAAAAGACTTTTTGAGCCAGCTGCACTGATAATTTGACTATTAATGTCTAACTCTTAACAGTGGTAAGAAAATAAGTCAAGTTTATATAATACTCAACTAGCAAATTAATTATTATGATGCCTCAGCAGATAAAGGGTCAAAGTAAATGAAGTAAATGCAGTCTGAAAAAAAACCTTTTAAAAACTGTAGTCTTTGAAAATGACTGCAGAAAAATCTGCCAATTGGAAAAGAAGAATGCACTAGACAACCCCTCATCAGGATGGAGATTAAAATATGCGTGTCTGGGAGCTTAATATGCAGAGTAAAAAACAATGTAAACTCTTTTGCTACACATGATACAAAGATAATGCTAGTCATTATTACAGAAGATTGTAAGCCTCTGAAACAAGTTCTGGAATTTTTCTTTTATGGAAAATATGGCAATAGAAGTTTGCAGTGCTTGTCACTAAATTGCCCTTACTTGCTGAGTTTATTTCCACAAGATCCTTTCTATTCCATGCTGAAATGAAGGAAGCAGTATCTCATAGACCTTACTCCTGCCAACAACCTTGAGTAAACAGGACAATTTTTTTTAGACACCTTGCTCTTAAGATGCCTTGCACATAAATAAATCATTGTTTGAGGTTTGCTCATACTAATATAGATTCCATTTGGGATCTGCTGAAACACTAAAATGCTCTGGTATCAGTGACTGGAGAGACAACTACAATATCTTGTGGTGCAGGTTTTTGGCGTTTTTTTCCGTCCTTCTCTGACCTTTCTTTCTTTTCTCAAAATAATTTATCCCTTGTGCTCCTGAACAACCTGCACAAGTGAGTCATGCTGAAATGTGTAAACAATGGCTCAAAGTCTTAAAAAATAAACTCCTGTATTTAGACTTGATAACACATAGTCTTATAAATGGAGGAGGAGGGGGATTCCTTATAGGAGTCCTTTACCCAAGCCTCTCTGAAGACTTCGGCCATTTCTCTGCATGTGCTACTTATGTAAGCAAAACCTATAAATGCATATCACATACTTCCTTTTTGAAAGAGGTAGCAAAAGCTTTTGATTTCTTTCTTCAAATATTATCTAGCAGCTCAAGACCTCAATTTACTCTCCATATATTTTTTTATTATTTGACCCGGTCCTATCACAATGAAGACCACTGGAGGACTAGTCAAAGAGGAATGTTTTTCTCCTTTAGTTGATTAAACTGCCTGGTATCTGACTAATGCCAATATTCAAACAGGCAGAAGAACGTCTCTAAATACCCTTTTGTCCTTAAATGATACCTTACCAAACTTGCAACTGAATTAAACAGCATTTTAAAATGCAGTCATATTTCTAAACATCTTAAATTGTACAATTTAGATGTTAAGATGTGTCAATGTTTTCAAGCCTCCTTTCCTTAGTATTTGACAATATTTAATATTGTACCTGTTTACAAAAAGTCCCTGATTTTCCTCCAAAGGATGAAGTATTCCAGTCATGAAAGGTCAACATTGAATTCTTGACTTCAGTGGGTACTCCTCACTTAGGTATCACTAATTTTGTACTCACATGCAGTTTCTGATACTTAACATTACACATTATCCTAGAAAATAACTGAAAAATTATAATCCAATTAAGCATAAAAACCTTCTGCAATTAAACTATGAACATTAAATAGGTCAAGGTCACAGTAATCTGAATATTCATGGACTTTTCTTCATTTCTCTTTGACATCTCCTCCTCTACAATAAAACTAGCTATGATAGTCCTTTAAAATCCTTTTCAAGATTCTTTGTAAGATTTATAGGGTTGCCTATTATACCTCTGAGAGTGCCTATAAACTGATTTCCCAAGCGACTATTTTTGCACTTATCTCATAAAAAACCCATCTGCTGTTTTGCATATTAATACTAAATGGGAATGGCAAAAATAGGAGGAAAGAAAAAAGTTGAAAAATGAAAAAGCAGTTAATTAACCATTCAATAAATATGCCTATTTATTTTGAGTAAATGAATGATCTTTATCAACTGAAAATAATTAGTACTGGCAGGCTTTTCTGTTGGATTTTCTTCTGCCATTGATTCCAGGATGTTGAATTAAAATTTTAATTATTTTTAGCATCTCCCTAGACTAGCTTTTATGAGCTTAAGAGCAGGAAAGGAATCACACTTAGTTTTGGAGATTAAGTTAAGTTCTCAGTCATCCATAAGAACATTTCTAGAAATTGTAGTGGTAGTACCTTGAACTCCCAGCCATGAGTTATTGATGCCTAAGAACAGTATCAGGCAAAACAGATTTATGGTTCAGCATAATAAATGTACCATTAGCACTAAAAGCAATAAGGTGCCTTTTTTTTTCTTCTTCTTTATTTTTCCCCAAACCCCTCCTAAATAGCCCCCAGCACGCACCATTTGTGATATTGATTTAACACAGATGCAGAACTGGCTAACACAAAATCCTGAAGGACCTACTACAGCGAACACGTTCACAAGACTGGTTACCCCCTCTAGCAACACATGAAGATACAATCAGTACTCACTTTTAGCTAAAAGGCATAAATTCATCGCTTCAATTTCATTCTGGATCCAAGTACCTTATTTTTTTCTTTCTTTAATTGGGCCCAGACCAGTCAAACTATATTGCTTCCATTAAATTTTAATGTCTTTTCAAGTCCTTGAAATGTCTATATTTTTGGGAAGAAAAGAAAAATAATTCAGATGTAGTTCTTTGTAGAAAAGTGATACTTCTTGTATTTTGCTTTGCCACAAATTTTAGAAATATGCTTAATAACTGCAAGGTAACAAAATGTTAAATGTTTTCAATAGATCTCTTTGGTTCCCATCAAAAAATTGTTCCAGCTCCTGTATTCTTGTTCCTCTTATTTCCATCATTTGGATGATTCCAGGAAATGCTTTGGTTTCTTGCTTTTCTTCCCAAGATGTTCCTAGTCACTTGGGCATAGTTTACAATATAAGAGTTCACCATTACTTAAATGAGAAGCCTGTGTCTCAGGTAACTTTTCAAGCCTCTAGTGTCTGAAGGTGTTTTCTGCAGAGGACTTACTGAGCAGTAATCAAAGCTCTTCAGGTTATGTATTCCACATCCAAATTTTGAACTTGCACACTACAAGCTCTCATACGCAAAAGACTGTTCAGTCTTCAGACTACGTAGAGTTAAGTATGGATGGTGCTCAGGCATCTAGGTGAGGGCATGCTTCTGTCTTCATTTCTCCTTCACCAACCCAAAGATAAAGCTTAGTAAGAATGAGACAAATCTTTTAGGATAATACCTTTGTACTAAACACATCAACCTTCATTCAGTGCTGAATGACGTCGTGGTCCAACACACCAGATGTCCCAAATCTTCGTGCATTCAGAGTAGTCCCTTGTAGAGCAGGAGGATTCAGGGGCTGTCAGTGATGCTCTGCAAATCCCAGGTTCTGAGGTTCCAACCCTTTGCTGACTGATAACCAGTGTTTTATTACTTGCATAGCAAGATACATCCTTGACAACCCCTTTGGTTTGCACATTTCACTTACACTTATGTGATACTTTGTCTAATGCTGAGCTTAGCAGCACTCACAAAAGCGGTAAAAAAATATGAATCCTATCTCATCTAAAGAGAATTCAGCAACTTCTAGAATGCCTTGTTTTAAAACATTTGCTTTATCTGTCAGAATAAGTACTATTTTTGCTACTCTGATCTTTCATTTAAGTAAACTCTGAAATAAAAGCAATTAACACAATAATTGCATAATCAAGAATAGTACTTTGAAGTTTGTAGGACGAAGAGACATGAAAGTCTGTTATATTTGCTTATCCTGCTCATCTTTTTGATGTAGCTTTTTTCCTTCCCTTATGTGAGAAAGTAAATGGAATGTCCTTGTAAGCCACTATGGCTTGATTTCAGACAGAGTGAATCAATCAAACAAACAAAACAAGCCATGAACAGAAAAAAGCAATGACTAAAATGCCTCGTCATCAAATGATATTAGCTCTTTATGCTAATCTCTTCCAAGCTGATTCCACACTGTAAAGCAATGATATCTCAAAGAAATCTACTGAAGTAGTTTTCCCTTTCTCAATCATTCCTAGTAGGCAATTCTTCAAGATTCAGCTGTATATACTCAAATCACTAAGTCTTTAGAGGTCACTAAGGGAAAATACTTCTCTGTTCCTATTTTTAACAGGTCACCTCAGGTGAATTCAGCAAGTTCTATTGTATAAGGTACTTTATTGAAGCAAAATTCTTTCCTTCATCGTATTTACTTTTAACTGTTTTTAACTTTTATTGGAAGCTGTGGCATTGTGATCTTGGGAAAGACATGTTTATACTCTTCCTTCTCCAGCTGTTTACAGTGCATATTGGGATGCCTATCACAGTCCTGACAGAGACCATCTTCGTCCCAGAACCAGTATCTCAATTTATGTCAACTTCGAATCATTGCCTTGCAAAATGCAGATTTTGGCCTCCTTGTGTCCAAAGATGGACTTGCAGAGGAAATCAAGCAATCAATACAAATCTCTCTGTTCTTTCGCCTAAGAACAACTGGCTGAAGCTTTCTGAAAGCTCCAGGTCTAAACAGAGTTCTCTGGTAAGGAGACTGAGCTCTCTCTCACAATACATCAGAATTTTCATGGAAGTTGAATAGAATAACTTAGGCTGGAAAAGACTCGAACATTGCATCCAACCATTAACCCATCACCGCCGTGTTCACCACTAAACCATGACCCCAAGCGCCATTAGAATAGGAACTAGAACAGAAACATTATATAGGACTTTCTGCCCATAACAGCAGCTCTCAAACCTTCCTCCAGGATTTCTGTTCTGATTCACCAGCTTCCTAGGAACACTGAGTTTTCCACTGAAGTTTCATTACCTCCTCATATCAGACTAAGAGAAGAGGATGTGTAATTTTTTTATTTTTCCCTTTTTAACACAGCACTTCTGTGAGGATGCTTGAGCTTCAGGGGGGTTACCCTGATTTGAGTTGTGAGGCTATATTGACATTTTATTTCTACAGCTTGTGCCCACCCCCCCAGCCATTTGTTACTCTGACTCTGCTGGAATAGCCATGTCAGTCTAGAATTGGAGCAGTATGATAAAATCTGCCATTGCCAAGAGCTGTTCTTAAGCATTTTCATCCATTATAAGTTTACTCAATTGCAGCCAAATTCAGATAAAGCAGTGATTTTAGGCAAAAAAAAAAAAAAAAAAAAATTTGGAAAATATAAGTGACATTACTTCACAGAACTTCAGGCTTCATGGGTTTTACATCTTTTTTAAATCTTTCATTCTTGTTTCATTTGAAAATGAGCTTTCTTATCCTACATTCTGAAGTCCCAGAATGTATCTTTCATTTGACTACATTCAAATTTGGTGGTTTTAACTCCAACATTTAAACCAGACTATGCAGCTTGCCTTGAAGTACCAACCTTATCAACTTCGCTCCTTCTTCCATGTCATCTGCGAACTTTACTATCAAAAACATTACAGCATACTGTGCATAACTGACAAAAATCTTAATTACATCAAATAACCTATTTATAGAGGGTCCTTCCTAGAAATAATACCACTCAGAAACTCCTCATTAGTAATATTTTTAAATCTGTCAGCCCAGCCTGTAGCCCACCTAATTTGATCACTTGCATCCAAAATAAGTGTTTAAAGTGTACGATATTTAGTAACATAAAAGCCCCCACAAACTATGTTTCTACACTTCCCTTTTTAAATAGATTTATGATCTTCTCAAAAAAGAGAGTAATTTGACAAGATTTATCTTTGTGCTCATTACCATAATTAGCAATTTTGCCGTGAATTTTTGGTCTTCAAATCCAAATATCTTCAGTATTTTACTTGGAACTGACATTCATGTAACGAATCAATAGTTCTTCAAAATATGAGTTCTAGTGTTTATAAATTTGGAGTTAGACTGGAAATCCTCCAATATTCCTAATGTCATATTTTCAGAAACCTGCTGTTAGTTCTGCTAACAATAAGGGAATATTACTGTTTTTCATTAATCTTCACTGATTCATCTCATTTATTTCAACTTTTGAAACACAGTAATAAAATGAGTCCATGCCCGCTATGTCAACAGACAGCATTCAGAATATTAAAAATAATGGAATGCTTAACTCCTTTTCTTCTCACCTGTCCTAATGATGTGTTGCTTATCTTTCTTCTGCTATTTCAGTAAGATGCAATCCACCCCTAAGAGTCATTAGCACTACTGTTAGTGCCATGAATACTGAGTGTGTATTTGCCTGTTTACCTTTGCACCACACTGTATATTCTCACAAAACACTTTGTGACTCTCAAACCCTTTTTTACTATAATTTGAGCACATATCTCTATTGATAAATTTTGGCGGGGGTGGGGGGGCGGGTCACATCCCTGCCTGTGCTCACTGCCTGCCACCCCATCAGGAATGATACAGCTGGCATCAGTGAAATGTGGCGGCTCCTTAAGATGGCAATGGTAGGAAAGCATTTTCTGTAATTTTAACTGAGATCTGAAACAGGAAACAACTACCAGCAGCAGTCATCATGTGGCTAAGACATGACTCTTGATAATTCAGAGTTAAATGATTCGCTACTCGCCTGGTTATATTTGTGTTGCTATTTTGCTAATGCTTCAAATTTTTAAATTTGCATTTAAAATAATTTTTGTACAGAAGAGCTCTTTTCCAATCTAAGGAAAAAAATACACAAAAGTATTGTTTTGGATGTATTACAAGCACATGGTAATAAAATGTTTTGGACATTGTCAACATAAGAAATAGATGGTGAAATTTGGCAATGAAACTGAATCATAAATGACGTGGGGTTTGGTGCATCCCAGCAGGTGCAAAACAGCAGTGAGTTGTGTATTTTTAATTTCCCCAAGTCCAACACACAACCAGGGTGTGCCACAAAAATGCCCAAAGTCACACTGAAGCTACTCAGAACAGTGTAAGAGATGGCAAAAGATGGTATGTCTTCTTAGATGGCATCACAGTACAAAGCACAGTTCCTCTAAGGATTTAAAATACCTCAGTAATGTTTACTTTAATTCAAGTGCTGATCTAGTGTGCTTTGCATGCCTCATATTCAACAGGGGCCTAAAGTCTTACAATCTCCAGTTCCCTTGGCTAGGAATAGCCATTAGAATGTATTAAGCTTATGGAACATTTCCAATATTCCTTCAGCATGCTCCCGAGAATAGCTTTCTCCTATTTCCAAATATCTTTGCACTCTATCTGATATAAATATATAATTATTAGAGAAAGAGGATTCACACACTCTGTGGATGAATGGCAAATAACAGACAACTTAATGCAAGCTTTTGTGAGGATGAGAATTCATCATTTATATAGCCTGGAACTTCTTTCCTGCAGAGACGAGGAGCTCTGCATGGCTATCGTGTGCCAAGAGCTATTGATCCTAATTTTTTATTGAACAGAAACTGGAGGGAGTCGAAGTAATTATAGACATATAATTTGACATTCTCCCAAAAGACCTTAAGCTTATAATAATCACTAGAAAAATAATTATCAAACTTGTTTTAGATAATTTTAGACCAAAATCCTGCAAGCAAAGTGCAGAACAAATTATTAGAATTTTGAAAGAAAACAAAATAATAATCTTTAGAAGGATGATAACACTTTTAGTCTAAAATATTAACATGCCAGTAGTAACACCATTAGCAAAAGATATATTCCCCCAAATAAATCTTTTTTTTGAGAACCAGAATCAGTAGCTGAATAAAATACAATATGTCATATAGTAAAACATGTTAACTTTTATACCTTAAAGTTGTACTAGTTTAGGTAAATTAAAATCCCTGAGTTTGTTATTTCAAGATTGCCTTTTTGGGTTTTTTTGTGGAATTGTTTGTTTTCTATTTCTTTTATAATAATAAATAATTTAAAACATTGCAAAAAACTATGTATGGGGTTTTTGTAGGGGCATGTCTCACTTTTCATCTGTCTTGAAGGTTTTGCTATTGAAGTATTTACTGCTTCCTGAGGTATTCCCAGTGTGCACCTCTGGGAAGCTGCCTACTGTTACTGCTACATTTAGCTTTCTAGATTGCATTTGCAGGCTGAAGTCTGAAACCATTACCAGCATAATTTCAAATTATTTTTTTCCTTCCATTTTTCAGAAAAGAGCACATTGATTTTCAGTAATGAAAGTGATGGGAGTATGCTTTCCTGCTTACATTACCAATTCTTACAACCAGTGTAGCTGGGAACCTACTATGCTTGGGAGCAGACATTCCAAATTATTTGGTTTAATGGGGAATTATCAAATAATAAGGTTTTGCAAAACCTCTTTTTTTTTTTTTTTCATATGGCAGGTACACATGTAGATAGGTATTTCTCTGTCACTCTAGACTTACATGTTGCAATGGTGACAAAGCCTGATTTCCCTGAAGATGCTGTAGCATAGGAACTCAAGGAAGTATTTCTATTTCTATGACTACACCTCTTGGTGTTTCTTTGCCTGTACCCAAATGATTTGGAGATAAAATCCTGTCTAAGCCAAATCCCACTAACACAGAATAGGAAATATGCTGCCAATGGGAACTCTTTTCATCATGTGACATAAGGACTGATCACAAACACAGACATTTTTTTATAGCTGCTATAAAGGCATATGTGTGAGCTTATGTTTAGGAGAATCCCTAGAGGAAAGCACATATGCATGCTATATTTACCATAAGAACCTCTTCATCTTTCAAATATGCCTGGCATTTACATTTCTGTTTTCAAAAAGATTGAGGCATTATATATTCCAGTAACGTGGAAAGCAAAGTAAATATCAGATGATCTTAGTCTGTTACCAAAAAAATCTCAATCAGCAAATATGAAGTAGTTGGGTTGATGGATCACCACGCCTGAAGTTTTCCCCAACCATTTCAATGTAAAAATAAGTTGGAATTTAAAAAAAAATACTTGTGTCTTGGAAAAAAAACTAGGCCTAATTTTTCAAATTACCACCTTTTAGAGAACTCAAAACTCTTTTCCCAGCATGCTGTAGATGTTGATTGCCTTTCAGTAATCTGTCTAAATGGTTACAACTAAAGTAAGATGCATTCCCCTCACAATTTATGTTGCTCAGATGGTATCCAGAATGCTTGATTTTAGAACTGATTACACATTCAAGAGCTTCAAATGTAGAGAATACTTCTATTATCTTTGTTTTGATAATTATATTGAAGTTGTCTTGTGTATTTAGTATCTAAGCTAGTTTTGCTTAAATTTGCTGAAAAGTGTCTGAAATATTGATCCTAGACCTCTTATTTGCTTCTGTGGCCTATTCTAATGTACCTTCTGAGTTCAATCATTTTTTTTCTTCAGTTGATCATCCCTCATTAGACACATTTGGAAAGAAGCTACACGTGGATCAGCTTGGTATTCCACCTGGCCTATTCTTTAAAACGGATGTAGATTTGTCAAGATCTCCTTGGACTGCACTTATTGCAAAGTATATGTTGATACTGATAGTGCTTTCAGACCCTTTATAATAGATTATTGATACATAGATATGTCAGTAAAAGGGTCTGAAAGTAACAGAAAGGGCTATAATGTCAACGGGGAGTTTCTGGTGTCCTGAAGTGAAAAGTGAAATTTTAGTGAGCTGAGTGGCTGTGTGTTAATTCTTCTGAGCTGAGCTAACCCAATTTCTTCTGAACTTGGCATCTGTATGTCTTCCGCTTACGAATTTAATGAGAGGATCATGACTAGACAGTTTTGATTTAACAGAAGGGGAAATATTTAGAATCACATACATGGAGTACCTGTTTTGCTAAATATATTATCTCAAGATCTCTAAGTTCCTACACACTGATCAAGAAGAAGCTGAGCAGCTCTTAACACCTACCAGCCCTCTCAGAAGACAGTTCCCTTTCTTGCAGCCAGCACTTCCATAGTCCTGACAAGCTCCAGGCACCGACTCAAGGTCAGCTTCAGTGGGATCTGTAGGCAGCCAAGCCAGGAGCCTTCCAGCTAACTTGTTGTGACCTGGTTCCTCAACTGCCCTCTAGTTAGGAGCCCCCATAATGATGGCTTCCAATCATATTTTCTTTTCTCTCATTATAATCTGCTGTCCTACTAAAGCAACTGACTCATTCATAGACCAGACTATTCAAAGCAAAACATGCTATCTAAAACCAGTTGCAGAGGTGCTTTCTTTGTTGTGATTCGATCACATTTCTTTTCTATCTGTATTTTTTCAGAATATTTTTATATCTCTCCCTTTCTCTACATGCTCCAGATCATTCACTTCCTATTGCCTATTTTTCCTTCCATTTTATCATTTATTTTTAGTAACAAACGCTCCCTCATTCACCCAAATTTTTAGATTTAACACTTTGTTACTATTTATGAAGCCTTCCAAAAATTGGTGACTGTGCTTGAGATTCTGGAATGAAAGGGATTGGAATAAGTATGGCTGTGGATATAAAAAACCCAAATAGGCCACAAACTAATTCTTATCTGACAAGGAATCATACAAATAAAATCATACACATTGTATTCATAAAATGCAGGGTAGTGGGGTTTTTTTTTTCAAGAGGATGTCACATTTGCCTAACCTATTAATTCCCTATTCTCCCCACCCCCCAAAGAAAATCATAAAACTTTCTGCCTTATGGAAAAGGGGGCACGGACTTGTCAGAGATCCTTCCAAGTAACATTATGCCTTTCATGCTACTCACTATGCATCACTTCTGGCTTGTCTTCCCATCCAGAAACTCATTCTTTCTCCTCCCGAGGAGATTAACGTGAAATTTGATAGCTTTCAAAAGTGGTTTGAAACCTTACACAAGAAATAAGAGCAGTTGGGACCAATTGTTCTGAACAGGGAAACCTGTCACACTGCATATAGCCAGGCATGCTTTGACAGTTCTTTCACTCTGAACTGGGTAACAGGAAAGTCAGTAAAGAAATGTTGTGTAACCTGCCCTGAAGCCCATATTCTCCGAGTTTAAGAGAATCTGAACAAAACACAATGAAAACTGTATTTGTTGTGTAGGTAAAGAACATGTTGGTTCTGCTTATCTTCTAAAGTAAGCTCCTCCAGGCAGGGACTCGATCTTTGTACTTTTTACAATATCAAGTGTGCTGTAAGCACTTAACAATTAATAATGAATTGTAAGTAAACGCAAAACTTGTGAGAGGTGCCAGACTGCCATCTCTGGAGAATTGGCCTGTCTATTTTTGTAGAGAATAGGCAGCACAGCATTGCAGACTTGAAATTTACTAATTCATTTCACATAGGCTGCTGAACAACCATCAGATGGTAACTGCTCAAAATCACTAAAGTCCTAGAGAGATTGAATCTGCTGCCTTCATGTGCTAAAGCTACAACAGGGGTTGTATCTCATTTTCAATCAGTGGAATGAAGTAGCATCCTCTCTTTTTAACTGGAATCAACATTAATTCAGGAAATAAAAGCCTTTTAAAATATGCCAAGAAATATTAAAAATAGTATTAGAGGAAATGCTATTTACCAGAACTCTGTTTAAGTGGCATAGTAAGTGAATTAAAAGTAACTTGTTTACATTTCAGCCCCATAATTTTTAGTTCATTTAACATGTGTTGCATTGCTTGAAATTATGAAGAATCTAGGCATAGTATAACTGACAGCACGTAGAATGCTTAGGTAATATCTAATCATCCTCTTTGAATTTCCCCTTTAAAATACCTCTGTAATAAAATGAAAAGTATGAAAACCTTTTCAAAGAAAACCTGAACGAAGCAGAATGCTTCATTCAATGTTGTACTTACCAGTAATTCTTTGGATGGCAAAGTAGGGAGACAGAAGGAACTTCTTCAATTCCATGCTGAAGTAAAAAAAAATAAAAATCCAAACCTGAAATTCTTTACCTGTGTCTACATCATTCCAAAGAACAACAGGTTCACCTTCACATCAGTTGTTCTGCAATTAATAAAGCAGCAGCAAATTAATAAAGCAGCCACCAAAATCAAGCCACTGTCTTTCTCGTTAAGCAAATAATGAAAAAAATGGGAATAGTAGGGTAGCATTCTATAGAGGTGCCCATCTCTTTTTGCACTGAGGCAGGTAAATAACATCAATCTGACTGAAATGAGCTCCTGCAGACCTCCTCCCACGTGTCTGTCTACTCTGAGTGTGATGGGTTCAGGCACAGATTCACACAAACACACTTAGGTCTAACTATGTCACCAAATGTTGATGGCACTTGGCTTTTTAGATGTTGCACTGCTTGCTGCCACCCCCATATCCCTCCCCATAGCTGAATCTACTGGAACCAGCCTGTTTTTGTAACACAGAAGTCTCAGGCTCCCTGAACCTGATGCCTCCCTCCCCACATGGCAGGTATAAATGTACACCTCTCCAGCTGATCTACTATGTAGGTTTTTAATTACCAATAAAACACGGCTCAAAGTAATGTCTGTTTGCTTTGTTTACAGGTGAATAACTTCACACTTCACTCCATTACCCACTAGAGGAGCCACCAGCCTGCAGCTTTCTGCTACCATTCCTGGCTATTCCTCAAGTTACCATGCACTAGCATTGCTTTGCACGACACATGTAATCAGCCTTTCAGTTTTGCCCTGAAAAAAAATCAGCAAAACACAACTAATAAGCACATGTCTACCATTCACCTTGAAATAATAAATTCACAGGTACTATTCTGGGTCTATTTTTGCTCCCATTTAATCCCCAAAATATTGTGACTGTATACTAATTTTTTTTTTCTTTCAATTATTGATGTTCATTATTCAATTAGTTTACATTCTGCACTTGGAACAAACCCCACAAAAACCAGAGAGTCACTGTCAGTATCTGTTCCTACATACGTAAGAAATAGCACTAGCAGGTTTGTCACTACTAAATACAGTAACATAGACACTTCCCTGAGACTGTGTAGTGAAGAAGACATTTTAGCCAGTCCATACCTCTGGACTTCATAGAGTTAATTTATTCCAAAAGCCTACAAGGAAGCAGAAATGTATTGAATTTCTCAATATTCTCTTAAAGGCATCAACAATATCAGTGGATTTCTGAGAGCACAAACTGTGAAAGGTTGCTGTCCTTACACCTGCAAACTGCTGCAGAGCATGCTGGCAGCCTCCTTCCAAAATCTAACCCCCTGCTCAGCAAGCATACTGCAGAATCAACACAGCCTCCCTATTTTAGCCCCCAAAACCTTGGCACTGAGCCCAGAATACAAGTGAGTTATTTCTTCCATTTTATTAGCATTTGTGAAGAGACAGGTGAGGTCTAATTTTAAAGCCTTCAGTCTAATTTTTTTTGCCATACTCATGAATCTTGGCAGAGAGCCCGAAGATGAAGAAGGATCATTCTATTCATTTGTAGGGGAGTCCTGCTCTGATTAAATCCTTTAAAGCTAAAAAATTATCCCTTTTTTTCTGTAACTGAGGCATGTATAATTACATGACATACGTATGAATTAGGTTAACCAATTATTTTCAAATGTATGGCTTACATATTCATATCAGAAAAAATGGTTATTCAAAGAAGCAAATTAATATATATTCTTTATCAAAAGATATATTGCTGTTCAAAGCTGTGTTTCTGAAATTTAATGATTTATAAGGGTTTTGAGGCAGGGAGAATTTCTCAAAGTTGTTCACAGATGTGAAATAACTATACCACAATGACTTTTAAAAATCACCATCTGGGAATCCTTCCATTCAGCTCAGGTAGAGTTTGCTTCCGATGGCATGACTCAGTTTGATAATTTGAGGCAACCAAAAGTGATGAAAAGCCATTAGAGGTGGGGTGGCAGGATGCTAGAATGAAAAAACCCTACCTCATGGGAGATTATGTATTATTATTATTATCATTATTATTACACATCCTGTCAGACATTAAGAAGTGATTGAAAAGATAAAAACCCCTAATTTTGACTATGAATACCTGAAGAAAAATTAGCATAGAAATTGAACAAAATACAACTGCATGGAAATAAACACGTACACAGCCTATTTTATTTAAAAAAAAAAGTCATGGAGTCATTTGCTTCATAAAAAGATATCTGGAATCCAAGGATTTATCTTTAATTGAATAAAGACTCCTTAAAAAAATCTCTTCTGATCCTTGAAAAACATGGCTATGGCAAAGGCAGTTATGCATGAAGCACTTTCAAGCTATGGAAATCCTCAAGAGGAAATTATATTAATCCCCAGATTCTATGCATTCTTCACTAATCACTTATTATGCATACTCAAAATACAGAAAGCAACCCAACCAAACAATTTTTAAATTTTTTTTGAGCCTAAAAATTCACAGATCTTCACAGAATAAGTAAAACAGGAACACACAACTAAAAGGTGAAAGTCATCTTTAAAGTGGAAGTAAATTCACTGAGTGGATGTCATCTTATTCCTTAACCCAGATTTTATACAATTCCCACATACCCAAGTAATCATATCCCTTGTCAATGGTAGTTGCCAAACCACAATGTTGGGTCCTCCTCCTCCTCCTACCTCAGCAGGTCACTGGCTCTGCCTTAACACACCCACCCTGCTGCCATCTCACCTTGCCTCTGCCAAGGCACATTTTCATGTCAGACAAAAATATATTTGTATATACTACAACAGAGTAACAGATGGAATTCCTCTCCACAGAACTGCAGCACAGCCCTCTTCTGAAATGGAAGTAGCCTGTGCTTAGTCTGCCTCAACACCCCTTAACATTCACTGGTAGAAGACAGTGTCTTTGGAAGTTGGAGTAACCAGCTGGAATAACCAGAATGAGCACATCTCAAGAGGTGGCACTTCATAACAATTACAGACTGTATTGTAGCCATACTTATGTCTAATTATTTGTGGCAACATTGGGTAGGGAGAGGTATCTCCCAGGAAGGGTTACAAAGGATTCAGGTTAAAAAATCATCAATCAGAAGTGAAGTTGATCAGCTACACAACTTTTACCTCTCTTATGGGCAGATTAAATGACTGGCTGGTAAATCAGTAGCTACACATGGAATAGTCTGCTTTGGAGGTGACAAGTTAAAGGATGACTGTGACTAAGATGTTTAAAGAACAAGAAAGCAGTTTTCAGTTGGGCAAAACTTTGAAGAAAGTAATGCTTGAACTGAAAATTCAATGACTGAAAGACAATATTAAGAAATTTCACACCACACTTTTGAGGCTATAAAACTACCAGCAGAAGAGGCACGGAAAATAATGCTATGTAATTAAAGGCTGGTCCTGAGTATATTTTAAATACTATGATTAAACTTAGGGAAGAACGTAAGACTTGCTATGAAGTGACACATCTAAACTACAGACACAGCTTAGAGCAGTACACTATCAGACAACGGTGTTTTCTAAAAAATCTTCTTAGCAGAACAAAAAGATAAAAATAAACTGAAACTTGAAATATTAGGTGTACACAGACAACTTTTCAATTAGTCATAAAGAATGAAAGTTCTGATATAATGGTGTTGAGTTTCTGAGTTTCTGTACATGTCTTGCATTTTTACTTGTGGGTTTTTGATGTTTTTCTTCCTGGGATTTAGGGGTGGTTTTTTTGTTTTGCTTTGTTTCTTTATTGTTGGAGTGTTTTTTAATAAGCATTATTTTATAACTTAGAAACTATGGTAGAGACAAATGAATCAGAAAATATAACACACCATAGTACTTGAAGCAGCGTGAATTGAATGGAAAAATTATCTAGGTTAAGGATAAACTTCTTCTGTTCTCACTGAATTTTTAGTATGCTGTAGGAAAGTAGAAATGGTCTAACCAGAGGGAAAGGACTACTTCTTTCACTTACATTGCCATCTTATGGCAGTTAAATATGTTTGTGAAACTATGGCCTAATTTAGACCTTCCACTTGACAATTAGTAAGGATAAGCCACTTTCAGAGATGTCAGCTGTCAGAAGTGCTACTGAAACAAAAATCACAGTGAGTCACCAGCACCAGAGCTTATTCACCAGAGATGTCAAGAATTCTAAGGAGGGAAAGAGAAAGCCACAGAGATATAAAATATACCTACTTAAATGAAATTTTGACTGTATGATAACTAGGTTTATAAACATTATGGCTGTCAGTATCACTTCTACTATATTCACACTGAATCAGGAGAGTCAAGATTGATGCACTGTATTTTAGAGAAGGAAACTGGAATGCTGGAAAATAATTTGATGTAAGTCTACAAAATCAGAAAATTATTTTGCATTAATAATATGTAAAGAATGGCATTTTTTCTAAATCACTCAAGATCAGGAAAATTCACTTATTAGTAAGATTTGATCCTAACTTCTCTGTGCCCATTCACTATCCAGAAGCTGTGTTAATACATCTCTTACATAAACCCTGAACATTGAAAGTACCTAACAGCCCTATAACAAATTGTTTTCATAAACTGACATTGCTTTCCTGCAATGCATTTCACAGCTGAGTTGTGAAAGAACTGCGAATTGTCTCTATATCCTAGCAAATTTCTGAGCCACTTGGAGTATTCTTCAATATATTGGAACATAAATCTGCCCACGTTTTTAAAACGCCTTTCAAAGTCCCAAACAATTGCAGTTTCTAAAAGTATCAGGGGACAGACAGCATTGATAAAACCAAAGAGCTGAACCAACTCCTCTGCTACAACTAAGCTCAGGAAAGGGTAATGATATGGAATGCTAATTGAAATACACCGACTATCTGTAACAATTCCTCATAACATGTCAGTGTAACTGACAGTAATAGATCTAGATGGTTTCAGACAAATCTGCAGTAATCCCTTAATATATAAACTGATCAGAAGCAGGCAGTAACTCTTAACCATGCATGTTTTATAAATACAAGGAAAGCCGTGCAATTGCTCAATATCTCTTATGCTAAAGAACCCTTCTCCACTGATACCAAGTTCATATTTTCAGCGGACTCATGATTTTCTGATATATTTTTTTCTTAATACTAAATTAAACCAGTTAAGCTAGTTCAGTCTTTGACAGTCTGGAAAAGAAGTTACTGCCCTGTTTCATTTCGTTGCTTGTCTTCATCTTTATTCCTACTATTTTCAGCTTTCTGAACTGAGTTGCTTCTTTTCCTTTCCATACCTTTACTTATTTCCCTTGTCTCACAGCCTGGTAAACAGAGCAGAAAAAAGGGATGGAGAAACGCTGCCTCACGTACAACAGAGGTGGCCGGTTGTGCACTCAAAGCTCTCACCACAGTGTGCAGGGTAGAGAGGGGACTTGTTGACTGTTGTGCTTTTACAGACTTACTGAAGCATTAAGATGCTGAGTAGCTGTTTGTGGCGTGCAGAAAAAGTTTCCTCCTGCTTGGTAACCATGACTTACCCAGTGCATGTGCAATCAACAGGCTGGAAAGAATCAGAATGCAACTGATGGGTCAGTATCTCTCCCTGGGAATCAGATAAACCTTGGATTAGCTTGGAAATATCTCTGGTGGCTTTTTGGCATTAATTTTTTTTTTCACTGTCAGAATGGCTAGCAGCCAGTAATACTCAAGGAAGGTTTTCCAGAATCCCAGTTGTGCTCAGAATGACTAGAAATTCAGTAGAAGTTTAGATTACATTCTGCCAGATTGGATATAGATTAGCAAGATATCAGAAAAGCCCTAAAGCACTATGAGAAAAAATTTAAAGAGCGAGGGAATTTCATAGCTGAAATGGTTGTAACATTTAACTATAGATTTGAAACTGTTCAGAAAATGCAGTCACACCTCAATAAACTCTCACCAGGATATGAACAAACCAGATACTTTACAAAAGTCCTTATGACTTTCATCAGATGGGACACTTCTTAAAGAGACAGAACCAAGTTCTCTTTATGAAAAAGTAAGTAAAAGGAGGAAGTTCTTTATCAGTCACTGAATATCAAATTTACCTGCCTCTTCTTGCAGTTAAATGGGATATTTTAAGGTGGCATTTTTGCCATGCTTCAACATTATTTAAAATCACTTCTGAACATCCTTTATGTCCACAAGGAAGGTCTGAATATTGTGCATCTGTTTTTTAAAGAATTCATACACAAAATTTTAATTTTATGTGGAACAAAATTACCTATAAAATGTAAAAGACCTTGTCTCTAACTTTTGTTTTTAGACACTAATTATCTTCTCTCTTCACTCTTTAATATTTATTCTAATTGCTGCTGAAGTCTATTTGCCAACGAGGTTACCTACCATCATTTGTTGGTGCTGTCATATGTGGAAAAACTGCTACAGCTGATCCAGTTACTCTTCAGCTCCACCATTTGAATCAATACATTGATTTGTGGTCTCCCTGCTTGAAAGGCAACTCTTCTGTCTTCCAGACTGGGGATAGAGCAGGAAGGAAAAGGAAAGGAGACACAATTATGCTCTACTAGAGCTGCCCTTAAGTCAGAAAAGGACCTACATGTAGAGGAACAGGTATAGGCTCTTACCTACCTACTTACATTCTCTTCCTTTAAACTTCCACAAATACACTTCTGTGAAACCAGAGGCAAAAGAGATTGTAGACTAAATGCAGCTCTGAAGAATATAATTTTTTATTCTATGTCCTATGTATGAAGAAATACTGAGGAAACACTGAGAAAACCTTTCAAATGCAGTTCCTTTGACTTAAGAATGCAGAACTTTTAAAAAGCCAAGAATTGCACAAGTGCTTTTTGGACAGTATATTACTGACAATGCTAGGGAGACCTGCAAACTCAACCTTTTTCTGTCCTTCAGAGGAGAAAAGGCATCTTATTTTACTTTATCATGGATTTTTAAAAGGAGTGCATTTCACCACATCAGTCTGAATTGCCATGTGAAACCTTCATCTCATGGAAAGGGATTGATAGTGGAACAGGGAAAGGGAAGCTGGAATGTGAATAGGTACTTGGTAATACATAAAAAGGTTGAACCCACATGCCTTCCTATTATGTCTTTTCTCTTTTTTTTCCTTAAGAAAATTAATAGAATTTTTAAACTGTAAAATGATTAAACACATTTATATAGTAATGCCTGTGAATAAATAGGGTTCGGGGACATAGATGTGTTTTAGATATTAACTAAAATGTAAAGTATTTTTTTATCCTAGCTTTTAGTATGAAGTATTCTCTCTGATCACAAAAGTAAAACAGTCCTGTGTGTAAGACAATGATTTCTAATCCTACTCTGCTGCAGATTTTTCTTACTCCATGTTCTGTGGCACAATCTTTTATTTTCAGAGTTCATCAATTTCCAATTAACTTCTGCAAAAGACTTTATATGAATAACCTGTCAGTAATATCAGCACTGTAATTTCTTCTCCTGTCACCTCTATGTACCTTTTGAAATTTCCTGTTGGACGATCTCCTTATATGTAGTAGAATTCAACTGTAAAAAAAAGGTCTAAATCCTGAAATACAAATAGCCAAGTCATGCCAACACTGTATTATGTTGTCTTCATATGGCATTAGTCACCATTTTTTCAAAGCAACCATCCTCCTTTCCTTGCTCTTCTAATGTTTATATAAAAGTAACAGAATCTAAAAGGTTGATGCTGTATAGAAAAACGAATTTTCAAGTAACTGATTTTCAAATAAATGAGAAAGCAAGTGTGGTAAAGCTGGTGAATTCACAGTGCTCTTTAGCAAAAGTCTGATGCTTTTTCCTTTGGATGCAGTTCCAGACAGAGGCTATCAGGAGCTTGCATTTATCTGCACTCCTATTCAGCATCACATAAATCACATCCAATTTCCCATATTACACAGTTAGAGCATGAGCAGCTGCTTTCCATCTGTATAAATAAATTTACTAGAATTTGCAGCAATGATGCAGCAATCATTGTAAGACTACATTTGACAACCATCAGGGCCATGAAGAAGTTAAGACAAGAGAAAGGGTATTCACAATGTTAATAATTGGAGAGAATATTTTAACTTTTGCCTGCCTGACTCCATGAATTTGAGACCACTGCTGGCATAGTTCAGTTTGCATTATGTTGTGGATGCAGCTGCATTTTTTACTAAACACCGTATAAAGATAATAATGCAAGTATGGCTGCAGAATATGAGCATAAAGCTACTATACAGCTTGGCAATCAAGAAGTACCACATGACGGGTTGCTATGGTATCTGCAAGCATGACTTTTTTTATAAAGCAATATTGCAAATAGCAATACAGCAAGTAATTCTCCAACCATTTTTAAACACGACTGTTACAGATACTTACTACTTTGAAAATGAAAACAGTTTATTACATTCCATTTCAGAAACACATTTTTGAAAAATATATTGTGCTGTTTTTTAATCAGCTGTCACATTCCACAAAGATTATTATCAAGATTGCTGTTAAAGAGAAAGTAACATGCTTTTAAGACAATAGAAAATGGAAGTGCAGAGCATGTCTGGAACTGCAGGGTTTGATTGTTATAAATTGTTTATGAAGTGTCATTCCTTATTTTCATCAAAAGCTTTTCTTGCAGCAGACATCATGTGTGCTTCAGCATGCAATTTTCCCTCTCCAGAGGAATGAAAATGTGCCGCAGTTTACTTTGCTTGGGTTACACTGCAGTGTCTTCTTTTTTTTTTTTTTTAAGGCAAGCACTAGAATATGTCTCTTTCCACTGTGCAACAGCTCTCACTGATCAGCAACGAAAAATAAATATGTTGAGTGACAGAGCCTACATGCTGTATCACATAGACAAAACCTAGTTGTGCTCTGAGAATGAAAGAAATAGTACTATCCCCCACCGAAAAAGATGTTGCTAATGCAGAGGTTTGTGAGACATTTAATATTCCTACACTGCAGAGATTTCAGATTATTTCTCCTAATGCCTTATGGAGCTAGATAAGCTCTCTGAATTTATACTATAGAATGAATAGCGTAAGGATTTTCTCTGTCCAAAAAAATCCCCCGCATTTTTAATACTTCATGATATCTATTATATCTATATTGCTGTTTGCCATGCAAATGACATAGATACATTCATACATGATTCTCTCAGAAGGCTGGGGCTGTTTCAGGGCTGCACCGTGGGATTAGATGAAAAATGCCTATTAACAAAAGTAAACCTAAAGCTATTTGAGGAATTCCCCGTTGCATCAAAACCCTTCCGCTGCAGTTTAGTAAGCTCAGATGATCATGGCAGCTCTTAACCAACTTGGTATCAGGTCTGGATACAGGTCCACGTGTCTTACAGGGTACAGAACTGAAATCCAAGAAACTGCTGCTTCAGTCACAAGAGTACTGACAACGAACCTATCTTCACATGACCAGACGAATTATAAGGCTGTAACAAGCATCAGATCTGTCCATTCTCTGCGAGGCCAAGCTGTCCCCGGTGCCTGTGCCTGCAGTTTGTGTTCCGGTGCTGCCGGCGGCTGCGGGCAGCGCCCGGCTCCTGCCCTCTGCCGGATGCAGCCCGGGAGCAGCCGCGCCCGCAGCCGGGAGATGCTCCCACCGCCCGCAGCAAATTCCTGCGCGGAAACAACAACTACCCCAGCACCTGTTTAAGGCCTCGGTATGAAAACAAGGGAATGAGCAATATCCTACCTACTCCCCCTGATATCTCTGTTCCTGTACAGGTTTGGGGTACAGTTGGGGCTTTTTGGACGGTGGGGAGGGGAGCTGGAGGTTGATGACACCTTCACAAAGTAAAATACACCTCCTTCCTGGGTTAGTAAGAGAGTAAAGAAAGCTCATTTCTTAGGCCATTTTTAGGGAGCTTTTCTTATTAATTTTTCCTTCTCTCTGATCTGGGACAGTAAGAGAGTCAGTGCCCTACTGCTCTAGGAATTTTTCTTAATGTTTTGCATAACGATATATGACTGACCCATTACCTGAAACCACTGTCGTATATCAAAACTAAAACACAGATTTCTTTTATACCTGCAGGGTAAGGAGGAAGTCTGCAAGTCAACTGTGTCTTCCATAAGCTTTTTACCTTCAAGGTATATACTGGAATAATTTCAAAGAAATATAGAAGTATCCAAATTTATACAAATATATAAACTTGGAATCCAAAAATACTTTTCCTGTAAAGGTCTAAGATACTGCATTTGAGATATTAAAAATGGAGTGACTCCAGCTGGATTATTGGTTCAATAGTCATAATTTTTAAAATAATAGAAATTTTATAGGGCAAAATGATTTTACAAATGACCTTATATATTTCTGTGCACTACCAAATCTGTAGAAAAATTATTACATAAATATTTTATGCTTATTCCACATAGAATTTTCAAGTTAACTACACACCTGTCCAGCACTGACTTAACTCTATTCTTTAAATAGCAATTTAAGAGTATAACCAATATATTTTTAAAGTACTTACTTTATTACACTAATGCATAATTATTCTTATCAACTATGATATTAAAACAATAGCTATTCTAGATGGAAAAAAAAACATGCATACTCATTAAAATCAGGTATAGTTACTAAAAACATTGTCCTTCAAAGCACAGCACAGTTCAGGGTACTTTCCTGTTAGTTATATTGGCCCAAGCATACAGCAGCTACTCTTCACAAAAGAAATGAGAACACAAAAAAAAAAAAAAAAAAAAGACAAAAAGTATTAATTACCCCATGGCCAGGTCCAATGCACACACCATGTCCCTTATCCTGCCACCTGTGTGAAGCAAAGGCAAACCTCTTGCCAGGGACCAGCACAAGAACCTCAGCAAAGGCATCAGCTCCTGAGGAGAGCTGTGACATGGCCACTGAAACCTCTAACAGCTCTCATTCCCTTCTCTGGCAAGCACAGATCTTTTAGAAGGAAAGGGATTAAAGCAACTCTGTTATGCTCCCATGGGGTTATTTTGGTGACAGATCCCAGGTCACCTATCCCATGGTGAGCAGTGTCTACTGTGAAACCATCCTGCATTGGACTTGCCCAACAGAGAATATCACTGGATCTCTTCCTGGGCAACTCAAAACTTGGATAAAAAGACATGTAGTTGAAATGTGGAGCTTTTTTCTGAATTCTAGAAAGACTCCTCTGGTCAGGAGTACATCAGCATTCCATTTCATCCTGATGGTGGCAAGTTGATACTGATCTAAGTCATGAAGCAACATGTGATCTAGATGTCTAAATCACCTCACTGTTGAAGTGGCTCCCCCTTAATTTTACCAACCATTACTTGCTAATCTTTATAAGCTTCATAAAATAAAAGACAAAGACTAAAATAATTACATAAAAAGGTTATCTTTATTCTTTTAGGTTGTTAGCAATGTAGTTATTTTTGGTAAAACAACTTCCTGCATGCAGTTCATCAGCACACTATGAGCCAATAATCTCTATTAAAGCAGGAGCCCATCAATATTTTAGTTCTTTTGTAAGAAATGCAAAGTGTTTCACTGCCCATTGCACAAGCTCACGATTCATCCTCATGAAGGAAGATTTCTGAATAACAAATCATATTTAAAGTGTTTCTACTGCAGTGTGCACCAATAAGCAAAGCAGACAGTGTGAGATTAACTGGGGAAAAAGCAATGTTCCCATCACTAAGATTACCCTGAAAATCAACAGACAGGATTATAACATAAAAAAAGGCCCTCTATCTTGTTTCACATAAAAAGACGTACCTACGGATCAGAAAAAAAAAAAATGTACTGTCCATTTGTTTTTAAATTATTTCTTATTAAAAGCTGTTTAAAGCAATTAGAAGAATTTTTCAATTCAAATTTGTATCTTAGGTTTCTGAACAGTGAAGTGTCAAAGACAGCAATAAAAATTAACAACAACAGGAAAAGATGTGTAATTTCTTATAATAAGTATAAAATGTTATAAAATAAAACCGGTTTTAAAATAAAAAGAATAGATATATGTTATAATTTTCTTCTAGCCATCTCTTTGTCCTGTATAGTCCAATACCTTACTGCATATTTGCTGATTACAACACAAAATAAGATCTTTAATAGCAGCAAACTATTGCTTACTGGTATGAGGAATGATGTTCTTGTCAAACAGTTTTTCTTTTTACCACTCACATCTCTTCCCATGTTAAACTTTAACAGCTGTAGGATAATAGCAGCAAGCATGCATCAGTTAGAGCTTCCAATTATTTGAAGTATCACAGGATATATCATAGTATCTACTGAAATGCTGTAAGCTAACTTACTATGGTACATATTTGACACATATACGGTAATTAGGTCATTGTCTCTTTGTTCAAAAAGGTACCACTGTGTAAAACAACTGATTAAACAACGGAGGGTATTTTACTTACATGTATAGTGTCAGCCTGAATGCAAAGAAAATCATCTAAAGCCCAGTGCAGGACAAAGCTGATTTCAGTACATCTTTCTGGTCATCTCAGCTCTCTACAAAAGGTTACATTACAGTGGGAACCTGACTAAATTGCCAAGGGGGTGTCAAAATCTCCTCTCTCACATACATATTTTGTGTTTCTATGATCCATCCTTCCAAAGCAGGGAAATTTAAATCTGAGGTCTATATTAAGCTAGTATTTGTCCCCAAGGTACTCTGCTATCAATTTATTCTCATAGCTTTGATTATTTTCCTAAGTGGGATACACTAATGAGAACTAAGAAGTGTAGCAACAGACTTTGGAATAAAGTATGGAAGCTACTCACGATATTACATGGATCAAAACATACCACTTTAAAAAAACCGTATAATTTCCTATAGGCAGAATTTGGCATTTGTAGCTTCTCTGCAAAAAGAATTGTTTGAATGATTCAGGAATTATGACCTATCTTGTACTCTGAAGGCAAGTTTTTTTCATAGTTTCACAATTTTCCAAACTGGCGCTCTAGGTAGCATCATTTATTTAAACCACTGTATCTGAAATGGACAGTAGAATAAATTAAGAACTACTAAAAGATAATAAATATAAATATATTAAACTTAAAAGACTAAGTTACCAACCTCTTTTCTGTGATAATTATTCCCTTGTTTGCTTTACTGACAAATTCTCTTTCTGGACTCTGTTGGTTTTCGTATAGTTTGCTGCTTTTTGATCTACATCCTGAGATTCGATAATCTGGAATCCTGGTTTTTTTGCATTTAGAAGTCGCTTGAACAGAACTATGTTCATATTATGATGCCATAACACATATTCCAGACATTTATCTATATAAAGAGTATTTAGATTTTGTTTTCTCAGCACAGCAGAATTAATAAAGCAGTATATTATTAAAGCAAACAAGATCATGAAAAAGAACTGACACACATGGAACACAGATAGGAGATGAAATGTACACAGTGGGCACACTTATTCCACAAAAGTAGAGGCTTTTTAAGACCCATTAAGGGTTCCAATAGTCCAAGTAGAAATTTTATGTCTCCTCTCAATTAGTAACAGCTGATAATCAAAACTATTGCTCTGCAAGTTTGTTTCCCTGTTACAGACCAAGAGTTTACTAGTGAAGGATCATTGTCTTGGACAGGCACTGACTGCAACAGTGGGTAAAAACTTATAATTTTGGCATAATCCTCAAGTAAGAGTGCTACTGACAAAAACATCATATTTTCAAGCTTGCGAACATTTATCGTGGATAACCACTGCCTTTCACTTTTTCTTCCCTCTTCTGTCTTTTCCTTTGTCTTCCTTTTCTGATTTGTCATCTTCATACTTTTCTTTCTCTGATTTTGTTACACTATCATAAGGTGGCGGAGCTGTGGCAGATGCAGACATATCCATTTTCTCTGGAGATGAGTTTTCACTCAGCTTACCAACAATCATATCTTTTGTGATAAGCTGATCACCCCCATCTTTCTGATACATAAATGGAAGCTTCTTTATTGACTGTCTTAGACGATGACGTCTGTAAGCACGTTGAATGATAGTGGCAGAAATTTCTTCCTGTTTTCGTTTCAGAGTGGTTGTAATTGGTTCATAGGAGACTTTAGAAGGATTGGATGCCATAAACCGATCTTCCATCTGTATTCTGAGGGTGTCCATCTCCCCACTTTCCCCCAATACACGCTTGGTGAAAGCAAACAAGATGTCAAGGCAGTGAATTCTGTCACCGCTCACCACAGGTAGATCCATTGCAATAAGCTGGACTTTGTTTGGTTTGGGTATATTAAGAGGAGGTTCTAAAGAAGCTGCAAAATCAGACAGTTTGCTATATTCTATGAATTGTGTTGCATCAGGATCAAACTTCTCCCAGACTTCATAGAACATCTCAAAGTCATCCTCGCTCAAGGGTTCAGCGCTTTCTTCAGTGGCAACACTGAAGTTCTCCAAGATCACAGCAATGTACATGTTCACCACCACCAGAAAGGATATGATAATGTAGCTGACAAAGAAGAAAATGCCAACAGAAGGGTTGCCACAGTCACCTTTCACAGAGCTCCCCGGATGAGGCTTGTTAGGGTTACAGTCTGGCTCCCCACTGTTCAGAATTGGGTTGAGCAAGTTATTCCAGCCAGCAGACGTGGTGATCTGAAACAGGCAGATCATGCTGTTGCCAAACGTTTCAAAGTTGAACATGTCATCAATCCCATCCTCCTTCTTGACATAGGCAAAGTTGGACATGCCAAATATCGCATAGATGAACATGACCAGGAAGAGCAGCAGCCCAATGTTGAACAAAGCAGGAAGAGACATCATCAAAGCAAAAAGCAGAGTGCGGATTCCCTTAGCGCCTTTAATGAGGCGCAGGATTCGACCAATTCTGGCAAGCCGTACAACCCTGAACAAAGTGGGTGACACAAAGTACTTTTCAATCACCTCAGCTAGAAACATACCTGTGAAACATAAAAACAAATTAGGAGAGTAATTTTTTAACACAGATTACATTCTCCACAAAAAAGTATAAACGCCCCTCACTCTATTTGTGGAATTAGTGGAAAATATAATTGGAGATAAATTTTATTTGCTATGGATAATTTTAGAATTTTTTCCCACCCTTTTAGAAAATAACCCCAAACCTAAAAGTGTTATAATTGAACAGAATTATTAAGAAAGTTAGCACTCTCAAGTATGCATTTCATTTCCTAAATAACCAATAAAAATTAAAATTAACTCCTCTAATTTGCACAACTTGACACAGATAAAGCATTAAATATACATATAACTATATTTCATTTTGAACATAAGAATTTCTTACCTATTATTGAAAGAATAACAACCACAAAATCAAAAATATTCCAGCCAATGGTGAAGTAATAATAACGGAGTGAAAATATTTTGAAGACACATTCACCAGTGAAAAGGACAACAAAGACCAAGTTAATCCAATATAAAATATTTTGCATCAGTTCAGTCTGGTCATCTGTTTCTATCATCATTGTGATCATGTTAAGACAGATCAGAACCATAACGGTGATGTCAAATACTTGCTGTGTTACAATATCAAACACGAGACCTTGCAATTTGTTCTGAGGGGAGAAAAAAGAAGTTATAGTATTTTTATGTAATATATATCTGTTTCCTCCATCTCACTTCATTCCTCATCTCCCAAAATATACAACCAAGCAAAAGGCTCAAAAATCTAAGAAAACCATTGTCCAGCAACATACATGCCAGTTCAAAGTTTTCCCCTCAAAACCCAACAAGCCTATATTTCTTCACATCTTTGATTCTCTGCTTCTTCAGGCATAAAAAATATGAGAGATTTTTCCTACAGAACAGATAGATGTACATTTCAATTCAGAATGAAGGGATAATTTGAATAAGGCTGAAACCATTTTAGACTTAAATGAGAAATTTTATTATAATTAATGTACTGCTGTGATTTCTCCCCAGATACGGTTGACATTAGAATAGCACAGTTCTTACCACTGGTCGAGGTATAGGTTTTTGTGGTTTCTTGGATCCCAGCTTCTTCATTGCATTGTAGTATTTCTTTTGTTCTTCTGTCATGAAAATGTCTTGACCTCCAAGGTAAATTAATAAAAGAAACCCCAAATCTGATTACAGCCAAGTCTTCACATCCATTAATTCACAACATTGCAGAACATGATTTTAGTGGTCCCTTTATTCATCCTTATATATGGTTACCAAAACATAATAATTATTTCAAAGATTGTTAAAATATCTGATGACTCTTGAAGAAAAAATGAAAGAAAATAGGGAACAAAGAAAATCCCCAGAGCTTCTATTTCTCATTAAAAAACAATACATACCTGATTAATTCAGTTAAATTAATTAAAAAAACCCAAACAACTTGTGAAATATACATTTCACAGACACTAGCATCATAAACTCCACATTGTAAATCAATCTACCAGAAATAAAAAAGCTTCAAAGGTACAAAGATTTTTTTGCTCCCATATCTGCTCACACTGTAAGCAGATATGCCTTCAGGTAAAATATACAAGGAGAAAGAAATTACTGATTTTACTTTCCAGGATGTTCATTTTACCATTTGAGTATAGGTAAGACGATATATGAACAGTGTATACGTAGCTTGATCATCCCTCTACTGAGATCATCAGAAGCATGGGATTACTCTGGGGTTTCTTGTCTGGATAAAAGGATTTCTAGACTGGTATGTGTAATATGCACATGGAAGCCCTTACCAGGAATACAATTTATACTGACAAGTAACTTGTTTTCTTCCTTTTATGCATTTGTTTGTAGTTACATTCCAGGTATGCATGATATCAAAGCAGTGGCATTCAGAAATTAACTTCAGAGTCAGGGGTGATTCTGTGATTTTGTCTCACCTTTGTTCTGTGAATTTGCCAAATGTAGCGTCAATCTTACAGACAAAGTAATGACAAGCCTGAATGGAAGTGTGTTTAATTTTCAGCTGTGGCTATACATTGACATGAAGATTTAGAAGTCAAAAGAGACTGTTTTTAACAAACTCTCCTTATAAATCAAATATTCAAGTAAAATTAACTTCTTGGAGAGTAAGTGTTTTGGAAGAAAACAAGAAGTTGATTTGATGAGTATGGTGGAAATGTGCTGTGACTGTTGGAAGATTGCACTCAGTGGGAAATAAATAATAACAAAAAAAGCCATAAAGAAAGTGGGATTGGTTGGGGATTTCTTCTGCTGTCTAAATGATGTAATGGCTGTCATGAGTGAACAAGCCATCCTTGTCCCAGTGTACTGTCCCTAGGGAAAATATAGGCCTCAAGCAAGATACCCTTAAGGACCAGTTAGGAAATTGACAGTAGAACATTGCCTCCCTCATGGAACTAAATAATGAAAGTAGGATGCACACAGGAACCACAGAGAAGCACAGTCTAACTACACAGAGATAGTATATTGCAACATGAAGTCTTTTCCCATTCATATCCCAACATGCCCAAATTTCAGTTATATTAAGAAAGAACAAAGACAAGAAAAATACTGCTGGGTACCCATGAATCGTGTGATTTGCACATTTCTAGGAACACAGGTACACCTATAAATTCAAAAGACAGACAGCTAATGCTTGCTAATTTGCTACATACTATACAATGTAGCAAACTGAAGAATACTGTACAGATAGAATTTTCCCCAGGCTAATTGCATGTTCAGTATTTTACTTTCTTGGTGACTTACAACAGCTCCAAATGTACAGGGGGTGTATCCCACACTGCCAGAAAAAGCCCTTTAGCAGGAACCTTTATCTGCTTTCTGAGTCATGATGATTCCAGCAGACAGTGTCTGCCAAGTGAACTTAATAAAATTTATAATTACCTCACTAATGAGTAAGGTCACCTTGTTATGTATCAACTGCCAAAAATTCCAGTAACATTGTACACAGCCTTGCTCTCCAAGGATGAGAAATGGATCCACCTTCTTGCTAAATACTGGATGCCCCTGAAGTTTACTCCAAGGAAAGTGCATATATCTTGAAGGACGAAGATGCCACCATTCATGGTTGAAATAACAAGTACCATTTAATTTGCCATCATAGCCTGCATTTTCATCTGTTTAAATGTTCCTAGAGTTCTTGACACAATCCTGTGCTCATTTAAATAATAGAAGCAGCTTAGGTTGAGAAGAAAACCTACCTATTTTCAAATGACACCCATTTTCTTTTTCTTGCAAGTTCACTAACTCAAGACAGCTTCCCAACCCTCTCTAACCTTACAATAGATAGCAGTCTATTCAGCATATAACTTGTCTGTATTAATCTCTGTAATGGAGGCCTTCACAATACTGCTATATGTTATCTCCTTATCGATTTTGACATTTATAGTTTTGCATACTCTCTTCTTTCCTGCCTTTTATTTGCTTGAGTCATCTGCACTTTCACATAGCTTGGTCACAGCACTGAAAGGTTAAGAAAAAAAGGACATATCTTTCTGATGGACAACATATCATTGGGCGGTACAGGGATGTGGAGAATGCAAAGACATTCAGTGTAAGTTTAAATTATTTCAAATGTCTTAAAAAGAAAAGACTATTATTTCATTACTTTGAATAAACAAAAAATCTTAAAACATGATTTCTTTTTTTCTTTCTATTACTATGAGAAATTTCAGAAACTCTTATTTATCCTTGCATACATTTGCTGAATGCTAAGTAACAATGAAGTATTGTGAAAATGAAACATGTGGCACTTATCTTTTTTTTTTGTTGGTTGAAGTTGTCTATGATGACACCAATAAATAAGTTTAGGGTGAAAAACGATCCAAAGACAATAAAGGCCACAAAGTAAAGGTACATGTACAGATTGTCTTCATACTTGGGCTGCTTCTCTGCCTATGTAACATAAAAAAACAGCAAAGCATCACAAATAACAGTTAAGACAAATCAAAGGTTCCTGAGCAGGATGAGAAGGTGCATACAGATGGACATGAGGCAAACCCAGCTGTACAAGGGGGTGAACCCATCTGTTTTGGAGCATATACTACACTTGCCTTATATTTGAACTTGAAAATCTATTTAATACAGGTTTCTGTAATTGCACACATTGCAGGACTTGCCATTCCTACCCTGTCTGTTCTCTTTGAGGATATTTGACATTTCATGTAGGTCCTACTAAATTTGACAGAAATATGCAAATCTCAAAAGAGATTCAGTTCCTATAGACTATACGCAAATCAAGAGCTGGATTGATGAGAGATGCAAACAAATATCAAGATTAAAAGAAAAATAGGCAAAATTTAGCAAGTTTAGTTTTTGAGATCATGAGAGTCTACAGCTCTGGATTTGGTTTTGCAGTGATGCCTTGACTATTTGCGTTAGTTCTGATGACACAGGAAAAACGTATTTCCTGATTGGTATAATCTCAGACGTAAATTAACAGAAAACCACATCTCATTAGTTTGGATTTTCACAGAAGAATTATTAAATTAGTAATACTTTATGTAGCTCTACAGCTACATTTTTTTTTTTTACCTGTTAAAAATGTAAGCACTTTGTGGGCACAGATTTATACACAAAATTCACCAGGGCTTTACATTTAATTTTTTGTACTTTAGTTCATTTCAACTGCCATTCAAGAAACATTACATCAATCTTACATTTGTTTTCCCTCAGTAAATTTTTTTACTCAGTAGATTTTATATTGCACTCACTTCCGTAGAATCAACTGCAGCATACATAATCTCCATCCATCCTTTAAATGTTGCCTAAAAACAAAATTTGTTAATATTTTCTATCAAAGCTTCAGTTCTGAAAACATTCTAAATAAAACATGCAATGCATTTGTATTTATAACAATATAGAGAATATTAAAAATCTGGTGAGTTACAAGTAAAGCATACACAGGAAGTTCACTACTGTGGAATATTTCCCCCTAATTCTTAAAACTCTGAATAAATTCTAATCTTCATGGAAATTTATATAAACTCTCTGCGAGATGAATTGCAATCAGTATCACCACACCAGATAGATAGCAATTTATCTCTCAGGGAAATGTGATGTGCTGGTTGCCATCTGTAAAGCATTACCTTAACAGGAAGGGCACTGTGCTATTTGGCATCCCAGTAAAGCCAAGTCCCCGAGTCAGGATACAGGGAACCTACATCATCAGCTAGTCCACCTGCACTGGGATGGCATCTAGTTCAAATGCACTAGAAATCAGGAGCTCCAAGAAGAGACTGAGTGAAGCTGCCCAAGGATTCAGTAGCTCATCTGCCCTTCAAGTGTGTGCCAGGGTGTTCACAGTACCCACAGGGAGCCACGGGAGGCCATGCTGGGCTACACTGGGCCCCAGGGGGCCACTGCCACGGCGTGCCACGGGGGTCACAGCAGGTCACAGGCACCTCTGTGCACCCTCCAGAGCCAGCACCCAGCCTGGATCCACTGCTTCTCCTCCAGGACCTCCCCTGCACATCCCAGCTCTCTGGCCTGCCTGTTAATTGCATTATTGCTGGAGCCATTCTGACCTGCACCACTCCTCTTTCCCCAGTGCAGCACATGCTGCCAACACCAGCTGTTCCCAAACACTGCCTGGTTCTCCTCAAGGTATTACAAAAAGGCTTTCAGTGCTAACTTTCTGACTACCAAAAAAACTGGAGGACTTCTCCAGGAAAAAAAAAAAATCAGCCACCATCTATTGGCATTGTTCAGACAGAACAATTCAGGAAACAGTTGTAGAAGGAACTAAAATGTACGTAAGTTGTCCCATGAAATCTTAAGAAAATAATAATTATATAATTCTATATATATGATTCTATTATTCTATAATTCTATAAAAATTATAGAATGGTTTGGCTTGCAACTGATCTTCAGAAATTATCTAGTTTAAACCCTCTGCCATGGGCAGGGACGTCTTTTTACTACATCAAAAACTTCCAGTGATGGGCATTCTCTGGGCAACCTGAACATCTCAATGCATTATCACTAAAAATATAAACAGATCTTCCTTATATCCAATATAAATCTACCTTCTTTCAATTAAAAACTATTGCCATTTGTCATGTCACTAGAGGCCCTCTGTCACCCTGTTCTTCTCTGTTTTTCTAAAGTTCTCTTTCAGCCTACTGTGTTTACCTTTTGAGATGGAGTTTCTCACGCACTTTTCATGTAAATAATGATTGTTTTGCATTCCTTTCTGTAGGGGGGAATTGATGGACTGTTGGGTTGACCAGTGTGATTGGAGAGGAAGATTTTCTTCCTCCAATCCATGGTCACTGTTTCAATTCTATAAATGTTGAGGTCTGTAAATAAACTGCCCCTTTTTTGCCTTGGACATCTCAGTGTGTGAGTGTCATTCATTTGTGTCGAATTGCAACACCCTTGGAAAAATTTTCCCCTTTCTTATAGGCCCTCTTTAAACATTGAAAGGACACTGTAAGGTGTCCCTGGAGCCTTCTCTTCTCCAGGCTGAACAACCCCATCTCTCTCAGCCTTTCTTCAAAGGAAAGTTGTTCCAGTCCTCTGATCTTTTTCTTGGCTGTCTTCTGGACCTCTAAGAGGTCCATATCTTCTTGTTCTGGTGAGGTGTCATGAGAATGGAGTGTATAGGGAGAATCACCTCTCTATCTGTTGGCCCCATTTCTTATGGCCAGCCCTGGATATCACTGACTTTGCAGTTAAATTCTGTGCAATTACATGCAAGTGCACATTGACAGCTCATGTCACCGGTACTCCAAGGCCACATCTTCAGGACTGACCTCAATCCATTCGTTTTCCAGTCTGTACTGATACTGGGGATTGCCCTGAACCAGGGGAGGACCTTGCATGTGGCCTTGAACTGTGTGATGTTCATGGAGCTCCACCTTCAGCTGGCTGATGTCCCTCAGACTGGCAACCCCTCTAAGCCTATCACAAAGCTCAGCTTGGTGTCATCTGCAAACTGCTGAGGGTGCACACAATTCTATTATCAATGTCATTGATGGAGCTGTTAGACAGTACTGGTCCTAGAGCAAATCCTTGAGAGCACCACTTGGTATTGGCCTCCTCTTGGACATTAAGCCACTCACTGTAAGTCTTTCAACCAAGCCATCCAACCAATTCCTTATTCCTCTAGAGGGCCTTCATCAAACTTACTCTGGTGAACTATGATATTGAGGGCATGAAAGGTCTGAATGATATATTTACTGCAATCATTACATAGGTTACATAGGTGAACTGTAGGTGCAAGACATGGTACAAATGCTAAAATCTGGGCCACTCCCTAAGCTGGTAATTTATGCAATTGCCAGTACTGTTTAGCAATAGCTTCTATCACCCCCTGAAGAAATCAGATGGTAGCCTGCTAGCACAATACTAACTACTAAACTCTACCAGTTGGAAATTTTGAAAGACAGAATCATTACCAACTGCTTATGAGTACAGATAACTTCCCAGAAGCAATTTGTCAAATGAACTTGATTATGAATATATGCTTGTCTTATTGGCAGTTTACAAACACTTTCCCTAAAAAAGGTTCATGCCTAGACATCTAGCATTCTTTTCCTGTTTGAAGATCAGATAAGTCCTAGAACGTAACTATGACAACCATGGTAAAAATATTACTCAATGTGCCTTAACAGATAAAGAAAATAAAAGAAAATGGAACCTAGCTGCAGTTTTTAAGCAGCTATTTTAACTACATACTGTATTTCTGTAGCACTTGGAAAGGTACTAGCAGTTGGGTGCCAAGGAACTTTATATCCATCAGGTAAATATCAGATATTCCTCTTCTCCCAAAATGGGAAGAGAACGTATCACATTTTTACCATAAGCAAAAATAAAATAACAATAGAACAGAACTATAAAGTCAAATCCATATCTATTTATTTATTTTAAAATAACACTGAAAATTATGGAATTAAATAATACTGCTACTAAAATTAAAGCTGTAAAATTTATGCACTTACCACTTGAAGCAGAGAAAGATAACCAATTGCAACATTATCAAAGTTTACTTTCACATTTTTCCACCGAACATCTCCAGTCATGTTCACTATTTCACATTCACTTTTATTGTTGACATCCTCTGCCATGAACCTTAGATCAGTTGTGGTGTTAACACAGTAATAGAACTTGCCAGCAAACAAATTGACTCCCATGATGCTGAAAATTAGCCAGAATGTAAGACAAACCAGAAGTACATTCATAATGGACGGGATTGCTCCAGTAAGAGCATTCACAACCACCTAGTCAATAAACACAGGAAAAAAAATTAAAAAACAACACAAGGGTTATTTTTTTAAAAAATCTAGATGATTTAAAACACTATATTACACTGAAGTAATGCAAATAGAAAAGGAATAATGCATGTCATATAACTCAACATGCTACCGTTGGCCTTGTTTTAACAGACATGCGATTAGCCTTCTTATGTGATTTTATAATTTGGCATATTTTTAAGGATTTGTTTCACACATTATTTCCTTTTTTTTTCCTTACCCTCATGCCTTCAAAGCGTGACAAAGCTCTTAGAGGTCTCAAAGCTCTTAATGTCCGGAGGGATTTAATTGCACCGAATTCTGAGAAACCAAGGGCAGTAGCTACTAAACTAACCAACGAGACCTGGAGGAAACAAAGCAAAACAAAAGTACTTTTCTTTTTTAAGTAGCTTCAAAATAGAAATGCCTTGAGGGGTAAAATTTTGATATGGATATTGGAAAAAAAAATTCACAAGGTCCCTAATCTTTCAGTGAAAATAAATTAAAAAAGAAAAAGAAAAAAAAAATTTAGTCTAATATGACATGTAAATTTCAGAACAGTTTGAAATAACATACCTTAATCCATAATACTATGTGTATGTGCATTTTTATTAAAAAAAAAGTTCCTCTCCCTCGATGTATTTGATTGTGGTTTGGACAACCTGTGATACAAGCTATAAACTAACTCCTACATATAGAAATTCCAAATATAACATTAGAAAATTCAAAAGATGTATTGCAAAAAAAGAATGGGCAATATTACAAAACACCCTGCAATGATGCCCATGAGGCAGAATCCCAACCTCAGCTTCATTTCAACTCTCTGTTCTTGTAACTACTAAATAGTATAATAGCAGAAAAAACACATTTTTATTATAAGCTGGAAAAATCTTATTTTGAATCTTTAAAATTATTTGTATTTTGGACAATTAATGTGCCTTGAGAGTTCCTCTTTCAACATTATTACTTTTGTGGAAGAAAGGGTTTAATCCACAAGAATTTTTGAAGCCTTCAATACAGCTGGATTAACAGCTCAAAAGTTGATTCTCCTGCTGTTTTCCAGGGAAAGTCAATGACTTGTGTCCTCACTGAGCCTCCCACTCAGGTGGCCGTCTCCTGCTGTGTTTACACACGAGGAAGGCTCCTGCAGATTTCTTTCCTCTAAGGGTAGCTCAAGCAAGCTGCCAAGTACTACACACTCCCATCTTTGCTCTTTTCTGTGATACTATTCCTTCTTGCACATGGAAAACAGAGCAAAATGAGCATTTTTATTGGTTTCAGGGCTTATTATCTGTTCCTGCAATAACTGTAAACATCACAATGGGTAAGCACTTCTGTCTGTATACTGTTAAGTTCTTTCCCAAACAGGGAACAGCCAGAGAGTTTAGGCTGATAGAACAGTTTGCTTGTAAAGATTCTGAAAAATGTCTCACGGTGATAATTTAATTTGATTGATACTGGTATGGCAAATTTGTTCAGTGTTTAGCTGGACAAAGGCATAGGACAGATAGATAAAACAAAGATCTATTTAAGCAGTTGAAGGCTGCACCCACATGCTAAACCAGCAGGTAAAATGGCAGCAGGAAGAGAAGGAATTAAAATTCCTTGTTACTGGTGAAAACAATAACAAGTAATTCTGGCAATAATGTCAGAAAAGCTAAACAGTCCACCACGACTTTAGGGGCGGGAAGGATTGGGTTTACAATACAGGAGGTCAAACACTGGAAATAGATTGCTAAGTAAGGCATTCTCCATTCAAAACAGACTATCAGCCTGAGCTGTCTAATCTAACCTTGAGGTTAGAGCTAATTGAACACCCCCAGTGGTGCCCCCCAACATGAATTGCTATATAAACTGCTACTACAGGGCCACAAAATATAGTCACTCTAAACAAAAGACTAAGATGGCTACATGAAAGCACTGAAATCACTGAAAAAATGAAGAGTCCATACCTATCCACATGGATGATCCATACCATATGGATCCATATGGTATGTCTAATCAGAAGAACTGATCTTAAAACTCGGTTCAAAATCAAACTTTCCCAATACAGGCTTGTACAGAGACACTAATTCTGAATACTCCTTAAATAGTAATAGATTTATTTAGTACTGTTAATTTTCTTTCTTTTTTACCAATCACCATTGTGATGGAAAAAAAAAAATCCTAATTTAAGTATCACAAGGTTCTGGAAACATACTCTCTGGTTATTCATAATATGAAAAGAATCTAAAACATGGCATCGACAATTTTATGCAAAGGTGACAGAATCTATCTGGATGATTGCTGCTGATTTCCCATTAATTATAAAATTGCCATAATTTTTCACTCTTCACTTCCTGATTTAAGTTATAATAAAGAAAAATCAGAATGCTATAGCAACCACAAAGACAGCAAATATATAAAAATTATACATTCAGCCTTACTCAAAGGCAGTCTTAACTTTTTTTCTTTTCATGTGATGAGGTTATCTTGTTCTGGAAAATTTAACCTTAGAGGAGGACCCTTATACTTGCTAAGTTCCCTACAGGTCAGTACATCTGTTCTGGGAATACGCTGGCTTTATACTTGGTGTAAGTATAAACCAGGAATTCACAACAGAAGAAACTAAGAGGCATGAAAGTAAAAAGCAGGAAACTGTATATCCCAGAAAAGCCATATCACATTTTCTCATGTCACTGAGATAGTCCATTTGTGGAGAATGGGGATTCACTGAAAAGAGAAGCACAGGTAAATGAGGAAGAAAAATAGCAAACACCACTTGTGCCTTTCCCTACAAAAAAATCTACTTTAAAAAGAGCATTAGGTAAGTTTCTAATCTATTGATAGGGGATGAAAATTCTGTCCTAGATTCCAGATACCAAGCAATCAACAGAATTTTCTTTTGTCCATTTGCTGAACATCTTCACAAAAAGAAAGAACTCCTTTAAATGAACATATCATGCAATGTCACTGATTTCGTTTCTTTGGAGTGCAATATCAACACTAGTTTTCAATGTTATTGTTGAAAAAAATTCTCCCCTGCAGTTCTTTGTCAGTGCCTCATTAAGCCCACAACCAAATGTCCTACCCCATGTGCTCACTTAAATTTCCCCTTTTTTCTTGTGTCTATATCCTCCTTGCTTTCTGTTGCCACATCCAGAAGACTGAAGTCAAATCAGTAAATAGTGCTCCTTCACCAGCTGGGACCCCACGCAGTAAAACACAGAACACATGGTGTCATTGACAACACAAAGGCAGATTTAGTTACACACTGGGTAATTGCAGCAGGATCTTATTTACCAGTATGTGATTTTCTGCTCCTTTAAATCAAATTTATATTATTCACTGCATACATCTCTATCAGATGGAAGTTACATAAAGCAACCTGCCTAAACAACAGAAACAGACTACTTAGAAAGCACAGTACTTACATCGACAATCAGGAAGTCCAGCCAGCACCAAGCATTGGTGAAGTAAGTCTGAAAACCATAGGCCACCCATTTTAGCACCATTTCCAGAATAAAGATGTAAGTAAAGATTTTGTCAGCATAGTCCAGTATGATTTTTATAGTCTTGCGCTGTTCAATATATATATCTTCAAAGGCCTGTAAGGAATAGGTTACATATAACTCAGATATTGAAAAGTCTTTGAAAATTACAAATTAAGACAGAACAAAATGAAAACAGCAAAGTAAAGTCACTGGAACCTCTGTCTCAAATTTAAGAAAGGGCAAAACACTGCATGGCAGTATGAGCACAGAAGGAAAAAAGTAAGAGAAACTACCCTGCACACACCAAGGCCAGAGAAGGAAGGGAAGTAGGTGGTGCTTTAGGTGCTGGAGCAGAGACCAAGACAGTAAATCCTATGTCAATCAACAAACAAACCCAAATATGTGAAGCACTAAATGTCACTAAGAATAGTAGAAAGAAATTCAAGAATTCCTATGTAACAGTCCAGAAGTACAGCAACCAAAACTTTAGCAAAAATTAACTAAGAACATGATTAACTCAGTATCTGCTTTTGGGGACAATTTTCATTTGAAGTAGAATAATTGTTTCATGCATACATTTCCATTTCCATGATTTTTATATTTTTTTAAACAAGATTTTTAGCATAATCCTTTTCATAAACACACACATCACCTTGAATTCATCAAAATTTTAATGTAATGTACACTAAATGTAATACCAAAATATTCTGGGAGTTTAGTTCCAAGTTCTCTTCAAAGACAACTTTGTGCTTTATTCTTAATGAATACACGTGTTATAATATTAACTTTGATGAAATTTTTATAGGTACTGTTTCTATGGGTGCAAGCTCTACATACCAGAGCACCACTGCTGAGAAGAATCATGAAGACAATGAATGTTTCAAACCAGTTGTGCTCTACTATCTTGTAACAGGTTTTTCGAAGGTTCCACCAGATTCTTCCTTTTGTGCTCTCCCTATTGCCTTTACAGCATTTAAACTTCTGCACACAGCCTAATAGCACAAAAATTAAGAAACTGTTATATGGTAGATTTTTCATTATCCTGAAAAATCAAATCATGCTTACCGAGCTCCTGTTCCATGAAGATCAAGCTACTTCCTGCTACTTATCTTTTCAATTTTATACTTTGCATATAGGAAAACTCAAGTGTACACAATTTTTTCTCTACTCTGATGCTACTACAAGCTTACTAGTAAAGGACAGTCATCTAATTGAGCTAATTTTTAATTTACAAACACAATTTACAAATTAATTTAATTTACAAATTAAAAAAAATGTATAATTCAGTTTACATGTAGATAATTAAAGAACATATGCAACTTGTCAGGGACTAGAAACAAAGCATACATAGCAACCTTCACACGAACTTGTTTAAGGATACAGAAGCTTTTTCTTTTAAAAGAACTTTTGCCTTTTAGAAAAGGTTAAAATAAATCAGACATAAATACTGCTTTATTACAATAAGGAACAACCGATGCTCCAAAGGGTGACTAAAGATACCTCTTTACATAAACAAATGTTTTAACAGGAGATTATGAGAGTTTTTCCAATGTGATATAATTTGTGGCAACTGTCCACAGAAATTTGCCTCACACTGGAGAGCTCCTTACTTTATCATGAGGCCTCAAGGCATTGTTAGCAATGAACCTCAGTATCTGCCTAGCCAAGAGTAGCCTCCTTAATTCTTTAAAAATTATTAATCACATAGAAACAAACCAAGTTGACACAACCTTAAGGGGTCCCAGAGGCATTCTGATTTTCCTGTGTTAAGTGTCATGAAGTTCATATGTTACAAATAAGTCACACTATGTCATCTTCTCAGATAAAACAGCTGCCACTGTGAAGAACATGAACTACCTTACCTTCAACCACTCAAAATGTTAACATTATGAAAAAATGAATCTTATGCCCAAGAATGAATTGGTATCACATAACACAAGCATAAGGAAGAACTGTAATATATTGTCCAATCACTTGAGAAAGATACATTTGTTTGTTGGATTTTTTTTAATTAAGAACTTCCTATAGTCAATACAGCCTCACACTGAGAAACAATTTTAGTTTTATAAAGACAAGTAAAGTAATACTTCAAAGGACAAAAGTCCTAGCCTAAATCAAAGATGTCAGCAAAACAGCAAATTTAAAAGCATGGACAGGATAGGAACGTTAATCCTGGATCATATTTTGTTCTGAATTGTTTTACTCATGATTTAAAAGGAAATTAAGATCTGTAACATTACGAAAAAAGAGAAATTCTTTCCTACACAGTAAATTTCAGTAGTCCTGTAGAAGATATAGCTATAGAGAACTAAAATAAATCAAAACATCTAAGGACACGTAAGTTTTAACCCCCAGTATATTTATACACCCTCTCCCCCCATTAATGGTGTAATGTCAACAAAGTAAGTTTATTGTTTGAGTCAAACTTTCCATTGAATGATGGTGGATGATCTGAATCACACAGTGGATTGCTCTTTTGCACTAGGAAGTGACCATGAATAATCACGATTGCATTTTAAATTTCTCAGTGAAGTGAGCCTAGTGTAGAGTTTGATCTTACAGATTTCACTACTGACAAAGTAATTTAAATCAACAGAATTACTGTCTGCTGAGAATAAGCAGTGCGCCTACTGATTGTTTTAAAATATTATGAATGATCAAGTACACAAATATCAAACTTTGCTTTAACAAATAGTACTTCATAGATATCAGTATTACTATCTACAACATACAAAATTATCATACCCTAAGACTCGATGAACTGGGGTCCAGGACTGCTGCAGCAAACAGCCTCCTTGAACTGACAATGTTTGTTGCAAACAAGCAAAATGTAATTGCTAGGCCCACATTTTATTTCCATACCTTCTGTAAAGCATGCCTGTAGTTCTGACGTTTTTTCTGATTCAGTCTCACTTTTTTCCTCTCCAAAGACAGCTAAATTAACTGTACTTCCTTCTGATGAGCTGGAAAAATCTAGCTTCTGAAAATAAAATTCAATTATTTTTACTTTATTAATATTTATATTTTTAGAAGTGTAATTAACTAAGCATGCAACACCATGTGCCAGTAATAAGAAGAACAATATTTTTCACCAGAAATACAAAAGAACACCCACATGTAGCAGTCAATGCTGTTGAAATGTGCATAAATCGTCCACTTTCTATCTAGAGATTGCAAATTCTTTCAGAATTTCTAGAAAGTTAACTCTTAGCAAGTTGATTTGATGATACATATTGTATTTATTTTGCTTCCTACTACTTTATTATGCATTTCAACTGGCATTAATTTGCATTCTTTTTTGCCAATGCACATATGTAGTACATTGTGCATTCTGAAACTACCCATTACTCTGGTACACATACCTGTACAGTCAACACCCAGAAATAATTTTGGGTTCTTTTTTAATAATTAATATTACATAAGTCACATTATTAAAATGATCCCCAAACATAAAAACAAACACACACACACAAAACCTCCCATCCAATGCAAGAATAAGTAATATATTATTTTGTAATCTGTCTATGTATTGCAGAGATGTGGAGATTTTAATGGAAGATGTGGTGTCCTGTACACTTAAATTGAGTATGAGTACCAAACTAAATCAGAGTAGTTTTGGTCACAGCATTCTCTGACGTTTTACAATGTTATTATCAAGAAGTATATAACATCAGTAATGAAGTCACACAAGTAAATGTCTGTAGGGAATGATGTAAGCACGCTTTATAAAACAACCTTGGTTTTGTCAAATCAACACCACTTTTACTAATTTTTATGATTAAGATTTTAAATTTTTATGATTAAGACATATTTAAGAGATAAATACAGACAATTTACTATCCAAGCTGTATTTACACCTCAATTGTAAAATGTGAAAGGACAAGATTATTTTGGTATTAAATTTTTTTTATGTTTGTGCAAGACAGACAATATGATAACAAGTAATCCAGTATTCTGCATTAGCTTTTATTAAAAATGGTTTTGTTATATTGCCTATTTTGCTATGACTTTACAAGCTGATTTTCTGGAATAGAATCCCCATATTACTCATGTTTACAGTAAACATGTCTTTTCTTTTTTAGCAACATAATTTCAAAATAGCAATATTCACAGCAAACAACTTTTCCTATCATTACTTCTACTGAACCCAGGGATAGGACAATATGCCTTCCACACTTCTATTATTATTCTGCTTTCATCATTCCGTGACATAGCATATATATTGCAAAATGTTGCAGTGGTGGTGAATAAACTAAAATATTTAATTATATAAGTCAAATTATTAGTTTTAAAATATATACTTTTTTAAGAATAAAGAAGTTATGTGTCATATTACTAATAAAAATTTAAAGCAATGTGAAGCACCCTGAGTAATTTGAACTGTAAGCTTAGTACACTGTTTGAGCAGATGACATTAATTCAAATGAAAGAATAAAAGATGAACAACCACAAACACAAAAGGAACTGAAAAGAATCAATGTGTTTAGAACATGAAGTTATATATTTCATGGTAGAAGAATCAGAGACTAGAACTTTTAAAAAAATTATTTTTAATTACAAAACGGAATTTTCTTTACTCTAGAAATAAAACTAGAGATTCCATGAACTATTTTGATATAAACCAGGTAGTCTGGTTTCCTCCTTTTTCCACAGATGGTGTAGAGTATAATCCTACTGCCTGAAGACTTACAGATTTAATTAAACATTGGTTCTCTTTTTTATGTGAGGGGCTCATATTTTTCACTAAGATGCAGGTATCAAACAACAACAACATAACAAGTGATCACAAAAATCAATATGCATAGAAGCATTAAAAATTAGCAAACTATTTTCTTTGCTATTTACAACAGAAGTCTTTGCAGGAGTCTAATTGAACCAGGGGATCACTCCAGGAAGAGAACTTTCACGAAAGACAGAAATGCTCATCCTTCAAATTCCAGGGCCTTTAACTGCTGTCCAGTTTACTAAACAGAGGTAAGAAGACCACACTGTATGTACACTAAGCACTGGATTAAATAAAAATGGCACACGTTTCTATTAAAAAAAAAACCAATTGCCTTATTATGCAGGGAAGGGTAAGTAAGACAAAGTGACATCCAAATGAAAAAGATTGGTGTATTTTCCAGTTAAATGATTGGAAACTCCCAGTTTACTGTTTGCATGCTGCTCTACACTTGTCCAGTCTCACGCAAGCAGAAGCTTGAGTTAGGAGCAGTGTCACATAATCAATATCCATCAAATAAGACTCATCCCCTCATACCTGGGACTACTAGGATGGAGTATTTTCACAGCCTACTCTTCCCTACTGAAGTGCCTTTTCAAAAAGAGCTTCAAAAAATCCCTAGAAAGATATTTTTCCATTCCTTCTGAACATTTTACCATGCCCTTGGACACAAAATAGAGACCTAAATACTTCCAATATGTAATACAATGCAAAAGAATACATGGAATATAATGCAAGATTCCACAACAAAACCACACAAACAAAATTTGTATTTGCAAAAGCATTACCCCAATGATCCCTAAATGGTAAAGAGCAGAACTGTCAAAGCATTCAGAAAATGGCTTCAGGAATAAGAAATGCATAGCTTGGTACAGTTAAGCTAAATAAAAAGCTGTGTTAGCTTTATGGTTCTTGAGTTTCTGATTTTAGAGGTTTGGAAGTGTAGCAGTTCTTATTTTGTCTTTTTAAAAATTGTCTTAATTTTATCCTTATCCAAGTTTTCCTATTTGATATTTCTTTCTTGTTTGATCATCATTATTTATATAGTTTTAAACCATCCAAATTTATTTAGACACCTGCATAGAAATTTTGATTATTGTTTTATGTTTGTCCTTATAAAAATAAAGCAATTGAACTACGTTCACTAAGAAGCAATTATTTATGATGAAGATCCAAACTTACATGAATGCTTCCCTATATTCCAGCCTTACAGACATTTATAAACTTCATGACTAGAATATAACTAAATCATTACATTCATATTTAAAGGAACTATGCATATGTATTAAAAAAACCATTTGATTGATCCTAGGAGTGTATCTTTCATTCTATATTTTAACTTCTCTTATATGGGAAAACTGAAATGTGATTTACAAAAACATTGTGAACAAACACAAAACAATTTATATCAAAGATATAAACATTTTAGCATACATAACTGTATATATGTAATAATACAGAGGCATTGGTCAAATGAACGTGATCAGAAAATGTTCGTTATTACAAGACAGCTAAAAATGTGGTACAACAGATGAACAGAAAACATCAAGTGAGGACAACCTTTCCATTGTCATAAAAACAGAGGCTGATAATGTCTTTTAATCTTGGAAAGTGCTGATGCCTAATCATTCAGTTAACAATAATTAAACTTACAAAGCATGCAGGTTATGCCACGGAAATAGTACAGAAAACACCAAAGATGTAACAAGGAGAGAAGGACATGTTGGTGTTGCCCTGAGTCATGCTGTGATGTGAGTCATGGGACTCAGCTTACAGAGCAGCTGCGCGTGTTCCCACTACATTGCAACATATGGGGAAAAGGTACTGGAGCTGAGTAGCATGCAGGCCAATCAATCTCAGAAGTGACCAAATATATATGATTTGTTTAGGTAACCTGTGTAAACATGCTGACACGTTGCTCTGCCTGGTTTAAAAGCACCAGTCTTGACTGATCCAGCTTGATTTTACTCCTGTGAGAAGAATGGTACGCAATGAAATTAAAATACGGTACCCTTGAGGTTGAGTACTGGAAATAGAAGTGTGGATTCCTACTTACTTAAAATATGTGTTTTCTAGATATGTCACACATTTGCAAAACATAACATTTTTAGGTGTGGATTAGAGCTTTAAGCATATCCAAATATATAATGGAAGAGGTAAGATCTGCAGAACACCTGTAGTTCATAGATGTATACTGGACTTGGGCCTGAACATAAATAATACCCCACAAACAGAAAACCAAACCACCACCAAAAATTCCTTCATCCTCAAATCCTCCTCCTCCAGAAAAAACAAACAACCCCCAAAACCAAACAAACAAACAAAAACAACAGGGAAAAAAAAAAAAAACCCCAAAAAAAAAACCCAAAAAACCCCACCACAAACCACACCCACAAAAAAACCCAACACATACAGATACACCCATGGTAGGTGTATTTCAGCTTTACGTATCCTTTAAGTGGTATTAACTAAACATTTAAAATAACAGATATATATTTCTCCTTGCATTCCATTTTGAAGGTTATTTCTGGTTGTCACTAGATGCTAAGTATGATATATAGATCCTTTCTTTCAGAAAAAAAGCTGCAGACAAAACAAAAAGTAAATCATACCATGTTAAACACAGAAACCTCTGCATAAGAAAATTTTCCCAGCATCTTTAAATATTTAACTGAAGGATTAAAAAAAAAAATCAAATAGTTTAAGGTGCATTATGGAGTGTAGCAGACATAGCAATGAAAAACAAAACCTCATGCTCAACAATTATCCTGTAAGTTTCTCAATTTGTCTTCTGGTATAAATCTGATCTCACTTCTTTAGCAATGACTTGTCAAGGATTCATCAAATAATGTAGCAATATAACAACACCAACATCAACTGCTCCATTTAAAGGGGAAGTCTGAAAGAAAGAGCTGAACTAATCTACAAGATGAAAGACAATTTCCCTACTGACTTTGAACATGTGTACACAAAATCTGGGCAGTGGGCTGTGTTAGTTTATGATCTCCTGTGGTTGCCAATTCTCAGCCAGTTTTCCAAATCTGAGCAAGTCAAAAATGATACTAGGTAACAGTATCTTATAAACAGCTAGTGCTTATGTATCATCTTGAATATCAGAGGTAAAAAGGCACCGATTTTGTTACTTAATTCTAAAATATAAAATACTGCAAAATAGGTGTCTTCAACTGATGGCTAATTTCCAGGCAAGTGGTAGATTTAAATTACCTAGATTCATTTAATATTCTGTCCACAAAACCATTTTTTATTAAAACACTAAGAAACCCAGTATCCTTCAGTCAGATTAATGAAATGCAAAAGTTGTAGTAGCTATTCAGCAAACATTATAGCTTCATTACATAGAACAGTTAATATTTTAAACAGGTTACTAATATTGTTTGCTTTGCTTCAAAGAAGCTGCTTAAGTAATCTATGGTCTTCTCAACTGAGTGGTCAATGTAATATCTACAGTAACACAATCTCCAAAAAGTAGATGGAACAAATCCAGGATCAGGAAACAAGCTACTGAAATAATGAAAGTAAGTGTAATACTACTGAACACTGTACTCTGCAATAAAAGAAACACCTAAAGAGTACCTTATCACACCTTTCTAAATTTAATTTCACTACACTTCACTAGAAAAACCTTATTTTCTAAACTTTTTAAGTAATACTGCCAAATTAATTGCCAGTTCAAAACAAAACACCTGAAAACCTAAAAAGCCCACAACCAATCAAAAATGTCTCAAACTCATCAACTGAATGCCCAAAAGCCAACCACACAAACCCCTCCCACCAAAAGAAACCCCTAAAAACAAAAAACAATCCAACCCCAAACAATCCCGACAAAGCAATCCGGACTGGAGTACAGCTGTCTGCACAAGCGACGATATTCTATTTATGTCCTCGTGTCTTCAGGTGCCAGAGGTGGTGATACCAGACACAGCCTGCTCCAGCCACACATTGCAATCTGAATTTTTGTGTCTTTTAACATCCTGCTGAAATCCATGATTTTGCTTTTCCCCTCAGACTGAAGCTGCTGACAAATGACTACAGTCATAGAGCTGACCCAGTTTAAAATCAGGCAGTTGTCTTAGAAGTGACTGCTATAAACTCCCACAAGAAATTAATATTTTTTCATTCAATAATTCTCTTTTCTTCCTGAGTTTTTAGTTGATACATTCACCTTATAATATAAACATTGGTCCCTTGGCTTTGCCCCATCATTTTGATTTCAGAACATGAATACTGTTGTTACTGCTCTTAATTAGCCTGAGTCAGCACCTCTGTTAAGTTTATCCAGTAAAAGTAATGCTGATTTTCCTTTAAGAGTATTAATATCCTTTATTAATATCTTCTCTAATATTTTTAAATAGCAGTTTTCTTCGATTTGTTGTTCACAGAAACACTACAATTATAAAAAACCCCAGTCTTTTGACACTGTTTATTCTGTACATATATACTAATTTCTCTATTCAGCTAACAATTTGGCAAAGTTCGCTTTTCAAACACCTTTATAAATGGGTTCACATAAATTTATACAGCTCTTCCAGGACTTCCTACACTCTTGAACTCCACTTTCCCACTTCAGATTATTCACTGTATAGTCCAAGAATCTTGAGTTACAATTGCTTTGCATTTCTAAGCAGGAAGAATTACACTATGAAACAAGACAGTTAGTATAATTCATTCATCCAAAATATAAAACATTTAAATTTTACCTCCTTGCTTTCATCCAAATCTGAGTCACTGCTAAACTCTTCTGTATTCAGATGTTCAAAATCAGACTCTCCAACAGCTATTGGAACCGTGACAGTAAGGCTTGGGTTGGTTATGAATTCATTGCCACCTATAACAGTGGCCATTCCATTTTCATTTTTGTCATAGTTCGTATCTATCCTTAGTTCAGGGACAGTACAGTTGGCAATGCAACGGTTTCTCTCATCACTCAACTGATCTGCTGCTGTTCTTTGATTTACAGCACCTTGTTTTCCCAAACAAGACTTTCGGACACATTCACCTGCTCTTTTCTTCACATAATCTATTCCCTTCTGAATTCTTGCAACAGCAATCTGGAGATTGTTCATTTCATTATCATCATCTGTAGCAGCAAGGTTGTCTGAACTAAATGAACTCAACAGCAAGGCCAGAAATAGATTCAATACCTAATTAAAAAAAAAAAAAAAAAGGCAAAGACAACAGAGCTGATTTTTTTTTTCATTTCTCATTTCACATGCTTCTTTAGAAATCCATTATGAACACAGGTTTTGTGTTTTCATTTACAGCATATGATTCTAGAAGTATACAGTAAATAAAACTCAAATGCAATTTATGCACAATACCTTCCACTATACCTCAGCAAAGGAGATTTTGTGGCTTTACATTTTCTATAATTTCTGTAGGACAGAAATTAAAGATTCTTTGATACTGTCATGAACAGATTCAGCATGTTTACTTTTCTGGCAAATTGCAGCACTTTGATCTGTTTAAAAAACACATTTTCTATGTGCTGGTCCAAACTCACACAAATATTTTTTTGTATGCAACATAAAAAATGAAGAATGCACCCTGTCTTTTAACCCCCAAGTCATCCTTTTCCCACAGCAAGATGAAACATAGAACATGTATCAATTATAAAAGCCCAGAGGTTACCAGGAACTCAAATGCCACAGCGGCAGAGTACCAGCTCTTAAAATCTTCAAATCAGTGGTCCTATCAGCTTGGAAGATTAAAAAAAATATGTTGGGAACACAGAAAGACAAATGGATAAAACAGCCCTGAACATACAGCCGGGATGTCTGCTCATGTAAAAACTTTTCCTAGAGCTATGGAATAAAATCAGAATATAGTAATCACTGTGGAAATATTCACATAGGTAGATACTTCATTCCAGAAAGCTCAATCTTCTGGTTTAGAAAACCACTTATGGAGTTTAATCACACAACTTCACAGTTCTCTTCATTATAAGAAAATAGATTTATAGAAAATCCTGAAGCAAGTGGCTGTGTCACTAGAAGCAGTGCTGGCTTGGTTTAAAGATACTTACCTTATATCTCTCAGAAATTTTATTCCTAAGGAATATTTCCAGGGTGGCTAATTTAAAATCTTTTCTGCTACTGAAAGCAGAGATGTAGAGTAACAGAGGGAATGAGAAAAGCAGAGCAATAGGCAGAGCAATGAATGTCTTATATATTGGCGAGTTAAAAAATACAAAATATTTAAGAAGAGAAATTTATACTCATACAAACTAGTGCCAATCTGATGGTTTCCTTTGAAAAAGAAAAAAGCAGATAGAATATAGGCCATGTTAGAAGTATCTGTAGAAAGCACTTAGGAAATAGGAAGCAAAAAAGTGAAGAAGCAAAAGAAAACCTGAAGTAATTGGATCTGGGGTTTTCCTGCATAACAACTTCCTTCTAATTCAAATTTCCTTACTCCATTTGTGTAAAACACTGGCTGTGCAAAGCAGGTCTCAAAATGTCATACGTTCCAGAGTCTTAATAATGCAATAGCAGTCATTTAGACAGGAGAGATCAGAAAAAGTATTAAAAAAAGGCCCGATAACCTGCCTATGTGTGACTGGAAGCAATGACCTAATTGGTTAGGGAGAAAAGGCCCTGCTATATCCTCTTCTGCAAACAGGAAAAGTCCAACACTGAGGGTGCCTTTGCTCTTCTCTCCCTCTCTAGGTAACCAGGAGTAGTCCACAATACCCTGAACACTTGGGGCTGCCTGATCTCATCCACATCCTCTGAACTGCACTCGGGACCCTGAGGGGGGTCATCCTCCAAGCTGAGGACTCTAGATAGGATCAGAAACCTAACAAACATAAAACTCCATATCAGAACTCACACTCATAATGAATCCAATATAATAAAAAATCATATTTAAAAATGACATTTAATAATACTTTCACAATCAATTACTGGTTCTCTTACCTTTCATATTCTAAGTTAATTGTAAAATTATTTAGGTTACATACCACTAGGTTTCCAATCACCATGACCATCATGAAAACAATAAGGCACATGGCTTGGCCTGCAACCTCCATGCAGTCCCACATGGTTTCTATCCATTCTCCACACAGCACTCGGAATACAATCAGGAAAGAGTGGAAAAAGTCGTGCATGTGCCAGCGAGGAAGTTCACAGTCACTGGAGATGCTGCAGACACATTCCTTGTAGCTTTTCCCAAACAGCTGCATCCCAACCACAGCAAAAATGAACACAATGATGGCCAGCACCAGGGTCAGATTGCCCAGAGCCCCCACGGAGTTGCCAATAATCTTAATCAGCATATTGAGGGTTGGCCAAGATTTTGCCAATTTGAAAACTCGCAACTGGAAAAAAAAATACAGGCATTATTTGCAGTAGTGCTATAGACATGACAATGTATTACAAACTACTGACTCTCAGCAGCAGTAAAAAGAAGAAACTTCAACATGATCCCAAACATAACTTCTATATCATTTCATGAAACCCCCACTTTTAAAAGGTAATAAATTTTAGTCTTCGCTTTTCTTTTTCTGGTGGTCTTGTTTTGTTTGGGGTTTTTTTGTTTGGTTGTTTTTGGGGGGTTTTTTTGGTTGGTTATTGGGGGGGGGGGCACATTTACCATATCTATTATTTTCCACATGAAAGAAACAGCACACTGGTTGTATTTGTTCAGGCAGTGGATTCTGAACACCTTATACGCCTTGGACATTACATGTAGAAAAAAATAAAGATAAAAATAATTTTCTAATAAAAAAAAAATTTTTTTTGCTAAGGGGAAAAGAAAAATTAATGTTCTTAAAATTTATTAAAACGCATGAATTTTATAATTCCTACATTTAAAAGAACACCTCCTACCCTTCTTGCTACTTCCAGATATTAAAGTCAGCAAGACTACAAAGGTTTTCTACTTGTCAATATACACTAAACAAATTGTACATTTCACTGAGCTTTACCCTTTATGTTTAAACAACTACAATAAAATTGCAATTCTTTCCCTGAAAAGTATATTTGCTTCTGAACAATAAAATGGCACGTAGTATTCAATGATAAATAATTTTTAAAAAATACAGAGATATCCTGTGTCACTTAATAAAAAGTATACCTAATGCTAAGAGGTGTCTTATTTACATGAATAGAGTTGAAGTAATAATAAATTAATGAATACAGATGTGTTATTTACCAATCTGAATGATCGGAGAACGGATAATCCATCCACATTTGACAAAAAAAGCTCCACCAAACTAAGAGTAACTATAAAACTATCAAAAATATTCCAGCCAAATTGGAAATAATTGTAAGGATGCATGGCAATTATCTTGAGAACCATTTCTGCTGCAAAAATTCCAGTAAAAACCTGAAGAAAAAAATTACTGTTACTTTATGGATGAATGTGAAGCAGTTGAACCAGCAGATAAGTAACAACTGAAGTAATTAGTTACATCCCTCTTACAGCAGGATGTCACTAAGTAAAATTATCACAAGTTGAACCCCACAGAGAAGGTAAGTGGCAACATTAAAATGAGCTGTAGCATAAATATGTAATGTCAGTTAAAGCTAAGATACATTTAGTGTCTACTGAAGAGTAAGCTACTCCTAACAGGTCTCCAGATTGCTCCTTTTATCTGCCATCCATCTAATTAAAGGAACTTTCCCCAGCAAGATAATACACTCACTCTTGTTGGAATAGAAGCTACTTTAACAAAGGTGTGTGGGAAAACGTGAAATGGTCATAAATTGATGTGCTATTTATGAAGTCTATATAAGAACTCACAAGTAAGCTTATCTTCTCTAACTGTCAAAAAAGGTCAGTTGTGGCAAGGCTTGTATTTGAAGTAAAACTCCTTTCTGACTCTGAATGCCTCTGATATCTTCTGAAGCAGAAAGAAAAAAAACACCTCTGAAATAAATTCCTTGTATTTACGGTAGATGTATGATCACCAGTATCTACAAAACTGCATAAATTACTATCTTTTATGAGAAAGATGAAAGAGTTCAAAAAAATCAAGACCATTTTACAGTCTTTAAAATGTAGAACTATAGAGTCCAAAAGGTAAGAAAGCAACTGCTGAAATGACACCAGTGTCATAGTGGCATATTTGCTGACTGGGAGCACACACAAATTCTTGGCATGAAGAACACTTATACTCACACATACTAAATGACTCCATTACATAGCAAAGGTAGAAAATGGGAGTTTCCTGGGTAAAGCATACGGGCATGATCACAAGACAGCTCTCTGAAACAGCTACCAATCCTCATCTATTTGTCTTCCCTATCTTTTCCACAAAAACATCCTACATATATTTTAAACAGCAGCAGATGTTTAACTGCTACAGATAATGACCTCTAATTCCAGGTTAAGGTGAAACCACTGAACTCTATCAGTATTGGCTAAAAATATCAGCATACAATTGATATGTTGATACATTAACTGTACTTAAGTCTGAATATGTTACACATATTAGTATTTCACATAAAACAACCAAATTGTTTTATTATTTTTCTACATCATAATCACCAGAATAACTACTTAGAATAAGCATAGGTTAAGAAGTATAACATTTCTGTATTATTGCTGTTATAAATCAAATAAAGCTACCTCACCAAACCTGACCCACAGACTATGTCCACTAAGGAACAAAACCCAGCTGTATCAACAGATACTCTTAGAATAAGTCACACATTCTTTGCCTTCCAAATTGTTATGGTCCAATCAAATAAATGGTCTTCAAGGAAATACAAAATCAACACACAGAAATAGCAGTGAAAAATAATAATCCAAAATAGCATTCAGCTCTTCTTGTGTTATCAGTGGTAACTACTCTAAAAAGGATCTAACTTGGTTCCCACTTATTTTTATAATACTAAACAAAAGCACGTCAGATTTCTTTCAGCTTCACGTAATTCAATCTCTGGTGTTTGGAAACTCTATTGAAGAAGTTGTAATACAGAAATCAAACTTGAAGATACAACATCTCTCAAATACTTATATATACAACATATTCCAAATGGTATTTTTAGACTATTTTTTGTACAATTAAATCTTCATTTTATGGGATGACAATGAAAATAATAAGCGCAATTCTATTCCATAGAGAAACCATAGGTTCCAACTGTATAAAATGTTATAGATTGAAGAACTTACCAGATTTCCTACTTTAAGTACAGTTTCAAAGTGGTCAGTCATTGGATAATGTTCCATGGCCATAAATAGTGTGTTTAAAACTATGCAAACAGTGACGGCCAGATCGACAAATGGATCCATTACAATGAATTCAACTACACTCTTTATTTTTAACCAGGGCTCACAACAATCCCAAATTAAGAAAGTGCGGGCAAATTTATCCCAGCAAGGTGGACATTTTTGTCTGGATCCTTCAAGTTCTGGAGAAAAAGAGAAATTTATGATGAACAAGTTTTGGAGAAAGTGAAGATAATTTTTTATCTGCTTTTTCAGGCTTTAATTTTTATACCTGGAGCCACTAAGGACACTTGGAGGAACAACCTCAGATTTCCAGAAACTTAACTTATTGTTTCTGAACACAAAAGGTTTTAGAAGACTAGAAGAAAAACCTCAAGTGTTCTGAGCAAATAATTAAAAAACTTGTCTATTTTTAATGACATACAGTCTTGCGTAAAAAAAAAACCAAAACAACAACAACAACAAAAAAACCCATAAAAACTATGCTTATGATTAAGGTATTTTTTTCAGTAAAACTACTTCAAAGTTGTCTTAAATGTCTAAGTACTTATTTTCAGGAAAAAAATAACATTAATTTTAGCCTGAATAAGGGTTTGAAAATTATTTAAGCTTTTTTCATGATTTTCACCAGTAGTCATTCCACTGTTCAAAGGAATCCTTGTACAATTTTTCTTCTCCTTATTAACTAAAGCCTGGACTTCAATTTTCTCTAATATTTTTATGATAGAGTTAGTGCAAAATGTATCACAAGGCATTTCTTCCAATAACTGCATTGCTAAGCATGAATAACTAGCATAAAACACATACACATTATCTGTTTTAACTAAAATGAAATCAGCCTGCGTATTAGATTCCTTCCTTTCTTTTTTCACTATGTACATGCATTTTTTTCCTGTTATTCAGTTTATTTATTTGCAATGGCTACATATTTTTTCTCATCTGCATTTGCATTATGATACAATACCTCAAGCAAGTCTAAGACTATGTCAAGAAAGTTCAAGTATCTACAGTTATAACACACCTTCCATTCTATTGGTGATAACATCAGCTAGACTCATGGCCCTTTCCCTTAAATCAGGATCCTCCAGCAACTCCATTGGTATTTGATATGAACTTGTACGTCTGTTTTTTATTTCTATTTCTGTGGTAGTGCTCTATTAAAAAAAAAAAAAAAAAAGGTGTGTAAATCAAATTCAACTTTAGAAATACTGTGATGTTTTTTAAATTCCTATTTTCAATATGTACTTTCTAATACTATTAATACTTATAAAACATTAAGAAAAACATTTGGATACTTAGTTCCCATATTTCCACTGCATTTACTCAAAGAACATTGCTCCACTTTAGACACCAAGAAATTTTGGAGGGGGCTACAGCCAAGAAAACAAAGCAAGACCCACAGAACTTGTGTAAAAATATTCCAAGTTCCCAGTTCCATACCTTCTCTATCAATATTTACTTCTAAACTAGTTCATTCACAAGATACTTCTGATAAGTGATTAATGGTAGGAAGACTCTACAGCAACAACTATTCCATAAAAGTATCAGTTTTGATTTCTATACCCATTCAAAATTCATGTAAATTCCATTTGCTAAATTGAATTGTTATCAACTTCTATTTAGTTTATGAATTTCAACTGAAGAAATAGCATAGGTCTAACTTAATTGATCCCAAAAATGAATACTTGTTTTACATGATTTTATTTTAAAAAATGAAAGCTGTGTTATAACTATAGTATTGAGCACACCTCAGTTATGAAGATGTTTTGAATGCATAAGGATGGGTAGAATCTTTTTTAATACATTAAGTCCATGCATGAAAATAAAAGTATAATAAACTGTAAGAATATTATAACTGCAAGGCATCAGGCTGATAACTGCAAGGATGCTGGCTGATGTGCTTTCAGGTGCTGTGACCCATATAGAAATTTCTGTTTCAGTAAAATACCATTTTTAGGAAAAAACATGCAGATGTCTCTGCTCCATTCCTGAAGCTGACTGAGTGAAAAGGAAAAATCAAGCAGAATTAAAATGTTTTGCTGGTTTTGGGGTTTTTGGGTTTTGTTGGGTTTTTTGTTTTGTTTTGGGTTTTTTTGGTGGTTTTTTGTTTGTTTGTGTTTGTTTGTTTTTGGTTTGGGGGCGTTTTTTTAATTTTTTTTTTTTATTATACCCTGATCCTTGGCAGTGAGCAACTCAGTCTTTGAAACCCAGGAGGAAAAAATGCTTTCAGAATTTTTAAAATGTCAACATAATCTTAAAGACTATGCTATATTTGCACAATACCAAATGTATGAACAAGGGAGAAAAGCAGAATGAGCATATTACTGACAGAGAATCAGAAAATACACTTAAAAGCAGACTAAAACCATAAAGGAAAAAAATATGAAATAATCTAATAATGTACAGGAAGCTTAAGAGTTGAACATCTTATTTTGGGCTCTAAAAGAGATTTAGCAATGGAACATTACTAATCTGACTCATTAAGCAGATGTATGCATATCCTTGCTTTGCAGGTATGTAAAACCTTACTACTTTGTTCTCTTTCATGCTTCAGCCTCTCACATTTGACTGAATCACTTCAAACCCATTTCATCACAGTGAGATCTGCAAAAGCATTCACAACTTCCCGTCCATTTTCAAAGCAATAATTTCATTGAAACATTGTCTATGCAATAAAGAAAGGCCATGAAACCTGGAGTAATTTATAACTTCCTTACATTGCCATCAATTGTTGCTTTATCTATTATCACCTCTGGCAGAAGTTGTCCAGTGGGGGACAACAGACCCGGAGGTCCATTCACCAGGGAAACCACTCCATTGCAATCCACGGTGCTGTGCATCTTCCCGTTCCCTGGGAAGGCTGTCAGCCTTCTTGAGGACCTACTGGCCTGGCTAATGTTACTGCTGCGCCGCTCCCCGTGTCTGCGCGGCAAGAACAGAGAGCCTCTTCTGCTCAAACTATCCTCAAACGTGCTGTGCTCATCGTCAGCCAACTCATTTTCAGATCCTCGCTCTCTTCCGTAGTCTCTAAAACTGAAAAGACTTGTTCTGCTACTAGGCCTGGGAGAAAACAGGGAGCCATGAACACTCAGCAAAGACTGCAAAGGAAACATAAAAAATGACAGTCTGAATATTATAAACATACAAAATGCATGTGTCTGTGTATAAGAAAAACAATAATAGTTTATATTCCCCAGGAATTTGTCAGTGTTATCCTTAATGCACTGCCTCAGGCTGATCCCAAAGATGCATTACAGATGAAAGTCAACTGAATGGGTAAATTTATAGTATACCTAAAACAGTAACTGGAGATAAAAATAACATGTATAAGGCCACAGTAGTTTCAATCTCTGCTTTAAAAAGACAAACCAAGATTTCCATAAACTCCAATGATCCACATAGATCATGCATTAAGTTAAAAAATATTAACACCTTTTGTCTTCTAAATTAATACATTAAATTTTCCTTTTATGAATTAAGAAGGCATTTCTATTTCAGATTAACTAGGAAAATGCAATGCTGCTGCATGTTAAGGTCTCAAATAATAAAATGAGAGAGAACAAAGCACTTTTTTAAGGTACACTCTAGAAAATAATACCCACAGTAAATTGGTATTTAAGAGAATGCTACACTATTTTTCCTTTGTTGCCTTACATTGCAAAGTTGCAGTGAAGTTTGTTGGATATGACAGTAATCTGACAAATTCCAGAAATGGCAATTGCATTACTCACAGTACCTGGTGGGGTGATGTTAATGGCTTCCCGTAAGTTAGTCTGTTTCCATCAAAAGAAAAACGGAAACTTTTCCTTTTGATACTGCCATCTGATTCAGATTTTGGAAGCTTTTCATCCTTCATGTCATCCTCTTCTCCAGAGAGCTCTCTCTGCCTTCTTTTCCTCCTTCTATTTCTCCTTTCTTTGGCACTTTTTGAGCTAAGCTTGGATGCATCTGAAGAACTATCCGAGGGTGCAGCATTCCCACTTTCACAGCTGTACTCAGTCATCTCTGCTGCAGCTGCTGCTATTGCCTGCCACAGCAATTATTTAATAAGATGCTTTATAAATCACACCATTTTTAAAGAAGTGTATAGCCCTTGTTCCTAAGATTTGCATCAAATTACTTCTAGTAAACAGCACAGTTGGATTTGTGCAAAACTACAAATGAAATCCTGTAGTATGAATGGAATTTGAATGGAGTTCTACTTTGCATCCATATCATGGAGTCAGCCCACACCTACAGCCACACAGTTCATTAGAAAATATTTGAAAACTATTAAATTCATTAATTAGAGTGAATGCAACAGCAAACAAAAGAGCTAAACAGACTCACAGTTCAGTCTGTATTAATTTAGTAAACCAATCCTAACTTTTATTTTAAGTAGTTCCTTAAGCTGCTTCTAGTCTTTGATTCACTGGTAGCAGCACAAGTAGCAAAAATGAATCAGAAATTTATAGATGAAAATACTTCGCACACTAATCAAGGCTTGAAAAGTATTGAAATTATATCTAAGATGAGAATTTGGAAAATCATCGTGACCATTAATGTTTACTAGATACTACCCCAAGACAAGAGAGATTTATTTAAAACTGTTATTCTGATTTGGAGATTACTCTTTGTTCTCAGTTCAGAAATTCATTAACACTTTAGATATTATATATTTAAAAAGCAATAAAGAGGCATAGAAAAAGCAGTCTAAAGTATTTGTGATGTATGTGAAAGAATGGATTTTCTTTTAATATGGGAATTTATTGTTTTTCTTTGAATAAATAGCATGCAAAGGAACACACTAAGTCCCAGACTCTTGTTAGAAAATACCTGAGCTTCTTCTTGCTGCCTCCGCAGTTGTTCAAGCTTCAGTTTAAAGTCTGCCTCCCTCTGCTCTGCTTCAACAATAGTTGCCTGATTTTGCTCTTCATAGGCCATGGCAACCACAGCCAAAATCAAGTTAATCAAATAGAAGGAACCCAGAAAAATCACCACAACAAAAAATATCATGTATGATTTGCCAGCAGCTCGTAGTGTCTATAGGAGGAGAAGAAAAATCAACCAGCGGTGAAGAAATGCATCAGTTCTGCAGTTCGTAAGCATTAGTGGCTTTGAAAAGTGCAAAACTAATACTTAGTTGGTTTTCCTTCTGTACTAAAATCATACAAGTTTTCTGAATTATTGAGTAATCAAAAAAAAAAAAAAAAAAAGGAGCATTCTTGTACATGAAAAACATGCCTAAGGATCATGCTGCTTTGTGACAAACCTCTTTAATGCCTAATAATCTTGAAAAGTATGTGGGATCACAGTTATTTATGTAAGTCATATATCACAGGTTGGAGGCTCAGAAAGCTTACCATGTATTAGCATGCTTTCCCTTTGAAATAACCAAATGAATTAAAAATGGCACAATTGATTAGATAATTAGAATATAGTATTTATTATAATTAAAATATTTACACACACCATACGATGAAAAGCTACTGTTAAAGAGTTAATTTATATCAAGCCATGCATTCTAAGTTAAAAAAATAGGATTAAGAATACTGAAGTTAAGGTTCAGGTTTTGCTGTCATGAAGTCTTTTTACAATTTAAACTCAATATTGACATTTTTGAAAATAGCACGAGGCACAAAATAAAACATACATTGTAAAAATTAAATTAAGGATCAAAAAAAACCCCATGTGCCTCTTCAGAAATCATGTGAGATTCTGTAGGAAGTGTCCATGTCTGCTTACTTTTGTAACTGATTTTGCTTCCTTTGATAAATTTTAATAGCTAACAATAGCAACAGTATGTAATATAAATAAGAATGGCCTTTCCATGATTGATTTGGGGCCAGTACACTAACACAAGTTTTAAAATATACTCACCAACTGATAAAGATTTTCCCAATAGTCCTGTGTCATCAGTCGAAACAGTGACAGGAAAGCCCAGCTGAATGTGTCAAAGCTAGTATATCCATAGTTGGGGTTTCTACCAGCTTTCACACAGATAAACTCTTCTGGGCATTTACTAGGAGAGGGGGGAAAAAAAAGAAAAAGAGGCAAAACAATCCATACATAAATTTCATGTAACATTTCTTTTTTTAAATAATTGCTTATTGAGCTTCTTATGAAGCTTCATCTGTGGAGGGTGCTGCTACTTATGACTTAAAACAATTCAAAAATTAGTGAGGAAATTAAAAGCCTGTTCTTTAAAGAATAATCCAGTGAGAGCAAGCAAGTAATAACAATATTTCCTTCTATCTCGTTTCACAATTTTAAACAAAGTTTATTATCAACAGTTTGATATTAGCTCTGCAGGTATTTCCTAAATGAAAATAATATATGTACTTAACACAGAGATTTCAATAGGTGGATACTTCCTTGCAGGCAAAAGACTGCCAGCATACATATTTTATGCTGAATTTTCTCTCTCAGTGAGGTTGACCACCAGATTTCTTGACTTCTTCACATCTGTGAGCCTAATTAAAAAATTCTACCAATTTGTCAAGAGCCAATAACCAGCACGGGGATACTTCTATCTTGTGAAATTTTTCATATTGGTTTTGAGAGTAGGTGATGCAGTCTTGATATCAAATGTAAGCATACTCTTTCAATTAGGACAGAAGATTTCTCTTCATGTAGGTATGTCTATTTGATGTGCATTTATACACATACACAAAATTATCCCATAGTTACATATATGAGTCAAATGTTTACAAAAAAGAGTGTGTGTGTTTTCAAGCTATTGCCAACCAAAACTAAGGCGTGGACTGATAATTCATAAGCGTACAGAAACATGCGACTTTGTTACAAAAAACTGTCAAAGGAAGAGAGTATGCCTTGCATGCAGCTGCTAGACAGAGGAAACCTAAAGATGTGTTTCCAAAATCTGGTCATAAGTCTTAGTGCTCCATGCCTTCTTTAGGATTGAGAAATCCTAAAGAATTTTCCTAAGTCATTGATAACACAAGGTTTACCTGCTAAGTGGAATTTTCTAGTTACATATGAGCTTTTAAAACAAATTTCCATTCCATGACCATATTATTATTGACTGTGACATTAGGTAACTAAATTAGCTTTTTCGTTTAGATTGATATTTTTTACATGTTGTTTAGACAGAGTATGTCATTTTCAGTGTACCTTACCCTGCATCTGAGCTATTGCCACAAAGCAGAAAATCCTGTGCTCCTTCTAGGGAATAGAAATGACCTAAAGGAAAAAAAAAAAAAACAAAAAAAGTAACATGTCTACAAAGAAAGGAGTTTTGTTTGAGCTTCTTTTGGTGAGGATGAACCTATGTTCAAGTCATCTTGTTCTGAATGCTCATAATCTCACATTAATGTTTTCCCAACAGTGGGTTCAAATACAGGCAGAATCACAGAATGTCTTGTGTTGGAAGTGACCTCAAAGATCATCTGTTCCCAAAACCCCTGCCATGGGCAGGAATGCCACTAATAAATCAGGGCCCCATGCAACCTGGCCTTGAACACTTCCAGGGATGGGGCATCCACAACCTCTCTGGGCAACAAAATAAAAATGCATTGCAAAAATAAAATCCTAGAACAATGATTAGACTATAAATCGCGTATTCTTTTCTTGAGTCACTGCACACTGAATACGCTTCCAAAATAGGTAGGAGATAGAAAATACAAAACTTAAAACCCCTCTTATTCAGTAAGTAGATTGTAATCAGACAAACCCTATCTCCTTTAAAATGGACCATTTATAATGACTTTCTGGCAGTTTTGAAGTCAGAGCAACATTAACTTGCACATCTTGTGACTATTTCACAACCTGGGAAAATATGAAGGCAGCATTTAAAAAGAAGATAGGTGTTCCAATCACAATGTTCTAATAGCTGCTGTACTATAAACAACTTCACAGAATTGTTCTTTCAATTATAAGGCAGTAGCCTTCAGAAAAAGAGAAATATATATTATTAATGATTAACAATTGTGCTGTTCTTAAGATAAAAAATAAATAAAACAGTTAGAATGATAATAATGAATTAGGGAAGAAGTTATAAGAGTGAGGGTAGACCCCATTCAGTGGGACCCAGGCAAAGTGCAGAAACAAGCTGACAGGAGACACATAAAATTCAGCAAAGACAAATATAGCTGTGTATCTGGGAAGGAAGAACCCCTTGCAGTGATACAGGCTGGGAACTGAGTGGCTGACAACAGCTCTGCAGAAAATGTACTGGGAATTTTGCAGGACAGAGAGGCAGGAGAGGCTGAGGCAGCAGACACCCAAGAAGGGCAACAGCCTCCAGGGCTGCAGGAACAGGCGGCCAACCCACAATGCAAGGGAAGTGACTGTCCCCCTCAGCTCTACACTCCTTAGACACACCCAGAGTACTGTATCCAGGTCTGGCACCACAGTGCAAGCAGACATTGATAAAACAGAGCACAGAGTCACCAAGGCCATGAGGGGAACACTCCCCATGTGCTGAGAGGACAAGGAACCTGTGCATGTTCAGCCCAGCATAGGGAAGGCTCTGGGGGGAGTTGGTGGAAAGGATCCAGTAACTACAAAGAAGTTATCAAGTGGACAGAGACAGGTTCTTCTCAATTGTGCATGGCAGAAGAATGACAGATAACAGGCATAACTACAAACAAGAGAGAGTCTGACTAGATGTAAGGAAAAACTTTTCACTATGAATATAGCCAGGCACTGAGATCTGGAAAAGAGACAGAAATCTGGAAAAACACTCTATTCTCAGCTAAATCAATCTGCCATCATTCTCAGCTGATGATGTCCATGTAGCTTTCAAACTGACAAAGGTTTTGGTTTTCATAGGGTAAAAAACTTACTGTATTTAGCCAGAAACAGCTCATAATATATGAACATGGTAGGACTCTAAACTGAGCATTTAAATATAGTGATGCCAAAATCTACCATTCAAAACCAGTACTTACAATGCAGCTGACACTGCATTACACAAATGACTACGAATAGTTATATGAGAAAGGAGGAATAGAAACACAACCAGACAAAACAGCCTTGCCTGCATCAGCACTCTGTAGGCTCCCAGCAAAGACAAACCATGTGGCAGAGAAAGCAACTAACACTCCTGAAAATTTTATTTCTTTGAGATTGCCACCTAGTGCAAACTAGGAATTAGAGAATCTATGTACTGTGTAACCTGTATCTGATATGAGAATTCACAAATGTTCTGCAGCATGTAAACTATCAGCCAAAATTGCCCAAAAAGCACTACCACCACTCCATTTTCACTCCATCCCTTCTTAGGTAAATAAACTACCTAAAATAATATATTTCACATAAAAAATAGTCACAGAATTTCAACAATTCAGCCCTATAGAAAGATAATCCAAAAATGCAGAAAACAGCAGACAACTTTAATGTCCAATGTTAAAAATGGGAGAAAACCTGCTTCATCAAAACTCAGCCTATAACTACCATCTTTGCTTTTTGTGAGAGTCACTGAGGAGGAAAGCTAGCATCCATTATCCTATAAATCTGTTTTCATTTAAATACACTACTTTTACAATTAACCACTAAGCAATGCCCTGTAAATCCACTTCTAGTACAAACCCACACAGGAAAACTGATTTTTGGTAATTAGAGAAGTTATACTACATCTCACAGCTCATTGTGTATTATAACGTTACTGATGTTATCACCTAAAAAGACAGAAGTACAAAACATAAGCATCAGCATGTTTCTGAATCAGCCTGGATGTTGTCTCTTCACTTTACAGACATTAAGCCTGCTGGAAAATATCTGGATAAAAATGGGGTTTTTTCAGTCTCAAGCAACAAATTGTAAAGCTGAATAACATCTCTTTTCCTACTAGGATCTCGGCCTGCCTGGGGAGCTGGGAGTGAAAGCAATTGGTTTGTTACCTCTACCTAATAATAAATGCACATCTTAACTAGGCTCTCATATTTATCCAGTGCTTCTCTGTATTTTTTATACCCTAAAGATATGGAAAGAGCCTAAAAGAATTGGTTTTGTTTGGCCTTGAGAAGACTAAGGAGGGAGCAGGCAGGGAGGGAGGGATGCACAAAGATCTTCACTCTACCTACAAGCATAAGATGAAAAACTGTAATGAAGATGGAGCCTGACCCACCTCAGGAGTGTACTCCGGAAAAATAAGAGGCGACCACTAAAAGTTTGAGCAGAGCAAATTCTGAAATGATATTCAAGAAAGTTTCTGTGGGACTGGTCAAATGCTGGCACGTGCTGCCCAGAAGAAGCTGTGGCATCTCAATTAGTCTCTCTTAGAGAGACTAAAAACTTGACTGGAACAAGGGATTGAGCCGTCTGCTCTAACTGGACCCGCAGCTGAGCAGCAGCTGGTCTGGACTGTGGAGCTCCTGTCCAACCTGCACGATTCTGTGATTCTAAAACTAATCTAAGCTCTACATACATTTCTAAGTGCCGTTAACAGAAAGAGCAATCATGTCAGCATGATTTTGGGATGTAATATATACAAATTCCTATTCTTTGCCATCCAATTTGGTTTTTATCTTCATTCTGCAGTATAAAACAGTTACCTTGTGATTGGGTGTTGATTTACATATAAAAATTTTAGCAAGATACAACAGTATTTCTTACTTTCTTCGTTAATGTACGCTGCCCAATCAAATTCTGTACCATTGAAGTATGGAACTACTTCTTTTTCAAAAGCTGTTGAATTTTCTGATGGCCAGAACAAGCATTTATTCTTCAAGTTGCCCATGAACAGCTGCAGCCCTATCAGCGCAAATACACTCAGGCAAAACACAGTCAGGATCATCACATCTGAGAGCTTCTTCACAGACTGCATCAGGGCTCCTACAATTGTCTTTAGGCCTGCAAACAGAGGCAGATTTTTATTACAATATTAAATATTTAACTAAGTTAAAATACAATGTAAATGTCTCCAACACACTACTAAATACCATGCACAGCTTAAAAAAAAAGTCTTAAAGCATTTTCCAAAGGAAAAACTACCACTAAGATTCATCATTCCTGAAAAATAATTTGCAAATATGAATGGGAATAAATGGCATACATTCCAAAGCACCTGCTCTTCAAGTCAAGAGCTTTCAATTCATGCTCTCTATACATGTACACTATATCTAAAGAAAATAGTTTATTTTATTTTCTTTTTGATGCCTCTTGCTCCAAACCTTTGCCAGTATTCTCTTCCGATACACAACATTTGGTTCTATAACAGCAAACAAAAAGAGACCACAATTTTATTTCAGTAGTAATTTTAATCTCTGCATTCTAATGCATCATCTTATATTGGAGATGGGGTTTGGTGAAGATAGGCATCATGAGCTAATAACTACATCATGCAATTCCCATGCTACTCATTATTATCTCATTCCTCTTTCAGGGATTCAACTTTTACAAAACACTAAAATTTTCAATCCCGAATTTCTTTCATAAATACATATATGTAACATTCACATTAAAAAGACTTAATTTTGATCCTTAATGTGGGAAAGAAAATTTGACATCAGTAATCGGAGGAATATACAGGCTATGTAAATGAGTTCTTCATGCAATTAACTATTAAACTCTGAGGCTGACTGTTTTAAAGAATTAGAAAAGGAAATGAAATTGAAATTAAGACAAAAACCTGGATGTTTCTGTTAAAAACATCAGCTTCCGTGCAGTTTCAGTCAGCCTCAGTGTTTAACCTCGCTCTCACCTGGAATGACTGATATTGTTTTCAAAGCTCGGAGAACTCTGAATGTTCTCAACGCTGAGACATTGCCCAGGTCCACAAACTCTGTCACATATGTGTAGTGAGGGATTCCACACACAAACACAATGACAGCACACACAAAATTAAACAGAGGTGATGTAGAGCGTCTACTATTTTACAGTTACTTCTTACCTGGAATTACAGAAATAGTTTTCAAAGGTCTCAATACTCTGAAAATTCGAAGAGCTGAAAGACTGCCTAGGTTTACAAATTCTGTTACATACCTGTAGGATTAAATCACAGTTATTCAGAATTGAGGTAGAGCTTATACTACTTACCTGGACCTGAAATCCAGAAATCCTTTTTTTTTTTTTTTTAATTTTGAAGGAATAAGTTTAAATGACAGACTTGCATTCATATTTTCCTGTTTCAATTAAGTTTTCCCTAGGAAATTCAACCTTAAGGTTTTCCATTAACTGCAAATTTAAAATGAAAACCCATAGGCCTGCTTTTGTTTTTAAAATCCTATTTCAAATTGATTGTTCAGTGATATCTTCTGTACTGTGGAATAGCCTACTAACTCTGCTATGTGCTACATTAGTATAAAATATTCAAGTGGAAAAACTTGAAACACAATTCAAGCCACAATTAATTTCATATGAACCAATATAAACAAATCAAACTACTACAGGTCCAAAAAGTTTCTGTTATTTTACTTAAAAAAAATATATACTTACGCAAAGGAAATGACAACAAAATCAAGCCAGTTCCAGGGATCTCGAAGGCAAGTAAAATCATTTATACAGAAACCTCTTGCAAAGACTTTTACTAGAAATTCAAAAGTATAAATCCCAGTGAAAGTGTACCTATGAGAAAACATTCAAGCAAAAGTTAAAGATTGTCGTGTTGTTCAGTGATCCATCATGAGCATACAGGAAAATAACTCAAACTCAGTAATTAGTACACACACTGAACAGCAGTTATAAACTCACAAACTATGACTGTTTCCCCACTATTCTTTTGTGAAATAATAGGATTATACTTTTTTATTTTGTCTGAAATATATTTCTGCAGTTTCTAGCACGTAAGATTCTTTAATATCAGCACAAATAATAATAATCATGAATAACATGCAAAAAATATTTTTGTTCAAATAACATTTGAGCATGGCTGCCACATCAGAAATGAAGTCCATGGGTAAGTGAAACCTAGTATTTACTGAAGGTACTTGATGGCTGACCAGGTAGACTTAAGAATGATAAACAATAAACCTCAGCAGAGGTATTTTCTTTAAAGAGTGGGTGTGTCCCATAATTAGATTTTGCTCCATGAAGGTGTTTCAGAGGGGCCATTCGAAAGTATCTTCCACATTCAAAAGCAGTAGTTTTGGGTTGAATGATCATTTTCTTTTTTTCTTTTTTTTTAATAATAAAAAACAACTGAAGAGGGAGAATGCATGAAAACATTGCTTGTATGAACATTCTGAGGGAAAGTATTTATCAGCATTTCGTTCAGAGAAAAAGGTTAACAGTGTCACAGCTTCTTTCCTCTGCAGAGCTTGCAGGACTGTGCTGCTTTGGGTTGCAGCTAGGATCAAACCCCAAACAGGAAAAAGGAAAATACTGGTATTACACAAGTAAGTAAAACTGCATGGTCTAGCTCCTAATTTGTTTTTCAGTTTTAAAGCACTTTAAAAATTATTAGCCTATTTAAGTATACTTACTCTACATTCTTCGCCCATTCTGGAAGTTTCTTCCATGTCATAACTATACAATTTGCCAAAATCGTGAGCATAATGAACTTACTGAACAATGTTGACCGTAGCTAAGGAAAATACCAGTTTTAAAAGTCAAATCTGCATAACACAAAATATGAGCAAGTGACCAGGACACAGAATACTAACATGTATGATACAGATCAGTTTACTATCACTAGCAATATCATAAATTGTGCAAAGATATTTCACAAGAATGATGGTTATACACCTATCACAGAATCATTTAGCTTGGGAAAGACTTCTGAGGTCACCAAGTCTAACTTTTGACTTCACTTTGTCAACTAGACCATGACACTACATGCCAAATCCAGTCATTTCCTGAACACCTCCAGGGATATTGACTCTACCACTTCCCTGGGCAGTCCATTCCAAAGCTTGATAATCTTTTCTGTGAAGAAATTCCTCCTGATGTCCAACCTGAACTTCCCCTGGTACAGCCTAAGGCCATTTCCTCTTGTCCTGTTGCTGGTTACCTGGGAGAAGAGCCTTCCCCCTTCTGCCCCTGGCTACACCCTCCTTCCAGGGAGCTGTAGAGAGCAATAAGGTCTCTCTGAGCCTCCTCTTCTCCAGGCTAAACACCCTCAGCTCCCTCAAGCTGCTCCTCACAGGACTCACATTCTAGACTCCTCATCAACTTTGCCACCCCTCTCTGGACACACTCCAGCACCTCAATGTCCTTTCTGAACTGCGGGACCTCAAACTTGAGATGTGACCCCACCAGTGCTGGGCACAGGGGATCATCACCATCCTGGCCCTGCTGGTCCCACTATTGCTGACACAGGCCAGGATGCCACTGGCCTTCTTGGCCACCTGAGCACACACTGGGCTCATGTTCAGCTGCTGTCAGCCAGCACCCCCAGGTCCTTTCCCACTGGGCCCCGTTCCAGCCACTCTGCCCCCAGCAGTAGCACTGCATGGGGCTGTTGTGGCCAGTGTGTAGGACCCAGCACTTGGTCATGTTGAACCTCATGCTCTTGCTCTGGCCCATCGATCCAGCCTGTCCAGGTCCCTCTGCAGGGCTTTTCTGCCCTCCAGCAGATCAACAGTCCCACACAGCTTGGTGATATCTGCAAAGTTACCAAGGGTACACTTGCTCAGTTCATCCAGATCATCCATTTTAGACAAGGTTGGGTTCAATACTGCACCTTAGGGAACTCCACTAATGAGTTATCTTCCTCTGAATTTAATCAGCAAGTTAATCTTAGTTCAGACTAATTTTGAAAGTCACTGATTTTGAAAGAATTAAAGGCAGGAACACATTCAAACACTAAATCAAAACTCCTAGTTTTAACATTAGTAATATTAATCAGTAACAATTTTTAACAAATCACTTGAAAAGGATATGAATGAACCAAAACCTTAATAGCTAGTCTTCTAGTGATATTGAAAGGAGATAAAAGGTACAAGGCAGGTGTGGCACTGAACCTGTAGATTGTCTTCGCTTTATCCAGTACTATGAATGTCTTTAAAAAATAGACAAATAGGGCATGGGGTAGTGGGATCAGAAATTAAGGATACATCTTATTAACTTTGCCATAACAGAGGCTGCTCACACACATCTCAGTAGCCAAATTTATTTTCAGTAAAATTATGAAACGAAATAATAGATTCTAAATTTTCACATGAGGAATGAAAATGCTACACCACGTATTTTTAGTCATGTGCTCTTAAAACCTGTATTTCAGATTTAATTTCATAAGATTAAGTAATTAAATTAAAACTATAATTAAAAATGTGACTTCTTTCATTTAAATTTAATACAGCTCTTTCACCTGCATTTCAAAACAAAGTTGGCAATGCAAAACAAAGTACCTAAGTAACCATTTTTGGGAACTATTTAACCATTTCAGCATGTTAAAACTGCTTTTAGGGTGAGACATTCTTGACTTTTAAAATCCTTGTCTTTACTTCCTTTATTGCTTGTGCAGCTGTCATTAGTACCATTAAGTAACCATTTTTGATTTTGAATAGAAGACACAATGAAAATATCATCTGATGAAATCTTAATTCATTTAATGAATATTTTCCCATTCTACATTTAATGATTATTCTCCCAAAATCTAATATAATAAGCAGGTTATAACACTAAATAATTCTGTTTTCCAGTGACATTTTACTATAAAAGAAATAGGTCATTTGTCAATACTGCTTGTGAAGTTAAGAGGACAAAAACTAAAGTAACTAAAAAATCTACATATGACTATTAGTCTTCAACATTTTAGATTAGGAAAAGTGATGCTTTAATTAGGCTACTTATTTCAGAAATAATACAGCTCTTTGGTTAAATTCTTATCTTGCAAGATACTATTTGTTGATCATCCAGTACTTAATTTCAAGAACCCTTTCTATGCTTTTAATTCAACAAGTCTTTTATTGATTACACAATAAAATAACCACTTGTTGCTTAGTTTTTTACTGCCTTTTAATGTAAACTCAGTTTTGTTTTCTTTCTTGACATCATTTAACTTTACATCTATATAAAAATAACTTTCCTTCATCTATACTTGCCAAAGTAAACACCTTGCTCTGTTCTTCCTTTTTTTATATCTGTAAATGAAACTGAATCTGTATATATCAATTTAGATTTTGTCTTCAGATCTATAGTGGGTCTGTAACACAGACCAAATATCGAAACCCAAAGACTGGTTTAGTCTTTGCACCATTTTTTTTTTTAATTTTGTAAAAGAAGTATTTTATAATGATATTTTCAGGAATGTTTGACAGTGGTTGTTCTGTCACATGACTGAATGAGAACTCTGTCTAAAGACTTCTGTAAAGAACCAGATCTCAGGTATCACATTTCTTAAACAAAACCAGAGAGTAGCCAGAGAGATGGGAAGTTTTCAAATGGTTCAGCATTAAAACAGATTTGAAGAGATTACAGGACATTTAACACAAAATCCATTAACTAAAATACCATAACAATAGACATTAAAAGAAAAATGCTGTGTTGTTTTTTTTTTCTTTTTTTTAAAGGCAAGTGAAGCAAGAGTTACAGTTGTTTTTATATTGAAATCAAAATAATTAACATGATAGCACATACTGCTATAATACTTTCAAACAGTTCTTCTGACCAACTCCCCAGCAAAGCATTTATCAGGTTACAGTTAAACAGGAGTGTCCCAATTACATTCTTAATACCAAACACTTACTTTTTTGTTGATGTAATATGGGTCCAGGTCCTCCAGGGGTTCAGACACCATTCCTGGAGGAATATCACCATAAATAAATGGCAGCGTCTTCCCTGCCTCTAAGTCATTGTTTGGCTTTGGGTGATTTTCCTCATGACCAGCATCATCTGTAGGCTCATCTTGGTCACGAGGAAGTTTTTCATCAGCGATACGTTTTTCAATAGCTGCAAGAGACTCCTTGGTGAAATAGAAGAAGCTGTCAGGTCCTGGTGGTACCAGCATTGCCCGCGCCATCTTTTCATTCTGCAGATTTTAAATGCTTTTAGGCTCTCGTGCAAGAAGATCCTAGGAGGGCATGTAGGAAAAAGAAAGAAGAAAAAGAAGGTTGCACCATCAACAAAATCCCCAAATAAAAGCTTTTGACAGTCAGCATCTGCCTCTTTTCTCTTTACAAAGCCCTATAGCAAGAAGTATCTCAATTAACAGTCAGATATTTATTAGAAAACTAGCTACTCATGGCAAAGAGATAGAAATTAACAGTAAAGAAGAAAATAATGAAAGAAAAAAAAAGATGAAATTTTCTTATAGTTTCTCAACTCAGGTTAATACCTCACAACAAAAAAAGGAAAAACATTCTCACTTTCCCTAGCCTAACATTAAGTTATCTTCTTGTGAAAAAGTAAAAAATGTTTTAGCACAACTAAGTACTGCAGTCAATGGCACAGCCTTTAAATACAGATTTATACATTTTTGCCACACCACCTTAAAAATCTTTGCATTTTTGTTACAAAAGTAGAAAGCAAAAAACATGCTATTTTTATTACTCTCCATTTCTGTCAGCTAGGTTACACCACCTAGTGGCTTATACTATGATTGTCAAACTAATGTTTGTATTATATTATTAGGTATTACAGAAACACAATGTATTTTTAAAGCCATGTTCACAGACAGAAGGCAACTGGCCTGAAATTCAGTCTTTCCCCTTTAGGCTTTCTGATTCATATCTACCTGATTTTGAACTGTAACTTTGATGGCACTATCTCTGTAATTAAGGAAGTTATGATGGATGAAGTGTTTTAGATTTATATGAAACGCACAGCATAATCAAAATTTCAGTACTCTCTTTGAGACCAAGGGTATTTTCAAAACACTTAAAAATAATAAATTCATTAAATTACAACCACCATTGATTGATCATTTCTTTCTAGGTAATATTTTCCACAGTGAGTGTACAGTTAACACCTAAGGGTGCAGTATCTTCAGAATAAACCAATTTTTTTGAACAGACACAAAATGAAATCCAGTCCCATTTGCTGACAGTCATTAAGTGTTGTAGCCTCTGTCCACACTACATTGTGGTGAGTTGGCCTTGCCTGGCTGTTCTCCCACTTACACTCCACAAAAGGAACTGCACAGGGGAAAATGAAGTGAAAAAGCCCAGGTATTAAAACAAAGGCAAGCAGATCATTTACAAATTACTGTCGTGGGCAAAACAGATTCACTTAGGGAAAAAAACCCAAACTTATTGCCAATTAAAACAGAACTGGAAGGTAAAAAACATACATCCTAAAAGAATATTCCCTTTGCCTCTTTGTTCCAGGCTCAACTTCACTGTTTCACTCTCACTCCTACACCTCCTCCCTCCCCAGGAGGCCTGGGGAAGGCGGGGAATGGGGCCGGGGTCAGATCATTGCAGTTCTTTGCCACTCCTTCCTCCAGCATGTGTCCCTCACACAGGCTGTGAGGCCTCAGGATAATGTTGCTCCGATGTGGGCCTTGCACACACCTCTCCCTCAAGGAATACTCACTTCCTCCAGTGCGGAGGCCCCCAGAGGCTGCAGCCTGGGTATCTGCTCTGCACCCTCCTCTCTGGACTGCAGAGAAATACCTGCTCCAACATGGCCTGTCCCACAGGCTCCCAGGGAACTTCTGCTCCACCACCTGCAGCCCTCCTTCCACTCCTGTTCCCCTGACCTTGGAGTCGGGGCTGTTTGTCACACACCCTCACAGAGTGTTCCTCACACTCACCTGTGGCGTTTTGCTCTTTTCCAGATGTGTTTTCCCTGAGGCATTGCCATGCTGGCTGAGCTGTGCCCAGGGCAGCCCTGGGCTCCCCACACAGAGCCTGTTGGGCAGCCCCCCAGCCCTGAACCACCACAACCACTGCTCAGAGTGACCACAGGCCTCACTAAGAGGAAAAAACTTAAAGCAGATTTAGGTGATGGCAAATGCTGTAAGCTCCTGCCACCACAAAAGCCACAGAGTGAGCCAGTTCTCCTGACCCCAGTGTGTGCACTGAGGATGCACTGGGAAGGAAAAATACTGACTTTTACATAAAGTGTAACAGCTGCAAAGTCAAATAACCTATGACACAGTGAATCCCAGCTAGCTGCCTCTTCTATGTCAACTTTTAGGTCAACTTAATGTTAGTTGAGGAAATTTTCTATTTTTAACAATGTTACAGCAGGAACTAGATTGTCATGGACAGAGAATCCTTCATGCAAGCCATCTCCTCTTCAAAATTAGTCACTTGAGGTTATGGGCAGGCTTCAAACCCCTGCTTTTTCAGCTGAGCCACAACAGGCTCCAAGCCTTTGGTACATACCACAATGGGCACAAAAAGCTCTTTACACTGACTAGTAAAGAGGGGAGAGATTTCATAATAAATAATTATAGAAATCAGACATTTTTCATGTCAGTTGTTAAGCAGTTTAAGAAAAAACAGGTTTTTTCTCTGGAAAAGAAAGCCTAAAAGTGCCAAGCCTTTATTTAAAAATAAATAATCTCTAATCTCATCTGTTCCTTCTTAAAGCAATTCACAATTTTCAAATGCAAGATATGATTGTTGTTTAGCCTTTTGGGGCAAACCCTTCTCAAATCCTTAGCACCAGTGAACCTGAAGATCTGCCTAGTCATACTTGGACTGAGAACCAGCTGCGTCTCAAAAGGCACTTTTCCTTCAGAAGCTGAGTAGCACCCATGGCTCTAAATACCCAGGAAACCTTCAGCAGCAAAAAGGAGATCTGTCTCTCCCAGGATCTTTTTCCATAAGCTTCATTTTTACCTAAGACCTAAGGTAACACAAGTATTACTTGGTACCTTTAGGTCATTTATTTAGTTTACAACTCTGGATTTGTTGTGTGGTTGTTTTTTTTGTTGTTGTTGTTTGTTTTTTTTTTTTTGTTTGTTTTGTTTTGTTTTTCATAAAATGGAGGGGTAGGTATTATCTGCTTCTTCATTTCTAGGCTGAAAAATCACAAGAATTTCCTTAGTGCAATCATCTGAGTCTATAGAAATAAAAAGTTTATGTCAAGGGGAGTTCTTAATAGTAAGCACTTTCTCCTACACCAAGGTGGTAGCAGTATTAACTTAAGTAGTATGTTGTCCTAAAAAACAAGTCTGTAACATATAGAAATGACTTTTTATATACCAGTACTATATGTATTGTAACAGATTCTGAGGACAGCACTTGTAATAAACTTTGTATTTCATGACTGATACAAACAGGTAATGGCATTATTAGTCCACCCACACTCAGTTATCTAAAATGGTTAGATGGTTGCACAAAGTCTTTTAGAGTCTGAAGAGACAAGAAAGCAAGATCTACAACTATTAGACTAACTTCTACCTTATAACCAAATAAAACAGCAGCTGTATAGCTGTTTATATGGTGCTGCCCTGTCACAGGAATGTTGCTCTACAGGCTGAATAAAATACAAGCTTTTCAGCACATCTACACACCACAGACCAGTCCACCACACCTATGAACAAGTGGGACAGTGGCAGTGTAAGAAATAGCTACAAAACAACAACAACAACAACAACACCACAAAAACAGAGATACTGGACAAGAATGCAAATACATACCATAACATTCAGCTAGTCTTTTAGAGGATGTTCTCATTACTTGGCTAAAGACTCTACAAAACTTTAAAAATAGTTTTCTAGTCCACCTTAGGCATATAGACTGAGAAAGTGAGGAATGTGACGTCCACAGAAATTACTTGTTATCAAACATGTGCTTGAAAATGTCACTAACTGTTATGTCTGTCCATGCATTTTGGCTAAATTTACTCTTTAGAGGTCTATAATGCTTAAAACTAAAAGTTCACGACTGTTCATTTTACCAAATACCACCATGGCCTTATGGCAGTTTTTGTGAGTTATTGCAGTTGTTATCAGAATGAAAACCAATCTTTCTGCTTGCATGTTCATATTCCGCTGGTTTACTCAGCAAGGCTTAAGTGGTACCCTTAGGGCTGAGATGAACTCCAGCACTCCTCTCTAGAGACACCACAGCCAATGACTGCAGCACAGTTCTCAGTGTTAACACAAAACAAAAAAAGTTATTTTCCACTACATGACAAATCTCTTCAGTGAATGCCTTATGCTAGCAGCCTAATCACAGCCCATGCTTGGAAAAAACCCACACCTATTAAACACTTCTTGAGTTACAGTTCAGTGACTGTTTCCTTGTCATGACTTTTTAAAATATATAAATGTTGTAACACTGTGGAACAAAGTGATGCTGATTATACTGTTATCTCATGAAAATCACTTTACCCAAGAAAGAAATGGAAAAAAAAAAAAAAAAAGCAGGATTGATTGGTTTAATGACTTAAATGTGTCTCTTTTCTGCAATTTTGACAGTATTTGTAATACGAGCTAAGAGGTAATAATAATCAAACTAGAAAACAGTATTTAGTGTGAATCCTGAAGAAACTGTTACCCTTTCATCCAAAAAATCCCACCAAGGTCCTTCTGAAAGTCCAACATTAAAAAATTTCCCATCAGTAAAAAACAAAATGCAACACATAAATTCCCATTTTCTCAGCTTACTGTTAAGAAATAGGCTTCTGATCTTTCGTGGCTATGTTGTGCACGTAAGCCTGATTGGAGAGTCTGTCCATCAAGCATGACAGAAAATTCTAATTACAAATGGAAGATTACAGAAAACTGCTGTATACCACAGACTCTGTAGTAGCACAATATTAGAAGGAAACTCACAGGGCGGAAATGAGCCAGTTAACAACCTGATACTAATGTTAACATAAATATATTCTTATTGAGTACAGTTGAGTGAGCAAGAATAATTTTTAAAGGATCTTTCAGAAAATATTTTTAATATGTATACAAAGAAAAGCATCAGGGTCATTTATATTAAGTTTGAGGCTTTAAGCTTGAGTCCACCGGGCTATGAAAAAAAGCATGAATATATTGTTTTTATTGTTTCCATATATAAAATATATAAATACATTTAAAAATATTTATTTGTTTCTATATTTCTTATAATATTTGCAAAAAAAATGATCAAGCTTAAACCCAAACCAGTCAGCAACAAATCCTCAGTACTGACATCTGTTCTTCCTACTATATATTCTACAACATAATGATGAATTTTTACAGTATTGTTTCCAATGTTCTCTCTGCTATGGTATACTGCCTAGTGTTGAGTAACTTGAATAAAACTTTCAGTGTACTAAAGAAGCGATACTACTGAAATTACTGCATCTCAAAAAAAACCCTAAGTCTCATGTGTATGAAATTTCATTAAAAATAAAGAGCTGCCATCATGACAGTCAGGTAAAGATGTTCAGTGAATTTCATTTAGGCAAGTGATCAAATCAGATGAGTTCATAAGCAAATTCACAGGTATTTTCTTTGCTATGCTCTTTTTTGTGCATTTCTGTATATAAAAAATAAGGGTTTTTTTTTTTTTCCATGGATATTTAATTCTACTATATAAATTAAGACTTACTCTATTAACTAATATATTTTCATTAAGCAGTGATGCAGCCTTCAGTTTCTAGAGAAAGTAAGCTGGGTTTATTACTGCTACATCAATTCCACAATTCTGTGACTGCAAAACAAGCAGGAGGCTGTAAGACAAATCCAGAAAATTCTTTGGACAGTGGTTTAATCTAGAAAGTATCTGCTCCTAAACATCAATAAGAACTAAAAGGTTTCTGAATTATTTATTGCTTTGAGACTGAATAGATTAGACCCACGCTACATCTCACCCCTGATACTCTCCCAACAACAGACTGCACCAATGCAATAGCACTACGTGGGACAGATGATTTATAAGAAATATTTTACCATGTCATTCTTTTGTCTGTAAGTCATTCCATGCTCTATAGCTTTTCCATGAAAATAATTTTTAAAACGAAAATAAATGCTTATGGAAGACAAAATGCATTTCTGTTCAGTTTAATGGATTCTACTCCTTATATGAAACTTGCCTTACATGACCTGTATCAGGTTCCAAAGGTATTCTAAACTTGCTATTTTCAACTCAATAGCCTCTGGTTTCAATTTATGAGCTTATGGTCATACACAGAAGATCTCAAAAAATATTAGCATTGCAGGAATGAATAATGTTTAAAAGATAGAGGATGCTAGAGCTGATCTTAAAAGAAGAATTCTCTAATATAAACCCATTTTTAGAATCTTCAACCACTTAGAGGCAGATCAGTTTGGCTTTCCTTTATGTCAGAAAATGCATTCATTGGGTGCAGATTAGGAAATTCAGTCCTCACAAACATGCAATTCAATCCCCAAGTATCAAGCAGCCAACTTGGAACAGAGCCAACACATAGCAAATAAAAAACTGTAAGAGTTTTTTACTACTGGCAAGGCCCAGAAGAACTGTGAAAAACATGATACATTGCCAGAAATATGATATACACATATTTTTTATTCTAGCAAGGATGATATGTCTGTTATTTGCATGACTACTTGGACATTTTTCCAGACCAGAGAAACATTGCTCAAAACACCAAGACCCTGCTCCTAGTTAGGGCCAAATAAGATAGGTCTCAATAACTCTCTGCATAATAAGCCTAATTTAATGCTTCCTCAGCCTCTTAACTCCTCTTAAACTCTAAAGACAAGTTTATATCAGATTTGCTCCTACACTAAGGCTGTTACTCACTTCAGTAGCCCATCAGTGCTTCTTATTTTCATGTATTTATAGTCAAAATGCTTCTCTCTCTCAATTTTCATGTGGTGACATTATTTCAATGAATCTTTTCTGTGAGTCACATAGATGATACCAGTCACTGAAACTCAGATTCACAATTTTTGTGTTTATGTTTATTGTGGGGCAGATTTGTTTTGGTAAATCCTGGTGTTCAGTCTTGCAAGGTTTCATTATCCATATGTTGGGGTTTTTCCTCCTCATTTCTCCAGATTCCTTCTTCAATTTTCTGCTGTTATTTATGTGTCATTTAACAAATTTAATACAAAACAAGACTTTGCATAGTTTCTATCACAAAGCCCTGATAATGTGTGTTTGGTGACCTTTGCTCCAAAACACCTTTTTTATGGCACCAAAGATGATAATATCAAGTTAATCACATTATGACCTTTATCTTTATAATTCATAGCAAAGACAACCATAAAATCTTTTAAATATTACTTCTATCTGTGATTGAAATGAGCGTGAAATGAACTTCTTTTCATGCTTAAAAGACAAACAGAAAAAAGAAATATCTCAATGGATACTACATAATAACAATGTAGCTGCTTAGAGATTAAGCTATGAAATAATACCCTCTACACATATTTTCAAATAACCATGGTTCTTGTGCAGTGTTCATTTTCCTTGCACTCCTTAGCTGAAAGTGAGCATGACTGAAGAGCAACCATCACAAAGTGTTTATTTTCTTCACACAGAGTCCTTATTACCCAATAATTGTTAGCTACAAAACAGAGTACACCACTTAAACTTGTTTTAGATATTTGAACTCCTTAGGATGTAATGGCCAGATTCCCAAAACTGTAGTTCTGGGAAAGAGAAAGAAATTGAGAGCCTCTTTCATTTTTTAATAGCTAGGTGCTAGAATTTTCCAGGGAATCCATTGCTAACCATTAAAACATATCCGCTGAAAGTTCATTTACTCCCCAGAGTGACTGCCTCAGCAGCAAATCAAAACTGCTGCACAGCTTTCATACCTCATGTTCAGACCTCATAAGTTTGTATTATTGAATTATTAATACAGCACTAAAGAAATTAAACACAATTATATTACAAGGTACCCAAACACTGTGCACAGCAAAGAAACTGCACACATCCACATACATGGGATTTTTCATTACTTTGACTCTTACAAGTGTCGTCTGTTGAGCCACATTTATCAGAATGCTCCAAGTAAATCACTCAAAGTTTGTACATGATACCACCTCCAAGTGATTTATTCTAACTTAGGCAGGTGAACCCCTTAATATAAATTTTTTAGACTAGACTGTGAAATGGTTGAGTTTGGTTATCATTCTGGTAACTTCACTGTAAAATTTATTTAAAATTAAAATTATCGTGGATGCTTTACCTCTACCAGATTAAAGTTAATGTATTGAGATCCCTATGGCTGTACCAACACTGTGGTTACAGAAATAACTTTCATTAATGCAGTATTATCCTGATCTATGAACAATTCCATGAATGTCAGAAGAAAACATCCTGTTTGGTTTTTCCACACAAGGAACGTGTATGCCATGTCTGAAGTAGAAATGAATTGTTTGTATCAACTGCAGCTAGAGGGAAAAAAAAAAAAAGGCAAAATTCAAATAAAAGTTTTGGTGTTGAATTCATAATAACTTACTTAAAATAAAATTCCAGATATCAGAGAAAAAATACAGCTTGGTAGGCATCTTTTCAAGGTAGGTAGTTCAAACTCCAGCCTCAAAAGGAGGCTAAGGTTACCTTACCTAATCTATGATAAGCACAAGCATGTTCCAGGGATGTGCTCAAGGGTGCTTCCCCACAGTCTTTCAGTGGGAGTTCCAACCTGCTCCTCATGGAGGAGCCCAGGCTTCTTACACCAGCTGTCTGTCAGCCTTCAGCACCAGCTGCAGGCTCCAACCTTCTGGCTCATATTCTTGTAGGTGGAGCTCTGGAATAATTGCTGTAGGTTATCGCCTGCCTGTTATCAAAATTTCATTCTTCTTTTTGTGTTCTCCCTCAATACTGGGCCACCACTAACACAAGTCACCACTGCAAAGCAACAGTGATAAATGATGTAAAACCAGTACAGCTCCCAAAAGATGTGGCTGAAAGTTTTCTACCGAACAACAAAAGTGAATTAGGAACTTCAACTGCATGAGCTTTTTAAGCTTCCCCAAATCAAAGTTTAATAACCTGAAGATTTTTTATATTAGAAAAGTCCTCTTGAAAAATAATAAAACCTAAAAAGATATAAATTAGTAACATACTACGAAACAGAAACCTATGTTTCACCAGATTTGAAACAGTAAAAAAATGTGCTTGAACCCTTAAAATGTACACTGTCTGGTTTTTATCTACCAGAAAGCTAAAAAAAATATCATTTAGAGCATAGCACAAAAAAGAACACACCTACCCATAACAGAAAATAATTTTTCCATTAACTGAAAATTGCTAAAATTCTGAAGAAATCTTTATTTGGTGCTATGGGTAACATTCATGTTATGACCTAATAAACATGATGGAATTTTATTAGATGTTTCTAACTATTTTAAAACTTAGCCATTTCATTGCACTTTGATTTTCCACAAAGAAAATTAAGACCTCTGTAAAATGGTCAGAGAGCATGACTGAACAGATAACTTGGAAGACTTTAGAAAGCCAATGTGCTTTGTTAGCGCTTTGTCATGAACTTTTTAGCCTGCAAACACCACTAATGTCAGCTCTTGTCCCTCAAATTTTTGAAAATATTTTTTTTTTCCTTTTGACAAATAAGAGAATACAGGAAAAAAGAAGGAGGGGGGACAGGGGGAGGAAGAAAGCAACTCTCCCACCAAAGTAAATACAGAGAATGTAAAAGCTGGCTTTAGAATGTAAAAGATATAAAGCAAGCAGTACAGCCAGACCTCTTTCCATTCCTGTTTCTGGCCAGACAGGCTCCCTATATCTCATTTAATGGTCTCATTAGTGTAATCTGAGTCTACTTCTGTGCTGCTCTAATTTCCTAGAAAGACTCAGCTACTGTTCTGCAAATGGATACAGGCTGGGATGACTGGTAAAACCTGACTCAGTTCATAGCAATATGGGGGCAAAATTCCCACATCCAATCTAGAGCTTCCTGTAAACACACCAAAAGTGGAAAATGGCATCAGCATACATCAACACAGAGATGTATGGCAGGATGTTCTTGAAAAGGTTCACCTGCTAGGTTCAAAAAAGATTTTGCTCCTTCCAGTATATTACTGAATTTTTGTATCTATCAGAAAAAATTGTTTACTAATGACAACCATTAAAAAAGCCACAGGAGCAGAATAAGCCTGTAAAACTGAAATGAGAGTTCAATACCAATGATTCTGTTCAATTCAACAGCCTAAAACACAATGCTGTGTTGGCACAGGAGACTTTCAGGCTGTCAGCCTCATTGACAAAGATCACTCCTCTCCGCTTCCCAATGAACATGAGAGCATGAGAAAGAAAGAGAGAATATGCTAGGACACCTGACACCATGATGGCATTTGTTCATTTTTCGGTTGGTTGGTTTTTTCTTTTAGTGGAGATTCAATTATTTAGAAAGTAAAGGGGGTTTTTGTACAGATTGCCATGTGCTCTGCGATGACCCTTCCTGAGCAGGAAGGCTGGACAAATTGACCCACTGTGGTCCCTTCTAACCTGACCCATTCTGTGATCCTGTGATTGGGTGCAGTATGAACAGTGGCATTAGCATCACTCCAAAATATCTCCTTCCTGTGGACAGAACTTTTATATGGAAGTCCATTGTCAAGGCTTTGTCACAGAATGAAGCTTCTCTTACATGTCTGCTTTGGTCCTTACCTCCTGTGACTTGTGTTCCATAGTATGTTACTAGTTTGTACCTTGTTAGTTGTCATCTGCATACTCTGTTCTAACCAACTGAAATTATATGGCACATTAATATTAAAAATTCACTTACATTATTAAAAATTCACTTAATATTAAAAATTCACCTACTGTGCATTTCTGTGAGTTTAAAAAACCCACAGTTTTTTAAAAATATGAAAACTAATAAAAGATCACGTCTTCTCTTTGACACAGTAGCTATGGAATAGCCACAGGAATACCCATCAAGCAAAGGTGCCAGAAGGGTATAGACAAATCAAAATGTTTTGGAGATTCAAAGAAACTCCCCTAGCTGAAGCAGAAAATATATACATGAAATATGTACATCTTAACAGCAATGAGGGAACTTGCAGAACATGGTAAAATTACTAACAGCACAGCACTTAGAGTGGACACAACAGAATTAGGGGAAGCATTGATGGCCTTTTTCCTCGTGCCAGCTTCATCACATAAAACCCCAAACAAACCAGGCACTCTCATCATCATCATCTTTAAGCCAACTGTTAACTAAATTAAATCCACATCTATGCCCGTGGCTGAAGTAAAGAGCTAGAGAGCATTTCCTTTGGTTTTTCTCCATGTTCTAGCAATCAGAACTAGTTTAATACAGAATTGCTTCCTATCACAAGTGAAAGACAAATGGAAAAGAGATTGTGAAAGAAACTTGGAAAACAAGTTACTTGAATTTCAAGTGTTAGAAAGTGTCAAGGTGAAACTAGTTTGATAACCACAGGCCTCTTTCACAAACAAATAAACCCTGGATTTTAATTTTTTTTTTTTTTTATGAGCACTGAGTCTTTTCTATAAACAGTGGTAATTCTTTTAGTCTTTATCAGTCATTTTCAGACATTCATGTGATCATAAGCCAGAACAAGGGAATTTCAAGGCAAATTTGGCAGTAGTTTTCTCTGGGGCTTGAATCCAAAAGTCTTAACATTTTCTGAAGTATTTGTCATCCTTCATTCCTTTTCATTCTTGGCTTTATATTGTGAGACAGGTCTGCATTCAAATGTATGTGACATTACATCCAGTTGGCAAGAATACAACAGGAGACTTTCTCATACAAAACCCTCACCACTGGAGACTAAAGGACAGCTGGAAACACATCTCATGTTTTCATTTACTTTCCATATTTACTTGCTTTTGAAAATTACTCCTGTTCTAGATTGTGTAAACAAAAATTATGGGCAAGAAAAGTGAACTGGATTAGATTAAGCTGTTATAAACAACACCCCTAATTATTGCTACTCTTGCACCTGCAGAGGAAATGATGAAAAAATAAACAGATATGACAGTATCCTCTAAAAGAAAACAAAACCTGCTGAATGAAAAAAGAAAGACAATGCTGAAATATTAATCCAATTTCATAATTGTTTTTTTTCCGCACCGAACATGTTTTACCGTCTGCATTTAAATTTAGTTTCAAAATCAAGATTGCACTGGCTGATACCAATTGCCAGCTGAAAAATTAGTAAGAGGCAGCACTTTGGATTTTTGAAAAATATTGAAATATTGACAATTATTAATGAAGTATTACCATTAATAGTACTAGAATCTAGCCAGGGAAATACATTCTACAATCAATTTTACCTGACTGAAAATCCATTTTAAAGGATGTCACTGCTTGTACAATGAGAAGTCCTGTTCAGCAATTACGTATAAAAGATTCTTGAAGATCAGAAAGAAAAGGATAGACTTCTGTGAGCTTTTTCATTATAACCTTTAGACAAAGATAAATGTAGTATTCTGGTTCAATCACCTCTTCTGGTCATTGACAATATATAAAGAATTGAAAAAAAAAATTCTTTTTCACCTCAGGTTAGAATGCCAGATATCTGTATTTTCCAGAAGCATGCTTAAAAACACAATGATAAGAATAAGGAGACAAAATCGGTAGTTTTATTGACCTAGGTTTTGTAAATTTTGAAATATTCAAATTGCTTGCAATCATTTTATTAGCAGCAGGACTAAAAAAAAAAAATCTGCCAAGTTCACACTGCCTTATCAGGGTGTGCCACTTGGTAGAAGAAAAAGAGCTGCATAGAAATGTGTCTGCCAATGATGCTTATTCAGAAGTCACAGAACCATCTACTGGCTTGGAATCACCTGCCTTGAACTCAATGATTCATAACCCTTCTGAACAAACCCACCTGGACCCTTGGTGTGGTTCAACACATCAGGCTGGACAGGGCTTGGAGCAACCTAGCAGGGTGAAAGATGTCCCTGCGTGCCCCTGACAACAGGCCTGTCCCTGTCTCCAGCACAGAAGTTAAATACCCTTTTCACCAATACAGGCCCCACCTCCCACACAGGAAAGCACTTGATGAGCGTCCCACTTTGATTATTACTGCAAGATCAGCACAGGAAACATCCAAAGATGGCCTGATAGTTATCAGTGTTTGGTCACCACAAAATCTAGAGCCATTAGGAATACTTCCAGAAATGACACTTGATGATCATTAATTTTGCACAACAAAGCATCAGAGGAGTACAGGCAACCTACAGACACATGCTTGAAAATATACCTACAGCAACAGTAACTAAAAGTAGTCATGAGCATATAGGGGACAGAGAGTGAAAAAATCCTCCCTTCCCCCACCCGTCCCGAAAACCAGTAAGACCCAACCAAAACTAACTCAAATCTTGCTGCTCGCTGTAGGCACACAACTGTTCTTAAAACACGTGCAACAGTACCCAGTTCCCTACAACAAGGAGTCTTTGCCTGAGCTGCTATCTTGCTGCAGAAAGCAGCGATTAATTATACTGTGGTTGTACAATATAAAACGGAACTGCAAGGCATTCACAGAAAACAGTCATTAAAAGAGCAGGATATGAAGTGCAGCAGTTGGTTTAAAAAACCAACTCCTTTTCCTTTTTTTACATGGTATGCTGCTATTTTCTACTTCAGACAAAAAGAAAACAGCTCTTTCAGTCCAGACCACCAGAGCCACTGTACTTCGTCAGCACTGTAAAATGACATTCAGCTTCAAAAGCTGCTGCTTCTTCCTTCCCAGTCATAGAGTAGGAATAAATAATTTAATCAAGTATTCATCAGGAGAGGAGAATATCCTATTAGTCTGTGCCTGCATTCCTTCCCCCTCACTTCTTTGCATCTCTCAGATTTCCAGAAGTGTACATCATTCTTTTTAGCTTAGCCAAAAACACAGCTCTATGAGTTTAAGAAAAAAAGGAATTAGTACCTGCAAATTCATGTACAACTTTCTAAAACTAGAAGAGAATACATACCCTTTATAAACATGTTACAGCTTTTAGAAAAGAACCAGGAAGTTCACAATGTGAAAGAAACTAGAGGAACGGCACTAAAACACCATTATTGAAAAACAGTTACTAGAAACTTCTTAAATTAAATACCCATCTCCACCTAAAAGATACCAGTGAGCACACGTGTGGTGCAAAAACCATGAAAAAGGATTTTGTGAGTAGTTGATTTGCTGGTAAACGCATTTACATCTCTTACTTGCAAACTACTAAGCTACTGTCATTTGACACGTTTGTCCAAAGATGGGAAGAACATTGTCCTCGATCTGACTGAGAACAGATTTTTAACAGAAAAACTTGAACATCATCCTTATTTTTTTTTTCTGAAGGCTGTAATTGTATTCTTTTTCATCCTTCATGAAGTAGTATCTTCACTACAAAGAAGGAGAAAACTTTGATTTAATTTAGCGAAAGGACAAAGATACATCGAGAAAAAATAAAATATGACTCCAGTGACCAGATAAAAAGAGAATGAAGGAAAGAAAGACAAAATAGGTGATCATGGCTATTAGGTGCTTGAGACAAAAGGGCTCTTCTTTCATTCAATTTATTTAATCTAATTTAAAAAATAACCTTTATTAGGCCATAGAAAATTCTACAAGATATTATCAAATATTATTCCTAAAACATCTTAAATCTCTTCTTGCCTATGAAAGACTGTCTAAAAAAAAAAAGAACTGATAATTGATACATGACTTGAAAGACATAAAGTAAGATTTAAATCCTTAAGGCTGTAAAGGAAAATTATCATAAAAATTCTCATTGGTTTTACTTCCTTACAAATTCTTTAAAAGTCATGGAAGGCATCACTCCAGTTTTGAAGTACATTTCCCACGAAAACTGAGGTTCATACTATTAATGAAGTTTATAAAAAGACTTGTGTAAGTTTTTTAACATGGGAAACTGTAGCAACTCCTTAAAAATATATCAGTTAACCTGCAAACAGAAAAATAAGCTTCCAAGAAATAGGATCTGAATCCAAATGTAAGTTAATTAATATATTTTTCTTAATAGAAGTAGTATACAGTACAGAACTCAAAATTATCTAACGCAGTGGTCTGCTATGCCATGCATTTACATGCCTGGAAATCTCTTGTGTAGGTATAGAAGAAATCCAGGCTGTGTTGATCAAGACTACTGTACCTAACAGGATTGCCTGCAGGGAGAGGTCAAGCAGGCTACTCTCTTATGTCCTCTAAGACAGACCTGGAGATCAACAGCCCTTGATGAACATCCACAATCTCAGTGCTGAGCAAATGTGCAGCTCCCAGGCAGCAGGTCCCAGACAAGTCACTGATGGATTAAAGGCAAAGAAGCACAGGTCCCTACTAGGTGGCACGCCTTCAAAATAAACATTTCCTCACTGGCTGGCCAGCTGCTCAGAAGGCACATTTCTCATTATTACAAAAAATTTGCATGCTAGCTGAGCAAGCCAAATGGTCAAGAAGCATATTCACATTAATTATTTGGGTACTAGAGACAAAAAGCTCCTTCCTGGCTGCTGTCTGGTCAAATATCAAACATTTCCTCTACACATGCAGCATGAGAACAGAACTGTGTCTCACCTGGGAGAGAAATCAGTGCAGTGGATGGAGGCAGCTGGGGGGTACATCAGAAGGAAAGGGTGGCTATGGTAAGGGAGGTGAGGTGTGAAACAGGCAAGAATCACTAAAGAAATACACTAAAGAAAGAAAAGAAATACAGCAAATGCAGCAGGAAAGGAAAGATGCAACCTTTATACAATCTGTAATAGCTTACCCCCTGGCATATGTTTTTTATACACAGTAAAAATAGTTGGCCAAAATACTTCCCAGGGATGTTGTAAATAGTCTAAGACAGATACTACACATTCAGGAAACTTGGAGATGCAATAATGAACACAGTGGGATTTTATATTTCACACTTAAGGCACCATAAACCCCCTTATCAATGATACTGTAGCAAGATAAATCAGTATCTATAAAAGCATTGTAAAGTTACATGCACTTTAAATCAGAGTGTCAAGATTACGCTTGTATTTGGTTATTTTTCCTCTGTAGTATATTGTCACTGATTATCTCCTCATTCTTACACCAGACACAAAGCCAAACAGGGAGTCAAACACAAAGAGGTTGCCTTTTTTGTCCCAGGACTTGGTGGGGTCTTGGAGGCACCCAAGACAGAAACAAACTAGAGACAACCTGCCAGCTCCTGCTTTGGGTGCAGCACAAATGGCATCATCTCTCTGTATGCTGGCAAGCACCTGGGCACAGCACCAGTCCTGAGGGACCCAGCACTGCCCCCCCCTGCATGCACACAGGGGACAGCTGCTGGAGAACACAGCTCCAGCCCCTCTGCAGCACGAGGTAACACTGCAAGGGCACACAGAGACACTTTAGGTCTCTTGGCCACTCAGGCCCCACTAAGATATGGCAACTTCAAGTCCAAACATTGGATGAAGATTCTGAGAAAGCTGTAGTTTCAAGCTAAAAAAACGCTCAGCCTAGATCTATGCATCACTGACTTCAACAGTGGCAACAGTAGCATCAACAGAATAACAACCCAAGAATCAATTAAAACTTTAGATACAGACATGACTCCCATTTAATATATGTCACAAAAGTGCACAAAAGAGGCTTGCTGCAGCATTGTTGCTATTTTTCCTTACTTAACTTGTTGAATTGCAGACAAGAAAATTTAATTTTGAGATTTTCAAAGAAAGTGCCCAGTCCTTACAGAAAACATGACAGAACTTCTATAGAAATAACTGTATTAAATCTATCTTTTCACATATGAAAATATATGAAAATATATCCAAATTGGGGGTGGGGTGGGGTGGGGGGGGGGGGTGGTGCTTTGTCTAGTATGCAAAAACTGCATACAGATAATTTAATTTTTCTTTCTTTTAAACTTCTGCTTTGATACGAAATGGATCAGAATGGATTTCTTCCACAATTTTAATAAAACTATTCTCACTGAACTTATTACCTCACAGGGGAAAGTGCGACTTGCACTTAAAAAATTGAGAAAGAGTGAGTCTCCTACCTAGAAATCTAGAAAGTTAATAGTAACAGAGACCTTAACAAGAGGAACAATGGAAAATCTTCCCTGGTAGCAGACAGTGTGCTTTGAACACAAATGCTTCAACCAGTGCAATCATTCATCATTGAGGATGACTCAACCCTCTCTAAGGAGCATGACATCTGTGATTATTATTGATAAATACATCCTTGTCCTGGGCTGAGTTTACAATTTATTTCAACAGGAAAGGAAAACATTTTTGAAGATTAAATTATACCGGTTCTGTTGCCATGTGTTCTGGATTATGTGGACTTGTGCAGCCACAAAGGACATGCTGCAGAAGGCACCCAGCTTAGTGTCCCTATAAAAGAATTAAATGAGAACACAAACTCTTGAAGGATTAGATCCAGGTACAGTATTTTTCTTTGGACTGGAATAAGATGGAATGTCTTCTACATGCTACCACTGCTTATGAGTATGTATTAATAATACATACATGAATACGTATTAATAAATTATACTTACTTATATGAAGAAAAACAAAGTGTTTTTCAACATTACCTCTAAGCTTCATCCTTGCCTCAAATAAGAGAAACAAGTTTTATGATAAAATATTGAAGGTAAAAACTGTCAATACAAATATTGTACTGCTGGTAATAAAACCTTAGGCTAACAAAATCTGTTTAAAACCCCACAGAATTGTTCATGTCTTATACTATTTATCTGCACTTAGCATTTCTTTGAATGTGTGCAGTTTTAAAATCGACAACCTGTTTTACCCGCTTCTGTTTCTCTCTTTTGAATTTCATCTGCAAACGCTGAATAATGTTTTAAATATGGAAAGGGCAATGTTTGCTTTTGTGTCACTTAGGAATTATATAAAATTATCAATGCCTAAGATTTACACAGAACATGTACTTCTAAAAAGTCTGCACTTGTATAAAACTTTAGCTAAATATACCTTTACATGTCCAGTTAAAAACCACAGTATTTTTAAATATAAGTAACAAAGAAGAAAAAAACAAGAGCCTACATGAAACTATCCTCTTGAATCCCCAACACAGAGAAACGGCAGGGATGGAGTGGGGGTGAAGTGGTGGGTGACATCAAAGCCCTTGGACTGGCTAATGGCCAACATGGCCCTTGGCAAATCTTGCAGCACCTTGTACACACCTCTGACCATCCCGAATCTCCGTGGGTGATGCACACACAGAGCTCTGCCTTCCCAGCCTGACACACCCTTCTCCATCAGGAGCAGCCAAGAAGCCGCTGTGTTTCTCACAGTGAGATCAGAGCCAGCACACGGGATGGATTCCTCCTATTTGCCTACAACAGCTGTGTTTGGCAAACAACGACAACAACACAGCAACTGATCAGATTCTAATGAAAGTAAATCTACAGTCCACGTCAAAGCTGAAAAATGTTTAGACACATACACAACTGACATGAAAAGGGCAGTGTCAGAACTGCCTCTCATTCCATATGAAAATTCACACCTTAATGGTGCTGTGGTGCTATGCATCAAATCGTAAACATGTCATACAGTAACACTAATTGGGGGGGGGGAGGGTGGTTGGGGGGTGGTTTTGTTTTGGTTTGGAGGTTCTCTTTGATTGTTGTTTTTTAGGGGGGATGTTTGCTTTTGGTGTGGGTCTGTTTTTTGTTGTTTGGTTGTTTTTTTTTTTGCTAATAACTCATATGCACGTATTTGTTCAAGCTCAACAAGTTCAGCTGGGAAAAACAACATTAAATCTACCCTTCCACAACCTAATTTCACTTTTTGCATCCCACTCAGACTAGAAGGGTTTTTTTATTGTACTCCAGAAGCTGTGAGATATTTTAGTGAACACAGAAACATTAAATACACTGGAGTCCTCAAGTTAAACAGCAAAATCTGATTTTACAAAAGGAGGAAGAAAGGGGAAAAGCTTTTGTTGTGACTAAAAGCTTCTTTTTCATAAATCACCACACACTTTCATGTAAGGATTGTTCCCATAATTTGTTTTCCTATCAAGACCTATTTTTTTTTTAAGCAGCGCCACTTAAGGGAAGCACAAAATGCACTTCTATAAACGACTTCTTTTCGTATAGAAGTCTTCTCTTTGTATAAAAGTCATGACAAACCAATTTGGTTAAACAAAATAACTTTGCAGCACCTGAACTATAAGCTGGAATGCCAGAAGTTCAGAGTTAAGGAAACAGGTGCATAAAAAGGATTAATGCATTGGTGTTCACTCTCTACAAGGATACCCAGCAGATAAGGCTGCCCGAGAGGAAATTCTGCTGCTCTTCCTGCCTTTTCCTGTTGCTCTCTCCTCTGTGCTTCTTCCATCTTTCCATAGATGTGGTCACCACTGCTTAGCAACCAAGGGGACATGATGACACAGAGGAAAATCCTCCATCTAGAGCTTACCCTGCTCCACCTACACAGCAGCAAACTACACTTCACAGCAAATTAGGAGGAATATGTTTTCTTTGTTCCCGCAGAGGTATCAAGGGGGACCTCACATGTGGCTTCATGTGAGACGAATTTTCTTTCCTTGGTGGGTGCACAAGAGAAAACTTAACAAGCTGGAGGAGAACATGAAACTTGTCGGTAAAACAACTCCCCAAATACTAATGCCAGGTAAATAAATAAATAATATAAGAAAAAAGGGGGGGGAAAGGAGAGAGTTCCGACACTGCAGGGATGGGAAAGAGAAAAGCGGAGACAAGAGACTCAACCGAATACCCCACCTACTTTTACTCCAGTGCTCCAGCCGACCTCCAGGGAGAGCCCAGGCATCTTAGACCCAAGTCCGGGCAAGACCCCTCCAACCCGCGGGCGGCAAGGCCCCACTCACCTCTCCCATGCCACAGGTAGGTGCAGCCCGGGCGCCGCCGCTCCGCTCCGCTCCGCTCCCGGCCCCGGAGCCCCGCCCGGCCCCGCCCGGAGCGGCCGCGCCCGCCGCCGCCGCAGCGCCCCCTGGCGGAGCGCGCGGGCACCGCCCGCCGGGGGCGGCCGGCCGCGAGCGCAGGGGGCGCGCAGGGGGCGCGCAGGGGGCGCGCAGGGGGCAGCCCCGGGGGTGCGCAGGGGGCAGCCCCGGGGGTGCGCAGGGGGCGCGCAGGGGGCGCGCAGGGGGCAGCCCCCGGGCGTGTCGGCAGCGGGGAGCCGGCGCGGGGGTAGGGTCGGGACGGTGGAGAGCGAGGGGCGGCCTCGACCCCCGTTCCTGCCCGCAGCGCCTCCCGTCCTCTCCGTCTCCTGGCGCCCCTTCCCGTGGCGAGCGTGGGTCGGTCCCAGCGAGCGCAAAGCCACACTTCCCTCTGCCATTCATTCACGTCCAATGCTAAATGGTTTCCGAGAGGAAGTCATGGTATCCTTGGCTGTAATTCAAGGTAGTAACCTAATACATTTGCCTTATGAGCTTTTACAAGCATCTATGTGTGTTTTTTCTACTGATGACTAACTCTAATACCTTCTGAATCTCTTGGAAACCTGCAATGAAAAGCGAGCTAACTTGCAGCTCAAGTGAAAGAACAGGTGTTTTATGTGATACATTACTCCATGAAGTGTCTCAGAGGAGTTACGCTCTTGTTTAGAGAATAAACCCCTTGCTTTTGGATGTGGACAACAGACAATAAATCTGTCCAGATTTTAGGGGTGAAATTGGCACCTGAAGGGCACTAAGCCTAAAAGCCATAGAGCATTGTTTTTACAATGTGTATCTAAACCCCTTACAGATCACAAGCTGCAACTAAAGCCACAGCTAAGCCTAAATTGAAATGCTTAGTCCCTAAGGTAAAATGCCAGCCTACCTCTGCTTCCCAGCACTTTTCACAACCAGCACTTCCTATTCCTGAAGGCCTACTGCTGTGGCCTGGGCACATTGCCTGCAGTGATTCCCTTGTTCCAATGTTCATAAAGCTTTGGTGCATCTTGAGGGCTGTATAAATAGGTCACAGCTGTAGGTTTTGTCTGTGGTCATGGCATAAGACCATAAAAGTCACTGGAAATACCTTGAATTCCCTGCTGCTACAGAGCAGGGAGCGGCAACAGGAGATAGTTTTGACAACAGATTATGAAAACTCCATATATACCATATCTGTCAAAACAGAATGTCAGTTCTGTAATACCAACTTTTCCAATCTTTAGAAATAAATCTTCACCTCTGTTAGAACAATAAATGATCAAAACTCACAAGCATATTTGAAAATGTTCTTATAGGATCTAATTTCTGTGCTCGTGTTTTCTTGCCCAAAATCTCACTTTTTTTGAGCCAGCACTAGCATACCATGACAGGGAGGAGGAGATGCTAAGAAGGCCTTTTCCTCTTCACTTCTATTAGTTTAGCAGAGGCAGCAGGTCACACGTTTCTAGCACACTTAAGCCATTTCCCCATTACCTGATTTGGTAGCAGCACCCAGCCACATGGAACCTGCTTGAAACAGGTTCCTGACTGGCTGCAAAAAACCAGCTCCTTGAGTACATCCATTTAAATTAAAACAAAAAAAGACACTCATTCCCTGCAGTATTGTTATTGTAACGCTATTTGATAACATATATCCTACAAATTAAATCCTTTTGATTTCTGCATGCATTTAAAATTGAATGTTAAACTGAAAGAGATCACATGCAGAGGAAAATTTTATTGTTTCCTCATCTCTCAAAGCTAAACACAACTAAAGGGACTTTTCCCCCTTTTCAATGTTGTTTTAAGTTATTTCAAATTTCTTTTCTTTTGTTCATCATTTCCACATCGTAGTGAGGATGCACAATTACTTTCTGAATGCCTTGGCTATGTTGAAATCTGTAATATTTCCGTATATATTACTGGAATAGTCATGTCTGTCTTAGGGACAGACAGCCCTGTGATATTCCATAGAATGAATATTATATAGTCAGCAAATAATGAAAGTGCTTTTAAAATTAATATGCATTACACAACCAATAGATTTTCCTACAACACAGAATGCTAAATTAATACTAAATATGTAATTTGCTATATTAAATTGAAATAGGTCATTCAAAAGCATCCCTACACAGCAGTCCTGTTTTTCATTTGTTTATATAAAAACATCTACTGCAATTCATTACTTGGCTGCAGTTACTCAATGCTAGAATTGCACAGACCACGAGTACACTACAGCTACTTTACCTGTTTGGTCTCTGGTTCCACAAAGTTTTAGTGATGGACACTGCTATTATAATAATAACAATATCACCCCTACTAGGACCATAAGTGTAATTGCAATCTAATAAGTGAAAAGTGATGGGGTTTATCAGGTGGTACAACCTGTTTCCAAGGGAGAAGAGTGAATTGCAATATTTAATATGATAGCACCACTCAGTGTTCAAAGTGGATATGGCTTTGTAATCAGCTGCATTGCCACCTGAAGAAAAACAGTGCTGGCACTATTTATAATCTCATCAATCCTATATATGAGAGAAGTAAAGCATGGATAAAAACGTGCTGAATGTAAAGATATCAGAAGAAAAATGTTTAATCCCTATCTTGATATAAGTTACCCATATGGAAGTATTTACAGGGTGAAAATCACTGCAGTTTGTTACCAGCATCTTTTCTCCAAAAGCTAAGACACAATTTTTGGAATGTTTAGTCCTTTAGTTCCTTTTCTACTTTGGTACTTACAATAGATCATCCTGAAGAACAGACAGACTTACCCTCTGCCCATGCTTCCCACTGAAGAACATTGTATCATGTAATCTGCTAACTTTTTATTCATGAACATCATCAGCCAGAAGACAATCAATAATTGGTTTCAGAAAGCCTTGGCTTGGCATTCAGCCATGTTAAAGTCACAATGCTTGTATTAATGTCATGGTCTCATCACAAGGATTGGCTATCTGGGAAATTAAAATTATCCTATTTTCTTCTCCAGCAACCCTTTTTTCTGTCAGTAATGAAATATTGCTGTCTCAGGACTGCTTCACTGGTGTCTCTGCACTGTGCCAAGATCAGCAAGTTCCTCAACAGTCTGAAAAACGCTTTTATGGAAATTTTTAACATGTATTTATTTTAATCTTCCTCTTAATTAGTAGTTTTAAATTTTTCTATAAAAATTGTACCATCAGAGTTCACTACTGACATTGTCCAGTTAGGTGTTTCTTTCTGGCATAATATTGTCTATCTTCTCCTGACTTTCTATATATTCTGTATTTTAAGTTAAGCCATTTGCGAAATGTTTCTCGATGAAATAACATTATCATAGAAAATACATGTCCCAAAATACATAGTATGTAAATAACTAGCCATAAAGCCAAAACCACAGTGTTCTAAAGTGCTGTTTCACCAAACTGCTTATTAATTGCAGAAAGTAATGTGCTCCTCTGTGTGATTCCTCTGCTCTTCCACTGGCTTGAACTAAAGAAATAGTGGACTATTATCAGTGATGTATTAAGATCTTTTAAAACCTGCTAATGAATTAGAATGTGGCTATGAAATTATTTAACTATAAAAAAAAAAACAAAAATTGAAAAAATAAGCAGCAGTCAAAATTTCCAGTTACAAATTTTCCTGTAGCACACCCCTTCCAAAGCAATGCAGAAGCAGCCTCTGAAAGGTCTCACTGGGCTGCAGTGTCAGTGGCCTCAGAGGATGCACAGAAAACACTGTTTCAAGACAGGAGTTTGAATCAAGGGAATTGATGTACTGCTTTCATTCTTTCACCTGCCCACCAACAGTGGTCTCCAACTTCCTGCTCAGCACTTGCATATTGGTTTATTTATCGTATTTTACTGGAATTGCCATCCACAAATGCATCTTGTTTACAGGAGGCTGAATTGAACTTCTTGACATCTTGTTGAGTATAAGAAGTTTTAAAGAAAATGAATATTTTTAAAACATCTTTTGTATTGCTTGGTGTTTGGTTTCAGTAAGAGTGACTAAGCCAACATTGTACAGAGATCAAACTAAGGATTTAGTGCAAAAAATCATTGGATAGCTTGATGCTTGCAACATTTGATTATTGATTTTACTTTTGAAACGTGATTTCACAATAAAACAAGACAAAGCAAAGTGGATGGAAAAACGTATTTTGCAGAAAAATGTATTTTTTTTAACCTCAGGTAAGCAATTCATCTGCACACTAATATCTAAACAATTCTGCTTAATTTTGAATATGAATAGAAATAATTATACAGTATTTCAGTATAATAACTGATTAGTTTGTCCTGCAGGAGCATATCAAATCTCACCTGGATGTGACATGGATTTTGCATGTATCTTTCCAGTCACATTATCCTGATATGTCCAGAAAAAAAAAATCTTCTGCATTGCTGTGTATGTCTGTGGTGTCTGTTACATCTGAGAGAATGGAATATAAAACACCAGAAAAGTGTGGACAGATGAAAAATATTATTAGCATTTTAAATGCCATTTTATAAGCATCTTTAGAGTAGAAACAAATAAATATGTATTTAATAATAAATAAGTTTTTAATACAAAATTAAGAAAATATTTCTACTCATAAAATAGGTTTGTAGAAACCTCCATTTCACAGTCACATCAATGTAAGCCTTTATCTCATTTTCCAACATGAAAACACACATAGTATGCACATGAAGTTGGATATACTTTACATATATGAAATGGGTATCTGTATTCTGACTTTCTACCTAAATAAGTGCTAATAAATTAATATTGAAAATTAATGTGGGTAGAGATTAGGTGCTTTTCAAAATTTATTTATTTAAATCAAGACTTACCCTAGCCATTCACATTTACTGTCTTTTCCCATATATGTTGACTAATTTTCTCCATCAGTTTTAATTGTACTTGCACAATTTATACTTGAAATTGAAAGAGGAATTTGTTATTGAAATCAAAAGCAAAACTTCAAAAGAGAAAGATTTTCAAAGGGCCATACTATGAAGAAACGAAATTATTACTTCAAAGAAAGTCTCTGTTTTCTAAATTAAACATTTTGTTACTTGTCTACCTGCTGTAGTTATTGTGCCCACTGTGTTGTTTCGTAAAACAAACCAAGTCTACTAAGCCCACAAAGAAATCTTGGAATCACCAGTACTGTCTGCTCACAGTCTCCATAAGAGGGCACCCTCAGCTAACAGCAGAATGTAATTTAAGAAAGGCCTGTCTAAAAGCTTTAGGAGGGAAGAAAACCCTCTGGAGAGTATAGTGAGAGAAAAGTTACTAAACGCCCCATTCCTGGCAGTGTTCAAGGTCAGGCTGGGTGGGGCTCTCCCTGCCCATGGCAGGGGGGATGGAACTATATGATCTTAAAGGTCCCTTCCAATGCAAACCATTCTACAATTCTATGACTGATTCTATGGAAAGTATTTACCAGCGTTTTCTATACATAACACTGAAGGTAAGACAAGACGAAAACACATTCCCAAATCCACTGTGAGTCACAGAATGGGTAAGGCTGGAAGGGACCAGGGGAGGTCACCTAGTCTTGAGGTCAACCTGCCTGCACAAGCAGGGTACCCTAGAGCAGTACACTATTAGGATTTTGTCCAGACAGCTTTTGAATATCCCTACAGAAGTAGACTGCACAAACTCTGGGCAACATGTTCCAGTGCACAATCACACTCACAATAAAATTCTTTCTTGTGTTCAGGTGGAACTTCCTGTGCATTAGTTTCTGCCCATTGCCTCTTGTCTTGCTGGGCAGTGCTGAGCAGAGCTTGGATCCATCTCCCTGACATCCTCCCTTCAGACATTTCCCGACACTGATGAGGTTCCCTCTCGTCAGTCTTGTCCAGGCTGAACAGGCCCAGCTCCCCGAGCCTTTCCTTGTGAGTGAGGTGCCCCAAAGCCCTGCTCACTTTTGCAGCCTTTTGCTGGACCTGTTCCAGAACTTCCATGTCCCTCTGGTCCTGAGGAGCCCAGAACCAGACACAGCACTTCAGATGTGCCTCACCAGGGCAGAGTAGAAGGGCAGGATCACCTCTCTTGAACTGCTGGCAATGCTCTTCCTAAAGCACCCCAGGACACCGTTGACCTCTTGGCCACGAGGGCCCTGCTGGCTCAGGGACACCTTGTTGAGCTGCTTTCCAGCAGGTCACCCCCAGCCTGTACTGTTGTGTGGAGTTGTTCCTCCCCAGGTGCAGGGCCTGACGTGCTTTTGTTGAATTTCAAAAGGTTCCACTAATTTTTCTGATTTTGGTAATCTGTAGTCAGAGAGATCTACATAGATACTGCATTCATTCTGTTTCTTTCCTTAAAATGAAGTCTGATCTGTTGCCATTGCCTTGCCTATTTCCCTGCACATTTAGAATCTGATCTTATTTACAGATGTAGTTGCTCTGAGGAGTACATAATTACTCCTGATTTATGTACTCTAGCTAACTTTTGAGAAGAGACTTCTGCTATTCCTATGAAATACCAAGGGGAATCTCTCTTAATCCCTGATTCACTTCTGTTGAAGAGCAGTAATTCAAAGAAAAACATCACTGATTTAAGAAGAAAATTCAAAAAGTGTCAGTCATTTCCATGCCTTAAGTCACAAACATAATTAATAGAAGAGAAAACTTTAAACATACTGTGTGAATAGAAGAGTAAATGTATTGAAATCCTTTTTTACATAAGAAAGAAGTTCAACAACTTGATCTTGAACTGTTAATTAATCATAACTTTGAGAGAGATTGTTTTGTATTGTTTCCAGAAGATGAAGCTTGTCTCTGATAAATTTTAGGAATAGAATTAACAATTTTTTATGGAAAATTATTTTCATCCAAGCTAATAATTTACTAAGGATTATTAATTTCAATAGCTGCCATTTGCTGCCGGAAAATGTGTCAAATGAAAGGAAATCCATGTCCTGATGTGTTAAGCTGGGTAACAGTTTCTTTAGATGCTTGTTTCACCTTTTCTCACTTTTTTTCAGCAGAGTACTGTTAATTGCTTTCAAAATTTATTTAGCCCAATTTCTTTTCCACATTCTGCTCTCACTAGACCAAAGTGCATACAGTTATTTTAAATGGCCCAAATCAAATAGAAGTGAAAATCAGAACTATTTACAACCCCATTTGGTAGAGAAAAATGGTATTTATTTACTACAATACTAAAATTTACAATTCTAAGACTATCACCTTTTCTAGACTTGATAAGTTTCCCTCTTGCTATAGGAATACAAAATAACTAGCTAGGGCTCTTCTTTCAGCACCAAAAATAAGTAAGTTTTAGGAAATTTTGAGTATTTTTAGGAGTATTTAAAACAGGAAAATACATCTATGATGAGTAACACCAGCAGCAATTGACACCTGAGAGTCAAAAATTTGTTATAGATGACACACTGTATTTGGTTTCCTTCTGTGTATTTTGTTTCCATCATTATTCTTGTTAAACCTTTGTTAAAAATATAACTATTAACACCTGGTAGACAACCACATGTGTAATACAATATTTACATTAAACAGACAAAAATACTAGTAGTCTAAGAAACTTATAACTATTATTAATTTATATTTGTTACACAGTGTGGGATTTTTTTTCCTTTCCCTCAAGAAGAACGTGCAAAACACTTAGGTTACCCATGAGGCCCAAAACCAGCAATTGATAATGTACTTCATTTATTTCCACAAAGCTCTTATTCATCTTGCATGGCATTGGACTGATTTTCTTGAAGGTGGAAAACTCCAACTTACAGCAAATCAAGTTTTCTTCATTTCCAGGATAAAGGGGGACTTTGGGCAGACTCAGTACTTACTCATTCAAACCTGAGATCAAAGACATAAATGGTGAGGATGCTTTGTGTGCCCCCTGGCAGCTGACCTGCACTGAAAAGGCAGTGGCACTACATCTCAGTGCAGCAGCAGGTTGCAGCAGTTATCCCATCTATCTTTAATGTTACCTTGAGTGCTTCCACCTGTGCATTATAGCTGACTGGAGTACAACAACAGGGCCATAAAGAGATTGTCAGTAATCATAAAAAGCCAGATTTGACCTACTTACCCAGAGATGAGTAGCATCTTATTTTCAGGCAGCAAAGGTGAATTACAAACCTTATCTATATAAATATGAAAGATAAAAATAACAGGAACTTGACAGGTGAGGTGAAAGGACTGATATAAAATTTGAATTTGGAGGAAGGTGAGAGAATGAAGAGAGGGAAGAGAGAGCTCCTGTCTTGGCTTATGCCTTTCCTCTCTCCAGCAATGAACATTCAAAATTCTCACTTAGTTTCATTCCATTCAGGCAGTAGGACAGGAAGCCATATGGCAGAGGACTGGCTAAATATTCCCTGTGAGGCTTTACTAATAGCATTTACCAAATGTGAACTTCATCTTCTTTTAAGTGCCTGTCAGGTATACCATATTCCATAAAGACATGACTGTTTATTCTTATGATAACTCACATTGATGGCACAACTATTCTGGTTCCAACAAGGTTAAAATACAACTGAGATATTTTTGTTTGTTGCAATAATTATTTCAGCCCCTCAAATATTATCAGGCCAGAGTACTAACCTTCATATAACAGACCTAAACTTTCATCTGTACAGCATCTCGCCTTGCTTTTAGGAGTGCTCAGCAACTGGAAAGCCTGACAAGAACACTCATTTAATATTAAACTGGTCTCACACTTTCAGAGAGAAGCATACAAACAGATGGAAAGCAGACTCACAGGTCATGAGACAAAGAGGGTTCCCACATTAAAGAAAACAGAAGCAAAAAAGTCTGTTTTATAAATGGATTACACTTTTAAAGGCTTGCGTGTAGGAGAGTTGTGAGGTGTTTTGAGTTTTCCCCTAGTAACTGCAAGTTGAAAGTCTTGGGGAAAATTAATGAGACTATTTTTTAGCAGTCCTCTCCAGCAGGTACTTTCTTTCTAGCACGGGCTTCTGAGGGTAGCTTTTGTTTCAGAGGTTGAAACCAACCAGAAAAATAAATGTAGGATTTGTGTTATGAGGACAGTTAGATCCTCAAAGAGGATTGCTCTGTTGCTGGAAAGCCTGAGCAACCAGATTAATATCAAAGGATTATGATTGCTGAAATACAGTTAGCTGAAAACAGATGCTTTTTATATTATTTTTCTTCTCTTGTGCAGAAAGATGCATTCGAGCATTCTGAATAAAACAGCACTTTGGTCTGTTTTGTGGGCTTCTGTCACATACAAATCAGAGAGTTCCTGGTACTAGAAGATAAATACCTCTGGTTAGTAAAATAACATTATTTTCACAGATAAAATTATACACATTTATAAGGACATTAAACACTCTCATTTACTCACGTTGTCAATATAGCATGAGTGGTTGACTGCATCATGAAAGAAAGAACAAGTTGCAATACTCAGGCAGAAGGAAAACTCCGTGGAATAAGTTTGAGGGGACAAACCAGAAGGAAGACTGGAAAGAAAATTCAAGAATAATACACAAATTTTTTGGTAGAAAGCAGAAGATATGAGTAGAAAAAAAAAATCCATGTAATTGGGAGCCTTTTACAGAATACAGTTCAAGATGACTTAAAAAAAAATCTGGTCAGACTTTTCAAATTTCATTCTGCTGGGAAGGTTTTCACTGAATCAAAAGGAAAACCAGAAATTGTGAAGCTCCTCATGGGTGTGAAATTTAGTCTCATTTTGTTTAATTTCATTTCATTTAGTTTCATTTCATTTCATTTCATCTTTGTAACTCCTACTGATTTAATTCCTAGTACTGATTAAAATGTACTAGCAGAGTTTGTGATCTAGGAAAAAAACCAAAAAATCCACTATTGATCTCTCAGTATGGCTGTGATCCCTAAACTGCAGAACACTGCATTGACAGCTACAACACATCATGAGCAAGAGTGCTTAGACAGCTATTGGGAAGAAGGCAACCTAGAAATGAAGAATAGATAAAGGCAAGGCTAAGAATACAAGAATCTTCCCTGAGGTCATGGCAGCAGGAATCCTTCAAGCACTAGAAGTTCTCATTCAGACTTGTGGGCTGGACATGTTCTTGAGTTTTTACAGTAACTTTAAGTAGCACTACATGCAGAATCTAGTGAGCAGAAAGAATGCCATTTTACCCACAGATTTACCAAATTTTACTTTCCTGGAACAAAGGAAAAGCGTGCAATCTCCACAGAAAATAGTAGAACTTTAAGTGGCTTTGATAAATAAATGTAATCATCATTTTTGTTACAATGGCCCCAGAAGATAGGATTAAGCGGTTTCAGATGAGTTGTATTATTTAGAATCACATTTTGATTATGTGATTTACCCTCCCAGCTATTCAGGCTGCATAACATCCCCTGACTGTTTAACCAAAATGGACTATCTGATGATGGATACTTTTATACTGAGTGAAATTGACTGTGCAGCTGTTTAAACACTGAAGGCACTCAAGCGACTGCTTAAGCTATTCTTGCTGGAGGTACTGCATTCTGAATCAAGCTCTAACTAGGAAAGAAATACCTTTCACATCATTTCATGAAAAAAATACACTGACACAGAGTTACTGGGTGAGTACCACTAAAAATAAGGTTTGTAAAAATTTACTTGAAATTATACCATTTAAATCTGTTTTGAATAACAGTTCCCCAGGGTTTACAGGTCTCTGTCATGAATTTTTCATAATGCCTGTATTGGAAACATAAGGAACATGATATACTTGGAAAGAAAAAAAAATTATATTAAATAACAACAACCACAACCCTACTGTATTTAATCCTATATTTAATACGACCTTCTTCTACACCAGTAATGCTCAAGGTGCTTTGACAGCTTGGTTGTGTTGTTTGCAGGAAGTGGAACTATTTTGAAACAAAACCAGTCTTCACTGAAAAGCATTCATGTTGATTGTTGATTCTCATTTAAAAAAAAAATCAAAATCAAAACCTCTGTTTAATTTGCTAATTAAAAACAACCTGTGTATTAAGTTTAGCAATACTATTAAGAGCACACGTCCCTAAAAAACCTATAAGAAATATTGATTTTTATTATCTTCATATTCCTCACAGGAACACAATGACACAGAATTCATTCCCCTACACTTTGATGTCAGTGATGACCCTCCATTAATCACTCCATTTTACAAGTGTTTTTGCATATGGGTAAACTGCGCAATGCTGTTCATCTGGGAAAATTATAGTTCAAATAATAAAGAAAGGGCATTTTATAAAATATATATTCTCTTGATTTGTTTTACTGTCATGAAATGGCTGACTACACGGAAATATAGGCACAGTTTGCCAAGTGGCCTTCCTATTTTAGAAAATTTAACCATTATTCTTTATGATTATTACAATAACAAATAACTTTGCTTTTAATCTGAGGGTTATCTAGGGCTTAGATAAAGAAAATATATGTCTGAAACAGATCTGTAAATGTTTAGTATTTGAATAACAAACACCAAACACTTTTTTTTTTTTTGGATCAAATAGTTCGGAGTATAAATAAAAATCTCGGACACAGGATCCACATAAAAACTAGTTTTCTTGCCTGAAAAATACATATTCTCATTTCTTATTTTTTGAAGACATTAATTCACTAAAATACAATACAATTATGTCATAAATATTAAATACAATATTGACAATTTCAAGGTTGAAATTAATAAAGCTCAAAATTTGTCCAATTATCTATTTTTCTAATTTGAAATTATCAAATTCTTTCTTACTGTTGACATGGTCTAATGGATGAGATGTGAGTTACACAAAGTATGTGTATTCACTGTGTACTTGGTCACGGACATTGGTCATGTATTGCAACTTCAAAGGGACAAAATAGCACCTAAGCAAGATTCAAATGTTAACATCTCCAAAAAAATTGAATAAAGTTATAAAACTTGCAGAGCCAATCTCACTATATTATGAGAAAATGATAATATTGTGCCATTTCTGTGTTTTGGCTGGGATAAACTTAATTTTTTCATAGTAGCTGGTTCAGTGCTGTGTTTTGGATTTACTATGGGAATCATGTTGACAACACACTGTTGTTTTGGTTGTTGCTAAGTGGTGCTTACCCATAGTCAAGGACTTTTCAGTTTCCCATGCTCTGTGGGTGAGAAGCTGCACAAGGAGCTGGGGGGAGCACGGCCAGGGCAGCTGACCCCGACAGGCCAAAGGGACATTGCACAGCTTGGGAGGGCACTCGGTGCAGGGACTGGGGGAGTCGGCCGGGAGGGGCCGATCCCTGCTCGGGGACGGGCTGGGCATGCATCAGCGGGTGGTGAGCAACTGTGTCCTGTTTCTTTTGGGTTTTATTCTTCTCTCTCTCTCTCTTATTTTCACAATTATTATTAACAATTATCAGTTAATATCAATTAAGTAATATTATTGTTGTTCTCATTGTTATTATACTTAATTTTATTATAATTTTTCCCGTTATTAAACTCTTCTTGTCTAACCCGTAAGTTTTGCTTTTTTTTTCCCCAATTCTCCTCACCACAAGGGGGGCAGGCATGGAGGGGAGTGACTGAGCATCTGCACTGTACTTAGTTTCCAACTGGGTTGGAACATGCAACTACCTACATGCAATTTCTTTCTTCCTGTACAATCTTTGTCATAATAATAATGTGTAATAGTCTTTAATGTACAGAATTGGTAGGTTGCTAGTCAGTCCCAATTCAGTCTCATTTTTACAATAAATGAGCCAATAACAAGTTCGTCACTGGCTTTGGTTTGAATTAACATTTCATAGTATGTTGAATTTGGTGGTACATTGACACAATAACGCTTGTGAGAGTGACATATCACAGACAACACTAATTCAGTTCTTGCATTCTATAAAAATTTTAAAAATGACATTGTTTTGGAGAGAAAAAATTAGCTATTCAGAGATGTCAAACCTTTCAGCTTTGCAATTTGCTTTCTCATGAAGAGCCAAAGCAGACCAAAAAACTGCTTTAAAATGAGATCAAATACTAAATCACGAGTCTTAAGAGCTTTTCAGAAACACAAAAAATAGTTGCAATTTGGTACATAACATTAATGGTGCAATATTAAACTCCCAGCTGCAGAACAGACAGATGGCAGCATACGGCCATACATTTGTGAAATGGAGTAGAATTTCAACACTGACCTTCTGAAACAGGACCTCACAAAAATTATACACAAGATTTGTGTTTCACAAAAGCTTCATGGGCTACTTACAGGATAAAAAAAAATAACAAAAAAAACCAAAACCAAAAACAAAAACAAAAACAAAAAAAAAAAAAAAAAAAAAAAAAAAAAAAAAAAAACAAAAAAAAAAAAAAAAAAAGTGTTCACTGTCTTTACTGGTACCTTTTGAGGAAAAAATACATGTAACCAGAAAAGAGATTGCAAGAAGAAATGCTAAACTGACATAAACCAAAAATGCTATTTCTAATACCCCAGCAACTAAGCATACAGATATATATTTGTTGTTAAATTTTTTAGTAGAATATCTCTCTGCATATGGTCTTATGAAAAATAGTTACAAATATAGACTAGCATATGGTTTTAGTTTGAAATGATACTTAAAGAGTTATTTTAAAGGGCTACATTAAAGGCTTTTTTTAAGACTTTTGAGTGTTGCAAAACACACACAGCTTTCCATTAACTTCAGCACATCACACATCCAAATTAGAAATTATATTCATGCTGGTGACTTTCCAAACAAGAAGGACATGTTAAGCATGTTTAGGAACATCATGCAAGACTGTCAATCTCCAGCAGAATTTTGGCAAGAACTTATTACAAATACTATTGATAACAGCTATGTGAGCAGAAACAATACTTAACTAACAAAACCCCCCCACATTTCATTCCAGCATCAGAACCACATTGTTTAGAAATAACTTGAATACATAAGCTTCACATGTAAAAGAGATGAATAGTAAAAAATGAAAATATCAAAATTTAGGTCACAGCCCCCATACACTAAGGAAATACATCACTTCACAAATCTTAACTGAAAGATTGCTCCCTTCTGACCTGCCTGAGAAGTTTATGCTGATATAATCAGACAGGAAGGATCTTTGAAGCAAGGGTTTCCCAGAAGCTGTGAGGAAGGCTAAGGAGGGGAAAGAAATTCTCAAGCTTGCATTTCCTAACTGTTGGATGCACAGCTTCTTGCTAGCAAATAAACAGAAAAGATCCCTGTTGTTGTCTTTCAAAATGTGAAAGGTTTTCAAAGACACCAAGAACAAAGAAGGCTCACAAGTCAATCACCATATGTAAAGATGGAAATACGGAAATCTAGTGCTAGCACCATTGTTTTAAGGCTTGTTTCTTAAGGATATCAAGAAAAATTATTCACTACTGGTTTTGCTCCCCTGCCCTCCTCACAGTGACTTTTTAAATAGAAAGACTAATCTTAACCAGATTTGATAAAATTACATCTGTCAGCTATTAGGAATCTAAAAGTTCCAGGCAACTACATATAGAGAGTCTAGGTGTTATGAGTGCCCTCAGAGACTGAAAGACCAGAGCCTCAGTGCAGGAGTCATTAGTCACCAGAGCATCCAGATGCAACAGAACTGTTGGAAATACTAGAAGTTTGTATCTCATTCAAAGGGAAAAAAAAAAATAGATAATATAGAAAGCCACAATATGTTAAGTTCTGTTATTTCCAGTATTAAAAAACCCCACTGGAAATGCCCTTGTGATATTATACAGCTTTTTTTACATATATTGAGCATGGTTTACATGACAATAGGTATCTAAGTAGTCACATAAAATAGGCATATGATAATTTTTCAGATAATTCAGCTTTGTACACATAGAGTGCAAGATGAAACAGCCTGAGATCCGTCTTCTGAAAGGAAACTTTCCAAAAAGAAAGACAACTAGAAGTGCTGTTTTCAGTTCCATCTTCCATCAGTTCTGGTTTCAGCCAAGTGACGTGGATGTTACTTAAGGCACTTAAGTCATCACTGTAAGTATATTCTGGTTTATTGGCTGTGGAAGAAAAGAGAAGAAAGACCATACCACCTGTTGCTAGCGCTATGTAACAATTAAAAGGAAGAAACTTGGATTTCAAATCTACAGACTACAGTGGTTTACAGCTACTGAGCTACTAAGGAAATTGTCTTTGGGAATAAACCCATTCTGTGTTTTGTGAATGTAAGGATTAAATTAATTTTCTTGCTTCAGGAATCTTCAGTCTTAGACATTGTGCAACTTTCATGCTTGCATAAGTTTGGAATGGGTCCTCAGCTAATTAACTGTTATGGTGCCTTTAAGGCTATCCAGCTGAATTTAATGCTAACTAAAGACTTTGCCAATCTGTTTGCCAGAATAGAGGCAAAACACAGGTAGCAATGTCAGTAGCTGGATTCCTGTATCTCATTTATTGATGGGCTGGTTATATGTTTTAGTTCATTCTTTTATCTTATCTACATTATAGGAATCAAAAGACAAAAGGTGACTCAAAATACTTCATGAAGTATTTGGCTTCTGAGTTTTGCTATTAAAGTTTCCCTCATAGGGTCAAAATTTTCAGAGGTAACTGCTGTTGCCTTCTGCTTCCCTCTGACATGTAGCACAACTAGTTTGCTTTTCAGTTTTTCCAGCTGAGCATGGGGCTCTGAAAGCTCTTCACAAATAGCAGGGTAGCATTTTTCAGGCTTCCCTCTCCTACTGACAGCAGCATGCTTGGAAGAAATCAACCTTTGTGGCTACCCTGGTTTCCAGATTGAATGTGGGTGGCCAGTTCTATTCAAATAAACCTCTCAAATGACTGTGACTTCTCTTTCCTCATCTTTTACATAGACAGAAATTCTGAATGGCAGGATAGGCAATTCAGATACACAGTGACATGGGTTTAGATGACAGTAAGGATGTACCTGCACTTTTTCCAGTATTACCTTAAAGAGATAATACTGAGCCATTTACCACATAGCAGCACATTATCCAAAACTGTTACACAGAATTGTGTCTTCTACGTCTATTTCTATGTTAGAAGTAATTGTGTCTTTGTGAATTCTTGCCTTTTACCATTGGCACGACCTTGGGGAGATAGGGTAGGCCAAGTAGAGTAGTAGGGAAGCCACCTGTATGTCCAGAATTGCAGAGGAGGTGGCATGGCCATACACAGAGGTATGTCAGAATGTGACAGAACAGAACAGAAAGAAATCTAAAGCTAGTAGAGCATTAGTTGAATTAGTCATCAAAATTATTCACAGTCTGTCCTATTTCAATCAGTACATTCATGAAAATGAAGGGCAGAAAGATGCTAGGGTTTTTTTACAACAAAGCTTATAGATTCACTTCCCAAATACCCTTTCTTCAGGCTAGTTGCACCAACATAATGCACATAAGGTGACACTGGATAGACCTTGAATTCTTTAGCATACATCTGATAAAGGGCACAATGTAAAAGAACACTTCAACGTGACTCAGCTGACTGCTACATTATTTCTGCCAATCCGATGAATGAATGCACTGGGTTACATTTGTAGTCCTTATTTATATAGCTAGATCTAGAATCCCCCTCTCTTAATCGTCCTTAATAGTAATCCCGTTTCATGTGGTCATTTTAATTGTGTATCTTGCTGATGCTTATTCTTTGTTTAACATAGCAATCAAAAAAACCATCGAGTAAGCAACAGCACAGAAAGACTATTTCACAAGAGACTATTCTGAAACATACTACTGAAAAACTACAAATTCAAATTCTTTTATGGTGTAATTATTATGTAATTCCTGCATGAAGATTGAAGCAGCCTCTATATGGTCTGTTATGTGAATTACCCTCATTCTCCTAGAAGGACAAGGCCATGGTTCAGAGTGATAACACTGCAATATCTTTTCTTAACTTCTATGGCAAACCATAAAAATGTTCAAATAAAGTATATTTTAAAGTAATTGTGCTGATGTGTCAGAGTAGGAGGTAACATTACCTAAGAACTATATCAAATCTATGAAGCTGGGTCTGCACCTAAGCCACCAGACTGAAATTTCAGAGGCCTTTTCTTGAGTTTGATGGATGGGCACGGCTGCAGTGGCAGGATACACCAGCTCCTGAGCAGCATTCCAGAGAGGGAGTTCAACTGCAGCAGAATCCCATCTTGGAAGAACTGTGTCACCTGCACCAAAATGGTGCTTTCTGTCTGAATTTTTTCACTGTGGCCATATTTAAGAGGAGTAACATTTTTGGAGAGAAGCAACGTTACATATACAGAAAACAATTTTTGTCCCGTGGCGTGTTTTGGGTACTTGAATATCTCTTACTTGCTTCTTACTATTCCCACTTGATGACATTTCATTATCTGCCTGGCCATAGTAAAACACTGCTGCCACATTTTGAAATCATCTTCACTGCTGTCATCTTCCTCTACTGGTTCATGGCTAAAGCATTTATACTTGAATAATGGTATGAGTCCTGCATCTATACTCATGAATGAAATGACAATGGTATAATATCTCTGTCACCATTTTCTTCTTTTGTGGTAGCAGAAATTATCATTGGTAAAGTAAGGACAAAAGCAATTACAACACTTATTACTGCCTGAAGGAAGTGGAGCAGAATTGCTTTCCTTCCACTGGTGTTGGAAATTTTACATAATATCCTTTTAAAATCATAGAATCACTGAGCATCTTCTGGCTGTGTCAGCTTTTTCAGTGTTTCAGATTGAAAGCTATTTTTACAACTGCGTGCAAGTGATGAGGTTGAGTGATGAAGACTGTAGCTGAATCTGTAGACAGGAAAAGAGATAAATGAATTTTTCTGACTGAGTAGTCACCTGTAGTATTTGGCTGTATTTTACTTTATACCCTCTCAAAGGGTTTCATATAGCTACACTAGAGAAATTTTTTTTTCTGTCTGTCTTCTTACAATAGGTTGGCACCGTCTCCTCATGCTTTGGCAACAGTTCAAAACTGACCTAAAATTTTCAAGATACATGACAAAATTTTGCTTATTTGAGGACTTTTTTCAGTGAATAAGATGATTTTATTTGAATGTTATAAAAGAAATTTAGAATGCTGTAAATAGTTAGAATTTGGTGGAGAAGAACTTCTTTTTATATCCCAGCACACTTACTCCATCTCTGTTTAATAGGAGAAATATTTTTCCCTAAGGTATATCTTTTTAGCCTGCAAAGCATATTCAAGTTTTTTTCTTGCTTCAAGTTTGGAAACAAGCTATCCTTATCTTTCAATGTTCAGTCTGTCATCCTGGATAATTATATCATTCTGATCATCATACTTTCTAAGAATATGTTTAATATTAAAAGCAATAATAGACAACTCATTAGAAAAATAGCATAGTAAAAATTCAGTTTGAAAAACTATTGAGATACTCTCTTAATTCTCTATGCATTTATTTTTGTAATTATTATTCTCCTAGCTTTATAGCTTAGCAGATACAGAAATAGTGTAATTACTACTAGCATCCAATAAAACATTTTAAACTACTTTCATAAAACTGAAAATCATCTAGTTTGTACCTCAAAAATTTGCAATGGAAAATGAAGAATGAACCCTGTGATTCAGAAGTTATTTAACATTCCCTTGTGATATTTTGGCCATCAGCAGGAAATGTTTCCAAATTATTGTGGCATTTCATAGTTCTTTTGCAAAAGTGCGTTCTTTCAGTTTTAAAGATTTAACATATTTGTGAACAGTGGTAATTTAAAATAACCTTTCTGTTTCAAATAATCCATATTAAATTCATATCTAGTGTTGTATATGTCTTAAAGTAATGGCTGTTGATATAAGAGCTGTAGGACATATGAAGAAATAAAGCTAATGATTTTAGGTCCAGGCTTAGGCTGTGGTTCATAACTGGGTTTTTTTTTTCTATAAAAGCAAAAAAATAAGTACTTCTTGCTGCAATCAGCATATATTTTCCATCCTGAAAAAGAAGTTGCATTTTAATTTGACTTTTTTGTGAGTACACCCTCCCACAAGTACAAATAAAACAATAACTTTTCATATAGGAAGTCAATGTACAGTTTTCTACTAGTGTTAACCCTACATGGTTAGAATTCATGACCTGCCTGTGGCATTTTCATAAGGGTTGGAACTTCAATGTATAAGTCAAAATATTGGTCCCAATCAAGTCAATAGTACAAATCCCATTGAATTAAGATGTCTAAGAATTTCACCCTTTGCTTCACATTGTTCTTGATTATTGATTTGGAGATTATATGAGAGATGAAAAATATCTTTTTTGTCTACTCATAATCTTTTAGATAGGCTGCACACAGCTGTCATTTCTTTAACATACATAAGTGCTCTTGCTAGGCACAAAGAAATCTGACTTTCAACTACCTCTGTCAAAATCACATGAAAACAATCCACTGAGTTGATGCTTCTACAGTAACACTGAACAGATACACACAGAAATGTATATCCAAGTTTCAGTAATTATGTATTCATATATTTCATTGTGCAATAATGTGAAGATTAAAAATTTAAATTTTTTTAGGCCTGAAAATTCTTTAATTGCTCTTATAGAAATCACACATAGAAAATATTTTAATTTCTTAAATAAATAATGGTTCAATCATTCTTCTGCATCTTGTAAATATGGATGTGTAAGTAAAAAAAATCTAACACTAAGTGGTAAGAGATATAGAGCAGACAAAAAAAGCTTTTTCATGTATTTTTTCCTTTGGCCCATTGTGTGATGTCTGTTGCAGAGTCAGAAGCAGGGCTCTACCAACAAAGCTGCTTTCTCTGGCACCAGTATTCTCCTCTTGCTTGTCAGCATGGTTCTATTGCTCACTCTCTATCACAACATGGGCATTAAATACACAAATTACAAAAAAAAAAAAAAAAAAATCAATCTCAACTTGGTTCAATGTTACTGATATAGATCCACTAAAGCATTTTATTTTCAGGTATTTCTGTGCCATTGGATCCTTATACTCATATTTGCCTCCATTAACTGCACTGCATTTGAGAGGGTTCCACTTCATGTGGCACTGTGTACTACTAACTAAAACGTCTAATTACAAAACAAGATTGCCAAACAAAACCAAACCAAACTAAAAAAACACAAAAAACCCACCCCAAACAAACCAAAAACATCTATGATATCAAGGGATGGGGTTTATGCTTAAGATGAGCTCTGTGACTTCATGTACCTGTATATAAACCTGACATTTACATGGAAATTTTTCTAAAGGCATTTGGTGACACTTGATATCTCAGTATCTTGGGCATATTGGTAAAACTGTGTAACATACTACACAGTCCAAACTGCAAAATTATTTTTGGTTATGTTTTAACCATCTAAAGAGAATATAAGCAGTTAGATAAAGCTTTGATGTCATAGAGAAGCCTGACTGATCCTAAACTATGCTATACTGTAAAACAAGTGCTCAATAGCATCTGAGCACTAAATTCTTTGACTACACTGACCCTCAGCAGCATTACTAACAAATCTATTCTTTTCCCTAGTACATCAGAAATAATTGGTTCAGTGCTGCCATCAGAAGAAAGGTACCAGAGCTGAAAAAGAGATTTTTACCTGAATAACCTGATTATATCAGGATTTGAATTCTTGTTCTTCCCAATGAAATGCTGAATTTGTCAGGAGAGAATCATGCCAAACGATGGGCAAAAACTTCTGTATGTACAGGTGCTGTTGACCTAGAATAGCAAAACACGCAAACAATAATTTATAACTGTAGCTATCACATAGATAAGCAGCTGAAATTGTAGAAAGGCATACTAGAATCTTGACAGTGAGGAGGTTTGCAGAATCCCATTTTCTGCTTTTACTTGCAAGAAGTATGAACATAGAGATAAAAAGCTGGCATGTTCCATCTTCCATCTCCTCTGGCCAGGTCTAATGGAATTCTGGATATCAATAAAACAAAAGGGTGATTGAATTTTGACACTCTTCTTGTGAAAGTGAATAATAAAACAGAAAACCTTCATCCTTGACCATGGTCCAAGAGAAATTATCCCTGTGTTTTATGTTAAATTAATATTTGATGTAATTCCATTTAAAAAATGGAGTTATACACTATTATTTAGTAATATTAATTTCACTTCAATTTGATTAGATGCACTTCAGCTTATTGTCATATTCATTAACTACGTTCACTGCCATGGGAGCGTAATGCTAATCTGTTTGGATTAATTTCCCCCAGTCAAACAACCTGGGCAGAAGGGCTCTTTCCAGGTTTTACAGATATATAACATCTACTTCTAAATCAAGAGTGTGAATTTGAGATTACAGGCTCTGCTGTAAACGTAGGTATAGAAAAACTGAAGTTCCAACAAAGTGCCAGGCTTATAATGCTTACCATTACTTATCTTGATTCACTAATTGATTTTCTGGTCTTACATACCTTTGAAAAGCAGCTGGGCTTTTTAAACACTGTAATTTTTCATAAGCTGATGAGTAACACTGAGATTTAGAGCCTCCCAGCAAATATTCCTGCCATGATCCAATTCTCAAAAGAACATTTTTACAGTATTTACCCCCTAAATTTTGTTTTTCTGCAATGCATTGTGAAAACCCTCAAGACTCTCAGGAGCATTCTTTTCCTACACTTCTATATTCAAATGAAGACTCTCATCCTTCAGCATTTCTTTTGCAACTGAAACTAATAGGACTTTTGTTCATAACAATATGGGGAGTATCTGCATCACAAATTATGCCAGTGATTTTTCTGAGTCAAAATATGATTAAAACTGATCAGAGGGTAACCTTATCTCATTCTTTTGAGATCTTCTGCTTGAATTTGTTTTGATTCTTAATACAGACTGACATAAAAATGAAGTTAAATATTACATGTGCCCTCAGACCCATCTACAAAACCAGATGTGAATCCAGGGCTAATCAAGATTCAGTACTGAATTACAGACTTGAAATATCACATGCCTGGGTGAAGGAGCACCATAAAGAGAACTTTGTATACATTGCTATCTAAGATCTTAAATGCTCACCTCAATAGCCTGTTCATAAAACAGTACTTGCCTATCATGAACAAGCCATGATCTTACCAGAGGGTCAGTACAAGAGCCACCACTTCAGTGCTGACTGCCTTGAACATAGGTATTTCTGTGTTGAACTGAGAAAAAAAGCACAAAAAATATAAACAAAGGATGTTTGGGATAAAATATGTAATGTTTACTGAAAAAGCTGAACAACATCAAAACTATTCTTGTGAGTTCTGGCTTGAACGGAAATTAATCCTGAGCTTGCAAAAAAGACTTTAAATTTTATGCTAATTATTTTAAGTGTAAAATGCTAATAAGAAAGTTTTAGAAAAAAACCCTAAATACAAAACAACAAATTATCTATTGATAATTTATATTTTAATTATAAATTGACTTTACCAGACTGTAATCTGATATTTACAGAGAATTGCAACATAGAGCTCATTACTTTTATTACAAAGATGCAGCTACACAAACTTTTTCCTGGCATGGGCATTTATTCAGCCACCAAGTTGTCGTCTCAGAAACTGTTCCTCTAATAGGGAACCAGGGTGTAGTGGGTCCCTTCCAAATGGATTTTTGCCATTAAAATACAATCTCAATCTCTGAATTTAAATTACTCTTCCCTATTACAATAATTCAGTTCTACTATTCAGGTACTTGAATGTGATTTAGAAAAATTTTTAGATGTCTGAACATCTAGGAATAAAGATCTTCATTGTATGGCAGTGCATATATTTTTTTCATTTTCAGAATAAAAAATACACATGTAGAGCTATGTAGGTTCTGTAGCATGTTCAATTTTAAACAAAGGCATCAAACACCTTGTTAACAAAGGGATCACCAGAACTATGGATCTGCTGCAACCATTTTTATCAGAAGCCATCACTATATCAATGATATTTTGCCTCTACTGGGAAGATTTTCTACTCAGCCAGGAAAAACAGCAGTCTTTCTGTCTGATTCTTGTAGTTGTTTCAGTATTTATCTAAATTCAAACTGCAAAGTGTGCTAGGTCTGAGTCCTCCTTGTTTCCTTTGATACCCTCTTTGAACAGTTCTGGCCCTATTCTTGCCCCAAGAATATCCCTCTAGGGATCTCACCAAGTAAACACTGCTCAGAACTCTTTTACTTAAAATGGTACCTATCTAATAAATTCATTCATTGCACAGAATAGATCAAGCACAGTAGAAAAGTTCTCTACAAACCAACATTCACTGCAAGTAGAAAAGGGATGACAGGGAAAGAAAAATAATGGCAAAATCTGTAGGGCTTCTAGTGAAAGCAAACAAGCATTCAAATTCCTAATCTAGCCCTAACCTATTCCGTGTACTATATAAGAAAGGAGAGTGGGAAAGAATGGATCAAATGTGTCTAAGGACACACATTAAGGAAAAAAATTATCCATGCTCATTAGGCCTTTTAACTTTGAGAGTAATATAATTTTTTAATATATGACTGCTATTTAGATTGAAATTTTTTGTCTCCTTCCCCTTGCAAAAGATTCACACTCGAAACTGCAAAAGAAAAGTTATTTCTTTCTGTCCTACTCACTTTAAGCCCGTTGGCCAACATGAGAGAAAGACTATTGAAAGTATGTGTAAACTCATAGTAGTGCTTGACATTTCATGTTGGTTTTAGCCTCAGAGAGAAATTAAACTCAAAAAAATCCACTCCCCTTCTCTCACCCTTTCTGGTAAAGTGGGACAAAGAGCAGACAATATGGATCAGGGTCACAATTTACTGAAAGCACAAAACAAAGACACACACAATAACAACAGCAATATTAAAAGCAAAACCTTACAAAAAGAGGAGATGTTTTAACCCCAAAAAGGTGTTTACCATTGGGAACAAAAGCACTGTGGGGTCACCATTTTCCTACCACTCCCCTGTGCTCATTTCAGCTCTGCCAGGCTCCCTCTTGGCTCGGCTGCTACCGGCACCACCACTCTTGATCCCTTCATTATTAAAGTCAGACCCATCCTGTACATCAAGACCAGTCTTCTATCTACACTTCAAAAAATACATTTGGTTGCATAAAGGTTCTGAACAGCAACTCTGCAATTTATTAAAGCATAGAAAGAAGTATCTGAAACCAGCAGCTGGTTCATTTTAATCATTTGTCAAGATGTAGATAGGCTACAGAGCCAGTTCTTTAAAAATGAGGTTCATGTCCCATAAAGTCAGATAAGGAGCTTTGCTGTTGTGCTTTGCTTTCCAAGTTTGTTCTGAGTAGCCAACATCAAGCAGCGTCTCATGCTGTTGGTTTGTGAGTAACAGGCTGAAATACTAACACATGGAAAAGTCAAACCTTCAAGAAAAATTTAAACATCTTGAGGGCTCTTGTCTCGTGTCACTTTCTCCGTTATTCTGCATCTTACAAAAAAGTGTGACTTTGACATTTTATGTTGCTTCTTACATCTGTATCTTGAAAATTTCAGAGATGTTTGAACAGTAATGCACAATGATCCAACAGACATCTGTCAAGCCCAGACACCCCAGAAGCAATTACTTCCTGTGGCTGGTCTGGGACAGGGTAATTAATCAGATATTCTCTTTTGCTCAGACCTCCTGTAGAATTCTTGAGAAGAATGTTTGAAGGCTACAGCTGCTTGCTCATCCTCAGCCAAATTCAGATCTCTTAAAATTCAGCACAGTCTTATATGCAGAGCAGAGAAAACCACCAAGGTAACGCAGATTCTAGGAAGAAGAGCAGCCATATTTTTCTAGTAACAATTTGACAAATATGCTGCAAGAGCAATTACAACACTTGAGCCAATATTCTGTCATTAGGTTTCAAGTGTAGGATTTTCAGTTCTTCCTCACTGGGAAAGCTTTTAAAATCTTAACTGACACATCTTATTGTGTCTTTCATCTTATACAGTCTTTTTTTTTCCTTGCTGGTATGGTTGCAGATATGAATCATAAAGTGTTTTGGCATAGTACCGGGGTCTATTTTTTTTTTTTTTACATGCAAGATGGAACAAAATGCTTTATTTCTAAAAAATGTAGCTATTCAAAATGTGACTCATGAGATACTGAAGCTCTTAAGCACTTCAAAATACTGCTAATGAGGCTGTCATTCAGTCAGTCATTTGGGCATAGTTCTAATTTTGAACACGGACCCATTGAACCCAACTCTTGCTTGAAGGTAACAATGAAATTCAGAATCGTTGGATCAGTACCCAAAAGAGGTTCATTTCAATCTACAAGAGCAGTCACTAAAAAGATGGCTAGCCTAAGCCACTTACAAACAAGATTTAATGTATTTACATCTGTTCTGTTCTTCATGTACCTAGAGACAAATAATCCCCAAGACACACACTCCAGCATATTAGAGTACAAAACAGTATCTTTCTAGTCCGGTCATACTTAAGTGGCAGAAACAGGAAAAATATGTTTTCTCAATATCTGTTAACTACACCATCTCCATTCATGTTATCCTCCCCTTTCATTTCTGTTTTCATCTGCCGCTCCTTCCCACCCCTTTCTCCCGCAAAAGCATGAAATGAAAAATATACAGAAAGGTCAAGGACAGAGAGTTTTGTTACTGATACATAGAAAGGGCTTACAGTTAAGTAGGGACAAGTTTAGTCAGGAGTCATCCAACTACATTCTCTTCCCTATAAAAGAAAAAGATAAAGCATTCACCCACAAATACCTTCTATGGCCTTAGTACATCCCCTTGGCGGCAGGCTATTGAAACAGCAGTGTCATTTACTACCCTTCATTTCTATCCTTTGTCTGACTAAACATTTGTTTCACATCTATCAACACTGAGTGCAGTGTTACTTTCTGTTTCATATCATAATTTGTATTCCCAGAAAAAAAAAACCATTGCTAATATGTGTAGGATATGGCACAGTCAATAAAAAAACCCCAACATTTTCTGGGTATTTTATTTCTTTTGGGGATGTGTTGGCCTGTATTTCTTTTACTGCAGCTCTGCTCACAGACTTCACACTCAAACCGTCATGACTGCTGCATTTACAGTGTTGCCCTCTAAATGATTTACTTTTCTTCTTTTGTCAGTGTCTATGGGTTCTTTAAGGGATCTTATTGATCAGAAGACAATAGATCTGACACTTTAATTCAGCACTATCCAGTCTATGCTTCTGCAATTCCTTGAAATGCACTGAAATTCCAGAGCATCCTACTTTTGATTAAAAGGTTGACTCTAAAAATATCCAGGTTTTTCTTGGTTTCAGGTTTTGAATATATCTGAAAACAGGAAGGGGGAGAACACGCTTTCAAACCAGTATTATTGTTCAGCCATACCACAAAAGGAATAAAAGGGAGAGGGAGAGTTTTGAATGAAAGAAGGATCAAATGTTCACATTCTCCACAAGGGAACTTTCCAATTCTACCTAACTATAAAATCACATGTGATAAAACCACCCTTTTAATCAGGCCAGGATCTGAGGAAGAAAAAAAGAAATGAAAAAAAAAAAAAAGTGCTAGCAAGCTGAGCAGATTTGTCAAGGTTTAAAAAAAGCTTTACATGGTCCTAGGAGCTCAAACTCTGCAATTGTCAGGCAATTGTCAGCAGTATCTCCTGTGACAGAGTATTGAGGAACATGAGCAGGGAATAGCCATTTATGATGAATGAAGCCTGAATCCAATTCCATCTGAGATTAACAATGAAATCACAATTTCTTTTAATGCTGAAGGAAGTCTTCCACACACAACTTAGTCTATTAAGTTCTCCTCAATTATATATACATAAAATTTTACAGTAGTACGCCATCAGACTTCCAAATACATAACCCAGCATAATACATAACTTATATAGACTTAGTAAAGTATGTTAAAATATTTATATAACAAAAGCATGTGACATCAAATAAAGCCATCAACGTATCCTCTCTATTAAGCTGTGGTGTTCTTTACAAACCTACTCAAATTTCCCATATTTGATGCCTTCGCAATGTATGTCTTTTTCTAAATGAGAATTTTCTCCCAACCTCAGGCATATTTTAATGTTTTGTTGTGCACAACTTTACATGATTCCTTCCACAATTTCATGAGTCTAATTAAGGTATTTATTAACGCTTGCTAAGAAGGTAATTCCAGTACTGTGGATTTACTGTATTTTCTTTTGAGAATGAGAAAGATCCCAACTGTAAAACTTTCTCTATCCCTGGAGCAACAGGACTGAAACATTGCCTTGGAGAACTCAGTCCAGAATTTTTAGTTCTGCAAGGGACACAATGTCTTTAGGCACCCAGACTGATTGATTTATACAAATAGAATCTATCACCTGACCTTGACAGCAGAATTTCCTAATTTTGTATCTAGCTCTCAGATTGATACTATTACAAAGAATGAATCTGCAATGCTTATTGCAGTTTCAGTAACACTTTTCATGTATTGTATATAGTCAATACCTCATATTAACCTTCTCTAAACAGAAGGCTTTTCCTGAGAAAGCTGTAGTAGTGTAAACTATACTCTTTCATATACTTACATTTTTTTAGAAGGTTTAAAATACTGAAAGGACTATCAGGGGCATTCTAATTAATCCAGAAAGCATGAAAATGGGAGGCAAAACACTTGGCATCATTTGTAAAACAGGATGTAATCAGATTTAAAAAAAAAAATCAAAACATTGGATGTCCTCTGTGCATGTCTGCTCTGCCTTAGAATGTGCATTTGTTGAAAATTATTACTGGTGTCTCTAGACTGTCTTGTCTGAAAAAGTGGTCTCTCCTGTACTGTTTTGTTTACAAATAGTGTTTGTGGAGTGAAGCGTTGTCAGTGGAATGCTTGAATAATACTGTGGACATACTGAATATGAAATTGCTCTCTCACTGGAGAAAATGGGAGCAACTATGCCATGTCATTAAAATACGTTAGTTTCAAGTAAGTTTAAGGGCACACTCAGGGCCATATAGTGTTTTTAATGAAGATTTCAATGTCATCAATAAGTAACAGGATATTAAATCTTAAACTCACTCTAAGGTATATAGTACCTGTTTTTAAAAATTAATGAATTGAGCACAGAATTGTGGCACAGCTGAAGTAAATTTCAGGAGGAAGATGATTTGTGCTGACGTGCTGGACTAGGCCTTGAATGATCTTGGATCCATTCCCAGTTCTGCCCTCAACTTCATCTAGAGCCACATAAGCTTCTTTAGACAACACTGCAAAGCTGTTTAGATATTTTAAGATGCACAGAGGTGTCTGCTAGGGTTTTGAAAACACTTAACTACACTTGGCAATTACATCCTCTGGAATTTGGAGACCCAATCTCAAATGTGGCCTGTACACAAATGACAAAGGACATAAAGTCCTCATTCAGACAATACTGTATGTAAGCCTCAAATTGATCATCACACCTCAGCAACTGAATCAAAGGGCTGAGTCAATACCTCCTCACTGCTGGGGACAGTTCACTTTCTGTACCTGACAGAATTTAAATTCCTGTGATTTAGGGTGATTAGCCATCCCACAGTCACTAAGTAGAGAATTTTGAACGGATACATGCCCTTTGGTTATCAGAATAAATCCCATCATTTAACCACAGATAAGAGTTTTTGGTTGAGGTTTCTGCATCTTCTTTTTTTCCTCAGTATTGCCAGAGGATAAATGTATGAATGTCCTCTGAAGAGATTCTAACTGGATCAGACAGCGTCACAAGAAAATTTTGAGCAGAATCACTTGTCATGTTGAAGCTAGACATCTTCTCAGAGAAAATGTGTAAATAATTGGGAGTTCACAAACATTTTCATTTTACTGTTTACTCACACAAAGATTCTAATTAGAGCAAATCACTAAAATCCACTGACAATAAGACACTTTTGCATTCCTTAACCCTTCCTAAACCCTTAATTTTAAAGAGTTTTAAAATTAATCTGCATGGCAGAGTAGATAGAAGTTATAGTTTAACCTAAAATCTGTCAAGCCCTAGAACATAAGGTCCAGAAGAGGGAGTAATTCCCAGAGACAATTTTTTTTCAAGTGGGAATAATGTGCAAGTTAACCTTCAGGACAAGAATGGTAGCTTGTATGGGATATCTTAGCTCCTTAAATTCAAGACTTTCTGTATGGCCAATGCAATGGGCTACAATCAGAAGTAAAAAAGAGGATGAGACCAGCAGAAGATAAAAACTTCAACTGTTGATATGGTTAAGATCAGGATGACTAAGTCCAGTGGACAAATACACTCATGTTGATGTACTGGGTGCTTTCCAAGAATCACAGAAACATCAAGGTGGGAAGGGAACCCTGGAGATCATCTATTCCAACCCCTGCTGCCAAAGCAGGGTCATCTAAAACAGGTTACATGTCCATGTGGATTTGGAATGTTTCCATGGAGAAAGGCTCCACATCTTCCCTGGGCAGCTTGTTCCAGTGCTCTGCCACCCACAATGTAAAAAAGTTCTTCCACATGTTGAGGTGGAATTTCTTGTGTTTCAGTTTATGGGCATCACTCCTTGTGCTGCTGGGCACCACTGAAAAGAGTCTGACACCACACTCTTGGCACCCCCTTTGAGATATTTATGTGCATTAAGTAACTTCTTGTGTGACTAAGACACATGAAAATTAAAATATCTAGAGAACACTGCACATGACCATAAAATCCTACTTACAAGTAGGATTTTCTTTCCTTGCTTGCTACTCAGCAAGCAAGAAAGCAAATGTTTCTAATTTAGAGAGGCCTGGAGGACATACTTGTAACACATGAAGAGAATACATGAGCCAACTTATGCCAGTAGGGAACAAGAAAAGCCTTGGGGTTTTATCACACACATTTAAAAAAGGTAGTATTCTTGACCTTTAAGCACCAATACTACAATTATATATACCACATCAGTTATTTATACAACATCCTTCATGTACCATCTTTGTTATGATCCCAGGTCAATATTATCCTTTGATCAGGAATCCTAAAACAAACATAAAACCAAAGAGACTTCAGCACTGCAGTCTTTCATAGCTGAGTCTTTCATAGACAATAAAAATGTAAACACAATAACCTTTAATTTTCAGTAGAATATATATTTGCCTTTGAAAATTTTACAGAGAAGATTACCTCTACCTCTTATCACAAACATAATTGTCAATTAAGGTTTTCAGCTCCTTTTAAGATCATGAAGGATTTAGTCAAATTTTTTCTGTGCCACCCAGTGTGGATGTGAGCATCGTATCAGCTTTTCCTAGAAACGTAGAATAGAGATGTTTTTTCTTTCTATCCTCATACCCTTTCAATTAAAAGAAAAATCCTGCATTCTAGGTACAAACATAAGCAACTGAACTTAGAACCACAGCTATTTACATTGGAAAAGACCTCTAAGGTCATCCAGCCCAGCTGTTAACCCAGCACTGCCAAGTCCACCATTAAATCATGTCTCGAAGTGCAACACCTACATGTCTTTTAAGCATCTCCAGGAATAGTGACTTCACCACTTCCCTGGGCAGCTTGTTCCAATGCTTGACAACCCCATCCATAAAAAAATTTCCTAAGATCCAGACTAAACATCCCCTGGCACAATTTGAAGCCATTTCCTCTTTTCCTATTGCTTATTACTTGGGAGAAGAGACAGCCTGGCTATAACCTCCTTTCAGGTATTTGTAGGCAGCAATAAGGCCCCTGAGCCTCCTTTTCCTCAGGCTAAACACCCCCAGCTCCCTCAGCCACTCCTCCTAGGACTTGTGCTCCACACACTTCATCAGATTCATTGCCCGTCTCTGGACACACTCCATCACCTCAATGTCCTTTCTGAACTGAGGAGCCCAGAAATGGACACAGCACTCAAGCTGTGACCTCACCAGTGCTGAGCACAGGGGGACAGTTTTCCTGGCCCTGCTGGCCACACTACTCCTGGCCAGGATGCCACTGGCCTTCTTGGCCACCTGGGCACAGCTGGCTCATGTTCAGGCACTGTCAGTCAAATCCCCCCAGGTGCTTTTCCACTGGGCCACTTTCCATCTGCTCTGCCCCCAGCCTGCAGCACCTCATGAGGTTGTAACTCTAATGCACTTCATCCTATTGAACACCAGGAAGTTTGCCTTGGCCCATCAATTCAACCTATCCAGATCCCTCTACAAAGCCTTCCAGCTCATCAACACTTCCACCCCACACTTGGTGGTATCTGCAAACTGATGGAGGGCCCTTGATCCCCTGGTCCAGACCATTGCTAAAGATATTAAATGAGACTGGACCCAGTACTGAGCCCTGAGGAACACAACAGGTGACCAGCCACCAGCTGGATGTAACACAGTTACAATCTAATGACTTTTCATGTTTAGAATGGAACTGCAGCTTTCACACTTTGATGGGTATTCTACAGGAGTTTCTACATGAGTTCTGTTATAAACAAAGCAACATTAAGGGAAATAAAATTCCAGAAAAAAACCATCAATCTCTAATTTGTCTCTGTTTAAAGAAGTACAGTTATACAGTTAGAGTCACTTTTGCAATTCAAATGAGTTTTTACATACTCCTTGCCTGTCTGAAATTACCATACTTAAAATATAAAATGATCAAGAGAGATACGAAATAAGCATTGAAACAGAAAGCTCAAATGACTGAATCTCTTTCTGAAAATGAAAATTAAAACTATGTCTCTTTCATTTAGTAATAATCTAAAATACTCTCAAGAAGGTTGGGAAAGAACACAGGAACAAACCCCTTAAAATTGTGACCATTGACTAGAAGTGAAATCAAATAATTGCTTAAAGATCAAACTCCATGAAAAAAAGTCAGTCTCATAATTTCATTTATGCATGAGATATAACATACAAAACAGGAAATGCCTTCAGAAAATAGCAATATATTTTTAACCCACCAGAATATTTACATTAATATCTAATGTTTATGATTTAAAATGTTGTTGCAACCTTTGAAAGGAGCCATAGCTCCAGTTCTGGTCTATGAGTAGGACAAGTCAAAACTCTCACAGTATATGGCTACAGTATACATAAGTGTGCAGCTATTCAGTCACAAATGCTGCCTCCAGGGATCTAACTGTACCTTGTGTGGGTACATGGCTACTCATTTAAATTATTCTTACTCAAGACTTGTGAAAATAAAGCCTGCAGTTCACTACAAATTTATTTATGCCTAGTGGCTTGCTTGTAGGAACATAGAAAGGTTCAGCACATCTGATAAAAATTTGGAAAAGAGAATATGCATCTACCTTATGTTCTCTTTTAGGAAAAAAAAAAGCCTCAACTCAGAGCTCCTGTCTTTATACAGTTAGATCTCATTTCACTCCCATTGGACAGGTAGCTGATAAACACAAGCCATTATTCCACAGACATTAATAATCACTTTGATTCCATTTTTAAATTTTACTGAGTTGCTGCTGTCATGTGCAGATTACACGGGTGTGAAGTCACTCACTGTGACACTATGCTTTTTAAGTTCTTGGAAAATACATGTTCCTGTTAGCTGCAGACCCACACAATAATCTTCCACAGGTCATAGAAATTCCTACACTAAATATCAGGCATAGATGTGCATGTCCACCATTGATTCCCAATTTGTGAATATTATTCCTAGTAGTGTAAGGCAGGGAAATACTACTGCAAACATAAATCCATGGATGTCAAGATTGTAAAACCTCTGGTGCCAAGACCAAGGCCCATCTAAATGTAGTAAGGTGGGACAAATTGCTGCGGCCATAATAATCATTAACGAGGAAGGATGCTCTAGTGAAAGTACATTAGTACCTTGAGATGACATACCACTACATTCTGGGAAGCAGTTACCAAAATATGATGGGGTCAAGGAACTTAAATGCTTTTGAATACTGCACAAATCATCCCAATTGTAGGAATGATACTTGCATATGAACACATAAATTATGCGTGTAGAAAAAATAAATGAATAATTGAAATATGTAAAGAAAGCAGCCTAAGCTGTTTGTTTTGCTATTTAAAACAACAGGTTTACATAGTGCAATGAAATATTTATTCATCATGTTTTCCTTTGGCAGATCTATTTTTCTGGATTGATTACCTCTGAAAGCTTCCCTGACATGAGCTTTTGTATGCTGACAAAAGCAAGGTGAAGCAAAGCATCTTGATTAGCTACAATGCAGATCAGCTTCTAGGCAAGCTTAGCAGAGCAAGAAGGACAGAGAGCATGTGGTCAGGGGAATGCATTGATGCTAAATTAGGTTTTAAAGAGAAAAGTCATCCACACTCTTATTTTCACAGAAAAACTACCAGATAATACAACTGAGCTTTTAAATTCTGGGTCAGTTCTTTTGAGAAATAGCAACAAAAAGAATGGTTAGACTTGATTGCTGTGAAAGATGTAGGTATTCTGACAACATGCTGCCTCATACTCAGCATGCTTCAAACCACACCCATGCCTGGATTCCTAAGACCCCCTGACCTTTTCAAACTTTCATCATACTCAACTGAAATTATATCACTGTACATTATCTGTACACTTGTCCCTGAAAAAATATATTTTAACAAAACTCCACAGTTTTATGACTATTTACTGAACTTAAAAGGCAAATAGACTTGTTGAACTACTTCTGCATATTATGTTAACATCCTCCAAAGGATTATATGGTCCTTCCCATACATGAGGGTCTAGCTCTACTGTTAAGTTCAATCTTCTAAAGCCTATGGAAACCACTTGCTTACACTGTGCAGGAAGATGCTCATTTGTTTGGCTGCCATTTTAAGTACTATCAACCAGGTGCTTTATCTGTGCTTCAGTAGTCCCCTTTCCAGTTCAACCCACTGAAGTTTTAGTAGTTGTTGTGACACAGATTGCAAGTGTTACCTAAGTATCATATATATCACATATATCACAGAATCACAGAATAAGCTGAGCTGGAAGGGAGCCCCAATCCAATTCCCAGCCCTTGCAGGGTACCATCCCCAAGGGTCACATGTCTGTGTACCTATCCATTAGAAACAGTAATGTATGACTTAAGATTATTAGTAGTTTATGTGTTATCTGCCAGCAAAATAAATGAGATCTCTTTATTTCCATTTAAAATTATGCTATGATAAACCCAAAGTATATAGAGATGTTTATTCTACACACTGTTCTAATTTAGTCTCAAATCTTTTAAGGTTTCCAACTTGGTTTCCTTTTCTTTTTTCTAGGCAAAATCTAGTGAAAATAATATTTTCTTTAAAAATAACCCCTCCTGAAATTGTGTTTTATGGGTTTATTATTTCATAATTTATGAAAAATATGTAAGTACCATTAAAATTATTAATAAATCATCTAAGAAGTTCCACTGACACAACAACCTTCAACAAATAGCTGTATTACCCAAGAAAATAAAGATGAACCAAAAAAGGCAAAAAAGCGCAAACAAAAATGTGACAAATACACAGATATATTACATATAGTGGAATTGTTATGTTCCACTAAGGGAAAGGAAAGATCACCATTACAGTGATAATCCTCAGTAACTGCAGAGTCTGCTTATGTCAGTGCCAACTAACTGCTGAACAGTTTACAGGGGACCTGGGGATGATTTTAGGCCTGATCAGTCCCTAGCATGATCTTGATCTTGTGCAGGCCACAGATCATATAATTTATTTGCCTTACAAGAACTCCAATTTATGCTGTGACATGGAAGATGACACAGCCTGAACTCAAAAAGATGAAACTGGAAGGGTAACAGCATCTGTTTTATGCACCTTGTTCTAGCACTCCTCAGCTGCAATTAAAGCTGAGATCTAGCAACTACCTGGTTCCTCCTAAATGAACTGTTGTCCTCTTAATATATTATATCCTGTAATAAAACCTTAAATAATCCTCATTTGCTACAAAAATGGCAATTCTGTCCTATCTTTAGCTCTGCTTACAGTTTCTTTTGCAATAAAATATTCTGAATGAATTATTAGACTTGCACTGACATATTGTAGACAATTAAGTTGATTAGATACCATAGGATTTGTATAATAGATATAGTAATTTCCTCCCTTCACCAGAAGCACCCCACAAATGCCACAAAGGACTGATTAGCCCTTCTGCATCAATTATCTCAACCAGCAAGTCCCTCATATCTACTGATGTGCATTTTACACATTGTGATTGGGGCTTTTTCCTCTATTCTCTTTGTTGTTTCTCTCTCTCTCTAATTAATAGGAGGGGAAATGCCTTTTGTACTATACCTCCCTACACTGTGTGGGGAGGCTTAAGGACTCCAAGCAGTTTGCTCAAAGTCTATTCCCCAACATTCAACTAAAAAGAAGTGTCATTGCTCCATCTGTGTCTGTCTCTATGGATAATTACAAACTATTCATTGTGTCCTCTGTATCACAGTATCCATGAAGATAAGGACCCTGACAATTCAGTGCCTAACACCTTGTCTCTTTTCACCACACTGGAAAGATGACTTGAACATTTTCTTGTCACCATCAGTCATCTCAAATCTGCACACTCAAGTATTACATATCTTGCAAATAACTGCTACTTTGTTGTATAGTAAATCATTCTTATTAGGTAAATACATTTCTTAAACCAAGTAATTTACAAAATCCTTCTAACACAGGATTATTTGCAAAGACTCAAAGGATTCATTGCTTTTTAATAGCTTTAGTAGCAGCATTTAAAAAGGAATGCTAATGTTTTTTAATTCATAAAAGAATTAATTAAATACCAATAAAGAACTTGCTAGATTTTTTTTACTTTGACTACTACATTTTTCTCTATTAATTTCCAATCTTTTGCTATTAATTTCCAAGAGATTTCAGCTAAATGAATGTGTACTCACTGTTTGATAACTCCATTTCCCACCTTCTATCATGCAAGATGTAACAAAGCAACTTTCTTATTATAAGACAAAACACGTGGATTTTTTTTTCTTTTTTTCCTTATCCTCAGGATAAATAAACAATAGAGATTTTAAGAAATGCAGCACAGACTAAAGATGAAGTTCAGTATGATATGAGATCAGATGTGTTACAGCAGTGAAGGGTCATAAAAGCCACCTCAGCTCTTCTGCCAAAGTGCCTAATTCAAATTCTAGTGCTCGACTAAGACAGAAATATTTCTATGAATATATTTCTATGAATATTACAGACCCTTGTACATGATAATTTGACTTCAAAGCTAACCACTAAGTTGAAGGAGGAAATGCCCACCTGACCTGATGATGTTGCAGTTTGTGACTGAAAGAATTTCAGCAAACCACTAAAGATATGTGTATTTAACATTTCCTAAAGCCATTTTGCCATTAGTAATTTTTAGCAACTAATTCATTATGAGACTAGTTGGGGTTTTGTGGTGGGTTTTTTTGTTTTGGTTTGGTTTTTGGTTTTGTTTGTTTGTTTGTTGTTGTTGTTGTTGTTGTCGTTTTTTGGGGTTTTTGTTTGGTTTGGTTTTTTTTAATTACATTCCTTACTACTGGTAAAACAACCAAATAATATAGGTTGGGTGCTTGTTCTCATCAATACATCAGTTCCTTTTGCACACATATAAGAAAGAGTATTTCCTAATGCACAGAAAGCAAAAAACCCAAAGAAATAATAATTAAAAAAAAAATCCCCACGAAACTCCATAAAAGAAACAAGCAAGCAAAAAAACCCAAACAAATCCACAAAAAAAAAAAAAATCCCCAAAACATAAATGTGCTCTACAGACCTTTAGAAAGGCTTCTTCCTGCACACATCCTTAAAGTCACTGGGTTATTTTAATGCTTTTGGAGTGTTCCATATATTTCGCATCACAGGGACGATGTAGTTACTACAATTTCACTAATAGCAGGCTCCAAAAGAAGAAGCCAAAAAATGAGCCAATGATAACATTTTTTATCTTCAGCTAGGCTACAAACTCTGAATTCCTTCCCAAACATCCAAAATGTTAACCTCTGCAAGTCTGGGGAAAAGTGTAAAAAAAACCCCTATGCTTCAGGAAGCTGAGCAGAACCAGAAAGTTCAAGCACCTCCTCTGGTTATCAAAAGCACCTCCACTGTAGATGTAAGAACTTAAGGATTTTGCCAGGAAAATAAACAGAAGCTCTACTGGCACCTGCAATTTCACATGGGCAGAAGTTTCTCTTCTGAGTAGAAAGAGAACCATTTCTAGTCAGTGCGCTTTCCCTCCCCTATAAAACAGGTGGCAAAAAAACCTTGCACACATATTCAGTGTAGTCATGGTACAAATATAACCTAGGACATCACACATCTGTCTCAACATTTGGGATTTTATCAAAAAGAATCTACAGTAGAGCAGAAATCGATATTTCTCATCCATGTAAACACACATCACCTCCAAGGTCTTCCCAAACTATCTTGTTTCACATAATGACTTCATTTTCTGGAAGTATTTGTGCAAAAGACAACACAAAGACCTTGTGTTTATTTAAAACTTATGTAGTATTGTGTGTTTTGTCCATTTTGAAAGCTGCACTGCTAATGCAAAAAATCTGTTATTAGAATGTTTTGAAACTCTGCTGACAGAAATTAGTTAAGAGCAAAATTTCACATATAAAGCTCACAATGACATTTTTCCTATGCTAAAATTTAATTCGGGGCATTTGCTGCATTTTAATAAAAGATGGCACTGATTTCAAGATTTTTTATGATTCTCCATGGAAAATGGAGAAAATTTTATTTTACATTCACTTTAGCTCTCTTGCTGATGTTTTAAGATATATTCTGGTTTTGAGTGCCATTTTCAAATTACCTACCAATTTCTGTTCTCAGTACTTACTTACTCTTGCTATGATCATTTTTTTTTACCATATGTTCACTATTACTCAATTGCTAACGGTATTTTGAAATGCATTCTGTGACTGAGTATCTAATTCAGGAAAGAGTTATGTGTTCATATGTTCCCTGATCATTGTCTCAGGGAAAAAATAGGTCATTGATTAGATTGCTTCCCATACCAAACATATATTATACGGCTCAGCTTAACCTTAGATTTCATAACTGGTTTTGCACAAAGTATTTGTACGCAGAAGGTTTATTAGATTAACTGATCTCTTTTCCTGCTAAAGAAGACCTTTAACATCACTGACTTCCAGTTATGAGCCAGGAATTTGGTATGACAAAACAAGATTAACGCCGACATATTTACTTGAAACCCCAGAACCCAGGATGCACCCCACTGCTTGAGACAGAAAGTTTATTCTCCTGTCTTAATTTTCTCCATTTGGGAATGGCAGAAATATGAGAATTATACACTTAGCACAGAGCTGAAATAATACTATAAACACAACCATTTAAAAAGTCATACTTTGTTCACTGAAATGTTAATCACTGAGCCACGTCAGCTTTAGCATCCTCAGCACCCGAATGTAAAATTTATCACATTTGAAAAAGAAGAGGGGGGAGAGGGGAAACAGAGGAAGAGAAAAAAAATCAAACACCTAAATAATAATAACAACAGCCCCATTTTTCTTGAAGTAAGATCTCATATACAATATTCTATAAATTTCTTCTTATCCCTGGACAGTTTTTTCTACCATTGCAGAAATAAAGCTGATAAAGATAACTTTACTCCTTCAGATAAACTGTGCCCATGCACCTGACAAGTTCTCTGTATAGTTGTTAATAATTGATACATTAGTTCATGGGGATGGATAAGCCAATTTCATGACAATGTTAAGATAAACAGGACAGTTCAAAGTAATTGCACGGCTTTTTTGACTAGTTTAGTGGTGTTCATGGAGAAAATATACTTTGTGTTAAACAAGACATCACAGAAAATGACCAACATGGTCTCTCCTTAGAATCTCCAACTTTAAGAATAGTTCACTGAAGATGTTCAACTGTGCAGCCATAAAAAACTGCTAGAATTTCTGAAGTCAATCAGGGCTAACTGCTAACAGTGTATTCTGTTTACCCAAACATTTAAAGGCAGAGAAAGGGAGAGCTGATATCCCAATCACCTGCTCCCATCCAAGAATAATGTGTTTTAAATAGAGCTACATATGGGGGTTTTTTTATCCCAGTCTTCCTGTGGTGTGAATGATTTATGTCATCATTCAGAAACTCCTTCTTTGAATCCTCATTCAGGTGGGGCTCTAGGAGGAGACTAAGTCTGGATAGTCTTTAATTGTATATATGTAATCTTGCCCATAATAAAGAAATGGATTCCTAGTTTTAGTATTCTTGAAAAGTTACCACTCAATGTAGCCCCAAGAACACTGTAAGTATTGCAGAGCAGGCTAAGTTGCAAAGTGTGATTCTGCTTTATGACCTTCACAATTATTTTGTTTGTCATTCAACCTAAGGTAGTTCACAAAACCAGTATTAAGTTAGACTTAGTACATATGAAAATCAAATCAAGGTTATTACTGTCTACAGAAAGAAAGCAGTCCTTGCAAACAGAAACAGATGAAGTAAAGTATTAAATAATTCATGTAGTTGAGCACTTTGCAAAAAGTGCTCACTGTGAATGGCATATGGATATCTGGTTTTATGACTGGAAAACTGATTTTGAAACTCCAGAAAAAAACCTCATGTCATTAATTTTAAATTCAAAGCAATATTGAAAAGAATTGTATGAAGATCAACAAATAACTACAATTATTACAGAAAATTATGAATAAAACATTAAATTGCAGGCTGTAAGCCCCTGGGCATTTTGCACCATTAAATGCATTTCTATTTTTATATCTCAACTCTCTGTGAAAAGAAAAAGAAAATGAAAAACATAAAAAGAATATTATGGTTCTCTTACTTAAAGTAAGAGAACCTTGAACACTTTCTTTGTTATGAATAAAAATCATTGAAATGAAAGTCAGCTTCTAATATAATATTATTTAAGTAGAAAAGAGCAGGAATTTGTTCAACAAGAGAAATTGGAGGGCAGAATATTTCCAAAATAGCGTGTACATTTTTGGGTAAAATATATATATTCTGATGCACCAATTTTCCTGAAATTGGCATTGTATATACAAAAGTACACCTCAAGAAAATAAGTTATTTTTAGAGATTCAACAGAAGCAGCAATTACAACCATTACTTTCTCTTCTTGTCAGGATTTCATGGTCCCTTGAAAATTTAGTTTGAAGGTCTCTCTGATTTCTAGATTAATTAGATGAGAAAATTCTATGATGTTTTTATGCATTCTATTTTATGTCTGCTGCATAGACCAATAAATAAAATGCTTTTTCCATAAGCTTATATGTTGCATACAATCTAAATTAAATTAGAGCTGAAATTTGTTTATTTAGGATATAAACCTTTTTTTATATATTATTTTATGCCAGTTCTTTATTATGACATCTATTGTTTCAACGAGTATGATGTCAGTAGAGGACTTCTGTTACAAATGTTGTAAAATGCTTTACTCACAGATCTATTTCTGCTCCATAATGTAAACAATGTTTCAATTCTTTATAATGGTTCTGTTTAAGTACTTACAGTTACCTCTATCATTACAGTGTAGTGTTTCTACTTTCTGATTCTTGTTAAAGCTGATAACTTTTTTCTGTGTTTTAAATCTCTGAACTCAATTGTTCTGGAGTTACCAAGTGTCCTTCTGTTCAGTATGCTTTTTTCAAACAATTATTTTGCAAGTATTTAGTACGAACCATCGCAAGTTTCTGTTAGTGACTGCTAACATCCAATCCAACCTTGGCCAACATTAGTCAAACACTTGTAAAACCAGCTCAGCTGCGCATGCTCCAGTACAAACATGGTGTTTGCACAGTGCTCAATGCTCTTCCTCTAAGACAGAAAGACAAGATAAAATAATTGTGCACTTAATTTTTAAATATAAAAGTAGTTCTATAGGTGAATTAGCCATGTATTCAAAATCAAGTACAAGGGAGATAACTCACATACACACCACATTATTAAATTTACTATTAATTATTGTGAGCTCTAGATGTGTGTTTTGACTTTCAGCTTCAGGAGCCCTTCTCTCCTAAATTAAATCTATTTCATCATTTTAGCAAGCTTTGTCCTGATGCAAGACACAGAAGTCTCCTCACCCTCTTAGCCTATTCCACAACATTCAGAAACCCTTTCCTGATTTATTTTCCAAATTTATTACTGACCAATAAGTACAGGAAAGATAACACATCAAGGTCTAATACCATATCTGTCAAAGTTAATGATACCCCTATACAGAATCCAGGAGTCTCCCACCTTACAAAGGAATTTACAGGTTTTGTTTCACAAATAAATGAGAAACTCTTCTACATTTATTTACTGATAGAAAGTTGACTGCATTGTTACTGAGGCAAGCTTACTGACTGGATGGAATAAATACAAAACCAGCTATACTTTCAAAGGCCAATTACTTGCTGGTTACTTGTAACTTGTGAGGATCTTCAGAACAAGCTGGAAATGTTTTAAGATCGGCCCTTGAAACAGAAAATGGGTATTAAAAATGTTGGACAAGATGGTCATTGAACACCTCCCCTCATGCTCAACATGCTTTAACAGGCATTCCCAACACCCAATGAGTAAATACTGAAAAAGCTCCAAAAAACCTACCATTTGTTAAAGAGAGCAGGAAAGATCCAGAACACAGGCTAATCCTAGAACTGTCCTTGATAAATGAAAAGTCTGTCAAGTTTACTTTTTTGCCCTGCATGGTGGCCAAAAGATGACTAAGGAAGAATGTAGAGAAAGAATAAAAGCCTTTAAAGGTACTTAAAAATAATTTCAACAAGAATTGAATCCATTTAATTAAAAAAAAATATTCAACTGCTTAGCTACAGTTTGAAATAATTTTCTGAGTCATATGTGGGTTGAAATTTAACACCAGAATCTGAAGACAATCTCTGGCAGGTGTTGAAGTTTAGCCTGGAGCTTTAGACAGAACTTTTGTTTTGTGCAGTAACTAGCAACAGCTAAAAAAACATGAGGTAAAGATGGAAAAATGGTAAATTTTTTTAAGTACACCTTCATGTAGGAAACTAATATTCCACTGCTATGGCTAAATAACTCCAAATAATAAAACACCTGGTAGGACTGTGTTGTAATATAGAAGTGCTTCTAGAAGTACGTAAGTGATATCACTGAGCCAATGCCAAACACTGGAGAGTGCTAGAAGTATTGTCTACTTTGAGAGACCATAAGGCTTTAAGAACTGATCTTAAAATGCAAGAGAAACAACAGATATAATCCATGTTATGCTGAACCTGTTTCTGCATAACTGACATTAAAAATTGTCACAGTAATTTAGTTATTTTACTATTTTAATACCAAAAGTAATTATATTTTACTACTATATATTTGATCAGAATAAAGTAGAACATATTTAATAAATTTAATGAAACCTTGCAGAAAAAAGTTACTGTCACTAAGAGAACACCATAGTAGAAACAAAACCAGTATCTTGAATGGTTAATGACTGAGGGTGACTGAAATTAATTGTGTAAGGGTATCTATAACGCACTGTAGGCAAGAACACTGACACCAGAGAAACTATCACTATTTCAGAATGCACATGCTAACTACTGCAGGAAATGTCTAAAAAGCAGTTAGCATTGGGCCTTAATAAGTAGCACCATGAAGCAGGGCATTAGGAGTGAATTCTCCATAGCCAAAGTCACTGCAGCGTGATGTGTGCTTATGAAAGTGTTGGAACCACAAAGTGTCAAATTTTCTGATGAATTACAGACAAGTGCCTCTTGTTCTTGCTTTGAAAATGCACGTTTATGTCCTGTTTCCTTTAAAATAATAACTGTTTGAAGAAATACTTTGTGATGATTACTGTTACAGAGGGAGAAAATAAAGATGAAAAAGCAAAAAGGGAGATGGCATGTAGGAGCTGATTCACAGACAGATCATGTTCAGTGTTTCTTGTTCACTATAGTTCCCCTGACAGCAGAAATACTTTGTATACCAACTTTTGATTAGCATGAGTAGAAATACAGCTTTAACTCCCAGAGGGATGTTAGACATTCAAGGAGAGCAGATGACTGATCATATAAACAGCAGCAGACAATATATTAATAAATCAGCAGATCTCCAAGTATTTCCAAGACTGCCAAGTGACGCTTGGCAAGTGACATAGTATCTAACTTCACAATACACATTACTGATGTTTTTGAATTGCCAAAAGGAAGCAATAGTTCAGTTATACTAATAGTATTTTCTGCTTTAGTAGGTTCCAAGAGTACCTGTACTGTAGCCAACTCAAGTCACCTTTTATGTCAAATATGACTCAGCTGTCCAAGACATTCTCACCTAATCTTGTAATAATACCTTTATTTTCATTACAATCCTTCTGATATTCAAGTAGTACCTGCTTACAGTAAATCAGCAATGGAACTCAAGACATCCTTACATAGAATTCTAGGCTATGTGCACATTTTCTCAGATGACATGAAGGCAATTGGCACTGACTTTACGAACATCATAACTGATGGAAAAGCTGTTGCTACTCATAAAATCATGAAATATAAAGTCTTTCCCAGACAGCTGGAGAACTGGTTCACTCAGGCCATTTATATCAGATAGCACAGGGGTCTCAAACCATGTAAAAATGACTCTTGTTAGCTACCATACGGATGGTGTCCTCCTTCTTTTGGGGTTCAATAGGATAGGGAAAAGTAATACAACTTGCAGTAGGCCTGAAGTATTCACAAAGCAGAGAGGAGAGAAGAGGGAGGACAAAAGTCAAGCCACAGAACAAGTGCAAGGTCTTCATCACTCCCATTTTCACTTATAGTCTGAGTGCCAGAAGGGATAAGGACCAAGAAGAAAAGCTATGGTACAGAAGTCTTTGATCCTCTTTTCCAACTAAGAATCTAAAGTGGTCAGAACACTAATGCTGCTAAGTTGGAGGAACTACAGAGGCATCACACCAGACAGTTGAAATAAATCCACTATGTTTTGACACACTGCATAAATTACATTCTCTTACGTACTACCACAGAACTAGGATAAAGAACAACAAGCTAAACCTGAAGCCAAGTCTTATTTCTCTGGAGGACAACACAACATTGTCCCACTTGCCATATTCACTAGGAAGATGAGTGAAATATTCACAGTGACCTAGTATGGCTCTTCACTTGATACTTTTCAGGTAAATTGCTGAATTTAGGTTCAATTCAGGTGTTTGTCACTGCCAGCCTGGAGGCTGCTCCAGAAAACAGCGGTTTCTCAGATAACTTGAAGGTCAGCTAACCGACACTGCCTTAAGCAATCAAAAAATTGACCCAGCAAATAAACTGGTAGATTTCTCTAGCCTGACAATCCTACCCATGAATTTGTCAGTAACTCATAAAATATTACACAGTATTAAGCACGCTTCTGGAGCTTTGGCAATAAAGTCATGTTGTACAGGTCCTTTCTGTATGTGCCTGGATTTATTTCCAAATAAGATGGCATAAACCACATCCAATATACATAATAGACTGAAAGTCTCAGTCCCTCAGGTGTGTCTGAATCCCTTTGTGTTGCTCTAGCCACACAGATACTAGAAACAAACTCAGTTTCCCTAGTCAAAAACCTCCCTGTTTTTGCAGAACTTGTACAGAGTCCCTCTGGCAGACACAAAGCTGGCACTTCTACTCCGGCATCCAGCCTGAGTACAGGAAGCACAAGGGGCACTACTGGACTTTCCATCTTCTCTGTTGGCAGGCTGCTATTTAGAGGACAGTTGGAAGAATTCAGAATATCTCCAAGACTGCTCTAAACTACAGTGAGTTGGCATAAATCTAGTCAGGGAATCAAATGGGACTGCAAATCTCAAATACTCTATTTTTTTTTTGATCAGTCTTGACTCATTAGTTACCAGGTATTCTAATTCTTGCTCACTCAATCTCTTTTTCCTGTTGTGATTTCCAAAATCTTCCAAGCCCTTTGAATATGAAAATTTGACATTGGCATTAATAAAGAAGGTCTTAATTACTATGAATTCTTAAGTTATCTTAATTCAAAGGAAAAATATTAATAAGGAAAAGAGATTAGATGCCCCCCTAAATCATTACATTTGAGCTTTAATCTCAAACAAACCAGGCAGACTTAGAGAATACTTTCTTTAGCTAGTTTTAATAACCTCCACATATCTTCTCAGATTCTGTCTCTACACACTGAACTGTTCCCTTTCTTTCTGCTGGAACACTGCTTGGCACACGGACTGGCAGTTATAAATACTGATTATGGGATGCACTGCATCCCTCAAATAAATGCTTATCTTTACTTTTAATTCCTTAACAGTTAGACTGTTAAGATAGACAGTTAGACTGTAGATTTCAAGCTGAGCATGGAGTAGGAACATCTGAAAGGTGAAAAAAATACACAAAAACTAAATAGATTGACTAACAGTATTTTCCCTAGGCAAGGAGTAACATGGGTCTGAATTGCAAAAGGAGCAAAACCTGTCTGCAGAAGGCATGACTCCTAGAATGCTGACAGGAAAATTCTGCTAGAGGCATTTCTGTAATTTATTTTTTGTTTTGCCTTGCGGGGAAGTAGGGACACAAAACAACAAATGGATATTTTATCACTGTACTGAAAATGTATTCAACTTCCTAAACAGGCATATACTTTAGCTCTACCTTTCTTCTCTGTTCACAAGAAAGTTAGTGTATGAGAGAAATCATAGAACTTCACAGCAATGACAATTGCCTGCCTCTTAACTCATTAATTGACTTTCTCTTCTTAGTCCCTATTTTCCATATTTAAAGTTCCTCTTGTCCTTTTCACTGTTTTTTTCTTAACCTTTTTTTTCTTTTTTTTTTTCCTTGTTAAAGTGTATTTTCCTAAATTACTGATATTTCATTTTACCAGACAGAATAATTTGGCATCACTTGCTCATAAAATCATAAAGGTTGGAAAAGACCCTCAAGGTCACAGAACCAAAGACTAGTCTGAGCTGGAAGGGATGCACAAGGATCATCAAGTTGAACTCTTAAATGCATGGCCCATACAGGGATTGAACCCACAACCTCAGTGTTTTTAGCACCAGGTCAATACTAAGATCATCAACTCCAAATTTGTAATCATCAAGTTACTTTGTAATACTTTGTATTTGTGTTATATTTTTTACTTTGTGTTATCTTGGAACACAAAATAATTTGTTGTATTTTGTTGACAATCCCAGAGCTAACTACTCTATTGATGAATTAGGGAGAATTAATTCTGACCAGCATAAAGAATGTTTTCTTCCCTCCCATCTGAAGATGCAACCAGTTCTATGTGAATAAATAGATAATTCATATTTCTATAGGAAAACACCAACAGAATTTCTAAATTCAGATGGCTGTTAACCATTACCTACAAGCATATACAAGGTGAACTTTCTCCTTTTTTTGAGTTCTTCATAAAGCAAGGACACAATCTAAAAACTTCCCTGAAAGACAAATTTTTCCATAATGTTATACTAGATACGGTGTAGGGTTCAAGTTTATTATCCACATGAGATCCATAACCTATGAATACAGTACTGTTAAAAAATGTCATTCCTCTCATAAAGTATATACTTTCCAGCTGGGTGCAAGTTAAAATAGTTTGATATTTATGTTCTTGTGAAACTAAAGTGCAGATGGACGTAAAATTTGTCATGAAGCCCAGAAAAAAAGACATCTCCAGGGTATTTTTTTTCTACTACAGCAGCCACATACAATTCAATATGTGCTCCAGAGCATTTAGTTCTTCTAAAAACAGTGTCAGCAAAATTTCTGGGTCTCGTTCATGAATATTTTAAAAATGTTAATCAGGCTGAAACATGAATGTTCTTTAGCAAGAAGGCTGCACCTCATCACTGGAGGTTTAGCAAGAGGAAAACAGCACAGAGTTGCAGCTAAGTAAATTACAGCAACACTTGTATTGCGCACATAACTGGATCAACATTTTACTAATAGAGTTAAATTTCAAGCATTCAAGAAGCCTCAAAGTCCTGACATTCTGGAGTCTCACACAGAATACATACATATTGCTGACATTGCAAGCAATTTCTTCATGGTACAGCTCAAAGACACTCAGAAATCTGTACTACAATATTGTTGCCTGAAGGGTGTCTTTCACTTTCAACAACTCCAGAAGCTATGTCAGAGAATTTGTCTGATTTAGAAAAAACAATTTTATAAAGTTTTACATTAAAAAGCATTTGTTACAGCTCACATGTTTAACATAAACCTGCAGCTAAGAACATCAAGTCCAGCACAATAAGCACACCAGTGGTGGGGTGTATGCACAGAGAATGCTACCTGACTTGCACAACTCTACAGACCATACAACTGTATTTCTATCACTGCACTGTAGTCACTAATTTCAGTAACAGCAGCATTAATGAAAAACCTTGCTTTGGCATACTCAATCCTATGACACCTACTTCTTGACTAAAACCCACACTCTTCAGCACTGTCTTTTCCCTTAAGGTATATTAAAGTCAAATTTTGCCATGTTGTCTCTCTCCCTCCCTCTAAATTATCTAAATAAAGGAGTTTAAATTGAGACTTTTTTCTCTTGAAAAGACTGTACATATAACCAGCTTTCAGGTTTTTTCTTTTACATAGGAATTTCCTAATGTGGCAAAAAGGAAGAAAAACTTCACCTATCCATTGATAAAATGGAAAACAGACATCCTAGGCATGTTTTTTTTTTCTGTTTGTGCATCTCTCTCATATGAAGCCAACCAGAATTTTTTAGGAGTCATATGCTAATGACATGTTTACTTTATGAATACTAAGTTCAGGCTTTTTACAAACATTAGAGACACAGTCGCAAGGGCAGGGAGCTTACAAAAGAACACTCTGCTCCTAGGGGATCTGGGCACACACTCTCTGAGTGGCCCAACTGCTGTCAAGTCTTGCAAAGTACTTACTCACATAGATATAAATGCTTCTGATTACAGTTCTACTGAACTAATTTTAAACCACTCAAACACTCTGCATTTAAAAGCACAGAAGTTCTAGGCTGACAACAGTCCCAGCTTCCCAACAGCTCTGCAGATGTGGCTATTTCGGGAGTCACTGGAGACAGAATGGCTTAAGCACGAGGTGCTGGGACCTGTATAGATGGGAGGGCATGAGGGGTCTTCTTACAACACAGGATGTGTCATTTATACCAAAGCCCTTAGCCAAACACCAAGTCACTCTCCATCCCAGTCTGGCTGGATAATGTACACCAAAACCAAACAATCTGCGGAAAAAGGCTTCTGGTTTCCCATGTGGGGAATGATGAAGTCAGAAGTATCAGACTCCCTGTATGCTGGGATGAGGGTTCCCCTCTCGATGTGGTGCTGCCTTTGTTGGTGGGGGTGGCCAGTTGTGTCCACCAGAACAGATGCAGGCTGTAATCTACACAAAACAGCAGCACTGCCACACAAGGGCAGCTTCATCTGTGTGAGTAGGGGAAGAGCCTCCCACATCTAATAACTTCTGGGTAAGCTGGTAGGGTTTTGTAAAAAAAGCTGCACATCCTTGGTTGCTGGTAGTGACTGGTTTTGGCTAGGGTAGAGTTAATTTTCTTCACAGTGGCTGGTAGGGGGCTGTGTTTGGATTTGTGCTGAACACGGGGTTGATAATACAGAGATGTTTTGTTATTGCTGAGCAGGGCTTACACAGAGACAAGGTCTCCTCTGCTTTTCATAAGGCCATGCTGGAGGGGAAGGTGGGGGTTCATGGGAGGCTGGGAGGGGACACAGCCAGGACAGCTGCCCCAGCTGACCACAGGGATATCCCACACCAGATGGTGTCATGCTCAGCATACAAACCTGGGGAAGAAGGGGGAAGGGGGGATGTTTGGAGTGACAGTGTTTGTCACAGTCACAGTCAGCAAAGCACTGCTGGCTGTGGTGGAGGCCTGGCTGTCCTGGAGATGGCTGAGCACTGGCCTGCCCTTGGGAACTGGGGGTTGAATGCCTTGTTCAGCTCTGTTTGTGTGCACAGCTTTTCTTTTACACATTAAATGGTCTGTATCTCAACCTCTGAGTTCTGTATCTTTTACCCCGATCCTGCTGGTGGGGCAGTGAGCAAGTGGCTGTCTGGGGCTTGGCTGCTGGTTGGGGTTAAACCACAACAGCCCCTAATAGGACAAATGGTTGTCACACAAATATAGAACTAGGAATACATAATAAAAATTACCAAATTCACCAAAAATATTTTATATTAATGCCTTAGGTCTCTTTCACTGTTAAAAGTGTTATCGTGTACACCACACTTTTATTTCTAAATTCTTAAGATAAATGCTCTGGTGTAATCTCCCTTCCACAATCCTCAGGTAGCTGCTTACCCCAGACCATGAACAACTTGAGCTGAAAGGAAAGCCATACTGACAGGATTACTACTTTTTCCTTATTTAGTATTCTCCCTATTAGTCTCCTTGCTGAAAAACCACTCTGAACTTAAATCTTCTTAGAGAAAACAAGGAAATCAGTATTCTGTAATAGGTTTATGTGAATCCAAACATTTTGTTTTCCAAATTATAGAAAGAGGGTGTGCAGCGACAAATAAATAAAACAGGCACTGTGGTGGGGACTGCTTGCCACAGCTGACAAGGATTAGAAGACACACTCAAAGCACAGCTGCCTCAGAACAACATTGCTGCCTATCTGCATGGTTTGGGAAGGCAAGGTATGGCCAGGAGGAAAGCTTTGATGCATGCTAAAAGTCCCAATCCTGATATTAAACTATTCTTGGATTATTTTTAAGGTTTTCTTTTAATACCAAAAGTAATGCTAATGTCTGAAATTATGTTCCCATGCACTCTAAACAACAGCCCTAACATTTAAAAAGAATTCTGAATCTCAGCAGGACCACTGGCTCTACTGGGGTTATTAACAAATTGCAGAAAACTCATCACATTCTTGTAAAAAATATTTTCTTCTAATACAAATGGGAAGTCAAAAGCAAAAATACCATGTATTGGAAGTAAAAAAACAAAGAGCAGATTGTGAGGCCCTACAAATGAGTTCACTCATCAATTTTAACTCAAGCCTATACAGTCAGCACACTGAGTCTGTGAGGTGGCAGGTCTCACAGAAAATTAATGAGACTCTGGATATTATTTCATGACCTGCTTAAAAGAGTATAACCTAAATGCTGCTAAAGGGTTAGGCTCAATATTCTCTCTGCCTCCAGTTCTCGAAGAAATACTCATTCTGTGTAAGCAGAGACCAGAGAGCACTTTCATGCCTTCTGTGGCAGGCCCTACACACATGTAATGCCCAAGGACTACCATCTCCTATTAGCACTGTCCTTTTCTTCTAAGGAGGCTTTTCTGTAAGAGTTCCAAGAGCACATCTTCCTTCTCCATTCCTAGCACCTTAATTATCTTGCGCTTATATAGAATTAATATTTCATTGGTGAGCTAACCAAAAGCAATTAGCCACAACTTTGATTAGTAATCACAAAATAATTTGTCTTCTTAAGTCAAGAAGAAAGAAGTCATTGTCCCTATGAATTAAAAGACAGATTACAAAAATTATGATTCCCTTTCTTGACAATAAGGAGACATCAGGCTTAATTGAGAGGAGTAAAAGCAGCTTCTGAAGTTGTAAATTAATCTCATTCAGAGAAAATATTGTACATCATTGCATATACTGGAAAACAGGTCTTCTGTTAGAGCATTGCCAGCATACAAATATACTGTGACTTATGATGAAATTATTCAATGGGGAAGACGGTGAAAGGAGGCAAAATGCCTCAGAGGCAGGAAAATTAATTCAGTGGCATTTCAATCCGAATACGTTTCCAGAAGTTTAACAGAAAGAACTAGTGAACAAATAAGCTCCCCACCACGACCATCTAGAAGGTGCACACTACAAACCCTGTCCCTTCCCTTGAGATAGTTTTAGTAATGAAGCAAATTAAACTAGATGCCTTTATACCCAAGGAAACACTCCTCTTTATGGGCAGGGTGGTGGGATTGCTTCTGTTCTGGTGAAAAGCCAGTTAACATTTTAACCTTATTGGAAGAAGCATTATGGGATCCCATGGAAAAACTTATAATTTCATTTCACATAAAGCATCAGGAATAGAGAAAAAGCGAAGAGAAGATAGTAGTTGACATATTTAGCTGCAAGAATGTGTATGCACCAGTCCAAGTCTCACTAGCGCAGGCAAAACCAAAACGAACAAAGAAATCCAACCCTTGTTAAAACATCTTACGTCAGTACTTTGAGTCACAAGTGAAGAGGCAATCTGCTTTTAATTGACATTTTCAATATAAAGCATTATACCTTTATATAAGAGTATCAAAACAAGCATTCATACTGAATGAACTCTAGATATTACATTTGCATTCCTAAGTTGCAGTTGCAGTGTGAGCAATGTGACCACCCAACCTATAAGTAAAATGAAGGAACAATTTGTTTCAGATAAATATAAAAGTATTTCATTGATTTTACTGTTCTTACTGTCACGTTTAAACAAATAGAGCAAGCCAATAAAAATTATAATCTCTTCAACCATTCTGTCCTGCTTAGAAGGTCTAATCCTCCTTTCTGCTTGGACAAACAATTAAAACAGTGCACTAGAAGGGTTCCAAACTGTTCAAAGAAAGATGAGAATATTTAATTTCTTCTTTTTATTGTTGGATTTTTAAGCTTGCATTTCTGGGCACACAACAGATTAAGAAAGAGGTATAAATAAAAACACAAATTACATTTTATTTTCCAGTACTACTCTTTACCACTTACCTAAACCTCATCCACTTAACTAGAAAGTTTACAGGGAGAGAAAGGTAAATAAAACTCACCAAAAACAACAGAACAAATCAATGATTTCTAAATGTTTTACTCACCATTGCAGTTGATTTGGCTATGGCTTTTTCTGTTCAATTACATGATGTCATGCTCACTAATCAGTAGAATTCCTCCAGGTTAACAATTGCTGGTATAGTTATCTTTACTGGAATGGTATTTGGAGTGTCTACTTTCCCTCATTTTTTCCTTATAAAACCCCCATTACATGTGCCTGATACTCTGACCTGTAAAACTTGCTATAATCACACCCTGAAAACTTCTTGCTAAATTTATTTCATGGGATTAACTCATTTTCTACAGCTACTGACTGTGCACATAACTGAAACCTGAACAGTATAATATGGATACTTCTGAATGCAAATATAATAAAAAGAATACTTTGTTTTGCTCTAGCTTATTTTTTACTTCCAGTGCTGTTTGTGCTATTTCTGGTGCTATTTTGGAAAGGTGAAGTCTCCTGGGTTTTTTTTCCCCTGCTTAGTCAGAAATACATCTGAAAAAGCATCAAATCCTTGTTCTCTCTTCAGAGTTTTAGACAGTATTAACACTATCTTCCCCAGAAGAAAATCAATTTATTTCTGCTACTATTAGTAATGAAACATTTTTTACTGTCAGTAGCACAAGACAAGAAGATGAATAAGCAAGCAGTCTTGATACCGAGATTTATATGACTTAGCAAATGCTGTCATGTCCTTCTGATAGTCCTCTTGCAAATCCAATGGAGACAAAAGACAGAGAGGTTCCTTGCAGAACATCCTGACAGAAGGTAAAGGCATCCTGCAATATTGTTTCAAGTAGTCCATAGAAAATATATTCATAAGACTGAAAAAGAAAGAAAGTGGTGGAACAAAGCTGTTTCAGGCTACTTTAAAATCTAAAAGCTACCAGGCATTTGGAATACTTGATTCTTTTAAATAACACCTGTTTTTCTAAGTCATTGCTTGCCAGTCCTGAGGCTATAAATCTGTTTCTTGCCTCTATGGTAATGCCTATCTGTGTTAAACTTATTACTTTGGAAAAGGGCTGCAGTTTTCTGACACAGCTGGCAGAAGAGCAGATGTGAGTTATCAGCATGTTCTCAGCACCTTCTCTTTCAGAATACCCTTTAGTATCATATTCTTAGAGTAAATTTTATTTAGACAACTACAAAACAACTGGAATTTCTTTGCAGTCATAAGTTGAAAATAATGAATATTTCAGCAATTAAAGAGAAAGAGAACACATAATTTAGTCTATCTGAAACCTGTGTAAATTGATGTCCCCCCTACTCTGCCGTCATGAGACCCTGTCTGGCGCACTATGCCCAGCTCTGGTGGCTCTTACAGCAAAATGTGCAAAAGCAAAAATGTGTCAATCAGAGACAATGTCTATCTTAACATTTCCATTTGTCTTTACCCTTAACATTTTGCAACCACTTGTAAAGAGAGGTATGCAGACATTTACAGCAAGATCCTATTCTATGAGGTCCCTAAGTACATCTGACAGCACAGGTTCACATATGTCTCACATCTTATTTACTTTCCTGTTTTAGTGGTTTTGCAGGGCCTTGGGCTTAAAAGCCAAAATAGTAACATTACAAACCTATTTGTGCCTCTTGGGTATAAAACATCACTTAAAGTATATCTTACTACAGGGCTCCTACTGTTCTGTGAAGGAACAAAGCAAAAAAGAATATTTCCCTTCAATCCCCAACCCTACCACATTCTTACTTAAAAAAAAAAAAAAAAAAAAAAAAAGACCCCAGGCACTGATATGGACACTCTCAAGCCATAAAAGCCTAGTGATGAGGTGAAAAGATTAATCAGGTTTAAAAGAGAGAAAAATTAATAACTTTGTATGTTATACTTTAAAAGATATCATTCTGACACAATCGATGCCAAGATCTTACCTTCTAATCATGTCAGAAGTTGTTTTCATGTGTTTAACTGTAGTGATAGCAAAAGTGGATCAACTTACATACTTTTAATCAATCAAGATTAAGATATAAAAATCTTATTCCTAATACAAGCATGGTCAACAATAGATATGTCTTCTCTGCATCATCAATTTTTTGTTTACCACAAGTTTTAGGTACATTATTCCATGCGTACGTACTCCCTACCCTAGTCAGGTTATACACCTTTTTTCTGCCCACCAAGTATCTCAAAGTACTGCTTCAGCCTTTCAGCACTCATTTTCTTTGTTGACATTGTTTTTAAGGTCTGTCTTGATACTAATACTTCATTCAGATCACTCCTCTATGGTATGGATGTTACCCAAGGCACTTGGGCTACCCTGTCTTAGTCTTTGTACTGAGCTTTGGTGAGTTGCTTGGGTCAGCTCAGGGCCTGTCCACACTGATCTCTGCTTCTCTCAAAAAAGTGGGACCTTTTTATTCTCCGTTTCAAAGAATACACAGTATGAGATTTGAAATCACCCAATCATTTTCAAATTGTTTAATATTGTCAAAACTAACAACCAAGGCTACAATTGTCTTCACTGATTCTGGCATACCAGACTGTAACAGACTGAAGCTCCCATGTGCAGAACTACAGGAAGAATAAATGCAAAATGCATTTACTTCCAGGAGATATTGACATGCTCATAATAATAATTTGATGCAATAACAAGAAATATTCATGTATTCAAATGCGTAATAACTGCTCCACTGAATCCTTTATTTTACCTCATGAAGGCACATGGCAAACAATACCTATTAAAAGACCAGAAATACTGTAACCAATATATATTAGTAATACTGTCTTTCATGTAGAAAACTTGACCAGAAGTCCTTCTCATGGCAGTCTTAGAAGGATGGTTGAGATAACTACAGTAACTTGTTTCAAGATCCCTCAGTATGGAATTCCCTTCTAGCTTAGATGCAGCAGTATTATGAATAAAATCAATCATGCTGAAAAGAATGCCATACATCATTTCACCAGCCATTCCTGAGAGATGTTAAATGGCATCCTAAATATTTTTCTCCAGAATGGAGGGTGAGTGATTAAGCACAGTGAGCTCTGGTATCTAGAGTTTGAGGGGTGACCATCCACTGTCATCAGCTGGGCTTTTAATAGATGCCATTGTCTCTTGAAATTACATAAGGGATATTTTCAGTGAATTACACTAATAGAATTATTATTAACAGTCATAACACATTCTTCCCAACAAGCTAGCCAGTTGCAATTTTTCAATTTGAAAATAACTGACCAATTAAAGACTTATCTAATTTGAGTGAATCATACCATAATCCTGGGAATTTCACGCAGATATTTAATGCATGTTGCCAAGACTTGCTCTGCTCACAAGTTCACAAAATGATATTGCTTGTGTGCTGATTCATACATTCCTGCCAAGATAAAGCCATAACAGTTACATGTGGCTGCAATTCAGGGCTCCCAAAACACTGACTACAGTGATGAGGTTATAAACTTCCATTTCACTGGCTCTATCTGTGCAGGAAACTGCCCCTGAATCCTACATTGAAATAGACCATAACTCAGAATTCCTTATTTAAACTCAAGTATCAGGAGGTTTTTTGTTAAAACTCAAAATTAAAACTTTTTTTGGTGCACCCTCCTCCTGCAATATATTCCCAAGGACATTTATTAACTGTCAACTGAATACAAATGTAGAACAGATGGTACCCTAAAGTAGACAGGTAATGTGCAAATCTGGATCACCTTCTATCTAACCATGAGGAACAAGTTGCTGTAATTCATGTTATGTCATTATAGATTTCTTTTCCTGGTTCTGTATAGAAACAAAGAGGTCTGTGTAGGATTTCTCTCCACTTTCACTTTTGCTAAGAACAGGTTAACCAAGAAAGTCACTTTTAGAGGACTGAAATGTACATAAAATAGCCTCACAATGACTTTGCTTGAAGACTTATCAGGAATGACAGAAAGCTGATCACGAAAATTCTTATTTTAAAACATAGTTCTATTCTTAAAAACTGTAAGAGATTAAATAGATTTTCTTAAGCAAAAGCTAAATGCAATAAATTGCTTAAGTTCCTCTGTAGTTCTAGTTAGGCTGTTCAGTTACAAGAGCTTTAGAAGTATATAGGAGCACTCTACCAGTTCACAAGGACAGACCTGGGGGAGTGTGGAGAAATTGTGGAGGTGTAACAATGAGATGGATGATCCTCAGAACAGGGATTTCACGCTCAGCAATATTTTTCATGAGCCTTCTGAACTTTCAGGTTAAAACACACCATGAAACAAGAGGCCTAATTCCCTGTGGCCTTGTAGTCATTTAGCCATGATCAAACTTGAGAGAGGGGAAAAAACCTGCACAGTGATTTGGCAATTCTGTGTACTAACTACAAAGAAGTAAATATAACTGTCAAGGGCAGGATAGAGAAGATTCTGCATACACATTTTTACCCTCCTCTCATTAAACACTAGATTGAAGCACGATTCACATATAAACAACTTGTAGCATAGTAAGTTTTCTTGCAGTATAAGTTTTGTTACTATTTCAAAGGTATGGGGGAAAAGGGGAAAACGGAAAGAGTTTTAAAATATTTTAAATAAATTTGTTATTATGTACATTCTATGGTCTTCTGTTTTTAGAGTAAGATTTCTTATCATTTTTATGAGAGACAAAAAATGTGGCACCAAGTGGAAATGAGGATACCTTAGTGTACCCTTTTACTTTGCTGAAGAGTCCTTTAAACTTCTATGGGACAAGGAGCTTTAGCCAGAAAGTAAAAAAAATTTCAATTCTTCAATTACACTAAAGAAAGAAAAAACAAGCGTAAATCAAAGAAAACCAAGCATGGCATGCCAAAGCTGACTGAACACTTATTCCTGCCCAGCTGGCTACACAAGAGAACCTGAAGTTCACCAAGTAATGGAGAGTAACAATGAAAAACATGTGCTGCCTATGTGTGGGTATTTTTCATTATCTTCGGCATAGTCTACCCAAAAAATATGTCCCTAAGGACACCAAGTCATTTGGAGAGAGCTTGCAGAACAAGTCCTGTCCCTGCATGTGTCCTCCTGCCTGGTGTCCTTGGAAGAGGAATTCTGGAGGCTATGTTGGCTGTGCTGACTAGCACATGCCTGCCCACTGGCTCAGTGGCCCAGAAAACCCAGAATTCAGCTGTGTTTGTCCACAGTGGTGAGGTGGGTAAATATCAAAAAGCAGCATCTGTTGACCACAGTCTTCACCTGTTAACATGGGATGTGGATTGGGATATGAGGGGAGAAAATAGACAGAATAACAGCCCTGGAACACAGCAGATGAAAACAGAGTGAAAGGGAGTGGAAGATCTTCAAAAATCCTTCTAACTTTTTTCCTGTATGACTTATACTCTGTACTTTGGTTCAAAATGAAAGTGTTTAAAAGCAATTCTGTTTATTATTAAGAAAACCAGCTGCACTGGAACGTGGTATCTTTAGATGGTCTGAATTATACGAATTGACATAACACTTTATTAACCATTTGACTTATGACTTGCCAATTGTACTTTTTTCTCCAAACCCTTCCTAAGTACTTAGGAACCAACGATTTTTCACTGGAAGGTGCTTTGTTTCCTGCCAAAGAGCACTGAAACAAAAGCTGTTGCCTGCAGCCTTTGCCAGTGCTAAGCAGTGTAAGGTGAGCACACAGCACAGCCAGAGGTACGGCAGAAAGCATACCTTACCTCCATGCCTCACTAAATAATACATTGGCAACGCAAGAGATTTGGTGTCTTGTAGCTACTGTCAGATGTGTGTCTATCAAGCCTCATGTTCGTTAGTCGAATGAGACCAATGAATTAGAGAATGTTTAAAATTGTCTTTCTTTAAATACACTCAAAATGCGTGCAGCAGAGTCACGACTGGAAAACTCGACTGAGAAGAACAGAGCGGTAAGAAGCTCAGTGCAAATATGCAATTTGTGCTTTTTTTGGGTGTTTTTTTGTTTTGTTTTTGTAAATAGGCTGTCTAGTGGGTGGCCTGATACTGCTCATGTAATAAATGAGAATGGTGGGATAAAAGCAAAAATAATAAGCATGTCTTTCCTCAATCCCATGAATATGAATTATGCACTTTCTAGTCCTCTCTTATTAGATTATAAAATGTGTTGATTTTGCTGGCAAGATATGAGAAATTAATGTTTCAGCGTGATTTGCCTTAAAATACAGGAACCTTGTTACACTAGCTAGAACAGCCTCTGTCATAATTCAAAGTCGAAACAACATCTAAAGTTTTATTATTTACCTATGCATATTTGGATCAGGATAAAGGTTGGCATGTTAAATGATAGCCCCAAATAATGTATATTCTCAAAATATGACTAGGAATTTGGAAGTGCTTTACATTTTATAGTAACGAAGAACTATTTTAGTTCTTCATAAACTTAGTCTGAGTTGCTTTTCTTAAGAAGTGCCTGAAATGTAAATGAAGAGATGTTACAGATACTGGAGGCTCTGCTTACCTGCAGAAGAAACTGCAAGCTTTTCAAGCAATGGTCTCAGAAACATGTGCCCAGCTATTGTGTGCACATATAAAGAGTCCTAGGTAGAAGATAGATTATTTAGTAATGTGGCCAGTGAGTATAGAAGTTGGACTACAAGACTGTTGTCAATCCCTTCCAACTGGACAATTTTATTCTATTCTTGAATAGATTTAGTGGAGAACTTAGGCAGATACTGATCCACTCTTTCACCCCTCCGCGCCCCTTCCCAGAATTGCCATAAAGTAAGGGATCAGCTGCTTGTTGATCTGTAGCTTCCTCTGGATCCTGGGGGTTGTTCAGTGGTTTGGGAAAAACATAGGGTTGAATGATACACAGTCTGCATTTGCAATGTGCTGTATTTTCATAATTTATCCCAAGATATCCAATGGAGCCTCATACCAGGGATTCCTTAAAGTGAAGATTAATTGGAATCAGGGTGAAACAGAAATGGAGGTCTCAGATCCAAGAGCTGGATGAACTAGTATGGCAGACCACAAAAGGGACTTGTGACATCCTGTCCTGAAAATATTTTTGGGGTTTTTGGTGTGAGGGTCTTTTTTTGTGTTGTGGTTTGTTTTGTTAGGGCAGGTTTTTTGTTTTGTTTGTTTGATTTTTTTGTGTGTGTGTGTGGTTTTTTTGGAGGGGGGCTTGGTTTTTTGTTTGTTTTTAATTGAGAAGGAAATCCAGCTCAACATGCAGTGGAAAATGCCAGTTATTTGACAACAGACTGTTTTCTAAAGTTAGGAGAGAACTTACCAGTACAATAGGCATGACGGTATCATCCCATGGGGATACAAGCAACACTATTCACAAACAGTTCTACAAGCAAACTGTATCAGTTTCCTGTTTCTATCATTTCTATTTACTCCTTCCCTAGTGAACAAATGCTATGCTCTTTTGAGTTTACATGTAAGAAACATTTAAGATAGCAAGAATATGACAAAAAAGCAGGTAGCCACTTTGCAAAAGGAACGCAGAGCAGAACTTACATAGTTTTCCTCAACAGCTTTCCTTGAATGCACATGTTCACCTATAATGGAATACACAGTCTGTGAACAGTAGAGGAGGGCAAGTCTCATTAACAGTGCAAGAAAAACAATACCAATTTAATATCCTACTATAAAGACAGGTTTATTAACAACTTCTGATTTTAAAAAAATCCTGACATTTACTGGATCCCTGCAATTCATGAGTCCACAGGCCTTCCTGTAGCTGTTTGTTCAAGAAGTACATATTTATCATATTTAAACATGAAATGAAAACTTACTGTAAGTCTCTTATTAAATTAAGGGGAGACAGACACAAAAGACCGCAGAGAAGAAACACACAAGAAAGAAAACCTACAATTTGACGGCAGTGTTTGAATGCTGTACCATCACTGACCTCATAAAACAAACACATTAATGCAAAAGGCATACAGGTAGCATTTACAAAGACCTACTTGTGAAGGTTATATAGCATTTTAGGTACTTTCTTCACAAAAGTTCCACCATCCATTTCTGTCAGAATGACTACTCACTAACTAACATAATTTTTTCCTACTGTAATCTTCATTTTTCCACTTTCTGCCACAGAAGCACACTTGAGTCTCCAAACCAAGGAAAACGAGACAATGCTCCCTGCAAACTTTTAATCTGACTGAAACCTTTATCCTATCACACTGATATTTTTTAAAAATATGTTGCTCATTTTTATGGGCTCTCACCTGTTATGAGCAGGTGCAATAGGACTGAAAACATGACCATAACAGACTGTAAGTTCTGCCTTGCCACCAGTCCCATTCATGGGTGGGCTCCTATTATGCACCTCCTGGGAAGAGGAAAATTTGCCCACGTTTCAGCTAATTGGATAATGTAATCAGTCTATTGTCACTATGAGATAGTAAATCAAGATATGTTTGGGGGAGAAATAAATAGGGCATAGGACAAATATAGACAGCTGAGAGCCAAAAATAGCAGACACAAAAGAAAAAAAATCTGATACTTGATAAATGCAACAGTATCTGTTCTCCCTGCCACTTAATTGAGATAATTTTACAGATGGACGGTAAAAGTTAAAAACTATAACCAGCAGAACCAGTATGAAATCATAATAATGACTAGGTCAAAGTCAAAAATCTGTGCTTTTCTCATTTCCTCTATTTTCTTCCTACATTTTCAGAAAGAGTAAGGCACTAAAAAGCTCAGGAAACAATTAAAATAAATTACAATCCTAGATATCAAACATTCCTCAAATATTTTACTTGACATAAATTACTGTTAGTATTCTACAGTGGTTGAAACTACTATGAACAACTAACGAAAGAAATTAGAACATCAGAGACACCAGTAATAAAAATTGTGAAAACCTCAAATGACCTCTAGAACACACCCAAACTTAGTTTGGGTTTGTTTTGGTTCTCCCCTCCTTCCCCAAATTTCAGAGGTACACTTGCATTAAAATACATATTTAGAAAGTGGCTGAAAGTCAAGTTTGGGTCTACATTCGTATTTATTCCTGACACAAATGCAGATATTACAATGAAATCTCTCTTTTGGCATGGGAATCCAATTTTATAAACTACTGAATTTCCACACAATTTCCCCTTCATTCAATGCATGCATGTGAACAAAGCAGATACTCATTTTATCCAGTCTATCAGCCATAGGTGTCACACTAGACAAAAGAAACTACCACAATTAGTTAACAGTATTTTGAGAGCTGCGAGGGAGAAGCAGGTGCACTGCAGACTATTTTTGAATGACAGCATAACACATGCCCTGAAAATTACTGAAAACAACAAAAGGACCCACCAGCAATGAAGCAAAATATAGGAGAATGTGGGTATTGCATAAGCACTCTCAAGCAAATTAGGAAAAGCCTGCTCCACAGTCTAAAGTCAATCCTTAGATGCAGCATAAATCAGGAGTATTTCTAACCTACAGCTGTGAGTTAGGATGAACATTCTTGCAACTGAGGAATTCAACAGCTGTTCTTCATTTTGGGCCAGAAGCCAGACCCATTTAGGATCTTTGATGGAAGAAGTACATATGGTAGGAGCAGGAAGGATGTCGCTCTTTTGCTTGCAGGAAGGGTTTGGGAGACAGCTTGTATCAGTTAAGGAAAACTAGAAGAACGTTAGCCATAATCACAAGGTAGTTCTGCCAAACAACTAAAGGAGAAACAAGTCTTGGGCCAACTTCTGGTTATACAGAAGGTGAAAACTGTGAGTTAAGAAACTCCTTTCCATATTGTTCAAGAAAGGTGGGCCTTGAAGTCTCCTTTTAAAATTATTTTTGGAATAGATCAAATACCCAGAACTTCTCATTTTTAGCTCCTAAGTAAAATATTACAGACCACATTAATTCTGGTTAAAAAATTACTTTAAAACCCTGAAGTCTAACTCCCAATCACACAGATTAAATTAACCTCTATTGAACATAAACATATTAAAGGACAGCTACACACATAGGAGAATTCCTTTCCAAAAGAAAGGGTATAATGAATTGAGATTTTAGTTACTAGTTGGGCCGCAGTTTTTGTTAACATTTCTTTCTTGGTACTATTTTAAATTCACATTCTTTTTGCTTAAATCTCCTTTAGAATGAGATGTAAAAACTTACATTTGAGTATTTGCTACAGGGCAGAAAACATCAACATCAAACCTGTTGGGAGCTGATTTCAGGAATAGGAGAGCAGAATCCATCAGCTGGTGCAAAATAACAGAATGGTAATTTTCCTTCCCAAGCACACCGTAAGAAAGACAGAATAAGTCTTTGTGAGTGCAGTCAACTGATCAGAAAGATTGGATATCAACACTTAGCAATTTACCTGACAAGAGCTACAGTGCAATTAGGAGAACTACCCTGGGTTGTGTTTCTAGGCTACCCAAGCAGTCTCTCAGCTAATGCAGTAGCCCTTCTGTCTCCCAGCTGCTTTAAAATGCTATGACTCAACCCACAACACAGACAGCTGCATGAGGTCTTAAAGAAATCAGCAGTCACCTGTCACAACACCTTTCATGCAGCACACACTGATTACCAGGCACTCATTCATTAACCCCACTTTGTTTGGAATTCTCACTAATTGTATGCTTGCTGCTTTTCCATTCATGATAGACAGCAATTCTACTGTCAAGCTTAAGAATAAAACGTCTGAGCAGCACCTTTAATTCACTACGTAATTTACATATTCCTCTCGTATGAACACACTGAACCCTTTCACTGACTCCTACTGGATCTGATCTTACTGGATCTCACATCTTCCAGTGGGAAGTGGCTTCTGTCCCAGCATGTCCTGCAACCCACAAGGGCTCCTGAGCCACCCTGTGGTGGCCTCTGCTGGCACTATGCACTGGCCTCTGACCCTAGGTACATCTTGCATCCACAGGGCATGCTGGAGCTGGCAGACTTGCCCCTGCAGAAGGGATCTGTGGAACTCCTCAAGCAGAGATGGGAGTCTGCCAATACTACAAGACCAGGCCTGATGTTCCAGCACTCGCCACTCCAACCATCCCTGGTGCCAGATAGGATTGCCCTGGAGAAGATGTCATCAGACAGCAGGAGGGCAGATGTGTTCAAGGAGGAGACCCTAGGTGGATCTCAGCCGATGGAGCACGTCCCTGTCACTGTGGAGGAGCTGCGGAGCCACTTTGAGGCACTGGGCGGTAGGAAGGTAAGTGCCTGGGTGGGGCAGACACCAGGAGGGAAGGAATGCAGAGGAGCCCCAGAGCAGTTTCCCCAGCCTCACACTGTCCCCCTGCTGTGCCCTACTGGGAATGGGAAGCACTGGCCATAACTCCCATGGATGTCCTGTAGACTGTGTGCATCAGTTTGTTAACAGTGGTTGTCATTATCTATTACTATCTATAGCTTTCCTTACTGCCTAACTTGATTGGTCTGTTTCATTTTAATGGTTTCTGACTGATGCTAATTGCCAAGCTATCAGGTAAATTAGCATGCAGTTGTGTTTGGCTTGTGCTTTTTAGAAAAGGAAAAAACTAAAATATTTCAAAGAATCACAGAATAATCTGAGTTGGAAGGGACCCACATGGATCATCAACTCTAAAGTTAATGGCCTGAGCAGGGATCAAAGACACAACCTTGACATTATTAGCACCATGCTCTGAACAACTGAGCTAATCTCAGGTTCTCATATTATGGCTGAGAGAAGAATTCCCAAACGAAACTATTTACAAACACTCTAAAACTTTCTGAAGCATTTGCTTATTTGTAGAGCAGTATTGATTCCCTTTCAATGAGAAGCTTGCTGTCATTTTACCTATTGGCATTCATCGCCGTTCACATGACAGGCCTGGTCAAATTGCAACCTTTTTTTGGCATCAGATTTTTGCCTGAGAAACATCTGTGAATTTCTTGAACTATCTGGGGAGAAGCTAGAATTCTTTGAGACTTAAAAAATACTTCATAGAAGTAAAGGATACTGAAAAGGTTAGTAATCCTAAATAGGGTGACTTCATTCATTATTATAGCTAGAAAGTCTTTCACTAAGCTTTACCTCTTCTGCATGAAAACTGAAATACCCCTGCAAGGTCTGATTGCTGATGGAGTATTTAATACCTTCCACATTTTCATTACTCACTTTGTTTACCTATCAGTTTAAAAACAAAAAGTAAATAAAATATCCCCTTAGAATAACTTATACCTCACTTTACAATTAAAGACATATTAGTACGTGATTTCATAATGTGTTCTGCTGCACATGACCCTGCCAATCCATGAAGTCAAGTCATTTACCCATTTCTTTTTCATGCCCAGGGTGGTTTAAACATGGTTTTCTAGTCCAGAAACTGCAGTTCAGAATAATGCCTGCTGACAATTATATAATTCATACACAAAATTGAGGTACTAAAAGGTATTATAAAGCTTTTTTTATGTGAACAGTAAAATAAAAATTCATGTGATTCATGAAAAAAATCTTTTCATTGGCTTTCAACATATAACACGCAAAGTAACAGGAACCAATAAAAGAAAGGTTAAAATTTTATGGGGTTATTGAGCACTTTAAAGACCATATAAAACAGCCATAGACTGCTTCTAGGTGGCATGCTCAAATGCTTTTAAGGTTTTTGGGTGATCTTAGAAATTTTTTTAAGATAGCAAAATAAAGTTTTCTTCCTATGACGCAAATCATTCAGTACTGCAAACACGATCAATCTTGTAGGAGCAAATTGGTTGTATTTTCGGTCTTATTGGAACTAAGAGTTCCTTATTGAGTGAAAAAGAGTAATACTTTGGACTTAAACAGCATTATTCTCTTGAGAAAATGGAAGACTTTTCTTTCAACAAAACTGAAGATATTTAAAGGTACCTATTAAGAATTTGATGTGTATCAAGCTAATGCTAAAGACTTTAGAGGTTAGAGTTCACAGTGGTGTTTATTAATATTAATGATTGCTAAGGATTTCAGTAGTTAAACGTTATACCACAAGATAAAACACTTATCATGAAAACAATAGCATTTGTATTAGAATGCCTTCAGAAGGCACATCTTGTCTATACTTCTATCATCAAGTAGTGACTGACACAAGAAGATACCTATGTCACAATATAATAAAAGGCCATGAGAGGTTTCAGCAAACTGATTGTTTAAGATTCAATCTCTTTCAGCCATAGTACATTTCCATGGGCAAGAGGAGGAAAGAATGAAGAATGAGATGATGCATTTTCCTTGGATTTTTGTAGGGGTTTCACCCAGAAGCCATAAAGAAGGTTAGAACAAAATTAGAACCAGCAATATCTGAAACTAAATCAAAGCCATAGAAATTACAGTGGAATCTGAAAAATTTAAACAAAATGTCTAAACAAAATGGCAGTGAAGTACATCAGTTATCTTATGCTCAAATGAATATCTTTACTAACTTTATACTCTGGAAAAGACTGCCAAATGTTGGAACCCTGCTTGGACTATCTCTTGACTAACCAGACTTTCAACACCAGGCCCATTTTAATACATTATTCCATAGGAAAACCAGATTTTATTCTGAGTCAAAATACTGCTGATTAAATATTCTAAAATATCACATTCAGGTTGCATTTTTGTTGCAGTGCTGTTATTTGTATATGTACAAAATTAATAGAGAAAATCAGGTCAATTAAGTCACACTAAATCATAAAGCCACTTTTAAAGAACAAGATCAATCACATAAAGGACACTCTGCAGCTTCAGAAGTGAAAGACATCATTACAGACAACTGCAAACATATTTAGACTTTGCCCAATCCTGTTTATTTGAATTAATTAATACTTCATATTGCAATAAAGAACACAAAAAGAGTAAATGTCAGTAAATACCAAGTTCAGTAATTTTGAAGCTAAATCACTTGGTAATTTGAATTCACCTGAGGTTATCCCAGTGCAACTTAGATGTATTTCCTTCTTAGAAGTATTAGTAAGTTAATAATCAAGTCTAGTTTTGGAGTCTTTTAATTTAGGCTTATTGTATCAGGCCCGTCCGTATCTTTTCATTATTTAGACTTAAACTGTTAAATAATCCCATTCTGTTAAAATGAAAAGTATTTTCCCCTTTTCTATAGGAAAAAAATGCATCTTAGGAAGTAACAATATATTAAAACATCAATTTACTATAGTGGTGTCTCACTCATATGAAATAACTTGTTTATTAGCACCCAAAGGCATGGGATTGCTAAAGCAACTAAGGCCCGTGTTTTCCATAAAGTGATTATGTATGTTTTTCTTAAAATACGTTAAAAGATCCCAACTGAGAAAGTAATGTCATGCTTACTTCTTAGAGAAATCTATTCAAAGAACTCCTTAAAACCATTCATTTAAATATTCTGATATATGGTCATTAAATTGTGTCCTTTGCTGAAAATATATGAACTGCTGCCAGAAAGTAAATGAAGACAACTGATGTTTAATGTAAAAGCTTAGACCTTCATTAAAACTGTCTAAGCAAGCAACATCTTTTTTTTCCCTTAGCACTCTCAGAAACATTTATATTAATTTAGCATAGCCACATAATGCAGAAAATAATGGAAACCCCATGATAACTGTAGGTCAGTTTTGTACCCTGTTAGCACTTGCATCATTCTGTTTTTGCTATGGATGAATGAAAGGGAGTGAGTACACAGGATGGCCCCAAAATTCCCCTTGTTGAAAAGCTCACAATTAAGGGGAGTGCTGTATGGTCAGCCATACAGCATAGATGGATTAGATAAAAGCATACAGATGGATTTTGGCTTCATTTCTTCCTTAACTCATTCTTTTTGTGACACATGCATTCCCTCTTTTGTTTTCATCAACGTTGTCTAATGTCAAAATGTTCCACAGGGAAAGACCAAATTAAAGCAATTTTAATCGCAGATCACGAAGCTTTTGGCAAAAAAAAGTCAATTTTTTTTTTCTTTTTTTTTTCCCCCATAAGAGGAAAACCTTTTCCTGTGCTTTTAGTTTCTAAGTAAATGTATCAGCTCTTTACAGGTAACTTAAAAATCATCTGAAGAAACATTCATCTCACTGTAGTTATTCTTATTTAACTCATCTCTAAACTGGCCTGCCTTTTCACAGTTCAGAAGATGTATTAAATTTTTGCTTTTCTAGAAAGTGTGCATGTTGTCAGACATCTCACTGGCATTTACAATGCTCTACACTAGGAAAAGCAGCTGTTCTAGTGGTAAAATGAAGCTTCCCAAACCTCCTTTGTTCACAAACAGTTCCCAAAACTATTACAGTATGTTATGCGCGTGTGCGTGTGTGTATATATATATATACACACACACAGAAGTCTTTTATAATGTACTGCTGTTCCTCCCTGTTTAATCAGTGAATTGGCACGGACTCGCATTCCATCCCTGTTTATCACCTGCAGTTCTTCAGTTCCTCTGAGCTATTTTCTCCATGTTAGTTGCACCATTACACTTGTTGGTATAACTTTATGCAAAACTGGATTTGAAATGAGCACAAATGATTCACACTTGGGACATACCAACATTTCAGACCTTCTCCTTTTACCACACCTTTTAACTAGTTTCTCTAGAGGTCTCTGCAACTTGTTTCACTACTTGCGTAATTATTAAGCAACTATGCTTCGGTCAAATATTTGAATGTGTTCCAAATAAAAATAATATTTTTGCTTAACAGATCCTTAAGAACTCTTTTATTTTTTTCTGCCTTCAATTCAGCTTTACCATATTGTGTTTATTTATATTGGTTGTGGGATCTTACCTTATGGGATCATCCCCTGTTCCTCACAGTGAGAGAAATTGCTGTTTGAGCTATGGCAACAATGAAGGTTGTTAGAAAAAAAAAAAAAAAAAAAAAAAAAAGTAGGACAGATCAGTTAGAAAATTGGAACTTGTGTGTCACCAGTTACTGACAAAAAGTAAAATTTGGTTTTAATTTCATCTACATATAAAGCACAGCTGAGCAGGTTGCATTTTTATAAGCAAGAGGATGGGATGGATTATAGTCATATACCCCCAACCAAACTTTCCAAAGTCGTCTTTATGCTAAGATTCACTAGATTTATGCTAAGATTCACTAGTCTATTGCTTTGTAACGTTCTTGTTGTTTACTGCTCATTCAAAATCCACAAAGATATATAATGTATCATGTGCTGAGGATGGCAGTGGCTGATTTTTAGGATCACTTGTCCTCAACAAATTGCAATGATTTCAGATGTGGGTCTCATTTTCGTCTGTTTTCTGCATGACTCTTAAAAGGACTTCTTGTCTGGTTTTTTGGCTGTTGTAATTTTAATTTAAAGAGGCACTTTTTATCTGTTATGATGAGTTGAGTCTTTTGTGGAGTACAGTTAAATAACAAAAAAAAAGTTTTTTGACAGTGCATCAAATACCACTTCCCAGGATAATTGGATTTCCTAAGAAGGCAGTCTAAAAACCACAGTTGTTTCTGGAATAGAGAAATATTTTAATAGGACCATTTAAAACCACAAAACACATTGTCTCTAGGAGATTAGGTCCAAAATTTTTAATGCTGTTAAACACCATACTTACATGGTAACATGGCAACAGATACCCACACAAACTTGAATATATATACAGCAGATTAACAGGCATTGTAGAAGACTAGAAAAGTAAAAGAGTGTATAACACAAAGGACTTTTTGAAATAAAAGGCTTCTGACAGTTTTTGAGATTTCCAGGACTTCTACCTGTATCACTGCAGGTACGACAGAGTTTTGCCTTTAGGTCTTTCAGTAAAGACCACTGAAGTTAAAGAGCAGCAATAGCTTTTAATTTTGTGCAAGTCCTACAGATAAGCCTGTAATTTTCAAACAGTATAAACAGAGAAGAATGTCATTCACTTCAGGAAAACTAAAAAATAGAAAAGCATCAGGTTGGGTTTTTCTTTCAATATGGTAGTACTGTAATATAAATCTATTTGCAGAATAGAAGTGTCTATGTTTGTTTCTATGTGAAACATACGAAAGAGCAATAAGGTGTATGGAAATAAATACAACCATGTTTCCTTTTGCTCTCCTTCCTTGTTTTTTTAGAAGGATTTAGAGGAGTGTGATTTTTTTTTTTTTTTAATTTTTCACACTGCATTGTGAGCTGTGGTGGTTGCAAGAAGAAACTAGATTTTGCAACTAGCTAACTTAATTTTCAAAAAATTGTAATTTCATTCCAAACAGAGAGGGAATTTGATACTTTCCACATTTCTGTAGAGCCTGATTTAGAAATTACCTTCTGCTAAGTTCAGGACTGACTATGCTTTGGTTCAAGTCTCCAGAAGGCAGAGAAAAGCAAAGAAGCTCTGCCTTCATATGCAGATGCTCTCTCTTCTGTGACTGCATGTTGTTAAATAGCATACCAAGAGGATGGGGAACTGAGGAATATGACACTTGGGAATTCTTAAGAAAGGTGTGTGTGCACACGCACACACAGTCTCATCAAAGTATTCTTTAAAGATGTAATCACTTATAAATTATCCAAAACCTGAGTGTTGTAGAAATTAACAATTTTAAATCTGCAGGGATCAGTAAAGTTATAACCTTTTAACTTAGAAACAAGTCGCCATGTGCATTGTGTTTTGTACAGTTTGATCTTCAGGGTGAAGGACTGAGTTTTCTAGGTCATCAGAAAAAATGACTTCTTCCCTTTCTGACACATAAGTCAGTAAATGCCTCGCTTTAGCCAAGTCTATTTTTGTTGTATGGTTTCCAACCTATTAACCACTAGCACCAGAGCTTGATAACCTCTGTGGGAAACTGACCATGGAGCATTTGGAAAGGCAGAGCTCCTTTCCACAGTCAGTGGCAAGAAAATGATGTTTGGAAAAGTATGTTTTATTTATAACATGTTCTTTCACTTCATCTCCACATTTAGTTTAAATTTAGTTTGTAATATTTTATAGAAAATACTTCCTATCCTAAATAACTTCTTGAGTATTTTTCCCATGTGCCAGAAAGAACAAATCTCAAAATATTTTCACTGTCGTTCTGTCTCCTCTATTTGGAACATTTTACCATTAAGCTGTGGTAGCTTAATCAATCCTTGAAGCATGAAAGTGATGTGCAAAGATGAGAAATAAGTATGTCATTACTAGCATGTGATTGGAAGCAGCCCTTGTAGGAAAACATAACACTGAGATGATTAGGAAGGAAATAAGCTTGTGACCTAAAGCCTGAAAAATCAGGCATACGGGTGCTGATATGCAGGAGAGAGCATATCCATAAATTAAACATGAGTGAAAGAGACATTGCTTGCAGAATACAACGTGAAATGTGTCAAATGAACATGATCAAGTCAATCAAATAAGCACCTGCACCAATACTCACAATTAATATTTCAACAGACTATTATCTATGTAAAATAAAATCTCCAATATGTCTATTGTGTTATCTTTCCTCCAACCTTTCCCTCACAGCATTTGTGAGAAGAAACTGTTAACAATTCTGTTATTCTATGACAGCATCTTGTGAAAAGAGAAACGGACTCACCGTGTTTCTTAAGTTGTGAGGCTGAAGTGAATGGGTCCAAACAAACCATACTCAGGAGTTGCATGTTACTGTTGTGAATCTTCATGAAAGCAGGACAGTTTCTGTGTTTTAAAAGTACAACACAGAAGACTTCCCATCTTTACATGTCCAGGGCACAGGCAGTACTAGTTCATGGGTAGATGTCAACGTTGAACATTACAGGGCAGAAGGTACAAATCACCTGCTAAAATCATTTTACTACATAAACTATCTTAACAGAAGAGACCCTCCAGGAATCCTTTTCACTATAAAGATCTCACCTGTGTGCTTCTGTTTCTGCTCCTTTCACTCTGTCTTTTCCCTGTTGGCAGCAATTCTGCTTGCTCTGTTGTCTCTTGAAAAACATGCTGAGAAGATGCTTCCCAGATTTTCAATCCCCAGATTTAAAGCAACATGGCATGTTATCCTAAAGCTTAGCAATTATGAGACATTTATCAAATGGGAAATAAAAATTTTAAAGAAAATACCACTGCCATACTTGAACACAGTTACTTTTTCCTCTTCTGTCATGGTGTGATGGCATATTTGTTTCAACTGTAACACCTGATTAACAAGTTTGGAATAACAGATGTTACTCCAGATTAGGCAGTCTGTGAACTCTGTGTACCCATGCGTGTTCAAGCTCTGCACTGTATTTCTTTAAAGGTATTTATATGAAATTCTGTCACAGATATTAAATATTACTGCTGGACTGCAGATATGAAAATGGTCTATAGTAATACTAAATTTGAGACTTTCCCTAATTATACCCATTGACTCAAAAACTCCATCATTCATAGCTCATCTTGAATTCCCTGCAGCTACAGCTCTTATATAATACCCTCTTTATAGGCTCATTGTTAATCTTCCATTGTTGAATATGTTTCATTTTTTTCTTATTGCTCATTTTCAAACATCAGTTCAGTATCTGACCAAATAAAATGCTATTTCATAAAAAAGAGAATGCTGATAACCCATAATTTTACTAGCTTTTATAGACAGTAATATTGTGGGGAAAAAAACCTAATTTAAAAACATGCAATGAATATTAGATTTAAAAGTCTTTGCTAAAGATAGCAACTATCTACAGCCTATACCACTATTCTATTAAAAATAATAATTTAAAAAAGCAGTGGGATAAAACTTAATTTAGCTCACTGAGAAAAAGTTGACAAGGAATTTTAAGTTCATGAGTGCTTTGACCATCAAAATTCCCAACATGCATTTCTCTGGTGATGTACAGAGCAAATTATGTTGAAGGTGCCCTGTGTAATTCCTGAATAAATGACAATTGCTGGGCACTGGAACATATGTTACTTCCTGTAATTTTGGAAGGAACATCAGAGAATGCACCACATATTTAAAATGTTTAAATTATTATTTAAAATTATTATTTTATTTTTTATTATTATTTAAATTACTATTTTTAATTGTATGTTTGATGGAACTAAATACATTTAGTTCCTAAATACATTTAAGCCTTGATAATGTGTCAGCTCCTTAGACCTTGTACTAAGGGAAAGATTGCAGCTTGACTTAAGCCTGTGCATTTTACTTTTGGCTCTTGACTTAAACAGAGGGATCTGCCTTAGTTGCTTGAACAACTAAAGGAAAACACTTCTGTCTACTTCAAAAAGTGGTATCAGTGAAATCTGGGAACCAGCATTACAGGAAATGGTCAAATCTTAGCACCAAGGCAACATTCCAGAAGGAAGCAAAGGGGAGGGTTGAGGAAAGAGTGTATGTGCAGCTAAAACAGAGGTTTTAGCCTACCAAGAACTAGAAGTACTGGTCATTTTGTAAACCATTTACTTTCCCACTCTGCTTTTGTTTCTGCTTTGTTCTTTAGTTTTTGTTTCACACCACAACATACATCTAATAACTTGCAGCTATTTAAAATAATTACAAAAGTCATGAAACAGCAAATATCTGTGGAAAATGACAACAGAAAGAATGTAAATTTCTGCAGCAATACAAGGCACAAAAGGATTATTTTAGAAAACACAGCTTTCACAATCATTGTTTTGTTTTGCTGAAAGGCAGAGACACACACTGAGACATTTTAAGAATGTTGAGAGGTCTAAACTGATAGACCTCTGTATCTAAGTAAATTTCAGCACGAATATGCAAAGAAAAGCAAATATTGTCTGTGAATTTATAGGAAACAAACAAAAAGCTGGAACCCCTACATGCTCTCATGAAACCCCCCAAAATAATGTTTGCTTCATACTTGCATACATTCAAGCAGCAGCACTGATAAAGATTACTGAATTTCCACTGTACAGGTCAAATCACAGAGATAAGAAATTACATCCCTAAATACGCCCTTTAAGATAAATACAATAAAGAAAAAAAGGATAAACCTAAATGGACATATGAATTTAATATACAGCAGCATTCTTTTTATAACTGCAATGCAAAGAAGGTAATAAGTTTATTTTGGACATTTAAAATAAAACTTTATTACACTCAAAACCAGCAGAATTCTATTAAAAAGTGTTGGTGTGGATTTTATTTAATACAGTGGTAGAAGTTCTTCCAATTACTTTGGAATTACATAAACAAATTGTGTCAGTTATTGTATTTGATTCAACTGTTTAGTATATATTTGTACATTTTAAAAGGCAGGGGGAGATAGAGGAGGAAAGCTACTCTGTTTAATTTTCACTGTGTTTCAAACCTCAATTTCTGCCTCCTACATGGAGAGCCTTTTATGCTGTCCCAGGTTTCCATGATTATGAAAAAAACCCTCTGATATTATTCTTGGTTATTAATTGCACTGGTTTCTAAACAGTTTCCATGACCTGAACCAAGCCTGGAAATTGTAGTCTGTTACTGTTGGTCAGAAAGCTATGCTGTGTGTACTCTCTATAGTATTTTTTGTTGTTCTTTCTAATATATTTCATATTAAACACAACTGTCTCAGATTCAGACTTCTTACTCTGCATCTTTTTCTGGTAATGTTTTGCTAGTTAGTTGTACAGACTTCTACTACACACTTAGTATAAATTCTCTTTGATTTTTATGTGATTTTATTTAAATTTGCTTTCAAACTGCAGTTTTACTTCTACCACGTTGGGTTTTGTTGGGTTTTTTTTCATAAATTTTATCTTGATTCAGTTTTTTAAAGCTATTGTACATGCCCTTCTTTAAAAAATGTTACTAAATCACTAGTGTGTCATAATACTTTAAAAAGGCTTGCTCAAACCTGTTTGACTACTGTCAAATTACTTGACTGTGGCCTCAGTTTCTTTATGTGCTTATAAAATACACAAGCATTTTGACTGCCAAAAATACCAGTAGATATGGATCACTGCACAGGATTGGTTTAGGCAGGGAAGTTTCTGTACCTACAGTATATCCTCCAGTTTCTTATTTAATCCATTTTCCAGCTTCTTATTTAGCATCAATCTTCATTATCATGCTGTGAGAAGTTCTATAACATTTAAAATCAATATAATACAATCAGCTGCATATAACTGTGTGTGACCTCAGCAAAAACTGAAACATCACATTACTACCCAACACAGTTTACAGTACAAATTCAAAACATACCAGCTACTGTGAAAAACAAACAAACAAAAAAATTAACTATATCCTAGCCAAAACCAGCACAGATGGCAATTCTGCAAATAGATCTTTTGTCTCCTCAAGTTGACACAAGCTCTTTTCAGGGCCTCTGTTTCATGTACACAGCACAGCTATTTTATACCCTTCCTCCAAATGAAAATAGTCTTATTTTAAAACTGTCTCCAGCTGAAAAGGATACGCATCTCTGGATCTGGTCTGGAGACAAAATGAATGTTCCAGGCAGCTACAGGGATTCTTTTTAAAGCCTCCAGAGAAATTCTGTCTTAGTGAAATGGAGCATTGCAGAGCATCAGCCGAGAACCAAGGCTTTGTCTCAACAGTTTCCTTACTGGCTTCAGAGAGTTTATGTAGCAGGTGCTATTAGCACTCCCCTCTAATAGTCACTTGAGGGAGTCTGTCATCAATCTTAATAATGCCATCAGCATTCCAGCAGATGGTAGACATGATTCCATGCACTCCCACTACACCAAAATGGATTTTCACCATAATTTTAATTACAGATGAGAAATGTATCAGAAAGAGGCTTGTCTCATGCTGGTATTTCCAAAAGTTTTTTCCAGACAGGACAAGATTGTACTGTTTTGTTTTGGGTTGGCTTTTTTTTTTTTTTTTGGTGGGTTTTTTGGCTTGTTTGGTTTGGTTTTTTTTTTACTATTTCACTATGATTGAGGGATTTACAGATATTGTCAACTCGCACAGCAGAAGAATTAGCCTCAATTTCTGTGTACTCTCCAGCAAAGCAGTCTGTTGTTTTGAATCAGAATTTGAGATGCCAACTTTTTGTAGGCAATGTAAACACTAGTAAATGTTAGCAGTCAGTTCCACAAAGTGCAATCTGAATTGCCATTGAAACAATTATTTGAAAAGCAATCCTAACTTAAAATTAAAACTCAAGTAAAATGCATTAACAGATCAAGATTTTATGTAACTTAAAAGCAAATTATTTGATTTGCAAACACTTACCCTACTGCTCCACTAATTTCCTATCTGCTCATACAATTATGGATTTATTATTTTCCTTTCAACTTACACTTTTATCTTTTCTCTTTGGGCCCATTCCTTCTACCCCTCTTTGCCCTTTCTTAAAAGGACATGCATCCTTTTAGTAGACACCACATATAAAATGAAAGCTATGTGGTAGACAGCTTTCCTTTAGGTAGCAGATGTAATGAATGCAGTTACACAAAGGATGAGGATGAGTGCATTTTTTGAATACATTTTAAAATGTCCTTTAAAAATTATTAAATATTTTGAACATTAATAGTAGATGTAACAATCTATATGCTGAATGCAAATTCTTCTTGCAACACAAGGTAGTTCTAAGTATGCAGAAAAGGTAGTAGTAATTTGGTAAATAGTTTTCCTCTATTTAAAACTTCATGTGTTCTGGCTTACTGACTTTTAGATTAGTGAAGGACTGGTTAGCAAGTGGAAAATTCACTATCTAAATGAAGCATAGCCATTCAGTAGGCCAGTGAAATTGGAATCTTTACTGTTGGCATTTCTAACTGTAATGATTGCATACTCCTTGCAATTTGGCACTCCAATGCTTTATTCTTTTCATCATGTCCAGAGTATGAGATCAGAACATAAAAATAGCTTCTTGTATCACCTTTTTCTGAGAAGTACATGCAAAAATAGAATATAAGAGGCAATACATAAAACTGAAGTAATAACATGACAGGAAGTTACTTGAGTATGGAGAGACTTAAAAAAATTATATCCAACAAAAATGAAATTGTATAAATGCTTTTAACAGGGTGCTCAACAGAACAGTTTATATCCCAGTTAAATACCTGATCCCACCAAGACCAGACATATAGTTACAAAAGCTTGATATGAACTGAATGCTGCATTAATCAAAAAGAAAAAAAAACTTCTAGTTTTTATTTGGCAAGTTTTGCAAGAGTTGCATGCATTAGCCTCTAATTAGGCACCTCTTGCACTACCTCACTGCCTTTTCAAATGTTAATTCTATTCTTATTAAGAGGATGTCTTTGACATTTGCTGTCATTAGGTTATCTGTGTAGATACCCCAATAGAAAAGAATGCAAATTAAATTTATCCTGATTAACTTGAGTTTATGGTAATCATAACACTTTTCAATGACTTTTTCACAGTAGGAAATACCATTTCCTTGGAATAAATCTGCTGTCTAGCCCTGCAGCTGGAGCCATTGTGCAAGAAAATCATCACCCCAAAGCCCCCACTGAGACAGGGATGCTCTTTGCAAAATGGGGTTAGAGAAGCTTGAGACTGAAAGTACCTTCTGCCATAGTAGCCCACATCTTAGAAATCTCTCCATAAGAGAATTTACATGAAAACCTCTTCAGTAGGGCCATATGAATTCCTGTAATTCATATTAAAAATGGTTCCAAAAGATGCATTAATTTTTTCTAAATTCTTATTAAAATTCATGTGTAAAATACTAAGTTATTTAAATTTTATAGGTAATGGAATTGCTACCACAGAGATGTAAATTTAAAAAAACATCATAGAAACATGCTACAAGTTCATAAAATTCATAGAGTTAAGAAAAATGCAAATCAATTTTATACTGGTCCCTGACTTGCAAGAATAAGAGTAAGAAACAGTAAATTCTGAAGTTTTTAGCTACTACTGGTATCTACAGAAAAAAAATAATAGAAATTACAAAAGAACCACCAAAAAGCCTCCAAACTAAATGAGTTTGTTATCAACAATGCCAATGGTAATTGAAAACACTGTATTTTGAGTTCTCTATTTTGTTCTAATACTGTAGAAGTTAGAACACCATTAAAGTGATTCTCTGGTGTTCACTTGGGAAAGCACACACAATGTTGGGGCAAGATGATCCTGAGGCTGTTCTCATTTATGCCAGGTACTGGCTGCCTGGAGGAGACAAACATGATCTAACAACATCCACAGCTGCATTTTCTTTTAATTTCTTCTCTCCCTCCCCATCCTTCATTTCTCTTCTACAGAGCCATTTCTGCTTCATGGATCATAAGACAATAATGGTCAGCTCTTGATTTTAAACCAAAATACCAGAAGTAACACTGGGCTGTAATTGTAACCTATAACCAATTCTGAAAAAGGGTACAAAATTATTAGCATTTTTAAGCCATAGCCCTTGCCACACAAAACACCCTATTCCTTTCAGCCACGTGCTGTTTCCTGCTACCCCTAGCACGACAAGTATTATCATTCTTCTCAGCACATCTACATTCTGTCCAAGCTCTCTCTCCTGCCTGTGCTGCAACTGTCCACCATTACTGCTGTGTGTTGTAACCCAGCCTGGTCACAGAGCTTGTCTCACTGGCACTGTGCCACTGCATCACTTCTGACTGGGGTGTACAACCTGAGAGCATCAACAGACTAGTGAAGAAAGAACATGGAAATGTCATGGAGCTTCTTACACAAACCATGCAGGATAGCTAAGTCTAAAAGTAGTTAGAAGTTACTTCAGTGAAATTACATACAAGGGTAGCATGAAATTTGTATACAGTAATAAAGCTGTCTGTAAACAATAAAAAGGACATGGTCTAATGAAGCCTGTACATTTTGAAAACCTATGCCATTTAAGTAATTAAGTGCTCTGGCAGATAAGTGCTACAAAACCAGTGCTACAAAACCTTCCTGGAGAGATTTATGCTGTCACCAGACCAACTACCTAGTCACTTTTTGATACTGTACCTCTTTTTCAGGACGACAGAAATGGACATGCAGTGAATCTTTCAAGTTACTCCCTCAAAAAAAAAAAAAAAAAAAAAAAAAAAAAACAAAAAAAAAAAAACAACAAAAACCACCCACCAGGTCTATTTTTGCTACTGCAGCAATTTAGCAATTTCAATAACTTACTTAACATAAGAGCTGTAGATGAGATTTTACAGCCATTGTATCCAACTCCCTACTGAGCAGCACATTGCACGGAAGGAAGGAGAAGCACCCTAAAACACAAACGGCAGCACATTAAAGCCTTGGTTAGCAATAATTTACCCATTTTGCCTCGAACGGCTGAGTCCACAGAATGATTACGAGAGGATGATGATATTTTGTAAACTATCTGTATGGAGCATTGACCCACTAACCAAAATTCAGTTGATAAGACACAGCAGAATTGAAAATCAAATTTCTGAAGTACAAATGCTCATATACATCTGATTTCCAAGATACCATTTGCTGTTTTTACATATTCTTATGTAATGATAAATTAAATTAATAAAATTTCTGTCTGTTAAGTTTTCTATGCACAAAAACTGTTTGAAAGAGCAACTGGTGTTTAATCTGCTGGCTCTCTGCACACTCCCTTTGCCCCCAAGCCCATATCTCTTTCCTATTAATAACTTGTAACACATATCCTGTTCTTGATGTCTCCTAACAGGAAACAGAAAATGAGAGAAATTCACTTTCATCACCACTGAAGAGTCAGCCTGGGAACCATTCTGCCATTTCTCAGGAGGAGTCTAGCGTGAAACGAGGGAGAGCAATCTTTGAGAAGATGTCATCAGAAAATGGCCATAGCCACAGCTCTGAAGGTTAGCATTACCACACTGACCTGATACCTTGCTTTAATGAAGTGGTCTCCAAACCTTTTTGATGCTCACCTCTACCATTAAAACATTTATCAGTCTGCCCTCCCAATGTTTTTATATTTATTTACAAATCATGTACCTGTACTACTCTACTAGTACAAACTTAGGCAACATACATCAAAATAAAAGTTAAAGCAGGATGGATGAAAAACAAAATATTTAACAGTTGTTTATTCACAAAAAATATTAGATCCCTGCACCCCAAAGGACTGTCTTGCACAGCCCCTGGGGTCCACATATTCCGCTTTGGAGACCAATGCTGGATGACATCAAAAAGTGACTATATCTGTGCTTTGGTTTGTTTTAACAGACAAAGAATATGCATGATCATATTGATTGAAAACCACTTATTGACTTCTGAGTGTCTAGGACTTGACCATAAATAAAATAACAGATTACCAAAATAAATAGCATTAAAAGACTTGTCCACTCTCCCAACTAAATTAATAAGCCTTCTACATCATATCAAACAATTATTGATTCCACTCTTTTTTTTTTTTTAATAAGAAAATGTTTAGACTGCATATTTATCTATTTCAGGCTCTAGAATTTTAAAGGGAAAAGAGAAATTTGAATGCACAATACCTTTTCTAGTTAATGCTGCTAAGTTTATTAAAATAATTTTTCAAACGTCAGACCTGCTCTTTTATCAAGTTTAACTTTCAGCCACTGGCTATCTGTTTTCCTTTTTTCCCCTAGCAAATTAAAGAGACCTTTAATACCTGCTCATTTCTTCTTGGAAAGATAATTATATATTATGACCATATCACCCCCCAACTATGTAACATTAACTAGACAGACCTACAATTCTCTCTGTGGCAGTACTTTTTGTGCCTCTTCTCTGCATCTTCTGAAGTTGTTCAGGTATCTTTGGATTTAAGGACTATTTTGGAGGTGTTTTCCCCTTCTCCTTCTAGAGAATTTTAGTTCTAAGCCTTTTTTCTTCCTCTCTGACAAGAAAACAGAATCCTCCGTTCCACATCCACTTTGCCTCTGAGTCTAAATATGGCACAGCATGTTCCAGAAGCATTTTTGACCCACCAGGAATAACAAAGAATATGATTTATGCAAAAACGCACAGCCAACAATTCATACCTCTTATTATACATGAAGCTTTTTCCAAAAATGTGACTGCTTCATAGGGGATAATGTTTTTCTGTGTTCCTGTGAGAGCCATAATATCCCATTTTGCATTCAGACAGTCTTATGAGAAGTAAATTCCCTATAGACTCATTTTAGTTTGAAACCACTGGTGAAAACTCTTAAACTTCTAATAGCTGACGTCAGGCACGGAAATCTGCAACTCTGCACTTGAATAAATACTCAGGTCCTGAAAAAAATAAGATAACGCTGATCTATAGATTATTTCTCCCATCACCATGAGATTTGAGTTTTTTATAACCAATAAACAATATATGCCAGCTTGCTTCAATTTTTCAGCAAGAACAATACCCTAAACCCACTAAAACGCTATCGAAGTTTTTCCTAAATGTTCCAGTTATGCCAAAATTTTATTTTCCTAGAAGAGGTATTGAGCAAAGTTTACTGTAAGCTCAATGACTGAGTACCAATGACTGCTGTTGTCTCCACTGGAAAAAAATGAAGGCAATGCTCATATTGCTCTTCAACCTACCATGAAAACCTGGAGAAGCCCATACTGGATACCTATGCAGGCATATTGTTGGAAAAAAATGGTAAAAAGCCACCCTCAAGTTCTATTACACACAAATGACTTGTCAAGCTTTGTTTACTTTACAGAATTAATGTAACTCACAACTAATAAAATAATTAAATTATCTGAAATAGATACTATTGTACAAGTCCCACATAACAAAGGCAAGCAGATTTTTGTTGGCATAGCTCAGCTTGATCAAGCTCTTACTAGTTTATTTTAAAACACACATTTGTCTTTCACAGAATCAGAATATATGACACCTTCAAGTTCTCTTGAATGAGCAAAGCTTAGAGCAACATGAATGAGCAAAGGTGTAGATCATATAATCTCTCATACCACTACAAAGAATTTCACATTATCTTATAAACCAACTAGCTTCTATTACCTCCATTCCCCAGGTGGTTAACAATATGTACCTATTAAAATGTTTTTTAAAACACTCCATTAAATTCATTGGCCCCATATTAGCAAGGAATTAAACCACGTCTAACAGCATGCACATGAGTATTCCCATTGCACTTAATGAAACCATTCCCATGCTTATCACTATGTGCAATCCAAAAATCCCTTGTTGTAACAAAATACCAAGAAAGATTTTTAACTCCTAAACATTCTTAAGAATTAAAGCAATGGCTTAAAAAATTCATTCTGGTGTGTTACATAATTCAATCTGCCTTTAACAACGATGTGACGCTTTTTGGCTGTGGTGGACTATCTGTGTTGCTGAAGTGAACTTTCAATTTTTCCATGGTTTTGGTTAGCTTTGGTTTAATGCACAGGCTTACTTGAAAAACAGCAAGATTTCTACTTTCCCTGAAAGTCTTTCTTTTACTTTCAGCTGACTGATTCTTTCACTGTTGCTATTATTGTATCTTGAACTGTACAATTCTTTTGTCTATCATGATAACGTGAAATATGCAAAATTGCTGCATGGGATAAGCATAACAGAAAATTATCCTTATGTAGGTTATGAGTAGGGTCAGGTAAAAATACTAAGAAACCAAGTATGTTTACACTGAGATCACTCTTCTATGCATGTCTGCATCTGATTTTTACTAAAGATTAGAATTACTTGTTATATTTGCTTGCCAATATTCTTGCTTTGCTGAACCTTGAACACTTATGCCAATTTAACAGTTTTAGAAGGAACAGGGAGAAAGGCCAGGCGTGCCTTGGAAATCTTCCCTATTTGGTGGGATACCCCTTTCCTGGCACTATATTCTGTGCCAGATGAACAGACAGTTGTTCAAAAGTCCCTTTTTTCTGTTGCATTTCTCTTATCACAGACAAGAGAGATGATCACAACATATCTTTTCCCTTTTCTAGAAGAAGGGAAAATAACTTCACACTAAATTTAAGGCATTTTTTGGGGTACATGGAATTCTTTTGACACAGTCAAATGAGTGCAGAAAGCAGCAGCAGAACCTCCCAGAGCAAGTAACTCAGAGCTGCTTTTTCAGGAGTTCTCTGAGCTGTTGTCTCCACATGCACTGTAGCTGAACTGCAAATACTTCTAGATAAGTCTATAATGTCTTCACACCTTGAAAAAAGGTTGAAATGTAGTTAGCAATGGATATTATTTTCTACAAGGTTTTAGTAATACTAAAGCAAGTAAAACATACCCTAATGTAAGATCAGTAAACAACTGAAAGACTCAGAACAGACTCTGGTGAGCAAATTAATATATAAAGTCTAAGGCTAATTAGAACATAATATATCTGATTGTAGTAGAATATTTGTAGTACTTAGAATGAGTTTTTACATTATAAAATAATGCAAACATAATACTATCAGAAAAATACTACGCTTGTTGTTTATTAAAAAGCTTATTGTTTTTACCCCAAGAAATTTCCCCCCTCTGAAAAGTTGCATTAACTTAATTTTTCTGTACTCTCTAAGCTCTAAATTGACAGTAAGATAAACTTGTTAAAAATTGATGATACTTCCTCTTTCTACTACTGCTTTTATGTCAAGATTTAGAAAAAATGTAGCTATTTTCCTCTTAGAAAATACCATGTCTGTTTGTACTTACAGTGGAGTCTCGCAAACTTGTAAGAGGACTATCTAAAGAGAGCACTCCCAGGGCTGATAACACACTGCTGGATTTCCAGGAGACTGTCTCCTTTAAAGAAAGAATGGCTATGTACAAGGCTGCTGTGTCCTTTGCCCATGTAAGACATCAATGGTTTCTTACTTTCCTACCACTCCATTTGCTCTGCACAGTAACATATCCTGCATTCTTTATTTATCCAAGATGACTGATGGACCATTATGGGGATCAAAATTTGATATTAAATGAATATGAAACTAACAATCAAATTAAAAAACCTACTTAGCAAACTTATTGATGCATCAGTCTATGTCTGCTGAGATTTTTCATGCTATAAAGCTTTGTTCATCTGGACATTTCCCTTTAACTCATTAAAAGGACTGGGCTTTCCTTTCACTGTTGCATGCATTTATTAGGGCCATAGGCTTGTGATAGATTAAGCCAGCAGCTTCTGCATTACTAAAATTATTACTAAATAATAAAATCATATTGAAAAGCACATTAAGTTTAGACCTCTTGCTGTTCAAAGTAAAGAATTTTGAAATTGCTGCATTTTAAAATAGTAGCTATATGAGACAAGGTGTATGAAGAAGTATTGTTTTGTAAGAAAATTATTTAAAATTGATGTTATATAGAAGAGTAGTTAGGAAAAAAAATTTCTTAATTTTGTTTTACATCTCTCTATATATGTCTATCAATAGGATTAAGTATTTTACTGCAAATTTTAAAACACTGATACCAAGTAGCACATAATGTATTTGGTTACCAGAATTTATAAACTAGTAAAATAGACCTCCTCACCACACAGTGAATTATCAGTCAGGAATATCTGAAAACTGTGTCTTCACATCTCTGGCAAGAAAATCTTCCTTAGTTCTACAGAAACACTAAGGGTTAAAAAGTGTGTTTTTGCCGTATCTTAAAATCCCAGCTAGAAGTTGCAGCTCAGATCCCTTGTATAAAGGAAAGGAAGGCACTATGGGGGCTTGCTCTAATGTGAGAATGCCAATAGTCTTTGTTTACACTAAACTTCCAGCACATGGAAAGAGCACCTTCTTCTCTCTGTAAACTAGGCCGGAGTCATTTCTCTAGATCAGAGACCATATCTGGCAAAAGGACTACAATCCAGCTCTCACCAGACATCATCTTCATCCATATACAAGTACAACTGTAGGAGGATTCCCAGTCTTACCTGCACTTTAGTCTTGGGAAAAGAGTTTGCATTGCCTGAAGGGACCTTCTGGGTGCCTGGATAATCCAGAAACCACATAGTGAAAACAGCCACCAGGTGTTTTCCAGCCATCAAATTCCTGCCTGCTGACTTCCCTGTTTCCCAACTGCTTGGTGTGTATTTGGAGCAGATTCCTGCATTTCACCTGTCTGAGAAGGTCCCAATTCCCTAGTCCAGCAACTGGAAACTTCACTGAAGTTAGTACTCTCTCTCACCACGAAAAGGACTGCATGAAGCCTGATCCAATCTAACCGTGTTGAGCACATAGGAATATGATTTAATTTATACTTAGAAACATTTTGCAATTTCTTGCTGAAATGGATAGTTGCCTGAAAAAAGGAACTTCATATTTGGTTCCATTAAAGGGATTTTATACATTTCATTAGAGGACCATAACTGCATTTACCTGCTCAAAATATATCCGAATGGCTGTTAAGGTGTGCCTGAAATGTTCATTCATTAAAACAATTACTTTCCACACTCACATATCCATGTACATGTATAATCATGCAGCATTCATCACAGAGAAAAAAACCCCTGTTTTTTTATGATATGTTTACTTATTCATATATAAGGAATAAATCTAACTTAGTAGCTTCATTACAAATGTATTCCTGATTTTTGGGTGGGCTTTTTTCTGCATAGTGATTAATAAATTAAAATGCTGAAAGCTTCATCCAATACCATCTAAAAAGTAACAGGTAAGGGACAGAACTAGAATAGGAAGTCTGAGGGTAAGTGACCTCTTGTGACCCTCATTGCTGCTGTTGGGGAAGGCAGGTCATCTCACAAAGGCCTGCTTGAAGGTCTCCACATGTTTTTCCAACAATACCCACTGGAAACACAGAAAGGACCAGGTGGCATCTCTGAATGTCACAGAGTTCAGAAGAGACAAGTAGAAGAGGAAACAGCAGAAGGATTTTTCTGGAAAGTGGTTGTTACTGCCAATCAAGCAGATGAGACTTACATCTTTTGGTGCCCAAGCTTCAGGCCAAGCATACCTTTATGTTGCCTAAATCATCAAGTCTGGCTCTTGTGCAGTGGCCTATGAACTTACCAAAAACAGTATTTATGATTATCTGAGTCATTCCTGCAAACCGCTGTTAACTAGTTAAAAAAAAAAAAATAGGTCAGAGAATTATGTTTTTAGTGCAAAGAGAAAACATCTGATCTTATTTTATCACTCTAGAATTCACAGAAGACCAAGTTCTGTACTGTGCCTGGTGGCCTGGCAGCAGTGAGGAAACAATTTGAGAAAGTGCAAAGGATGTCTCCAAAAAAGACTTTTGTTCAGTACCAGCACCAGCATAGATCTTTACAGGTAACAAAAGCATTTTAATACTAACAAATTAGGTCTGCCCTGCCCTGCCCTGCCTAGATAACCGAGGAAAAAATATGATTGCTTGCTTTACTGATGAGTTTTCATTATGACTAAGACAACATTTCTCTAATGTTCATACTCAGAGAATTTTATATTTGAGATGTACCACGGGATTCATACATTTTTTATGCAGATGAACACTCACTACAGACTAGACTCAACTAGACTTAGACTGAGTAAAGTAGATTATTACTATAGCAGTATTTTATATAGAAATCTTCCTATAAGACTGTGATTTATACATTATCACGTGTCATGGTGACATTTTGCATTTACGGCACTCTCTTTCAAAAGGAGTTTCCTGCTTCCATAGAATTAAATCTAATAAATTTCCCTAAAAAGATCAAAAATTGCACAGAAGAATCCAGACATTACATGAAAGTAGAACAAAGCAGCAGCTAAATGTTACTTCAGATAAAAGACCTTTACATTTCATTGCTTCATTAGGCTATACCACGAAAAATTGTTGTAGGAGATAATGATTTTGGACTATGTGAAATCCCCTGCAATAAAACACTGTACAATCTGTCCTGTGCACTCTGAAAAACAGTAAATTTCTTTATCATCCTGCACTTCTTGGAGAAATTTTTAAGCAATATTGTTCTCCCAGCTTTGTAGGAAAAGACACGTTAACATTTTGCCACAGGTTTATTTTAACATTAAATAGGTATCATATCTACCAGTCATCTCTCATTTCTTATACATTAATACCTATATCAACCATTTGCATAGATAACAAGCAAAACTCCAGTTTGTAGGGAAGAAGACACAGTTTGCTACAGGGGTATTAATGCATCTTTAAGTAAGCAGAAAAATGCCATGGTGGGACATACTCACACTGGTGCATAACAATCTGTGGTAATAGGAGGTGTTATGTGCATACTTTTCTGATGACAAGGCCCACTCTACCTGCCAGTTTTTTGGGTGAAGAAATACAGAATCCTGTACAGAAATTACATAACTTTTCTCTTACACAGAACCCAGTAATTTTGTTTCTGTGATGTGTAGATGCATCTCTCCAGGACATCTATCTCTCCACTAAGCCACTATAATGGTTCCATTTCTTCAGTCAAGAGGTGACCTCAAAGCATACTCATCCATGTATTTTTCCTCTGTGGCTAGTAGAGGAGGCTCTCTTAAATCATCAGCAGAAATAGCCACATATACTGAAAAATAAAATCACTCAGACCACACAGAACCACCTTTAAATTTAGGTTGAATAACTTACTGCAAGACCATAAAATCCCATTTCTATGTAACATAACTGCACTTTCCTGGAAAATGGGATTATACACTTAAGTAGTTGAAAGATTATTCAAGGTCACTGAATCCATCCTGGGGCAAAACAGAGAAAACACATAGTTTGAAGACAGATCTCCAGATCTGGACAAATTCAAACTATTAATCCAAGATAAAATAAGAACACAATTAAATTTTTAAACAGTAATCTAAATAGCTGAACATTCTACTACATATCCAATTATTGTATAAGGACTTCATGACTTTTCATTCAAAATATTGTCATCAAATATACAAATAATAACTATTCATCTTCCTGTTTTTTCTCAGGCAGCAGCCATCATTCTTAGCTCTCTACAATGTACTGGAGATTGGTTTCCTGTTATAGTTGCCATGTAGAGCCCAATAAATTTGTGTCCAAAATGGTGAGCAGCAATGAAAACTGATCACAGACTTTCCCTGTGCTCATAAACTCAACCAGAGTCTGATTAGAGACCTGGTCTGTGTTCTGGCATCGTGATCACCTTCTAGCATCAGCCACCAAGATGAGAAGAGGCCACGAGCTTTGGTGTTACACCTGTGCAGGTGCCAGCCTGGAGTGCTTTGCTGTCCCAGCTCAGCCACCCGACTGCTCAGGCACAGCCTCAGTGTCAGAAACGAGCCATTGCTGGCAAGTGAGCTGAACCTCCAACACAGCAAAGGAGTGAAATACAGAGAAAACGTGATATTCACTCAACCATATAGCACAGAATGTCAGAACTGACATGGGCATAGCTACCCCTCCTTCATTGAGGGTCATTCCAGAGGAATTTCCTAAGATGGCTACTGCAGCAATTGCCAATTTTCTAGCAATTGCAGAGAATAAGATTGAATAATGGGACAATGTCAGTGAATGGTGAAAACCTTACATTTATTTGAAAATCTTTCGTATAGTGCCCAAGACACCTTAAGTATATACATACAAATAAACAAGGTTGACAAACCATAGGGATGAAGTGCAGATAAGTGAAGTTCTTATAAGAAATTACTGCAAGACTCAGTGCTGATGTGCAGTGAGACTGTGCTAAGAACATAAATAGGTAAAAAAGCACTGCTTTGAGGAAGAAATGAAGATCCATGCCAAGCAGTAATATCGTTGTCACTAACTTTGTAACTGAAGATTCCACTGCTGCTTACAAGTTTGTACATACTGTTAATTTTGAAGAGAAAGTTCTAAATTTGCCAATACATAAACAATATTACATTAGCCAACTTCTGAGAGATTATATGTTGGCCATAGCATACAGTTCAACTAAACACATTATGCATCAATATAGATGCATAGAGATAGCAAAAGTCTTTCTTGTGCTTGGATGAACCTCTGAGCCATTCAATCCTATTGAAATACATACTTACACAGACAGAGAATTGTATATATGTTTTATGCATGTATGCATATAATGTATTGTACATATTCTGAGCTGAAAAGCAATTCTATTTTTGAAAGAGAAAGTATGTTTTGTTATTAGAACAGAAGGAAATTGTAAAAATATCACCACAAAAAAGCAAACCTTCGTCTAAGTTACACAGAACAATTACTGATAATTCAAATCTTGGCACATTTTCAATAAGGATTCTATCTAAATTATTGCAGTGCAAAAGCATTAAAGCTGTTGTATGGGCCACTAACATAAAATGTGTGTAGCAATTACTAAGAGAATCTGAATCCTACATAAAAAAACCCACTCCTCTAACAAAACTTATACAGACTTACTCTCAGACGTACATGTTTATTTTTAAATAGTGTTGTTTTACATTAGAATGACTTATTACCCAGAGACACAACAGTACACTATAGTCCTCTGTGTTAAGCACCATACAGATATGCTTGGGAAGGCCAGCGGCCCACACAAAGGGTGACAGAAAACAAATGTGAGAGACTGGAGGATAGAAAAGTCTGAAAGAAAATCTAAAAATTGTAAGAAACCATTCATAAGTGAGCAGCATGCCAACAATCATCTAGCTGGCAGCGTTCTCTGAAGCTTACTCATGATATGCCATAACAAAATGTAGTTGACCAACTTTATAGAATATACTGCAAAGTCCATGGGATCTACAAAACATGCCACAAACCTTATGGTTTGTGTAGACTAAATTAATCCTACCTACAGTAATACTAAATCCAACAGCTGACAGTTATAGAGGAGGCATGAAACATACTTCTAACTCTCCATTTCTTCAGAGTAATAAACAAGCAGCATTTAACACCCTGTTATTGGAATTTCAATTAGCCATTTTGACTGACACACAGAATAAGAGATCTTCCATGTCCCTCTCTCTCCCAGTACACCCAGAGCAAGGCTGTGTAATTATATCATCAAAATCTGGCTCATAATATTTGGGCTGCATTTTATATGGCCATAGCTATAGCATGAAATTATTATGGTCTTTTGCAATATGGCAACTACTTCAAAAGCAGTACCAAAGTTAGAGAAATAAAGCACTAGTGACATTCAGATCAGATTTGCTTCCTGACTACATTAAGTCTAATTATATTTCTTTTTAATACCCCACACCATTCAAAGGACACATAATGACTATTCTGAACATATTTCATGTCTCATGAATGAGCTTTTCCAGTAATGAGAGCTTAAATTACATATCTAAAACATGCACATTAGAACAAAAAAGCATATCGTAAATGAAAAAAGCATATATATGCATAAATATATTAAAAAGCATATCCATATAGAATGAAAAGACATATTAGACATACACCTACACAGTCATTAAACAGAGAATAGATGGAAAAAATTGCTCTTCATTCTTTTTGAACTGCCTCTTTTCAACCTGGTATGTGGTTACCTCTACATGTCCTCATATGTTGTGCAGCTCCCTCACAATTGTTATGTACACAGAACCTGCCAGTGTAAAACAGGACATCCTGTAAAAGCAGGACACACTGTGACCTGCTTTGCTCAAGCCTCAATGCACTCTGACAGTTCAGACAGGACTGATTTTGATACTGGTAATGCACTAAATCATTTACTGGTCCAGCAGTAAGAAAATTTATTCTACCTTTTGTTTGTACAATTTTAATTCATCTTATAGCTGAAACAGGATTTGGCAGCACAGAGGTAAAAAAGAATTCCTAAAGCCCATGAAGGGGATACTCATTGTTTCTCTGCCACAGATCTAAGAACCCTTGCTGCCTACTGCATGGCAGAAGTTACAGGCCAGGCAGTAGATGACCCCTGTATTGATTCAGCAGAAAAATTAATGGAGATGCAAGCAGTGTAAGCATTCCTTAGTTTGAAGGTGGAAAAAATACCATAAATATATGCTTAGTCATGGCATGACTAAGAGAAAGAACTAATTTCTTACCCCACAATTAACTGAATTTCAAGTAGCAGTCAGGACTTGAGATGCAGGAAGCATACAGCTCTATGTTGCACTAGATATACAGCAGCAATCTCAGAAACACAGTACTGCCTCCATTCAAGTTACATTGAACACTTTGGAAGTTCTTGCTGGAGGGACCAGAAGCTCCTTTTATTTAACTTTTTATGAATAGAAACTAATAGACAAGCTTCCTTCTAACGAAGGAAGAAAAAAAATATAATTTGACATGAGTGAAATCATTAGTTAGATAGCTCTGTGTGTATGGGAGAGGAAGCAGGGACTGCTGCCTTAATAATATCAATCTTTCAGATTTGTTTCTTCTTATCACTAAGTCTCAAAGTACCCCATGGACACTGGTAATGATGTAACACAAGTTCCATGGCAGGCTTCAAATAAGAAAACAAATCACTGTCAGAATCTGGAGCCAATCCAAACACAGACAGACTCAGAAATCAGTTTACAGGGACATCTTGGACAATGCTTTATACTCCTGAAGATACACTCTGTTTATCACACTGCAGTTGTCAGGTTTGTAGTTACAGTGCTACCCTGTGTATTTTATAGGATCTTTTGGTTACTCTATGGGTCATATTTTTCACAATTGCAATTCAGCATGATTTTTGCATTGGAAGAACTTTATGAAGCATATGCAGGGAGTCATCACCTCATACAGACATATTACACTTCCTTTTCAAAAGTTGCATTAGCATTATGTCCACTGCCAGGCAACAAGTTGGAGGCAAAGCACATAAAGCCAGAACAAGTCTTCTTGCCACCTCTGCCTCCTCCCAGTCCAATTATGCATTGTATCTATTCATGCAGCTTGCCATATCGGCTAGCCAGTGTCTTGCTGCACTAACAAAGACTTGACATCTTCTATGTTATAAAAAAGCTTGTTCCAATGTTGATAGCAATAAGTACCAAAGATAATAACAATGGCACTCTGCTGAAAAATGGCTGCTCTAGTTACACCATTTACATAAGAATTCATTTCTGTCAGCCCTTCAGGGAAAAAAAAAAATCTGATTTACTATTAGCTATTAATGTGAGTTTTTTTGGTTTGTCTCAAGGAAACATCAAGTAGCAGGCACCACACAGTATCACGTAGCATCAGGGAAGCTGAGCACAATGAAATGACCTCCAAGGAAAGTCAAACAGAAGCCTCTCAGACACAAGAGGTAACTATATAATTTAATAATAATCCCACTGGAAAATTACACTGATACTGACACATACCTGCTTTGCTTCTTCCTCCTTTACCTCTTGGTACGGCAAGATCTAGATTTTCTATTGAGAGCTTATCATTAGTCAGTGCATAATAATTTTTAAAGGTGTTTCTCTAAGTGTTTCTAACATATTATTGTTTTATTATGATAATTTATAGATTTACATTCATATTTTTCATCAATGCAATATTTTAAATATGGTTTCAGAAGTATGTAAAATTCTTATGCATTGCACTAAATCATGACTAAAGTGAAGGTTTTGTGCACAGGGTTCTCCTCATGAACAAGTTACTCATGAAATGAAAGTGGCTTCTACATTCAATCAGCATGGCACAGGTAAGAAGTGGCATGAGAATGAAGGCTCACAAAGGAGCAAATGCCTTTACTCCCACAAATGAACTGTTCTTAGCATATAAACATGAAAACACACACTGCTCCAAATTCTCAGCAATGCACATTCCTTAACTTCAATGGGACTTAAGAAATGAGTTTAGAACTCAGTATGAAGAGATTACGTTTGCATAAGGATGTGGTTTTAAATACAGTCTGAGTTGCTTGAGAGAAGAGGGGACCTGACAACTTGTCTGAAAATACAGGCAAACACTAGTCCATGTACATACAAAGCTGTGGATGGGTAAGGTTCAGTTTGTAGCTGAACTGAACAACCCTGCAAAATATGATCACAATGTTAAGACACTGCTGCTGCTGCAGTTTAGCCCTAGAATGAGAATTTCATTCTGCCACAGACCTCAGTCATCCTTTGGCCCTGCCACACCACTCAGGTATGGCAAAACAGCACTTTGCATCATGTCCCTTAACAATTATTCAGTCATTTTCTATGTGGATTTCTGTACTGATCAAGTGACTCTCTAGACTTCTACAAGGCTAACCACAATTTTTCCAAGATAATGTTTTATAATTCACTGATAAAGTCTATTTTATAAAATGTAGGTTGGAGGAAAACCAATCTCTTTATTGTTCTTCCCATTGCAGTAATCAATTTAGCTCAGAATGAAGAGCTCCCAACGACTGTAACACAGATTTTAAAACAGCAGATTGAGAAGGCAGCTCAGGAAAAGGCTGTTCACTCTGACAGAGAGATCACAACATCTGCTAAAGAAGTAAAGGTCTGTATTTTTAATTAGAGGGATCCTTCCTTATGCAAATTAGAAGTTAAGACACTGCTCTGTCATGCTGTCCGATTTTCTGTTTTGAATAATGATGATTAAAAACATAACCTATGTAAGTGGTGGCAATATATGGACTTCAGGAATTAAGTACATATAATGTAATACAAAATATATCAGAAGGCTCAATAAGTACTTACAGTATGTGACAAAAACAATTCAAGGTAAAAACTTTTGCATTTTCTCCTCCTCTGCTGAACAGTCTCCTCTTTCTTTGTTTTGAATCTGGAAGTCTGTATTTGTCACCACAACTACATACTCTCGGAAGCCTGGAAAATACCACTTTCAAAAGAAATTAAAATGAGCATAAGCTACAGCTACAGTTTGTTTTGCTTATAGTGCAAAGTCTGCATTTGTTGCAGCAAAATCTCCAAGACTGCTCAATCATCATTTTGCATGAATTCCCCATTTCTTTTCACATATCTTCTATGTTGCAAATATCACAGTTCTTAGCTCTAAAGATTGGTTTTATGCATTCTGAGCAATAGCTGATAGATTGTGTCTTTCCAGATCTTATTATAATCCTGTTGCTTGGATGCTTGCAGAACTAGCTTTTGTGCAGAATAGAAAAATTGTTTTCTATATTATTATGCTTAAGAAAATAAGGAGAAAAAAAAAAAAAGAAAGAAAAAAACAACTTGCTCCATAAACCACAGACAACACTTTTGTCCTCTAAAGATGAAAAATACGTACCAGGAAATCACATTGACTTCAACAGTTCATCTGCTACTGCTACAACTTAGCAGACTACAGGGAATTTCTACACCAAGGGAAAAACAGGATGGAACTTCTACCTCTGCAATTATTTGCTCCCGATACATTGAAACACAGGAAAACTTCCCAATACTTACACAAGTCTCCAAAGGAAATGTCAATATACTCTGAGTCCACTAGACCAGCCAGCTCTCCAACAAAGCTCACTGTGTCCACAGATCTGTACCCAAAGCACTTTACATGAACTAAGATATTTATACAATTGTTTACACCCAATATTAAGAAAGCACTTAAAAAAACATTTTCTAAGATATGTCATGGATCTGAAACATGGAATATGATTATACATGTGCCACAGGCTAGAAATGGCTTTGCCTTCATCATTTAGATGTTCAGAAGGCCAGAAAAATAATGCTTAATGTCATGAAATCCAGAGGAGAGGTCCTCTCCATAAGACAGGTCTGTGAGAACCAGCCTTTTGCTCCATTTAAAGATGATCCTCCAGACCCAGACAAAGCTAGAAGTGCTGCAGAGAAGGAACTGTTGCAGGAAGAAATGTTAGAATACACAGCCTGAATGTTTCAGATGCAGCCTCTTGATGTGCTGCATGCACTGCAGGAAATATGGACAACATCCTTGCATTAGGTAGAGGGTGTTGTGCAGGCAGGTGGATGTCTGAAATGCAACCACTGAACTATATGAATAAAAATCATCCCAGTGAAGAACAAGTATCAGCTGAAACACATCTGGTTTATAATGGTGCTGTAAAGACTCTGAGGTACATGCTGGAAACACAGAACCTGGATAAACTTGAGCAGCTCAACCCAGTTATTTCCCTTAACTTGTTGCAGACAAGGCCTGAGCTGAAAGAGAAGCTGAGCTCTTCACAGAGGAGTGAAGTGTAATGTATTTTGCACCTCAGCCATTGTGTGTTACCAGACAGCTTCAAAGACAGGAAAATGAAGCTGTCCATGGATAAGACACTGAAAAGAGGCATTACACAATAACACACCAGATGAATGCAGCTTTTACCTGTGAAAATAAAACTCCTATGTGTAATCTCAGTGGGGGAAGACATAAGTGGTGCTACACACATGGCAAAAAAAAGCTGAAATACAGCCTTGGCACACACAGGATCCACAGGAATGAAGTCCAGCTAAAACATCCATTACAAAAATCAGACAAGCAAGATCAAGGTCCCACAAGACATGCAGCAGCTCCTGTAATACTAGAGCAAAGCACAGTTTCTGATTCTGAATTGGATGGCAACAATACCCAAGTAGTACAAAAATAAGATGTAGGAATTCAAAGAGAGGGATTTCTGTGAAGTCCAGAAGACTGAGAAGCTGAAGATGCAGAAATTTAGGATTAACACTAAGAGATCTAACCTGAAGAATTACAGGCAGCAAAACAAAAACTTACTAAAAATAGATATTACAATTAAAATAGCATTACTGTTGTATTTGAAATACATTAACATGCTAAAATATGTGCACAGAATGCACCTGGATTTCTGTGTTTAAAAATAACACATCCTCCTCTAAACTAAGGTAAAATGTTGTCCATATAAAACAGCTGTAGAGACAAAATAATGCTCATGTTTTGTACATCATTTTTAGTTTAGTAAAATACAAGATGTGACTTTAGACAAAGTGAACTATGTTTCAGTGAGTTTTCCATTAGAGTAAAATTACTGAAATGGTTTACAATTACTATACATTTAAAAAAAAACAAACTCTAGTTTCTGCTGGGTGATTTAACCAGTTCATAAAGCTCTAGTCTGAATTTAGGCAATGAAATGAGATGTCAGGGTCCTGGTTTCACATCACTAATCAGTGAAGCCACTCACTGTGTCCTTCAAAGAGCTGAAGCCCATTATTTATTTAATATTGAACAAAATTGTTAATTATACAATGTGAATATATATACACTTATAATTGAATATGAAGTAAACATGGAAAATTAAGCATGACTTCTTTCTTATGGTGCATGTCTTACTCAAAAACTATATTAAAATTGCATTTAGATTGCAAAGTTATGCATTTGAAACGTAGCAAACATTACATATGCTATTGAAAGATTAACATAAGTGTCCTCCTTTTTTGAATCTATTTTGGACACTGAATATGGATGGGATCCTGCAGGAAGACCAGATGTTGCCACAGCTTTAGCCATTCAATACATGAACTGAAACAGCAGAACAGAGCTAAACACTCCTGTACAGCATAAATCCTGAACAGAGAGCTCTGCTTTGATATTCCCAGCACTGTGCACCAAGAGAGGGGTGGTACAGCTAATCACACTAGGAACAGAATTAAACATGAGTAGGTTGTGAACCTGTAAAATGAGGCACAGCCTAGTCGTGATCCAGCAAAATACTTCATGTGGTGGGTCAGCTCTCACTGACAGTCCACACCCACTCACCCACCCCCTCACAGTGGGCTGGGAGAAAGAGTAGGAAGAGCAAAAGCAAGGGGGAGCCTCTGTTGGCAGAGGAAGAGACAGGTTAATAGAGAATGCAAAGCTGGGGCATGAGCAAAGCAAAAGAAGGAATTGGTGTCCAGTCGCTTCCTGGGAAGCAAGGCCTCAACATGCACAACCGTGACTTGGAAAGACAAACACTCTGAATGCCCCTCTTCCTCCTCCTTTCTCTCCCTCAGTTTCTATTGCTAAGCATGATGTCATATGCTACGGAATATCCCTTTGGTCAGCTGGGGTCAGCTCTCTTGGTTATGTGCCCTCTCAAGTTCTTGCACACCCCAGCCTACCTTCTTGGGACTGGGCGGAAGGGCAGAGTGGGAGGAAGAAGGGACACTGGGCAAGTACTGTTCAGCAATAGCTAAAGCATGGTGTGTTATCAGCACTTGAGCCCAAATTCAAAACAGCAGCGCATGGGCACTATGAAAAAAATAACAGCATCCCAGATAGTCTCTGTAAAAGCAAGTATGTTTAAAGTGAGTAGAAATACCCAGTTCCAGTAAAATAGGAAGTTCTCTAAAAGTCAAGCCTCTGGATTTTGCTTTTAATCTCTTTCTATCTGATAAATATGGATGACCTCAAATAGCAGACCAACCTTTTCCTCACTGATTTTTGTAGGACCATTTACATGTGGTGGGTTGACCTGCCTCCCCCAGCCACTGTCCCATTCCCCCTCCTCAATAAGGTATGGAGCAAAAATAGGATGAAGAAGCTCATGGGACAATATAAAGACAGGGAACAACATAAGGACACTTCCACAGCCATGGGAAAAAATAATCGCCAATTGAAACAGATTTGAATTGTGAGAAACAAACACTACAAAACCTTCCCTCCTGCCCTCTTTTTCATAGTCTCAGCTTTACTCCTGCCTCCTCTTCATCTCTCGCCCCTCCAGTGGCACAGGGAGGATGGGGAATGGGGGGCTGGGGTTAGTCTGCTCCTTCCTTCTCACACCTTTCCCTTGCTTCAGCATGTGCTCTCCATGTGCCATGGCTCCTTCTGGGAATACCCACCTGCTCCACTGTGGTGTTCCCCAGAGGCTGTAGTGTGCACGACTGCTCCTGTGTGATCCTTTCCCCAGGCTGCAGGGGAATCTCTGTTGCAGCGTCCCTTCCCCGCGTTCTTCCCTGACCTAGGTGTTCGCAGGGCTGTTTCTGACAGTTTTCCCCCTCAGTCCTGGCTGCGTGTGCAGCTTTTGCCCTGTTTGAAGGCGTTTTCCCAGACACGAGGAGCGTGGCTGAGCGGCCCCGCCGTGCCCTGCACCCGGAGCTGGCTGGGCCCAGCACGGGGCAGGCCCTGCCGCTCCTCACAGGGGCTGCCCCCTGCCACCAAAACTGTGCCACTGACACACAACACACGATTCCATTTCAAGGAGATGAATACTGCCTCATTACTCAGTCCTGGAAGTTGCTTTGGGATAAATTTCCCTTAAATTCCCTCTTTGCTTTCCTCCTCTCTTGACTTGCCTTCTGATGCAAAACGCTCACTATCAATTATCCAACGAAGCGAAGTAAAAATTCCATGAGACAGTTTTCCAGGATACATGTCACCACTTTCCCCCCTCCTTATCCCCTTATCTCCTTCCTCTCCTCCCTCTCTACATTCGGAATACTTGTGTACCTAAGAATATTCAGCTGAGTCCTGGTGCTTGGCTCACAAGCTCTGTGCACAGGAGTGGGAGGCATGTCTGAACACTGAATTTATGCCTGCCGGGCCTCTCTCTCAGCCTCCTTGGCACCTAAGCAGAGTCTACATTTGAGACCTTATAATTCATGACCAACAATTCGATGGGAGATTTTTGGTTTTTACTGGTGGTTTATTCTGTTTGCAAGTTCTACATAATCTTAAACATATTTGAGCATTTTTCACGGCCCTCATTATGGGCACTAGAGAGAGGTGGCAACTAAAGCTGTAGCTGTAAAATCTACGTCACTTTTTGTCTTGATTTGTGAACTGTTATAAAATCAACACCAGCAGGCAAACCAACAGACAGAATGCTGAAAGGAGCCAAATTTTCTGCTGATGTCAAGAGGCATTAGTATCATCAGTGCAGATATATTCATACTGCAATTATTTGGTCCATCCTTTTTGTATTTGTTTGCTAATACAATTTTCATAGCAATTCAGAGATCAAGACAGAGGAGTAGCAGGCATTTTTCCAAGCCCAACATCATTCTTCTGCCCCTTACTGGCATGAAACCTCCTATTCATGTTTTGTACTTATAGAGAAATAGTCTTCTGTATAAATAAATATGCTTCACAGAAGAAAAAGATTTTATAAAGCTGTTAATATAAATGTAGCTACCTTAGTATAAAAATTCAACTGAAAAAAGTATCAAGTCTGACAACTTAAATTGTAAAAGTCACAAATAATTATGTCCATAGCATATTTGGACCATATGAGTGCACAGTCTGGAGGTTACCACAAAAGGGGTAACCTCTACTGTGCATTTGGCATGGCTAAGCAAAAATTCCTCATCAGAATTTCAAACATCCACCCCTACTTATTGATCTTTAAATCACATTGTACATTCAAAGATTATACATACATTACACTCAATTCCACTTATACTACAGAACCTTCTATTATCCTACCACGTTTCACAAAATAATGAGTTATCACAAATAGATGGGAGATACTGTACCTGGTGAAGTGAATAGTCCTTTCAAATGCATGGATTCCTGCAAAGGGAAAGGTAAGTAATTTTCAACTTTTGAAGTATTACTGTTAGTTGAATAAAAAGGAAGCCTTACAATAAACAGCTGAGATACCAGGTAACAGAAAATGGAAAATGTTCTAGCAAAATATATGGACTGGTACTGTTCAAATCAAACCATAACATGTGCCTTAGACTAATTTGTAACCTTTTAATATGTGGTTGTAGAAACTGCAGATTCAGGAAAATGAAACATGCAAACTCTGTCAACGGAGAGTTTATCCCATGGAATGTCTAGTTGCCGATATGCAGAATTTTCATAAATCGTGTTTCCGATGTCACCACTGTGGCAGTCAATTAAGGTAAGAAGTAACTGCACATTCACTCACATAAACCTGCTTTTGAGTATAAATACAGATAGTGAAATTATTTTCAACTGTAGGATTATTCAGCCTTTAGGATGCTGGGTTGACAGGGTGGTATCCTGAGTTCCCCTTTTCTTCTCTGCTCCTAACATCTGCACTGTGACATGGAACAAGTCCTTCAAATTCATTATAGAACGGCTCCATCTCAGTACCTTCCAAATTCTTCCTCGTGTTACTCCCTACTGACTGCTGCAGACCTTCAGGACAGCATCAAACAGAGGCAGTAGACACAGAAATTCAGGTGGAATTTAGGACATCAAAACGCACCAAATTTTCTCTTAATTTTCCTCATTCATAAAATTAATTATGATGGTTCTCTGCATTAGCAAATCACTCTGTAACTTTTATATAAAATGTAGGTTTTATGCAACATCTGACTGCACAGACCAACAATTTTGATTTTAATACATTCTGGGTCGGTTACACACATTTCCTTTACTTCATTTGGGAGGAGAATCCAAATAGAAGCAAACACAAATTTCTATAATTTGCACAAAGACTAAATTTTGCTGCTACTTTGTAAAAAAACTGTAGATTTGGACTTAAAAAAGAACAAGAAAAATGGTCCAAAAAGCTTGGAAGTGCTTGGTAACATTTCCATTTGAAGCTTATTCTGTGCAACAACCTAATGAGTTTACGTTCTTTCTTAAATCACCAAGCATGACTCTTCTTCTTGATTTTGACTTGGAAATTGTAGGGGAATTTGCAAGTAAAGATTTTGGATACTGGGGAGGGGGTGGGAAGAAAGGGGCAGGTGATACGTATTTTATGTGATATTTTATTATATGTAAAAGCATTAAAAAATTTTCTTTCATTCGGCAGCTTGGGAAATTATGCATCTCTTCATGGAAAAATATATTGTAAACCTCATTTTAAGCAACTTTTCAAATCAAAAGGAAATTATGATGAAGGCTTTGGACACAAGCAGCATAAGGAATTATGGAGTTCTAAAGATCCACTTAGTTCAATTAACAATACTCAAGCTGAAGAAACAAATCCCATTAATAGTGTACCTGTTGATCCTAAACCAATTACAGGAGTTGATAAAGACTTGTACTCAGGTTCTGAAGGTGCTCATCCTCCTATTTTGGATACTAATTTGAAAAAATCCACAGAAAGAGGTAAATTAAAAATGACATGGCCTCCTTCAACAGATGATGCAACTTCCAAGAAAACATTTTCTATTGAAGAATCAGCTAAAGTAAGTAAGTCAAAGTGGCCCCCAGAAGGTTTTGCTCAAGAAGATTCTAGTTTACATACAAGTAAACCTCTGGGCAACAAAAAGGAATCTCAGAAAAATCCCGCTATGATGGAGCAAAATAAAAACAACACCACAAATTCACAACAAAATCAATACTCATCCTTTTGCTCTCTGTCCGAAAAAGAAGGTACAAATACCTGTAAAGCAAAGAAAAATGAAGCAGGCAATAAGGGAAAGAATGAGGAAGCTGGGAGCGTGCAAGATAAGGTAAATAAACTAGAAGCATCAGAGAATAGGGAGAAAAGTGGAAAGGATATTAATGAGGGTGATAATGTAGTTGTGGATAGTACTGGGAAGAAGCAAGAGAAACAAATTCATGAAACTGGTAATTCAGAATTTGTACAGATTACGAACATTGATGATGTAACAGTACAGAAGAATCACAAAGAATGCAGCTTGAATAGCAACAACAATAATAATTATGCCACTTTTTCACATGGAAATATTTGTACAGAGAAAACAACTCTCTCAGCTATGTCTACCCCAAAGACACCATTAAGCCATTCTATTTGCACTGAATCACAGCGTGCCTTTGCAAAGCTCGACGGTCAGTCTGGAAATGAAGAAATCTATGAGATGTATGAACCTCATGAGAGCTATTCTAGCAACACTGTACTTGCACAGGATGAACAGAACTCAAAAGATGAAGGTGCTGTTACTTCCAAGAGTCTTGCTCAATTTAACAATGATGCCACTTGTCAGAAATCTCCTACTAGCAGCATGTTAGTTTTGAAGAAGGCAACTAACACAACATTGTCTGTTGATGCTGAGTTGTTATGCACTGGAGAAGAATCAGAATGTGACAAAAAAGACAAAAACATAAATACTGTTTTATTTGACACTCTGGAAATATCTTTTCTTAAAAAAGACAAGCTGGTTTTAAAATGTGGTCTAATAGACTCCGTAGGTGTAAGTAAAAAATCCTGCAGTCCATATTCAGAAGAACATGGAAATTATGATACAGAACTGAGTTATATTAACATTTGTCAAGAAAGTCAAATAATCCAGTTGTCAAAGACAGACATAAACACAAGTTTAGATTTACTGAGCTCAAGACATACTGCTGTTTCATCATTCCAAGGCAAGAAAGTCAAGTTCAAATGGCTCACTGCAGATGAACAAATTAAAAAAATTAATTTTATGATGAAAATTAACAAAACATCCAAGTGATCAGCTATGTCTGTCACTCATTACAAAATTATGTCATAAATAGATATTTCTTCAGTCTACTTATTTTAGTCTTTCATGAAGAATTTAATATCCAGAGATTACATAAAAAATACAATTATATTGTCAATTACCCAGGCTTTATTCAGCTAGTTTATATTTAAGACAATGAAGATGTAGATTTTTTCCACCTGTAATTGTTTTCCTATGTTTCTGAACATTGCAAGGAATATTTTTACTACACTGTCCTGGAGAAACAGAATCCATTTCAACAGTTATTATTTGTAACAACTTCAGATGTGAAGCACCTGGTGTGCACAAAGGAAGAAAAAATACTTCCATTGTTTTTTCTAATGTATTATTACTGTAACTGAGCTGTTGCTCCATAACATAGTACGTACACTGGTTGTGTTAGCTCATGCTAGAAAATCTGGGGTTTGGTTGAGATTTTGGGGGGGTTAATCGTTTTTGTTTCTGTTTTTGCAGTATCATGTAATACTTAGTTTGAAATGGATCATTATTGAATAGTAACTACAGTTGGTTGGTGAATAGCACTGTTTTGCTACATTCCTAGAGCTGCTACTAAGTTATATTGAGTAACAGGGGAGAAAAAAGTGTGTAAATTTTACCACTGGATAGATAAAACCAAACATTCCAAATAGAGCTGAAACAGGGTTTGGGGAAACTGGGCAACAAAGACAAGTGGTTGTTTCAGTAACTAATTCAAAGTCATTTTAGCTGAAGCAGCTCTCCAGTGTCAAACCTGTACAATCTTATTCAGATCTAGCACTATTTTCCTTAAAACCTATGCTTATGGATTAACATTTGCTCACTTAACACTATTCCATCTTGTATGAATCAGCAACGTATCATTTAACTGTTGACAATGCATAATAAAAGAAGCACTTTACAAAAAATATTTTGTGAATTTTTTGATATGAATTTATACATACTATTTTCCTTAAATAGTTTGTGAAATTCTTCATGCAATGATTAGTTTAAACCAAAGGGTCAGAGAGAAAGGTAATCATATTCAAAATACATTTTTCAAAATAATTCCTGAAGGATCCAACAGAGACAGGCATTTGAAATAATGTACAAGAAAGACAAGCTGATGTTAAATCATTTAAGGTAGTGTGCCTCAGACTTCTAGAACTAAATATCATCTGCACTACAACTCATTGCCCAAAGCACCAGGGTTGTGGGTTAGTGGGAAATCTCCATGTGACTCTTCCATACCTACACAGAAACAACCCTAAACTATACACACACATCAGAAAACCATGAACACCATTTTTTTCCACAAGCATACGTCAAGAGTATATTGCTCCACAGTACTCTCAGTAAATGCAGAAATATAAGACCTCTTTAAATTAATGTTACCAGAAGAACAGTCTTTGCACAAAACACTCCAATACCACTATATTTGAGAACTTTATTAAAAAGCATTAGTCTACAGCTGCTTTTGAACATCTCAGAATTATCTCAGCAAGATTTCCCTCTCTCTGTTACTGCTCCCCCCATTTGGGTGTAACCATCATAAATTGTTTTTAAAAACCCAAGAGATTACTACATAGTGGTAAATGACTCTGCTTTCTTTTTTGAGTAGATAACACAACTAAAAATAACATGAACAAAATTCCTGCTAAGACAACAAAAAAACCCAAAAAACCAGAAAATGGGTGCCTGAAGAAAATAAAGGGAATTTGATTGGCATATTTAGACTTCTACATTAATTAAAATTTTAAATCTCCCCCATTTCTCAAAATTTCTTATTAGAAGATTGGTTTCATCTGTATCAGTTAGGAAAGAGGAATTATCTTGAAAGTGAAATGGTGGTGTTTATGTGAACATGTGTAGGGGTGATCAAATACAAGTTAATAATTCAGGAAAAAGCTAACATGGCTGCAACATTTATACCTGAAGTACAGTCCTGTGCCATTTTTCATCCTCCTGCATATTCTGATGAATTTAACCTTGTACACTACAATCTAGAGGGTGTCAATTATGATAGCAAAAAGTCACACCAAGAAATTAGCATCTCTGAAACTATCCTTGCAAACTATAGACCTTTTAGCTTCCCCCAAACAAAATCAAAAATGAGTCACAGAAAAAATGTGTTCCTTATGGCCAGCTAGATAGGACTAAAATAATGGCTTTGTTGAAATAGTATAAAAAAGCAAAACTACACAGAAATTTTTTACTCCTAGAGAGAATATTATGTAAAATCAACATACATAAATGACATAACATATGGGGTAAATCTCTTTGGCTATTCCAAGACTGAGATTCTGTTTAGTATGGGAAGACACAGAAGTGCAGAGCCTTCGTCTAGTGGATTCACTAGCTTTGCATTCTCTTCTCCTAGTGAGTGGCTTTTTTACTTCCGCCAGTAGTGAGGACAAATGTTAAGGAAATGAAATTATATTGCAGAATTATTTATTTGAAGCAGAAGCTCTATTATATTGTTTTGGGATTCTTATACACATCATAAGGATGACACTCTCTAAGCTTGTTCTAGAAAACTAACAGCCATGGGTAAGAAAATACTGTAGAAAAATGTAAATAACCCGAAAAAAAAAAAAAAAACCAACAAAAACTGAAGCAGAAGAGTTCTTCAGAACTTCGGCCACAAGCTTAGTGTAGAAGTAATCAGAGATGAGATAAGGCTGGAACTCAGTGAATCTTATACCCTTTTCCTTCTAAGGCAAAAGGATGGGAAATGTCACCCTGATGTATACATACATTGCCACTACAGAAGTCACACTGTGGAGAGAATACATATAGCCACTGAAAGTGAGATTAAGTGTGTAGAAAGTAGCAACCTTACAGGTTTTCTGTAAATTAAATACTAAATGAATAGTTGTTGTTGCATGCAGGTAGAGATTTTATAAAAGAAAGGCCTTATAAAATATGGTTTAGGCCCTGCTACTCTAGCTAAACTAGCAGCTAGCTTGTAAGTTCCCATAAGAAAGAATCAGAGGAATGAGAAGCAGTTAACACAACAACCTATTCTTGTAGAGAAAAATAAGTTGCACCTGTAATAACAAAGGATCTGTCCCATAAGAATCCACAAAGAAAAAACGTAACCACCTGTGGATAGAGTCTAAACACACACACACAGACACAAGCACCTTCTAACCAATGAATTGAGTGGCAAGAAAACTACGAGCCCATTGGAGCTGAACACGAGGTCTTTGAAAACTGTATAAAAATGAGTTATGGAAATAAAGAATGGGCTTTTTTGGCATGAAGAAACTCAGTCCCATCTGCTTTACTGCAACAAATAGTAACTCCTTAGCTGCTAAAAAAAACTTCATGCATTTTAGTGAACCCATACAGATTTACTGCAGCCACGGAGCTGGTCTATACTGGTTTAAAAAGAATTAGCATCCATTAGAGTTGTATTTCTGTGAGGAGAAGTTGCTATTCTAAGTTTATATGTTCAAGTTACCACCTTGGCTTTCTAAGTTTTGCTACCTCAATTTAAATTACCAGTCATCAGTCTGTAAAAGTCTCATTCTGTGAGGAGAAGCTTGATAGCTTCTGGGAAGAATTCTGGTACTGAACATCCTATTCTCTCACCACGATAACTTCCTCTGGCTACTTCTAAGTTTCATGCCATGGACAGGATATTTACCCTAAGAAAGGGACCTTACAGTCATGGAGGGCAGAGCTGACCCATTTCCAGCACAACTGCAGCCATACACTGTTCAACAGTAAAACTGCACTGAGGAGTCGCAGTAAAATGAAACTTTTCCACATCATGATTTAGTACAGGAGACTTGCAGTCTGAGAAGTATATTGTTCACTGGCTATTATTGGCTAGTGAAGATGTTCTACTGCTTTTAGAACACAGCAGGGCCCATGTATTCTTCTATACTGAAAAGCACCAATTAGAGAGATTAAAGAGCCTGATTTAATGGCTGGGCCAGCAATGCATTTTAGAGGATTTCTAAATTTGCAGTCCATTTGCAACTTTATTAACATAATCGGCATAAAAACTTACTTAGAGTTACTTAAATTGTTTTTATAGGTGCGGCATATCAACTAATCTAGAGCCAGGGGCATCCTCTAAATTCTTTCAAGAGACCTAAGTAACACTTGGACTATACAGCTGAAGTGGACTCCTCCTAAGTGAAGGACTTGCTGAATGAAAATGCTGGATTACTTTGAAAAGTTCAAATACCTTGTCTGTCTTCTGTTAAACATTTATCTCCTTCATACATATCAACAGGCAGACCTACACCAGTTATCTTAAATGAGACAGTGCTCAGGGTGGACAATTAAACCATGCTAAGGATCTGCCTTGCTCTAACACAACATGTCTTGAAATATCCCTCCCATAAACAATTATAGTTCAGGTCTTATTTTCAAAGTGCAGGATAATTATCAGAATTACTTACAAAAGATTTGGTCACTTCAGTCAAGTATACCTCCAACTGGTAGGTATAATTGCAAAAACATTAACTACCCTGGGTACACTCACCAAAAAAGGAAAACATGAAGACAAAAACACAGATTAAAGCCTTTGCCTCTTTTCATGCTTTCATCCATTAAGAGGAATCTAAGTTACATCCTTTGGGTAAATTTAATTGCCTTTCACAAACAGCCTTTCACCTTGTATGTGGGTTACACTTGATTATTTTGACATGAAAAATGTTTTAAAATGTTTTAAAAAGAGGATCTACATTAAATTTGGCTTAGAAACATAATCAGACTTGCCTTACTTTTGGCCTTTCTAAAACAGTAAATTACAATTCAGCCATGAAAGATCTGAATTTTTCAGTATAGTCCTTAAAAAAAAAATTAAGCAGCTCTGTACTGGACTACTTTGGGGAAAGAGGAGAAAAATTCCTGTTTCCAATTGCTCCCTCACCTCGGGTAGGGAGAGGGAAAGAAAGAAGGAAAGAAGGAAAGAAAGAGAAAGAAAGAGAGAAAGAAAGAGAGAAGGAGAGAAAGAGAGAAAGAATAATGTATTCTTAAATTCTTAAAAAGAAAGAATAAGGTCTATTAAAAATAAAATTTATTTTTAATCTGACTTTCATTAACTAAGCACATTGTAATTTTACTAGAAAGTGACATGAAAAACTTACTACACATTTCAGCAGGTGATTTTCAAAATCACATAATCTGTTTAAATAAAAAAAAAGCAATCCCTAAGAAAACCTCAGTGTGTTTCAATCCATTTTGCCTTTTGGCTCTTGACGCTGTAGCCACCACCATCAGTATCCATTTAAAATTACTCATAGACTGAAGAAATGATACCTGTAACAGATGCTGACAAAGAATAATGTCCTATCACAACAAAGTCCTATGAAGGAGCCATTCCTTCCCCACAGAAACTGTATATTCCAAATTGAAAAGCATGCTGTTTTTCCAGTCAAATTTACTAGAGAAAAAAATCAACCAAACACAAAATTTCTTGATCAAGAAGTCATCTCTCAATAAAAACAGACATGAATTTTCAGTAAACAAGATGGAATAGTCAAAAACTTTAAGGGGGAATGAAGGTATAGCTGTGGGATGAGGGGATGGAACACTAAACAAAGTACTTCAATATACTGCTTGGTAAATTAGATTGTCATCCTAATTGTAATACTGGTGCACATATCATAATAAAAATAAAACCCAATCTTATGAAATATCCTCCTTAAAATATGCTTCAAGTTTCTCTGTAATCACAGTTAAGACCTCTACAGGACATTAGATAAAATGGACAAAAAGCAATAGCTATAAAGTCAGCTTATGCAGATGGACACAGAAAAAAAAATCTGCAGCTCCAATCTTAAGAGCTTTTGTACAGCTTTTTATAAAGCAATGTTAGAGTGGAAATAGCACATGAACAGTGTCATAAACTGTACTAAACAGTGTTTAGAATCTCTTTATTATCTCCAGAAACTGCTTTTCTGCTTTGGTAGGACAGTACTGCTAAACTGAAAGCTACAGATTGGGTCTGGGTGGCTTTGACTGAGAAAAACATTTTGCCAGCAGTGGTTCCTATGTGCCCAGGGAGAAGGTAATGAAAAGCTGCATTACCAGGCACTGGCAGCTATCCATGCCAACAGCATGCCATAAACCAGCAACAGCATGGACTCAGCTTCTTGGGCCAGAATATGAAGCCTAAACAGATTCTTTTTTTTTTTTTTTCAAAATAAAACATTAAGGCAACAACCAAGAATACCTTTATATGTTTCTGAAGGCATCATGATATAAACACTTGACTAATAATGTATGGCAAACTATATCTGCAAATACTAATGTTATAATCTGACATACTGCAGAGTGCACCATTATCTTAATTTTTCATTTTTAGAGAAAGCATATGTGCACTACAGGAAAGAGAGGAAAATGAGGAAAAAAATAGGGCTAATTAACCTGTATTTTCGATTACCTCAGCTTTATAAACTTCTTCCAAATAGTTTCCAACCAATAAGGCGAGGTTTGGATTAAGTATCCAGACATTTCTGCTCTGTGATGACATTTCAAGACTATTGCAGCATTCCAGAAAAAAAACCTTTTTCTTTAACCAGCTACAGGTCTTTCATCAGCACCTACAAGAGACAGAAGTGACACAGCATTGCTTTTTTTGACATGAAGATCCAGCTACAGAGACAAGATGAGTAACAAGCGAAATTCTGTACCTCCTGTACCTTCACTGAGTTTGTTCAGATGTGTGTACATGTATTAGTATATTTACTAATACCTCTGTATTACTGATTCATTCGTTACTGACCATAATTTCTAAAGATTAATCATAATTCACAGGATCAGGAAATAAGGTCAAACAGACAACTTTAATTTTACCATTCCCCAACATCTGAGTGCATGAATTAGAAACTTTAATGTTCCTTTAATAGATTTGCTGAACACATACTTACATATGTGCCAAATACAATTCAAGTGGTTGAGTTCTGGAAACTCAGAATTTGGATTAACTCAAAAGTTATGAAAACTGTTGAAGACCAGCATCAAGATGCCATGCATGATGGATTTCTGGATTTTTAAAATATTAGGAGTAATTCCTACCCATTTTCAAGTCTTTGAATGATAAAAAATAAATCCTAGAATTTTCAAGAATTTCTAGTGGGAAAAAAACCCCACCTACACCTGTCTGGGATGGTTTCTGTAAATGACACACTCTTACTCAAGCGAAGCTGTAATGTTAAAATCTGTTTTATTCTATCCTACACAGGCAGGTATGTATTTTAATTGTGGGAAAAGGTAATGCCATTTTAGTAATGGTTTTGCATACTTGCCATTTAAAAAATGCAACTTTTGATTGCTTATAATTTTGTTTTATGTTATCTACTTGGGGAGAAGCTTTCTGCACATAGGAAAGGACAGACAGACTGATTCACTTTTAAGCTTTAACAAAAGGCTTTTTTCATTTCCAGGAAAAATACCTGGTAAGAGCATAGATTTTTGCCCATGCTAAAAATACCATTCAGTTGAAAAAATTTAAATCAATCTATTGCCTCAACTTCAATCTGGTTCTAGTCTGACCATATTTGCAATATAGCTTTGCATTTTAGCAGGTCACATTTTTTTATGGTACAGATCATGTCCTCTTGATATACAGCCAGGGGAATATTTTTATTAGGTCTTCTTCCTGAATTGGTGCAGCAGCTCAAAGATAAATTGGAGATTGTAATAAATAAAGCCCGAGGCAATATTTTTAATAATTCAATAAATCAAAATATGAAATAATTGTGCAAGTAGCAAGATTCATCCCTTCTATTTTCTGAACAAGTTAAGAGTCTCAAGAAAAACACCGCAACCACAAAATTAAAGACTATACCAGACAGCTTTTGAGATGAGGCATTCACATTTCCAAACGTAATGATCTTTTAATGTAATACATAAGCATCCAGTCTGTAAGCATATGAATATATAGATACTCATGTATACATAAGTAGAACCACAAGCAATCAGTAAATTACTGTAATCCCAGCTGTGTATATGTAGAACTAGGAAGCTCAGTGCAGCTAAACTGCCTCATAATGCGGTGGCTTCACTGCTTTCCCCCTCTCTTTCTATTGTATATTCCGTGTTTCCTTTGGTCACTCCTCTACTGTCATTACAAGCTCATTGGAACTGAGACTTTAGACAACTTTTTTCTTCCAGATGATAAGAAAAAGCACACAGCCAAATATTCCTGATGTCGTTCTTTTATCTCTGAATAAATTCTGGTAGCAATATCCTCAGTCCCTTAGTGGGCAGACATCCTTATCTATGAGGATGCCACTCCAGCAACAGAAACATGTGAGTAATTTTTCTTAAAATTCTTAAATTTCTCTTCAATGAAAGTAAGGATAACAGAAACTGTCCTGTATGTCAATCATAAAATAGTCCCAATGATGACAATTCCAAGCTTTGCAGTGTTAGTACTAGGGAACATGGCTCCTGTATTCTGGTAGCTGTGTACTTCAAGAAAATGGAAATTAAGGACCAGTCACATTCCACTACTGGTTGAATCCTTTTGCTAATAAGCAATCAGATGACACGGAACCAAGCTCTCTGGTTTGTGAGTGGCAATTGCCAAATCATCCTCCAAGAGGATGAAAAATTGAAAAAAAAATTGCATGCAAAATTATTAAATAAGTGAAAACATTAATCATAATTAAACAGAACCACATTTATTTTTGCCAGCTGGATTCAGCTACTGACTGTGATGGGAAGCCTCTTCTCTCTTGGTTAACCCTGCTGAGAGCCGGATTAATTCTTTGTAATTAATTTCTTAGGTAATAGTGCAAATATTTGTCAAAACAGTTGATCCACCACAAAATTAAATATAGGCTGGGGAACAATGAAAACTCTAATATATTTAAAACAAAGACTAAAAAAAAACCCAAACTGACAGGATCAATGGGGAGTGGGGGGGATGTTCTTTATATGAACTGGTCACTCATGCAAAGCAGAATTACTTGGATCTGAAAAATGATCCACCACCCATCCATTCCTCTACACAACAGGCCTATCTTACACCACCGTTCAAAGAAGTTGCAATTAAATATATATTTATAGAATCTTTAAATAATTCTAGAGTATATTCATTATGTTCACTGTGACATTGCTCTGAAGGATGCTAGATAAATGGAAACTGTGCTTACAAGTGATCACTGCAGATATACAAATATCTTGAAGGACTCACTCTGCACACAAAGGAAGTTGCCTTGCTTTGTTTATGGGGAGATTAGCTCCCTCCAGCTGACATAATACATGGGAGATAAAATAACAAAAGGAAACACTTTGTCATGCAGTGTGAAATCAGATCCCAATGCACTTCCAGAAAACTGCATGAGGGGGCAAGTTTGTGGGGGCAAGAATCCTTTGTCTCCTTACTTGTCTATGTAGAACCTAGCACATAACTATGATTTGCATCTCACAGCATACATCTGCATGATGTTAACAAAGGGGTTACCAAATGAGGCTGAATAATGCTAGCAAATTGTAACACAGTTAAAAATAAATAATCAAATATTCCTCCCCTGGATCTACAAAGGCAGTGCTGCATCCATGCGCCAGTTAAGTATCCAAACCCTATCAGAAGCGAGGAGTGAAATAATGTTTATCTCTAAGGGGCTATTTTACAGTTTAATGTAAAAGATCTGCCAATTATAGCACACTTCACTACTACAGTACTGTTGTCCTAAAACCTGAGGTTGAAGACTAAAGTATATACAGCAACTGTGTTTCCTTTTTTCATAAAGGAATTTCAGGATAGTTCCTACCATCTGCCAGAATCCCCAATATCAGCACTTAGCCCACAGTTCACATCTTGTTGGCTGTCTTAACAGCTAAAACAAAGATTTTAGTAGGTGTGATTCCTAACTTGTGTCACCCCTGTTGATCCAGGACAGAAAGGACTCCTGCTGACAGAGGTGTACGGAAATTACACTTATATACTGTTTCTGCTATGAATAAGAGCATCTCAGTTCCTGTATGTCCTTTAGTACTTTCCAGGAGTACAATATTGTTTTTCAGAAAAAAACTCTTGAACTCTTCTGTCTTATGGGACTGAAGGCTAACTTACAGTTTTGTGGGCTGAGATACAAAAAACCCCAACAAAACCCTAGTTTATCAGGAGGACTGCTAAACTTTAGAATATATTATGAGTACTGTAAAGCACTTTAATGAACAGACCTCTATTTCAGGTGTGCTGGGTTTTTTTCTCATCTCTTTTTCTGCATTTAATTATTAGGTGCTTCTATGCCTATAGCAACACGTTCCTCTGAGTTGTTTTGTCTCATAAACGGGATATTTAGCTGAAACGTGGAGTTTTGTCTTTCTTTTTAATGATTTAGCTAACTTACGCACTGAGCTGTGCATGTGATTGCAAAAAGCTGCTGTAAAACTTTAAAATCTACTCTTGAACATAAAATTCAGACATAATTACATGAATTTTTGTTTACATTTTTGGATAAGTTTAAAGTATTAAAACTAATCTCACCTATGTTCTGCTTACTACAAAGAGATTCCTTTTCAAGGATTATTTTTAATATTTCCTCTTTCTTTGCAGGAGTTATAAAGTTATAAGTGTGCAATGCTCTAGTCAGTTCTGCAATATTTGTAAAACTCTCAACAGTAAATAAACTGTGTTGGGTTTTGGGTTTCTTTCAAGATAATGATATGGCTGATGCCAGAAGTTTAAAAAAAACCTGGTTTAACACAGAGTAAAAAACCTGATATCTTTTCTTAAGTATATAATGCTACTATTAAAAATATAATTTCTCAAGGCTGGAAGCAGTTCCTGAAGTAATAAAATCCATTTGCTAGAAGAAAACATCTCTGACTGAGCTGTTGCACAGTGTCTAAGCACATGAGTATCTTAAACATTTCTCATTATTTCATTCCAAACAAAAGCGGGTGCATTGAGTCTTCACAATGGACATAGCAAACTCAATTGCCACCAAAAAATAATTTAAAAGAGTAAACTGTTGAAGACTGTGAGGTAAAGGGCACGACTTTCACATTGTTTAACAGTACTGGCAGTTCTGAACTCAGCACAGATGAGGGTGCCTGCATCTGCTACAACTGAACAAGGAATTCTGTCTATAAATTTTATCTAATATTGGTATTCAAAATATTTCATTAAGGAATTAACAAACATGTGCTTATGACCAGACTAACTTGATAAGATTATTTGATTTTAGAAACCTTTCTTAATAGGCATGAAATACAATGGCAAGCCACTAGGAATTAATAAATCTCCACACCCTTTTGGGTGAGCAAATAAAGCACAAAACTAGGCAAGGGGTTCTACTTGACAAGCAAATTCCAGAACAGTGGGTAAAGACCATCAACACCATCAGCACCTTTTCATCAACCTGAAAAGGGCCCAGCAGTAAAATATGTTTCTGAAACGTTTTTTAAGCATTCCACATGGCTTTTTAGACAGACTGGAAAAGAGGGAAGAGATGTTTATCCTTAGTATAGCTGAAATCTTAAGAGTCTAATAATTATTAGTTCTAGAAAAAGAGTAGTAGTAATGTAGTTGAAGTTGCTGTACTCCTCTCCTGTTGTTACATTCCCCCTTCCCCTGCTCCCCTGGATCGCTTGATCAGCTTCATTCCACCCTAATGTGTACGAATGGGTTATAACAGTGACTTTGTGAGCATTTGGAGTCCAGGAGAAGTTTGATATTCAGGTTTATGATTTCTTCTCCCTCCTCAAGTTTCCCCTTAAGATAATTTTTATCTTTGCAAGCATGTTTTTCTACCTTTTTCTTTCTTCACTGGTTTGCAGCTCTAATTCTACACCTGAATTTAGAATGTTAGCTTTTAGATATACCAGGTATTGTTCTTTTGCAACCTCCAAACCAACTTTCGTCCAGCTCCAGACTTGCATTTCTTTAAGTGACCGAAGGTGAGCCGTTTTATCACCACGGGCCTCCAGAACCAAGCCCATGCCCCTTTCCTTAGTGCCTTACATCAATAGTCCTCTACGGTTCATCCTCCATCCTCTCCAGGGCCCCTGGTACTCTACCAGACCCATAACCTCTACAGCACATCACTGCGGTGAGCGCGCAAAAGCCCTCATTCTACACAGAGCAACCACAATGTAAACCTACGGAGGTACCACAGAAACAAAAGTTAAACAGGCACCTGGTCCACTGGCAAAAACCGCTGCTACAGCTGAACCAATTTAAACACAGGTGCGGGCAGGTGCGGTACTGCGACAAGCGGGACAAGTTCTGAGGCCTTGCAAACTCGGTGCAGCCCCCGCAGCGCCGTGGCGATGCAGGCTCCCGCACAGCACCGCACCGCACAGCACGGCACGGCACAGCACCGCACAGCACGGCACGGCACGGCACCGCACAGCACGGCACAGCACAGCACAGCACCGCACAGCACCGCACCGCACAGCACGGCACGGCACAGCACCGCACAGCACGGCACGGCACGGCACCGCACAGCACGGCACAGCACCGCACCGCACAGCGCGGCACAGCACCGCACCGCACCGCACAGCACAGCACGGCACAGCACCGCACAGCACCGCACAGCACCGCACAGCACCGCACGGCACAGCACCGCACCGCACAGCACGGCACAGCACGGCACAGCACAGCACCGCACCGCACAGCACCGCACAGCACCGCACCGCACAGCACCGCACAGCACCGCACGGCACAGCACCGCACCGCACAGCACGGCACAGCACGGCACGGCACAGCACAGCACCGCACCGCACAGCACCGCACGGCACCGCACAGCACCGCACGGCACAGCACCGCACCGCACAGCACGGCACAGCACGGCACGGCACAGCACAGCACAGCACAGCACAGCACCGCACAGCACCGCACAGCACCGCACGGCACAGCACCGCACCGCACAGCACGGCACAGCACGGCACAGCACCGCACAGCAGCGGGCGGCCGCCGAGGACGCGGTCCCGTGCCCGCCGCGGCCGCGCCAAGGTCGGCGGCAGCCGGCAGCAGCCGCAGGGATGTTGGCGGCGGACACGGTTTCAGTTCCGTGAAATACCCCCGGAAAAGATACATCTTCTTCTGCTAAATTTAACTTATTTTAAACAAAACGCCCTGGCGTAAAGCATCAGATTGCTATGCCCGCGGGGAGTAGGCGGCACACGCTCCCCACCTGCACGGCCGCAACTCAGCCCGCTCCCGCTTCCCAGAGCGGCTGAGGATGGGCAACGTTGGCCCAGCCGCGCTCGTTACCACCACCGGCACCTCTGCCGGGGCTGGAGTGCGTCCCGGAGAGCCCGCGGCCCTGCCCGGCGGGGACACCGACCGCGGGGACACTGAGCACACCACCCCGGCGGGGACACCGACCGCGGGGACACTGAGCACACCGCCCCGGCGGGGACACCGACCGCGGGCACACGGGCACACGAGCGGCATGGCCCCGGCGCGGCTCCCGCCGCCCGGAAGCGGTGCTGCCGCGCGGAGCGGCTCCCATTGGCCCGTTCCCGTCACGCTGTCCCGCCCCCTCGGCGCGGCGCGGGCCTCCATTGGCTGCCGGCGGTGCCAGTCGGCGAGGGCGAGCTCCGCCGGTGCCCGCGCTGCGCTCCCGCGCGGCGCGCGTCCTGCCGGCTGGTGCGGCTGCGGGCGGAGCAGGGATGCGCCCCGGCTGCGGGAGCGCGGCGCGGAGCGGCGGCAGCCCGGGCGGCCGAGGGCGGCGAGCGCGGCCGGTAAGGTCCGGTCGGGGAAAGGCGGGTGTCCGTCGTCGTGCGCATCCCTTGTGTCCGGTGCTGAAGGGGCCGCTGGCAGCGCCGAGCAGCGGTGCCGGCACGGGCGGAGCGGCGAGCGGCCGGGATGCCGGGATGCCGGGGGCGGCCGGCGGCGCTGGGCCGCGGCGGGCAGGGGTCGCGGGCGGGCGCGGTCTCCCACCGCCCCTTGCCGTGCCCTTCGGCGCGGCGGTCCCCGGGCGGGACCGGCGGTGCGGTGGGAACTTCGTCTGCCCCCGCTCGGCCGGCGGCGGCCGGCGGTGCCTGCGGGTGCCGCGGCGGGGGGCGACATCAGTCCTCCAGTAGGGGCTGTGGCGCTGCCCCTCCGCTCCGCCGCCTCGGGAGGGCCGCCGAGCGGTGCCGCCGAACGGTGGCCCCGGCGTTGCCGTGCGGGGCCGCCGGGGGTGGTGGCTGGAAAGGCGGTGCCCCGGGCCCGGCCGTGCCCCCTCGGCGGCGGCAGCGCGGACGAGCCCCGGGCCCGCGCTGGGGGCCGTCGGCGCGGCCGCGCTTGCCTTGGGGCGGCGGGTTGAACTTCCCTGCAAGGGAGGATTTTACTCGAAGATGTTCCTGGACGCCCAGCGGGGAGAGTGACACAGCCGAAGGCAGGAGTGGTGGTGTGTGGCCGCAGACTGGATCTTAAAGTTGTTAACACAGTTAGGTCAAAGAAAAGTTATTTTAAAGTAAGCGTATCGGTGACGGTTGATACAGGACCACTGGCTATTGAGACAGAGGAATTAGAAAGATGAAATCCCGTTTATCCCTATGCACTTCTTTCCATTGTTCTTCAACCTACTGTACTTTTAATGATAAAGACACTATTGGAAGACTTTGAACTGTTGCCAGATCTTGTTAATTTAGATAAAAAAAACAGCCTTTAGATGCTCTTTAGAGATGTCGTTGTAAACATTAAGTATCTTGATTATATAACATTTCAAAAAATCTGCCAGGATGTTGCCAGACTTTTTGATGAAGAACCTGATCTTTCAGTCATGGAAATAAAGAGGAGTTTTGACATTGATTCAGTAGGAAGCAGGATAGCAACCACAATTAACAGGAGAAAATAGTTTGTGTTATCTGTTGGTTTTTATGCATCTCTTGGGTTGGGTATTTTAAACATTTAAACGCTGTCTGCAGAAAATGTAAAGAGCATTTAGTTTGAGTCGGTGTTTTCTTTTCGGTTCCTCTGTACGTTTAAGCTTTCTTTTCTACTTTCTGGGAGTGTATTGATCTTGTTCACTTTTTCTTGATAGAGTATTCTGATTAGTTAGTTATAAGGACATGTTCAGTCACGTGATGCATAATGTGTTTTCAGAAATGTTTTAAATCATGATAGATGCAAGGGTGAATAACCAGTGCAAACACCATTGTAGCACATACATGCTCTGCTTTGGGGAGCTGAAGCCCCTTTTTACAGCTGTGGGGAAAGCACAAGTAAGTGTAAAAGATTTGAGGTGTGGAATTCAGAGCTGACACAGGTTAAATGTTGTTCCCTCCCTGCATAGCTACCCACTAAATAACATTTTTGGCAGAATATAAATTGCTAATGGAATTTCAGTTCTTGTAGATCTCTAATTCTGGATAGATCTATACGGGTTCAGCAAATGTCACATTGTCAAACCAGTTTTTCAGAAACCTCCTTTAGTTAACCTGATCCAATGTCATCAGAGTATTTTAGATTAATGTAGAGAACAATCCTCATCCAAGTATGTTGCACATAGTCATGATGCAATGTCTGAGATGCACTCAGTTTTGCTTGTCTGCCTCATAACCACCCATGTTTTCCTTATGTGCTTTTTTAGGAAAGAAAGCCCCAAATTTTTGTGGTTGTTTTGTGGAAGAGAGCAGTGAAATCTTTGTAGATTACAGGCTGAAAACAATTTCCCCTTGTCCTCCCTTGTGAGTGACACCAAATCTTAATCTAAAAATTTAGTCTGTGAATGGGTTATCTGTAGAACCTTCAGCACATGAGTAGACTTTATTTGTGACAGTCATTTCAGTGGGGCACATTCCCAAGAGAACATGCATGCAGGAGAATGTATGCCAGTGTATTTGCTACATAGCCAATCTTTGTCTTAAATACCTTTTTTCCATGCACAGTTCTGAAGAAACCTTTTCTAAAACATCAAAATATTTCAATGCTGTCATTTCAGAAGTGTGCTTGACTCTGTGTTTATTCATCTTCTTTGTCTGTTAATAAGTAATGAAATTTTTTGGAGCAGCAATCATTTCACCACTGAAGTCAATATAAGTGTATTAAGTATTTACTTGTTAAAAATATTAGTCAACTGTATAATTATTAATATTCATAAGTATTATAATTACATAATGTTCATACCTAGTTAAAAGTTAGAGGAGAATGCAGAAGTTTCAGAATTTTTTGCTTGCTTTTCATAGTTTTCTTCTATATAAAAGAAAATTAGTCCATCTGTATGCCTTCCAACACTCAAGAGATACCCTGAATTTTCCTAAGCTGCTTTTGTAGTAGTGATTTTTACAGGGTTGTTTCACTATATGTAACATAATAAGAAAGCTGGAACTGAAGCAGTCAACTCTGTCATGTTCTCCACCCTGTTGCTTATTCATTTATATAGATAAAGATGGATACTAAACTGTTATTGATGTAATTTGCCATGACTAGCAGGAATATTATTTCTTTTGATACAGCTAGGGAAAACAATTGGTTCGTTTTCTGGAACTAAGCCTATTTTGGAAATAAGTACACATGTACATTCAGCTGAACCAATGAAGAGTTGCAGAAGCTCACAGAAAAGATGAATGAATGATGCATCTCCTAGTTGTATTGCATTATGCAAATGGTACACTGATCTTTCTTTTTGGAAAAGCTAATGCTGTTTTTGAACTGCAATTAAAATACAGACTTATAGCTGTTAGCTGTGTCTCCATCAAACACAGCAACTCTAAATGCTGCTGTATGGCAGCTCTGCAGAATTCTACATATACAGAAGTAGGGATATAAAATGCCTCCACACCCAAGTGTTCCATTTGTTGCTTACCCACAGGCCTCATTCTCTCCTGAGAATGCCTTTCAAGGAACTTAGAAAAGATACTCTTAAATAGGAATTCAGCTTCCAGTGCTGAGAACACAGCTCTTCAACAGAGGGAGAGAGGCAAATATGGGCAGGTCGTTCTTTGACAGACTGCAGATACGTTGGTGGAAGAGATCAGCTTTCCCCAGCACTACCAGGAGAAAGAAAGGATGTACAAGAGTCTTTGGTCTGTTTGTGGCTACTGTTAACAGAGATGAATCAAGGTGTGATAATGAATGAATTACAGATCTCAATTATGAGACGCTCCTCTTCTGGTATCACTACCTAAAATGTAAAATTGCCAGGTATTGCATGTGTAGTGGGGAGTGGACACTTTTTAACCCTCTTGCATTCTGACTTTTGTAGCTCTCAATTCAAACTCCCAAACTAGTGGGAATAATCTAGATAAATGCAATAGTTACTCATAAAAACTCTACTTTAGTATTCCCTTAAGGATTAAAATGTGTAATTTAATGCATATATAAGTGTTTAATTTAATGTATCACTACAAATATTTATGGAATATGTAAGTATGCATTTTTTGCATCTGAAGAAGTTACCAAATACTGGCAAGGGAGCTAATGGTGAAGAGTGCAGTGAACAAAGAAAATGCTACATAACTAAAATCATGTGAGAAAACTGTTGAGCTACATTTATTCATTTCTGTGGAGTGTTGCCAGCATACTTTTTCCCTTTTCAGGTGTTCTGTATTATCAGTAGACTCAAAATATTGCAATTATAATATGCCTATTTCATGTATAAGCAGTTTCTGCAGAGGAAGGCAGAAAACACCTGATAGATACTGGCTTTTGCACTCAATTTTTTAAGACTGCCATCTGAGTACCAGTAGGCTTTAACTCTTACTATCTTTTCAGACTTACTTTAATAAAATTGTGAATGACTTATATGGTTAACCTTGTTTCCCTTTGAGCAGTTCTGCAGCTCAGCTCTTTGAGGGGCTGATGTTTGTTTCTTTTGTCCCTCAGCAGGTGGCTACAGTTGCACTGAAATAGCTGATCTTGCTGTGGAACAACATCTGTGGCATTTTAGGGTCACACTGCCTGGAGTAATGCAAATATTTCCTCCTGGGTCTGACCTTTATTTTTGTTTAAAGATATAGTACTAATTTATTGCTTAGCATAGGATGCTGTGTTGGAATTTATGTTGAAGGACTGTTATTCAGATCTGACCTCCATCTTTCACTGCTAAGCTGCTAAGAAGCAGGGGTGTAACCTTTGTGGATTTTTCAGAGCACAGTAGAAGACACTAAAGGCAACTGAAGTGAAGAAGATCAGAAAAGCTCTGCTGTGTCAGACCAGTGGACCGTCATGCTCAGGGTTCTGTCTCTGACAGTGACATTAAGGGATGCTGTTTGGGACTATACACAAACCTGAACATTTTATGAACCTGTTCTCTTGTACTCTTCCTGCATACTTGTTTGTCATATTACGGATGGTGGGTATAGATCTGCTCAGTATTTTTAGAGCCCATTTGTGGTTCTGCAAACCAAGAATTTGTCTTTTTCAAACTTGCTGATGCTTTACTATGTCCACAACCTCCTGTGGCAGCAAATTCCAGAAGATTATTATTCCCTTTGTAAAGAAGCACTGAATTCTTTGTGAACTAATGTTGTGATAGCTTTGTAAAAGGTCCCTTAGTTCTAGTAATAAAGAATTTAGCAAGCAGCTTTACATTAGTTTATTTACCATCTTCATGATTTGATTGATTGTATCTTGCTTCAGTCTTCTTTTCTAACTAAAGAGACTTCTAACTAAAGTCTCTTTTTCTAAGGCAGGCACTCCATCCTTTTGATGTTTTGTTCTCTGACTAGAGTCTGTTCTTGAGACATGGATGAACCAAGGTTGTATAAATGTGCATTGTCTTCTCGATGCTTTTCCTCGTGATACCCAGTGTTTTGCCAGGGTTTTTCTTGCTGTTGTATGTAAGGATCTATCAATAATGACTGCTGGGTTTTTTTCTCTAGTCTTTTGTCAGCATGGTGTGTATGTGACTGACATTATCTTCCATGAGATGTATTAGCCTACTACATATATCTATCATTTGTCATCTTTTTGTCCACTCTGAGACCTTCTGGAGCTCTTTGCCATCAAGGTGGTATTAGTTCTGTGCTCAAAGACAACTTCTTGTATTTGTCTCAATTTTGCCAACAGTATCATGCCTTATGAGTTTTTTTGCGTTTATGTCTGCAAGGAATAAAAGTGTAGTGGCATATCAGACAAGGGGAGCGTTCATAGATTTAAAAATCATTTGAATGTAACACAGGTTTCAGGTTTTTTGTTGGTTTTTTTTGCACCTCAGTAAACTCAGACAGGTTAATGCTGTGTCCAGAAATCCAGACCAAATAAAACAGAAAGAAAACTAAAAAATGCCATTCCTAGTCCTTATTCCAACTGCAGTGAATGGGGAAGTGAGAATGGTGGTCTATGGTATTTGACCCATTTTGATTGCTGTTAAAATTATTTCTAATTAAAACCAAAGAAGCTTTTAAAAATATTGGAGTGCAAAGCAGTATTTACTCAAATACCTTTAATGCTTTCCTAGCCCCTCCACGGATTCAATACACAACAGCCTTAACTCCAATGCTATCTAATTAATCACCATTCATTTGTGAACTACATTTCATAGTAAGATGAAAATAATAACTAAAGCTTTGGTTCCCCTCCCTCCCAGTTGTATTAGAGGTTAGGCTGGAAGCCTGCCATATAGAAAGGATCTCTTCATGTTCCTTGGTCAAAGCCAGGCTAGTCATTTGATACTCAAAGCATGTCACTTAGAAAAGCTGCTGCATTTCCAACAGCATTGAGAGTGAGGTTTAAAGAAACATCAGAAATGTATTATTAGTGTGCTGTGCTAGTACTTAGTGTAACTTAGTAATAAATGTGGTTTCACAGCAGGGCCACTCCAGCAGTATGTCTGTGATGATCCTGTTTTCCCTTCTTCCAGTCACAGTAACATACATCATCCTTCCTAACCCTTTGCAGAACTACTTCAGCACATAAGTCTGGCAGAAGACCACTCCTCTGCCCTGGCCACTGACTTCAAAACAAAACAGAAAGCCACTTTCTGCCAGCTTGAATCTGCTTCACAGAGGACCTTATGAAGGCAGTGCAAGGGAGAACATAGAACTATGAAGGTAAATGCAAGAGGAGAGCAAGATGGTTGAATAGCTGCAGTTAATAATTGTCTTAACCCCAGTCTGAAGTGGTGTTCTCTTTCTTGATTTACTGTTATTCGGGTACTTTGCAAAAGTACAGGACTATTTTAGTAGGCAGCCTATTGCTTTGTTAATTTAAATATTTAGCTTAAAGAATTACATTTTACTTACTTTGAAGAAAGGCCCCAGCTGCTCTTCTACCCATTTATGAGGTCATCTGCTGTGTAAACCTGGCTGTCTAAAAGACTGTTACCAAATCTAGTTCATTTTGTTTTGCACTATATTATAGTTCATCAGAACAGCTTTTTCAAATGAGCATGTATTCAAGTACATAACAAATATATTTCTACCACTTGATTTTTGTCATGGGTGGTTTAAAGTTATATTCTTGATCTATTAAATGGATGCTGTTTGCTGGAATCTGTAGCAACCAAAACAAGGCAGTTTGCCCAAGAGAAAGGTTTTGGTGTATTCCATTTGCATGATGTGCTTGAAACCCACCCAGAGCTACTTCATGACAAACATGTCCATGTGTACAAGTAGCTGCAAAGTCAAAACAGTTTTCTGTTGGCTGATGCAGCTCAAAATTAGTTTAGTGTGGCACAGTGAGCCCTTGGTAGCCTGCAAGGATGTCATAGATGGACATGAACATTGTCAGCCTGCAGTCTTTTCCCCCAGTACTTACAGATCACAGCAGTGATAATTGCTGAATCTCTGCTGAATACATTTGGCAGCAGTGATAGAACAGTGCCACATGTGCTGCTTATCTGCCTTAAACAGACTATCATTGTAAAAAGTGGAACTTGTGTTCCATTGTTCAGTTGTGACAATATCTTCTTGCATTAAGATGTGTGCAATCATTCATCTAACATTTTTATAAGATACTTCAGAATCATTAGCCAAATTTTACTATGTTCTTCCCTAGAAAAAATACTTAGATGTAGGTATGATGGTACATGTAAATGAAGCCACACCGTTGTGGGTGTCCAAAAATATTCTAACAAGTTAATTTCTTTTATGTATACTTTTTAAGAAGATACATTAAATCTCAGTAATTCATAAGCTCTGTTAGGCAGCTAGTCAGAGTGGCATTAATACAGTTATAGCATTGTACTATAAAAATCTATTATATTAATGCTTACCTAAAGCATTCAGCATTTGCAAGATTTTTCCATGTAGAAAAATAATACATTTAACTTGGAATTCAGACTTTATAGTAAAGCCACTGGTTTTTCTTTTTGCCAAGCTTTTGAGTATGCTAGATTTTTGTTAAAAGACCACAGAAAATGCACGTTAGCTAAAATATAATCATAAACCAAATTCTGTTATATGTAGTTTATACTGTATGTAGTATTTGCTTAAAAAAAGCTAGGCATAACAGAGCACTGCTAAAAGATTCAAAAATATGAGGTTTTCATCACAAGAATTAAACTTCAAATGTAAGTTTCTCACCAAGTTCGTGGCAACTAGGTCTTGTTGGGTCTGATGTCTCTAATTTACTTCCTTGGGATTCACCTCTACCCAATCAGTTTGTTAAAGAGCACATTACTTCTTCTGCTCTGAAATATTTTTACACAAATATTTTGCTGTGTTACAGCTAAGGTGAAAAAATGTTTTCTAAACCCTGAAGAGACTGGCCTCCTTGCTGGATATTTTCATGTGCAGATTTCAGATTACTGTGCAAAGTCAAACATTCCCATTGATTAATCAGGCATTGAAATGGGCCAAAAGAGTCTGGAACAGAATTTGAGCACCCAGTCTGCTACTGATTCTGTAAGTTAGATCATATTAAACATTTCACATGGAAGACATACTGCTGCTGGGAAAGAGTTCTTTTATCCATGTATTCTATCTAGTTCATGAAATTAAAAGCCAATGGGAGTAGAATTCAACACATTATGTCCTAGTTACAAGGGAGGAAGAGATACTGAATACTATTTTCTGGGTATTTTATTCTGAATATTTCTGAGGAGAAAACAAAAATTCTTTATAGGTGTGTGCATGAACATAGAGGCATCAAACAAAATACTAGTTAAACTAAGAACTAACTCATAGAACTTCTGTACTGTTTATTCACAATAGTAATTCTTTGTCTTAAAGATTTGGTATTGATATCAGCTGATATTTCCTGCAAACTGATTTTGGTACTGCAGCTCACATTCTAAAATTGCTCTTTATCATCTGACACAATGACAGCTTTAATCTTATGAATAATCATGACAAAAGTAGGTAGCAAGAGAATTTAGTAGTAAAAGCAGAGAAGCTCACCTGCAGGTTTTGGGAGAGGAAAGTCATGCATAGCATCAGCTGTCCACTTGCAGACTTTTTTTCATTTCAGTGTTCTGAAACAAAATTCATTAATTCTTTTAAGAATGTAAAACATAAAATGACACTGCAAAACTGCTCGATAAAAATTCACAGAAAAACTGAGTCAAAAGTAATAGGCTTTCCTCTGAAGGTGATTCACTTGTACTGGGTATCAGGCAGTGCATCAAGTCATTGTAAAATGTGTAAATGAATGTGGATGATGCAGCAGAAGTGGTGGATCATACAACAAGCAATTTGTCACAGTAGGCTTCTGCTAGGTTTTGTTTGCCCTGCAAACATTTGCCAGAACAAAGGCAGCCCACCTGGAGATGGAAAACTTCCCTGAGCCTCTGCCTGCTCTTGCATTTTGTCAGTGGCTTTTGACTGAGGCTGTTGCTGGCTGGGTTATTGCAGATCACTCTGGCTGGCTGTCATGGCATCACAGGTCTACTTAGAGGTAGACACCAAGGCATAGGAGTGTGAGGCTGGGCCTGATTTTATATAATTTTATATAATTTTATATAATTTTATATAATTTTATATAATTTTATATAATTTTATAAAATTTTGTATAGCTTAAAATGATATATTACTATATTAACCCCAAAGTCTGGGGGGGTCATGTATTGGTTAAATCCAATGTATCCCAGCTGAGGTCACATGGAAATCACACTTTGAAAACGGTGAGAAAGGAAAATTTCTTTATAACCCATAGAAGTAAGCAACCTGCAAGTGCTAATCAATCTTGTCTTTTGTAAACTATGTCCCTGTTTTCTGAGTAGCCACTCAGCCAAGTCACTGCATGCTTTACTTTCATTGTTAGAGATGAGTCTGAGGTGATTGCTCTGTAGTGAGACTTCTGGCATGAGCAAACAAGTCAGTTACATCTGAGCAATTCCTGTGCACTTTGTGGAGTTGTCAGTGAAAAGAAGACTCAGACCTGTTGTAATTTTTGTGTAAGAACTTTTGGGCTCAGGTGGTTTTGAATGCATATGACCTGATATTTTGGAACTATTTAGAATTCTTGTTAATGCAGTTCTTTCTATCAAGATCCAACTTTCATAGATCTACCCAAACTTTTTAAAATTAAGGGGTTTTTCCCATCTTTCAGACTATCAATTTTTATGTCATTGGGACAAGGTTCCACTTACACAACATGCAGTTATTTGAAAGTAATTTTTAGTCATTGTTTTAACAACATGACTTCAAGCAGCTGTATTAAAAATAATACTGATTTAACATTTTAAAAAGCATTCTGTAATTCTCTTATAGACAAAGCATGTGTGTCAGGTAGAATGAAGCAATTACTAAATTGTGTGTTGAAACATCCTCTGAATAAAAAGTATGATGATTAATACCAGATTTGGTATCAGTTATAGTGCAAATGCTTTTAGTAAAGGAACAGTCTTTGAGACTGAGTTATCTGTAGAACGTGTTAGGAAGATTGTACACAGTGCAGCACACACGTGGTGTCAGGTTTGGCTCCTGGATCCCCTGCTGCTGTGAACAGCAGAGCAGAACACTGGCTGGACATGGTGGATCTGTTCCAGTTGCATTATGGACATGGCACGGCCAGAACTAGTTGGTCCCGGCCACTAGAGAACAACTGGGAGCATGGGATGAGATCTGCTGGTTGGGAAATACTTTTAGGTGCAGGCACATGGATGGGTACCTGGTGGCACTTGTACTTGCCTGGGTGGGTGAAGTTCAAGGACACTACAGCTTGGTCCCCTGGCTGAGCCTTTGCTAGTGGCATCACAGTTGTGTGAGGACACTACAGACTCAAGTGCCTGTTAACTGGCTTTGTGACAGCCTACTCCTCTTGAAGAATCTCACACACTCAAGAGCCTGGCCTAGTGATGTTCCAAAGTGATGATAAAAATGCTGATCTGAACTTTAGTTTCAATATTTTTCAGTTAAAAAAATCTAAATATGCTGTATATACGTATTTATGCATGCCTAGATTGTTAGTCTGTTATGCTGTCTTGTGTATTACCTCAGAATTCTGTAATTGCTTCCATTTTGTCCGTGTTGTTCTTATGTGCCAGGATTTCATAACCCACTGGATGACACTTGCCTGATTTGTCAAAAAGGGCATGGTATTAATAACAGTATCTCTTCTTTGTTATCTGATAGACTATTTTAATGGAGGAAAATAAAGCTATTTGTTTGACTTCCATATATTTTCATTGTTGAAAAATAAAAAGTTCATCTTTTGAAGATGATGACCAAGTCTTTGTAAATATGTATCATATGTAAAACCATAAAGATTGTTGTAATCTTTGCTTCTTTTGCTATTCAGTAGCTAGATAAAAATGTTAATGTTAGATGTAGAAGTGTCAGCTTATCTCTGGGATATTAAAATTTTTGAGTTGTTTTCTGTCTCAGAAGACAAACAGTATTTTAGCAGTTCTAATAGGTGGTAATACAAAAGATAACAAAAAGAGCCATGGAGATGACATGTAGAGTTTAGAAAACAATGAAACCCAGATTGGTTGAATTGAGGACTTAAAACTGGAAGACTGTTTCTTTCTTTAACTGGTAGAACTTAGGCTAAAAGTTTTTCAATGAAATGCAATGACATGCTTAAAGACAAATAGATTTTCTGACTCTGTAAGTATTGTAATGAAAATGCAGGAGGTGTTCCCTGTGAAGCACCACACTAATATTTCATGTATAACCAATACAGAAGTGATTAAATTGCTTTACAAGCAAATGTTGGTAGCATGGTAACAAGAAACATTATAAGCTAACACTGCCTCTATCTGAAGATGTATTGTTTCTGGTAATGAAATATTGTAATAACCTTGCACACCTTTAGAGAACCTCAATTATAGCTCTCTGGAGTTATTCTTCAACCAGTATATTCTGCTTAAATAATTTTTATGCAAAGAACACTTAAGTTAAACAGAACCATAAGAATTAAATGACCATATTAAATGTTAACAAATGCATAAAAGGTGGGCTAGTATATAAGTATGCAGATAGAAAGAAAATATTTTTTCAAAAGTAAAAGTAGTTGGTTGCCAAGTGGGTTTCACATGAACGTCCTTATCCAAAGCCCACTGGACTAACTAAAAGTGATCTCTAGCACCTCAGTTAAATTCAGTCAGTCTTAAGTTCCTTTCCCTCTTCCATAAGAATGAAAAGCCAGTACTTCCCTGAATTTCAGTGAATCTAATTTTTAGGATTTAGGTAGCTTCAATGTATTTAACAGCTTTCTCTAGAACACAGTGTTGCAAAGATTTATACTTTCCTTTTCTACAAAAACTAGCCTGGGGCTTCATCAGGACAGTATCTGTACTGAATTTGCTCTTTTAGTATTTGTTTACTGTCAGGAACACCTTGCTCAATTTTGCACTGTACTTGTTCTGGAAATAATGGGAGCGAGAAAAAAGTGAAAACTGTGAGTTTGGGTGAGAAATTGAAGTTGGCAATACAGTTAATATTAAAGTTAACATGCATTTTAAGGTTTTAAAGGAGATTTGAAATAAAATGGTTATGCTCTGTAGTATAAGGATGGTTTGACCATTGCTAGAAAGCTTGTATATTATTTTTTGGCTTTCTCTGAGTGTAAAGTTTGCAAAACTCTTTTTATTTTTTTTCTCTTGTGATCCAGCTAGATTTTCATACATAGAAATGCATGCCACATCCGTATGTTCTTTGTCCCTTTAAAATACATATCTCTTTCATCATTTGGGGTGTTTGCATAACCCAGTTATTTCTTGTTATGAGGAAATTCAGAACTGAACTAAAAGCTGTTACCTACAGATTTTTGTGTCTGTTAGCTTAAAAAGGAAACAGTCTGCTACATTATATAGTGGTATGACAATAGTTCTTTTAATTAGGTCATTAAGACATATACAGAAGACCTGACTAGGCAGACCTAAATTACATAAATGTCACAGAAAAGTCAATAGGATGTTTGTTCATGAAATGAGAATGTCACTAAACAAAAGACTGTACTACTGCTAATAAAACTTTGCATCAAGGTTGAATTCATAACACACCACCAGCTATACTGCATTTAACTCTGTGATGGAAATACAGTTTGAACTCCAATATTTACTCAATATGGAAGGGATGAATACATGGCTGTAACAGAAATGCCATTTTTTGTGCAAGGTGACTGAAGATGAGTACTTTGTTTCAGGAGTTGGGCATGTCAGCACTCTTCTAGCTTGTTTTTATTTCAATGGCTTTTTATTAAATATGCCAGTTTAATATTTGACTTCAAAATATGCCTGTATAATATTTGACTTCATGTGGTGGTGACACAGGAGTTTTTAGAAAATGCACTTCTGCTTCACCACATGAGATGCTGTCCAGGGCCCTATTCTAGGGTGATGTCAAAAACTGGCATAAACTTGTACGTAAATTTCATTTGCAGTTTTTCAGGGTGTTTCACTAAAGGATACCAAGGAAGATGCTTGAAGTATAGTCATACAGCACATGCTTTGCTTTTTATCAGAGAGGTGTCCATCAACAGAGAAGGGTTGGTTGTTGTCCTGTTAAACTGAAAGGACACATTTTGTTCTCTTCAGAGATCTGTAACAGTTCCCAAGACAGAATTTTCTGAAGGGAAAGGATAATGCTGTTCTGCTTTTTCTATTTTCTGTGGCTAGCTAACAGGTGCTGTTTGCTCTTCTGTCCTGGAACTGCTGTCTTTCTGACCGTGCCCAGGGCTGCACGCCAGTGGAGGCTGATGTAGATCAGTACAAAACCAGCAAACTAGCCTCTGCCTAAATGTGCTAACCTGCCCAGCCTCATAGCATCAGACTTGAAGGCTTGACTTCCTTTGGGGAAGTTAACTATCTGAGGGTTCTGTTCATTTTTGAAGTATTAATGAGCTGTTACTATCCTGGTGTTACCTTTAAAATATTTTATGGTGTGTTAAAATGAAAAACAATGTCACAGCCGCCACATGTTATTCACAAGGTGTTGATGCATGAGCATGAGACTAGTGGCTTTTAAACAAGGACTAATTTCTGTCTTTACCCAGATATTAACTAAGTTCACTTAAATAGATTTTGGATGACACAAGAAGCAATAGTCTACTTGAAAGCTTATAGTTCTTTGAAAGTACTTGAAATTACATTCAGTATGTGAATGAAGTCCAACCAAAAGACTTCGGCGTTCCACAAAATAAATCCATAGTCTTCACTCTTGCCAGCATGCTGGGAGTTATATTTTCCATCTGAAATGGATTTCTAGCTTATGATTATAATTCTTGTATAAATGGTTAGTTTTTATTGGGAAGATATTTCTTGGTTTGGAAAAATACTTTTTTTCCTTGGTGCTAAAATCATTGAGGTGGAAGGTTTGCAAAAGAAACTTCAGTATCAGAACCCAGATGAGGCAAAGGGCTAAAAACGCATCTTAAGGACCATTAGTCAGAACAATTTGAGGTGACAGTAGCCAATATTGTTTTATATATGAAGTTCATCAAATAGAAAGTTGGTTTCTTTAGCTGGAAAAAATGCCTAAAGGGGTATATTTTTGCTGCAGTTGCTAGGGAGCAGCTTACACTGTATCTGTGGGATATAATGTGAGTCATGTAAAATGCTGATAATTTACCTCAGAGTGGTTAGAGCTGAATATTACATTCACAGAGCACATCTCTGTACAAAAAATGAAGATGAGATGGATGTTCTATGTAATGTTAGGTGACAGAGCCACTGTGGTGTACAAGGCACAGTACACATGTCAGTCTGCTGACAGGAGCATGTCAGTACTACACGGTCCTTAGGTGGGCCTATGATTAGGTGAGCAAAAAATTAATGCATTGGCTAGATGGGAGGAAAGAAAACAGCAGAGGAGAAGTAAAACCTGTGTTTTCGTGTATTTGACAGATCTTGGGAATGAACAAAGTCCGGAGAATCCCAAATAGTGTAGTCTTTTTTTAGGAGCAGCTCACTTGACTGGAAGTCTGTGCTACCCAGTAGTGTGTTGTTTAACAAAATGAGGATGAGTAAATCAGGGGGGGATCTGGACTAGCCCAGCTCCAAAGTGAAAATGCTCCACTGCATTTGGAAACAAAATTACTTAGTTATGAAATGTCAACATGTGTAATATAAACCTCTATAATTACTTGGTTATAGGACTTTGTAATTTTATTTCAGAATCTGTCCAATTAGAATTATTTTGGTTGAAAACACGGCTTTAACAGTTCAATATTGTTAAAACTACATAATAACTAAATGCAATACATAAATTATACAGCTATAACACTGGTTACTTGTTTTTATAGTATTAAGCATTTTCAAAAATTATCAAAATATTGCTATAGATTTCCATTTTAATATAATAGTTAAACTCACACCAATATTTTTTCCTTACTGCATCAATACAGTGATATTGTCTTTAAGTTAATTGCTTCACTCATTTGAGCACTGGTGCAAGTTTGTCTCACATACTAGACTGTCTCACACACACAGAGATTGAGTGTGTTTTCCTCAGCAATTACTGCATTTGTTCAAAGTGAATTAGAAAATCAAAAATGTTAGGAATACTCTTTAATTAGATGATTAAAGAACCCAGCAAATAGTATGATGTTCAGATAAAAACAAAAGGTATTCTGTACCATTTTTAGGCCGTGGTAGAATTCAGACAGGACATGAGTTGTACCGTGCATTCAAAGTAGCACAAAAGGGTCTGTCATTTCTTGAAATACTGTATGGCATATATTTATAGTTTTTAAGCAATTTTATCTTTCCAGGCTCAGCTGCCTCACCTTGAAAGATGCTTTCAATAAGCAATCTCACAGTAAGCTGTCTGAAAACATAATGTTATTTCTAACAACAGTTTGAAACCCATTGGACTTGGCCTTCATAAAACTTTGTGAACAGATACTATCAAAATGCAGCTGAAGTTAATGAAGTTATGTACACTAGCCAAAGATTAAAAAAACCCTTTCATAATCTGCTTTTGCAGATTATTGACTTCTCCAACCTTTTCTAAATATTATAGGGTTTTTTTCCTTCTCTAATCAACCTTTAGGTGTTTGACTCTTCCAACAGTTTAGCTCCTCTAAGTTTTTTGTAAAGGTAACTTTTTTTCCCCAAAGACAACTTTTAGTATTAAAGAAACATCTCAAATTGATTCCAAAGGCTCTGTTCACAGTACCATCTTTAAGTGATAGCCCCTTTGGAATAGATTTGTTCCACGTGCATTATTCTGAGAAGCCATTTCTAATTTTTGAAATGCTCCTTTTTAAATAAATTACAATAACTTCCTTCTGTAGTTTTTCTATTTTTAAATAATTTATTATATTGTATAAGCTTTAATTATTATTATATACATTCACAAGTTTTTCATTTAGCTGTTCAGGTTTGCTTTTGTGAATGAAGAATGTAAAATTAATAATTCAAAAGAAAACAGGACTAGATATTGTACTTGCTTTTGTATATAGTTGTCTGCTATCCCACCCTTGTTCTACTTCACTTCTGAAATAGCATAACGCATTTCTGTTAGTAACACAAAGAAGAATATTTTGTAAAGAAACAGTCTGAAAATATTTTAATCTATCTCTTAAAATATGAAGTGCATTATTTCTATTCCTTCTTTCCTTCTATTCAGTTTAATTGTTCAGACTTGGACAATGGGTATGGGAAACATCAAGGCACAATCAAATACTTTTGCTTTCCTTGGTACAGTGAAAGCATCTACCTGTTTTATTAAAATGTCTGTTGCATATCTCCCAGAGATAATTTTTTTCAGTTGAAATGTTTGGTACTTACAACAAGATTGTTGTGATTTTTTACCAGTAATGAGCCTAATACTCATATAATCAGTTTCTAAAGTAACCTTTAAAAGTCTGTATAAAAGCTACCTAAGACTAAGAGATTGTGATGCATTCTTTCTGAAGCATTAGAGCAGCAAGAAAATCATTAATTGTTGATTTTGTAGTTTGGCATTTTTCAAGTATTTTTTCTTGCCCTGGATAATGCCTCTTTTATTTAATATAGCAGATGAGAAGTTGCACCTCTGCTGCAACATTTAGAGTTTGCTTTCCTACTAACTTAACTCTGTGGAAAGGACAGTTGTGTTGGTTTTTTTTTTTTTACAAACCTGAGGCAGATTTGATGCAAAGTACTGGATCCAAATAGCTAACGTCTCATGGGAGGAAGGGGCAAAAGCTGGAAAATAAATCTAGAACTGGAATATAAATGTTTAAACGGAATGTAATTTGCCTGTTCTAAATACCAGTGCTGTCTGGATCTCTTAGCCATAAATTAAAATCTTATTTCTTTCTGAAGTCCAGCTCTAATTAGCACCTTTTTGTAAAACAAGGCAAAATTTTGTTCTGTCTTGTTTAAAAACAATCCTTTCAATCTGCAAATGCCACCTGAGTTGCTAAATATTCATAGAGACCATACTCAATCTTACATAATGAAATAATATTTTTCTTTTATGTCTGTTGTCGTGGTTTAAACCCAGCCAGCAACCAAAAGTCACAGCTGCTCGCTCACTCCCCCACCGGTGGGATCAGGGAGACACTCAGAAGAGTGAAAGGGAGGGAACTCATGGGTTGAGGTGGAGGCAGTTCAGTGGGTAAAGGAAAAGCTGAGCACACAGGCAAAGCTGAACAAGGCACTCACCCTGGGAACAGCAGTTCCCATGGGCAGGCTCAGCCATCTCCAGGACAGCCAGGCCTCCACCACAGCCAGCAGTGCCTTGGGAAGATGAATGCCACGATTGCAGTTGTCTCCCCTTTCCTCTTTCCGTCCCCACTTCATACACCGAACATGATGTCATGTGGTCTGCAATGTCCCTTTGGTCAGTGGGGTCACCTGTCCCAGCTGTGTCTCCCAGGCACCCCCAGCCCCCTCTCCAGTGTGGCCGTACAAGGAGCAGGAAGGGCCTTGGCTCAGGGTAAGCCCTGCTCAGCAACAACAGAACATCTCTGTATTATCAACCCCACAAATCCAAACACAGCCCCCTACCAGCCACTGTGAAGAAAGTTAACTCTACCCCAGACAAAACCAGTAGTCTCTGAAGGAAGATGTGATTAAGTAAATATTTATTTATTAAGTATTATGTATTATTATTTATTAAGTAAATATCTCTCCCTGAGGGTCATTCATAGAAATTGCAGTTTACTGATATTTTGCTGGAGTTACTCTTGGTAGTTCTATTCACTGAAGTCTGTAACAGCAACATAGTTCAGTTTGTGAGATAGCCATATACTGTTGCACACTAGCATGCATTTCAGTGTCAGATTTCATTTTAGAGCTGTTCCACCAGTATTTGTAATATTACATATAACAGTGTAGCAAATCATGTTAATTATGATGGTATTCCTTATTACATGTATGTAATTTGGATGCCCTTGCATGAGGCAGCATAAATAGAAAAAAGGACAACAGCCCCTTCTCCACAGTACCTGAAGTTTGCTGTTAATGATTCAATCCACATTAGATATATGAAATTATAGGGTATACCTGCATTTGTAATTTTTGCTGTCAAGAAGAAACATTTTTAAAGGGAGGGAAATACCTTCTAGTAAGCTGTATTTTCACAGATTTTAGCTTCTAATCTGATGGAATTGTTGACAATCCCTGATGGATTTCTTAGGTCAACTGAGAATTCAGGTTTTCATCACAAAGAAAAATTTGTAAAATCAACTTGATTTGTGGTGTCTTGCTATTGTCTTTGCACTTCCAGTACTTCTTCATTTTTAAATACTACCACAGAGGAAAACAATATAGTAATAGTAGTGGGTCGTAATTTTATCAGTCATAATAATTCTTGTTGATTTTTTTGGGAAAAAAAAAAAAAGTAGGCTTAGGCACTGAGCTGTTAAACCTCAGATATTTACAGGAGGCAAAATGAACATCTGTGAACTCTATTTCCAGAGCAGCAGTCACCCAAAAAGTGTAGGCCCTTATATGCAAATCCCGAGCCCTGTCAGGAGAATGTTCAGGAATTTGAGGTGTTCCTGATGAACATCCTCCCTAGACAGTACCTGCATGTCTACAAGAGGCTGAATGAACCTTGGGCTGTTTACAGACAGCAACTGTGGGAGGGACAATCCTTCCCTGTTGTTTTATGTTGAAATCACAAGCCAAGGCTGGAAGCTGTTTCAAGTGATAGCACTGCAGCTACTCAAGGATGTAGCCTATGGCAGTAGACATTTACATTGTAATTTTGGTCCTGTTGGTATTTAGACGTACATTAAAAGTTTGGCCTTGCTGTGCAGAAGTGATCCAGAGATCCTGAACAGTAGTGAATCATCTTGTTCTGCCATTACACCCTTAATTTTCACTACAGTGTTTATCCCAGCATTTCCACCCACCTCTGGGATGGCTGTAAATTGGTTATTCAAGTTGTAAGAAAAAGAAAAGGACCTAGAACCATGAGACAAAATAGAATATACAGTGAATCACCCAAGGTCTAACAGTCCTGTTTTTCCTTCTAAAGACTGCCTTGTTGCTGCTCAGCAAGCAAATACTAGATTTCAAACAATAGCTTTGACTCATTAAATTCCCTTAGTCCCACCTATAGCTCTATTTTCTTGAAGAAAAAGATGCTTCTACAGCGTAGTTCATATAAGTTAGATAATCCTACCAAATGGTTGGATTGTGCAAGAGAGACCAGGTTGTCTCCAGCTGTCTGAAGAAGGACGTGAGGCTGGACAAAGCAGGTAGCTGCACTTCAGTCAAGAATAATTTAAAGTGAATTGTGTTAAATCTGACTAGTGTCAGTTTGCCCAGGTGGTTACCCCCTGTTCTTCCCTATGCACAGACCAGTTACTCTTTCTATGTAAGAAAGCCACAGACCCATGTAAGTAGACCTTTCAATGACTATTATACTAGGCAGAGACTGACCAATAAGTTCCCTTCAGGTTGCTGCATTGTGGCATCAAGTTTTAAACCATGGTTGACTCTTGTTTCCAGCTCTAAGGATTGTGAATCAGGCATGAATTAAGTTATGTTGCCAAGATCTCCTTACTACAACTTTTAAATGTAAATAAAGTTGCAGGAGTTGCACTGCAAGTGAGCTTTGTTATGATAGTGTCCTTTGGGAGGTGTCATGGAGTCTTCTTCTCTGGAGATACTCAAAACCTTCCTGGATGTGATCCTGTGTAACCTGCTCTAAGTGATCCTGCTCTTTGACTAAGTGAACCTTCCAACCTCAATGATTCTGTGATTCTGCATTCCTCTGGGAATGAAGCTCAGAACTCTGATTGCTTGTGTTATTTTTAAACTGATGAAAGTACCTAAATCAGTAACACTGTCTTCTTAATTTAGCAGTTGCTTTTAAAAGGCAAGTAAGAAGACCCACCGAGGAACTACATCATTGGTTAGTCTTGCAGATTCTGGAGATGCTAAACAGGCCTCACATGCTCCATGTGGGTTATGCTTGTTTAGTGCAGATTAAGTTCTGTTGTTTGGTGTTGGGGGTTTTTTAACTGCCAACTAATCTTGAGGAAACCTGTGATCAGCATTTCCTTGATGATAAATGATGGAAGTAAACAACTAAAAGCTCCTTGTCTGCTTTTCTGAAGTACGGGACCACTCTGATAGCATCCACAAAACAGCAGACTCATTTGCACTTTCCTACTCTCCAGCTGCTGTGTTTGTTATCATAAGATAGGGGGTCAGAATGGTATGCCAGAATTATTCATTCTTTGATGAATGAGACTTCAATGAATAGGAACGGGAGGTTTGTTCACCTTTTTTCTTAACAGAATGAGAGGCTGTACAAGGATCTTTCAATAGCACTGTGTAGGGGATCTCTTATATACCTGCATTAGAAAATCCTAAAGGTAAATGACAGATCGTTGTTTCCCTTTCCTAGAACAGAAAATTGGCATGGAATAGTGAGAGCTTGTAGTAAAAAATAAACACATTTGTCAGTAATGTATGTGCCCATGTGTCTGGCTCATTTTTCCCAAACATTATGAGGATTTTCTGTGGTCTAATCCAGTATGTTCTAGATGTTCAAAACAGAACAATTGCACTACATATATATTTTGTAGTCTTTGTGAATCTGTTTGGATTCACAACCCCCTGAAATTATATTAAAAAAGTGTATCTGAAAAAGATGCACCTTTCTGATAACAGCAATTTATTTAAGCATTGTTTTTCCACCAAAATTAGTTGGCAAAAAAATTACATATAATTTAAATTATAAATCACTGTTCATGCCAATTAAAATTTAAGATTACTGCCTTCCACTTGCATTCTTTGTTACATATCTAATGACAGAAAAGATGGGTATGAAATACTGGTATGATGGTAAAGGCCTCCTTGGCCTTGCTGCCAATCCTTTATTAACCCAAGTAGAAAACTTGGCAGGTGGAGTTGGGCTTTTGACCCTTTGAGAAGGGCATCTTCCTTTGACAGAAGGACCTGTTTCAAACCACAAGTCAAGAAACAGGATTAATAGGTGTGAAAAGCAGTTGTGTGCAGACCACAGCCAGCACCAAAAAGGTTAAGGCAAGATTCAGAGAAACAATAAGGCAGAGAAATAAAGAAATGGCCATTGGTTGTGTGGCTGTTACTTTGTTTACTAGTGACCACGCCTGAAACTAGTTGTCCTGTATAGAAAACTGAAGGAATTAGTCATTAGGTTATTTTGAAAACCTCAAAAAAACCCCAAATCTACAAACAAACAAACAAAAACAAAAAACCAAACAAAAAAAACAAACAACAACAAGCAAAACCAAACCCAAAGAAACAAACAAAAAAACCCAACAAACCAAAAACCCACTGGGAAAAAGCTATTGCTTTCTACCTCTGCATTTAACATGTAAATTATTTTAATGTATTTTTTTTATTTACTCCTGGACACTGGAATACTTTGTTTAACACAAGCATCTTCGTACAAAGGGCAAGAAATAGCAGGTGACACCTGGATAAATGTCTAAATTCCACTGTATGATGATATGCATTCAGGGACTGTCTGGTGTGTCCAAACCAATTTTTTGCACAGAATGTTACGAGCCTAGTAGACAGAAACTTTAATGGCAATTGGTACCTATAAGAGTTAGAATAATGCAGGCAATAAATAATAAGAATGATCCTGTTCAAGCCAATGGAATACTTAGCCTGACTAATTGTAGCGGGGGGGAAAGGTTTCTACCATTTTCATAATTTTGTTCTTCAAACGTATGTCCTGGGCTATCAATCAGCTTTCTTTAACTGAAGCCAGCTGGCAGGTGACACTGCAGTTTATCAACCACCAGTAAATAAAATGTTATGATCCAGAAAAATTCAATTCCCAGATCCCAACCCTAAAAATCAATAAAGCTTCTCCTCCAACTAAAGCATTTCTTATGAGCATTCATTTTTTAAATACAGCATTTTTCGTCATCTTTCTTAAAAATAAAGATAAAATCTAAAATCCAGTAATATAAAAAGTGATGAAAACTGTGGTACTAGAAAAAAATCTTCAATTTTCATAAACATTAAACTTTTTCTATTTGGATTGACAAAAAAAGTAATTTAAAATTAGTAAGGATGAAGAGATTTATTATATGAGTCCTTAAAAACTAAAATCATGTTTGGAATTTTGGATACTTCTACTATAACTTTACTCTCACTCTCTGAAGCTCCTGTTCTCAAGTCAAACTTCACAAGACCGGCTGCTCTGTTCTGTAAGATTTTATTGCATTAAGGTATATCATAATACACCTAAATAATGTTGCTTTTTTCAGTCAGGACCCAGCTGTGGTTTAGTTTGGAATTTCAAACTATAAAGAACTAATAAAATCCAACTCAATCTTCATTTGTTTTTATATCTTTCCCTTTAAATATTTTGATGCACTCTCATTCAGGAGGTGGCAGAGAAGTATGACCAGTCCAGTCATGGAGGCACAGGGGTCTGTGCTTTGCATCTGAAGTCTAATAAGCTGCCAGATTGTGCAAACACCTTTTCCACCTTCCTTTGAATATCAAAATTGTATCGAAACTTTCCTAGTGTTGTGGTTGTATAAAATTATACCTCTTGGAATTCTTTGTGTCACCTTCAATTGCTGCCAGTGACATCTAGATTCTAGTGTGTTATGGTTTTGGCCTCAAAACAGGCTGCTGTTAACTTTTAGGATATTAACCATTTGATGCATTCCCCTTCTTTCTGATCTTTTCCAGTGGCCTCTAGAGCTCTTTTCCTCAAAGAGGTTCCTACAGCTTACTCTTGGTGCAAACTGAAGCATTCAGCCCTTCATGGAATCAATGGAGTGTAACAACTTTATCATATAAATATCCTTAAGAAGGTTCTGGGACGTTCATTGATTGAGACAAGGTGGTCAGTTGTCCATTTGCTCTGTATTCAGTGTGCAGTGAATCATGTTACTTCCTAATGCCATGCTCCTCCTCAGAGAAGCCTGTGCAGATCTCTGAAGAAATACTTATTCAGACCCTGTTGCTTCAACCCACCTCTGTAATCAGCCACCACACTTCAAAGATGAATCTGGATGGAATGTAAGCAAAGTCTTACAAAAATAGAAAAATATCCATATGGAATTCTAACAAATTGATTTGTTAGACAGCTCATGTTCACTAATACATGTTTTAGCTCAAAAAAAAATTATGTAATATAGGAAGGAAAAATTGTATTTTTTTCATAATTATGCTTATTAAAAACATGCTTGAATTTGGGGGGGTTGTTTCTTTTATTTTAAACTGAGCTGTTTGTTGCTCATAGATTTCTAAATGGGAATAATACTAGTACTCCTACAACTTAAAAAAGTTATGGGGCATATTTACAATGGGAAAGAATTATCATCTCCTTACCTTGAAGATAAGTCATATGGACAAATGTACTTGATCAAAAATGGCAAAATATCTCCAAGCAAAGATGAAATTCCAAGAAACCATTATCAAATAAGACCCAGAAGTAATCTCAGATCAATGTATTAAATTTGAGCCAATTCACTAAATTAAAAGGATTGGAATTATATTCATGTTATTTCTGACAGTTATATTTTCCTGGTTTACACCAGAACATCAAGAAGGACATTATGTACTGGTAAATTTAGTAGCATCTTATTCAATAACTAGAAATATATTGAAGCTTACATTTCTAAGAAGCATTTACAAGGAGATAACTGCTAAAAATTCTGCCCAGTGTGTGAACAGGCTATTGGGGTTTTCCAGTAAGGGAAAATACAGAAATATAAGAAAGAACCTGAAAGTCAAGACAACCATTTTCCCAGTTGTTTTTATTTATCTGGCAGTAGGATTTATTTTTCTATCCTGAGTAAGGTTTTACAGTGACTGGGAATAAAGTAGAGCATTTTTTGTGGTCCCACTCAGAAAGCACCTTCAGTGCTGAGATAATGCAGCAGTGGCCCTTTTTGCTCTCAGGCAGGAGTTGGGTATTCTTGCCTTGCTCCCAGGGTGCAGCAGGGCTCCCTGCAGCCTTTGGCCAAGGGAGCAGCCCTGCCTTGCAGAGCAGCAGAGACCCTCGTCCTCGTACACACCTGCCAGTGCCAGCCTGTCTGCTAAATACATCAGCAAATACACTTCCATTGCAAAGCCGTGTTTGGCACTGAATGTCTTTGAATTTCAGTTGTGGTAGTTCACTGCTGGGACAAATGAACTCATTGTTGGAACAAATGATGTTCCAGCACCTCTGGAAACAACATCATGTAATACTCAGGTGCGTTTGGGTAAATTCAGGACACCAAGTTGAAGCTCTGTCTGACTCTTAAATAGCTTCTGAGAATAAGGATTCCATAGTTCTTTAGCCTTCTAAAAAATTATTTGCCTACATTAGAAAAAGGAAAATCTACCGGGAAGACAGACGGTTTTCTGGTTTGAAAGCCTATGGCTTTCAAAGTGACACCAGTTTGTTTTGCCTTGTCATCTGGATGAAGAAATAAATCATGTAATGCCTTTAAGAAAAATAATCACACTTTATTCTTCCCCAAATGGTAATATTGGTGCACAGGAATGAGGAAAGCTGTATTGCACATGCTCTTTCCTGATACTACATTTGCTTTATTCTAATTTCCATGTAAAAGGAATTACTTGCATGTTAACAATAAGAAGAAAAATCAGGACCCTTCTACCATTAGATAATTTAATGCCAAAAGCACTGCCACAACAACCTTCCTGACATTACTTATGTAGGGAAGGGAGACAGTCAACATCTATTAAGTTGTTTCTTTCAGCAGCCCCCAGCGCAGGCATGCTGAGGTTTAGTGTCAGAGACACGGAAGACAGCATTCGGCTGCATTCTTACACTGAGGTGAGAAAGTCCCAACCAAAGCCAGCACAGTGAAAAAAGGGGCATTTTTTAATAAATATGAGATAGATGGTATTGACAATCTGACAGGGCAAATCCTTGTTTGCAGTGGGAATGACTTGCAGTTAGCAGATAAGGTCAGACAGAGGATGTTTTGTATCCAAGTCATCATCAGCCACAAAAAAAGTTACTGCTTTCCCCCAGGGCAATTGGTCTTGTCATTCACACCTGTCTTCACCATTTTTTCCTGATACAAACCTGACTTTTTTATTCTTGAAGTCTGTATGCTAACTATACACCTGTGTATCCTGGGCAAAGGTAAAAGGGGAAACACAGGCTTCCATTATCTAAACCAACATTTAAATACCCAAACAAAGCAGCCAGTTCCTTAGTTTGCTCATAAGGTATTTTGGTAATTAAATATCTTATTCTTGACTGTATTCACAGACATTTTGCCAAGGAAGGTTCTACATTAAAATCTAGAAGACTTATATATCACTTTATTTATTCTTGGTTTACTTTTATGCTCTTCCAGAATCATCCCATCCATCATGAATTTCCTACAGATTACTGATCCCAGGTGAAAGTCAGGCTGTGCTACACTAAGTAGGGAAGACAACTGCTTGTGTTATGCACACCCCAGGGATATTCTTCTCAGAGGAGGCATGGAAGATGTTAATGGATTTTTTTGGCAACAATTTCTACAAAAAGACATGAAGTTTTGGTGCTCCTTTTCAACTTTGAATTGTCTGGCTAAAGCAGCAGGGTGCTATTCAAACCTCTCTGGTATCACTTGAGATGATCCACTCCAGATCTGCAGTAAAATGCCATAACCTCTTTGGGTATGTAACAACCCAACTCTCTGTGTTAATTACATAAAAATGGCATTCTTTTTACTCTACTCTTACCAAACCTATCACCTGATTCATGCAACGGAAACATTTCTATACCTTTTACAGAGTTATACTCTGAAGAGTGAAACATGGCAGAATTTGAATTCAGTCTACCTTTTTTTCTTCATGAAAGTGTCAGTAAGCATCCAGAGAATGCAGGGAGATAGTGGAAGTTCTTACTGTACCTTTAACCTTTACTGTAAGAATCCTTTTCTTATTAATAATACATGTGAAAGAATGAGCTTCAATGGACTGATTGGTTCCAGGTGCTCTAACTATGCCTCAAATGATAACAAAGAAAGCAGGGTTTTTAGAGATAGGAGTAAGAAAAGAATGTATTTAATATGTACTTTTAGAAATAACTTTATATCCATTCATTTTATGGGCACTAATCTAACCACACATTTTTAGTAAATACTCAGTTTTTGCACTAATCTAGGGTTTTGCCGAACTATCCCTGTTGTGCCTTTGTCAAGCAGAATTTGAATAAAATGCACGAGTAAAAAATAGAACACACTAAGGAAGAAGTCAAGTCCTACAAAAAATAAAAATTGCACATGGCACTGTAACAGGTATATAACCTTTTGCACCATGAAACAAAAGGGAAGCTCTGTGATTTTCCAGTGTACTCACTTGGCACTCAGCCTTCATCTGTGGGATCCTCATCTGTGTCACTTCCTATAATAGTGAATTCAGATAAATTCATTTTCAGTTTTCATTGTTTGCTGTGCTCCCTCATCTTCTACTTGTTTATTGTTACTGATTTTTGTGAGCCTCTCATAAGTTTTGGTGAAAAAGGCAGTGTGTATTCAGCATTCTAATATTTTGAAATAGGAAATAGATTACTAGAAAGAACATGAAAATTATCAAATATAAATTGACATCACTGGAAATTAGTTCATTCTGAGTTATGACCTATTATCAACTGAATTCTGCACAATGCATATCAAAACACATGGAAATAAAAGTAAAAAAGGAAAAATATATTCTTTTCAACTGCTCTTTAATAAGTTTCATTCATAGTAGAGAACCAGAGCATCTTCCCTTCGTAAGTATCAACAGAAATCAATAAAGATGAGTTTGAGATTGGATGGGGATCCTGGTTCATGAGGCTGACATCAGAGGTTTGGAGGGTAGGAGTGCACAGGAGGGTGACAGCTCCAGGAAATGTGTGTGTGCCTGTGTGTCTATGTGTGTGTGTCTGTGTACACACAAGTACTCTGAAGGAAGGACAGGGAGAAACAGGGGAGGGTGGCAAGGACTCTGGCAGAAGACTGAAGAAAAACAATTGTCTATAGAAGAGAATTAGTAACTCAGGAAGGAGGTTAAAATGGAACTTGGAGGTGTTGGGGTGCGTTTCCTAAGCAGATTGCTCACACTTTGCAGGCAAGGACTGTGCAATTGTGATGAGAAGATGGGAGTGAGACCAAGGAGTGGGCAGGCAGCCCGTAAAAGTGGGTTATTTTTGAAAAGGACAAAAGTCAAGATTTGCAAGCTGAGTCAGCATTATCACTTATTTAAATATATACTCCTAAAGATCCCAGAAATGTGACATTAAGCTTTTAACTTTCCTGTTGTATCAATATAACCAATAACTTGAACTTTTTAATGCCTATTTCACAACCAGCATTTCAGCTGAACCAAAGTGAGCCCTGCAGGCATGTCAGCAATATGGTTGACTTTCACAGTACAAATGTTTTATACTTGCATACTCTTATTAAGGTCCTAACACTACTCATGGTAGATGTACACTTCTGGATAGTAGCTTTGTTAGCTAGAACAGGATGCTGCAAACACTGACAACCTATTCTGTCCTTTTTATGTTTTGTTTCTTTAGCAAGGATATAGTAAGATCTGCTGAGGATAGAGCCTGGAGCACAGAGAATCTATTTGTCAGAAAAATAATTTGAAATGGCCACTCAGCTCTTTCAGTGGCTTTATTTGCAGCACAACATAAAAACACAATTTATTATTTTGTTGGGCAGAATAAAGAACTGCAATTCAATAAATCAGAAGCTGAGCACAGGCTGAGGTAGGACATTGTACTTGTGCACTGCTAGAGAGAGCAGTGGGGCCCCAAAGCATCCCCTGTGTGCACCATGGACCTCTGAGTGATCACCACTCCCACCTGCCTCATGCTACCACTGCTGTATCACTGCCAGACACAAGCAGGCTCTGTGCTGGTGCATTTGTGCCTTTCCCTTCTCATTCCAGGGCTGGACTATTTGCATCAGTACTGTATGAAACTTGTAAGAAATCACTGAAGTGTACAGAACCTAAAGACATCACAACAGTGTATTAAAACAAATAACTGCATCAGTATATCCTCATTTTGAGATTTTGAAGACATAGAACCCATTTATTTCTCTAGGCGTCAAGACATTAAGAGTTAAATTTATATAATCTGACAATATGCAGCATTTGTAGAGTTGCAGCTGGCTTTTCATAGGTATTCTCCCAACAAAAACTATTTTATGTGCTAAGAATCCTGAGATGGAGCTGTTGAGAGTAATTAGGGAAATATAACCTTCCCCAGGAGTGATATGCTTTTGGAAACAGATTTTGAATCCTTTTGTTATGAAGATAACTTACTGTTTAAAGAGAACTGTACAGTTTCTCATCTTTGCATAATTGTACCTTTATCTTGCCAGCTCACTGTGGAAAGCATCATAGTGGAAGATGAGAAAATGTTGTAAGGGTGATGGAAATCTATTTATCCAGACAAATCAGTGGTAGTCCTCTGCTATTGTTTTAAAGTATCTGTCAAGATGTATAGAAAAATGCTCTTGTAACTTGTAATTTTAATTTTGTTACAGTCAGTATAATGCTTCTTTCATATTAACATACAACTGGTACCTTAAGTGAACACTGAGGTCATGAAAGAAGGAACCACAACCATGGCAAACTTGAGTATCCTAGTAGTAATGTTTTCCTCTATTATTCACTGATTTATCTTTGCATTGGTTCAAATACAACATGCAAGGTTTAAAACACATTTTCTGAACTTGGAGTTTAGAAGAATTTCCAAAGGCTTCCTGACCACAATGTGGCTTTTTGCAATGAAAGCAGCAAAATTGCCTACTCATTGCAAGGCTACAAAAGACACAGAGAGGGACAATTTTGGATCAATGATACAGGTTTTTATGTTATTATTTTAGTGATGAAGCAGAGGAGGAGGAAAATCACAACGACTCAGTGCCAACACATGACCAAATTATGCAGGCAACCATTTTAAATGAAATAATTTAAAAACTGGGTACATGTCAAAGGAGATTTGAGAAATTCATACTTTAAAGATTTTAACAAATTCACTTCTGAGAATAATCTTGAGGCAACCTATTCTCAATTACAACCTTACTGTGGTCTATTAAAATCATGAAAAGGAATCCATCTGACCTGGATGATTGATCAATTAAATTTTTCTCTGCGTAATGGCAGATGACTCACCTAGCAATGATGTCCTTTTTATGAGAGTCTCATGCTGGGATCAGGACAGGCTAGCCAGCAGGGAGAAACACAACAGAAGAAAAAAATAACTAGAATGTGATGCAAATTGATCACATAATTCACAGATCATAAGAAATGCTACATCATACAGCAGACTGCTAAAGAGTTACTAGTCACTCATGAGTTCTTTTCAGATCAGTGTTCTGACGGTGGAACAGTCTTGTTGAGTCTCCTAGCACCTAAAACCAGAATGGAAAGCAATCAAGTCTGACTGAAAATTAAAATTTCCATAGGAAACAGCATACAGTGCCTAATAGATTAAGATACCCATCCAGTGAAGGTCAAGTACCATTGAGAAAAGAGAAAAACCTACTGCACACTGCTTACATTAGGCTTAAATTATAAGGCAAACCCTTTGTCAGATGTTTATTCTAGTATTCTCAAAAAATAACGTAATAGTACTAAGTGTTTAGATTATTTCATTTATCATTTTAGAAATCAAAATATTTATCATACTGAACTCACTTGAAGTGAACAGATTTGGTCTAAAGATAGTTACTTAAAGAGAGATAATATTTTATCTCTGCTAGTAATATCAGTATATGTGAAAAAGCCAAATAGTTCTGTCATGGACCAGGATGATGCTTAAGAAATGGAGAACATCTCTTCTGGCGGGTTCACTACTCATTTTTGACACCTGGCTGGTCCAGTATTAAACACTTAAATTTATAGCATATGACAATATGAAAAATAAGGCATTATGCTTGCATACATGGAAACCCTTTTGAATTCTTCACAGCTGACTTGTAGAATATTTTCATTTTTTACTAAATTATTTCTTTCAGAAAGTTTTCTTATAAATGCTTGGTTATACAAGGATAGTCATTCATTTGTCATGCCTTTAAAAAGTGTAGGAAGTCCACCTAAGAAGCCTTTGTTACAAGACTAGGTTGTTTTCATTTTCCATTGTGTTTGCTGGGTAATTTAAACTACAAATGGAAATTTGGTTTGCTTGAATAGTGTTTGTAGCAAAGGCTGACAATCTACTAAAGTTTTTTGGCACTGAAACTTAATAATCCACTGTTAGCAAGAAAACACTCTCCCAGGTACTGAAAGAAAAGTAGAAATCTGCATTTTTCAAGAGGCAGTCAGCAGATGAAAAAGGTAATGTCCTTCTACAACCCTTCATTGATTCTTGTCTATATTGCAGTTGCCTTTAAAATGCTGGAAATGTACAAGATTGTTCACACAGACCCCTACTTGAAACAAGCTTCCTTATTTACTATTTCCTTTCTCACTCACTATATAAACACACAGTTGCAGAAATCCCAGAACTGTGTTTGTGTCTGTTCCATAGCCTGTGACCAGAAGTTTTGTTTTACCAGCTCTAGTGAAAACTACCCTGCATGTGTTTGTCTGTAGATTAGCAAACCTTTACCAAAATTAAATACTCAAAGATGATACATACCCCCTTATTTGGAAGTGCAAGAATGTTATATATATATATGCATGTATTACAAAACTGGTTGGCTTTAGTGAAATACCTTGATAATATGAACCATACAATATTTGCATCTCCATTTAACCTTGATTCTCTTTCTGGTTGCTGAGCATTGAAAAATCAAAGCTACTTTGTTTTTGTATGGTTCTGTGTACCTACCTTATGGGACTCACTGCAGGTTTTGGGGGAAAAAATTCTGTTTCAAGAAGAAATCTCATAGGAATTGAAGTAATTTGAGTAATGGCCAAGATTTTCAAAGAGATATACAGTTCTTTAATTTCCCCTGCTTGAGAAAGGCAGAATTCACATGCTCCAGAAGCATTAATTAGCTAATCAAGGTATTATAAAAATTTTCAAATAAATGACTCTTCTTTTTTTTTTGTATGAAGCAATGTTTTTTATACTTCGTTATTGCTTCTTGTTAAAACACCACACACACTTGCAGTGCAGGAGGATTTTAGTACCTGGGCACAGACTGAAGTGCATGACAGGCAGAAAATCTGCAGTCACCTTGCAGTTTTGGCACTGGCCTCTTTTTGGTGCAGCACAGCACATGCAGCAACTCAGGGGCAAGGACTTGCTCTACTGGTGGTCCAGAAGGGAAAGTCCCAAGAAGAGTCAGAGGGGACCTTTGGCTCTTTGGAGTTTTAAATGAACAGTCAATTTAGGTGGACCATGCACTGACTCCACTTGGTTGGATTTTTTTCTAACAGAAAAGTTTGAAAACTCTTTGCTGTACTCAAAACAGTGTTCTAATGCCTGGGCAAAAATTGTTGCAATAAAGATGGGATTTGTAGAAGGTCCACATTTAAGATTATTAAAAATTGTTTTGAAATCCTTCTCTTACCCATTGTGCATTTCAGATTACTCTTCAGAATGTGAAGGGAGAGAATTAAAAGACAAAAAAAAGAGACAACTAAATTAGCTGTTTCACAAAGATTACTAAAATGTTGTAATTGCATATAATTATCTGTAACTAGATAGAAAAATATGTGCCATTGGAGATGTAACAAGAAGTTACTTCAGACAGCTGTTATTTTCTTCCAGAACAGGCTGTGCTCAATTATGTAAAATCAGAATAATACAAAAGCATATTTTTATATTTTAAGGCTATAAATTAGCTCTTACAATTTATTGAGATGTTCTCTACATGGCTACACAGTACTGATCCTTGAGGGAGAAAGTATTTGAAGAAACTTCTAAGAACTAGATATATTTTTCTTAATTCCATGCAAATTCTCTCCAGTCATATTTCAAGCAGGTGGTGCACAGGACCATTGTCATTTATGGTGGAGAATACTATGGTATTCTCTCCTGGTGAAGATCTAGGTGGGGAGCCATGCCTGAGGAAGAAGGTAAAGCATCTGTGCTGAGACAATGGCTTAGCAGCCTATTAGCAGTTTCTGCAGATGTTCCAAGGTAATTTGTAAGAGGGTTCCTGTCTAGTTTCATTGCCTTCTCAGCTCTACATGTCTCTGACCTAGAGAGACCAATGAAACCTATAAGGCTCAACTTGACAAGGCTCGTCAGGACAGCCTGCAGGCATTTTGAAACAGTAAAACTCAGTCTTCATAAACACTGAGCTCACTTTTGAGGGAAAGTGTGCAAAATCTGGTTTGTTCTATGAAACCCATTGTCTCAACCTTGCTCCACATAAAATGGCAGTGAGTTTTTCTTCCAGAGGCTTGGCATATTGATCATTGGACACTGCACTGTACAGGAGCCTGGCATTTTTCTTTTAGAACAAGTTAGAGAAATCCTAATCAATTTGAATTTCCACATTGATTTCTGCAGAGCCTGGACATTTAATAGTATGAAAAAGTTTTACAGGCTAGAAGAGCTACATGTTAGTTACTACTGCTAATTAATACATACACGTTCATAAAAATAGAATATGTGTAATTGATACAATTTTTAATTTTTTTATACTTGATGGCATTTTCTGAAGAGGAATGCATGAATAAAGATATAAAAAGATGAATTCAAATTAATGCACAAGACAAGAAATACACATTTGCTGCAACTGATGCTAAAGTTATCAGATTATTTTAAAGAACAAATTGGAAGAATAAGGGAATGAAACCGTCAGAAGAATGAATGACAGTGAAAAGATGAAGAATTGAATATGAATCTAAACTAGGCACATGGAATGTGATAAATCTTTTAAAGCATGTGGGACATATTTTTTCCATAATGCCCATACAGAGTTTTCAGTAACCTGCCGTCAACCCCCATTTAAAGATCAAACATTTTGTCTCTCAACACAAACAAACCAAAACATAGAGACTGCAAGTCTATCTTTAAGAAACATAGGTGTGTAGGTGATGTAGCCAAGAATTTGTCATACATAAAACAAATACCAATCTTTCTAGTACAGACAAAGAAAAAAAAAAACTTTTTTAAAAGCTAAAACATGACTATTCACTAGGAACTTAAATGTTGTATAAGCAAGTCTTAAGGCATTTCAGAGTTTCATCTCAATCTGGTAAAATCAATCTAAAGAAAGAATAGTAGAGAACATTTGTCTAAAGTGATTCTCAGTAGCACAGAGCCAATAAGTAGTACAGTATCATTTTCAAAGATAAATCTGTTTTTCAAAGAAAGTCACGAATGTCTGTATTATTAAATTTATTTTTATGGAAACTTTTTGGGAAAAGTTCTTGATGTTTATTGTGCACTAATGATCTCATTTTGCAACTGGCAGGGTTTGCACATTCAAGTGGGCTCAACATTTTACAGTATAATAATATTTATAGGGCGTCTAGTAAGGGTAAATAAAAAATTCTGAAGCATTAAAATCAAGTCAAGACTCTATTATCTGTAACAAAAACAGACTGGAAGAAGCTCTCTTTCCCAAACTGAGGAAGAATTTAACTCCACTGCTGAAGCTTGGTGTGTCACCTGTGTCTGTCTCCCAGGACTGCTCAGTGTGGACACTGTGCAAACACATGGAGCCAGTTCAGGTGCTGCAGCTGGGTCTGCCTGACCCAGAGAGACACTTTGGAACCAGTGTTGGCCAGCAGGGCATGGTAAGCAAGCCAAAACTGCCTTCAGTTCAGCACACTACCACAAGATTTGTCTTGTTTGGCTTGTCCAGAAGCCATGTTCTGGAGGGCTCCAAAGCTGATACCACCTTCCTGGACCTGAGCTGGCCTGTTCATCTCATTTATTTTTTTTTTCTCTGCTCTTGGTTCCCATACCAAATGAGGCTGCAGACAGTGCATGTACTATTTCTATTTACAGAGGTGTTCAGCAAGTGACTTCGGGGGTATTGTCTAAAGTAAGTATTTAGTTCCTCTGAAAGGAGGAGCTTACTAACTCATCACTGCTATAAGCTTCAGAACATGCTAAGAGGAAAAAGCCCCATTCCAAGGAAAAAAAATTAAAAAAAGAAAAAGAAGAAGAAGAAAAGAAAAAAGAAAAAAAGTCCCGTTCTACATAAACACAAAGGGGAATTATGCCAGGAAGCAACACCTGAGAATAACCACTGGGAAACTGTTGCAAATCTGAATAGATGGAATCTTGTGTCAAAAAACATTTAACTTCTTTGTATCAACCTGTTAGTCTTAGGTGACATGCTGAATGTGAAACAGAAGACCTTAGAAAAACTAAACATATAGATAGCACCAAAAATTCATTAAGTCAGCTTAATTCTATTGTTGCTATTTTCTGGCATCACAAGGCACACACAGATATTATTTCCTGTCTTCAGAGAGGAAAAATTGTACTTAGTGACATTCTTGTTAGATGAATGTAAATTGGCTACATCACTGTCTAGAGGCTAGACTAGCATTGATGTTACCTAAGAATAAATTTCTTAAATGCACAGGTACTAATTTTGCTGTACTTAACATTAAGTAGCTATTTGCCTTGACTTCTGGTCAAGGTATTTCTGGTATTTCTGGTATTTCTGGTATTTCTGATTATCACTCAGAAACTCAGACTGCCTATACAAAGCAGTTCCAGTTCTCTTTATATGAGTAGTATCTTTTGCAACCAGCATCATTATTTTGGTTTTTTTTCTTCTAACCTTTTTACTAGGTCACCATCTGTTAGAGCAGCTGTATATTTTGTGTGAAGTAGACAGGCCATTCTTTTTGTATTTAGGAGCAAGCAGTGGTGAGAACTTCATGTCTTGGTTGAGCAAGGACCTTGGGTGAGCTTGGAGCCAGGCAGGAGCCCCAGCTCCCAAACCATTGCTAGTGCTCCCTGCAGCCCTGGGGTGGTTTTTGTTATCAGAAGTAATCATGAGCAATAATGAAATATTTAGAAATTCATAGCTTAAACAGGGATGTTAAACACAATGGATATGCCAGAGTGCTTCCAGTTTTGGAAGTATTAAGATTAGTCAAATATGACATTTGACTCTGCAGTCCTTATTAAATGCAGACGATAGATGTTTTTCCTTAGATGTTACCATAGGGTTTGTCCTGAGTCTCAAAGAAGAATAAATGCATGGAATGATCTGGAAAAGTAAAAGAATTCAATGGCTGATGCCAATATGCAGCTTTCTGGAAAAAGGTTTAACATATTAGTAAAATACACATCCTGAAGGAGTGCTTAACTTATGGGAGAATAAACTGCTGGGAAGGTAGCAGTTCTACCACTGATTCAGAATTACTGGATGTGTTTTCCAGCGAGTGACTATAAGGGAGACAATAACTGATATATTCTTTGTGCAAATAAGGTGATGGGAAGTGAACTGATTGCTGTTTCTTCATTTATAAAACCATGACTTTTTTGAGAAGATAGCAGTTTGAGCTTTAATGTTTGATTTAAAACTACTTTTTGCTCTCAAGGATAACTTGTGATACAGTTGGAAAGGTTTACTTTCTTAGCCACAAAGCCATCTCCTCTCCCCCCTCTGCCTTCTTTGAACTTGAAATGTGTGTGTAGCAGACCTCACCAGCAGTTAGCAGCCTTAATGACTTTTCTCAATGGCCTTGACCAAGTAGACACAGTTATGGCTTTCTATGCTAACCATAAATATGGAGAATGAGCAATCCTTATGCAGAAGTCTATTTCATCTCTTTTTTTATACATAAACAATGTGTATACATTAAAAATCACATATTTTCAAAGACATATGCGTAAACAAAAATATATGCAATTATATATATACAATATTATGTATTACTAATAGTAGTTAACTTCTAAGCATTTCAGAAAACCAACTGGACTCTACAACATCTCATAATATGCCAACCTGCTTTTAATAATAGAAAAATATGTAGGCTTCCATTTGTGTACAAATTAAGAGCACTTTGCTGCATCTGGAAGTGTTGAAGTGACTGCTGTAAGAGCTATTTGCCTGTGTGTCAAACAAAGACCATGCAGCAAAAGGACTAATTCTGCTTCAGGCACCTACAGACACATTCAATGCCAAGTCTGGACTTCCTTGTTAGCTGCATTTTTTTTCATAGAAACTATCCATTCACATGAATAATTGGTTTTTATAGCGATACTCCTTTTTCCTTTTAGTAAGATCATCAGAAGAAAGCCTCTTTTTGTTTTAGCTGTTTTTTCAAATCGTTTCAATTTAGTTCATGACTCCACACAGGCTTATTTCATCTGCAGGATGACAAAAGCTTTCTTGATCACATGAATGTAATTTTCTGTTAATGAGAACTCTTGAGATTTCTAACATGAGCAGCAAATTTACAAAAACGGTTTCTTCTTTTTAAGATTAATTTCATGGAATACTACTAAATTAGGTCAAGCATAAAACATGCAGGCTCATATCTCTAGAAAGAACATAATTGCTACCATTCACTAATAAGAATGCATGCTAATAGCATTGAGGTTAAATCTCTAGGCATGACTGTTTGCCTCTATTTATAACTACTACAGTATAGGTTAAATACTGACCATGTGTCTCAGATGAAACGAAGAGAAATCCTATGACCAAACTATGCTGAATGTGATTTAAAGAAAAAATTTCACCATGCATTTTATAGAGCTATTAAAGAAATATAAAACAATCAATAATGAGATTTATGGTGCTTCTTAATATTATTGATTTTTTAGTGCAAAGAGTAGGTCATATTAGACACAATATATAGTCTAGTTAATTACTGAAAATGGCCTTTTTCTGCTTTTGAATAGTCAATGCTCCAAAAAGAGAGGGGGAAAGCTATTATTTTCAAAAGTTTATTTTCCAATCACTGTTTTAATTTTCATTTAGAGTCCTGAGGCAGTTATATGTTGTATCGAGTCATAAGTTTTTACTATTGCAAAAATTGCAACGAATTTATTTTTTCATAAAAGAAATAATAGAAGTTCATCATTATTTGCCCATTCTGCTATGAAGATTCCAGTGCAAATAAGGTGTATATAGCAGGTTAGTTATCATAGTAAGTTTTCATATTAAAGACAAGAATTATGCATAAAACCCCCCCAATCCTCATTTGTAATATATAACTTGTGTAAGACTGACTTTTCTCTGGTAAGATAATATTTAAAATAGGGATTACAAAATTTCATTGACCCACTGGCATTTTCTTTGCCATCCACAAGGGTGTTTCCTCCATCTTGAAGTGTAACAGAAGTGATTTTAATTAGTATTTTATTAGTATTAATAGTTTGTTCTCTATTAGATAATTGCAGGATGGCTCTTAGGATGACTGATAAGAATTCAGATGTAAAACTGTTGCCATCAGAGCAGAGATGGTTTTGACTAAGCTGGAGTTTGACTCTGAGCTATCAATTTCCTCCATGGAGAAGTAGAGATTACTAGAAAATAAAGATTATTCTGCTGCAAGGAAGTTATTTCCCATAATTTAAAAAGCAAAGAGAAATACCCTCCTTTTCATAAGTTTTTCATAAATTTTTTTAACTCTACAATTCATTTAGGCTGTTAAAAAAAACCAAACTGGGTGATGGAGAAAGGCATGTGAAAGAGAAAATAAGTAACAAAAGGCAAAGGCCATGCAGAACAAATCACTAGACTTACTAAGAAAAAATGCTGAATTCCCTTATGCAGGTAGTTCCTCTCTTCAGTTTGATTTTGTGATGCTGCAGTACTAGGCTAGACTAGACTAGAGGCCACCAGGAAACCCAGTGGTAATTCTTGAAGATCACTGAGTTACAGTGTCCTACTAAGAATGTCTGGAGAATATATGTCTGATCTTTATTGTTTAAAATCCTCTGTATCAACTCCAGATTTCTCAGAGCAAAAGCTGCAGCACCACTCAAGCCTAATAAGTGGCTCTGGATTTTGTAAAATTCAGTAGTAAACCCTGAAATTTTAGTGCCACATATTCAGGTTGCTGTTCTTTAGGTCTGTCCTTGTACTCATCAAAGAAAGAACATTCCTGCAGGCATTGATATAAACCAGGAAACCTCTCACTACAGCTTTCAACTCATTAAAGGTTTTCCCAGTTGGCAGTACAGGGGTAAAAGCTCTTATAAATGGATTGCAGGGGGGATAGAAATAAAAGGAGAAAATTGTTATAGAGATTAATGAAGAGTTGATGAAATTAGTCAATTTTAAAATAGTTGGCAAGCTGAATAGACTTATTTAGGTAAATATGATCTCAAGAGGTAGGAGTAACAGAATAGAACACAGAACTCATAAAACAGCAGTTTAAATAATACAAATAAGGAAATGCTTGAGGAGTTTTAATATTCAATATATTGTCAACATTTGTGCTCCTTTTAAGGTGCAAAAATAAATCATTAACAAAGTTCCTGAGCATCTTGGAATTAGTTTTGTAAAAACATGAACAAAGTTCTGTGAAATATCTGAAAAATGGGGACAAAGAGAAAATGAAAGCAGCATCAACCTTTCTTCTAAATTCTAAACCTGAACAATGTAGTGCTCCCTGCCATTGTCCATACATTTGTACCAGCTGGTGGTATTATTCAGATTTGTGCTATGATTCATACACACACTAAAAACTGTGTATGACAAAGAGATTTTTACTTCTCTTGTGGTTTCCTACTAGGAGACTCGAGGCAGGATGGCATATGTAATCAGTTAACTGTCTTTCCTCAGTTGAACTGAACAAGTTGACGTCAACTGAACAAGTTGATGATTTTTTCTGTGCTGAATTAAACAGTGTTATTTCCCCAAGTGTCTCATACATAGACAAAGGCAGAAAGTGCTGGCAACTATTTGGAACTTTGAAAAGGTGATTTACAAGAAAGTTACCTAGAGTGCTTTGCTGGGAAATTCTTCATCGCTTTGTTCCTCAGTCATCTGTGTTAGTTATTCATTATATTTCTGCTAATTCTTCTTTACTAGTTATCATCTCCTAAGAGTCCAGTGAAAGTGTGAACTTCATATCAGTAGGCAAGAACATTTGCTGTTTTGGCTCCTTTTTTTTTGTCTTCTATTTCTTTGTTTTCGTCCTTCAAGATTTTACCGGAAAATCCTTTAGTTTTTTCAGGTCAACAACAGAAAAATAATATCTCTTATTTGAATATTTTTGGTTGAGAGATGGGTAAGTGATACTTATTGCATAAAAAAATCAGAAGTGGTCTATGTGGTATTCTATAATTATTAAAGCAGAGCTGAAGTTCTCTGTTTATAAGTTGTAACAGGAGGAGAGGGGAGGACAGGACAGGACAGGACAGGACAGGACAGGACAGGAATCTTCCAAAGAACTGATCTTGCTCTCACTGTTGGATGCACACTAAACTCTTTGAATCTACACTGGAGTCTAACTGGCTAACTGGGAAAAAACAAAGGAACTTCTTCATGTCTCAAAGGGTAGCAGTCCAAAGAGCCATAATGCTCAATGGAGTGGCAAGCAAGTGTTCATGGCATTAGGGTGATTACAGACTTTCCATTTTTCCAAGGAGAGTGGATTTCTTAGCTTGACCAGAGAGGTAAGAACTCTTAAACAGAACAAGGAGGTCTCAGTAGACACTAAGTTGACAATTTCAGCTCTATGTCATTTGAATTGATTGAAACATTGTCTTATTTAAGCTTGGTTTACACTATTAACCTACAATGCCCCCAAAAGAAAGCAGTATTGTAGTTCTAAGAATTCTGGAGGGTTTCATGTTGAAATCAGCTGACTTTATATTCAAGTGGGAGACAGTAATGCTGGTTTTGTTCATGTGTCCTGTAAAGCATGTGAACTGATCCATCACTCAACTGTTCTCTTAAATTATTTTACATGTTAAGAACAGCATTTTAATTACATTCCTCATTTACCTAGTTTAGTTAATCACTTATTAAAATATTACTGTGAGTGATACTGCACAATATGACAGCGTTTAGTATCAAATAGCACTTAATTATAAGCAAGATTTCATTTTCATACTCCTCCTGTGTCTCACAGTAAGCAACAAAAATACTAAAGGATTAGTAACAAGAGAAGGTATTGATTCAAGTTCCGCATTTTCTTTTAACATAAGGCAAATGCTGCAGTTGTGTGACGCCGGAAGAGGTAAAAGCAAGTATAGTTTCTTCCTATTTAGATCTGACCATCTAAAATAAATTATTTTTAGGATAAGAAGTTACTTTTAGAAAGGAAATAGCATTAGACAGAATGTCAGAAGCCTCATGCTAACATTTACCAGCCTTTACTAGAAGGAAAGGTAATTCTAGCTTTCTCTGTTCACAGCTGAAAGTTGTCAGCACCATCCAATGGCTATGTCTACCATTAATACTCATAATACCTCTTAGACTCCAAAAATGCCTTAGTAATCTTTGCCTCTGCTCTAGACTGTCAGACTAGTACCTGAGTTTGGGCTTTTAAGAAATTTGGCCCAATAAAAAATCATGTTGTTTTCATGACAGTGATTCTTGGAATCCAAATATCCCTGCCAGCTATCTTCTCTAATGTACATGTACATGACCCAAACTCACTCTCTTCAGAGGCCTTCCTGGGGATTGTTTTAGAATCTGCCTTTACACTTGACAACAACTTTTATGTCATTCATTTGCTGTAAAAGAGAGCCTAAAAATGTAAGTTCCTAACCATGTAGAGATTCCTCCAGACTCTGATGATGAACAGCATTTCTTTCATTTCCTTTAGACTCGCACATAAAGCTGTTGAGGATGATGGTGGAATGTTAGAATTGGATGGCAGATTGGCTTGAGGAAGAGCAACCCTACAATACACGTAGCAGTGATTTTGTCAAATGCTGTATGAAAAGTAGAGCAATGCAGTGCAATCCATGTCAGGATGCAAATTTACTTAATTAAAAGAGAATAATTTGAAATTAATGAAAAAACCTGACAGATGTAGTAGGTGTGAAGACTTTCCTGTTTCTTAACTGAGACAGCACTGGCCATCCAGACATAACACAGCACCATATATGCTAACAAGGTACAAGATGGTTGCTAATTTGTTCTGCAGCAAAGAAGCCAGGTTATGTAGCATGGTATAAATTTAGTTGCCTGAAAAATGAAAACTGGTTTGAGAATTCGGATGCACAGGTTTCAAGATAACCAACAAAACAAAAATCTTGGTAGTTGCCCAAATGTCCTGTTTTAACTTGGTTTTTCTGAAAAAAATTGTTACTGTCATAGGTGTGCCATGATTTCACTTAATAAATACAACAGAGTATTATTAAGAAATAAGCTGGAGTGTTTTGGAAAAGAACAGTTCAATGAGGCCACAGAGGGAAGGATAACCTCAGGGAGAAGAGTTAATAATAGTTCCAAGTAAGTTTATACCAACCAGTCTGAAGTCTGAAATATTTGTCCATATCTTTATTCATGGGAGAGATATAGGACATAAAATTCAACTATTTTTTTGTCATTTTGTTAACACTCAAGTGTTAGATAATGTACACAGAGATCTAATTGATCTAAATGAAAAATCTAAATCAAAAAAGACAGATCTAAATGCTGTCTTTTTATATTGCATTGTAGGGGTCTGAGATTTTCTTCATGAAAATAATTGTAGAAAATCTAAAAGGCAAAAAATGGATTTAGTCTGAATTTCTTTTTGATGTAAGAGAAAGAGATGACTCATTTAAATTGTATCTTCTAGAAGTAGTTTGTGATAAACTGCTGCTTAGGAAACTAGCATGCCATTTAAATATAACTGATTACAGTAATCCCTTATATTAACCCAGAGACCACACGTTTTGCAATAAACATGATATTTAAAAGTAGACAGAATGCTAAAAAAATCTTTGGCAGTAAAATAAGAACTCAGGCTCAGAATTCATAGAGGGCTTTTTAGTGAGGTGGTAATTTTCTGATAATATCTAAAGTTTATAATATGTGTATTTCAGAGTGTCCTGATACATCCTAATTTTTCATGTAATTATATCTTATTTTATTCATTGCAGCCTTGCTTTGTCTGTGGACTGAAAAACAAATAAACATCACTGTAGAAAGCCTTTAGTCCCAAGATTCATATGGCAGAAATAGTACTGGCAGCTTTACTACAAGTCTTACTTTCCACATCTTTTATCCAAAAAATAGACTGCAAAGTATTTCTCATATGGAAAAACTCCATGGTGCTAGCTGTAAAACAAGATCAAAGGTTGAAAACATTTACCTGTAAAGCTCTGCCTTTATAACTATATGCCTTCCTCTGCTTCTTTTTACTAGCAATTACTGTACTTTTACCTCTCAAGAGAAGTTATTCAAAGTCTTTGTTTTTACACCTTAGATCTTGCTTTAACCATTGGACCAGTCTCAATTCCAAAGCCAGATGTTTATGTTCCTTTAAAATATCAAAGTTTGGTGGATCTTCATGTTTAGAGATGCTTCCCAGGGGACACCAAAAATGGTACCAAATCAGGCTACAATTTCCTGACAGGGTCAGTGCATGTAAACTGCTTGTCAGGATTAATTAAGAACCAAAGTGATCCTCAGTTGTGCATTTCTTAATGTGCCTTACAGAGGCAGTTTTTGATACAAGGTGGCTTTTTGATACCCGAGCAGGTGAGAGGGAGTCGCTCCCCGTGGTGCTGAAGTGCACATGTGGGTACATAGCACAGCCTCAGCATTAGAGAGGGGCTGGATTCACCAGTGTCCCTGCCAGGCTGACATCTAAAATGTTTCTACGCCCTACTGTCTACTAATAAATTCCTTAATGCTTGAGCATTTTGCAGAAGGAAGTTGTGAAGCTTGGGGGATTCAACCAATCTCTAATTTTGGCTTCAGCTGATATTTTGTTGTTAATGCAAAGTCCACCAGCTTCCAGAGGTCCTTTTCAGAATACTGACACTGTCATGCCCTGGTAAGAATGTGGTATGCTTGCAGATGCAAAATATAAATTTCAAGCCTCCTCAAGATTAGGCAGGGAGCTAAATCCTAAATTTGGACCTAGTTTTTCTAACTCCCTAACCAGTGTGATCATTGGATTAATTGATAGGAAACTTCTCAGCTGTTTTTTGAGAGGGTATAATATCTGTATTAGACCCAGCTCGGGGGTGAATACTCAGCTGTCTTAATCCTCATTTGAAATAGGCACTTTTCCTCAGCCTAGAATTCAGTATCAACGTGCCTAGGATAGGATGGATTTAGGTCTCCATTTCCCTCCTGGAAATGCAGACTAGTTACTGTAGCAGTCATTTTTAAGCATCTTGCAATCCCTGTAGATACCACAGAAAAAAAAAATTGCACTTATTTCAGGACTGTGATTTCCACTAGGGATAAGGGAAAAAATAAATATATGCTCCCTGAAACTTAGTCTGTGTTTTAGTAATACCAAAACAAGACTACATTTTATTTCTCTGTATTTTTCAAAAAATACTTTGCTTGCCAATTTTCTTTCTGTCTGTCCATCAACTCTAATATCCACAATGTGAAATTACTAAGTACAAAACAAGAAATATTTCTTGTAGACATTTAATAGGGGTGCACAAATATTTCACACAACTGAATAATTTAATAGCTTTTAATCTCTTTCCTCACAATAGTCTGTAAAAATAGTAATGTCCTCAAAATATAGTTTTTATTCCTTTTTTTTTTCTACTAAGATACAGCTATACCACACAGTATAAGATGCAACTAAAATATATTGATTTATCTGTTTTATGTTACCCTGTTTGATGATGAATAGCTAAAGTAAAAAGGCTTAGGAAAAGTAATCTGAAAATAAATTAGTGGTTCAAGGTAGAAAAGTGTTCTGTGACTTTATGATATTAACAGGGCAGAAAATATCAAGAATTGGAAAACAGCATTTATTTTAGTGAACATCCACTTAAGGCCTGACTGGCCAGCATGCAGGTATTTGAATTATCAGGGTGAAAAATAGTGTATGTGAAAAGAGCTGTCCTAATTGTACTGAGCATGGAAATGCAGGATTGACTCTGACACAGAACACATCCTGGAGCAGCCTACAAGGTCTCTTGGGAGAGGCAGGTAACATGGAAGATGTAGCTGAGGTCCATAGTCCGGACAGTACAGCCTACCCTGGCACTCAAGGTTGCAACAAAAAGTCTCTGATGGCACAACACTACAGTGAGAATAGGGTGCCTCACAAATTATGAATTTCAGCTGGATCACAAAGTGTAAATTTTTTGGGAGCAGGAAATTTGAAAGGTAAAGACATTACGAGTGCAGCTTGTGTCTGAACTATGACAGATATTCTGTTTAGAACTAGAAATACACCTGAATTTTCCTTTGAATATTATCTAGGTGACAAAGGTGATGAATGAATAGCAGCACAAAGATACACCTCATCTCAGAATTTCCTACTGAGTTTCTAGTTTCTAGGTCTGGGAATGCTTTCCTCTGACGTGAACAGGCCTGGGAATTATGCTGGTACACTAAAGACAAAGGTAACCAAGAGGAAAAAGACAGCGAGTTGTTAACACCTGCAGCTTACACTACTTGTCAAACGCAATAGGAATTTAAATTATTTTCTAACTAATAAATGTATACTGACTCCATTAGGAGAATGTATAGGTCTTGGGACCTAGAGGAAGAATATACAGATTGTAATGACAGCATAATGAACATTAAAGCCATAACCTTTTGAGACTCGTTATATATAAATGAGATTGCAGTCTACTTGAGAATACAATATGTAGTTTTGACCTTTCTTTGAAATACAGAAATGGTGCTTAGCTGTGAAATTCATTATGGTCTCCAGTGTGACATAGCTATTCATTTTTAAAGTGATTAATTTCAGTTAGTATTGACTGAAGACTTTATAGGACTAAATATAGAGATGCCATGGGCAAGAACACTGTATGAGCAGGAATCACCTCCCTAACTAAGCATTTACAGGTAGCCATTTTGTCAAATTTTCTATACATAAAATAACAATCAAGTAGAAAATATAAAAATGCAACTAACTCTCTACTTGCATAGATAGATCATAGTTTTTAAGTCTTTTTAATAAAACATGCTTCATTAAAACACAGATATGATTTAAGAACTATAATCCTGAAGAACAAATGGACAAATGGAATATGCAGACATCTTCTGTTTATGAAAGCTTATAAACAAAATGGCACATATGGCTTTATCTAATAAATTGTTTCTTGTAAACTTTGAAAGGCAGGAATGACTGGGTTTGCAAAAACTGGGGTCATCATTTGGAGTTACAGTCTAAACTGCAGAGTTTGGAAATTACAGGGAATGGAACAGGTTTTAATACTATAAATTAGGCATGGAATTTAGATCATTTAGTGAAAACTGTGCTGTGACTCTTTTATGCCTACAGTGTGAATAAATGAAGAAAAATAGTCTTTGGAGGGACCTGTATCATGACAAAGACTGAAAGTCACTACAAAATTATGCACAAAGAGAATATGTTACGGTAAGTTATTCTCTGGGCCACAAGACTAAATCAAATTGGATGCATCTCCACTGAGAAGACACAGGGCACATCCTCATGTTTGTGTGTTACTTGCTCTTGAATTTGCTGATCAATAGGGGACTGGTCTTTTTCTGTATTGAGCTGTAAATCCCAAAGGATTAATGTGCATGTTGAACAGATGGATCACCAACATAATGACTTCTTATGGCTAATAATACCTATAGTTCCATAGCACTATTACCTTTATTAACTGCATTTACTGAATGATATTGAACCCTCACAAAAACAAGTCCTGAGAGAGTCTTCTGTCACAAACAGAAAACCACAAGAAAAAAATTATCTACTGGCCATTCCAGTAGGATGCTTTAAAATGATAAAGTAAAAATTATTTGCAGTTTTCTGGATGTTCTTTTTAGTGAAGTGAGATATGCAAAATATAATGCGTTAAAAATTTAGCTTATAATTGGTTTACCATATAAACAGAATTTAAGAACAACAGATAATGTGTTTATAATACAAATCTCCGGAGTAACTTCAGTGCTTAGAAAAATAATAAAAAATATTATCTCTGTAAAGTTATTACTTCATTTACACTAGGTCTCTTGGCACATCTAGAATCCAAACAGATGTCTTGAATTAATTGAGTAGACAGGAGTGATAAACTTTCAAAGCTCTGCTGACCTTGTAGTACCTATCACAAATTGCAGTACCTGAAGATCTTATTCTTTTGCTTTTATGGCTAATTTTATCTTTGGCTAAAGGTCAAAATCAGTCCATTCAATAAGCAATTTAAAATTAAAAGCTCTAATAACATTTTAGTAAATTTCTGTCATTCTGTTAGATAAAGTGATTAAATATATGTAATTATACTATTAAATTTTCCAATTACTGGTTTTCATTACTGGTGTTAAAGGAGTCTGAAAACGTGCCATGCCGTTGTCAGAATAGTGTGTATAAGTACATTTCCTTACACAGATTTACTGATGCCTGTAGGTTTTGGACCGTGTTTGGTTTTAAGCAGATTATTTTTCATGGACTTGACCTCAAAAAGTCTTAACTGTGATGTAATGTGGTATTTGTTCTGAAACAGAAAGATAATTTTTAAAAATAGAAGTGTTTATCTTTTCATGCATGTTGAACTCAGGTTTCTGAGTGTTTCCAACAGAATAATCTACCCTACAGGGTTTATTTATATTATACCGGGTTTATGTGATATAACTTTCTAAATACTACATTTACAAGGAATGGATATAATAGTATCAGCTCAAATGATATTTTTTAAACATAAATTTACTCACAGTAAATTTACACTAGGAAAGCTAAAGTAACATTTTTAAAAAGCAAATTTTGTGCAGTAAGGAGGATTTTTAAAGTACGATAAGGAATATATCCTACTGCCAGTAATGCTCAGTGTATAAATCATGAAAGTAAAGCCTAATTTCTGAATGGACAGAACATAAAAAATCTGCCAGATTTGTTTATATACAAACTTACTTTTCACAAGTCAGGAACAGGAATCAGAAATTACAGTTCAAAATTAATCTAATCAAATTTGATTTAAATCTAACCAGATTTGTTAGAGGATTGTGTAAAAACATTCTTCGAGTTAGAATTCACATTTATCTCATGAGCAAACACATATAGGTTTTACATCAGCCCAGGTTTTCTAGGGAGAGCTTAGTCCTTACTGTGTGGATCTGTGTGCAAGCAAAAACATGTGCAAAGACCCCAACACCACAACTTTGTTGTAAGGTGCAAGGTAACCTGGAGAGAAGATCAGGGAGACCTCATGGCTTGGCTGCACTTTTGCATATTCTGCCTTGTGGAGATTGTTGAATGAACTGAATTTAGTCCTTATTTAATAAGGAATGTAATTTCCTGGGAAGTCAAACTGGAAGGAAAACTCCATGAATCTGGACAATGGAAATTATTTATATAAATAATGTAATCCTAGAAGAAAAGATGAACTAGAAAAACAATCGAGGAGCAGGGAAGCAGAGGGTAGAAGAAAGAAGGGTTGAGTTGTTTTATTAAAATATAGTGATCAAAGATCACAAGTAATGCATAATGTTTTATGAGATCAGATGAACAGCTTCCTAAAACTAGAGACTTAGAGACAGTGACTGTCTCCAGTGATCCTTTATAATACAACTGCTTAAAAAAATAGATTTAATACATGCAAGAAAAGAAAATTCCTGTGTTCCCTTTTGTAAGCTTCATTTTGTGAAAAGTCACTTTCAAATCTTATGCCTAAGAGAAGGAATTACAATCCCTGCTGTAGATATACAATTGCTTCAAGTCCAAAGTGCCTGAAGCTCCAGATTTTCTCTGTGGAATCCATTTAATCATTTGCTCAGATACAACAGACTATTGCAAGCTCATACATGTTTAATAATATAAGCTTCAGGACAAGTTCACAAGGTGACAGTGGTCCAGCCTCAAAAGAAATTGAGTTTCAGCTCTCTGTGCCTTTTCACTTGGCCTAAATCCCTTGAAGTGCTGGGATGCTACAGAGAAGCACAACAGTATACTTACTAGGAGGGCTGAGGACACTGCTTTTGAGGTATCTGCAGCTTTCTCTAGCCCAAAGACTAGGAAGAAAACTTGGTGTTCCCTACAGTAGGCTGGAACATGAACAAAAGGGACATCAGTACATAAAAGAAACCTTTATAACACTGACAACATGCACAGTAAAAGCATTCAAAGGCATACTAAGGGTTAAAAAATATTGTCTGTAGGAAGCTGGGTAAAGAAACAAAACCATCAGGCCTAAACAATGACTTCTGCCAACTCTTCTCTTTTGCTCATATATTCACTTCTATTCAAGATTCTTTACTGTGTCCTTTACTGATGGCTGAGTGCTTGGCATAAGCCCTGCCAGCGCATTCACATCTGTGAGGGAGCAACACTGAGCCTGTGTCAGAAATCCTGCTTCTTCAAAGCCCTGGGCAGGTCATGAGCGAGCCTGGTATCTGCCCAAGCAGCATGGGCACAGATTAATGATTACCTTCCCAAGTTTCTGGCCATTCTAGCACAGCCCTGAGCAGTTGCTGGATGCTGTCCAGTCAGCAATTTTCCAGTTCAGAAAGCTGTGGGTAGCTGTGAAGAAGCACAAACTATCTGTCCTTTTCTGTGCAATGATAGCCCACGGTCAAAAACCAGCCAAAGACAGAAGATAGCCAGGAATTTGGCAATTCTACTTCACACTGGTGTCTGACATCTTTGCTATTTGTAAGGGCACTTGGCTAAACTTGCTGTACATTTTGGGGATCATAGCATGGTATTTTATTCATATTAGTAAGTTTATTTATATTAGTATTATGCTGTGTGGAGATCTACTGTACAAAATAATTTTTGATCCATGTCTATTAATTAACATTATTCCAACTACTAATTGAATATCTGTTTTATAAAATATGCCTGAATTCTTATCTATGATTCGTAATAGATCCAAACCACTTGTTATAACTGATGACATCAGATGCTTGTTAATAGTAACAAATGAGCTGTTAGATTTGAAACCCTCTCCTTTTACTTGCATTTTGTGGTAGGTTCTTTAAACTCTAAGTTTAAGTGGGGAAAAAAATCTTCCTCAAAGTACTATGAAGATGGATGCAGCCAGTACAGCTCTGCACACTATTTTCTTTTTATCTTCTTTATCACTGTGCTGTCAGAATATATCTAAGATCATGTAAATTCTGATCTAAGAGAATTAGATTCATTCTATATCCAGTGAATAACTTCAGTGTTTTGGAATAGTCAAGTCTTTATCTTGTAAAATTAAGTTGCTGGCCCAGCATACCATTAGTTTCAGATTATTAGTGAAAATTTAAGTACATTAGTACAGTAATATAATGGGGCCTGGTCTTCTTCAAAATTCCTGGCAACTTGATGAAGAAAGCTGTCAAACAGCCTGGTAGTCACCAGATTTAAGCTTATATGATCCTACACAGTTTGTGCCTTATCAACTGCTGGATTGCACAAAGCCAGCTTTGTTTAAGAGAGAAGCAAGTTGGGCATCAGCTGGCCCAAGGACTGCTGGCATACATTAGGATGGCAAACAAATGGTTTTGTTACTCAAGCTAATGGGTACATATATGTGGTTTCCTGTATCCAAGGGCAGGGGAGGGCCCATAAGTACAAGGATTTTGTTGGGAAGTCTTAAGCTACTCCATCCATTTCCATTTGCTGCTCCTGCTAAGGGACACTCAAGTTCCCACTGCAGTGCTGAGGTTCACTGAAGAACTGGGAAGAAGGCCATGTTGCACAGAGCTTATCAGTAATGTCAGCACTGTGACAGAGCAACAGAGGATGGGAATTAAAGGAAGGTGGCTGGGTCAAGATTTACAGTCTTCTGTGTAATTCTTCACCTTAATCCTTCCTAGCTTCCTGCCTGCTTAGCAGCAGAGTTTTGGGTGTGGGGAAGAAATCTTCAAAACTTACATAAACTGCAGTTTTGAGCTGTGCCAAATACGGCATAACTTCGGTAGAGATTATTCCTAAATCTTAAAATTACTAGAGTGCTAAAACAAAAACATAAAAAATGAAAAGGTTTACAGCTGATGTATACCAGTTTCAAAGTGTATACTTGAAGCATACCAGTAAAAAATATAAAAGCATCAATTGCACAAAACTGATTTATCAGATCATTGCAGCTCAAAATTGAGAATGAACTATGACAGACATAGGGACCTATATTCTTTTTTAGGTTGTCAGGGTAAAGGAATCAGTTCTAGGATGGAGAAATAGAATATAAACCAGTTATATACTATGCTAAGGATGCATGATCTCCAGAAGCATATTTTTCCTATATGCCATTTTATCTGAGGTGCTAGTGGAAAGTAAAATCAGAGATTACCCTTGTCGATTGGCTAGAATCGGATCAGGAGTTAAGAATTGCAAATGCTGGAAATACAAGAGCTGAGATATTTGTACATACACATTTTTGGGACAGTCAGGGCATATCTAATATCAAAATTAGTTCCGAGGTCATGCATGAGTCTGGAAATTAAGATGTTAGTGGTTTTCATGAATACAAGGTCACAATATTTAAATAATCTGCTACCAAACACAGTTTGACTGCACCCAGTAATACGTAACCCACAACTCCACTGAATGCTTGTCTAATCTTGCTGACAACTTGACCAATAATACTATTTATAAAATGACCTGGACTAAAAGAAGTGAAATACGATAAAGCAGTTGGCTTGCTCTGACTGCTGCAAGAATGCTGGTCTGTTTAGATGTGATCCACACATATCAAAAAACTTGTTGTTTGTTTTTTTTTTTATTTAATCAGATTGGAGAACAGACTTATTTAACATATATATATGCTCAATTTTCTTTTCTCACAATCCCATGTGCTGAAATAGTTGTGTCAAGTTATACTGTGCCATTGCTCAGTGTGGTGACATTTGAACAGTTTTCTCAGACAAACATACATAGCCAAGACCCAAGAGGGAGAAGATGATAGAGGAGGCAGCAGCAGCATCACACCAATCCTAGCACTGAAAAGTTTGATCCCAAAGATCATTACGAAGAAGAAGAGCTTGAAATAACACAGACACATCTCAAACATTATTCCTGGATAAGGACCTTATCCTCCAGAGTCCAAGTCTCCAGAGAAAAACGTCTGGGTCCTGCCTTGCAATAGAACCTCTAAAAGCAGCTTGGTAACCCTCATTAGCACTGGAGGTTTGTTATGTGTGTCAAGCACCAGACATTACAAAAGAAGTAAAAAAATACCATGAATATTAGCAACTTAAAGAAGACATTTACTCCCCTAAGACTGCAGTAACACTGCAGTAATTTAAATACCTGCTGTCTAGCTGATGTGACAGCCAGAGCACGCACTGTTCAAGAGGCATTGTAAGCTTTGGGGTGACTTTGGGCGCTCTCTTTGTCCTTCATGACACAGCAAGCAAGACCCAGTAAAAGCAGCAGGTTTGATCAGAATCTGTGAGGAAATCAGGAGAAAAAGTTTTGTATTCAAAGGTGCCTTCAGCTCCAAAGTCTATTTTGGATCTTCCTAGGATCCCAGTTTGATGGATACACACTCTCTGAAGGGAACATCAGCTTTCTGCTAATCAGTTATTTACAAGAGGATTCAACAGCACATGGGAAAAGAGGAGATAAAGATACCTAGTCCAACAGTAATTGTTCTTTGAGTTGTTATGTTTAGAATGGATGCCAGAATCTGCTCCCCAGTTCATTAGGATGTAGATGGTAAGGGAAACCTGGAAGATTTTGGCTTTCCAGACTTCTGTATCTTTTCATAGAAGCAGAAATTGGCATAAGGTACTTTTGTGTGCCGAAGTTGCTGCTCTGGGGTCTCCAAGCTTGCTCCGATGATGGACAGAGGTCTTGTACAGTGAAAATCATAATGACAGCAAGACGTTCAACCACTGGAACTTTAAAATGTGAACATTGATAAAAAATGTTGAGCATGAGGCAACATATTTTCAATAGGGGAACAGGCTACTAAACATCATCTGCAATAGCCAAGGCAAACACAGCATCTATCCATTTACCATTAGGAGAAGGCAAAGGAAATGCACCTACAAACTTCATTTTGTGTTTGATCTGTTATTACTGAAGGAACCCAAGTACAGAGAAAAACAGTGTAAGGGTTTCAGGTTTTAGTTGCTTTGCCAGAGTCATTTTGAATAGACAAGACCTCTTGCACAAAATGACCTCTTGCACAAAATAACCTCTGAAGGGTAGTGCAATGATGTTTGCATAAGCTTGATAGTAAAATAAGAACAGTAATATCCTCACTTGAAAAAAAAAAAAAATAGTTCAGTATGCCAGGTGTATTGATTGCTAAAACATTTGTTTTCTTATAGACCTCTATGAGTAATTAAAGTACAACTTTCAGAAAACACTGACAGTATTAAGCTTTCCTAAGGAAACTACTAGCTCAGTTTTACATTTCATGGTTTATATTTTCTTTTGTAACATTAAGTTCAAGTGAAAGAATACTAAAACTATAGATACAGTATAAAGGCAGAGTATTACTGTGGAGCAAAATATATGTTAAGTCTGATCAACTCTGTGACCAAGGGGACTCCTCACAGAGCTAAAACAAAAACCCACAAGAATGTTTTGTGGACAACAGTAAATCCAAGTTATGTTTGTCTGTTTAGAAGAAAGCTTACAGCTATGAGGTATATGAAAAATTCCTTTTTGAATATCATAAGTGCCTCTGATCTTTCAAAATGATCAATACACTGCTTCCAGTTTTAATAAGGAGACCTGAAAGAAGAGAAAGGAAAAGGAATATGGTGAACTCACAGGGGCACCTCTTAAGTGAATAGACATTCCAATATGATTTTTCTTAAGACAATTGTTATTTTTTCATTTTATTACTACCTTCTTTCTAAAGAAGCTTACACCAGTTTTTTACAGCTGGGAAGGATTATATTACTAGGAAAACATTTATAGATAGAACTTTTTTTTTAATAGGCAGCAAATTACTGCAGCATGTTATGCAAAGGTTCTCAAATATAAATGCAAGTGCACAGACAGAACACAGGAGAACTTACAAGAACAAGTAAAGGTACTCTAACACAATTTAGCTTTTCTAGGTAGGATAGGGTGGATGTGTAAGCCCCCTTATATTTATGGTTAGCTAATGGATTTATTGAGGTTTGGTTCTAGGTTCTCTGTCTTTTGAAGTTTTCTTTGCTTTTTTTTGTCCTTTTGGTAGACACCTCAAAACACATCAGCAGCAGCAGATCAGTAAATCAGCTTTACAGAGCAAACACAGAAATACTGGAAGAAATAAGCTTCAGCATAAATTCTACCCTCCTCCATTTTTCCAGTTATTACAGAAATGTGGGTTTGTGCCATATATAGATAATCTTGTTACCATGTAAGCTGCTGGAAATGGCTGTAATCATTCTGCCATTGTATAAAGGCAGGGACTTTTTTTTATTTGATTAATGGAATGGAGCTAAAATCAGGGGGTTTTTTTCCACAAGGTATTACTAACAAAGCTGAGGAAACAAGTCTTAGCCCAGGAAAACTAATATGTTTAGTTCAGAAGATGAATGACAAGACAAGGAGTCCCAAAGCTCTTCACACAGATAGCAAGAATATTTCCTAGTCTCAAAACATTTGTACTTGAATGTTTGCATTAAAAGCTCCTCTTAAATAGTTACTAAAAGGACCAGAATGCAATACTTCTAGGAAAACAGTGAGAACAATTCTAGACATGTTAACAAAGCACTTAAAAAGGACAAAGAGCAAAAATTATTTGGATGCATTGTTTTATCCTAAGCAGTATGTTTAGAGAAAAGACTATTATGTCAAAATTAAATACAGTATTAATTTTAAAAATACAAATATATGCATAAATATATTGGCAAACAAGGGAGTCTTGTAAATTTACTGAAGAAGTATATCCTTTTTCTGTCACTGAGAAGAGCTCTCTACATTTCCCTGTTTTGCTAGTCTGATTGTGTGGAAATATATAATGCTACCTGCTAGTAATCTGAAAACCAAATCACATGAAATTGTTTCAATAATGGAAACTGTATGTGCATCAGACTACCAGTATGTTTGAAGGTGCTTGAAAACATATTCTGAAGAGAATTTTGCATTTCTGACTATGAAAACCTGTACAAAAAGCACATAAAACAAAAACTGTAAACAATGTTCCTATGGAAGTCTTGGCTTTCAGTTGCTTTTCCATTTGTCTTAAGAAGGAGGCTGCCAGGTCAAGGTGTGGAGCCAGCCCTGTCTCTCCCTGCTTTGAGAGCAGCTGGGCTTTTTCTCCTTTGTGAAATTTTAACCTGACATTTCAATCTAAGTAAATCACACCGAGAACAAAGGTGAGACTTTCTCTCAAAGGTCTCCACTGTGCACAAATCCTTCAGTGTTTATAAATGGCACTATGTATGTCACAGTGTCATTTATAAACATAATGACATTCTGTAATAGTGGGGGAAGGGAGGAAGGGTTGCAGTTATTGTGGGGTTTATTATATTTTTATTATATAGATTATATTTTGATGATATAAATTTTATTTCATGTTTAAGATTGTGTTGTCTACTATTATATTTTGCCAATACAATATTAAGTTCAAAAGATGTATGAGCAAATTCTGGCATTTCCTTAATTGTAGAAGTTCTAGCAAGGATAAGTTATTGATGAATAATATATCAATAGTGGGAGAAATATTCCCTATTTATAGTAGGGAATGTTTCTTCAATTTTGTCCTCAACAAAAAATTTACACAATTTTGAATGGTTTTGTCCCTTGGAACCTGAGTACTTGTATGGAACCTTAATCTGTGTTATGATGAAAAAGAATCCATACTGCCTATATAATATTTGAGTTAATTTTTAACTGGAAAGAAAGCATGATGCAGTTTTACGTCCAGTGATCCTGTTGCAACTGGGGTATCTTCATCCAGTGAACTGCATGACTCCAGCATGATTGGGAGCATAGTCTGGCACTTATGCTTCTGTTAATATTAATGTAATGAATTATTTCACTGCATACAAGAATTTAAAAATATTTAATAGATGCATTTAATGCTATTAAGATTCATTATATAGGCTTGATTATATATGTAAATAGAAAACAATACTATAAAATGTAACTAATTAACTAAAATGCTCCAATAGTTTACAAGACTAAGATTGACATGCAGTAATATTCCGTAGGATCCCATTCTGAAATTCTCTTCCCCAAAATAACATTTCAGTACTATTCCTTAATATTCCTCATTTTTCCTGGTCCTTTTACCTTTCTAGTTACCTAGATAATTATCTTTTTTTCTGACTACTGATTGCTTTTTGGTTCCAAAAAACAGAGTTAGTCCTTTGCTGCTGTGTCTAAGTTAAACTATTTAACCACCAGATCTAGTGTTTGTTCTTCCTTCAAAGGAAGTTCATAACAGACTGGGATCCTTAGACAAGTATCCCTTGGTATGGATGATTTAATGTCAACATTCCAAGAGAGCTAAGAAAACATCCTATCTTTGTTTGAAATGCTTATATTAGAAGTAATATAAGCCAACAGATACAAATGATGCCAAATATGCTGCATCTTTCAAAGTTTCCATTGCCAAGAGTACATTTTGAACTGGCCAAGTTCAAATGGGTTTCTTTTTATTTCTGAAAGCTGAGTGTTGGAAAAGTTGTGTCCAGCTTTTTTGAAAGCATTCAGCTGAAAATCATAAAATGCTTTATTTATGATTATTTAGTTCTACTAATGCACTCCATATTGTCATCACTCTCAAGTCCTATGGACAATTTGGGCTCTAGCAAGGATTATTTCTTGTTTGGAAGAAAATGAGTAGATAAAGTCATTGGGTATTTAGTTCTCTCTACAAACAGACTATCTAATATCAAAAGCAATGCACAGTGTACTGCTCACAGGGCTGGCACAACATCCCAAGAGCCCCAGAAACCAATTCGTTTCAACCTCCCGCAGCTCATTTCCCCTCCCACGGTTTCAAGAACTCAGCCAAATTCCTCCCTCCATGTAGTTTTCTACAATTTTTACCATTTAGTTTTGCTGAAACAATTTGTTACTGTGAGCTAAGATGAACTTAGTACTATGTCACTTCCCCTTCTCCCACATGTTAGATCTTTTGGGACAGATTTTCTTTTATATTATGCTAGTATTTCTTTGTTCACCTTAGTAAGGGCTGCTGAATACTTTTTTTTTTTTTTTAAGTGAAAAAAATAAAAAGGGATTTTCACAGTATTGTCTTGAAAAAAGGTTTTTTGACTACTGTAATGCAAAAACCTTTTTCATTCAAGTCCAATGTTTCTTGACACCTTCCTGATTTGACTTTGAGACACCTAAACTTGTGAAAAAGGAGCCCTGATCTCTAGCTCGAACAGTCAGTAGGGTTTTTCCTTCCTGTGCCCCAGGACTACTGCCTGATTGACACAATTCCATGGCTGCCTCACTGCAAGATATATGGGCAGCTGCTGCTAAGTGTGATTGTATTTTCCTTTCCCAGATCTGCACGGCAGTGCAGTGAATCTGACTGAGCCAACTGATTTTTGCTTTTTTTGAAAGTTTGTTTTTTTAGCCAGATTAGTCCATGATCCAGTTCATCATCTGGCAGTACAAATAATAGTAGGGTGATGTAGGGTTGGCCATGAATAAATGGAGGATTGGGAATCACCTCCAGTGAGGGGCTGCACTCAAAACAACTCAAGGTGACTGTCCAGCTACAGCTGTAGTACAGCACCATGCCTTGACAGGGAAAAGGAAGAAGGGAGAATGAGATGATCAGAGGTTAACTCACCACAAAGTTAATCCCATATATTCCCCAAACACTTGGCAGTGCACAATGCATTCAAATTTTTACTGGCCTGGGTGGAAGTGTAAGACACTGTCTGTCCTGCTTTTGACATGACAGCAACTGAATCCATGTGTTTCTTCCTTTTGCCCAAAAGTATGAAGTTCGATTAATGGCTTCTATTAAATAAAGGAGGTAGAACAATAATGGATCAGAATGGCAGAATTACAATGACAGAAATGCTCACATTTAGAGGGAGGCAGAAAGCAATAGTAATCTTGAGAGAGAGATAAAGGGATAGAAAATGGAAACAGCACAGCACATCTATAAATAACTTCCAAATGAGTATGCAGTATACGGATCATATGAAAACATCTTTACTCATGCAGAGCTCCTAGCATATCCTCTAGGCAGAACAAGCACTCAGCTAACAGATACTCGATATCTCAGGTCAGGGTTTCTAGTAAACTGCAGGTGATGGAGTTCTTATAATCTGCATCTCCATAAAATTTTAAGTGGACAAGAAAAGCATCAAAAAAGAATACAGAAATCTGAAGGGATGGTTAAAAAGAACAACAAACCGAGGAAAAAAAATACTATCAGACATGGACAGAAGAGCATTAAGGGAACCAAAAAGAGAATAGTCCCAAAGTAAATCCATAGTATGCATGTTGTAGGATAGTCTCTATTGTGAATTATTAATGTAAGTTATAGAGTATAATGCCAATACTAAAAGGTAAAGAAAAAATACAGCACATTAAAAATACTACTTTTGCAGCCATTGAGACACAGATATTAATGTTTGTCAACAATTTTTTAAACAAACTAATGATTTTTTACATTCTGCAAGCATCTATATTTTAAACCCACCAGAGGATGGTTTCATCTATTTCTGTTACCTAGTAATGACTCAAAAGGCCTTATAAATATTCAGAACATCTAAAAAATGCTAAATTACATTTTTAAAGTAAATAATATTTTTTATTTTTCTTTTCAAAGTAAATATTATTTTTATTTTTGAATAAATATATCACCAACCAGCCAAAAGAGGTGATTTTCCTGCTCTGCACTGGTGTAGCCTCATCTTTAATATTAAATGCAGTTTTAGGCACCACAATATAAAAAGGACATTAAGCTATTGGAGAGCATCCAGAGGAAGACAACAAAGATGATGAAGGGCCTTGAAGGGAAGCTGTATGAGGAGCAGCTGAGGTCACTTGGTCTTTCAGCCTGGAGGAGACTGAGGGGAGAACTTACTGCAGTCACAACTTCCTTGTGAGAGGAAGAGGAGGGGCAGGCACTGATCCCTTCTCTGGTGACCAGTGACAGGACCCAAGGGAATGGCCTAAGGCTTTGTCAGGGGAAGTTGAGGTTGGACATCAGGAAAAGGTTCCTCACCCAAAGGGTGGTCATGCACTGAAACAGGCTTCCCATGGAGGTAGTCACAGCACCTGACAAGAGTTCAAGAAGCATTTGGACAATGCTCTCAGGCACATGGTGTGAACTCTCTGGGTTGGTCCTGTGCAGGGCCAGGAGCTGGACTTTGATCATTCTGATGGGTCCCTTCCAACTCATCTTATTCTATGATTCAATAAATATTACTGGTTTGTAATACACATGTTTTAGTGTGATTAATACTGATTTCATCTCTACAGCATATATCCAACACAATTCGCAGAAGTGCTGAGCATTTGTCATTCTTTTGGTAATGTTTACCTTCTGTAAGGTGCAGGCCCTTGTGAGCACAACCTATGTAACTTCATGGAGTACTCCAGTACTCCATGATAAGCAAAACTGAGACATGAATAAGCCTCTAGGGTTTGTTCCTTAGCCAATTCCTAACCTGGATTAGGTGCTCTTGTTAAACTGTGCTCCAATGTGCCTTTCCTTTTCCTGCTATTGTCCCTTCTCCATATGACAGGTAGATACTAGGGTGATGTTTCTTAACTCCTCAACAAATGAAGAATGACTTAATAAGGCAACAACAACAAAAAGGAGGGTAATGCTATTAATATTTAGAAAACTTGCGAATCTTGCTGAGATACACAAACTTCCAGTTTCCCTATAGCCTGAAGACTCGGAGATGAGAGACATAATCTGAAGCAGCAGCAGAATCCTGCTGTTTACAGGAGACTCTTTCCTCCTTGTGCAGAGCTTGTGTCTTAGAACACTATTTCAGTTCAACTCCCTTAAATGCTTGAGTCTGTCTTTTATTATGATGCTGCAGCAGCAAGAACAGGGTAGAAAATATACTCTGAATTCCAACATTACTGAAATAAGATTTTTCTCAATAAATAATACATCAAAATGTGGAGGACTGGATGAAAGAGAAAACTTGAAAACATGCTGTGCAGTGTGCAGCCATTCATGGGTCCTCACTTGCCAATTAGTCCAACATGAAAATACTTCACATTTTTTAAGGGAAGAGTAAATTCTAATAGGTGGCTTATTCTGTCTTCATACCAAAATAGTTTTAAGGCACTAATCACAGCAGTGTGCTGTAATTATTTGATTCAAACTCCATTTAAACTATCACTATAGAGACAGACAGCCTCTAGGCAGATGCAAGTAAGTATCTATCTGCTAGCATCATTACAGTTGTGTAGAGGCTTCCTGATACACAGTTGGTTTTCTCCTTAGCCAAACTAAGATGTGTTTGAAGAGGTAGCTGAGAATACAGTTCAGTTCTTCATTGCCTTGGTGAAGCCATGACACAGCAGTGTAAAGACACATGTGCTCAACTCTTACAGAGTTTACAATGCTGCTAGGTAAGTAAGAACACCAGAACTTTAAGAGTATGGTGAGGTTTCTTGCTATGGAAAAGTTTCCTATAAAGTGCAAGCCCAGTGGTGAAACACAACCCTTCTACCAATTCGGTACTTGAAATAAGCATCAAAAGTATACACAACCATTACAGGATTTATAACCAGTTCCAAAAGTACCCAACAACTTCATTTAATTATGATAAAGTCTTGTTATTTACAGTATAAAAGTGAAAAATCATATAAACATACATTATATATTATAAAAATATGAAATATATAAATAAGTATATAATAGAAAAAAACCTATACATATTTGCACATAATTCAGCAGCCTCCATTAAAAAAATAATCATTGATTAGGAAAAAAAACCCTCTTGTTCTGATTTTTTTTTTCCTGGAGGCAACATGATAAAAACAGCTTCTACCAGCAGGCAGCCTGGTGTGAGCAGCCGTAAAGATGACCTGGTTAGAAGGTTGGGACATAGCCTGTCATCTCTTTGACAGTGTAACTCCAAAAACTACTTCTGATGTTGCTTTTTGGCACAGTTTTTGCAGAGCCTGAATGCTGGAGAAATACAGAAGTGAATGCTAAAGAAATTGTCCTTGTCTCAGTGATGATGTTTTTTGTCCTCTTGATATGGACTGTGAGCCTGTGAGTGCTGGTCTAGCTTAGGGGTGTTTTAAGCAACATCTTAATCATTTGGGTTCTCCACAAAGCTGATTAAAGCATTGTCAACATGTTTTTTCAGGAATAAAATACATGCTTATCATAATCTGTAAAACAATAAATACTTGCAAAATATGATTTATAAAAACAAACTGATGCCTCTTGAAATTAGAGTTTATGATTTAACTAATACTAATATACCCTAATTTGACATTTTTTAAAAAGCCAAACAAAATACTGTGCATTCTTTGTTTTGAAACAGCTTTTTAAAAAGAAATTTATAAATATGTCATTTAAAGGGTCAAAATCCTTTTGGATTTATTGATAGAAGATGCTTTGATTAAACAAAACTGATTTCAGAAAGGATAAGGATTCATTCCATGACAAATTTCAGAACACTTTGTTTTCCATATTGGATCTCAAAAACTCTTCATTTAAAATTTAGCTTAGAAATGCAGTTAAGTTGCAGTTTAAACTGGAATTAATTACTGGCTTTAACAACTAAATATAATGCATTCGTATTGATACTTTAGACAAGAAGATAGCTGAATACTTATGAAGCCCACTGTTTCTGCAATTTGGGAATGAATCAGTAGGAGAACTGAACAAAGAAATATTGTACAGTCAGGTTTCACATGACAGAACAAATGGAAATTCCTATCTCTACCAGAATACTGTGCAATATGAATCATAAGAGAGAAAATAAATAAGAAAGACAAAAGAAAAGAGAGGCAGTAATACTGAGTGCTACATGTACAACTGAAGAAATAAAGGAAACAGGGAGCCAAGTGTCACACCAGTGAAATGGCAGAAGACAAATTTTGCATAGAATCTGTAGAAAGATTCAAAATATACCAACAGATTTGGCTTCACTACAGAAAAAAACCCTCAGCCTTTGTTCATATTGCAAAAAGTTTCCAGCACACTATAACATGTCTCCCACAGCCATTTGCAGACCATTTTGTATTTTGTAATTTTAAAAATCCCCAAATCTATGGGAATTACCAGATGTGAGTCTGTGAAACCCAAACACAGCAATGTTTTCTTTTTCTCCCTAGTGAATTTTGTGTTCTTCAGAAGGCACTAATTTGAGAGCAGTGTGCTGTTTATAAACTGAAGGACCCAGCACACTCTACCAGCATGCTGAAAACCTGGAGCTGGAGGAATTAATTCTGATGCAAATGAGGGTAAGGTTTCCCTGCAAGAGAGGTCCTTGTTGAATCTGCCTAGAGTAACAACCTGGTTGCCATATGTCCAGCTAGGAACGTGGCAGAGATAAGCAAGATTCAAAAAACCCCAAACCTGTTAACTGCCTAGCTGTTCTTCTCAATGCATTTGGAGTCTAATTACCAGGATGTGACATGCTCTGCAGTTCAGCCAACACAGTCATCTTTAGAAGTATGCCTATGCTGCCTGCACTTCACTTCAGATATCAAAATGAGCATGAAATTTTTTTTTTCAGGTAAGCTTCCCAAAACGTTCAATATCAGATACTTGCTGCTGCAAATGAAAGCAGTGAGAGGCTGATCCCATATGGAAGTGGCACTGAGCCAACAGTGCATGTGAAACTCCTGCCCTGAACATTCAGTGAGGCATAATCCCTGTTTGGGAATTTTGTGACCTTACAGAAGGTTTGAATTCTCAACTTCCTTCAATGCACTGAACTTCAGCACTGGCTCTCACAAGAGAATTGGGTATCTGTTAGCTTTCACCCCATGTTGGATGCAGGCATTCAATCCCATGAATCAAAAGTTCTGTGCTGCATTGTCAAGTAAGAAAGAAGGGCTGACATCATTAGGATTGTGCTTAGCAATGCAATGTTTGGAGGAGTATCTGTGGCTGCAAAGTTGCATTGGCCTCTTTTCAGCCTGGAAGCTGACGTGGCTGACACATCACAAAGAAAACTACTGACTCAGGTGTGTGAGATCCTGGTGCAGGAGTGGAGCTGTGCTACAACTGTATGGTCTTGGTACCTCCTCTGCAGAAGGTGTGATGTGGGAATGAAAGGGGAGAGGATCATGCTCAGTCTATGAGACTTAATATAAAAGTCCCAAGAAAAGAACAGTAATCTCTATTTTCCTGTAGTTTTTCTCTACTCTTTCTCTCATTTTCTAGGGAGTTTTTTTTAGTTTCTTTTTCCCTACAACCTTTTACATTTCTTCCTGTAATATTTCTTCTCTTCTCTGCTATTTAATTTTCCCAAAATTTTCAAAAACAATAGGGATTATGAGTCAAAAGATAAGGATGCAATTAACAACCAGTTATTCTTGCTGTCCAAAAAAAATAGAATACTACACAGTTGGAACTCAGAATAATAAAAGGCCTCTTAGCTAAAATGTTTTTGTTTGAAATCTAGTTGCTCTAGTGATGGGTTCTTTCCCAACAGAAAAACACACTGAGATGCAAGAAATCTTGGAAAACAGAACTATCTCACCAAAAATACATTCTGAACAAAATACAATTGTTATTCTCTCACTATCACAGACAAAAGGACAAAGGGGAAAACTATGTGAAAAAGGCAGGCAAGAGAGCTACACCAAATACTTAGGACTGAAGAGTAAGGAATTAAGTACCTCAATAACAAAATCACAGTGACCTGCTCATTACCTTTACATTTTTAATATGATTCAGTATGAAGTTACATTTCAGAGTTCAAATTTGATTTCTAGTTGCCAGAATTTTGACTATTTGAGAATAGAGAGCAAAAGAAAAAGGAAGACTGCAAAAGACAACCTGGATTTCATCTGATACTGGATCAAGCTCCTAATTTTTTCCTGCATTTATCAACATGAGATGGGGAATAAAAATATTGTCTATGTGTGTAATTTTTCTGTGGAATTTAGGCTACTAAATGTGTTGGAAAAAATGTGAATTCTCTTCCTTGCTATATTTCTTATTAGTTTTGTGGCTTTGCAAACTCCTGTAGCAGCACCCATATCAGATTAACTGCATACTGAGCTGTAGACACTCAAAAGAGAACACTGAAGTAAGGCCTTGAAAAGATATTAAGCTACCACAGGAATAAAGAAAGCCACAGTGAGGTGACTGAGGTACCTGCAAAGACTACCATGGACTCAAAGCCATGGCCAGTCTCATGACAAGCTCTCAGTAGAAACTTGTCAGTTCTCAGATTGCTCTTCTTTCCTATGGGGACAGCAAATAATATGGCTCTTCACAGTTGGACTTTAACATTTGGTTTTCATTTGCATTAAAGGAAACTTCTTTTTCCTCTCATTGAACCATGATACAAGGATATAATCTTATAATTAATCTTTTCTTTACTTTCAAATGTAAGGTTTTTTTGAGTTTTTAGCAAATATATACTCTTAATTCAAACATCATAGTTATTCTTACAGGAAATACTTGATGGTACTGGTAATTCCATGCTGTAAATTACCACATTTTAAAATTAAAGTATGTGGATCTATTATGAATTATCTGTGACAAAGCAATTCCCTCTTCAGAGAATGGTTTCATGGTAAGAAGCAGAGTGTTAAATACCATCCCCAACGTGTTGAAGGATACTTAGTACTAACAAGCTTAAAAGGAAAGGCTGTGCTGTGTAATCTCTGAGACAAATGGCATATTTGACAGAGCGAGTTTAAAGTGCTGTGTCTTACTGGCAGTGTAAAATCACAAAGAGCAATGCTTTCAAATGGATTCTTTGGCACCTGCATACAGTATTTCAAAAAGTATTACCCTTGGAGCTCCTTATTCAAAAATATGCATAAAAAAGGTTGACTGTTCAGAGCAAAAAGTAATACCATCACACTGTTTTCACAGAACTACTGTTTAGTCACTGGAAGGCATAAACTATTTTTTAAATTCTAGAAGGCACTATGGGGATAGTCATTACTTATCTGTGAATAGTTATTGTAATGGGGTCATTTCAATTTACAGTTATTATCTCAAATACTTCCCACCACTACTTTCTACATTTTGAAGTGACATCCTTTCCAATCCTTTGAATTTTTCAAAATAGTTGTAGCATTTGCCTTTAGTTCACACAAGGAATTCATTACTGGTTAAAATTGAGTCTTTGTTTACAATGTATCATAGAAACAAAATGAACGGTTTTGATAAATACATACTGTTTCAAATGTTAAGTAGGCAGAAATAAATAAGATTTACAAAAGATTGCTTCAAGTCTCTTTGCCTTTGCTAGCATGAACATAGAATAGGTTTTAGTACTGCCCAGCAGTAAAGGACAGAGCAGAACAGGTATTCCTCCCTTTCCTATTTGGATGTGCATACAGATAGTACAATTTTGGTTAACTGAGTTTAGAGACTACTGGAACTTCGTAGTGTCCCCAAGAATCAACCAAAGACTTTTTGTAGTACTTCCTTGTATCAGAATAATTGTATAAATTGCTGAGGCATCAAGTTTGAAAATATTTCAGAAGTCTCGTATTTTTAATTTTAGAAAGTACCCTAGGAATCAGCTAGAGATACCACACAAAGAAATAGCCTTTGGCAGGATGACTTAAAGTCTAAACTCAACTTGTGACTTGAACATAAAATTGAATTTTCAAAACTGAAGATCTACAGCTTGTGTTGTTTGTGCAGCTGTTAATGGCATTAAATCATGAGTTCATTACAACTTTCTGATAAATTGTCTGATATATGGTAGATTGAAAAAGCAGCGAAACATCATAAATAAAACTATAGCATGAATGGTCAATGAAGGATGACCTTCCTTCACAACTTCTGAGTAATTGGTACCTTAATGAGTTTCAGTGGGCAGGACAACATCATTCCTATAAAAAAACCAGAAGGGCAAAGCAGCAACTTGGCATATACTCTGATTCTGTTTGCTCCTAGATTTTGAAGTAGCAGTCAGATTTTATAAGCTGCAATGGAGTTACCCATGTTTTGGTTACCTTATTACAACTGCAGACTGCACTGACATGGCCACAATGAATCCCATAATTTGGTTGCTTCACTCTCTCTTCCCAAATAGACACAACAGATTTGTGCTTTGTAAAAGAAGGAAATACCTGGCTGTTAAAGAAAGCTGCCACCACAACTATTCGCCATGTCTTTCTTGGCATAATACTGTTGTCATAGAAGGAAATTTCCTTGTAGGTCACAACACTATGGATTCAGGGAGCAAAGATACAGGCAGGGGGCAAAAATGGGGATGACACACAGCATGTTCCCTTTGCTTGCACTAGGTTTTTTCCAAGCCTTAGAAGTCTTGCTCAGACTTACAGGTAGAACAAAAAGAGAGGTGCAATTATGCAGGACAAAAGACATCACTGAGATTATCTGCAAGAATGTCCTTGATTTTTTCCTGATTCTCCAAAATTTACCATCTCTGTGTTCTGGCAGAGAAAGGTGACACTACATAGTTTATTGCTACATGTGAAATCTCAGAAAAGGCTCTTCTCTTTGTAAAATCTTCCCTTAATAAGGAAGGACTAGATCCCTGTTTTGATCACCAAGTATTTGTATTTGTATTTGTATTTCTCCAAGTGATTATAGTTATATTGTTTTAGGATTCTGAATTACCTGAAGGTGCCCTCTAAATGATAATTTCCTTTTACTGGAATGATAGGATACATTTTGAAACAAATGATCAAAGATACAGGGTTGATGTATTCTTAAGATGAAATAGCTTTGAAGATCATAAACAGAGCCCTGGAAGGGAAATCTACATGGAAATTATTTAGTCAGATTAAGAGGCAGAATTTGAGATGGCTCTAATTATTTCTGGTAGGAGGATTACAAATACAGGGGCAGAGATGAGTAAGGGTTCAGAGATCTATATTCATGGTTTTCAGTTTGGGTTTTGGGGTTTTTTTTTCAATCAAAAGTGAGTAAGTTCAGGAAACTATCTTGAGTCTTATATTAAGGTAAGTAATCTCTCGCTTGGGAAAATCAGTTACATACTGTTAAGGAATCTGCAGTCTAGCTCCAATTTTTTCAATTTTTTTTTTTTTTTTTTTTTTTTTTTTTTTTTTTTTTTTGTGTGTGTGTGTGTGTGTGCATTTTTTTTGGTTTTTTTTTTTAATTACACAGGATTTTGCTTGCATTTGTCATGTTTAAATGTTTTATGTATAAATATTTAAATGATCATTGGGAGGTGACACAAATAAGGCAGATAATGACTGTTAAGCCTAGACTTCTACTAAACTTTTTAACCCATGCTAAGAGAAACACCAGGAAGCCTCTTACTTCTCCACCAGGAGCTGCTGGTAACCTCTGGCAGATACAGTCATAGACATCCATTTTAGGCATCCTCTGGTCCAGTTCTTTATGCAACACATGTCTTAGTCTCATGAAAGAAATCCTTCTGTCATTATTTCACCTGCATCCTGTCACTGTCATTAAAAAAGGTTTTCATGGGAATTTCTTAATTCCCTACAATTCAACACTAAATAGTAGTTCCTTCCTCTTTTAAGGGGGTTCTGGCAACAAATACCACAGCTACACAGAGGAGATAGGAGCTAACTCAAGTGGATGAAATCCTATTTATTAAGCAATGAAAATTTCAAAAATACTAAGGAAGAATGTGTTATCATGCACAATATTAAGGCTATCTTACGGTTTTTAACATTTTAACAGATAATTTTGACTTATTTTTATCTAGACAGTCCATGTTTGGAAGAATTCATTTCACATCATGGAAAAAAAATTATGCCTTTGAAATTGATGGTTTTAAACATTTTAATTTCATGAAGGCTTAGGAGGCAAGAAAAAGTATACAGAGGAGAAATGGTTTAGGGAAAACAGTTGGAACTGACAAAACCAGCAATGGATAGAAAGATGAAATTGAGAATCTGAGACATGATGATAAGCAACTTTTTAAAAATGCTCTCTGCCTGTGCTTTGTAGCTAGAGGCCTGGTCATCTTCCCTGCCAACCCTTACACATGCATCATTCCTGTGCAGTTGACACCTGACTTGTCAGGTGTCATCCACCTTGTTGCCCCTGCAGGACTGAAGGGCTCTTGCTGCTGGTTTATAATGTGCTTAAATCTCCATAGAATCCTAAGTATCATCATTAAACATCCTAAATAGTTAGGAAGTGCATGCATTAAATGAGATATAAATACTCAGATTTCTGAGATAATCTGCATATGAAAGATTCTTGGAGAATTTTAAAACTAGAATTTTGACGGATTTTTTTCAGTACAGAGTTGGAGCATTGTCACAAAGTTTGGGCTTTTCTACCTTTCCAGACAACAAAGTTGTCTTACCATAGCAACTACAAGGTTATGAAAATGTTGGTTCACACCAAAACGTATTAATATTTTTCTCCAAATTACATCACATTAGAAATTAGAAATCACCTTTACTACTTTTTCTAACACTATTTTAAAAAGACCTACACACCCTCTGCCAACAAATAAGAAAGAGACTTATATCTGAACAGGTACATTATTAAAAGTAGAAAAGCAACCCAATTTCTGCTTTACTGTCCAAAATCCCACTTGGTTTCCTCTAGGAGCAACACATCCTGCACAACACATCCAAGTGACATCTCTCCAGAGTAACGCAGGGAGCTATTCTCTCATTTAAAGGAAGAATGCTTTCAGTCACCAAAGAAACACAAATCATTTAAAGTTCCCTCTGCACAGGCAAAGGGAAAGAAACTGGAGAAGGGCTAGGAAAACCTAATTTGGTGCTGCATTTCTGTTCTTAGTAGGGACTGTTATATCTTCCAGTTTTCAAGAAAAGCTGAAGTAGCAAAACCTGATGAAGGAGAGGTTTCTAGAGGTGGTGGATTTGCTGTACTGGGCAAGCTGCAGCCTTTTTTATTATAATTGCAGTCACAGAAGTGTTCTGGCTTCCCTTTTACCGAGATTTGTTCTGGTCATTCCACAGCAGTCTATTGCAAAACCACTGGTTGGTGGTGCACTGGTGCCAAGATTTGATAACTTATTTCAAATCTCTGGCTTATTTGGCTGCTTACTAGCAGCAGGATTTGATAACTCATTTCGAAGTAGCATGAAATAGTTCCATCTGGCTCTCAGCATTTCCAAGGCAAGCATAGCACATTAAGCCCAGGGAAGGCTGTAGGTCACCAATGTGCTTTACTTTTGACAAATCTTCATGGGCTGTTTTTCTGAGATTGAATTTGTACTTTTATTTCCTCCTGCGGAAGCCTACTTATTTTTCATTGATTTCCATTAAAGTAAGGAGAGCAGTGATCTAGAAACAGTTCATGAATTGCATTATCCAGTTTAATTAGAGGGAACAGAAGTTTTTCCACAGACAGAATAGTCAGCATTCAGCCTAAAATGCAACTTTGGACACTAATGGCTGCGGCTAGCAATGATCTGAAGTCACAGCCAGTGCCAATTACCCCTTCCACTCATTATGCAGTACATTAAGAATGATGCTATACCATGTTCTCCATTTTACTATTTAGTACTATATAGCAAATATGTATGTTTAAATTTCTTTCTCAATTCAAACCTGTGTCAGAAACAGTTCAATAGCAAGTTTGTTTGAATAATGTATTAAATCAAATTCTTGTTTTGCTTTTTCTAGCTGCCTATAAATCTTTTGCTATCAAGCCAATTAAACATTTGCAGTAACAAAAAGTCAATAATCTGTATACACTGTTGTTACTTGACTGCTGCAATAATTTTATGGACAGAATGTGAAATCTTAAAAGTTCACTGATAAACCTGTACTAGGGAGAACATAAGGATATACATCAGCTGAGATCTGTGCCAGGGAAATTAAGGGAAAAAAAGTACACAGCAACTTTCCCAGATTAAATTACGCTTAAATTCTGTGCTGTAACATGATGATACTCAAATACTTGCAAGAGATTAAATGGTATTGGGTAGAGGCATATGTAGTTCTCAGATTCTGGCAATGAATACCTTGTGTCTTATTCTCAGTACAGACACAAGTTCAGAAAGGACAAGGTTTAATACAGTCAGAGCATTCCAGGAAATGTCAGAGTTCAGTTTCACCAAGTTGGTATTATGTTGTCATAAAATTCAAAAGAAAAATACTAAGAGATTGAAAATACCCTACAAAACTTGTATTTTGGCTTGAAACAGTGGAAAAAAAATACTTTATGATTAGATCTTGAGGGCCTGGCCAAGCCAACAGTTAGGTCTTCAGAGCTATCCAAAATGTCCTATTAACTTTTTTTTTTTTTTTTTACTTCTTTGGCTTGAAGGACAACTTAGCCTTAACAGATCACACATAGAGTACTGGGTCACGTACCATACCAACTGCTGAATTACAACTAGCATTTACTAACCTTTGGGTTTTTACATTTCATACCTACAGAACCCCTAAAACATATTCTGGATTCACTGCTGAAGTTTCAGTTTCTTACAGTTGTAATGTAAACTTTGTTTCATAGAAAGGAATGAAATGTCAAAGAAATCAACATGTACTTTCCCCTGGATGTGATCAATAGACTCTGGCAGTGGGACACACAAACTGAATTCTGCTCAGCAGAAGGGAGAATTTCTGACTGCTTGCTCCTCAACAAGAAGGACTAAAATAAACATAGCTGGAACTGTGGTACACCAGCTTAGCTAGCTGAAATTACCTCATTTTGCCAATACATGTTTGTACTGAGGCCACTTCCAGTTTTAGAGTATGCTTGTTTGGATTGTCTCTTCCACCTGAGAACTGAGCTGGAAAATTTTCCAGTGTTTAATCATCTTTGATAAACACATCAAAACTACTGAAAGAGCTACATCACGCATTGTAAACACAAAAAATTTACACAGGATTATGCAGATTCTTCTAACAAGAATTACTACAGCATTTTAGAACTGAAAACTACCAGTGAAGGTACTTTCTATGCCTGTGTAATGGTAGCATCTGAGGCACAAAATAAATATGACCAGGTAGATTTTCAAATTTTGAGTTTTGTTGTGAAACGTCTACTAGTTAAAAGTAGGCTGTAGATTGCATCAATTCAGCCAGGAAAAGGCAGTAGTTCAGGCAAGTTCATTGTGAGCTGACCACCCGCATTATGGGCTCCCACAGAGATTCTTATCCCACATAAAGTTCATTTCTGCAGCAGATGCACAGTCAGAGTTTGAGTTGTCAAAAATGAAGTTACTTTAGCTGCAATTCAAAGTACACAGATGGACACGAGAGGTCATGGGCAATAAGGCATAAGGTTAAATATCTCATGTGTAGACAGCCTTACATTATCTGAATTGTTAAAATACTAAGGATGTAATTTTAAAACAATATTGGCATGCCTTAAAAGACTATACTCAAATCCAGCACAGTGATCTCTTTTGTTTTGCAAATCTGACCAGAGGAGTTAGTAACACCATGGAAATGATCTCTCTCTGCATGGAGAGAATTCATGGTTGAAAGGGTGGTGGCACAAACAAACAGCCAGCAAAAAAATTCCCACTAAATGCAATGCTGGTGCCTCTGCTCTGTTGCAGGATAATAAACTGCTGCCAAAACTACCTGTCCCATGTAGATCCACTACCTCCAGCACACATGGTCCAGGATCAGAAGAGGATCTGCCTAGCAAGTGTATATGACATGCTACCACCAAGGAACTTGGCCAAGGAACATGGAGCTGGGTGGGAAGTGGAAGACTTGAGTCTGTACTAAATGAATGAGACCTAGCAGGCAATCTAATCAAAGTAAAGTGAAGTAGAATGGATGGAATGGATGGATGGATTAAAAAGGAAATTTATCTTAGTACATAGTCTGTGTAGAAACAGTAAAAAAAAATAAATCACAGGATCATAAGGTATTTATTTATGGCACATTAGAAAACCTTTGATGTTCAACAATTTACAGCAGCTCCTCACAGTTTCTTTCTAAAGCCCCATAGCTTTGAACCTTTTCAAATACAAACTGCTTGCAGCAGAATATACAGTATGTGCTTAGTATTCACGTAGGATTTTTGCTGGTGAAATTTTTTTGTTTTATTTTGATAACACTTTCTTAATTTGGATATAAATCTAGCTTTATATCTTCTCAAACAGAAAAACATAGTTTATTTATGGGATTATTCTCCCTATAAATCATATAATATACACTGAGAATATGCTGGGGGGGAAACTATTCTCTCTTTTCCTTTGTGCATTATAATAAATCAGTTTCTGTGGCAATAATTTAAACTCCTAAATGTTGTTAATGAAATCCTCTATTATTATGGTTCTGGGAAAGAGATATTTAAATACCTAGCTTCTGAAACATATGGGCTTAGGAAATGTTAAAAATATGGCAATGGATTTCTTGAAGAAGCTGTATTTAAAAAGAATATTATGCATCAATTTTGCATGTCAGATTTTTTTTTTTTTTTTAATAGAGGCTCACAATATGTAGTTCTTTTCTTAACTGTGGTGGGATTCTCATAAATAAAAGGCTTCCAAATTAGCCAGTCTTTACCATCAAAAAGATGTCTGTCTTGGTTTGGAAAGACAGGTATCTGCCAAGGAAAGCTGGAGTTTCCCTTGGAATGGAGAATGTAAACCCCTCACCTCCGCCAAATTATAATTTTGCAATTAAGGGCTTTCAGGCAAAGATTTGGAAATAGGAATAACAGTTCTTTACTGGAAATATTAACAAATGTAGTAGTAAAACAAACAAACAAGCAAACAAACAAACAATCCTAGAAACCCTGACAGAGTCAGAGCTACAACCTGACACCCTGTTGGTCAGGGTGTTGGAAGCAGTCCCAACATAAATCTTCCTGGAGTGGGAGATGTAGTTCTGTTGGAGCAGAGATGATCCTGAGAGAAAAGGGTCCAGTGATGGTGAGAAGGGATCCAGTCTTCCTCCGGGAATCCAGTGAAGCCAGATACCTTGTGTTCCTACATTTCAGTTTTTATCCAGGTAGGAATGGCTGGCTCCCCCCGCTGGGTGGAGCATCTCACAATGGGGATGATAGAATATGTTGTGCCCTTAGGTGAGCCTTAATGGTCCATTAGCAGAAGATATCCCCGATGGTGAAAGAGATAAGAAACACTGCCCCACCTGGTTTTAACAGCTGGCCCATTATCAGAAGGCACCCGCCCCTGCCTCCCCCCAGAGTTATAAGAGATAAAGAAGAACATCTCCCCAAGTGCTTTTAACAGATGAAATAGAATACACATTTTGGGTTCCATAACCCAAGACAATGTCCTAGTTATTAAGTTGACATTGGTACTTTAGCACTGGCCATTTAGAGGCAGTGTAAATAAAGCAGGTATCTGAGCACAGGTAGGTCTGACAGCCCCTGAGCAAGGCTCAGATTCACACACTGCTGCAGGGGAAAGGCAGCTGAGCCCAGTGCAGGAATCCTTTGAGGGGCTAAGAGGCACCTGAGGTCTGAGAGCATCATGGCTACATGGTCAAGGTTAGTCAATCATCAGAATGAGGTGAAGAAACTGTTAACAGAGAATCAGACAGGCTCTTGATTTTCATTTGCATCCTTCTGCAGCATGTGCTACAAATCTCCTCAGTCACTTGAGCACTTTTACCAGCTAGTATTCCTTCTGTTCTTTCTGTAGAACTTGTTGACGTCAGACAATGTCTTTTGCACTTTTTCAATGCCACATAAAAGTTTTTAAGGATTTGTGTGTTTTCAGTAAGTATAAAGGGTTTTGATCCTTAGTGAGACATATTTTCTCTTTGGTGGTGTACAGGAAAACTAAAAAGAAAAAAGACTGACTTTTCCTGGGGGTTATTCTTGACAATGCTATTAGATAATCTTCTGAAGTCCAGAGAAAATTATTTTCTTTAGCCTCACAGTTCCATGAATTACAAAAATTAGGTATTCTTGTGGAATTCAGCACATAGTTGAATGAAAATCAGATCCACTATACAATCTGAAAAAGTACATATGTCAAAATCTAGGTTTTTTCCTAGCTACTGCATTTTCTTCATCATAATTGGTGCACCAATTTGAGGCTGTAAAGGCTGACTCTGCCCTGATACTGGGCATAGATAGGTACCTTCTTTCAAAAGAAATTACATATTCTGGTATTACAATGGCATTCTTTGTGGGAAAAGATAAAACTTCTTTGCAAATGTCTGGTTTATATGTAACTATTTTATGAACTACTTATATTTATTTTCCTCCAAAAGATTTCCTCAGCAACATCTAAATGTATTTCGACTTAATAATAAGCTGACATAGTTTTCTACCAGAAAAAAAAAAAATTATGATGAGGCACACTGATAAGCACAGCTGTATGTTCCTTTCTTACATATGGCCTTTTTGCAAATGTGTTAAAGGATATACTTTTGAATTCTCATTAATTTAACATCTTAAGAAAAGTTAAAAATATCACATGTGACATTATGGTTCCAGCATGCAAAGTGTTGTAAGAACCAGATAGTGTATTTTTCTTTAAAAAAACCTAGAAAGTTTATAGGATAATGTGAGAATACAGAAATAAAATTTTCTAGTGATTCAATAAAAGTCCCTTTGTCAGATTCCTCTGTGAATTGCAAATATATTGCACATAGAGCAGAACTGGCCGTTCCAAAATCTCATGTAATTTGAAAAAGTCACTGTAACACCAGTAATTGAGAACATGCTGAAATACCACCTTGAAAAGCTGAAGACCAAAATTTATATCCCTGAAACAGAGGAATGGAAGAGTAGATAGATTACATATTTTTAGTTGTGTTGTGGCTGCAGCGTTGCAGCTGGTAGGCCTGGAAATGAACCTGAAAAACTCTTTCTTACCTCCATGATACAATCACTGTTAGAATGCCCATCAGACCCAACAGTCCTCCTACTTCAGTGTAATTGTGTTCTGAGTGGAAACACACCATCTAATCATCACTCAGAACTGCATCACAAAACTACCATAACAACAGACTGGCTTCTTTTTACAGGACATCCCAATCAGTTGTCTAATGCTTCAGGAAAAAAAAAACCAAAACAGCTGATAAACCAGATTCTGAGTGAGAAAGTGACTGACTGAATTTTAAAATTTGTTCATTGCCAGCTAGAAACTCACACTATCCAATTCAATGGTAATGGATACTGGGCCTGGAGGGAGAGTAAAGAATTAACTCATCTGAATCTAGTCAAGAATACAGACTGGGCATTTTTGTCTTACATTAACTCTGCTATACATGTTCTGTCATATGCCATGCATGATGGAAAATAAAGGAAAAGTAAGATTAGTTTAAAGTTTTCTAAATATAGAAAAGATATAAATGATGTTTTATCTAATTGTTGAAGACACTGCTAAAGATAATGATTAACCAATGCAGGGTGGTGAGAGCAATATAAAGTAGGTTAATCATCTAGAGCTCATGCAAACCCTGTTAGCCTCTAGTCAGACATTTCCCTAAGGTATCAACATAATTTAAATTTCAAAAGAGCTTAACAGTATATAGTTCTTTCTTTTTTTGTTAAACAGGGATTTCGACCATAAAAATCAACTTTACCTTTTCTAAATTTCTGTGTAATTATCTGATGTGAGCTGGTAGCTTAAAACTGAGTAACGTGAATATTTCCCTTTAGCTCCAGAGAAGGAAGTGGCAAAGTTCCCACCAATTCTTTTAGTCCACAGTCCAAGATACTAAGTACTTGGAAATTCTCATGAAGCTAGATAATCTCTGCTAGATGAGAAAGGTTTTATGCTATGCTATGTTACACGTCTGCTCTCCATTCCGTGGGGATACAAATCTCTACTCCATCAGTGAAGTCAATGTAGCTAACTTATACCACCTGGGTATCCAATGCACACACACACAAAATAGCTAAAAGATGATTTCCCAATGTAATATTCATAGAAATGAAAAGCAAACCTAAGAGGAAAAGCCCTGTAATTCAATACATGACCACGTGTACAGAAAAGCAGCATTTGTTTTCATTATCTTTCTATTTATTTCTAGATTTTAAAAATTCTGAAACTGCCTCTCGTGCTGCTAATAAAATGTTTTACTGTAGTACTGAGGAGCAGAAATTTAGTGAGACTGTATTAAATCTAATTTATATTAGACAGCTATCAGGGATATTTGCAACAAGGAGAAGTGACCTTAAAAATACTGAGATTTTGCATTATGTTTGTAGGATATGTCATTGTTCTCTCTCAACTCCCACTCCCCAAATTTAAAAAATCTAAATTTTGCATTGCTGAGAAAATTACAGCCATCATTTAAAAATAAAAAAGAGCCTATGTGTTAAAAAAAATTATTTTAGGTATTTGTAAGCCTAGCATGGTTGATTTTACTTGATTTTCATGGCTTCAATAATGATTGTGTTTGTAAATTTTATAGTAGTAAAGGTAACAAATTCTCAGGAGTGACTAAGCTTCTTGAATCAAAAAAATTGTCTTGTAACTTCTGTTTCTCAAAATCAAACAAAAAATGACAACCCCCCCCCCACCCTAATAACAATTCATCAAGTCCCACTATACTACTATTGAAAGAAAATTGCTAGAAAAAAATGCTTGCCTGTTTAGTTCCTTCATCAAAACAATTAGCTTTGGGTAGTGATTCAGAAGGCTTTTGATCTACTAAGCTCTAACTCCAATAACTTCCTAACGCAAGTAATACATAAACAATTTATTTAGCTATTGAAAGTTCTGAATATGGACCATAAAGGACTGGGCATTTTAACAGTATAAAAGAGATGCTAGATAGGTAATTTTCTATGTATGAAAGACAGTGTTAAGAGATTTATCATCCTTTTAAAAGGCTAGAGGGAAAATAAGGTAAAACAATCCTGACAGGAAAACACCTGAACAGCACAAAGATTAGAATATCACTTATACAAATGACAATTACTTGCTTTACAGATTTTTTTTTTTTTTTTTTTTTTTTTTTTTTTTTTTTTTTTTTTTTTTTTTTTAATGTTTTTACTAGACTCAGATCAGCATTCAGCTCCTCAGCACATGTTTTGAATTCTGCTTTTCTGGAGAATCTTACCCTAATTTTTCACAGGAATTTATTTAAATTTTTTTCTTCCTTTTAAAGCTGAGCTTCTTTAAATGTTACATGCTACACTGTCAAAAAAGTCCTGATTTTATACTTCTGTTTTTATAGATGATGGGGAGAAATACAGGTGACTAGAGAAGCTTACGCATTTACACATTGACAGATTTGTGAAAACCTTTCTGTTTCACCCCAATCCTGTTTTTCTAGGCTATTCTCTGATTGACTAAACTGACAGCTTAGCAAAAATTATCAAACCCATTTCCCTTTGAGCTTTACTTCCAGTTTAAAAGCTCAGTCATCCATAAGGCACTTTGGACTTCAAAGATGGTGAATCAGACACATAGCTATGGCATGTGTAACCTTGGAATTCATAATATTCTGTATATTAGATTGAAATTTTTAGAACAATGCCAGACCCAGACAGACAATGTTCTTCTGTTGATTGATTCTGCTTTTTTTTGTTCTAGCTTAAAACATATACCTCTATAGCTGACTCTTTTCACATCTGTAATTTAGAAAATAATAATTCTTTTCCCTTCATAAGAGGAAATGTAATTGCCATATAATCTCAAGAGCCCAAAATTACTTCTTCCATCTGATTTTGTGCTTCCTTCAAATTAAATTCCTTCACTTTTTTAAAGAAGGAAAGGAAGAGAAAAAATCAAGCAAACTAATTTGGATTTTATAAATAAACCCACAAACCCCAGATTCTCAGTACACAGATGAAAATTAATTGCTTATACGATACTTCTAAAAATAGTATGCGAAGCATGCATTTCTTTCTAGAAATGGAATCATCTGGGACCTGATATAAATTTTGGAAGAATGATACATTACACTAGATTTATTTATGTAATATCATTGAAAATCTTCATGTTGGAAAATCCAACCATGAAGTACATCAAGACAAAATTATGACAGTTGATGAGAAACTAGGTGTTATTCATTTTCTCTTGACTGTTTAGGGACTTGCATACACCGCAGCACTCCCATTCTTCCTCCTAAGAGCTGGGAATCACAGTCTGGAATCTATTTCTTACCATTGCACAAATTTTGGAACTCATGGTCTCCATTTTATAGAAGAGGGAGAAAAGCCTAGAAGCCATGAAAGGAATCTGAATTTCCCTGAGACCTACTTACTAGCCTAACTGTTGTATTCCAGACCGAATGGTTAACTGTGTCTTTGTCACCTTGAGACAGCAAACTCAGTTTGAAACTATACATATCTACTTCTTCAGTGCTATTAGGGGACATGAAAACCTTATGTTTGTGATAATCAGTTATCTTCCAAATAAGGTGGAACTTTTAAAATTTTAGTGTGACCTGAATGGGTGTGATTTTTAAAACAGTTCTGTTAAAAGACAAAGAATTGATCTGATAGTTCTGTGTGTTGATAGTAATCACAAAGAACTTCTAGAGACAAGAATCTCTAATTAAATTAAACTAAATTAAATCAAATTACACTTCTTGACAATATTTTTCAGTCTTCCCAGAACAGGGTTTGGTGGTCTCTGAACTGTACCTGAAGGTTTGGTCTGAGCTTTTAACTCTTTTGTCCCTTGCAACTATTTGCTCTGTCCTATCCTGCACATTATACAATAATTACCGTTTACTACTCACAATGATAAAGATCAGTAGCATTTAGGCCAGCGCCTCTGTCAGAAGGAGAACTGGAGGCAAGAGAATAGCAGAAGGAAAGAGTGAGATTATTCATGTGCTGCAGTTCTGGTTCAAAACAAACCATGTATGCCAAAGGGAAAGTGTCTGGTTCAGTTCTATGGGCCCTTCTACTTAGATAATTCAGCAGCAAACAACATTGTGGACATGATAAACTTGCTGTCAAACTCCTGTCTTGGCTATGCTACTCACAAGAAGGAGCAAGCAGAGAGGAGAAACAAAGCACTGCTTTTCCCTCTCTTCACACTCTCCAAACTCTCTCTGCACCTCCGGTTCCTCTCTGGTAACATTCACTACAGTATTCCTCTGCTAATCTCTTCCTGTGTAACACACTTCGAAACATGATTTCTCACATGGAACCAGGGAGAGGAGATTCTTTGCATAAGGCGAATGAAATCAGAAAGAGAGATATTTTGAAAGTAAGTTTGGACATAATGTGCAAGTTTGGACGACCCATCATGTAGGACATAGGACGTAAGAGGACCAAAGGAACCGGGAAAGAGAGACTTAGGCTCGTACCATTGCAAAATTCATCCAGCTCAAAAGCATATACCAGCAGCAACTGGAAATACAGTTAACTTCTTGCCCTACTAATTCTCATTTTACATACCTGTTCATATATAGTCCATGCAGCCTTCAGCAGCAGAGCTGAGATTTGTAATGTGACGTTTCATGGATGCATGAATATTTGAGCTGTAATTATTTTACCCAAACAAGTTTGTTCTACTTTAATCACAGTATAACTAGATTTCAAAATATACGTCTTTAGAAAGCACTGAGGGGGAAAACAGGTGTCAAATAAAGTCTTATTAATTGTATACAAAATATATAAAAAACCAAACAAACAGCTGTATAGAGCAGCCTATGAGGGTAGGGGAAAAAGGGGAAAAATCATATAATTATTTAAAGCACAGAGATTAACTATTTAGAATCCTACCAGCAGATAATTAATAACAGATACTGGTAGTCTCAAATACTTGGTAATAATTAATATAATAAAAGACGTTGCAAAATAGATTAAACAAGGAAAGTATTTTCTGTAAATCAGCATGAGCTAAAAATTAAGGAATAAGACCCTCTAAATTTAACAGTAATTTTTAATCAGAGGCTGAAATACCAAATAATATAACTGAGATTGTTTTGCAGTTAGCAATTGATATGCTGTATATATGAAAAAATTCCATGGCAAAAGAAGATAGAGCCTGTTGCATTACACTGTAATGAGCAGATTAATTCAATGAAGTAAGAACTGTATTAAAGGCCATGTATAACAAGGAATTTCTCATCTCAGGCAGCCAACTGGTGTGCTCCGTTTTCATATCAAGGTACAGTTTTTCTGGATACAGTATTCCTGATTTTTCATCAGGATGGAATCCATAATGCTAGAAAAGTGAAGAGGTGCAGAATCAGCCCTTTTTTTTTATACAAAAGATTATAAAAGAAATTAAAAAACATTGAAATTTTAAGCAGATTTAATTGTTCAGTTGAGATAAAAGACATTAAAAGTACTAAAAATAAGAACTACTTTTTTTTTCAACTGACAAAGCATCAGATGTTATTTATTCTTTCACCCAGCAAACGGAGACCAGTTGTTTGGATGTCAGCTCTTGAAAAAATCATTGTGTGAAAGTTAAAATGCTCACTGGAAAAGCACAGTTCAATTAAGCAGAGTCTGCACAGATCAGTCAGAGAAGGTCATGCTTTACTGACACAGGAGTACTGTGAAGACGTTACTGCCATGACTGATGAAAGGAATTCAGTAGATTTATGATACCCTGATTTGACAATGCCCTTCCCTCAGAAATTAATGACTACAGGACAGTGCTAGGACATCAGGAGTAAATGAAACTGTTAGTTAAAAATAAGAGCCGAAAAAAATACATTTGAAAGCTTTTTTTAAATGTTTTGGGGAGGAATTATGTAGGTCTAAATCAAACTCCTAGTACACCCATATTATTTGGTTTGGGACAAGGTTACTGACTCCTTTTAAAGGGTAACTAAATTACAGGGAGATAACACTACCTAAAGGAATCAACAGATGACCAAGTTGACTCTGTTATTTAAGATGCTTAATACGGATCAGCTGGACAACCACTTACCATGGAAAATAATGAGCTGTCCCATGCTGAAATATGAGATCTTTACTGAGTCTTTGGAAAAACTCAAGTGTAAATTAACTGGTGTATACCTACATTCAGCAGCTTTTTAAATGCCTGCCTGGAAGATACAAATGTGTAAAATTTTCTTCATAAATTCTATCAGTGCCTCTAATGGAACAAAAAACTTCTTATTTAAGTATTAAGCTACTCAACACAACAAGAGCAGATCTAGTAAAGAAACTTAAGAATTTCTAATAGCACATGGAAGGTGTCATCTTCTACGAAATGCATCAAGTTTTCAGAGTAATTGCTGAAGAGCTCTATCAGATACACATTGGGGTTTTTATTCCCTGTAATTGAAATATGTGTTTTGTAAGTTACATTTAAAAAATGCTAATTTTTCTCTTAGATGAGAATCGGTATAAAGTAATCAGAATTAAAAACAAGACTGTCAAAGAAAAAGTCAAACTGGGCTAGAGAATCAGAAATTATGAGTGCAAGAGATAAGCTTGAAACTAGGATAAGGGATAACTAAAGGCTGGATAAAACATCCATAATCCACAATGATGGGGTATTATCACAGTATGCTTAGGATCAATTAAAACTTTCATTTAGTATTTTTTTTTCTCCTGAACTTTTCTTCCCCTTGATGTGGTCTGAAGCGAATTTATTTTTCATACCTTTGAGAAAAGTGTTTTCTGCAAGGGAGAGAGTTTGCCTTTTCTGGTTCATATGTTAAAAGACACCATGGTCCTTGGAGCCTTCAGCCCCACTGTAGGTGCTGTACATGCACAGGGATCCTTCCCCAGTGAGCTCAGGACTCCAGGCACCAACATGATTTTCTCTGCTTCACAGCATGTCATGTACAAACACTAGCCAGTAGTCTGAACCCCCTCCATCTCTCATGGCTGACTTGGTTACTGAAACAGTGTTGTAGATACCAAAGGAACTAGAGCAGATGGAGTGACACCTCTAGCTGATTATTTTTGAGCAATGGGAAAAGGTAGTTCAGGTATGGATGAGCACTGCAGCTCATTATCATTTTAACCAAGCTATCTTTATGTAAAGATTTTAAAACAACCAAGTTACCATGGAAACTGATTGAAGCAAAGACTTACTGTAAATTCTTTTCTAGACAATGGTAACAGGACTGACAGGTGGGCTGTAAAAGGAAAACGAGTGCAATATAGAGTAATGCATGTTGATCTGTTTCCCCCTCCTGTCAGTGTTGTCATTTATAGCTCTGCTTTATCTCTACATTTTCTATAGTGATATATTGAAAATATTTTGAAAAAAGCTCCCACTTAAATGAACCTTTTATTTTCTCATAATCATATTTGCAAGGGGATATACCTAAAAAGAGAAAAGAGGTAAAGGGCAGGGCACTCCACTTATTTTCCCAAATTATTCTGTCTTACTAGAACCATCAGGGAGGGAGAGCCATCACTCAGGAAACACATTTGCACAAAGTGTCCACTAACATTTATATTTTAGTCTTAAACTATGCTCTAGGTACACTTACATCCTAGCACAATGCTCCCCTTGTGCACTATGAAAGAAAGTAACAGGAATTAAGTGATTTTACTGAAGAAACACCCCTTTTCCCTTTCCCATAAATTTAAAAGTATACTTATTTTCTGTAATCCTATTAAAAAAATTGTCTCTGTAAATATCTTTCTTAGCTTGATAGATGATGGTAAGAATAAAAGAGATTAGAGTACCCAGCCCTCAAAACACAGTGCCAGAGTTTTAAGAAGGGAAATTGGCAGAATGAACAGCAGAGCTTGTACTTTTTCCACTTGGAATAGTTAGTTGTCAGCACTGGAAAAGATTTCAGCATATGAATATGCTTTTTTTTTTTTTTTTTTTTTTTTTTTTTTTTTTTTTTATTCTGTGCTGGGTGTTTCTACCTGCTGTGTTTAATTTCAGAATCCTGTGTTATCATTAGAGAAAAATAATGTCCTTTGCAATATAATATTCTACCAAAAGGAAGGCAGGAGAAGGGGGAAATTCTTGATTTTGTCCTGATACTTTTCTAGCACGAAGTTTCTTCTTCTTGGTTCTACCTCCCAGCTGGAGCTGTGGTTGTACATGCCCTCCTGACACAATCCATAAAGCAATTTTCTTCCAAATATTAAGAGATTTGCTGTCATCAACGGACATATTTGGTCCCAGTACACTAGAACCACAATACTCACCTTTTCCAGCATGTTTGCCTTACAGTTAAAAGTAACAGCAGCTGCTGCTTTTGTTGTCAGAAGTAAATATACTTCTCACCTTCAGTCTCTGCCTTTCTCAGCACTGAGGGGGTGGGGGCGTGACAGATGGTTCCTGCTAAGTAATCACAGATAAAACGGTATTTGGTGTATGGCATAAATTTCGGGCAAATAAGAATGCTTTTCATTTAATACCATCCCCATGAAAAGCTGGATACTTAATAAAATGTGGCATGCTCTAAGGCTACACATCTTACATGTTAAAGTGTATGAAGATGAGACTAGTGGCAGAACTCTGATAAATGATGCACAAGCCAAGTTTTACTTGTCATAAGTCAGTTTTGATGACTCTGTTTATTATATGTAAAGCTTTTTGGCAATAAGATGAAGGGAAACATGAATCCTAATTCTACTCTTTTTAAGGTGGACATCTTTTATTCTGTCCACTGTACAATACTGGGGTGTCTCCGAGGCACAGAAAGCTGCCAGTCCAGGCTCAGTTGTCAGGCACGCTTGTGCAGAGGTTTGTGCAGTCCTTGAGACTGGACTCTCAAGGACTACTTGCATTAAAGGCAGAACCATTTAAAGGAAGACATTTTAAGTATTTCTACACTTTTTGATTTTATTCTGACACAAATCCTACTAGAAAAGGGTCAAAAGACGGAGCTGCTGTCCTTCTCAAGCAAATAAATTCCCCATGAACATAAAAAATATTTCAAAATATGTTTTTAATTCTAGAAATAGTATCCCAATAGTCAACAGTTTAATACATTTGAAATTCCTTGGCACTATTGTACATTCCATTTTTAACTATTTTTCATATCTAGTTGTATGAAAAAATGTGTTGTTTCAAATAATCATCATCAGATTCCACAAAGAGGTGTTTATCTTGAAATTAATTAAGGAAGTCAGAGATTTAGAAATAAGAATGTTGGTAATAGTTAAGGTCATGACACAGGACAGCACAATTTTAATTTACAAATTCTCACCTAAAGGCATGATTATTCAAAAGCAAAGTTGGGGAAAAGATGCACAAGAGATGGAAGAGGGATTGTTAGGAACTGGAAAAAGCCAAGATAGAAGTTCTGTGAGAAAAAACAACCACAACAAAAAAGAAACAAAAAAAAAACCCCACTAATCAAACAAACAAACAAAACCCCAAAGCAACAAAACAAAGCACGCCACCAAAAAAACCCCAAAAGTGATAAACCAGAAAACAGAACAGACAAACCTTAAAACCATGGTTAACAAACACAGTTGCAATCTAAGGATAATTCTTCCAAGCCTGATCAGAATTCTGTGGAAATCAATGACCTTTGCAGAGGTGTCTCAGATAGGCACCTTCTAAACTTGAAGACCAGGCCTAAAAGAAATCAGGTCAATGCTGCAAGTAAACTAGTGTGTTTAGTTTAACACACTAGTTAAACTAAAATATGAGTGGTCACTCTGAACGTGTTGTTTGGGCTTCCAGAGGACAAACACTTGTATTCTCTTTCTCATCAGCACACATTTTCTGTTGCAAGACACATTATTTCTACATGTTTGTGTTGACACATTTTGTGCAAAAAATGTATATGAATAGGTTTTGTGGATGGATTTAAGTGGTTAGTAATATAAAATTATGTCAGTATTCACATCTGCGAACTTATTACTTCAGTACTTGACCCCAAGTCTCTAATTGTTCTATCTCTGGTTTCATGGAAGACAGAAAAAGAAGTAATGAAACAAGAAGTCTGTCATTTACACATATGTAACTCATGCATTTTTGTCAATGCAGGTTTCTCAATACAGAGTCCACACTGGTTTCATATGTGATAAGGAGACAAGCAAACAGTGGAGAACAGCAGTAGATACGACGCAGATAAGCAAGAAAGAAAAATTAAGGACAAAAAGACAGAGCTGCTTCTAAAAAATCAGGTAAGGAACTCAGGTGATTCTCTGTAAAGTCTAAAATGTACAAAGAATTGTGCCAAATAGTTTTTCCTGCCCTTTTGATAATTGCTTCTATATGTGTCTAGGACATATGTACACACACAGTACATATACCCTACTAACCCCCACTTACACAAGGAATTTATTTTTGAACAAAACTGCTGTTATTGCAAATATTTATTATACTGGTATCCTACATTCCTATTAATAAAATCCACTTCCTGTATTTAATTTTATTTCTATTAAATAAACCATTGTACAAGTTGCTACAGGAAGCCAATTGAGTGAGTAGTGGTTTGACAGAGGGGTAGAAGTGAGTTATGCTGTGTGTGCTCCTGTTCCTTCTCCACAGCCCCAGGCTCTCAAACCTTACAATGTCCTGTCCTCAAACTGATCTCTTGGGGCATTACAAGCAGACTGCAGAAAGGCACCATCTGTTAACATCCACCCCTCCCTTCCTACAGGTGACAGGTGGAAAGTTTGTTTAGAGCTTGGGCACACTTACATTTCCTAGGCATTACCAGAGAGGAGTAGAAATATATTTACCAAAGACCAAATCTGGATGAACAGGGAAGAACAATTCATCCTTTCCTCCTCTTCTCTCCTGCTTTGGAGAAAAGTTGCTGCACCACTTGTAGTGTCATAGTGGGAGCATAAACATGGTGGAGACTATATAACCTGTATTCCCTAAAACAAACAGGCTAACTGCATGTTACCTGATGGAACTGTTCATGACAAAAACATCCTATAAACTTTTCAGCAATACTTACTTTTAGAATGGGATGAAATTATATTTTTGCCACAAAGAGAAGATGGAAAGAAAAGCATAGCAAAACATTACACATCAATTTACTTAATTGATACCTCTCCCTTTCACTCACAAAAAGAAAGCTAACCTAAGATGCTGGTATAACAACACACAGGAAACATTAAGAAATGGTTACTTATAGGTTTTTGCATTCCTAAGTAACACCATCAACTTATCACACCCATTTAGTATATCCACAAAACAGAAATTCCTTTAGAGTTTGGCCCTGTAGAAGTACTTTAACTCATCTACAAAACCCTTATTTATATTAATATTTAGTTTTCATAGAACAGCATCTAATGCTTCCAGACAGCATGTTTCAGATGACTGACTCCAAACCTATGGAAATTCACAACTGAAAAAACACATTCTATGAATTCCCAAGAGCTCTAAAGACATTAAAACATACAAAAATCCTTAGCCAAGCCTCACAAACAATACAAAACTCTTTATGACTGTCAACTTATCCAATTATGTGTTGCACAATTCGTAATGCAATACTTTGCTTATGATAACTTTTTGCAGTTTGGGAAGACTGCCACACATTGAGACATTCTTCCAATTCCTGGTGTGTTGTTGATTGATAGCTGCTGCATGCTTGCAGAGTATCAGCAAGGATGTCTCTAATGGAAGAAGCAGCATCATACAGCTAGAGTTTCTCCATGACATGCAATATTCATCAGTTACAAACTTGGGAATGTCATACTGTGAAAGCTACATGATAAAATACACTGCATGGTGTTACAGCTGATTCCATTTGCCATATGGCATGTTATTATTTTGTATTACCTTGGAGAGGGCACTAAAAGTAAAAGAACAGAACACACTCAAGGCATATAGAAAAAGGAGGGCAAGTTGCATTGTTCTTAATTGTATCAGTAAGGTCTGTAACTGGTACAAACGGAGATGGAACTAAATAAAGAGTTGAAAGTGCAATACACTACTTTCTAGCTACTGAAAAGTAATAAATTCTGTCAGGAATATTTTTACAGGAAGAAATTGCCAGCCACTATATGTAGAGGCCTACAGACAACATTAAAGCAGATTTGACTCAAAAGTCAGCAAATGCCATGTGCGATGCTACACATATTCCCAAAATACAGTTTTACATCAAAGATAATTTTACATTGGGTAGACTGGAGAAAACATTTAATCACTAATCTCTAAATGAGATTCCCTAAGCACAGCTATAATAAAACAAATAAATGAATTATTAAAACAATAAAGTGGGAGGGTATTTTCTGAAAACAGTTAAAGTAAAGCAGTAATAATAAATTGTGTCCATTTGATATCAGGTAAGTGAGCTGTCGCTAGGACCTAAGAAATATCAAAACAAAAAACTCCAAATTTAAAAAGGCTTTCTCTTTACAATATATCAGAATTCACAAGCAGAATTTTCTGACTGAAACAAAATCCAGCTAAGATTAGATCATGCTTTGGGAACTATTATTCAGTTGCCACTGAGATTTTAAATGAGAAATATTGTGATACCAAATGCTAGAAACATACAGGCCTGCTGGTTTTAGGAGTAGTTCAGCTCTAAATGCCGTAGTCTACTGAATAAGACATTTTAAGATCTATTAAAAGAACAGAATATTTTCAAATTATTCATTATAATTGTGCAGTATCTCAGATGACATCTTCAAATCTGTCATCTATTCAAGTGTTCAGTTTGAGCAGCCAAAAAGTAAATTGCTCGATTTAGCCAGACCTCTATCACGATTAAATACAATAAATTCTAGTAACTCCAACTATAACCTATCATGGGTTATGCACTGTGCTTTCCTTTTAGTTTTTACCAGCCATTAGGATGATTTTTTTAAAGTCATTTAGGTGTCTCAATGTCATTTGAAGAAAACAGAAGCTCACAGGAAAGTGAATAGAGGATCATGGCTATTTGGCCCTTGCTAGCCTATACTCACTAGCAAAACCCACTGGGTGCAGTTTACCAGTCTCAAGGTTTGCCACTACACTGGTTAGCATCTGTAAATCCCTGTGGCCCAGTAATGGTAGGAGGGGCCAAGCTGTAATTGCTGTGCTAATTACTGCATCCCTTTGCATTTCTCAGCTAATGAAAACACCAACTCATGACACATTCTCCAGTGTCTTATCAAAATCTATCAAGTTTTCACACATTTCAGTGTGTGTGCCATTCATGGTTCTGTTCCAGCCATTAAGAAGGCTCATGGCAGAAATGACTGATGTGACTAAATGAGGATTATTATTCAGTGAGAGATAAAGAAGGGGAGGGAGAAGGGGAGGGAAAAGCCAGTTCTCACTATTATACTCAAGGGTGTTCTTCCTATTTTTAAGCGAGCAGGAATCTTGAATATGAGTTAACTGACAGCTCAAGTTGAAAGACACAGTGTTGTAAATAGACTTGCTAAATTACCAGACATTTGTCTATTATTATCTTCTTTAAAGAAAATTGTTTATTACATGATAGAGTAGTATTTGTATATTTTTTGTTCTAAGAATGAATTCAATTCCATATTAATGAAAGATAACTACTGTTTGACAGGATTAGTATTTACCTTACCCTACAACATTGAGAATTTAAAACTACATTTTAAATGTAGTTTGATTTCTGCTATTCTGATAAACTCTGTCACCTTGGCAACAAGCATAAATGAATGCATTAGTTATGATAAATTTTCAGTGCAGTTTTAAATTGGGAATGGAAAATAATGTTTTTAAATGCTTAGTAATTTCTTCTGAAAAGATAGAAATGTTTAGTTAAATATGGGAAATGGAATGTCAGTATGAATTCTTCAAACTAAAATCTCATCATAGCATGGTTATTATTTCTACTACTACTTTTTATTAAATTAACAAACTATTCAAGTTTCACATGAACAACTCAGAAAAACATCAAGAAAATTATAAATGAGAGATTTTGGGAGTTAAAGTCAAGGAAAGAATCATGTTCCAAAGTTTTCTCATGATGAAGCTTTTTCTGCTAGTTCAATTCATTTAGGCACTTACTTTTTTTGATTAATTGATCATGACAGTACTATAGTATAATATTGATTACCTTAGATGTGTTCACTTTCAGTGTCTTCAGTTAGTTTAAGAAAATGCTGGTAGGCCAAGAATTTGCTGTGTTTCAGAGGAAGAACATTCAATTACATTCAGCAAGAAAATCAGAAATAAGGTATTTTTATCCAACCACAATTTCTAAGTAAGCAAGGCTGATGAGTGACAGTATCTTAAGAGGATTTCAGAGGACAGAATCTTAAAGATGTAACCTATTCAAGAGTGCATTGAACCCTATAAAGCCATGCTGTCAATTACACACACATTGGTTTTAGTGAAAATGCAGTATTTGAAAATTTGGAAAACTGGTTACGTAAATAATAAACTGGTTATATAAATAATAACTGGAATAATAAAATTGTTAGTACTGTCAACCTCTGACTTTCACTTCCAAAGGCACTACTGTATCAAACCTCTACTCAAAAACTTGAAACATAAGCTACTGCTCTGTGCCTTAGAGGTGCCTCAGACTTAACTAAATACAATTTGTGTAATTTTAGGAGTTTTTTTGATATATAGTTCACTCGTCAATTCTCATATGTTTCTTCTAAAAAAATACTCTGCTGGATATTTGCAGTACATTATGAACAGATGTTATACCCACTCTGCTGATTTGTGTTAGAGTACTTGTATCTTCACTGGATTATGAAGTGTTGAAACCATGAGTGAACAATAATATAGTAAGAAAAAATATTTTTTTTAGCTTTTAGTGCTTTTTCTAAATGAGGTTATTCACAGCATAGTGTAGACTGGTGCTTCCAAATTCTTCCTTTTGTCTTTTTTTTTGCTTCCTTATTCTGCTTCCAAAATGATTCCTCATTCTAAATCTAAGTCTTTTTTATACCAGCAAAAGCTGACAGACTCTCAAGGTAAACAACTGGCAAAGTCTCAAGTCCTGATCACTCAGAATGATTTTCTGTAGTTCAGAAGAAACCTCAATATCATTTGAGAGTTAGGGCCACAATATGCTTTTAACAGTCCAGCAATGTTATTTGTTATTTTTAGGGGAAATTTTCAGTAAGCAGATCCCATTTTGCAAGCGAGGCCTTTTAACTGCCATGTCGACACTGCACAAATGGCCAATCCACTCACTGCTGCTGAACAGCTTCCTATCCCCTTATTCCCAGAGATGTACATCTGTGCTTTTGATACACTGTGTAGGTTCAAAGCAAAACAATTACTTGAAGTAAACAACAGAATCTGAGAAATGAAAAAGATGAAAAGTATAGAATAATGTTTTCTGAGCAAGTCTCTGCCGTCCTTGTTTACACCCTCACCTCCATGAACACTACACCTGCATCCTAAAGCTGCATCCTAAAAGCAACATTAATTGCTTTGCTGCAACAGACTAGTGAACTGCATGCTCAGATGATCTCTATAATTTTTTATTTTTAAAGCCAGTGACTGCAATAACATCATGCTAGCAACAATTATAGCATAAATCGTACCTAACCATAGAGAGATAAACCTGCACAGCACCTAAAGCTCCATCGAAATGCAATCAAGTGGGAGGGCTTTTTAAACTGGAAAATACGAGACTGAGCAGGACTGAAAATACCCTTTTGTAATTCCCTGCTTATCCCAGCAAAAGACCATCTGATTTCTATAAAGTGAGTTAAAACATAAGAGATAGAAATTCCTTTTAGCTGTTTATAATTTTTTTTGACATTGCAGATGACAGTAAATGTGATTAATGGTTGCTGATAATTGGAGTTTCATTCCAGTGGTTATTGCTTGTCAGTAACAATTAATAGCTCCACAATCCCCCCCCATTCATTTCACAATATTAAAGAATGATGGCTTGTGGGAATTATGCTAAACTAGCACATTCAATTAGATTTTGAATTTTATAGTATATTGAATAACAGTTTACGGTTTTATAATAGTAGTGATGGTTTATTGTTGCATGGTAATCGCTCTCAGTACATGTATGTACATCTGGAGAATTATAATTTCTACACTCATTAAAATTACTCAATTACATGTCAACATTTCTTTAGAAGTACAGAGAGCTTTGGTCTTTATCAGTAAAGATGGTTTTTAATGACAGTTACATTGGTTTTGTCCCAGTATTTATGTCCCAGTATATGATGGGCAAGGTGCAATGTTTAAGGGATGCAAAAGCAGCTCATTCTCCTCGGTATCAAGCACCAGCTGGAAGGACACCTGGGATGGCCACCCAGCTGCAAGTGTCCTGCTACAGCTGGCTGGGCTGTACATAGCAGGCAGTGCCTGTCTCATCTGATCATTCCCCAGAATGGCAGGAGGAGAGGAGGGGAAATCTTCAGTAAAGGGGAACATACAGGGTTTTGGAGAATCACCTCCAAATTTGAGAAGTATCCTCATCCTTAGCTTTTTCTCCAGTAAAAAAAACTTCCTGCAGTCTGAAGGGGGGAAAAAACCCCAAACCCACAAAACATCACAACAGCAAGGGAGAAGGAATCATTACTAGCAGAGAGAAGCCCATGACAGAGAAAGAGCTATGTAAAATAAAGTTGAATGAAAATGTTGTCTGCATCAGGACAAAATGGTGCATAGAGTTTGATATGAGAGACTGGGAAGGGTATAATTTTTTTAGGTGACAACATAAAACTTAATAGAACAATTTTTAAAGTTTCTTAACTGAGAACACAGCAGGCTCTGAAGTTTAACATGCTCATAAGATAAATCTTGAAAATCTAAGTATACTAATAAAAATTCTGCCACTCAGGAAGCCAGTGCATTTCTAACACAGGCATCTATATTGTCAGGATCTAAGTCACAGATCATTCAATAAAGTTTAACAAAGTGGAAAAAAGAACAAAGCAGAGAAAGAGCTTTATAAAGTTAATTAGGAAGGCACCTACCGATTTCACTTGCATAAGTGCTTTTGCCTAGGACTCTATATCAAGTCCTTGCCTAGGATTTCAATTTTCTGATGCAGAGATTCTCCAATTGTATGAGAATACTATAAATAAATGTTTCTTTTGCTTTGTCTCTTATTTCAACATGCTGTAAAAATCTACTGATAATTTTACTTTTCTAGTTTACTCTTAGGCAAGTTATCTAACATAATCTCCCAAATAAAGAGTATTCTACTAATTCAATCTTGGTATTTTCTTCCAAACAAGGAAGTTATCCTAGCATAATGCATAAAATTCCAAGTCAAAACTAGCACCTGTTACTCATTCTATTTTATGTAATAATTCTCCATCCAGCAGTGATCATTTCAAAGTCAATGCGAAACTCCGAATGAAGCTAATAAGAACAGGATCAAGACCTTTCTTATTACAATTTGATTAGTTTGTGCAGGTTTGCAAAAGCAGAAAATTACTGCTGGTGATAGGAGAACCTCTAAAGATGTACTTGTTTGTTTCATTGGAAAAATCATAATATGAAAGTTTGGTTGTTTATAGAGATGCGTGTAAAACCTCTTTGACTTACTTTACTTGTGGCCTTCAGACCATCTTTCAGAAATACTTTTTCTTATGCTTTCATGATACTACTATTAATTATTTGTTGTGTATTAGCACTTCACAGCTCTAATTAGCATTTGTTCTACTGTGGCAGGGACTGTATAGACCAGGTGAAACCAAGTGCAGAATAAGTGGGGACTAAAATAAAAAAATAACCAGCTTTGAAATTCCCAAAGTAAATTTTGGCTAAGTGTAGATAAGGTGGCTTTTTAGACCTGTTGTTTTTCTTATAATTTCTTTTCAATTCCCAATGTTATCTGGCAAATGAAATTTGGAAAAAAAAAAAAAAAAAAGGCCATGAAATTAAATTCACAATTATGACGTAAAACATCATGACTAAGAAGAACAAAGTACACGGCACGGGTATCAGTAATTTGATGGAAAAGGACAAGGGAGTTCAAAAAAGCAGTTCAGTTCTAGTCTTTGATCCAATTTAATGCAACTTTAATCTTTCTGTTGTAAAACACAAATTCAGGCATTGCAATGCCTGTAGATACAATTCTAATGTCTTATTCAGGCAAATCATTTTCACTGCTCAGTAACTCTCAGGTTTGATAATATCAACAAGGAGAATCCTATAACATGTATCCCATATCCAATGCTGAATTTATTGGATGGGCCTTCTTTACTTTATGACTTAGGAACTTCCAGCAACATCATATAATCCATATTGGTAATTCAATTACTATTTTCAAAATACAGTATTTTATAAACACATAAGGGAACTAGGTATTTCCTTAAAGTAAACTCCAGGGTGTAGAGTCCACCTTCTGTGTGCCTGGCTCCTTCTCAAGTACCCAGCAATTTTAGTATGCCTTGGGCCATAAGATAATTCAAATATGCATATATTCAATAGAATAAAACTCTTTAGAACATGTATGCAAAGATTTAGGAGCTAAAACCCATGCTTTCTGCTTTGAAGAATTGGGGGGTTTTGTGGGGGGGTGGTGCTTGGTGGGTTGTTTTCAGGGGTGGATTTTTTGGGGTTTTTTTTGGTTGGGTTTTTTTGGGTTTTTTTTTTTTGGTGTGGTTTTTTTTGAGTTTTGTTTTTGTTTTTGGTTTTTTTTGTTGTTGTTGTTGTTGTTTTTTTACTATGAATAGCACCTGTAGTATTGAGTACAGCAAAATCAAGCAGAACATAAGCTGGAAGCAGAAAAGAGGAATGGGCCACAAAAATACTCTTTTGTTCAAATGAAATTGAGGTTGTCTAAGTATGTTTTATAAACTTGGACAAAACATCTGCTAGAAAAGCTCTCACTAAACCATTAGCTACTCCACCTTTTCAGAGATGTTGTATATTCTAATGGCTCTGTCTGGAAAACTAAATACATTACTATGAAGTGAAGTGGGAATAAATTCCCCCACATGTACTGTGCTCTGGAAGACTAAAACATCAGAGATAACAACCATCTTTAACCTTTACTCTAAAACCTAGGCATATTTAGAATTTGTGGGTTTTCAGCTTTTTTACTAATGATAAGTATAGTAATGAATGTAGCACTGGAGAATTTGATCTAATAGAAGAAATTGAAAACTTAACATTTTACTGCTGCAGTGTTTATGCTCACAGATTGTAGCTTCATTCCTGAACTTTAGAAGAAGAAAGATTCTTTTAGCCTACACTGTCAGTGTGAAAATTCTCCTACTTCTGCCTGACACATGCAAAACTCTACAAAATCCTCAAAAAGAGTTTGGCTACAATTTTCAATAGAAGGCTCATCAGTATTTGCTATAATTTCACAGCAGGAAAGACCACACAATTATACTAAGAAGTTTTCAACAGATGTCTGTATCAGTTTCTATATTAACATCATTGCTATGCTTACCAAGTGCATGAGTTTCACACATATGCCTTTTCTGATTCGTCCTTCTTCCTTTCTATAACTTATGTTTAATAAGCAGACAAAAGCTTCTCTGAGCTATCCTAGCAGGAGGTAATTTTCTATACTCTCTGCAGTTTCCTCTCCAGCACTGTAACATGCATCAGTTGCTAATAGTTAATTAATTAGTGCACTTGCAGCTCAGTCTCTTAAAGAGTGAAGTTAAATTTTGTGGCTTCAGCCTAGAAGAACATGGACTCAAAACACACACATATTTAAATAGGTCAAATTACTTCCTTGGCACATGGGAGAGGGAGTTGTAGCCTTGACTTTTATTGCAGGTGGCACTTGACTTGATGTTCACTGCTTGTATCAATGACCAGAATGATTTCTTTGCACGGAACACTGGCAAGTATGCCCTCTCCTCCCATGGAAAAGCTATTTATCCACTCCTACAAGAGGCTGTACCTACGACTGTAACTGAGTCAGTAATTAATCAATCACTCATCTGAATTTTGCTAACATTTGCCTGAAACTGACAGTCTTGGTGAGAGACAATGAACCAGTCTTGGAACACTGTCAGTGCTAGGAATGTAACACTTGAATTCATTCATCCTGGAAAGTTAAAGACTACGTTGTCATCATTCACCCAGACTTAATTCAATAGCTCGTATTTACGTGCATACACTGAAGGGAACAATTGTGGTTTCACTGTTTTTACTAGAAATATTGCTGACACCTATGTGCATGAAGCAAATTATGCCCAGATATCTTGGAAACCATGATAAACAGAACTGTTTGGAAATATTCCAGCGAACAGATTTTTCCAATATCTGCTTTCATAAACCAGAAGTATTTTCCTGAAGTGTTTTTGGATTTTATGAATTCTCACTGAATGGAAGTCACGTTGATACAATCGCTGTCTGGATTCCTGACAGGTTGCCCCAGGAGATCCAGAAATGTTTCAGATTTTTTTAGTCCTGAGCAAATATGATGTTTTGAGAAAAACTGGGATTAATTAATGCAAAATGGGAAATCTTATTTTAATAAGCTTTTTAAGGCATACTATTCCCACTTTTCATATCTGGTTCCCAAAGTAATATTGAGAATGATCTCTAAGAGGTACTTTAAATGTTGGGAATTGCTGATGGCCACATAAAGCCTTTATAATTCTGCAGGCAACTGCAGCTATGTCATCATACAAAAGGAAAAAACCATCCCAAACAAAAGAAGTTACAGATGCTTTTTCAGATACAGAACTAGTGCAACTTTCAAGAAACAATTTTTTGTCAGCTTTGTTCAGTTTACCTGATATGCCTATGTCAGTAACAAATTGTTTCTACAGGAGCAGATTTTATCTTATGATTTGTATGACTATCAGTAGAGATAAGAACTCAGGGAAATAAAAGGCTTTTTTTTCTCATGCTAGATAGGGAGCTTAATTAGCAGTAATTTAATTCTGAGGACAACTCTCACTTTGTCTCCCTGATTTCACAGAAGAGCTACTGCCAAGATACTTCACCGTATTTTTCTTCCCTGTAGGAAAAAAATGCACCTTGAGCTCTTCCTCCTCTCTTTTTTAGTACAAAGAATTTGTATTAAGTATTTATATTGTTCCAAGATTAAAAAAAAAAAATCAAAACCCAAACAAAACACCACGAAACAAACAAGCAAACAATCCCACTCGAGCCTTGTCTATAATTCATTGGGATTTGACTTTGATGAGGGTTCTTCCAGTTGAATTCACAAGGACACAAGCTGGCCCAAAATTTTAAGGATTTTTTTTAGCCAGCTGGAATAAAATTTTTAACATTTTTCCATTTTTTGGGAGCAAAGTCCTTCATCTTCTCTAATGCCAAGCTGCAAATACCAGGAAGAGAACTGCACAGTAATTTATAAGTACCTGGAAACAATTGAGTTTGCCATAGGTTCTTCTGTAGGGAGTTACATTTCTGAGTTTCAACTATGCAGTATTTCAGAGTGAACTACATCAGTGGAAGATATCTTTCAGAGGAGGTTTCCTCTCAACTGCTTTTTGCAGAAATAGGCATCCTAGGCAAAGTATGTATAAACTTCGGGCCACTGTCTGGCAGCTCAAGACAGAATACCTGTTAAATGTGCATTACTCACAATTACCACTTTGAAATTAGTCATTTAAGGTTGGCTCTATTCAGTTCTTTCAGCCTACAAAAACCTGACAGATGGGGAACCTGCACTACAGTTCAACAGAATAACACATTAGCTTCTAGAATTCTTCTACCTACATGCTCTGCCTGGCATCCCATTTCCTTGGACGCCTGAATACATTTGAATTGATACCCTATTAAAAAGCATAGTGTTAAGTGCTGTCAAATTGGCTGGTGGTCTCTAACTATTTCCTCTTGGAAGCAAAATTTAGAGAAGTCCTTTAATACAAACATTTACTTTCTAAAAAGGATTTCCTCATGATAAACCTCTCCCATAAATATTATCAGATGAACCTATTCTTTTCATATTTTTCTACTGCAGCTATTTTAGAAAAGGCAGTACTCTGATGTCCTCTGCAATTTTTTTCAGCCATTCTGCATGACTAAGACATTTTGTAAACTCAGAGTGTGAATATAGATTAAGGTAATGTGAAAAATTATGCAGAACATAATTGATAAGGAAATGGTTAAATGGGCAAAAAGAACAGGAAAATGAGTGAATTTGCATCAAATTCTAAACATTTTTACCATCTGTTATAATTTTGAATAATCAGTAAAGGCACCCTTTGTTTCTCTTATTGCTTTGAAAGGAAGAAGACAGAATATATTGCTTGGTTAAGCTTCTTTTATTTTTCATTTAAAATTAGAGTCTCTGCTCTTAAATCGTAGGACTTTTCTAGAACATTTATAAAGATTTACCTTCTTAAGTACTTCAAGTTATTGGCTATAAAAAACTATATGTACTCTCACCAAGAAAGAGAATTTCAATGAGAAAATTCCAAAGCTCGCAGACTTTGTATCCCTCTGAATTATAGCAAAGTGGCACTCAAATTTTCAGTGAAAGTAGTTGTTTCGCTTTGTTTAGAGAGTAAAATTCCATCACAAAATATTTCTGGTCAGAAATATTTCTGACTTTTAGTGTAGAAACGTAGCATTTGTGTTGCTAAGTCATTCTTTGGTTTTCTGAGAGAAATGTTTTCTGAGGAATGTTTTCTGAGATAAAATAAATGTACTTTAACTGCTTGTCATTTTTTTTTTTAAACAAGAAACATTAACAAAGGGATATGGGACTTTGGGGTTTTTTTTAACTTTCTATCAAAATGATTCTTAGTAGCAAAAGCTGTATGATGTAAGACAGTGCTTCCCCAGAAGATGTCAAGGTATTTAAAGGACGTGTAGATGCACTTTGGGACAGAGTTTATTGGTGGATTTGGCAGTGCTGGGTTAATGGCTGGACTTCATCATCTTGGAGGTCTTTTCCAACCTATATTCATGATTCTATGATGTAACCCTTGCCATTAAAAAAGTTATATTTCAAAAAGTAACCATCAGAAATATAATGATGTCTGCAAAAGGCTTCTTTCTTGGTATTGTATTTTACTTGAAAAGCAATGAAACAATCTAGAATTTCAAGACACAATAGTGTCTTCAATGTTCTACATTGCTTTTTTATTCAGACAGAAAAATCTTCATCAGCAAACTGGTTAGCTGATTTAACTAATAACTCTCTAGAAATTCATTATATCAATAAACTATTTGTTAAATTAAATCAAGTCAAATTACTGAAAGAAAATTCTTAAATGAGGGTTAAATGCTGATTTAACCTTTCCTTTCCAAAGGAAATAAGTCTTCAGTTGTCAACTGTTTTATGGTGTTTGGGTGCTACATATGTAGGGTTTTGCTGCTTTAAAAATATTTAAGGCCATGTGTTTATAAATTTCTTATTATGTTCCAATCTGCTGTATACTTTACTTACAAATTAAATTCTCTGTGAAGGAAGTCCATAACTGTTGTTCATGAGCTCTGCAATAAAACAGATTGGGTTTTTTTCTCCTATGAGGCAACAATTTTCCATAGAATAGGGTCTTTATAAGACATATTTTAACACTCCTGTAGATTAATAATGTGTTAGCAGAAAAAGACATGTTGAGCCTTGCTCAGTTATCCCTCCATCCCAATTATACTGTGACATTAAATCTCATGACATTTAATAAGAAAGGCCATTTCACCCATGGCTGCCTCAACTGCAGACAATTTATGAAACAGCATCCCCTCCTGAGAAACTGTTCTAAAAGAAGGTGGCCTTCTCACCTGCTGATATGTCTAACTGCCCATGTAAATTAAATAGGATGTAGCAAAGTATGTAAAATTGGTCATCTTACACTTACCTGATGCCTTTAACTACAGAAAGAGGGGTTAAAGAGCTGGCATACTTTTTTTTTTTTTTTTTTTGAAACTGCAATAGTGTTAATGGACCAAAATAAGAAAGGACCAGGGTACAAAATGAAATATTTGCATGTGCATACCTCTTATTTCTTCATAGTCTTTCACATTTTTAATATAATCTTACAGGTTTCAATATTTTCAATTTTTTTTTTTTTTTTCAAAAACCTGCCATTAAACAAAAATTTAGTGACACTACCAAATAAGCCTCTGAAGTAAACCTAGTGTTGTCTTCCTCAAGGCAGAACTGAGTGACAAAATTTAGGGTCAGCTGAAGATTCTTTCCAGGACAAGAAGCATACACACTCCTTACCACAGACTATAGCCAAAGAAATCTCAGCTAGCTGCTCATCTGGCTCCAAAAGTGGAAGATGCATAGCTGGCTTTGAAATAATTGGCCTTGTTGAAGAGCAACTGGCTTCAGGGTTTGGATTAGAATCTCCATGCAGGACTAAACAAAAATATTCTAATGAATCAGCTGACTTGAGGATTGTCTTGAGGATTTTTGCAGCAAGTTCTACTGCATGGTGGTGTAAAACAATGCTCAAACTATTTCAATTACCTTCTGCCTCTAAAATAATAAGTACATTAAGTCAGGTATATATAAGAATTTAATTTTCATCTTTTCTGGTAATTATGGAGTTACACATATCTTGAAATGGCTTGGCTTTCCAAAAAAATCTCTTACAGCAATTAATTTTACTCCATTATGAAAAATAATTTTATGGTAATGTGGCATATCTCTAGTGTTTAAGTAGGAACGATGTTTCAAATCAGGGATCCAAGCACTGCAGAGCATTTACGTGTTTGCTGCAGGTAAAAACTCTGTGAAAGTCACAAGAAGTAAAGGATTGCATCCTACCCATTAAGACTGGGTAACCTAATTCAGTTTCATGCTCATGGTACAAAGGTTTAGGTTTATCCCTATGGGTCTGTTCTACTCACCAATAGCTATTTTGCAGGTTTTCACTGATGTTAAAACACAAAGTACAGGAAAACAACATGCAAAAGTAAATGCTACATTTTGTCAATCTTTTCAAACGAAAAGAAAAAAGGAGCTAAATGTTAAATACTGCGTTCTATGAAAATCCCATGTTTTTACAAAATTTTGCGTGGAGAGAACAGCATGTGCCTTTATGTATATTAAAATAATATTTTAATCCAGCTGCTCCAGCTCCAGGGAATGTCACAAAGTCCTGCAGGATGGATAAATGAATGAACCGTTGAGCTATGGTCTTCATCCTTCTTTGAAAATCATAGTTATTTTTGGTACCAAGTTACAAATTACTGTTTTTCAGTAGAAAATGTCTGTGCAGAAATAAGGACTGTACAAAATCATCTGAAAATATGCATTATAGAAAACAGTGCTTTCACTGGAGATGGCCATGCCAGTATTGGATTTCATGCACCATTTTTGTGCAATATCTCTATAAAGTATCCAGGCCTTCTACAGATGATGATACAGTGTTTACATCTGTGGCAGGAATAGGTAAAACCAAAACCAGGAAAACATATGAATATAAATAAATGAAAGTTAAGGGGAAACACCGAAACATTTTAACTAAGGTCTGCCTACTGATTGTGGTAACTCTAGGGACAGGAGAGAAGGAAGAGAAATATTCCAAAGCCTATTTTGGTATTGTGTATTTGTATATCTCTACCAGATAACAGCAACTATTTCTGAGAAATATAAATGCTCACATCAAGGGGCTTCAGTTGGTGGCTGTTGCTACTGTGGCTTTTGAACAAGAGCCAGGAAAAATATTTTGATTTTTGAATGCACATTGAGCAATTATTGAACTACAATGAGAGTTCAAGATTTAGTTCTACCTCTCTATAAGGCTCCGGGAAATTTCCCTACAATATTTTATGTTTTCCAGTTATAACTCTGATTTCTATTTGGGCTCCTATGTGTCCAAAAACAGTTCATTAATTATATTCCAGAACTATAAAAGAACTCTCCAGCTGCAACATTTTTTTACATTCTGCTTTCTTGCAAAAACTTATTCTTCCACTGTGATCATAAATGCCTTCTACACAAGGATCCAAGAATAATTTGCAAAGTTTGAAAATACAATCTGTCATTTTTCCTGTTCTGCAAGAAAATGAATGTAACAGATTGTTTAATTTGAAAGAGCGCATAAGCATAGCGTTGATGAATTGCCTTAACTATCCACATGACTGGGAGATAGCAATAAAATGTCCTCGGTGTGTACAAATCAACCATGCAGGTTTTTAAAGGGATGATGATTACCTGTGGATAGAAAAGAAATTCCATCTCTATCTTGAACTGACCTGCAAATGTAAAATTTATTGTAATTTGTGCTGTAGCAAAAGAATGGTACCTTTGAGGTAGATGCCATAAAACCTAAAGAAATTCCTATGGCATGTACAGTGTAAAACAAAATTACAGGACTGGGTAAGAAAATAATTGTAATTACTTGGAGTAGCCTCACAATACTCTTCACTGAAACCTAACTGCTGACAAAAAAAAACTTGAAGTAAGTGCATTTTCTCATCACTGTAGTTGAATTACATTAATGGACGTTATGGGTCTGCCTTTGCTTCGTACAAAGGCTGTGCAGCCTTGTCAGCTTTCACTTGAATTCTAATCTTGAGGAAGCTTCTCAACCTCACCTTCTGGATTGCCACAGATAAAACACAACCACTACAAACATTTTCAAGTAGTGATGATACCATGGTAACACACATAAATACTGGGTTTTGCACGTATTGAGGTAACATACATTTATTGAGAGAATTCAGAGAGAATATTGTGCAAGAAAATAATTTTTGGCAAATACTAGTCCCCCTGCAAAATTTTGCAATATTTTACCACTGAACACCATACAGAAAAAGTGGACATAAGGTACACTAAGTGCTGTTGAGTGCTTGCAGCAAACAAACTCACTTTGACCCCATTCAACTACTCTAGTTCTAGATGATGAACATATGAGATTTCCCTGTGTGAAGGTGGCATGAACAATATAAGGAAACAGCCTGGAAAAGATTAGACTCATATACAGCAAGGTATACATCTTTCAAGCCTTAATCTAAATTTGTATTTTCCTTGAATACCTTGAATAATAATAGATAGTAAAACAGACTCTTGAAAGTATTGTTGTGCAAGTTTCTATTGCCCTTTTCCATAGGTTTACTGTTTCCCTTCCTACAGCAGTAGGACTTACCATGGGCTTACTGTTTCCATAAACATTGATAAGTGTTTTTTCACCTACAGAGGAAGGTGCAAGGGACCCTTTTCCAAAAGCCTTCAGCTGTGCAAAACACATTACTTATCACATGCAGGAGGGGCTGCTTGTGTGGAACTGGCAGGCAGCTACAAGTGTTGGAAATCCCACTGACTTTATCCTTTGAAAACATGTACCTTAAAGCTTCAAATGAGGAAACAGTAATAATAATTATCAAATGCTTCAAGATAATGCTAAACTGAGTTCTGAGGCTATGGTGATAGAGAAATAATTCATTATAAACATACATCCCTGATCCTAATCCCTGAAGTTGGAAAATATTTGTGATACAACTAAGGTCTGATTCACTGCCATTAAAACTGATGAGAGCTCTACCCCTAACTTCCATGGTAGCAGTTCATAAAAATGAAGTGTATTTACTGGGGAAGGCAAAAGTAATTTCTATGTATGACTGCATGAATTCTCATACAAAGAGATATTACAGCTCAATACATCCCTTCTTTCCAAAGCCAATGTATTTGAAAAAAGGCAACAATTTTGTCCTTTGTCTAATTTCTTGTTCTTATCTTCTTATGATATATTTTAATATCATGTCTTCATGTTTACCATAAGCTTTCTTCTATGTCTAAAAATGTCTTCAAGCTCTTCTATTTCTGCTATGAGTTAAATTTATATATACATTATGGCCAAGTTTGTGTTAAAAAAACCCAAACCTTATCTGTGAAATAGGAATTGAACTTCCTTACTCTACTTAAATGCCAGCAGTAATTACAATGTAGGACTTTGTCTCATGCAATTTCTTTGGCTTTTTAAACCAAGAATTAGAAGTTTGATAGCGAATTCAAATGAACATATTATTTGGTTTATCTGAAAATGCAGAGTCAGATCCAATTAATCACAATTAACCTCAAAAACTGCCAGGGCTTCTGGGTGAATGATATCCCTGCCAGCAGCTGAACCTTCCTGCAATGGGATACTCTCTCAAAAGTCTCTCACCAGCCACAAACATTCTTCAGCCCAGAGAGACCAACACTGCTGAGCTTCTAAATGTCAACATTTTCCAGTTAGTGTGGCTGCAGGTAATTTGTGCAAATGAAGCACAAGGACTGTTCATCTTTATAAGAGTTTCTTGTGCTTAAATGAGCAGAGGAATTGAAGGACCAGTGAATTGTGACTCGTATGGGACTGGTTAACTCTGAGAAGGAAGGCAAGAGATGCCAACTACTTCAGTACAAAAATGGTGATCATAGAAAAGTTCTGTACCTTTGAAGAGCAGTAATTTTTTTGCCTCTACAAAGACAGAATTAACTAATCCAACTCCTAAAAATCCAGCAGCACAGTCAGCTGGAGGATCCTGATAGAATTTGCTGCAAACTAAATAAGAATTTACATAAATGTAGCAATTAATGTATAAAAGCTACTTGTACATCATAAATAAGTCAGTAATTAATGACATCTTGGTCTCCTTACAAGATCCAGCAGTGTAAGACAGACCTTCTACTGCAGGAAAGTAGCTACTTTAGAATTCTTTTGCATTCAGAGTCCTCCAGAGAAAAGATTGAACAGGATGGCCCTGCAGAATATCTCATTAAGAAACCTTTCCTAGGATGCAACTGTAGTGCTATCTTGGCTTTTCTAACTGGACAGTTAGGACTTGAGAGCTGAGGAAATAATTTGTCTCTATAGATCATCTCCATTGCTCATTGCCTGGAATTCTGCATTAAGGTGTACAACTTTTTATATGTCATTCTAAATCAGCCTGCAGCAGGTACACAGTTATTTGAAGCTTTATTCCAAACACTCAATTTAACAGAGCCACATGGTCACAGAAAACCCATTCTGTCACTTAGACTGTCTATCCATTGAATAATTGGCCTAACCTACCTCTCTGAGTGCTATGCCGAATTTTCCAACTTTTATACTAAAGTATATTTCTTCAGATACATAGAAGAACCCCTTGTTGTTCTGTAAAATCTATTTTCTTTTATCTGAGAGCCAAATAAAATATCTGGAAGTATATGTAGGGAACAGAATGAGGAGAAGTGAATTTTGGCTACTTCTATGTTGAGGGAAATAGATAAAGAAGACTTCAACAGCCCTAAAACCATAAAGAACGTTGCTTTTGAAGTAAAAGATGGAAAATTAAAAATTTCAGAGTAATATTTATGGACAGGAAGATTTTAAGTGCCTGAAAGCTGATAATTCTTTAGCACCAAATATTGCCTCCATGATAGCTGTAGTTCCATGACTATAATTAATCAGTAGCACAACATATGCTGTTAGGCCAGCCAGCATTTCTGAAAATATGTAACACATTCAAAATACCATCTAATTTCACTGATCTCCATTTTTACAATATACTCTAATAAGATTTAATGCTAGTAGTCTTTCAAGAAACAGATTTAAAAAGGGAGTCAAGGTTAAAATACATTATTAACATGGATAAAGGGTTTTACATTCAGAAAGAAAAAACTTGGCATATATCTGATTATTTGATAAAAGAATGTAAAAAAAAATCACATCAAGGTGAAGAGGAAAGTTTTGAAAGGATCTATACCCACAAACTATGAAAAACACTGATGTATTGCTCAGTGATCCTCAGTAAAACTGAGCAAGAAGTTTCAGACAAATTAGAAACTTCATTCTAGCTCTGTATCCCCACCTGGATTGTAAGATAAAAATCACCTAATTGCTTTTGCAAGTAAATCAGAACTACTCATATGTCAGCTTCGTGACTGTCAACCTCCTTGCACAAAGCTCCCCTAGAACAAACACCTATATATCTTTGAATAGGGCAACTAACAGTTTGGATGTCAGGAAAACTATTGGAACAAAATTTTCAGTTGCCTGCACTACTGTAAGTTGATGTCATCTCCTTCCCTTCCTCTTCCCCCTTCACCTTAGCCACCACAGTAATGGCTATTTTAAAGCAGTGTCTCTCTTTTGGGCTGTTAATGCTCGTTTCACTTGGAAGGGGTAACTTCATGACCACTCCGTATTCCAGTTCCCAGATCTGAGTCATCCTCCAACTTCTGCCCTCTGTGACTGTGCAATTATTTAAAAGGAAAATGCTAAAAGAGGTATGCAAGTATTCTTAAATCCATGCCTACATACCTTCTATAACAAATTATATCAAAAGTTATAATTTCCTATTTTGTTAGGAATAAAAGCATTTAATCTAAACATGTTCTCTCCTTCAGATGTCCACTTACAGCTTTGAAAAATTATTTTAAAAAGGAAGGTGCATTAATTTGTCACCTACATTTCAAATATACCACGTAAGTGTGTCAGATAAAAAAACCTGACCAAATCTTTTTTCATTTAATTTCTTAAGAGCTGATTTTTCAATTAGCAATTGCCAGAGCAAGCTATATCCAAGTATTCTACGAGAAATACAAGAGACTTAGTCTTGCACCAAGAGACTGAGACTTAGACACATTTCCACCAACAGTAAACATTAGCATTTCCATTCCTCCCTTCAAAGGGTGTCAAGAAGGGCTTTTTCACAGAACCATTTTTTTTCCATTATCCCCTGGAAAAAAAAAAGAAAAATTAAATAGAAGAATACTTCTGTAAGGTAGCTGAAATTGCTAATGTAAAAAGTGATTTGTTCTACAATGACATAGAAAATGTTCATAATTGGCATTTGAGGAAGGGCAATGACACTGATTATCACAGACTCATCAGCACCGTGATGTGAAATTATGTTCCAGTGTGATAACCTGTGACCCCTAAGGGTCAGGATTAGACAGATGTGTCACAGCTGTACTACCTGAAGCCAGCAGGTACATAGTGCACTAAGCGATTGCTGTGTGGGGTGCAGGGGTGTTTATAAAGCTGCACTGCTGCAGAAAGATGCAAAGCAATTGTAGCTGCCTGGCAGAACAGAAGCATTACAGTCATATCAGTGTGGCCATGCTTCCAAAACACTGATTAAGAAACTTTTATTTCCTTTTTCTCGTTCCTGCTTAGGCCCATCTGATGTGAGGTATAGTCATGAGTTGAGCATATTACTGAGTAACACGAAGAAACGGAAGGCTGGGCCCCCCCAGGCAGCCCAGGCTCATTCTGCCCATGTTCTAAGGCAGCTGGGTGCAAGTCTACCTTGCTTACACAATACTCTGCTCTGGTCATGCCTTGCTGTGTCAGCTTCAGCACAGGCCCTTCAGGTGATCTGCCACGAGCTCCATTCCCTCCATGACCCAGGAATGTCTCTTTTAAGAGACTAGAAGAAAATTAAAAAATCAACAAAGAAGGAAGGAGAGAGGACTGACAAGCAGAGAATAAGGCAGGAGAGGAAAACAAAGGGAAATACAACTTCTGTAGACAGGTATGACATGGGGGGTGGGGGAGGGAACTAGAAACGAGCTTGGACTTCAAGAAGTCAGCGAGGACACAAGAGAGAACAAAAAGAAAAAAAGTTTCAGTAATTGGGGAAAGAAGAAAATATTATGGAAACTGTCATGTCATGACAGGTCAGAACAAAAGATAAGACAACCAGGACAAGACCTGGAAATAAAAACTGATAGTGAAACATGAGGAAGGGCAAATGCACTTTGCTTTGCTATGTGCTGGGTTTATGATGATGACAGGACATTGAGGAAATGTAAGGAAAATAACTGGATAATGAACCTGAGTAAGGGATGAATGATGAAGTGTTGGAAAGCTGGATATCATTGCTCTTCATTACAGTGTTGTAACTGATGAAGATGTCAATCTCATGTGGGTAAGGCAGTGCTTCCTAAAGCTGAATTGGGCATGATATTGCCAGAATTGTGTGGATGCTTTGTACTGTACACCATAGATAGAACCTCCTGCAGCCCCTGCAATCAGGGCCCTTCATTTATAGAAGCAACTCTTCTTTTAATCAGAGTCACCTCTAACAGCACCCCCTCTCAATTCTCATTTCTCACTCAATCAGTGTCCTTCAAGAAGTCTTCTCTTCTGCTGCTGCCGTGACTGCAATTCACCTAACACTGGATTATGATATAGTTACTCGTGTCTATTTGGACATGCATTTTAATGGATAGTCTGGATATAAAACCAGGTTAAATTCAGGGACATACGAACTGAATGTGAAGCACAACACAGAAAAGACAGTATTCAAATGAGAGTTTGCTTGCTAACACTGCAAGCATATGAAATCCAAGAAACATATATCTATCTTACACTTTATTATTATGTCCAGGATAAACAGGCCTGACTCACTCTTTGCTGACTGGACACCAACAGCACCATCTCATGCGGATGAACTTGGTAAGCTACAGCTACACAGACAGACGAAACCTCACCCATCTGTTGGAAGACAAACATGTCCCCAGTCAAGAGGCTCCCCCCACATTTCCTGTTCCTTGGTGCTTATACAGGGTTTTCACTTATTCATTGGTTTAGCAACAAAGAATAATTTTCTGTTTGCTGAGGCTTCTATGCCTCCATAGGCTGCACTCAGGCTTACACCCCAGGCAAACTCAAATCCCTGAAATCCTTGCAAGATATCGAGAGAAGTCATCAGACACACAGAAGAGCTCATATTATCAGCTTCCCAATGGTCTGTAACTTCATCCATTGTTATCCATTGGCCAGTGAGGAGGCCAAATGAGATCAGAGAATGCCCAACAGCAGATTTATACAGGCTACACTCACTGCCTTTTGCTGCCATGCAGTGTGGATAGAGCATCCATCCAAGGAATAAGAACCATCTTTCAGTAAATGCCTTAAGAATATGTAAATGTAAATTTTTTCCAGGAAAAACTATTCCAGTTTTGGGTCTCTAGTGACACATGAGACAGAGACAATATCAGCTAGGACAAACAGAAGCAAAAACAATGATGTTCTTAATGATACACAAAATTCTAATTAAAATGTCTCAGCAAACATTGAAATTTATTTGCCACAGATATTGTGACATGCATACTGAATTCAATGTGTAATCAGTGCTAATCCGTATATCAGCAACATCAATGCAGACCACAAGTAGAATTACACAAATAATGAGGACAGCTCAAAAAGACAATTTATAAAGTTCCTTAAATATCATCCAAAACAATAGCAAGATTACAAGAAATTCTGTGACCTCAGAAAACTGCCTAGCTCTCCTTCAGGCCTAATTGAAATCTGCAGCTGGGTGCAGTACTTCTTCCTTTCAACAATATATCCCTAGTAAGGAGAAGTGTCAACACAACTGCTGTAATTATTTCTATTATTAACAATAAAGATTCCTTGTGCCTGCCTACAGTCCAGACCAGGACTTGTGTGTCTGTTGAAGCCTAATTTGTTCTTCTGGGAAGGAGAACATTTATATTTTAAAGGGCTTACTTTTCTTGGTCCTATTCCTTCATTTGTTCTTTATAAACATATATATCTACACTTTTAAGATCACTTAGAATGTATATATTGTTTAATATGATAATTTGCTTATAATTTAATTGATGCCAAAACAGAAGCACCTATAAACATTGTTAATGAGCCAGCTTGAGATTACCTATTCATGTTGCTTTATTTTTAAAATGTATCTCAATAGCTTCCTTAACGATCGGGAGCACAGGTTGAGCAATCATTTAATGATTTTTATCATTATTACAAGATTTAGCATCTGTCAGACCAAAACCTGTTTCTGTCAGACCAAATCTTCTGTTTCCTAATGAACAGAAGGCCTGACCTTGAGTGGAAAAGTCACAATTATGAAAATTATAATTTCTCCCTTTTCCACAAAAAGCTTGCCAAGAAAGTTAAATTAATTTCAGAAATATGTAGGGATACTGGTATTAAATTACATGGAAATCTGAATATAAAAATTCCTTCATGATCTTCCTCCAAAGTATTCTAAAATCCAAGTCAAGCGTATTTTAATCTTGCACTGGTACAGACCTGCTTGCTTCTCTAAAAGGCCACCAAAATGCCACTGAAGTTAAAATGGATGAGTTAACCTTTTGAAAAGTACTCACAGCACCACAATTATTCTGACCTTTGACTGTACAATCTTTTAACTTTGCTAGCTATTCATTTAATGCCCATTTGTAATTTCTAAAATTATTACTACACGATTGAAAACAATTTTTGGCAATCCATCACCATGACATGTAGCAGTTTGCAACAATGAAGTATTTTGGTACAGGCAGTTTTAATTATTTAACCAATAATAAATAAGGCAAGGACCAATATGTAGGGGAGGCAAAAACTACAAGAGGGTTGGAAGCCCGCAGGGAATTACTGTGAAATGTTTTTACAACCATCTTAATGCATAAAGCTGCTTTGATGGATAGATAGGAGCTAAGTAAAAACACAAAACCCTTTCAGCCTCCCCCCAACAAACTGATGTGGTTATGGCTCATCCTTCAGCAAGTAGAGAAGAAAGACTCATCTCCACAGCCTTGGAGACTTCACTTCAGCTGCAGGAGGAGGGAAATGGTCTAGATTCCACCAAATCCTGTACAGCTAAAGATAGAACAGGAATTTTTACCTTGATTCTGTTCATAATGAAATGGAACTAGCACAAAAATGTTATCAATAGTCATGAAACAATAGTTTATCCCCTACTCTTTCCGAATTTGGAGATTGATAAAGATTACCAGTAACTTGTCTCCTCCACTGACAACAGTTCTGTTGATCTTTATCAGTAGTCTACTAGCTGAAGAACCACTGATGATGGTACATTTTCATCAGCAATGTGACTTGAGAGCCCAAGTGATCTCTTGGGCAGCTGTGCATCTCCAGAATACCTTTTCTACATGGCCTTCTCTCTTAAATGTAGAGAATCCAAGTTTGCAGGGCCATTTCAGAGAGACAACGCCCAGTGCAGAAGGCTGACAAAGTCAGAATACAAATCTGCCCAAATCCCATGTTGAAACAAATTCATAATGGGAAACAGACTGTGATGCCAAAAGGAAATATATAAATCAGATGTGAAATTATCACATTGAGTCAATAGAAGAGCATAACAGCAGCACCAAAATTAAATTAGTATTTATTACTAAGTTCCACTGGCTATGGGGGCACCTTTTAACCTACTTCTCAGTGACAACCAGTGAGTAATCGGCATTAGGTCTTAGAAGTCACTTGTGCACTCATAAATATAAAGGCCAGAAGGCAAAAGCATCCATAACTCAGCAGTTTTCTCACCTACACTTCTGCCAGCACTTCCTTATCAACAGGAATTTTTGAAACTGTAAAATAGAAAATGTCATTTTAAAAATAATGCAAATTAAACAACTTAAGCAAAGTAAGACAAAACAATGTATCATGAGCCAACTGCCAGATATTGAGTAACTCTCAGCAACTGCAATGCACCAACCCTGAAGGTAACAAAAAAATCCATTTTAAACCACATCCAGTGTATGTAGCTATGTTTAAGAAAGTAGAGTATTATGACACCTTTTGATTAACATTATTATTTTAACTCTTGCACAGGAATCTCAGAATAGCTCGTTCTCTCCTACAGCAAGCTGAATGAATAATACTGTAGCTTAACCTTCTTACACAAAAAAAGCCTTTACTTAATTTCAAATTATTTTACTGCTATCATATTATTTACTGCAACTCTAATGTCTTTCCTTTATTTAACATTCTCCAGATATGCATTAAAAAGAAATCTGGGAGTTTACAGTGAATATCACTTCAGCATTGACTAATTTCTCAGCACACAAGAACTGTGACAAGTCAGTCCTACATTCAAACTTGGAAGAGATTTTTAATGAAGAAGCAATGAAACTTCCAAGAAGTTTACTAGAAACACGGAAACTTATACAAGAGAAAAAAAAATCTGAGAAACAAGACACTTTAGTGGAAGGGAAAAAGCAATCATTGAATTTTCTAAAGAGGTAAGAAAATTGACATGTAGGCAGGTTTAAATCACAGCAGAAATAAAGTAAATATCAAATGAGAAAGGCTGACTGCTGCATCCCAGTGGAAATGCCTTAAATTAAAGCTGAGAGATGCAAGAGCAAGAAATTTGTAACAGTAACCTTTTGAGATCAGGTCTGCATTACAAAACTATTTGCAAAAGATAACTAAACACTCTTCCTGTGTATGTGGTTCAGAATGAAAGGCTAGTGTCAGGACAATTCCTTCTCTGGCTGCTCTCATGGTCTGAACAGCAGGAATCTAATGCAGTCATTCATGAACATGAAGAGCTAGACTGAAAATTGATTATGTTAGGATGAAAAATGGTCCCAAGAACTTCCATTAGATATGTTATTAAATTATTAGATCCAATATATAAGGACATAGCCATAACATTATATATAATATGCTATGAAGTCCAGCATTTTTCCTTTTAATGGAACCTTGAAAATATGTCAAATATATCCCATATATTATTCATCAAACTGACACCTTGTCTGGCTGGCAAGTTTGTATTTTTCAGTATATACTCAGAATATGTATTTCTGACAAATGGTTAAAAAGAAAAAGTCTTGTCAGGTGTGCACTGATGAAAACAACTACCACCTAAATATTTACTCCTGCTTTCAGCAGAGGTAGTAGAAAGCAGCACTACCTCTAGACCGTGCTGTCCCTTATAAATGCATCAAAGAAAGAAAAGACAAAGAGCACCAGAAGTTAGTGGGTTTTAATGAGAATTTGCTAATTTGTCAAAATCGAACTATTATGTAGAAAATTGAATGATTTCAATAAAATTATAGCAGAATTGAAAAGCAGATCTTCCGTGGAAGCTAAGAGAATCAGCTTCTCACAAGGAAGTTTCCCTGGTTTTCTGTCAGCACATTTACCCTCTTAGCCAGCAACTTGCTGAAGGCTAAAACACAGAAATTAGCCCAGTCTGAAACATGCAGGTGTTCCATTTACCATCTCTTTACACAGTGTATCAAGCATAGGACTGAATAACTTAAATGTCAGGACACTGCAATTAAAAATGCCCAATGTATAGTATTTCCAAAATTAAAGAAGTTCTTCATTGATTTCTGACAATATCCATCAGTCTAGATTTAAGTTGAATTAGGCCACTGGAAACCTTTTCCAAACTTAAAATTGTCATACATTATTACAATTTCATTGGCTAAAATGGCTAAATAACACTGGGAGCAGCATCACCATTTCACTTGGAAAATAACTGCTGTTAGGGTCTTATGTACAGAGACATAATAACAGAAACATAGGTGATTACCAATATCTAAAAGAATGAGATCATACAGTTTTTCTGGAACTCTACAATTCAATATAGCTTGGCATTTTGGTCTTCTGTATGGGAAACTATTTTACTCCTGGCCCTAAGAAATGCTTACTGTTATCTGCAAAGATGGGTAACTTGTTCCATTTATTCAGAAGCAAGGATGACTGTCTCAAAGCATAAACAGAAACTGTTCTCTAGCTGCCAAGATGAGTGCCAGAAATGTAAGATATTACCTTAAGATTTTCTGAAAAAACACCAACAGATATAGTTGGGGACTGAGGCAAAAATTATGTTAAGTTCATCCACCTTCCTTCTGTTCTGTTTAAGAATGTTATAGTTCTGCAGTGAAAAGATCAGCATTTGGGAGTGAGCAGATAAGAAGAGAAAACTTGCCAGGCACTCTAGACATCAGTTCCTGTTACCCAGAATTGAAAAGCTTTTATCTTATTCTTTATTGCAGTCAAAAGAGATGATTGCTTCTCATGCTACTAACAGTGGAGTGGGTCCAGGAATATATTAAATTGCAGCCTTTTTTGTGTGTGTTTTTTTGTTTGTTTGTTTGGTTTGGGTTGGGTTGGGTTTTGTTGTTGTTGTTGTTTTGTTTTGTTTTGGGGGGTTTCTTGTATTTTTTTGGGTTGTTTTTGTTTTGGGGGGGTTTTGTTTGTTTTTCTTTTTTTTTTTTTCTTTTTTTTTTTTTTTTTTCTTTTCCGGTCATACACATTTAAAAGCAGAGTTTACACTTGCCTGTTCATGCATTCTATGTATGTTTCAGAGCCTGGTCTTGTAATGAAGGATACAAGTACTAGGTTTTCATGCACAAGATTTTCCATTAGTAGAAAGGAACTTTGATCACAGTCCATTGCAAGAGATGAAAAAACAATGGAACAGTTTTTTCAGGGGTAGAATTCTAGTTCACTAATAATAACGTATCCCTCCTATTAAACACCAAATTCATCCAGCCCTCACATTCACAGACGTAACAGCAGTAGGAATGCACAGTAAGATCTCAAGTAATACTGCTATTTCCTTCTTAAACACTGTAGAGACATGAAATCCAAAGCTTAGACATGGAACACATTAATTTAGAAATCTAAACAATCTTAAAAATAGGAAGATATATAAAGGATAAGAAAATAAATCTTTCAAAAAAGCTTTTCAGGGACTGGAATGCAATAAATGGTTCTGGAAGTTGAGGAAAAAGTAGTTCTCAAGGACATGTGGTAAACTATCATTTATCAGCCTCTCTAAATGTGTGATATAGATGTATGGTTAATAACACATTTTACTCTCAATGGTATACAAACTGGGATCTGAAAGTAATATAGTCAGTTATAATACCAGCACATCTCCTTGTACCATGTGGGAAGAAATATTTTCTCAAAACTGTATTTTGGCTTTATTGCATATAAAAATGTGTGAAAAGCACAACAATCTACCAGTTATTGATAATCACAGATGAATTTATGGATTCACAAACTGTAAGTCCTGTGAATTTCCCAAGGAATGTTATTTTACTATTTATTCATTTTTGTAGAACTCCAACTCCTGAATAGTTTATTCCAGTAAGATATTTTAGAAATAATTTTTACAGATAAAGGTTGCCATGGGAAAAAACATCCTTTTTATTTATTTATGTGCAGTGTGTGACTCAAGTAATGGAATTCTTCTACTGTTCTGCTTAAAAGTGTGCTTTAGTGTAATAAATATTTATATATATATTCCTAATTTTCAGAAAGATTTCTCACAAAAACTTTATAAATAATGAGAAATCATTGCACCACAGGTGTGTACTCATTCCATTTACAGGTAACTAATTAAAAGCCAAGAAAGTCTAAAGAAACTTCTTATAACACTAAGGTTCCATAGTCCCTTAAATGATCTTCAGCCAATAAATATCACCATATTCACTGTGGAGCATGTAAGTAGGGTACAGCCACTTATGATGTTTAGAGATGCACCAAGGATGGTAATCCAGCAGCAGCATTCACCCCTTTGCCATAAAAGCCCAACTGCACTGAAAGTAGACTTTCCATCCTTGGAAATAGCCCAAACCACTCTGGATGTGGTCAGGGCAAAAAGCTCTAGGTGGTCCTGAAGTGGATCAGTTGACCTCCAGAGATCCCTTCCAATTTCAACTATTGTGAGATTCTGTGAGAATGGGAGCTGTAAACCCCCCTCGTTAAAGCACAGTGAAACGTGCAGCTGTTATTGCCAGAAACTGGTACCTCACTTTATGTGGTGTTTCAAAAATGAGAACTTGGGCCATGCTCTTCTCATTCATTAGCTGTGACTACCCAGTCTGTCCCAGCTACCTGTGTGCAATCCAGCCCAGGACCCAGCACACACCTGGGGATACAGAAATAGTCCAACACAGTCAATCTGCACTTTTAGATGCTTGAAGGCAAATAGACCCTTTCATTTATTTTAGATACATGTCTTTAGAGCAATATGGTGCTAGGATTTAAGATTTACTAGAGTTTATTGTGAGCAGTATCTGCATCTTGAACTCAAAACCTGTCATGTTAAAATAACACAAAACCAGTGAGAAGCAATCACGTACCTACACTGATTCAAAGTCAGCACATGATCCCAACAGTAAATTTGTGGAAGTGATTAATAATTTACTTGCCATTCATAATTTACTTCAGATTTTTTTGCCTTTTTCACTTAATAATGAAATGTCTATGAGTGGGTCACAATTTTCTCGTATTTATTATTCATTACAACTGTTTGCTGAATAATTTCTGCAAACAGTTTCTCTTTTGTAGCTCAATCCCATTGTGAATGTTTATTATTCAAAATTTATTCTGTGAAACTAATTAAGCCATGTATTAGACTTTGTTCAGTGTTTGCCTGAACATTATTCTTATAACCAGTATGAGTTCTCCAAATACCCTCCTCTAAAGTATGAACTTAAATTGTATTCTTCCATGAACACTCCTGTGAAGCCCCTTTGCTAAAACATTCATCAAAAGCAAACAGCATGAAACAACTGAATTTTAAAATCTGTATAAATATTGGGGGTTATTTTCTCTTCAGGACCAACTAAGCCTACCAAGAAAAGATAGTACAATCTCAATTACTGACCTGCTAAAATGACTGAACAAGAAGATCCTATTCTTCTCCTCCTAGCCAAAATAAGGAACACCATCATAGCAAAAGTAGACAATTTTTTTGCAAGTTTCTTGTACCTGGTTTTTCCAAGTATTCCGAGCACTGCCTGAAGCAATATAGCAACCATTTGTTTAATTGCTACATCATTGCATCATCTAAAACTACTAGGGTTTTAATGGGAAGGAGAAGAGGAAAAGGGAAATACACAAAATGAAAGTGTGCAGTTTACACACCACATGCCTCTTCCTGAGCCCCAGAATTTTCACATAACCAACCTCCAAGTATTTGTAGAGAGTCCCATCACATGCAAAAATTTAAAGCCTTTTCACTTGGTTTTTCTGGTTGTATTACAGACTTTCAAAACTTGGCATATATTTGGCTCATGTCTTCAGACTTCTTGCACTCTGAAGGATGCAACAATTTTTTGAAAATCCTCATTTAGCAGCTGGGATTTAAAGGTAAACACCAGGTAGTGAGAGACATGCAATGAATATGAGAGACCTGCCATTGTTCAAAGGCAGTAGTGTTCCAGAGCTCCTTTACAAATCTGCCCGACCACACACAGTCACCCAGCAACACACATCAAATTACTGCTCAGGACTGTAGCACTAAGAATTAGAACCGAAATAATATCAAAATGACACACAAACTCACAAAAACCTTTCTGCAGAGGGATGAATTTTACACTGACTCGTCCCTTGATGGTTAATTTAATCTGAATTCAAAGGCAGTAATACTATTAATATTAGCAACGATCTGATTCAAAATTCAATGATTGCTAGAATTAATAGTTCCACTGAATTTTAAAGAAACTATTCAGAATTTGTATCTTTGGGAAACAGCTTTTTCAAAATGTACAAGGAAAAATAGTGGTTTAAAATTTTTCTCCTTTTCCACCAGTGTATACTAAGACAACTTAGCCATATCTCCCTTTCCAGGAAAGATCTCACATTTTCTCACAGAATTGCTAGTTACATTCTCTTACCAGTGTGCTTTGATCTTTGTGTTAGTGCCACTCTTATTTACAAAATGGGAACAGTGCAGTGAGAAAAGTGGTTTATTATGAAAAAAGCATTTAAAGCACAATACTATCCAGAACAATAGTGGAAAAATACCATAATTAGAATACATTTTAACGAGAAAAAAAAAATAACAGGTGGGAAGAGTTGCTTGGGTTTTTTTGTAAAAAATATTTGGAGATATTTTTGTAATAATTTTGCACATTGTACTTATACCGTAGCCATTACCTCTTCCCCAATAATTTGAATAATTATTCTAGTATCATCACTATCATTATTACATTCGGGACAGTGGTAATAACGATACAACTCCAAATCATCTTGGAGGGCTCAAAAGCAATGTTTATTGAGAGGCACATCCTTTTATACAGTGTTTCAGTACAATGAATACTATTGGTCATTTAGAACAACACCCCTTGACTATTTCTTACAAGTAAACAAGAAGTTATAAAAACACCACCTGCTAATAGTTTTTCACCTTCCAAGGACTGTTTGTGATTCCTCCTCACAATCAGAGGCCACTGTGGGAAAGTCAGCATTCCCACAAGCTCTGCTGCCGCTGCCTGATGCCTGGGATTGTTCTCTTTGACCACTGTCAGTTCCCACACATCACTCCTCACATCTCCTAGCAGTTAATGCTTTTTTTTCTAGCTAGAAATCTATGCACTGGTTACATTGTTTATCATCTCTTCAGAGGTATAGTGCATGTAGACAATTTTTGTGTCTTTTTCCTTCCAGTTTAGGAGTTGAGATTTTTCCCTTTCTTATGTGTTATCTTGGTGTGGATGAAACCACAGACAATAGCACACAGAGCATCCCACAGGGAACTGTAATACATTTCATGTCACTGAGCTAACCACAGTTAAGGAACTACATGCTGCTAGCGAAAGCTACATTATAAACTATTCCATGCACTTTGCTGCAATTTCTGGAAATTCCAAATTTTTACAGCCTCATTAAAGAAGCTTCTTGTCTACCATAGGTGTCTTTAATTCAATTTTGATGTCAGCTCCTGAGCAACAGCAAGGTATCACCACAGCAACTTCACTTTAGATTGTGCTGTCATTGAATTTAATGTTCATACCACATTGCTATGAAGAGACACATCACTTTCACTATATAAGCAAAAAAAAAAAAAAAAAGCTTTAGTGAGTGCCTGCAAGAAAAATGTTTCAAGTTTTCTTTAAAAGAAAAATAACCACAATGATTTCTAGTACAAATACAGCTATTTGGTCACAAGATGTCAGACCTTTTATCTCCTTTCAAAATACACTACACACTAGGAGTACCTGATGGTCTATTAGCTTAGATTTCTTCAGGTGCATTTGCTGACCACTTTAGGTCATCAGACAGCAGAGATAAAGTACTAAAAGCAAAATACATATCCTGGGATTTTTCCCTTTGTTCCTACTTATGGCTCCCTATAGAAATATAGGAGTTAGCAGGGAAAACTGCTACTTTTGAAATAAATTCTAGTGGTCCAGTGAATTGAACCTCCTTGAGGTGTGTTTTTCTCTGTGTTGCCAGGATAGGTTCATCAGAACAATCTGTATCTGTCAGCAGTTCTTCAAAAACCTTTTAGGAAGCCTGCAATAATACTGCCATAGAGACATAGATAAGTGGCACTGATTATAGAAAGAAAATTCTACCAAGCTTATTTCCAGTTGCTGGTGAAGAATACTCACAGAATTAATGTGCATGCTTCACTGGAAAAAAGAAGAGTTGTATTCTATTTATTATGAATCTCAGACATTTGGGACTTTAATCTTTCAGGACAGAGTTGTTTTTCCTTGGATTATAAAAGTAGTTTTGCAACCAGTTATATGTTTTCAATTTTACAGTCTTCTTTCCTGAGCATTAAAGCAAGCTCCATGAAGTTAACAAAAATTAATAATATCTAACTGGCTGACACTGCTGCAGGTCTATAATTGTGAGTCACCTTGCAACTCTACACTGTCTAAATTATTTCTTTTTCCTTTTGGCAATCTACTGAATAATTACAAACACTGCTGAAGGATTGCTTCTTGAGAAATACTTCTTATTACAATATTGTACAGAAAATAAAAAATCTTATTCAGATGTAGACAATATTTTGCTGAAAGACGTTTATTATTAGTTTAGAACCTTCTTTCTGACAGCTTCTCAGCAGGACAAAATCTCATTTGATTAGTCTTCAGGCAGTCTCATGAAAGTTGTTACTGAGGAAGAGTAATTAGGGTTCTCCCTCTCTTTCACCTTCAGTAATGGGTTTATCTAAATGTGCAAAGAGGCTTACTTTTAATGTTTTTAATCTACATATATATAGAGGAGGGTTAAAACTAGAGGTCCCTTTTAACCTGAACTATTCTATGATTTATGAAGGATATGGTTACATTAATATAAAAACTGACAAAATAAATACAAAACAAAACTATGGAGTTTTACGGAACTAAGTAGCTGCATAAAATTGAAAAATAGCAGAAATTCTGAATGATAGTTTAAAAGACACTGTTAGTAAAACAGTTGCTTCAGGGTGCAGTTCAGTATGGTTTGCTGACTTATTATTTGGTACCACTGTCTTCATTTAGCTGTAGTAAGCTACAGATTATAGCACCATGTAATGTGAAAAGGGGAGGTTTCCTTTACCCTTTCTTTTTCTCCGCTCTTCGTATTTGTCTGCCAGCACCCCAGGAAAGCCAAGATCCTTGTGCTCACCCAGTCTGTCAGTGTCCTCTTAGGGAGACCCTTCACTGAGCAGTTCCTGCTGGGGTGGAGGGCAGCTCAATTGCCTTATTCAGGGACACACCTGCCATCAGGGAAACCATTCTGCAGGTCTTTCCACTTCATGACCCCTTAGTGAGAGTTCTTCTTTATTTGAGTATGTTACCCCCTGCCAACGACTGCCAGTGCCTGTGAAGGACTCACACCAGCAGCTGACAGAATAACACTCTTTATTAATAAGATTTGTGACAGGTTAAGGTTCCAGAATTCTCAGTGCTAATACCTGACTACAAAAACATAATCAAAGAAACATACAGACAAGCTGCAATCCCCAATAAAAGTATTTAGCACATATAGAGCATGGTTCTTACTCAACAGGCATCCCTATTGGTGAGAAAAGAGATTCAGCCTGTTGACTGATCCCGAGAGCTATGATAGACTCTTCCCTAATCTTTCCCCATTCTCGGCTTAATTTGATACAATTTCTTGGTGTTTAGGTGGTGCTTGAGTGACTTTAGCAATACATAATTCTTTTTACTGATTCTCTCACTTCACTTTTAAAGATATAGTCAAAAAACATAGAACACATTCCCAGAGAGGGGTGATTGTACCTTGGGAGCCCTTTGGGATGGAGGTGTGTGTTGATATTACAGTTAGGCTATAATAAATGAAGTTCATCTAAGGAGAGGGATTTCACCACAGCTGTTGGCTCAGCAGCAGAACATCCTCCCCTCTCTCCCCTGGCTGACAGGTGCTATGTGGCTTCTCAGCTGCAAAGTACCATCGAGTTCCCTTCCCTGCAAAGATTTCAACAGCACCTGGCCACGGTGCCCCCACTCTGCTCCACCCTCTATTCCATCCCCTTTAGCAGATGCTGTGGTTGCACACCGTGGGTGTGGGGAATCACCGTGGAGTATGCCTCCAGCATGCCAACCACATTGCATCCAGGCAGCAACAACTCTCCTTTACCCTGTCATTTCCATACTGTTACAACTTCTGTTAGGATGTCAACATAACTTCTCATTTTCCTGGAATTTTACAACCAGCCATCTCTCCACACTGTTATTTTAAGAATAAAAGAAAACTGTTCATTCTGCCTAACACATGTAGCTTCTCAAATCTTTTCTTTCTACTGATACTTAATGTTTAGAACAACCTTCGTACCTATGTACATATTTACTGTAGTCCTTTTCCCTGGAGACCTAGAGATGCATTAATCAGGCACAGAAGCTGGCAAAAGCCATATGAGATACAAATGAATAAAACAAATTAGCCACTCAGATTTCTCAAAAGAACTATTTTCTAAAAAAAAAAAAAAGGTAACTTTGAAGTCTTTTCTCCTATCCACTGTGCCCATCTATTAATATTGAAATGCCAGGTTCTAGAGGACATAGGGCTCAGTTTACTCACAGAGTACCCAATATTCTGTTCATGGCCATGGCCCTGCCTCCCTTCATTGCAGTTCACAGTGAAGTGTAGGTGCAGCCTTATTCCCAAGTCTTGGGGGACAACTTAAAAAATGGATTAGATGTATATTATGAAGATTTCCAAAAACCAAAACACAAATCAAACTGATTTTCTCATTTTTATCTCATGGATCAGATTTCTTTTCAGTTGGATCACAGCTGACTATGTATTCATATTGTCCCAATGACAGGGCATAAAAATTCTTCATTTTGTTCTTGATACTGATTTCCCTGAAGCTTAATTTAGGTCAATATACTATCTTACTATCTTATGTATCAGGTTTTATGTCCCTTAATGTACACCTACAACTGTTCTGTTTGGAAAAACAAATCAACCAATAGCAGCAGCAGCATTCTGCCTGTGGATTTATTCAATATATGATCTTTATCCTTTTCTGTTTTATACATAAAAGCTCAGTTTTGCTGCCATAAACATGGATTCCATGTAAGTGGGTGTGGAGAAGATAAAATGTTAATCCTGACCTGAACTGACAGTATTTGTAACTAACCACACAAATAGACAAGATTTAGGATCTTAATTAGGTGTCATACTGCAATGCTTAACTCCTAATTCCACATTCAATGGAATTCTGAGAAAAGCTGGCTTAAGAAGTTCCTGCCTTTCTTTTGAAGCACCGTAAATGCGTGTGAAATTCTGCTATAAACTATGTCATTAACTGATCATCTTAAAAATAACTCTCCAGAAACAACTGTTTTTGCAAGTTACCATACCTATGTCAGTATAGTATACATTTCAACAAATACATTTGGGAGAGCTTTCCTTTGGCACATTAGGGCAGGACCACATGGTCATGGGGGTTAAAAAGTCTCAGCATAGCCAGACTTTTAGCCCCAGAGCATGGGCTTGTCCACTTTTCCACCTTGTAAAAGAAACTCTTGGCTCTGCATTTCAAAATTTTCACACGTAGGCTGCTTACATGAAAACAGAAAAAAAAAAAAAAAGACAAAAAGTCGATTTACTCAGAAATTTCCAGTTTCTATCATCAAATCACTTTTTTAGTAAAGATGTGTTGAAGATATCACCAGATGAGAATTCTGGAATGTGTCATTAGGTCAGTCCAGGGTATCTCAATGTGGACATGAAATACTGGTATAATTTTAAAACAGAAAGTGGCATGGACTGCTCTTCATGTAGATCCCAAGCATGAGCATTTTGGAAGTCACTGGAGTAAAAATGCCGATGGGGGGTTTAAGGTAAACTCCAGAATAAAGATTATGAGAAAGATTTCCATATTACTTAAATAAAAGGCCTTCTTCTATGGGTGTAAGATTGAAAATTAAACACATCTTGCTGACTCTTAGTTATCTGTGAAATATCAAGAGTCAACACTTTGTAATTTAAAAAGGAAAATCTTGTCACTGCAGTGCACAGCAAAGATGAGATTCAGAGGATGAAAGCCAGCTGTGTGGAGAATGACCTTAATGTTTGTAATCCCACTTTCCTTTGCTACAGAAATGAAAGAAGGTCTAGGTCTTTTGCTAAAGAAAGCAGAGCAGACAACTGAATTTCTTTATGTTTTGCCACTGCTTCCTGCCACTGCAGTCAAAACTGTGTATTCTGAGCACACAGTCTGGCAAACAAAGGCTCAGGTCTGCAGAAGTTTTAAGAATTCATAGGTATAAGTTAAGTGAATTGACTTGCTAGTATTAAAAAAATCCAGCTCTGGACAAATATTAAAAATTGTGTTCTTTGAGAAATTAGGTAATGAGTATTTCACATTAGTCACTCCAACTGGTCTGTGCTTTGAAGATATATTATTGTGCCATAGTACCACACTATAAAACAGAAATAATAGTAAACATTCATTCCACAAGAGCATTATAAAATGTGGACACTAACATTCACAGTTTTGATGAAGCCCATCAGCCTTATGAGAAAATCAAGTGTCATATTCAGAGAAAGATTTGAATGCTGCACTGAGCCAGGGGGCCACAAACCAAATGAAGTGCATCTTTAAATTACGTATTTGCAAACTGTCTGTTAAATCAATACTCTCTGTCTTGTGCCCTGAATGAGGCAGGCAGGGAAAGAGTTGGAGAAGAATAGTGTGCTCTCCCATAATTAAAGTCTGTATACAGCATATTTCAGCCCAAACACTTTGAAAGTTTGGCTAAGCTCCTAGCAACTGCATGAAAACTGTTACAATGAGAAGTTCTGGGAACTGTAAATACACCCTTATTTCCTCCTTAGATCTAACATACATTTATTACAAAAATCCTCATAAAACTAATGAAACACTTTGCTAACTAACACAAGAACAATTTCAAATAGCATTCCAATGGTGGAAGATCAAATTTTTCAAAAGGCTTTGTTTATGTCGTAAGAATTTTGAGACAGAAATTATCTTTTGAATAAGAGCTACTTAGTTATTTTCTATGCAAGACAAAAACTAGGAATGAAAAAAATTTATATTGACAAGATCTGTTCATGATTTGAGTCTAGTATAATCACTCAGATTATGACCTCAGAGTCAATGTGGCTTCATTAGTATTTAAGTGCATGTACTATAGCTACATTTAGTTGCAATCCCAGATTCCTATCTATTATCTGACAGATGATTGCTACTATTTGGCATTCAAACAGCTTCCAAAAAATAGGAAACGAAAAACCCACGAAGAATAACAATTAGTGAAACAGCATGTTGTTACACAAAACAAGCCTACAGTAAATGCTTGATCTCATAAAGACACACACACACAAAAACTTCATCATCAGAGTACTGAAGTATTAAAGCAAAAGCAGGCCCTACACCAAGGTGAGTTAGGTTTGTGTTTTCTCTTTGTTTAGAATGTGATCTCACATTTCAGTTCTACAGATTAGAAGTTTGTGTGGTAGTGCCCGTGAGACCCTAACTTCACAGGTAAATCTAAAGAATCAGAACCTTCATGTATATGTTTCTGAGGATAAACCTGAGCACTGCATCCAGACTGACACTATTCAATGTACTGTACGTGGCCAGGCTTTGCAGTACTCTGTGTCATTGTCTTCCATTGGTAATACTGAAGAATGCCATGAATTCAATTGATATCAAAAGCAGCTACAGTGATGTTTGCAATTAGAAAGTGATCCTGCAGTTGAGCTATTCTTGCCTTCAACTTAACAGGATATTGCCTAACATCTGAAAAAGGAAATAAAAAAGGACAAATACATAAGAAGTGATCTATTACCTCTAAATATCTGATTGTTACCACTTGAGGGCATGTTGATTTACCTCACCATTGAGAATTTGTTTGTGGTCTTTTTCTCCATCTTCTCAAATGATATAAATTGGTTTTAATATTGAAAAATTTACATTTTAAAACAACCCAGAGACACATCTTTACTTATATATATTGGCTAAATGAGAATAAAATTCAAACTGAAATGCATCAGCTAGTTCTGTTGATACCTGAAGTATGTACTCCTTTCCTTTCTTCTCTGTAACTCTTTACTTGAATTTATAAATCCTGTCACTTTTCTGGTGTAACAGACCATATTATCACCATAAATTGTTATTCTTAAAAATCTCACACTACTTACAAGGTATTTGTCTTACATTTACAGATCTGTCAATCAAACATTACAAGCAAGTCTTTATTGCTTTTGGTTGTAAATTAAAAGTGCACTTTTAGGTGTTACAGGGCTTACAGGTTATTTTTTTAAGGCCAAAATACCTGAAGTTATAAAAACCCTGAATTATTAAGCACCATGAACAGTGATTGACAGAACAGTTTACAACAATAACCTGAAGAAAGTGTTAAATTACTTATACAGAGATTTCATCAAAGTCTCTGCTCAACTTCCTGTTTTGTTTAATAGATGAGAGATCTACTTATGATATCTTCAGTCAAGAACTGGACAAATCATGAAATGCTAGAGTATGAGAAACAGGAGTATTGCCAGTAAGGGAGTTAAGTGAGAATAACCCAGAGCAAGATTGCATTTCAAGTGGAAGCTCTAGGAATAAGAGCAGGAATCAGGGGCCAAAGATCAGGGATGAGATCCAAGGTACAAGGACAAGGTACAGTAACATGCAGTGTGAGTAAAACAAAAGCAACCTGCTGAGTGTCCCAGAGCAATGAGTGCAATTTGCTCTGATGGGTAGGCAGCTATCAGTCAGTCTGACACCAGTCTTCAATCCTGGGAGACCAGTTCCATGCAGGTGACCTCTGCAGCTCAGTATTTAAAACAGTCTACATGAATGTCCATCTGAATTTTATAAAGACAGGATAATTTCCATGTAGAAGTATAACATGAACACGTAAAATATCTTAGATACTGCTACATAGTAAGTGGCCTGATTAGGTTACTGAGAACTTTGAGCTGACAGTGATCTCAGCCAACCATTGTTTCTGGGTTTTTAGCCTTGTCTTTATTTCAAAGACAGATTTTAGTCAGATCCTCAACTTTGTCCATATATATATATATATATTGCTTGAAAGAAGCAGTAGTGTGTATGTGTGAAAGCAAATATACGGTTGTAGACAGTTTATTTTATATACCATAGCAGAGAAATTGTCTGCAATGCATGTGCAAACCCATCAGCACAGAGGTAGAAGAGCTATTACACTTCATCTGCAGCTGAAAATTCTGTCAATTGACAAAAAAGGGGCAGAGGGACATAGGAAATACAGACAGGCAATACATATAAAGAGACAGCAGTTTAATAGCAAGTACACTAGCAAAAAAGGGTATGAAATACATTTGATACAGGTGAAAGATGTCAGCTTATTGCTTTTTATTTATAGACCTGCATAGAAGTGTACAAACACTCTGTCATACAAAAATCAAATTGATGCAGGTAGCTCAAGGAGTAGGCATGTGAAATCAGAATTGACATGAAGAGAGAAGTGGAATGAGTTAAATTACTGTGGAATAGGAACTGCTTTATTCTCTGGTCATCACAATAAAAATGCAATTAATATATGAAGAAATATCCAGTATCTTGCTAGTAAGATTTAAAGTGTCATTATACAATGTAAGGTGCTCAGACAGAAATTAGTGATAAGCAAGTAAGTCTTGGGGGGGAAAAAAAAAGTGCAAGACTAGAAAATACATAATAGCAAAAGCCATCCACAGACGTATCCAAGAAAGGGGTCTTATACCCTAAACAAAAACTATTTCTTGGAAGGATGTCGTCTCAAAATTTCTATAAACTATAGAAAAGATAAAATCCAGAACTTCTTGTGAAGCGTAGAAGAAGCACTAGTTAATTTCTGCTCCCAAAAAGATGTCACAATCCAGAAACATTATCTCGGACTACATCTTTCATGTTTGTACACACTTTATATCTCTGTATGATGCAAAAATATTTTATTTACTTCATTAATACTTGAATTCTATGAAGGGATTGAATGTTGTAAGGATTCAAAGATTCAAGAGCAGTTGAAGGGACTGACTGAGATCCAAATCTAGAATAATGCTCACTCAGCTAGCATAGTATCTCACATTCAGACCCCAAAATTGTGATTACACACCATGCAAGTTCTCTTTGGGTTGCCACCACCTATGATCTTCATAGAAAGGAAATAAGTTCTGTGAAGAATGAAGTAAGAGAATGAATGTGGTAATTTTCTGTTAAGTTAATTATAGCAAAATCACTTGTTTATTTTGGGTTCTTTTGTGAAATTATCACAAGGCTTGTATAAGCATAATGGATACATGTATAAATTCTCATTCATAAGGGATAAACCCATGTAGCAATGTTTTGAAATTAATGAGCCTTTGCAGTTCAATACAGATACTGAGTTCCACCTTCAATATGGAATTAACTGTTAGTGGTGTAAACAAGTTTTGAATTTAATTTCTGGTACCACAGAAGCAGCACCAGCAATTTCTTTTCATACATTTGAGGTACATAAAGATAGGCAGCAAACATCAACTGTTCAAAAATTCCCCAAAATGTTTTTAATTACTTTTCTAATTTTTTTTTTTAATGAAGACTTAAGACAGTAACACATAGCAAAGATTATTTTAACTTCCAGCACTGTGAAGCAGTGATTGTTTACTATTTTGTACTTGATAGGACGAGCATTATTTACAACTCTAAACAATTCTGATTTTTTAAAGTCTCTGACTCTATTTCAAAATGCAGCAAAGTGATACTTCAGACAGGATGCATGAGAGAATAAACACTTTTGGAAAACAGACAACTTTAAAATATTTCTAATGGAAACCCTTTCACCTGACAGAAATAATAAAATGTATTTTACCAAAGGACAAGGAGTCTTATTTTTAGCTGGTTTTATTCTTATAGAATAATAAAAACCCCCAAAACTTTAAGATCATCAAGTCTAACCCTCAACATATCACTGCCAACTCCACCACTAAACCTTATCCTTATGTGCCACATCTACATATTTTATATATTTTCATGGATGTTGACTCAACCACTACATGGACAGCCTGTTACAGTGCTTGATAACCCTTTTGGTGAAGAATTTTTTCCTCATATTCAATCTAAACCTCCCCAGCACAACTTGAGACCATCTCCTTTTTCAATCAGCATCGATTAAATGCAAATTATGACATTCTGCATCACACACCTTCCTCACAACTAAAGAAGTATCAAACACTTCCCATTTGCTGCTGTCATTTAACATAAAAATTTATGAAGTGTCTCTGAGAATAGCTCACTAGATCCTCATTTACATGGATAACTTAGTCTTCACGGGCTAAGTAGGACTGAATTAATGAATGTACTGTTGTTCATGTACCAAAAGCATCACTAAAGGGATAATCTGCAAACGCAGAAGCAGCGACTGGGAGACGCACTGGCTGCAGCCATTGGTGACTCCTTTCTCTGCAGTCTCAAGAAGCTAATCTTGCTCAGGTCAGAGTGCTTGACCCATGCTCCTGGGAATGACTCAGGGCACAAGTAATAAGACAGCATGTTTCCACATTAAGGTTTTCTTTCCCCTCTGTCCCAATTTCATTGCCAGAAGTGCTGTGATTGTGAAAGGCACAGTGTGACACCATAAGGGACTTACATCTTCTCTGCACAAATAAACACAGTCTGGGTGGCAGCAATGAAGCAAAAGCTTCCCTAGGGCATACACTAGGATTATCAACAAAGGAGGACTACTTCTGGATTAAAGTTTTGGCCCACTGTCAGCTATGGCAAAACTCCCACTGAAGTCAGCATAGCCAGGATTTCACGTCTGTTGCAGTAATTTTGACTCCATGCCTGTTCTGCCTTGGGACTTCCAGACAGCACAAAAAGGGTCTTAACAGAGCCAAGAAGCTTTTGTGTTATGAACTGCAGGCAGAAGTCCTGAAACCCTTCATATAAACAACCAAATACTCATCAGCCATTTCAGAAATTTAAGACACTGCCAAGCTTCAGGGGATTCAAACCTGCATACACAAGTACGGTGTTTCATGTTGGCACACCATGCTGAAATACCCTTATCCTGCTTAAGTGCTTTCTTTTTTTTTTCTTTTCATGAAAGTGTTATGGCAGAAGATTCATGTTTTGATTGAACACAGAGGAAGAGGCAAGCTAAATTATATAGTCATTACAAATCTCATGCAATAATGATGAAAGAAGTGTAAAATGACCGTAACAAAAGCAGACACTTCATGAAGTAAAGTCTCCTCTAAATTCAGTATGTGCAGGCAATATAGGGAAAATGGAAATGCATTGATGAAACTGTAGATCAGACTGGCCAAAAGTCTTAATGAGACTGCAAAATATTATGGTAGGTCTCTGTTTAAAATATACTCGGCCTTTGTCACTGTATACCTTTGTCACAGCCACCTTATAGTAACTACCTTAACAGATAGAAACTTAGCAAGATGTCAGAAATGTAATTGTAAGTCAAGCTGGCATGGAATTACAGTGCTCAACAAACACAAAAAGCCAGTTATAAGCCCCTGACCTGTGATAAATTTTTGCTGACTTAAGCACAAAGCAAAAATAACTCAAATAATTGTAGGCTGCAGGATTGGTCATTATTTCATCTAAACAGAAGAGCTTCAGTTTAGTGAGGATGGCATGAACTTTGCAATGAACACCTATTTAAAAAGCAGTCAAAATTCTGCTGCTGCTACTCAATGAAGAAGCAACCACTTCATCTCAGGCAGCATACAGATGCCCTACTTACAATATGTAACAGTCATGACAAAAGAAGTGGATATTTATAGTTGGATTTCTTATACTTTACATTGTCATGTAAAGACAGATACATGCACAATACTCTGTTAGATTAGTTTAAATTAATTTAAGATGTTGGGATTTTTTCCTAACTGAGCCTATATTTTAATAGCAGATTTAAAAGAAAAGGTTTAAAGGACGGGATATATTTAGAATTCCACTCAGCTTCGCAAGGAAAATATTTGCTTTAAAAGGCTGCAATTCAAGATCTTCTAGGAATAAAATTTCTCCTGAAATACTTGACATTTCCAAATGGAAATACCATCAGAACAAACCAAGACTTGAGACTCAATTCTATGTTTACAGAAACAGCTACAGGATGTAGAAACAACAAAACATTTCATTTTGAAGTTTTTAAGCATAGCCACTGGTTTTTTGTTCTTCATCAACAGTTCATCAGTCCTTAGCTTTAGGAATACCAATTATGATAGTGGTCACAACTGGTTTATGCTTGCTTAAAAATATTACTGCCAAAGTTCACTGAACTACTCTGGCTTGAGTAAATGGATGGCAAACCCCAAGCATTGGAACACCTGCTTTCCAATGCAAGGGCATACCAATGGCATGTGATCTTCCTCATTTCCTTTTGGATGGAGTAAGGGAATAAGGTCACACAAATACCAGTGAAAGATAACTGGTACAAAATAAGTCATACACTAGGCATCATCCTTTGCAGTGATAAATTCTTTAGTAAGCTGGATGTCTGGAGGGGAAAATGAATGTCCTTTAAACATGATCTTCACCATTCTGATGAGATATTTAGTTATACATCCCTCTCCTATTGCTCAGTAGAAGGATGTATCATGATAGCCATTCTGCAGAACGTTCATCACCAGAAAATGAGGTTCCTTACAAAACCTTTTTGCTTAACGACTTTTTATTTGTATCTGTAGCCAGTATTTTGTACTTGTAGGAAATTTTACTTATTTAATTTTTTTAAGTATCCAAAGAAAAACACGAGTTTTCATTCTGCTAATATAGTTGTCTAAAGGCAGAAAAAGGTATTGTTGGGTATTCAGAACTGCATATTTCAAAAATTATCTCATTCATAGGTGCTCCTTTACTAACCATATACAGATAACAAGGTTGATTTGATTCCTGTTTTTATCATTCTAAGTTATTATCACTTGATTGTCAAAGCTAAATATTCAAAAAATATCTTCAGACTCTCAATCCTACTTCTTCAGTGTTCTACAAAAATCTTTCTGGATACTTCCCCTACATTCCCTCTCTTCACACAAAAAGCTTGACATTCCATGTTTTCTGATTAGTTGCTGCAATTTTTTCATGCGGCTATGTAGTGAGAAATTAAAAAAAAAAAAAATTGGAGGATCATGGAATTAGAGTTTGAAAAAATAAGTCAGAGACATGTCACCTTTTCCACTTGAATTTTTTTTCTATGTGCTCCTTTAGGTTTTTGCTATGCTATCTATAATAATCACTGTTCTGTCTTCAGTCCAAGTGTCTTTATACCTTCATTTACACTTTACTTCATCATATTCTCCATCAGCTGTTTGTCTAAGTTTATTTTTCATTGTATGGACCTAACCACCTCCTCTAAGCTTGTCCCTACATTCACTCAAGCCCATGCCAAGTGATCTAAAGTAGCTTTAGCCATAGCTGAAAAATTTCAAAACTTGCCTCAAGCCTTTATACTTCCCTCTTTCCTCTCAAAGAAGTTGGAATCTCGATAATCTCAACAAGAACATTCATAGTCAGGAGAAAAAGTGCCTGCCTGGAGCCTTTTTTTTTTCCTAAATATTTTGGAATAAGTAACAAAGAACAGTAAGTGAGAATCCCAGAGACTGAACAGAAATGGTGCTAACGCCAACAAATACATTGAACTTTAAGTTTCATTTTTATTAAACAGTGAAATAACAAAGCAAAACCAGACTAAAGTATTTTATTTGAAAGTTTTTTCATTATCTCAAAGTGATACCTACAGCTTAAATATAAAATTCTAATTTCATATACAGAATGGAATCTGCTGTCTGGTTAACTTACTAGCTAGCCCCTTAGACTAATTTACACATATTGCATGTACATAGTGTTCAGAATACATTTGTTTCAACTGTTGGATTACCTGATGAAGCTCACCTTAACTGCAAATTGTATGCCTGACAAAAATACAGGAAGAAACAATTCTTTGGGAAGAGTAATTCCCTGTATGGGAATTTTGCTGGACACTTGAACTCTTGACAGATGCTCCAAAACCAGTGAATACTGGGCATTTATTCCCATTTGTACTTGTTAGGAGATTGTGACCTTTCTTTTGCCATGCGTGCCCCACAGCTGTTTCACAGCCACCTTATAGTAACTACCCTAACAAGCTGAAGTGTATGGGCTCCCCCTGAGCAGAACACTGTAACCAAACCCACAGGGATGGGAGCTCCAGGAAACATTTAAACCAGCACACCATCTGTCATAGTAGGTAGAAACAAGACCAAGAACTTGAGTTTTGACCACTTAAGAGAGTTTTCCTCTGCTGCAGCTTAGATTAGACTTAGTCCTTGGGTAACAGTCTTCACATAATCGCTGAGGTCTGCCAGGAGGTCTTTAACAAAGAGCCCTCTTCTCTGCAGTACATACACATTCTTACAGTCTCTATGGCAGGGCAAGAAGCTCCAGATATCATCATCAGCAAGAGTATTGTGCAAGATTGCTGTCTTTTCTAAAAACATTCCCTCCAGGGAATTCAAAATGATCAGACAGTTTGAGAAAAGGCATTCTCAGCCTGGGCTGAATACAAATCAAATGCATAAATGAAATTGCACATCACTTACGCTTACTGATGAGAAGTATTGACAGCAGCATGGCCTTTTCCCTTTCCCAGGATTCTCTAGTCTAACTTATATACACCAAAATAATTACACTGCTTTTCCATACTAGTATCAAGATGCTCCTGACACTACACAGTGCCAGATTTCAATGGGCTGAAGGGTTATCTGTTAGGGCAGACTCATTAGTGGCCATTACGTTTAATAGGGATTTAACAGTCACTACTTTGTGTGTTGAGAGGATGTCTGTTTTCAAAAGAATTACAGCAGTAAATCGTAAATACAAATCTGAGTTTATGTGTAAAGCAATTCTATGCTTTTAGAATGAATAAGTTAAAATTCCTTTTCATCATTAAATTAAAAAATCAGAAATAGTTTCTCATTCTTTTGACCCTGGACAAGATTTTTAACTGTCTCTTTTGGATCAATAGCTTAAAAATGCTAAGTAATTTACAGTTTGTCTCCTACCTGCTTAAAGGAAATATTTCACACTTATTTGAAACAGACTGGAAAGTGAGTGATTGGTGGGGAAGCAGAAGCAGCTTGATTACTATGGAGAAATGGAATGTTGTAAGACACCTCACTGAAAAAAATAATGACAACTGTGTTTATGATTTTCAACTCAAAAAAAATTAATAAAAAGCTAGTATACTTGAATCTGCATAAATAGAGCCATTCTGAAAATGGATTGAAATTACTAATATTTCCTAATTGAAGGAAACCAACCCCTGATTTCTCTTCCACTTCAGTTTTGAAACCAAGGCAAACCATCTTGCATCCTATTCATCCCATCACACCCCTTCTGAACTATTTGCCCATTTCGTAGGCCACGTCCCAATCCAACAGAAATTTGCTTAACAGTGGGAGAAGATGATGCATTTTGAACAGGGTTTGTTGATGGCTGAAGACTCAGCCATCAACACAAGTAACCCAGCCTCAGCACGGGTAACTGCTGGCACGACAATGCTCATCTTGAATTAGGCAATATTGGGAAGGTAAGCAGCTAACAAGGGTAAAAGCCTCAGGGTTTTAGGGTAACCTCAGGGTTACCACATTAGGCTCTAAATTGCATTAAATAGAATAAGGGCCAAAGCCTAACCAATCTTTTTACATATGATCAGAAAATACCATATTTCAGTTTGTTTTGTTACAAAAAGTAGTGATTCTAACCCCTAAATTCTTTTTCAGTTAGAAAACTGAGAGGTAATTTTTTTTTTTAATTTTTGACAATTTGAGTTTTTAATTCAAACTATTCATAGGAAAAATTAAAAGGAACTGTGATAAACACAACAGAAAACCAATTCCGATACTCAAGTTACATACCTTTTCATACTTCTGCCTTTGTTGTACCAAAATATAGTGGCAACTTCATGCAGTGCCCCTAGGCATAAAAGTCCCTGATAAAAATTCAACAAGAAAGAGAGCAATTACACATTCTGATGCGAATTTCTTCATTTCTCACGTATTTCTAATACAAGGGTGATTTTTAGTTGCATTTTATAATTATCCAAGTCCACTAATTGTGAGACATTCTAAAATAAATGTAAATTGTGTGGATGGCCACCATCCAATTTCTAATGGACAGGTGTTCATATAAAAATTCAACAGTATCAGCGACAAGCCAGCAGTAACTGGTGGGGTGAGGGTGGAGTGAAATTACTTGTCTCTCAGCTGAACTTCCTGTTTAACCACAGGGATGATTAAATTAGGTCAAGGTCAAATATGTGACAGAGCAGCTGAGCCACGCAGCAAGTAAGGGCTGCCGGTGTACCAATATATATAGTAATAGTATTTTGATTTTCTCAACCACCATTTCATGTCTTGCAATTCAAAGCTGCTGCAGGAGAGAGAAAGTGGCCTCCTGCACTCTAAGCCTTGATTCTGGGCTCTGTAGATTCTGTCTCTTAGGCTGCTTGAAGCCTTGTGGCAGAGCAATCCCTCAGGACTCACTTCATCACTTCAGTAGCCCACTTCCTGTCCACAAGGAAAACATTAAAGCTGTCCAACATAGTAACTAGTAACAACTAATCCTCCCCCCGTGGGATGAGAGATGTTTAAATCTCCCTGGCAGAACAAAATGACTGGACTGCTGGTGATGTTCTTATCCACAGAAACTTACTCTCAGATGTAGCTCATTTAGGACCCAATTTAACTACTACAAATAGATGCTTTCAACATACAGTGATTCTGGGACCTGTAGTGCTTTGGCTTAATCTATGATTTTTCCTGTTTCAGTAAATGAAAATAAATTGATTTATGGCAGTTAATGCACAGGTACCGAAAATGGCAGCTGTAGTTTTTTTTATACCCATCTGTCCTCCTCTTACTCCATCTGTTTCCTTCACTCACTGCACTGGAATTCAGCTTCACAAAATGCAGTCCAAACTCTTTCATGTAGCACAGTGTAAGTTACCTAGTTACCCAGCTAAAAGACATTTTCAAAATAAATCACTCTCCTTATACTCTGTAGAAGGCAACAGACATGGATTTTGTGGTTAATATATGTCTGAACATTTTTTCAACAAAATATACAACTTTCAGTAAATTTCCTCTTATTTCAGATTGTGCACTTGAAAATAATACCATAAAGGCTCATTATTTAAAACAATTATTGATTACACCCTGAGGATTTTCACCAATTCCACTTGATGCTGCTTTTAAAATGGTAAGTACCTACATAATTCTATGATTTATAGACTGCTTAGATTTTATAGATAATACAACAGTAAAAATGCACACTAATATATAATGTAATTTGATTATATAGCTTCTATTAAACTGTGTTGACTGAATTTTTTTATTCTTTAACAGTTATTTGGCCTGTTAGTGATTAAAGATTTGGATTTCACTCTTTACACTAAATATAAGTGTTTAACAGGAAAAAAAAAATCTAAGAAAGCAGTCCCACTTTACAATCCAAAATAGAAGATAAAATATAAAGGCTGAAATTAATTTACTGGAAATTTTGCATAGCACAAATACAAAAGCTACTATTAAACCCCATTTGTTCTACAGGAAATCATAAGGAAAGGCTGTTTCCATTATTATCCCATCTTTAAGGCAGTGTGGTACACGAGGTCAATCGAAGGTCGAGAACAGAGGTTGCTGTTACTCTATAAAAGGGCTCACACGTTAAATACAAGTATCTCAGTGTTCATGGTGTCTTTCATTCCCACACTAATGTGGAACCTTGAATACCTACATGCCTTAAATACTTTGGTTTACACATTTGCCACTTCGTTATTGGCATCACATTAAAAAGGAGTAGTTACATTTTATTTCCACTACAAAGGTCTTAGGTTTTACTGATACTGAATTTGTACAGAATAGAATATTCAATACTAGCATACAGAATACACTGCAGAGGAACACACATGTAAACACACAACTTTGTGATCTGGGCAATAGCAACTCTATTTATTTTTTTTTTTTTAATTCCACACATTATTTTACTAAAAATTCAGTAGCACAACTGCCTGAAAGAATGTTTTTGAGTCAAAAGCAATAAACTACATAACCTCTTGAGATGCAGAAGTGTTTATAATATAAGGAAGGTTAAAAATATGTAGTAAGAATTTAGGTTGGGAATAAAATGCTTTTCCAAGATGGAAAACAGAAACAAATCCTGGTAATAGCACTTTGTAAAATAGAACTTTCATATTACAGATCTATTATCATGATGTAGGTGACTGAAAAATGAGGATTGCAATTCTTCTAATCTTTATGTGTATTTAAATATATTAAAGCCAATTTTTCCTTTCTATGGCAGAGTTTGAAGTACTCAAAAATTAAAGCAAAGAACTAAACCGCTGGTATTAAGCATACAAAAAAAAAAAAAGTCTGTCTACCTCCCGTGGTCCTTTAAAAAGCATTAATAATTAAGCATTTGCATAAAGATAAAGCAAGAAAACACATGCACAAACATCTATCTTTTAGATATCTGCAAGCTACTTATCTTGATCTGTTCCATAAATAGAAACTAATTATGGAGAGACTGAAACCAAGATAATGCTCTAGAAAAATAAGAGGCAACCTTTTTTAAATACACTCAAAATGGTGTGAGTAAATCTGTATCATACAAATTCATATTTAACACACAGATATTTTTTTGGTCTAATCCTCCTCCTTTTACAAGCCACAGTTAAACTTCTACTAATTCCATTAAAAGCAGTGACCCTTGATGTATTCTTTCTCTAGTAAAATTTTCTGCCCTGCAGAGTATCAATATTAACTGTGAATTGTAGAATTGTAAAGGCTCTAGCGAAAAAAAAGCATTCAGTCCTCTAAATTAATGCCTGAGCTCTGACTTTTAAGTGAAGACAAGAGATCAGCAAGTCAGCTGCTGCTCATATTGCTTTCTTATTCATAATTGAAAAACCAGAGGCTTGGGGAGTACTTAGCAACCTAATCCATTCTTTCTCAGGAATTTTATATAAGTTCTCTTTTAATATAATTTTATTCTCCTGCTTTCTTCTCCTGTTATAAATATAATTTCCAAAACAAGTTTGATCCAAGGCTAAATTTCAAGCCCCAAAACTGACACAATATAGGGGTCAGCAGTGAGGTTGAAATTTCAAATATGCTGAGTCAATCCTGCCAAGATGGGTGTTAAAGCTCTTTAGTTTCAAAGCATACCTCAGCTGCTGTATTTGGACAGAGTCACTGCAGAAGTGCATATCAAGCTGTTTCTCAGAGCAAATAGCAACTCTTTATATATCAGCAAAAGGAGGCTGGCAAAGGACAAAATAGAAGACCCTTCAGCCACTCAGAGCTGGAAAGCACCCTTGGAAGGACTACAACAGACCTGAATCAGGAAAATTATTCTCTTTGCAAGCTGGGAGGAAGAGGTGGTTGGATGGATCCACGGAAGTCAGCCAAGTTAGAAGTTGCATGCTGGGTTTCATAAAATTAAGCACAACCATGGACTTTATTTTTAGACAACCTGTGCTAAAGGAAGGGAGATTAAGATGCCTGAAATGATTATTCTTCACAGGCAGGGTCACTCAGAAATCCGATCTGCATGATTGCAGACATTTGTGAACATCCATTCACCAGGACACAGCACTGAGCTATAATTCACATAGTTTCAGTGCTGCACAGCAACCCACCAGTCAAAAACCGTGTCCCATCAGAACAGCATACAAAGTGACAATTTGCTGTACAGCTTTACAAAAATCATAATGGGAAGAAATACCTCTAGGATTGCTTTAAACTACCATCAGTCCACAGAAAAAGGCAAAATATATTAATTTACATACAACATTTTGCCAGCCAGTAGCAGCAGTAAGCATTATCCCTTGCCCCTAGCCTTCACCTTAAAAGGGACTATTCTAAATCCCTTCTGTTTTGGCATATACATTTTCTGTGACAAAAATAAACTGAAGCAACTGAATATGTAACAATGTGCAAAAAAGCATAGCCTAGGGTGGAATACACAACCCAGTGCACATGCTCTGTTTGCCATGCACTGCTACCCTGAAGCGTAGAATATTTGCACAAACACAGGGAACCCTCGTGGCAGCAAGAGGTGTCAGTTGCAGCCTAGATCAGTCCTGGTCTGTGCCTTCAGAGACCCATTTCACACCAGCTGGACATTAGCCTAAATAGCATTTACCTGAGTTTCAAATAAATCACTCATTCTTCATCTTAACTTCTGATTCAGTCCTGATTCAGTGCAACAGCACTATCACTTTGGTCTACCTTAAAGCAAGGGCAAAATGAATTATGTAACTAAGTCTAAGTGGATGCACTGGCCAGGGCAAAGGAGGAATGCAGATGATCATTGAAAGCTAAAACTTTAAAATTAGATCACAGAAAATGCATTTAAATAGTTACAGCAGCAATTATTTAATTTCCAACTACTCAACACTATGAGACCACAACCTGAAAATTTATTCTATGACTTTTGATTTGCAGACAGGTGCTAAACTACCAGATTTCAGCTTTCCTTGGTTAACTGATCAGAACACACTTTTCATTCATTCTTGGTTTTTATACTGAATTGTTAATGCAGAAAATCTGCATAATACTGAAAGCTGAGATTCAAATAGATGGGACTTAATCTCAAAATAGCAGGGCTTCTTGCAGTTTTTGGTATTTTTCTAGTATTTAATTAACTAAAAACTTTGTTTCAGAATTCTAGTTCACTGACAAATAACTTCATTACACCATGATTGTCTGTGGTTCATGTCCTTCCAGAAGGCTGATTTTAAAAACCTACAAACCTTGGAGGGGAGGAGCGGCAAAAAGGAAACAAACTGGAACAACCTTAGCTTACATTACCAAAAGCAAAATTCCCTGCTCAAGTTCAAACTAAATAGCATCTTGGAGGTGAGAACAGAACAGTAATCACATAAATCAAGTTGTGTTAATGATGACTTGGAGAACGTGGCAAAGAAAAAGAGGAGAATCCTCAAGGCAGGAGATGCAACAAACCAACTACTTGCATTAAAGAAAAAATGGAAAATGTTGACAATGTGTTCACATAGCCTTTTGAAAGATAGAAAAATAAATTGGAAGGATTAAATAGGATTTATCCATTATCAGAGGGATATGTCTTTTTCTTTTTTCCTTTTCCAACTTCTGCACCATCAAGTTCAACATTATCAGTAGGTCATTTTGTACCTCCTCAAAGTTATAAACAGCAATCCAGATGCCACAAGCATGGCTAAGGTTGGCTGTGCCTGGTCTCTCTGCTACTGAATAATCTATTGTAATCAAGGTATTAAAGAATAAACCCAATACAGTTTTCATGATGGCAGCTTGAGGAGCTATACTAAAATTGCAGTTATGTATGCATATGGTGTGGTTAGCCTTTTGCTGAGGGCCACGGGTCTGGCATGAAATTGCTCTTCAGCTTGCTAGGCAAACTGCACTGACCTTCAGCTCAATAAAATGGTGATGCCCCCACTGCAGAGTAAAGAGGCGATATTTCGCTTTACTCAAGTGTTGCATCTCCTAGAGGGAAAGTGCCTTTCCTTGGATTATTTATACAAGTTCAGAGGATACTGACATCCATACAAACAAAACAAGCACTGAATGCTGTTATATGTTAAGGAGAACTAACTGCAGAAATATGCAAGACAGAACCATAGATAGGCCCAGTTCTCAGTAATGTCAAGGTTGTGCATTCATCCATGCTAACCACTGGCGGTACACTGAAATGCACCATGCTAGTGGCCAGTCTGTTCCTTTCCTTATTGTGCCAAAGCACTTAGAGCTAACATACAACTGCTTAGTAGCTCACATAGGAACTTTTGATCTCTTCTGGTCAGGCTAGTACTGCAATCTATTTTGGCTTAATTCTTTGTCTGTTGACTTTGTCCCTTCCTTTCAGACACTGTTCAGATTTTGGCTAGGACACAGTCAAGTTTTCTTCATAGCAGTTAGTATTTTGAACTTGTGGCCAGAGCACTGTTGACAGCATAAGGCCATCTCTGTTCATGTATCAGAATTTCATTACATATATGTGGATGATCAATTTACAAAAAAAAAAAAAAAAGGCGGTTTAGGACCTAGAGGGTACATTTTCAACGCTTAAAACAAGAGGTACACTCAATAGTCCTTTTCATGAATAATAGGATAAGTATGAACACCCCTTACAAGTGGATTTCAAAAGGTTCCACATTTAGAATAAACTTAGGAAACAAATTAGTTGACATGAAATAAAAAAAAATTTAAAAAATATATATTTTTAAAAGCAAACCCTAGCAACACATCAACCAGTGATTACTTCTTTCTATTCATTTACATACAGCATTTTGCTAGCCTTAACAGTCATTAAACATTACTCCTTTCCTCTACCCTTCAACTTAGAAGGGATATTCTCTATCCCTATCTATTCATGTATAAGCTGCTCAACAGTACTTTTATATCTATGTTGGAATTACTGCTGCTGGAAAGTGGTAATTCTAGGGCAGATTTTACTGTTTTGGCTACTAACATAAAAAAAGTTCCTGTCCTGCTGAATCTTCTATTTCTTCTTCCCATGTTGTAAAAAGCATCCTGACATCACTATAAAAGATACAACACAGCATAACTGTGTCCTCTGCATTAAAGACAGGATAATGAAATGTAGGATCAGCATTTCTCTGACAGTGCCTGCAAATCTTTTGGTTGCCAAGGTACAAAACAAATTCTAATCTTTGGAGTTTTCATATATGAAAACATCTTTTGGGGAAAATGTCCAAACAAACATCTGTGGAAGAGATATTCTCTTTGTTTACAGAACACACACCACATCATGAGGATCAAACTTATCCAGTTTATCTCTCACTGACTATCTAAAAAACTCTGCATGTTTAGTGGTTCCCTGAGGAATTGCCTTTCTTATCTCTTTAATCTTGACAAAAAGACCATAAAATGTGCCAGGTAAAGGCAGCTTTCACAGTTACTAACCTAGACTACCTTATTAGGAAACAAATCAAAAGCACAAGTTCATTCCACACAAGCTGTAAAACAGTTTCCATACAAAATTGATTTTGGCCCAAGTAAAGTGACACTAAAGAAAGATTATGTTAAAAAGATGTAAACAATGCATCAGCTCAGATATAAACTAGCTGACACTCTTTCCAGGTGTCCATCACACCCACATGAATATTATCAGGCTAAGATGTGTTGAACTACTGTTTTCACTTAGGAGAATATGCATAGGCAATATATGATAAAGTATTTGAAGCAAAGTAATGGAAGCAAAATTTGGACGTGTGACTAGTTCACTTTTTACTTCATCTTGAATCAAATACTATGGTGAAATTAATTGCACAGGACTACTGCTGATGTTAATTTTCAACAAATAATAAGCATTTCTACCACCACCAGTAAATATTTCAAAATCCAAACACAAGGAAAATCAAGTATGTCCTTACACACATAATAAGAATTCTATTTAGAGAAAAAAATCTAGAAAAAAGCAAAAGAGAATTTGAACCAATTCAACACTGACACACAAAGACACATTTTAGATGTAGTAATAACTGTACATCCTTCAACCTTTTCAGTTTTATGGATTAAAGTGCAATTGAATGTTTTTAATTCTATGCAGATGGTTATTTTTCTTCTGGTAAAGCTCGCACAAAAATGGTCTAACAGAACTTGGATCTTCATTCCGTAATTTCCCGTGCATTGCAAAGGCACAAGACCATAACATATGAATAGTCATGACAGGTATGAAATGAACCTTAATCACAGTGTTCTCAAACTCTCCTACTATGTAAGCTCAAAGCTGAAGTCTAAAGCCTAAGTATTCTGGACAGTGCAAGACAATGATCCTGAAACACAAAAATAGATTGCATTTAGATTAATACCTACCCACTTACAGAACAATCTTGATGAAATACCATCAAAAGAGATATCCTCCCCTAGAGTATCAACAAATGCTCCAGGTAATTGAAAAGTGTCTAATTTAAAAAAAAAAAAAAAAAATTGACAATTCCATTTTAATTCTTGGTGCATCTGGTGTAATTCTGAATGCACAGCATATCTACAACATCTCTGGATGAAATAACCAAAGGGCAGAACAATGACAAACTCACAGAGCTGCCCAGGCAGAACCCTGCTTCAAACTCCCACCCAGGCAGCAAACATTGTACAGTAGCCAAGGATGGGTATTACCACTGACCAATTATACCCTCGGTTTCAAGCTCCCTTTAATTCATAATTAAGTAATATGCAGTGCACAAACATTTTTTATTCCCAGTTTGCTGTGAGAGTTATGTTGTTTCAATCACTATTCAAAGCACTGAAGCTACCAAGTACTTCAAACCCCATGAGTCCTGCTTGCCATTATATGGAAATGGCTTAAGCACATATCCCACGTTTAATATTTCTGAAGAAGAAAACAGAATCTGACATATTAGTTTTAAAGGGACTGGATGGAACTACAGAATTAAAATTGTATCAGGGAATGATAGGCAAGGAAGGAAAACATTTCCCACTACAATGACTGAACATGCTGAATGTGGTGCTGAGACACTTTTGTAAGCAGTGAGATTAGGAATGAGGAGCATTTAACATCTTTCACCTGTCTTTACTTGCCTGATTACCTTGTTATAAAATTTTTGCTATTGCTATATAAATTGCTATTTTCTAATTTCAAACTTGCAGTGCTACTTCATGTCTCCATAGAGCCAAAATTCCTGGTTTGCACAGACAGATTATTAATTGTTCAGAAAGGTGTTGGAAACTTTAAGGAGTGCACTGGCTCCTTGACCCAAAGAGTCAAGTTAATATCACACAAGTCACTAATGGAACAGTGACTGAGAACAAAAGTATTGATTAAAAGCACTTGATAACATTGTGGTTAATCATAATGTATATATGTCTACCTCAGGGTAGCTTCTGGCAGATGCATGGTCATGTTTACTGGAAAGGTTTCATTTTTTTCTCATTTAGGTATATTTCTATTTTTGCAAACAGACTAGAAAAAGAGATGAAGGGAATTTCTTTTTAAATCTAAAGGAACATAAACCAACTAGAACTGCTGCAGAATTCATTCAAAAGAATGTAATCTGCAAGTCATTTAAATGCACACTAGTCAATACCTGCAATGATATAATCATCTTTTCATTTACTTCAGAGCTATGTCAACATTAGGTTTCATTTTACTGCACATGTGTGTAGTTAAAAATATCAGGTTTTGTACACATTATTAGAGAAAAGGTCTTTCTTTTCATTCCATATGTAGTATCAAGGTATTAATTTGAAAGCTCTGTCTAAAGAGGGCACCTGGAGCCCTATATTGTCATTATAATGTCATCCCATAGCACATCTTTTTGTACCTCTAGCTACATGTTAGTGCCTAAGTAGCTCATGCAAATCAGTGGCTCCAAGGATCAAACTTTGCCCACTGCATGAGAGGATTATGTGGGTCGAGGTGCTAAGAATCAGCCATTAGCCATATATTCTATAAAAACGTAAACCACACAGAACTTCAACCTTCTGTATGTACTTCAGGAGCAACACAGCATTTAGAAAAATTAAACAATAAAGCAAAAGGTACCAACACAAGTGACTGTATGTTCAGGCTACTCAACAGGCTGTAATTTCTGTGTATTTCCTACTTTTATCAGTCATCAAGTTTGTCTAAATGCACACAGATTAGAAATTTCATTACTCAAAAATCTCCACCACTGAATCACAAAGGCATTTGCTTCTTTATCAGAGAATGCAGAAGGTATTTGAAAAAGACTCTTAGCTGACTTAGCAAACATGACAAAGGCATGGTAGGGTTACAGGGTAGCTGGCTAAGACCATCTAACTCTGTATTACAGGATGGACTGTAATTCAAAGGTCTGGATAAAAGGATGGAGGAGGCAGTATTGTTTGGTGACTGGTTAATAGTATTATCTTCCTATATACCCAATCTGAATATATACCCATATATCTTTAATATAAACGAATACAAAATATTTTCAAACTTAGTTTGGCATTTTCCTGGTGCAAATATTTCAGCACTGACTCAGCATTCCCCAAATTTGTCACATCTGTTGTTTTCTATAGAACAATTGATGGACAGAACCTTCAGAATTTTAACAATCTTATTACTAAAAAAGTGTACCATTCATAGATTCTTAGTATTTTATAATCCCATTCAGGTATGTAACTGCTGATTATTTTACTATAATGAAATTATGGAGTGACAGATACTTTTACAGATAATAAGAATGAATAATCTCTGAATAAGATTTGCAACACTTTCAGACTTTGTATTTAGTAATGCTTAGCCTAAAAATAATCAACAAAATATTAATCCATACCTAAATGTCATTGGGAATTTCAGGGAAGCCTTTGTAGAGCAAAAGCACAATCTGCCTTTTGTACCTGAAATCGCAGGCAGGGTTGGAAAAAAATAACACAAGAGTGTATTTTTCATCTTCCTGTGAAAGCACCAGCACATTTAAAACATCACTCATAACAGTAAATCAAAATCTCAGTAATGCTTGTTGAAACTGGCTTTTAAGATAGAGAGTGAACAAAAAGACCATTTAAAATAAGTTTTAGGGAATATATAAATTGTCTGAACACTGCCACGGACAATCAGTTTTAACAGCATATGTCCAACAGCCTAGTATAGTTACTTGCTGTTCTGGAAGCCTGCCAAAGAAAGAGATCCATCCAGAAATTATGAGGGGAAAAAAACTGCAGAGAAAATGGGTAACAACACATAACTTACATACATCTCTAGCTATTCTAAAGCTTTTCATTCAGCATCCATCATCGTAAAATCAGTGTTCCTGACCCATCTTCATTTTAATAGAGAAATACTTTTTCTAAAAAGCCTGGAATTCCCTATTGACAAATGGTACAGTAACACATATAAGATTTATCCTACTGTGCAACTTTCCCAAGGAGCATCTGAGAATTATTAATGACAAAAGCATCGCTGAACAACTGAAGGATGTAAGACCACCTAAGTTTCATAGATAGAGAAGAGCAGAGGCCATAAACCAAATCAGCAGGAAACCTTACAGCACAATTAATGTCTCCTAATATATATTCCTGTTTTAGCTTCTAGGAAAGGTTTCACTGGAAGATAGTATTTATTAAAGCAGCAGCTATTTCCGTTTTCAGATTATTATTTCTGACGGACACTGGAAACTCTGGTTACCAAGGGTTCAGTTTACTGGTTAATAAAGGCCTTTTGTGAGACCAGCTTGAGCACACTTACCTGGTTCCTTTTAAATAAAGCTATGTCTGCCCTGAGAAAGCCTGGCATGGGTGTGTGCTAACAAGCAGGGTTTTGGTCCAGCCACTGAGGGAAAATCCTCAACACCTAACAACAACAGGCCATGACATTACTTCAGATGCCTCACAGAGCCCACAAGCCCAGCACAGGGCTGGCAGACAGCTCTGCTTTAATGGCTCTCACAAGTTGATCTCTTCTGTTCCTACTTTGCACCTGTGCTGCTCCTCACACCTCCAACAGCAGCCTTACGGCTTTTCCCCCGAAGCAGCGAGGTGGGGGAGCGGCTCCCGAGGGCGAAGGCAGCAGGCCCCGCCTGGCCGGGGGGCGGCGGGCACGGCGGGCACAGCGGGGCACTGCGGCCAGCGCTGGGACACTGCGGCCAGCACAGCGGGGCACTGCGGGCACAGCGGGGCACTGCGGCCAGCGCTGGGACACTGCGGCCAGCACAGCGGGGCACTGCGGCCAGCGCTGGGACACTGCGGCCGGCACAGCGGGGCACTGCGGCCAGCGCTGCGCCACGCTCACGGCCGGGCCTGCCCGCCGCCAGCGCTGCTCTGCCCTGGCCCTAAGTTTTGCTTTTCCAAAGTGAAATGCATCAGAGCGACCCTAAATCCAGGCCTGTCTCCAATATCACATGATATCAACTGCCCACCTGGCCAGTTAAAACTCTTGCACTCTCCAGAAAGATTTGTGGATAGGAAACAAAGTGAGGAGGAGTTTTGTAGCCCATGAGCTCTGTTTGTCTAAGATCGGGGAGCTCTAACATTTACTTTCAGGACTATTTATTTCTTTTACATTTAGAACAGAAAGGATCAGATGAATACCTTACCTTGGAAGGGCTCCAACACAGGACAGATATGAGATCTGCAGCTTTCCTCTGGTGCAGCGTCCCCTGTGTTGGACAGACCATGACCACCACTGTGAAGCACTGAATTCAGTGCAGGGGCCTGATGATGGCAATTTGGGATGTCAGACTGCACAGCAACAGACTGAGGCTGTCTTTTGTGGTAACTGCCTACATCCCTTTACTGAATCTACCTGTGTGTCAAAGCCAGGACTGCAATTAAAGCTGAGACTGAAGAATCCTCCGAGGTTCTTGGAAAAGGAGAGTTTATCAGGAAACTTTAAAATTTATTTTGATGTGTTGTATAACAGAAATCAGGCTGCCTCTCAAAGGACCGAAACATTTAGGACTCTCTTTTTCTTTGTTTTCCTTGGCTTTTTTTGATGGACTTTTTTGTCTTTTTAATTTTTATCTACATAAATTAATGGCATGTCAAATTCTAAACTTCTACTTCCTTTAACATAATACTTCTAGTACTGTAACCTGTGTTTTTCCTACTAGACCTGATTTACACAACTCTTTTCACACTTTCTAGTAGTCAGTGGCTGCAGTCATCTAAAGACTGCACTGTAAATATCCGCAACATCAGGAAAGGCATTGCCAGCAAAAAACATACAAGAATACTTAAGTGTTATTTAAAAATAACGTTAGTTTCTGGACAGATGTGAAAGAGCTTACTTTCGTATTAGTCCATGTAAGCCTACATAACCTCTTAACAATCCAATCTAAAATACATGCATTGTGCACCACTGCATACTCATTTGACAAAAGGTTTGATAACATGCTTTGGTTTACCATGGATGACTGAAATTCTAAAGAAACTATGTGCTCAACAAGCTCACAGAAATGTAGAATTTAAGGTGAGATTTAACAAATGCTCAGTACTTTTCTGAGAGCTTTTATACCACAGGGGATAGTGTAGTGAATATGGGTGGTAAAATGCCTGCTGATTTTAATAAAATCTTAGTCATTCAAATGATGACTGCATCGAATCTCCAACCCTTACAAGGTGCCAGCCCCTCCAGGCATTGTCATTTCCCAGTATTCTCTGCACTTCCAGTTTTAAGAGTCCTGTAAAATGAAATGTTTCTATTTTATTTTTCATAACTTATGCTTTTGCCAGTTCAGCTACTCAAGTCTACATTAATTCTACTCTGTTTTTATGAAGCAGATGGTCCAACGGGAGTGACTTCTCAGTCTGCCTAATGTTTCCCCTTAAACCAAAGGTTCATTTATAACTGTCCAGTATCACAACCTAAGATGCCAAGCAGACTGAATAGAGGCACACCTCTCAAAAGAAGTGGTAAAACACCTCAATAAATGAAAGGAATTACTGTGAACTTCCAGGGAATAGCAGACATTTTCCATCTGTTCAAAGTACTACTGCTGCTATTTATAGAAACTACCTTGACATTAAGGACTTCTCAAGGCTGATACAGTCCAGTTTAGCAGGAGGATGTGCACTTCAGGCACAGCTTGGAATCTGGCCCTAAGTTACAACAAAGCTGAAATGAATCAGAGCTTCGCAATTTCTATTTAACAAAACAGTGACAAATTGCAATATTAATAATAATAAAGTTTGCAATATTTATTGTAATAATAATAAAAAAACCCTTAAAATCATATTAGTTTCTACAACTACCAAAACACAAAATTCTAGGAAAATCTCAGATATCTTTATGCTATCTCTGCATCTCTTTTTCTCCCTGACTAGCATAAGTAATATGAATTGCAAAATACCTGGCTGAATGCAGCAGTATTTCCTTTTTGCCATGACTGTCCAGTGTTAAAGTGGAATATAAAACATTTCATTACTTTAACATTTACTTTAGGCTTCAAAAACCAGTGCATTTAAAATAAACTTCTGCTGAAAGCTTTATTCCTTGTCTCAGCAGTAACAAAGTCTATTACAATAACATGCATGAGAGCTAGAGGTTCAGCAGAAAGATGATTGTACCTTTTATATCCACAGCAGGGAGATATCTATTTCCTCTCCTGTCAGGATGATTTATTCAATAAATGGAGAAAACATACATTTTAAAATGCATTGATATTTTTCCTGCATCTCAAGAAACAGTAGAGATCTTAGGAAATTATGAAAATTAACTCCACCACAGATACTACAACACCAGGCATTTTGGAACAATGAACTGAATCTCTTGAACAAAGAATACTGCAAAACCTTCCATACTTTGGATGGTTAAATCAAAGAAGTCTGTCCTCTCTCTTCCCTATGATTTTGATGACTTCCCTATGACTCTTCCCCATGATGCTCCTTCCCCATCTTTTGTTTTTATGCATCTTCCTTTTACAGAGAAGTTGATGAATTGTTCAGTATAGAGAAGGATTCATGCAATTTATATCCAAAGACAAACTCAATCTATTTTACATTAATTAGCAGAAAAAAAAATTATCTATTTTAAAAGCTGAAGTTTAAGCAGAAGGGGTTTGAAAGAATGAAATACCAGGTACAAAGAAGGAAAAAGAGTTAAAAAAATAATCAGGTCATTCTCTGTATTATGCTTTTTCATAAGCCATAGTGAACAGTACAAGCAGTGCCACCAGTAAAACAGGTTCTATCTGTAAGTGTTGACATCCATCAGTTCAGAGCCAAATTCTTTGGTTTTCATTTCCATCTGACACCTTATCTGAATCACTTTCTCAATCTCTTGAGTATATTTCCCTAAATTATAATAGGAAGAGTGGAAGTAAGGTAAAATTTAGCATGAAATCTTACATTTTCCCTAGAGTTTTGGTGGTCTTAATTTCAGAAAATGCAATTGCAGTGGGAAGTGAACAGAAAAGAAAAATGGAGCTTAGTCTCTGGCAGCTTTATAGAGCCAATGGTACTGTGGTGACTAATACTGACACTGAATACTTTCAGGAGGTTCTCATTCACTGTAAATTTTTGCAGCACTACTGCAAAACAGCAAACAATGACAGGAGAGGTCACAGAAACTACATGGTCTCTAATGAAGTTTTGTTTCATGGTATAAACCCAGAGAATCTAGCAAAGCAAAACTCACATAAAAGACTACGATCACTAACTCTCACGTTTTTTACCTTCTGTATTGTAATTTTTTAAAAAAGAGACTTTGACAGCATCAGGAAAAATGACACTAGTGAAATCCATAACACAAACTGTGAGCAGATGTCACGACAAGATGAGAACAGAGCCTTACAAGAAAGCAAAGTTACCACAAACAGTGATATCTTGTGAGGATGAACCAAACATCCCTAAGAATAAAGAACAATGAAAGCATGAAATTGTTCTGTTTTCTCATCCAAATTTCTCAATTGCTTCATTCAAAGCCCCTTCTAATAAGCTAGTAATTAGGAACATTTTAATTATACAATTTAGGATGAAGACAACCACAATAATAAAAACCACAAGGCCATGCTTAGATGATGTAGGTTGTACTAACATGGGATGTATTTACCTGATGATTTTAAACAGAACTCTTTTTGCATTTCCCTAAACCAATGTGGATTTAAGATCTCCATAATCACATTTAGCAAGGCACTGTGTGCAAAGCAATAAAAGCAGTTATTCCATAGGGTTTATGAGGCATACAGAGTCACATCTGGTTCACATATTTTTGTTTGGTGTTTAGGTCAACTTTACAGACCTACATGTAAGTATATTTAAATGCACATTCTCTACATCATTTGAAAGACTAGCATATGTCCTCACTTTTCCCTTCTCTACATGTATATATGTCTCAATCTATGCCCAGTGTTTCTGTGAAGACAAACAGAATTCAGTTATCTTCCATCAGCTGTATTTATTATTGGTCATCAAAATAGAAGTTTCTAATCCCTGCAACTAACAACTCAATACTCTTCTTCCATTAGCATTTATTATTACATGCAGGCAATGAACATGCATGTTTAGACAGCTTAGGCATGATCCTATAAGTTATAAATACATTCTGGGGAGCTGTTAAAAGGAAATCAGAAAGGTGCATTACCCAATAAAGTGAGATCATAAAACCATACACTTTAGTCACTTCAAAGAAATTAATGTATTTCCCCAGACTCCTTTTGTAAAATCCCAATCATCCAAATAAATGACCTGTGAAATAAGCCTCTATCTAAATTAGTCTATAACCTTCAAGTCTTTTCCCCACCAAAATCTCCCAAGTCTTTAACGTGACCACATTCCTCCATTTATCCATTAGAGATAAAGCAATCTCTAAGTTTCATAGGTTCACTCCTCAAGGAACATATCACATAGGAACAGTACAATTTCCCCTCTATTTACTTTAGGTTTAGGAAAAACATCACAGGACTGTCCAAAGCACCACTAGACTATGGAGAATTGGTTACTACTGCAAAATGCTGTAGTCTGATAATGCAAGCACCCTCTCAAAATAACGCTTCTCCTACCCAACGTGTAACTACTGAGTTGGCTTGTCCCCAAACTTATCAGAAGCTATGAAACTGCATTAATAACTTGCACCACTAAAGGCCCTGGTGTGCAGCGTGGAAAACATGAAGTGAAGGAAGCACCACTTGTACACTACTTCTCATAAGCCATTTCTTTATAACACCACATATTGTTATTCCAGATACACATGTAACTACTCGTAAGAAATTCTTCTGTAGTTTACAAGGAGAGGAACCCACACAGTGCTGCAATATGTAACCGAAACAGGAGCATTTTGATTTTGCATCACAGACATAAGTCACTTGCTAATTGGTTTCTTACATTTGGACATCAGCCTTTAATCTCATGCCTCATTGCCCAGGAAACAGTTGCATTTGTTCTTGGCTTCCTAATTGTGATATATATATATATATATATATATATATATATATATATATATGATAGTATAGCATTCATTCGGACTCACCTGATGCTTTAGATTTTCCCATTTGAAGTGGGGCCTGAGGACATGAAAGGTGTTTTGTCTGTGAAGTGACCTCCTCACTGTGTCCTTTAGATGATGTTCACAGAAAAAGTAGGACATCAGTGATCATTGTGTTCCATGGCTCCAAGTGAGACAGGTAAAATATGAATAAACAAAGCTACATGAGTGGATAATGAAAAAAAAAAAAAGTTAACTTCCTTAAATTTTTGCATAGTAAATAAATATTTAATGGAATATTTATGCAAGAATTAGAAATTTCTAAAATTGATTGGTTTAATAAACCACAGGGGAGAATCCCATAAGGGAAGACACCTATAGATGCACCTACAAGCCAGCAGAGTTCCAAATTGTTCCAGCAAACCCAAACCTATTTCAAGCTGTTGTCAAGCACCAATGCAAGATCCACTTGGTCCTCTGCCAAAAAAACCCCACATTTTTATCTGAAATAACAGATATTTCTATAGGTTATTAATTTTTTTTATTGTTTTCATCTCAAATTTAGTTGAAGATTTCCAAATAAAGACAAACAAACCCCCCAACCTCATTTTACTTCAGCAACTGCTGAATTATTGGTATCGTATTGTAAAGTTGTTCAAATTTATAAGGGATCTTTCAGAGACCTAACTGATAATAGATAATCAGAAAAGACCATGTGAAAATCCTTCACCAAAAAGAAGAAAAATCAACAGCCAAAAGACTAAGAGCAGCAGAATCACCCCTGTACTCAAGAAAAAATTTATAACCAATGCAAAAAATGCATTCAATACTCTGTTCAGTTTCTAAGGGTTACAGCATTTGATTCTTTTTTCAATTCACATTTTCTGAATTCTTTCCAAAATTTCTTCACTTTTAGTACTAATTAGGAGATAACTAAGTAAAAGTTTAGCCTCCAATATTATGTTTATTACTCTACTTTTTTTCCCCATAATTTCTCCAAAAAGTAGCAATTCTTTATTTCAGAGTCTAAATTACCTTTTTGATTTTCTCCAATCTACTTAGCATTTTCTTTTTAGAATACTTAGGTACTTGTTGGCACAAACAGAAGAAAAATTTCAAAAGTGAATGTATAAGAATTTGTAGAAATAAAATGGTAAATTCAGATACACAAATAACACAAATTTATCCAGTGATTAAAATAAAGCACTACTCTTTTGCTTATCCAAACAGGCACAATTAAATAGCACTGCGCAATGTTTTTTTAAATTGTAGTTCTTCTTTGAGACAAAAACTCAGAAGATATTCTGGCAAATAAATATGAACACTTAAGAAATCATGACCTAAATATTGGTATTGCATGAACAGAAAAAAGACTACATTAATCAGATAAATTATTCATTCCACGAGTTATAGGAACAACTAGGATGATACATATCCAGGAATTTCACTTTATTTATTTTTATGCAAATGCAGATTTAGCATTTATATGTAATTCCACGTATTGCTATGACTCACAAATCTTTACAACTTTAAAAGTAGTCACTGCTACTAAAAAGGGAGAAATTGCTAGCAGTTAGCACCTGAAAATTAACAAGATAAGGGGGAGCAAGCCTATTAATAATTTAGCAAATAATATATTGCTAAATATCAGCTTTTACATGGAATCCATCTCTCTTTAAAAAATGTGATATGGAAGCAAAAGTGCCTATCCTTAGTTATGCAGTCTCTGCAGCAAGTCAGTGCCTGCATTGGTTTACTTTGGATCTTAAAAGTTCATTTGAGTTGCTTCATCTCTACCAGTCATGAGGTTCACAAAATAAATAAAAAGCCACAGAAGAAGGCCACAGCAATACTGACTTCCCAGCTAGCTGAAAGTGGTCATGGGCCTCTTGAGGCATTAGACAAGTGGACAGCACACACTCACACACCCCCCGAGCCCAGCATGGGATTGTTTGTTCCCCGTGTGGGGCACACCCTGCCAAGCAGAACCCCCCGTGCAGGGCAGCCCTGACCACGGCTCTCACCCATCTCACGTGTCCAGACACAGAGTCACTGTGCCAGGGCTGACCAGCTGAGAAGGCAGGGGGGAAAGGAAGGATGCTTTCCTGCAGTAAATTCATGGGTTGAAGTTGGTGCATCATTACTTCAGATTAATCTGATTTTTCCCTGCCCTAGAATAGCACGAATCTCCTCACCTGCTCTTCAGCACTGGCTCTGTCCAGCCAGTCTTCAGCCCTGGGCAGCTCTACAAGAATGGGAAGACAGCAGTGCCATATAACATGTCTTTAGGTAAATCCCTGATCACAGGCTTCCATTCAGAGATGATTTTTTTATATAGGAATGCAATTGGAAAATATGAACCTTCAGATCTCCTCCATAAATACACAAAAAATACTTTAATGAGGCAACAAAAACTTTATCAGCTGAAGTCCGGTCTTGGAACTCATACAGGGTTTATAGGATTAAATTCAGTGTCTTTTTAAAGTCTCACTACCATGTAATTCTTTACTTTTAAGCCTCTTTTTCACCATCTTTTTGTCCCAGAAGTTTCCTCAAACCATGCAAATACATTTTTGAACCCCGGATTAGGTCTCTCATGGTTAATAAAAAGTCTACTTAAATTATTTTTCAGCTTTGTTATAAATGAATATTGTGAAGTCTTTCAATGAACTGAACATATCTCTGTTCTGTTCAACCAAATCCACTCCTGTATTAACATTTTAAGGATATTTGTAAAATATTACCAATACACATATTGCACATCCAGTGTTTGTCCCACAGTAGCAAAGCAAAACAGAGTATTTTGGTATATCCCCTGCTGTATTGCAAGTCAGAATCATACTTCAGTTCCTTCATTCTGTTTTGCATAACATTATCCATGACACTTTCACCATTTATTTTTCACGATTATTACAGTCAGGCCTTACTCAAATCTACAATCAACCTGTCTCACACCACAACTTCTCTCCCTACAGAAAGGGCTGAAAACTCAAAGGACCCTGAACCTCATCTTCATTCTCAAACTTGCATCACAAATTTGGAAACAATTTCACAAAGAGCCTTACTTTATAAACCTCTGTAATTTGATTTAACCCTGTGAGATGGGGCTCACCCTGTGCTGGTGACCAAGGAAAGCCACTTGTGCTGGACCCCCAAGAAGGAGCCAGCACCTTCCTCCTCCCTGGCAGTGGCCTGAGAGAGCTCCAGAGAGGTGACAGGCACAGGCAAAGCTCCCAGCACATGGCTGGGCAGGGCCTCACCTGTCAGAGACCCTGAGCAGGTTGCAGAGGTTTTTCTGTCCCAGCCATCAGCTGAGCTTTTACTGAGAGCAGCTCCACACTGGTGAGACACCTGAATTCAAGGCAACACCACCAAGACTAAAATATCTGCGTCCCCCTCCCTCCCATCCCTGAAAGGCCACCATTCGCCTTTCAAATTATCCTAGAATTTGCTTCCAAGTTCACTTTTTGACAGCCAGGCTACTCATATTTTGTATTTAGTCGGAATAGAACCACTGGATAAAATGATTTCTAGTTAATACCACATTCTAATTCTGGTTTTATGTCCAATTCTGTAGAAGAGATCTTACACTCTAATCAACACATTTTAATAGAATTTTATTTTGTATTCACTAATATATCTTCTTTGCTTTTATAAATTATGTCCACTTCTTTCTGCCTACAGGATCTATATTCTGAGACTTAAATATTTGATTATAATCCTATTAAAACAAACAAATCTCTAACCATTTAAAGACTGGTTTAAAAAAAACACTTCACAGTTCTGGGCTGCTAAAATCACTGTACAGCTATACATCTTCTCTCTATCTCTCAAAAAATTGATTTTTAGAGCTTTGCCATGAGTCTTTGCAGTGCTTAAGACAAATGGATTGTATTACTGAATTCAGCCCTCAGGAATCTTACTTCAAAATAAATCAAAACCAGAACCATTCTTTCCTGCAGGCCCACTAAAAACTTGTGTAGAAAAATAACTAAGAGCTTCACAAAAACAAAGTTTTATGTGACTAGAGCAATGTATAAAACACTAATAGCATGTTTATAATAACTTAAAAGAAAATGCAGGTAACAGAAAAGTACTAATAACCCTCATGTGTAAGGACACTCATCTCCAAGTAGGAAAAACTAACTAATAAATTATTGTGCAAAGCTGTCATTTTTATGTAGCTGTCAACTGCTTCAGTTTCATTTTTTCCAAGGTCTGGAAAATGAGGTCAAGATCAGTTTCTGCCAATTAATTCAGAGAAAACTGTTGTAAAAATCAGACTTTCTGAAAAGCTCCCATTTCCTATGGGCTCATTAATATCCTAGTTACAAAAAAAAAAATCCATTTCCAAGTTAAAATAAAGGGTCACATCATCCAGCCACAGCAAACCCTCACTATTTATCTACTTACAGAGAGCTCATTCCTATAGGTACAGAGACGTACAGGTATGTTATATAAGTAATTACCCACAGGCTTAGTGACTTCAATTGTCCCACACAAACCTGTGTGGCTAATTAATATGAATGAGCTAAGCCTTTACTGTTTTATAGCTGTGCAACCCACAAGCTGGTGCCAGTGTAGCTGGTTCTTCCCTCCCTTGCATTTCAAATCCACTGCTGTGCAAAGCACGCCCCTCTTCAACAGAGCCCGAGGCTGCCCAGGCTTCCCTGCAGCTACACCACCTCCGGGGGCAGGGGGGGCTGGTTCTCTGAGCTACCTCTTGAACACATGAAAGCTGCTTGCACTAATTTCCAGGTGGCTGTGGTCCTCCCACAAGGTCATCAGTGGAAGCTATAATTCATCACACATAACCACCCTGCTCACCTGCCACAGCCCCATGACCAATACTAGATGTTTACGACCATCTGCAAGAGGCAGCTGCATCAATTTCTGCCTGCCAGGAGAATCCTACTGGAGGCTTGAACCTGAAAATTTGTGGGAAAAGATATAAAGATTGGCATGGGAAAGAGAGACATAAAAGGCTTTAATACTTGGTATTATGGGCATAGTAACTGATTTTTGATTTTTTGATTATATAGTATTCCAGGTTGCTCTTAGTGCATAAAGAATATATTGTTCCGTTTCCTCTGCAAAATACAGCTGAAAGAATGCAACAGCATTTCCTGAAAACTGTAACTTTAAACTAAGATTTCCTCAATTTCCATTGTATAGGAAGATGTGGCTGGTTTTATAGTTGTTGCTTCACCTGTTGTCACCAATTCATACCCATTTCAACTAATAATTACCAACAAATCACTTCAGGACCCTGACTTTACCCATCTGCTTGCCAGATTTGGCAGCTAGGTGGAGGGATCAGCTAAAAGACAGTGAGAGATTCTGGTGTCATTGAGCACAGTTTCCTAAGAAAGCTGCTCTTCATGGAAAGTGTAACTATAGTGGTTTGGCCTGTCTATCAGCCTGGGAACGAATATGGCCTCAGAGCATACAAAGTTTGGCCCTCCACAGCTTAAACTATTCACATTTACCTCTAAATTTAGTTTTAACTTGAATCTCTGAGGGTCTTGATTTTTTTCAGCTGTGTTAGATCAGATTTCCTATCTCTGCTATGACATTCTGTTTTCATCCAAGCAGCGGTCCCTGAGGTCCTCTTGACCCAATCAATTAGATAACTTATTTTTCTTGTGGCTGAGCTACAAGAAAAAGCCACATTTTCCTTTCATTGCTATCACCAGCCTACATTTAGTCTCTATGAGGTGATAAGTGGTGCCATAGCTTGGGGCATCTATTTGCTCTATGAATTTTTAAAAGTAACTAAGTTGCCCATATAAACTGTAATTCCCTAGCATGAATTCCAAAAAGCTCCACACAGCTTCTGAGAGTGCAGGAGAAAACAACTAGACCCAAAGGGTGCCATGTTCCACTTCTGCACATGCAAAACCAGTCAATGCCACACAGCCACCCACCCACTGGGAAGTCCTGCACTGTGGTATTAACAGTAGTTACTTATGTAGAGAGGTGAGTCTGTGCAGTTGATCTGTCCAGTTTTTTCTATGCACAATATTCACTACTGCAGATATATTACGCTGATATTTAAAACTAGATTTTTTTTCTACATAAAGCTAAACGCATAAAGAAAAGGAGATAACCACGCCCTTCTATTGAGAATCAGCTTTAATTCCTGTAACTTTTGACACATCACCAATTCATCTTCATATCTCAGTTTGCTTTACCATAAGTTCTACCTTAAACCAAACTCCCCAGATTTCTGAGATTTACACAAAATCCTCATTGCCCCACTTCCCTGACTTGCTATCCCTCACACATGGCCCAGAGCATCACCTGTCCTGTCATACCAAGCACTGCCTCCCAGAGGCTGTCTAAGCCTTCCCCACTTTATGATCAGGACATTGACTTCACTGTCCCCACAGAGGATGCAGCATCTATCCCACTACTCTCACAGTTCAGCAGTGGTCCAACAACCAGCTCTGGCCTGGGACAGACAAGTGCTCTAGTGTGTTTAAGAAACCAGCCTCCTCTTTGCCTGATAGATCACAAATGTTGCTAGTGCTGTGTACTTCTAGATAAAAAACTTAGTAGATATCCTACCATCTGGTCCTTAAAATGTATATGTAGGTGATTTTTCACACTTAGATTGCGTGTTAGAATCTGAGGATATAATCTTCCATTTTATTCCATGTGTCACAGCAGAAAATACCACAGTAAGAACAGAAAAAGCAGAGATAGGAAAAAGCCAAGTCATGGTTGCACATCTGATGCAGATGAGCATGTACTGACTTTTACAAATCACAACCCCTCTTCATTCAGATCTAAAATAATGATGATTGATGATGATGAAGATAAAGTAAATCACTGTTCTGGTATTTTATTATGACATGTTGTTAATTTCAGCCCATATCTGTGTTCAAAAAGAAACAATCTAACAAAAAAAATTATTCCCTTCAAGTATTTTTTTTTAAATTATTTCTGGTAAAGAAATGTGTCCAACACTTCTATTTTTGTCACTAGACAAAATCTGCTTTCCTCTTTTGTAAGAAGCAATACCATATCCCAATTTTTGTAATGAGCTGTAATGAGGTGGTGAAAACGCAATAAAGAAACAGGGCTAAAATTCAACACTAATCACTCCAATTTTCTGTAACATTCCTGAGCACTCAAAGCTTCCTATTTCAAATCAATGCATAAATTATATTTAAATTTTATTGTGACTTTCACTACGTTCCCAGAAGCACTCACAGCTGTAATTTGCCATTTTAGTCTAAATGAAAGAAGAACATTTTGCCCTCATTGAACCACATAACCTCATTGACTTCAGTGAAACAAGGAGCATGAGAATGAGTCAAGCCTAAGTGCAATTACAGTATGTATACAGAACGCTGCATGTGCTATTTACAATGTGATGACAATTTGGAGCAAAAGGTAAAGCTGATCCTGCTACATTAGAACAACAAGATAATTTCATCAAAGGAGAAGCTGTAACATGTGATGTGTTACTGAGTTCTGCTTTAGTGTTTTTCATTTGCTAACATTTTAATTTGGTACTGAACAAAACTATCAAGTTCATAAAAAATATTAACACTACCACAGTGCTGTGCTGCAAGGTTAAAAGATGGCTACAGCACATTAAGGTTCTCCTGATTAATTTAAGTCAGGGAATGGAAAAGGAAATCTTATGACATTTTTTGGAAATATTTTCTATATAGAGAGAACACATAAAGGCATGCTATATAATTAACCAATAAAACAGTGTTTCAAGGCAAATGTTAGAATACTAAATGAGTACAATTGCTTGTTGCAACTCCAGTGACTGGATATAACTGCTCCAAGCTCTTCAGGCAATTTTTAGAGGTTGAATTTTCACATCCCCACACCCACATTCTGGAGAGCAGCCACTTTACCTCCTCACCCAGCCCTCTGCACTGCTCTGCCTCAACAGCTTATCACAGGTCACATGCATGTCAAAGCATTCATGATACAATGGCTTCATAAAATCACCCAGAATTCACAAGTTACATCTTTACTAAGTCCCCAACTGCCAGACAATAGTGTAGATGTATAAAAATATCCACATAGGCATTTTGCATTATAGCTCAGCAACAGAAAATTACAGTAATTATAAATAATGAAGTCTCTGTCAGGCTTCAGTGATGGGAAAACTGAAAGACACTTAAAGGGAACATCCCTCTGCCTTCCCCACGCAGACATCTTTTTACTGGTGCTTTCCAGCACGGGCACAGCCTGAGAGTGAGGAGAAGCAAGGAAGTAGCTGTTCCACCCACCATGTCTCAGACACTGCAGGCTGAAGATCCCTTTGGTAACCAAACTTTGGGAGGGGCTCAAAGCAAACACAACTTCTGCTCTGTGAGACAACAGCAGTGGTGTACAGGGCAGCTGCAGACTTGACAGCTCCTGCTGCTCCAGCATGCACAAGGCAAGTCTTGTAATTGGGGATCTACAGCTTTGGGGGATGTGCCCTTTGCCTATCCTACATCACTGATGCAAATCCTCATGGAGATTGGATTACTTTGTTCTCTTCTCTATGCTTTCTATTAAACCGTGTTTGCAAAGGATTAAAAACAGCTCCAGTAAGGCTCCAATGATAATGTGAAACAAACATTCAAAGTGCTTTAACTAACATATGCAGAATTCAGACCCATTTCCCTTAGATAGAATTGAGAGGTATCAAGCAGGTCACAGTAAGGACAAGTCAGCTCACAGACACAACCTCAACTGGCTAAAGCAAAACAATATTTTTGTTAAGCTTTCCCTGCCCACCATCTGTGCTCAAGCCACACGGTTGTGGCTGGCCACAAAGTAGAAACAGAAGTCCAGATCTGTCTGAGAAACACTAAACAGACACCACAGCTTCCACAAGTCTCCAATTTTGCAGCACAGTTTTATATCCTGAAAAGCAAGGACACTTTTTTTACTGGCACATTAGAAAGTAAAACCAAGCAACTATATAGCCATATCCTCCTTTCACTCCATTCTGCAAAATCACCTGGCCATGAAGAGGAAGATTTTAAAAATATGAAAACTCTAAAAACATGAGAAGTTACATCTCAAGCCTGGATTTAAATAATGTTGTATGCTCAAATGTCTTTTTTTTTTTTTTCTTTATCAGAAGGTTTAAAAAAGCCAAGTACTCAGTGGCTTAGTGGCCTGGGATATTTGGTGAGGACTGTTCACTGAATTTTGTTTCAGCATAGATCTGACTGGTTTGAGGTGCAAAAATAAGTTGTAATTTGTTAAAGTGGGTCTCCAATTTTGTGAAAATAAATATTGTTCTATCCCCCTTTGAGGAAGATAGCAAACATCACCAGCACATTTGTGGGAAGCATGTAGAATGGTTTGGCATTGCTCTCCCCAGATTCATAACCAAATTATAAAAGTGATCCAAAATATTGTAGGAAGAGGAAATGTGTGTCAATTCAATCACTACAGCTGACTGCAAATGCACGATAAATTACATTTTCTGATGTTTTCCCAGACTAGCTGTAAAATCCTGAAGTGATTTGATGTCATCTATGATTGCAATAACAACACGAGCATCATCAGAGAAGTGTATTTCACAAAACCGAAAGGTTTAAATAGGACAGCTACTCACAGAATCTGTACTACTTCATTTGGCAATCTGTGTGCAGATTTGTCACTTGTTCAGCGTAATAGGGTTATTTCTGTAGCAGGCCTATGGTGGCTTATGCTTCAGGATGATATGAAGTTTGCAGTAGCACTCTAAAAACATTCCACATTATAAAATCACTGCACAGAGTTATTCACTTGGTATGGGAGATGATTGGATGGTCTGCTCTGAAAACCTCAATTTCACTTCTGTTCATATGCCTTGGCTTTCAAAGTGCTTAACCTCATTTCTGGGGTGGAAAATGTTATCTGGTCTATCATTAATGTTCTGGAGAGGACAGAACTTCTTTTCCCTTTAATCATCATCATAAAGTTCACACAATTGCTTGTTTCCAACTAGCTTGAGGTTCTAATCCAAAGCTTGGTGACAGAAATATTAGTGCTCTATTTAGACATGACAAGGATACCTGAAAGTTAGGGAACGTTGAATAAATGTCCTATTACACCTGTCCTGTGTGGCAGTTCACCAAATTAGTAGCACATAGCAATTAAAACCACTCAGTCAGACTTTTAGCTGCTGACATCTCCTCTTGACCACTGGCAACAGCAGAACTTTCAGTTCCTAACTTCACAGGGCTGGATGAGCAGGAGTCTAATACAAAGGGAACTTTTAGATCAAAAGAGAAAATTTGAAATAAAATGCTCTTCAGTAAGTACTGGAGATATATTTGCATAAAAAGCATTTAAGAACAATTATTTCAACTATTTATGTCCTGTACTACCTGCTGGCATCTTATTAAATCAGATCCTATTAAGTTATATCCCCAAACTTAAAAGCTTACAGCATAATGAAAAAAACCAAAGCCCAGCAAAGCAAATTACATAAAACTAGATGCAGAGTGGAAAATATGCAAAGTAGAAGGATAATGGAAACTAATTAGTGTATTTTCTAAGTAAGCCTAAGTTTGTAGAGAGGTAGCACTATTTGTGAGATGGTATTATATAGCAGACAAAAGAACAGACATGATTTTAGGTATGCAACACCAGCAAGGCCTAGAAAAGAAGCCACAGACTTCAGCCTAAGGGTAACTTGCAAACAAATTTCCATGTTTAAATTAATTATGGTAATCATTTAAATTTAATAAATTTGGGGGGAAAAAAAAGCACCTTTGGAGAAGAAAGTAGTATTAGCAAAAATGGAGATGATTAGGTCCTGTGGGAGAAGCTTGACAAGTAACCAATTAGTTATTATCCTTGGAACATTGAGGGTGTCCTACACAGAAAACTGCAATGTATCATTTTAAAAGTATCTACTGAATACATGATTTGTACCCCAGAGTACTGAGAAATTTCTTTTCCAAACTCTTCTTACATGAAATGATGATGTTAGATAAAGCTGTATTCTTGCATTCTCTTCTGTAGTAACTTTCTGATTGCAACAGTAGCAAGAACCAGAATGTTATTAGAAGGCAAGGAGAGGGATCTCTGGAAAACTGATTTCACCATGTGACCTACTGGAAAGAGGAAATTACAGTTTAAATACACTCAGCATCTAGTTAATTTGATTGCTGTTTTATACTAATGTAAAACTCAAATATGTTATGTTCTTGTTAATGGACCACCACAGTCCACCGAGAGAATTTCTCAGGTTTTTTTTTTATCAAAGCTTTTCAAAGAACTTTTAAAATTAAGTATTCCCTGAGACACTAATATTCATTTTCTTTGATACAGAGATTTTCTTCCCCTATCTATTTTTTTTCCTCTTAAAAAAAAAAAAGAATCAATAGATTTTTGGAACAAAAGCAAACTGGACAATAGGTCTGCCACAATAAAGGAGTGGAACAGAAGATTGAGCAAAGCAGAAGATGCCTAACAATGAGCCTCCTGAAAATATCAGTGTCTCACTCAAACCCATAGTAGTCACAGAAGCAAAGTTCAGGATGATTCCAATGAGAGTTGAGTCTAATAAGGATAATGAGACCACAACTGTCTCTGAATAAGAAATACCCCTACGTTTAAATAGTTGCCTGATATCAGAGCATTTAAGAGCAAAATAAGGTATTTTCTTTTGATGTTTTAAAAGAATTCTAAATCTAAAAATCTAAAACTGTATCTATTAACTTAAGCAATGTTCTGTTCACTTTATTTCCAAGTTCTGTTATCAAGACAAAACAAAAGACAATTCTGGTCAGAATTGGCTGATTAACTTGATTTTGCATTTTTAAATATAAATCTTAGAAATCTACATTCAAATTTCCAAGTTTTATTGATATTTCTTTTTGAAAAGTGGAGGAAAAAATCATTCCCAGAAAGATAACTTTTCCAAGAGAAATGTAAAATAAGTGAGAACAAGACCTTCATTCTCATTCCAGTGACTCTGATCCTCCTTGAATGCTTCCTGAGCTTACCAGTGCCAAGGAGACTATATTACGACTCTTTCATTTTAAGCATCTGGATACAGCAATAAAAAAGCCTGTATTACTCAATTCAATTTGGAAAAATACTAACAGTAATTCAAGATGACTGAAGAGATTACACAAAAATGTGAATAAAGAATTCTGCACTCATAATTACCCATAATGAACAGGCATTTCTGATTGCATCAGAGGTTGAAGGACCCAGTGTTTCCTGGTAGTGTGGCTTTGGATGGGCTGGAGAATGCCAGAAAACTCATGCAAACACACTAACTAGTTCATAGTATAAGTCAACTTCAGGACATACCATGTCTATTGTTTTTCAAACCATATGCAAAATCCCTGTGTGAGAAATGTGCAGCTAAGTCCAAATAAATGCATGGGATTTACTCTCTTACATTTATCTTCAACATAGAAACACGAGAGTTTTTTTGGTTAGAAGATACCTTAAAGATCATCTAAGTCCAATCTAGTGTAGTTTCAGAATTCTGTCCAGAATTATATCTTTCAAAATCTATATAGTATTTAGCATGGTTACTATTGAAAACAAGTAAAACAACTAAAATAGCTTTTATAGGCTGATTTTTCTAATTTAGTTTTCAAGTAAATGGAAATAATTTGTTAATTCAGAACTCAGACAAACTGGTCCCTTCAACTATGCTAGGAAAATCTGAAAGGGGAACTTTTGTATAGAAGAGAAAGGCAAGAACCTTGGCTGTGTAACTGAAAATTATCAAGGCTTCTGCTCTGCTTTTCATAATGTAGAAATTGGCAGCATCATCATTGTTAGATCACCAATTCAGGTGACCTTCTGAAAGACAAATAGTATTGTCATGAGCAAGTGCACTAGACAACTGCTGGGCACGTTTCTTTTGATATCTTCAGCAGCATTTGTAATCTTAATGTTAAAATCTGGAACTGTCATTTGTCAAAGGCTGTTTAGGCTTGCTTTAAAGTCATTACACCTCTAACGTGCTAACCTGATGGTGCCAAGAACCATTTCCACCAAATGTTTTATTCAACAGAACTTAAGATAGTTTTGTCAGATGCAATTCCTGTCATCCTCTGTTATGCCAGATCTTTGGATATTTAGCAGAAAAGCTAAAAGTAAGGATGAGGGTCAGCAAAATATAAAGAATATAAAATTTATCTTTCACTACTCCTGTTTTCCTGTTCATCAAAACCACAATTTGAAAATCTCCGGTAACAAGTTTCATTTTTATTTGAATTGCTTAACTATATAATACTATAATAACTTAATGGCTATGCAGCAGATTTATCATGAGGAACACACATTATAGTCTGACAATTCTAGATTACTGTTCTTTATACAGGAAATTCAGTGCTAATTATGTATTTTTTGTAAACTCATATTTTAGAGAGAATTCCTATACACCAGAAGACAAAACCAAATATTTAAAAGTTTGAAAGTCAGATGGGGGTCTTATTTCTGAGCATGCAACAGTGATCACTAAGTCTCAAGTGGACAGGCACTCTTTCTCCAGTTACGTGGTGCTTACATTTTTAATTACGATAGGGAAAAAAATAAGATATATTTATTTATTTCAAAACTTCAAAAATTATTATTTTTAAAAATTAAACCAGCATTTTGCACATCTACACATTCAAATCTAAATGAATATAATATTGGGTAATACATTTATATCAAAATTCTGATTATTAATTTTCTCTCTAAACAATATCCTCATTAGGAAGATGTAGATCTTTAGCTAAAAAAAATTAAAGAAAATGTTACAGTTGCAGTGATCAAAAACTATTGCATGTTAATTTTTACATGTTAATTTTTACATACATCTCAGCATCTCCACTACTAACACCATCCATCATAAAGAGCCATTTCATCAGAAACAGATTATTTTCTTTCCACTGCAGACTAGATCTAGCAGCTGACACACAGGAGCTGCAGATGCAGTGCCTGTTGCAGCTTAGATTCCTGCAGGAGAATCTGAGACTCATTTTATCTTGACTATGTAAGGTTTATTCCTGTGGTGCTCATAAAGCAAAACAAAGAACACAAAACAGCTGACTTGTACGTGAGAACATCAGCAGTCCACTGGCATTTAAGAAATTTTTTTTGCCTGATAGCCTGCTTGGCTTTTATCTTGTTTTTCTAATGCAGAGTAAAGACTCTAAAATTTTTATTTAATTTGAAAATAATTGTGTTTATATTAAAATGTTGAGAGCATTAGAAACTTGATCTGGGCACAGCCCAGTTCCTATCTGCCATTTTCTCTTAAGTTTAGCTCCTGTGACAATAAAAGAAGGCAGCATCCTGCCCCTAAAAAAACGTGCTGTAGAAGCAATAAGCAGACATGCTGGACATGGACAAGGCTCAGGGTGGTGAACGGACAGAGGCGATAATGAGAATTCTAAAAGTAGCAACAGAAATAAATGCTCAGTCATTTAGGAGCTGAAAAGCACAGGTCCTCCTTTTGAGACAGTCACCACTTCTTTCAGTATTTATTAGACATAATAAAGTATACAGGGAATACAAAATTCCCATCTGGTATTTAAAATTCCAGAAGCCTGACCAGCTCTTTAAATGTTATCACATTATAAAATAAGAAAAGCCAGATGCTACGTTTATAAAGTCAATGTACTGCATCTTTTCAAAATCCAAGAGCTGCCACTGCTAAATCTAGTGTTGGCTTTGGATAATTAATCAGTTAAACCTTTACTAAAGCTAACCTTTACCAGAGAAATAAAGCAGTGCATGGCGTGAGATACAAACAGCCATGCATTACCCAGGCCAATTACACACACCAGAGGCAGAAAACCAGGCATCAGCAGGACTTCAAAATGATCCTTGGTAAATTAGCCTTTCCTCAGAACCCATTCTGGATTTCTCATATTTGGAGTCTGCAGCTGTAGCTGCTGATCAGTAGTTAACCAGGCTGCCAGGGGGCAAGACAGGGTTCACAGAAAACAACTCTATTTCTTCCAACTGTATCTATCAGACAAATCTAGGCTCTATTCAAAATATTAAAAAAGAAAAAAACACACAGAAAACTGCCAAACCAGAGGCCTAAAAACATACTAGAAACACACTGTGGAGCCATTAAATACAGGAAGTATTTACTACTATCTTGGCTGTCCTTCAAGAAGGAGACTAAGCAATAAAAAGCTTGCAAATGTCACAAGACCCATCCCACTAGAGATGAAAGAGAGATGACAGCAACAAGAGTAACACAAGAAGCCTGACACTCATTGATAAATTTAGAAGTCAAAACCATGACTGGAAGCTGTATTTGTATGTGCACATAATCTTGGAGCAGAGAGAACGAATGAGCAGCAAAAAGGAAGAATCTCTCCCGAAGCGACAGCTGACAACAGGGTTTGTGTAAATGCTATTAACACCAGGAGGCCCAGGCAGGCTGCAATAACCTCACAACTGTAAGAGGAAAGACAACCACAGTCATGGCCAAACCCCCTCTTTTAAGCCACCAAGAAAGCACTGCAGTCCAAGGTGCATGCAAGTTTTTCATCCTAGGTGACTTCAGCAAGAGATGCTGAACCTGGGCTGGGTTTGCTCCCTGAAGATGTTTTCTTAAGCACTGGGTGGGATACAAAACATAACATTGTTCAGGCAAACCCTCAGGCAAAGTCCTTGCTGTAACAGGAAACTCCAGATGACATTGTCAGGTATCTGCTGCAAACCAAACAAATCTTCCCAAATCCCAAATGCAATGCCTAAAATTAAATGCACCATTTAAACAGAACACAGAGCAGCAAAAAGAGATGCTTGCTCACTTTTAGCTGGCTGAGACTACTTCTGCAATCACCTTGTTCTTACTCATCAAGTCATTAAATTGCTTAACATCCAGTGGACATCAAGGAAAAGCTTCCATCATGCAGGAGAGCAGAAAGTGCATTATGCTGCATGCAATCACAATTATATAAACACCTTATGAGACCTCCTCTACCACACATTGCCCTTGAAAGTTTTGGATCATTTCAGAGCATGAAAAAAATACCAAAAAATGTGTTTAACTTACACATGTGTCCTACACTTGCAGAAGTCCATTTCCATGGACTCTCCTGGGTATTTTGTAGGAAGATACAGAACTAGATTCCCAGGCCTAAACATAGATGTGCTGGGATGCTGCCCCTGGAACCAACATGAGAGGTAAAACCACGAGGCACTGTCTCTGGACCTCCTTTTGAACGCACCCTCACTGCCAGCTGTGGGGAGGGCAACCCAGGTGGGCACTCTTGGACAAGCCTCTAAAGTACTTCAGGTCTCCAGCCTCCATCTCTTTCAGACTGAATGACAACTGGGTGGGTGAGAATACCATGTGTAAAGCATTGTTTTGGGACTTAAAAATCTTTTACTGTAGCACGGTAGCACCAAGACTCACCATTGCTCTGGTAAAGGCGCTATCCTGGTTTGTAGCTTATCAGACAAGAGGAGATAAGTGAGCCAATGGGAAAAAAAGCCAGGGCCAAGCATTCACAGCTCCTATTAAGTTCAATTGCAGTGACACTGCTGAATTTTGTATAAACCTGGTAACAAAGAGACAGTAACAACGTTAATCAGAAATATTTTCCCTAGGCAAGAAGAAATGATTGAAATAACACACCACAGCAGGCTGCTACAGTCCTGTGGTCCTGACAATGCTGTAATGAAACAAAAAAAAATCATAGTGCTTTAAAAAAATTCTTTCATACCCTGGCATTTAATCTCAAATGTCAGTAGTAAAGCTATAACAAAATGAGTTTAATGGGCTCTATGGGCACTCAAAATCAACTGCCAAACGAAGAAGAAAGGCAGAACTGAAATGGCCCACAACATTTCTGCATCTATCACTTAAAGTTATAGCTAAACAAATTCTAAAAAATACTGCAATAGGAACTTCACACAGCAGGTTTTTAAAAACTTAAAGGAGATCCACCAACAGAGGTGATTTAATTGGTTTGGTACCTATTTTTCAGATTATGTTTCTTAAGAGCCCTGTAAAGTGCTTAATCCATCCTGCAGAAGATTGCTCAGCCCCTCTGAAGGGCAGTTTTTAAGCAGCAGATGCCTAGGAGAACTGTTATTTGATAGGAGTCTAATTCATGAATGGCATTCAAGGATACAGACATCAGCTGTATAAAGTCAACTCCCTGCAATCTCCCTCTCCTGTCGGAATTTGAGATGCTGGAGCATGCTGAAATTTGAGACCTTCTTCAGTGTCTCTAGAGGTACACAGAAAAAGAGGTAGATGTCTTAGAATATGTAATCTTATATACTGATATGGAATACTGTGCTGCAGTCTCTGGCTTTGTGATACTGAGCAAATATTTTTGTCTTCCATTTCATTTTATCTACAGGGGTGGCTGACAAATGACCTACCTCTCAATCTAACATATCTACTTTTGGAAACTAGCAATGTTATTCTTGCCACTGCTGGTTTCATCATTTCTCAAATTAAAAGATGTTATGCCCAAAGTTTTTGTTACAAGAGCAAGGCAACCAATTTTTCATGTATGATACTATCTGATGGCTTTTCTTCCATATGTGCTAGATATAGATATAATGTGCAGGTTATTTCTTGCCAGCGAGGATAATAATCTGTTATTGCTTGAGGAAGAAAATACTTTTGGTAGTCCAAATACAGTGTACTGGGCACCTAAAGAGTGACCATAGATTTTGTCTGTTCTCATTACCACTGAGACACTAAAAATCTCATCCATGCTTCTTCCAAACAGCCTAAATTGGAGAGCAAGCTTACTCGCACTTAGCTTGTCAAGCCACTTTCAAAAACTGATCTTGGTTTTTGGTAAACTTTTTCCTGTGTTTTATAACTCACAGCAAAGTAATCTTCTTATGTGCATTTTTCATACACACTGTCATTCTGAAGTCTTAAAAAAAATTATATTCAACACCAACCCTGTCCTCTCCTGCTACAAGGGAGAGACTACTTGTAGTAGGTTATTAACATGGCAGCATATTGCCATATTAAAATTGCCTTTATCATCATAAATGTCAGTGCACTTCTTTTAAGTCACCATCATTTTGGGTATCTTGGATTGCTGCAAGGTCTAGTGAACACCTAGAACAAGAACAGTTTATGTAAAATAAAGTTATACCTGAAAGATGATGAGGTGGATTGACTTCCTCCACTGTTTTGGTCACTAACCCTTTCCAGATTGGAAGTTTTCTCAAGTGACTAAACAGTGTGTATGTGCTACTCTCAGGGGGTAACTTTGTTCCTAGATGTGTTTAATCCTCTACAAAGACCCGACAGCCAGAAGGTGGATCATTTTGCATTGTGTTACCCAGTGAAGGTGCAATTAATATCAGGTTTATTTTGAAAATACATGTCAACAGGAGGAAGATTTATGTATCAATCTGGCAAAAAACTGCATACCCTTTACTAAAAAATCCTCATCTTTAGCTTTATTTATTATATATATTATATATTATATTTATTATTATAACTTCATTTAAGTGCAAGAAAATTTTTAAAGCTTAAAAATCTCAACCTGTTTCAAACCACAGCCATAAAGGTAAATCATTTGTGACACCAAGTTACCTCTTGCTTTTACTTTAGATGTATATAGATAAAAAACCACAGGCAAACCCAAAGCATTATTATTTTTAGCTGACCTGAAGGATTTAGCAATTTAGGTTTGAGGTACAGATTTTTTTTAAAAGGATTAACTGCATATTGGCTCTTACCTTCCTAGCAGTGGACACTTTAATCAACATTTGGAGAGAAAACATACCAAATTTTGTCACGCTCAAAACATTTGGACTAAACGTGTCAATGGGCTTGGCCCAATGACAAAGCTTTGACCCCACATGCAAGAAGTACAGGAACCTGATGAGTAAGTGATTGTGGGAATGCATTTTGCCACCATACTGTACAGCCCTTGGCAAGCAACCAGCCATCTATCCCTCATTACACCATCTGGAGGAAAAAAACAACAGCAAAAAAGCCTCGGCACACGCTCTGTTTTGGCAAAGGCATGTGTGGGAGAACAGCCTACCTGAGCCAAGCTGTCTTTGGCTTCTAAGAAGCTGGCTGATTCGAGGCCTGTGACAGCCTCTCACTACGTTTTCATTTTCTGTCAAAATCAGAAAATCACATCAATCTTCAAAATAGCTCTACATTCTCAAATGCTATTCTATTCATTCCCCTTAAAGCTTCTAGATGCATCATCAGATTTCCTGTTAAAATCCAATCAGGTTTCCAGTTTAACTTCAGAGTGATCTCAGGAGGGTTCATTTGGTATTGTGAAAACAAAACAAAAAAAATTTAAGGGAGAATATTTTTCTTAGTTCTCTACAAGTCCTTGAATTGTTTGCCAAAACTTTCCAGTAATTGCTAAAATTTAGACCTAAATATTTAATAGACAAACAAAAGCCTTTTGTTTTTTTACTTGTTTGCGACTGATGCAAGAGGAGGAAAGGAGCTGTGTGCTTGGTCTTACTCTTGTATAAGGAAATCTTGGGGGTTTTGCTACAGTTCCCAAGGGAATAAGGGGAGCCCTCAGCTCTCTAATACTCATTTCAGGCAGGAGTGTGGTCATGAAAACAGGTCTGCCCTGATTTACCTCATCCTCTTGTTTCAAGCTGACCATGCTCCTTGGCTGTGCTGATCCAGACTTTTATGTGACCATGAGGCACATCTGGCCAGGGAACTGATCAGACTAAAAATCATTAGAATTAATGAATGCATGGATATCTTTGTGGCAGTGCTGGCTTGCAGACACACTGGCTCTAGTTTCCCAGATGAATGTTTTCCATCTTGATCTTATGTAGTACTTTTCTCAGCTCCTGAAACACTCATCTCCAAAGGGAAGGCAAAAGCAGTTGAGAAGGGGCAAGATGAGCCCCATTCTCCTGCTCTCACTCTCCCTGTTAAGGAGGGCACCATTAATCCCCCTCACCTGCTGAGGGGTTCCTGACTTCTGGGAGGGCCATGTCCTGGCTGGAGGTCAGAGGCTGCCTTGTGGCAGCCTGGGGGGACCCAAGGACAGGTGGCCTTGGTCCTGCCATGTGTCCAGCAGCATCTGCCACTGCTCCCCTGTCTGCTGCAAGAGACACGTGTAGCAAGGGGCTGAGAGGAAAGCTATCTGGAATAAGGATTAGAAAAAGTACAAAATTATTTGACTTAATCTCAAAAACTTGTTATGTGGAGCTTAATTGATCCAGCCAAGTACACAGGAGGAGGAACTGAAATGGAGTTTTTTACCCAGCATATTTTTCCCAGAATAAATTAGTGCCTCACTGAAAAGGTGATTTGCAGTTGGCATTTCAGTTAGCCTTACTGCCTGGCTCTGGAATTATTTGCATTGTTGTTCATACAAAAGGAAAATAAACTCAACCACTTGACTTCCTCTTCCCTGAAATATATGTCTAAGATCACAGCTCAGGAAAGGAAAGTAAATGGCAGATGGCATCTTTGCAAAGTACACACACTCTGAGCTATACAGACAGGGAAATTGTTTTTTTCAAAGAAAAACACAAAGGAAGAGTGAGAAAGAATAACAAAACTGTGAAGTTCTCATTAAAAGTACTGAGGTAGCTTCTGGTTACAGTGTTACCACACAGACAAGAAACAAACAAGAAATTATTTACATATCTTTGTTTAGTGGCATTACTCTTCATTACATCTAGCAAGAAAGGTTTTTAAAGAATAAATTGAAATTTTGCACACTTAGATCACTTGTCTTCCTCTCACCTTGAACCAATCCCTATGGGAAGGCTTCACTCTGCAATTCAGGCAGGATTGCCTGTCTTCCTCTGTGTACCCAGGAGGGTTTAGCCAGACACCACCTGCCTCTCCAGCAGCTCTTGCCCCACTTTCCAGAGAGTGCCAGGAAGTCCTTTTCTCCCAAGCAGCAGGACAAAGCATTACTGATGTTTGCATCAATTTTCATGTTTCCTGCCTTTTTCCACGTGAGGAGAATGAATCTGAGCACACCTTCTTCCTGGATGGACTGAGTGCCAGTGGAGACAGACCCTGGCTGTGTCAAGGAAGAGTCCCACGTCGAGCACTTGGTCACACAGCAAAGCAGGGCTCCTTCCACAGCCTGTGTGATCCCACAACAGTTGCTTTTCTTTTCACTTTTGCTTCATGCTGCCTTTGGTATCAGAGTAGCCAGAAAATAAATGGAACCAAAGATTGCAGACTGCTTTAAAATCTCTTTTGATCAAGAGATCTTTCAGATTAAAATAATGCTGAGACGGCTAAAAGAGAGAAAAGGGTTTAGGATGTTGAGGGAACCCTACACAAGAGTTAAAACAAGCTCAGGAGAATCCCTGTTGTTTCCAGCCACCTTATGAGCCAAACATCTTCCTCCAGAGGTCTAGGTTCACGTTATTTATATAAAAATCTCTTCCGATTCTGCTAAAAGACTAAGCACCTTCAAAGTCAGGAAAGTTATCAAAAGGGGAGTTTGATCTTATGCTGCTTCTCTAAGAAAAAGTCTCCCAGAAGAATGTCTCTCTGCTAAAACTATTCTATTTAATTCTTACAACCCTGAGGTATGTATCAAGATTTGGACCCTTAAATTGCTTGGCATATTTTATTACTGTATTATCTTCCTCCTTGGGGTATACAGCTGCTCAGTGAGCTTGTGTTTATAGAGCTCTTGAAGGTCCACAGATGGAGAGTGAAGAGAAGCAATCTATATTTTTACACTGTATATTCATGTAGCCTCTTCTTCCTTAAGGCTTGGCCTCGAGCACATGGATAACTAAGGTTTAGTATTATTCCCCTGGGCATAGTGACGGAACATATTTACTGTTTATTGCTTCACAAAGTTGATTTCTATCAGTAGTGCACTACATTCCTATCCTAGCAGAAGCCAACACATCCTAAAGAAAAGTGGATGATAAAAAGAGAACTTTTGTCTGTTGAGCTGCATCAGAATCAAGGCACAAGACACCAAAGCAGAGAAACCTCACTGTGGTCCTCAGCACCCTCACGAGGGGAACTGCAGCAGCAAACATCAGTCTCTTCACTCTCGGGACAGTGACAGGACCCAAGGGAATGGCATGAAGCTGAGTCAGGGGAGGTTTAGATATCAAGAAAAGGTTTTTTACCCAGAGGGTGGTTGAGCACTGGAACAGATTCCCCAGGGAAGTGTTCACAGCACCAAGCCTGACTGAGCTGAAGAAACATTTGGACAATGCTGTCAGGCACATGGTGTGACTCTGGGGGTGTCCTGTGCAGGGCCAGGAATTAGAACAGAAAACACTGAGCACCACAGCATACAAGTTGCTGCATAATCCTCTCTGGAACAGTCCTGTAATCACACACTTTACCTGTGCTACAGCAGAGTTTCAGGGAGAGTCAACACAGAGAAGCAAGACTGTTTCCCCTGCTTTTCAATCCTGAATATTCTTAAGGTCATCTCTTATATAACAGTTCTTTGTCTTTGTTTTGAGACATCCTTCAGTATGGACAAATCAGTCCACATTTATACCTGCATCAGCCCACTACAGACAATGCAATTACAGGTGGAGAAGCCAACTGAAGAGTTTCCAATTATTCTGGGAAGTTTTGGTTATGCTTCCTTAGTCAGAACAGGATAAAGAGAAAGCACAATGTGCTATCAGCATAATGAGCCCACAGAAATGGCCTCTATTACATTTAGTGACAGACAGACAAACACATATGCACAACCATTAGGAAGAAGTTTCTTTAGCTATTTTCCTAGTTACTAGTCACTGCAAATACCCTAATTAACAATGCCTACAGACAAGAGATGTAAGAAATCAGTTAGTACTCCTAACTGCTCACAGAGATATTTGGGATCTAAAATTTATGTACTCTAGTGAAAGCTTTTAAAATACATATGAAGGACATCTCTAATGATGTAAGTGATTATAGTCAGCTGAAACAGGAATTCAGATTTACTCTTTACCAAAATGCAATTCTTCCTGCTGCTTTATCAGATACCTAAGATTATCAGCCATATTCTGCCCAGCTGGGAGATAAGAGTTATTAACAAAGAAATTCTTACAAAATATTCATCAATAATACTTTGCAAGAAAATTTCCTCAATTTTTGATTTTAACAATTCTTATAGGAGTCAGGTTCAAGTCTGATCTGACCACAAATGAACAAGGTGTTAACTGGTTGTTTTCTGCAGAGACACCCATTTCACTGATATTAATACACAGTTTTCACAGTTTTTGTAAAGGAGATCCAGTGGGAAAATAAAGAAACTGTTTTTCGAGCAAGAGGGTAGACTAGGTAGACATAGCTGATAAGCCAGAATGGGTTTTCACCTTAGCTAAGGTTATGATCCCAAACAGCATTTTTCAAACTTGTGTCTCAGCTGAGGACACAATTTGCTGCACTTTTGAAATATCATAGAATGAGGACAGTTTTACTCCCATGGTTTCACCAGGATATATATTTACCAAATAACTATAGCATGCACTTCTTTATTTGATTCATCCAAAAAACTCCAGTTATTATGAGACCATTTTAAAATCATGCCACAAGAGATATGGCCTTTTGTGTTGAGTGAATGTTTAAGCATAACATTGCCCAACCATCTATTCAACTGCAAGCTTCAGAAAACTAAATGCTGACAAATAGTCTGGGGTCATGTCTGTGAAATGCTCCATATGTGCTAGCTGAAAAGAGTCTGATGCTAGCTTGCTCTCAAATGCTAACAGCTTTGCAAAAACAATGCCCTCTCTTCTGCAGCAGAATTTTTTCTTGTTCAATCCCCAATAAAAGTAGGTTTTGATTTAGGTCTGAGAAGAACCTCATCTATCATTTAGTTATGACAAAGTGAAAAGAAACCTTTTTCTTTGTTCTGAGGCAATCAGATAGAGCTAAGAGCTGGAAGTGCTGGCCCCGAGCTGTGCTGAGGTCAGTGAGCCTGTGGGCGCCTGCGCTGGCTGGTGGCCACACCAACACCTCCGCAGAAACGCGCCACTCCGGGTACCTCAGGCAAACATCCAAGGCAATGCTGCCACTTCTTTTCAGTCAAAGAGCAAGCAAGTGCCATTTCCCCAACAGGCCCATCCCTTCTCTGCAAGGTAACTCGCCTGGGAAGCGCAGGCGGAGCTGCAGGTGCTGGTGGGGCAGCTGGAGCAGCGTGGAGGGAGCCCCAGGAGCAGGGAGCAGCAGAGAGCAGGGGGCACAGGCAGCCCCCGTCACAGCTGGAACCGCTCCCCTGCCACGCCGAGGGCAATGCTTTCAGAAAGCCCTGACCAGGACAGCCCCAGTCACCTGTGGCATCTCAGTCGTGACTGACCAACTGCCAAAAAGAAAAAAAGTTCATGTCTAGGAAATGTTTTTTGCATATCTGAGAAGAAGTAATTTGTTTGTCGAAGATAAAAGTCATTTGTTTGGTCGTGGGGTTTTTTAAGTCACAGTTCCGTAAGAGAGGTGCAATTTTTAAAGCAACAGCCTGTGTTAAATTAATCACAATTTTGCAACAGGAATTAGAAACCTGAAGCTTGACTTATAAACAGCTCATGGGGACAAATGCTTCACAACAGAGCTTCACATGAATTACTTTAATGTAAACATTAAAAAAAAACTTCAATCTGTTCATGCGTGGACAGGTCAAGGCTCTGGGACCTTCTCAACATGAAGAGTATTTCCAGGGGAAAGAAATATAAAAGCCCACATAGACACAGTGTTACAGTATCCAACAATTTCCTTGGACATCAGATAATACCTAACCTTTTCCTTAAACAGAAAAGCTGAATCTATGCTATTATATGATCAGCTAAATTCACTAATTACAAAATTTTACAGCCTCACTGCTGTGGAAAAAATGGGAAAATAACATGAATTCTACTTATCAGCCTTAAAAAGAAATATCTCTCCAACAATCACATGTAAAGATACATAACAATTACAATAAATATAGGCATTGTACAGATATGCCTGAGAGACTGTGGAATCCTTCCAGTTATTAACGTTCAATAAGATTTTATAACAATGTATTTATATATAGCTGTTTCCAGCCTGTAGCATCCTCAGTTTTGATGAAGTTAAAAGCCAAGTTCCTCAAACATCAGGACTGATACCTTAATGGGCAGGCTCAAAACTATTTTAGGACTTTTCCCAGTAAATCCAAAAGCTTTAATTGTTTGTATTTTTCTTTTGATTCCCCCAACAGCATGTGAATTATGGCAAGTAGATTCATTGTCCAGTTTGATGAGTTATCACCACAGACACTGCAGTTTCAGGTGTTCTGGTCTTCACGTAATTGTTACTCCTCCTTTATTGATAAAGATTAAGTGAGGAAAGCAGTGACACCAGGGTAGGCATTTCTATAATCAAGGCCACTGTCATCTATTCTTGGTGTCATAATTCAGACCACAGTTTCACAGGCATCACTGTGAATGCAAAGGAAACATAGTGACATTTAAGAAGGTTAAGACAAAAACAGCAGTACACTTGATTTCAAACACTATTACTTAAAGGTAACTTAAGATATGGACTCTGTTAAATTGGGTACAATTGTTTTATGAGTAATAAAAATTCTATATTAAAGCAGTTCTAAAGCTTTTCCACCTTGAATGTTTTTTTAAAAACTGAAAGTTTGTTGTTTTTTTTTCCTGTCCTAAACTTTCACTAAATGTAAACAATTTGGTGGTGATATGAGCTAAGGAACCTTGCTGAGAGATTTCACACTAGAATTCAGTGCAATAGCTAAAAAAAACCAAAAAAAACAGCTGTGGCTATGGTAACCCAAAGTGAAATATGTTATTTGCATGAGTTTATAACCATACTGAGATGCAATTGACACATTACTGATGTAACAGGACGTGATTGATGCAATCACAAATCACAAGATGAAGCCACAAAGCAGTTTTTAAATCTGTTTCTGAAAAGCATTCATGGGGAAAAATGCAGATCTGGCCCTTGACATCTCATGGGTGATTTAAAAGAAAAGATAAAGAAAATAATAAGATTTCTGCTTCAAAATATTCTGCTCTTTCAATTTCTGTTTCTAATTTCTTTTCTCTCCCTTTTAGTTAGTGCAAACGATACATGCTTAAAACGCCTTCTACTAAAGACAGCAGCAAAACTCCCATGCACTGGCTCCAGGTAAATCACTTGCAATCAGCATGACAGCAAACAGAACACCTGACTGGCATGGCTTGTGTTCAAGTAGTATTTTGAGTTGAGTAAAATCTAGGTTATAACCATTCTAGATTACTATCTGACCAAGCACAGCTGATTTGCTAAAGGTTTAGAAATCCATTGTAGAGACAGTCCTCAGGTGAGTCTGGTCTGTCCTTTCATATCTCTCTCTACATGGAATCAGCTGTGTGATACCACCAGTGACTAAGTGGTCCCAGCCATTATAAGTTTGTGACAGAGAAATTTGATTTTAAAATATGACCAAAACAGAAAGATGGCTACTGAAAAGGTAATATTAAGATGTGCCAAATGGGATAAAACCCATTTCAATGTCAAGTGAATATGAGATTTTACAAAACCATACTTTCTTTTTTTTTCCCCTGGTTATCTCAGAGAAAGCAGGAAATACAAACAAACAAACAAAACACCGCGACAAAAAAATTCACCAGCATAGAAAATATTTCCTGAGCTGCAAAACTTGAAGGGGAAAGTATAGCTATAATGCTCCTGATGCACAAAGCATGCCAGAGAAAAGCTGCTCAAACCAACACTCAGATCTCACCTCTATACAATGTCAGCCAAGGAATGGTCCTTCATGCCAAGCTCATATTTCCTTACAAGTAATGTATCCCATTCCCCTCAGTCATGGTAAATCTGGTGGTTTTGTTAATCCAAATATTCCTAAATATTTTTTTCAACAGTTTCATTGTCTGCAATTGAAAATTTTACCTCACAGCTTAGTCATGGTGGACACTGTTTACTTTTTAACTTGTAAATTATTTTGCTGAGAAAATAGTTGCATGATTTGTTCTTAAACATGAGAAAGAAAGCAATGAAATTGCCATTTAGTTGTTTTATGTTGGCTGTTTCAGCACTTCTTCAAAACAAGGAGGAAATCCTGTTTTTATAGAGATTCATTGAAAAAATTAAAAGTAGATAATACAGAAAAGTCTCTCAGACAGATTTACTTTGATGTAGACAACATTTAATTCTTAAAATACTACAGTAGCTCTTTAAAGATTAGGGAAGTTTCAGTAGCACAGGCACATTTCCTGAACATTCTGTAACATTCATTTTCCCTATAGAAGCTTTTGCTAAGACTCCCTAATGGACAGTAAATTTTGTTCACATTAGGAGCAATTAGTAAATACTGAAAAGTAATTTATAAATACCACATTTATTTCCAGGGATCATTTCTTCAATTTAAAGATGAACTACAATAAAAACTATCTGCCAATCAGCATTCATGAAATGAGAACTGTTACTATGAAATTTGCACTTCTGCAAATACTTGCTTTCACATTCAGGTGCTGCCTAGGGTATATTCATATACTTACATATATTTGTGAACAAGGAATGATTAAGAAAATATTTGTCCTCATTGTCTTTGAGGAAGAAAAGGGAAGCCAGCCTCTTTTAACATATGACAGCTATGAACCTTCTAAATAGAAGAATTTATTCTTCTAAAAAACATGGACCTGAAATGAATGCTTGTACTTTCCTCCCTTCAGCCCATGACTGTGTCTTCTGCATCTGTTACAGCCCCTTTCCACAATGTTATATAAAGAACAAGGTCTTTCTTCGCAGCACTCATTTGGTTTCAGATCCATTGCATCGAGGCAGAATAAGTATTTAGAATATTTAAGAAACTTTAAATTAAGTTCCCAGAAAGGAGGTTGCAATCTTCTGCTAAATCACCTGTGCCATCTGTCCAAAATTTCCTCCAGAAATTACTGTGAAAACATACAGCCTAGAAGATAACAGATTCCCAGATTTCCATGTAGATGTGTTCTTAATGTTCAGTGTAATTATCTTCTCAACAAGATTCGGTAATAATCACAGACTCTTTCTTAGGTAATTTAAGGATTTCATAAATGGTGAAGACATTTTAGCATCCTCGTCTATATACAGATGAGAGCCATGATCATAGAAAACTTACAAAAATGTCTCTTCAGGGAAAATGAGGAGAGTTTGCAACATTTACTAAATAATTTAGCAACTGCATTCCCTCTTTTTTCCAGGGAAAGGGAAAGGTACATTTTGGCAGACACACACAGTGTTAATTTGACTCAGTTGTGCTCTGCCCAACAGACTTCTGAGTGTCAGGATGAACAGCTGTGATCTCCCTTGGCTTCTCACCCAGGGTCATAGCCAGGACTCAGCATCCTGACTGCCTGTACTCAGCACCTCCCTCAGCAGTAGTGACACGACATGGATTACAACTATGACAACCAGCCAGCCTAAAGAGCTGTGGCTTCTATCACGGGCATCCACTGTGATCTTGACACATTAATGCAGCTGCACTTACATGGGACAGGCTTTCTTGAAAGAAAGATCAACAGCCTCTCAGCAGAGACAGCAGCATTCCAAAATATTGGCGAAATATTGCCGCTGATGAGTAACGTTTGCTGAACTCATTTGGCATCTGCCTGAAAATTGCCCATGAATGGTTAACAAGATTCTCAAAAGTGCTCATTATCTGGAGGATTATTCTTGTTGTGCAGTCAGCTCATAAAAGGTTTACTGCAAATACAGTCCTCATCAAGACAATTATTTACAGCAGTTACACAGTACAGCTTTCTGTGCTCCGACTGGCTGCCTTCTCTGGCTTGCACAGCATGAGCTGTGAATAGTGCAATTAAATGCACAACTTTGTGTCACAGTATGGAAACACAATGCTAAACATTCGCTTTTTGCAATCATCTATCCTCAATGCTTGAGCCTTTTGTTACTTATAGTATGACTACCAGGTTAGAAAAAGAGACAGATTGAATTAAAACAATTTAAAAAACAAGGGTCCAAGAGCTTAAACATTGTTACTGTCCTGCTAGAGAGCTTTCTTTCACTCCAAAGAAGAAAGGAAAGGGGGCGACACCTTCCTTTGCCTGTGTAACTGTCCCTAAATGTGATACAGTCTATTCCAACAGACAAAATCCAAAGCTGAAAAAGCTTTCCACTCCCCCTGTGACATCCCATATCCTCCTGGTTAGAAGGTCTTCAAATTTCAACACCAAATTAAAGAAGATCACGGCACAACTGATAAAAAAAGTCATCCTTACAGTGATGATATACTGAACCCATCATTAGGGCTAAATATATACAATATATAATTTGTTACAGAGTTAAATATTGAAGGCAACTTCTGAAATACTTACTATTGATGAGATTAAAAATATTCTGAACAACTTCTGGGCAAACTGCTAAAGGAAGTACAGTAATGTGGGCATTGAAGTGCTTTCAGTCATTATTCTGATCACAGTGATCTTAGTTCATACTTTATTCCTCCTCTTTTCCAAATGAGTAATTAACACAAATTTTTTTCAATAACTATAATTTGAATACATTAATTTACACTCTGATTTCATTCCTTATAATTCATATTCTTGATATACAAGTCCCACAAGGCTGTAAATTTGTTTCAGGTTCACAAACACATGACAACAAAAAGGTTTCTTGTCACAGACTTTGATACTGTGAATAATTTTGCAAAATTCCTAGAATTATTCCTGTGTTGCAGCTGAGCCTGAGTTAGGTGCTTGTTTAGGATCTTGATTAATTAGCATCATCTTTAATAACAGAATTTGGCAACCTCTGAAATTCTTGACTGCTGAAACATCACAAAGTAAGTCCCTGCTTAGTTCGTATTTCCCTGCCTAATCAAGCTGTGTATTTTCTTGCTTGTGCAGGCTACACGTTATTGAAATTACTGGGCAGGACCAACATTACCAGAAATAATCTGTAGGAGCATTTGCCCTGCGTCCAAAAAAATACACAACATAGCTACTTATCCAATCCCTCTGAGATACTGCAAAGAGGCAGCAAGATCAGTCCTGGAGGCCTAAATTACAGACCAAGACTTCTCAGCTAATTTGGCATTGCATTTATGCTGTTTGCCCATTTTGCTTATGCTCTTTTCTTTCAAATCTCTTCCCCTTCAAATCTCTTCCCCACGTATAGCACAAAGCTCAAGTAAAGAAGGAATATGAATTTTAATTTTTACATCTTCACCTCAAAACAGCTAGAATAGGAAGGATCTCTCATTTTGGCCTTTCCCCCAGTCTTCCTAAAAAATAAGTAAATTTAAAATTTCACTCATCAGGAAAACTACCTGCTCAATCTTAACTGCTTCACCTGCACTTTGCTCAAAAATTCTACAGGGTTGGTGTAAAACACTCCAAACCAAAGCACACCATCTCAACTCTTTCTCTTTAAAAGGCAAAGTAAACAAAAAAACTCCCACCAAATACACAACAGAAAAAGATAAATTTGTTTCAAGAGACAGCAATCCAAGGGCCAATATAAGAAGCATTTTACATATATAAGAAGCATTTTACAGAGCATCCCACACAACTACATTTAGATTTCATAACTGAGAAAAAAATTCTCTACAACAGCTCAGAATCTTTCTTCAAAATGGAGTAAAGCTTTTACTGCTTCTAATCCTTTCAGAGTACACAAGATTGGATATCACAGCCATGACATTGCTGGACTGAAAAGCTATTTTATGTAATTTTGCAGTTTGTAAGAGGCATTGGTTACAATTTTCCTTTCCCTCAGATATCTGCACAGTGCTCATGGTAACTAATACACCTACCTTTATGAAAGAAAAGATGTAGAACATCATACACATTTGGATAATACAATATATACTTTCCTAAAATAATACATCATATGTAGGACATTACACTTATTTGTGAGACCTTAATGCTGGAGTCCATTACACATACTGGCCTACGTATCTCCTGCTCTCCAGCTCCAATACACAACTGCTGTATTTCTTTCTTTATTAATGCAGTTTTCTAGACTTTACACTCTTGTGTATTCATTACATTATGGCTTTTTGCACTTGGTGGTTTTCCTCACTGGAATTTCCAGTGGGAGCATTAGCAGAGCTTCACAGTGAAGCCAGAAACAAAATCAACCTACCAGATCTGGGATGGGTTTTGCCTTTCTCAGAAACTGTATCACAGCAGGTTGTTAAAGCAGGATATATCCTCTCTCTGGACATTACAGTAGCATCTGTCTATATATTTATCACAACTGTATTTATTTACAAGGATGTACATGAGTTTGCCCTGCCAAGATCGTTGTGTTCTGCAGCCCTGTGGAGCAATTAAAGGTCTCACTTAAATGCACTGCTCCTAGACATTTGCTGGTGCTGCTTGGTGGGAAAAGATTGCAAACCCTGAGTCCTGTGACAAGTAATGAAGGAGATCACAGCCCATCTCAACCTCACTAAATTGCCCCAGTTATAGGGCAAAACCAACTGAAAGTGATGAAGCTCTGAAACAAGTGTAAAAAATTCTCATTACCCTATTTTGTGAAAGGGAAGAGCAGAATGTGAGTTCCGGTCATTAATTAATTAAAAGTGCATGTAATAAGGACAGTACTAACTGTAAGAATTTATAAGGAGATTACAGTCTGTATAGATTTAGCAAATGTTCAGGTTGTTTCTCTGTTGTTCTTAAACCTCAGTGTGAAATAATGACAGGGGGTACCTAACAGTCCTTTCATTCCAATGGCCTGCCTAGACAGTGGTCTGACTGCAATGCATCAGTGGTGTGAAATCAGAGAAGACATTTCTAAGACAAGGTTTCAATCTTTTTTATCTGAATACATATTTTATTCTATCCAAAGTAAATGTTAAATATTTTAGAGACTCTTGCAAAAAGCTCCTCTGTTGCATGCTTCTACTATCCTTTAGCTCTGAAGTAACACAACAGTAAAACTCAGGAAGGTGGGGCCTACAGGTACTCTCCAGCTACTGATGTGCCTTGGCGGAGGCAGCACTGAGCTGGCAGCCTTGAGGCAGCTTGTCTCATTTCCACAAAATGATGATAAACAGGACTGGTTCCCAGCAAAATTGCCAAGAGCAATGGAAGGTTCAGGGCTGGCACATTTCCTTGATCCAGGAAAGTTTCAAACTACCTGATGCTGGAGGCAAGATTGGAACAGCCCAGGACAGGGCTGCCAGTGCCAGAACCCTGTCCAGGCAGGCAACTCTCTGCACACCAGCCAGTGAAGTATCACCATCACTAAGCTGCTATCATGATTTATCTTACGTGGTCCACAAATTATGTTTGCTCATGGAAAGATTGGTTTGGGGGGAGAGGAGAAGGAAGCCAACAAGAATAACTGAACTGTGTTAATTTATTTTTAGACTTCTATGGAGTCTACTTGAGACCTGATCTTTATATGGGTAAGACAGCATACATATATCTCTCTCTCTTCTGTACCTTTCCCAATCAGTTCTGTTCTGTCTGGTTTCCACCAAAGTGTTCTTGTTAGCAGGACACATATTAACATTTAGACCAAATTAGATTTGTAAGTATTTGTGTGCATAGCTGCCACAGATGCTGTCGATCCTAGAACAAAGTACACTATTTTTCATTCTTTAAATAATTTTAAAACTTTCCAGAGCATATTTTGAAACATTGGCCAGAAGAAATGCTAATAAGCAAGAAAATGCTAGAAACGATAAAATTATTTTCATATACCGTCAAAATTATCTGAATGTTCAACATGTTATGCCTTTTATATAAAACCATCTGTGAGAAATTACCAATCATAAAGGTGTTACTTCAGTTACACTGCTCTTTTCCAGGACACTATCTTGCATTTTGGTACCTTGTGAGAAAAAAAGGAATATCTGAGAAATGCATTAAGACACTTAGCTTATTAATGGCCAACCATATATAAGCTCATTTTTCATGCCCTAGGCTTTTATGGTCTCGCAATGGAAAATTTTTCTTCATATTTTTCAGAAATAACAGAAAATTCCAAGAAATGGAAGCCGCTGCTAGTAAAAGAAGAAAAGCTGAGGATCATCAGGGTTAATAGCTCCTATCTGAGATCCATGAATGATTACAGAGTTACTTTGCTATATCGAACTTTCAAGTTTCATTAATAATATGCTGCCTCTCCGGGACACAGGTGCACTCATGGTACAAAGGCTATTGGTTTATCACATGGAATAGAAGAGCTAGAGGAACAATGGCTTCAAAGGTCTCATGTTTATATATTTTGACAGTAGTTTGTTGGGCAAGCGCTCTTTGGTACTTAAGCATAACTCGTCCTACTTCTTCCTACACGGGCCACAGACAGGTCAGTAGCATATCCATAGCCAGGAAAAATGTTTCCTTTGGCAACATAAGAACTCGACCTATAAATCCACATTCCTTTGACTTCCTTATCAATGAACCCAACAAATGTGAGAAGAGCGCCCCGTTCTTGGTCATTCTTATCAGTACGACTCACAAAGAGTTTGATGCAAGGCAAGCCATTCGAGAAACCTGGGGAGATGAAAACAACTTTAAAGGAATTAAAATCGCCACACTATTTCTTCTTGGAAAAAATGCAGATCCCGTGTTAAATCAAATGGTAGAGCAAGAAAGCCAAATTTTTCATGACATTATTGTGGAAGATTTTATCGACTCTTACCATAACCTCACTCTGAAAACGTTGATGGGGATGAGGTGGGTAGCAACATTTTGTTCAAAAGCAAAGTACGTTATGAAGACAGACAGTGATATTTTTGTAAATATGGACAATCTTATTTATAAGCTGCTCAAGCCTAACACCAAGCCAAGGAGAAGGTACTTCACAGGTTATGTTATAAATGGAGGACCAATAAGAGATGTTCGCAGTAAATGGTACATGCCCAGAGATTTGTATCCCGACAGCAATTACCCACCCTTCTGTTCAGGCACTGGCTACATTTTTTCAGCTGATGTAGCAGAACTGATTTACAAAACTTCCCTTCATACCAGACTTCTTCATCTTGAAGATGTGTACGTTGGACTCTGCCTTCGGAAGCTGGGCATTCACCCCTTCCAAAACAGTGGCTTCAATCACTGGAAAATGGCCTACAGCTTGTGCAGGTACCGCAGGGTGATCACAGTGCACCAGATAACACCAGAAGAAATGCACAGAATTTGGAATGACATGTCCAGCAAGAAACATCTTAGATGTTAAGATTTTTACAGATGTAAATACCTTTTTTTAAATTTTGGTTGAGTTTGGTTATTTTTTGACAAAGTGATCTGCCGATTTACAGGTTAAACTGTGGGATATTAACTGTGAGAGGATTTTTAATGACTGATTTTTCATTCTCGCTTTGACTACTGGTTTACAAACTTCAGGCTCTTTTTCATAAGGACATTATGCCAACTGAAAGGATATAGTCAAATCTCAGATTTTGTATATTATCATCTATTGCACATATCCATTCTTGCATCTGTGTAAAATGACATTAATAAACTATTATGAGCTGCTTAACAATTCACACCCCAGCCTCTGAGATAAGACCAGGCTCTAAGAAACGAAGAATTACAAACATACTTTTATTCTTGACACCCTACAACCATCTCTATTTAGAGCCTTGTTAATAAGTTAGGCAGCATACATTTGCACTGAACTTATATACCTACTTTGACATATGTATTTTATAGTACGTGTGCAATTCCCAAATAGCTTACTAATGGTGTAATAGCAGAATTTAGACAGGTAAGAACGTCAAAGTTTCATTGGCCTTAGAAACAAACCCACACACTGAAATGTATTTTCATCTACCAAATGGTATTTCTTTAAATTATTTCAGAATAACCCATTTCTTTACACTTCTGAAATAGCCAATAAAACATGTAACACAATTTAAAAATTAAGTAGAATCTGTAGGTGAAATAAGAGGGGAGATGTATGAGAAACTATCTTAAAAATATATGAGAAAAGCATGAATATCTTAACTTTTAATTTCAAAGCAAGGCAATGTCTTTCACTAGTATCAATGGATTCTCCATTCAACACCCTTGAATAGCAATTTTAATTATACTGAATGCTAAAAGTGTCAATAAGCAGCATATTTCTTCAACATCAATCAGTGCACTATTTACCTAAAAACAACACAAAAGCAGCTTTTTAAGGGGAAGCTTTACTTTTTGCTGCAGTACATGTAGGAACAAGATTCTAACAGATTTTTAATCGTGTAGAAAAGAGGAATTTAGTCCAATAAAAGAATGCAATCAATTTTCTGTTGATTGGACAACAGAGTACAAAATTATGTACAAATTTCACAGCAAAATAGAGGGCTTTTAAAGAAAAACCTATCAAAACCACCCAAATTCTAGTCTTTTAAAAAATCTTTTAAAGCTCTCAGTTTATTCATCACAGTCAATGTGCACTGAGGTCCCACTCAGGAGATCCTCTGGACATGCAACAGAAATCAAGTACAAAAGATTTATTCAAGTTTCATAATATATTTATACATATTTTGAATATGAATGTTTATGAAATGTCATGAAAACTTTGATAAATTCAGGCCATCTCTATTCAGTACCACCTTATAACAAGAAGGTGAACATGATATTGCTCAGCAAATAACTTGGAATGAAGAAGTCACACACAAGCTACAAAAATCCAAAACTCACCAGATATGTTATCAGCTATAGATTACTCACACCATCCTCAGCATACACACAGTCTCATTCATTGCAGCTGGCATTATGTGTAACATATGCAAAACTGTTAACTCTGTCTGTTATTCAGAATGTCTATAAAATTGTCAGAAATTAACTAACTAAAGAAGAATTTAATCTAACTTTGACCTGATTTTGCCATAGATGTACACAGCACTTCACAACAGTAACAGAGGAATGAAGATGCTACCCTAAAAGGTTTGCAGTTTCATGGCAAATGGTTAGTCTTGTTCATAGATGCAGCACTTTCATTTCAAAAGAAACTACTTGTCAATAAGGTAAAGTGTACCTGGCTTTTAAGCCACTAGCAGGAGCCATCTCAAGCAAATCTATGTCAGATCTAAAGATGAAGCTACACAACAGGCAGCCTAGGGGTTACTGCAAACAGAAGCTTGTGTTCCCTTCATAAATAAAAATAACCCAAACCCTCAATAATTTTTACAAAAATGCTAAATCTCTTGCAGCATAATTTAGAGTTATCCTTCCCCTGTTGATCTAGTCCTTGTTAAAGCTGCTGTGCCCTATCAAATCCAGAACTTCCAAGGTACAACTAATTGCATAAATGAATATATAACACGCTGATTGGGAGAAGTTCAGATTTCCTTAGACAAGTCCCATAATATTCTTGTTTATGAACAGAAATGAGGGTGGAATTCATCCCCAGCCCTTGGGTAAATCAGATAGCACAGATGTCATTTTGCCCAGAACATACTTTGTAATAATTTGAACCCACAGGCTGCAATCACTTCTGCTATGCCTCTGCACTGTGCAGTAATTTGGGGGTTCTGAATCACAAACAAATGGATTTGGTTGCCTTATTTCTGCTGATGCTTCTGTGGCCTTTGGTTAGTAACCAGGAGGACAGCAGGGCTCCCAATCCAGATACCTCAGGGCTCAAGTAGCATGGTAGCCTTGAACTTCTCCTAGTACAAGTAGACTGCATTAATAATTGCAAGGTACACCTTGAAAATAGTATTTGAAAAAATGTATTTCCTGCCATTTATAAATACACAGACCTTCAACAGAAATGTAAATGTTCATCTTGAAACTGATGTACATATTTCTAAGGCATTTTCTTCTGTATTCAGCTGTATATATGTGTCAGTCTGCTTGCTATGTAGCATTCTGTTATGCATGGAGCTGAGTGAGACATTATATTTGTCCAGTGTTTCAAGAGCCTTAAGCATGTGTGCCCTAACTTTTGAATGTACAAGATACTTTTTCATTTGCTGTCAAGTGAATTTAAAACAACACAAAAAACCCCTAATTTTCTACTTCTATTAATTTTCTGGTATTATATTTCATTAGCACATTATTTTTATTGTTTTCACTTTGCTCAGATATTTCACAACTGGGACCTGGATATGAAAAGGTAGCAATACATCTACTCATAGGGACAGTTTTCCCTTCCACTTAGTAGTATTTGTGCCATGTGGGATACTGTTAAGAAACAAATGTTTCCAATAGACTTTCTTTAATCAAAAAAATATTTACATTACTTAAAGGTCATTTTGTTTCATTCAGCGTGGGACAAATGACAACTTGGTTAAATATGCAGGCTTCTAGTCACTTCAAAAGTGTGACTGTAATCACATTCTGATTCCAAAATACATATGGAAAAAGCACATTGAGCAAAGCAGCTGGGGGGGATGTGCTTCTCTTTAGGAGGAATTTTTTCACAAAAACATTTTTTCTTTCTTATTTTGCTAAAACTGTGAGAGTATTTAAACAGAAGTCTCAAGGTTCATTTCCACATTTCCTAATAATAATGTTAAGTATGAATTTTGATTCTTTGAGGATTTTTTGTCATTTTTAATGTAGATGGCAATGGCAATTTGTAAATGAAGAGTGTAATTAACTAGAAAAGCTTGTCAACAGTAACCGAAATTTAGGTGTATCATTATATATGACTGGCTGTACTTATGTATTTATTTGTCTAAATTGTATATATTGTTTTATCTATAGTGTCTGTAGGAGTGCATTCTTTTAGATTAATGTATTATTTACAGTTTTGTGGGATTGCCAGCAAAGCTGCTAATCAAGATACTATTTTTTTGTATCAATGTCAAATAAAAAAAAAAAAGAGGTGAATAATGGAAGGTGTCCTGTAAGTTTTCTTCTTCACTTCTTTCTAGAAATGTAAATTGTATTCCCTGCAAACACAGTGTCAGTGAATTGGCTCATTTGTCATGAGGAAGAATATTGTACTGTAAAATCAGGTTTTTAAAAAATAATTGAAAAAAATAAACAAAACGCTACTTTAATTCATTATTTGTGAAACAACTTCATCAAGCTGATGTCCACCCAGGTCAGATGTACTACTTTATCTGAAGCTTCTGAATTTCAGTGCAGCCGTGGCAATATCCGGCTAAGTAGCAGATGGGTTCATCCTCTGCTCTGCCCTATTTAGCTGCTTTGGCACCCCCAGCTAATGAGACCCAGGTCTGGCCATTGTAAAGTAGCCAGGCTTTTTGACACTCTCAGCACGGCTCTTCTACAACTTGCATGGTGTCTTAACACGTGGGCTTGCAACTGTCAAAAGCTACACAGGAGAAATGTCCCAAAAATCACATCTCATAAAACCACAACAAAGTTGTTTGAAGATGCTGTGTGAACACCCAGAGGGAAGGGGGTCTCCCTGGTCTCTCATAGGCACACAGTGACCATGAGAGAGCCTTTTGCTTCTTCCCTACCCTGCAAAGCATCAGAAAATAAATGAAGAATCAGTCTGAGTACACTCAGACTACTCAGTAAGTCTCATGTAGCCTTTGTCTCCCAACACAAATATCTGAAGATACTGTTTTGTCTCTCAGGGAGGTCTGGGCAACTCTAGGGTTCTCATACCAAAATAAAAGCAAAAACAAAATAACACAAAAGTAGGAAGAAGTCCCTTGTGTGGTAAGAACAACAGAAAAATCCATCTCTCCCCATTCTCCCCTTTGCGGTTTCCTATGTAGAACTAAGTAGCTAACCTCTTTTCCACTGGCTTTAAAGCTCAATATCCAAAACTCATTCATGAAATGGAGGGGAAAATCCCACCCCCCACCCCCCCCCACCTCTGAAAAGAAAGGTAGTTTTTGCAACCAAAGTTTATTTCCTTGGGTCACCTGTTCCAGAAGTAGTTGAAGCCTGCAAAAGAGTCCTCAGGCATCCCAGGAGTGTCTGCAGCAATACAGCAACCTTACAAAGCATAATGAGATCCTTTGAACCAACCAAGAGTTTCACATACAGTAGAACTCCTCCAATCATTTTCATCTCTCTTGTTTCCACCAAAGCAGCCTAATTGCAACACTTACATGGTGTTTAATTAATAGACAGCTTGGAGATATACAGATATTAGCACTAGTAGGGTAGACTTCATGTAGCTTGATTATCTTAATTACAAGCATTCTATTTTCTCATTTACTTAATTGATTCTCATAGATTTTCCAGAGAAATTTGCACTGCCCTAAGTGAAGACAGTACGTAGAAAACTTTCTTAAAGTGCTGACACTGGCCTATTCCAGCAGTAACGCATCAAAAAAAGGAGATCTATATGATATGGAACACTGTACAGAATTGCATCTGCTTCCTTTTCTCTTGTTAAAAATACAAATTTATGAAGTAGAAGAAGAGGAGTCATCTGGGGAGAAAAAAAAAGAAAGAATGTACCTTATTTATTCACCCACACCTGCAATTAAGTTGTGTCAAGTACCTCCTCTGATGACTTGCCTAACACAGGGAAAAAATCCATTTTTCTGCTAGGTCTGCATATTAGCTGAATCTACATTATATCTCTGCCTCACCTGAAAGATCCAAGAGCAAGAGGCATTTATTTGTTATGCAAGATTTATCCTTGAGCACTTACTCTGCAAAGGCATTACGTAACAAGCTGGACAGAATTAAGTGCAGTGGTTTTGTAATGTGGACAACTTTTATTTGGGGGAAGCAAATACCCCAACCTTGAGATGTGCTGGCTAACATCTACCATATCTGCATCTATCAAGCATCCCTGTTTTCTTTAAAAACTCCTTTCTCTGGCCTATTTTGTAACATGACATCTTTCTTCAAAGAGAAATGAGACCTCTAGGTCCCTCAGGATAGCAGTAAAAGCAAGGGAGAGGCAGAGGACACCCTACAACATCATTATAAGCTTTTTCCTTGATTTACAAATGTCACTTTAGCCTTGCTCTGTTCTTCTGTACTTTTAATCTGCTTCAATCTGGTACATTTTCCTGTTATTTCCATCATTCTTTCCATTTCCCTTATGAGCTTTTGCATAGCTCAACATTCTCCCATCTAAAAGTATCCATTCAAACCAGCCACAAAAATTAAGAACATAGTGTTTTTATGAAGAGAGGGCCTGTACCTACACTAACACCTGGAAAACTGATTTCAGCAAGTTTCAGGAGACAAGTAGCACCTGAAGTTGTTCCTTCAAAAATCTTTTCTTTGATATTGCCCTGTTCAGATATATGGTAAAAATAAGATCTATAATCTTTCATCTTGCCTCTGCCTGTACAGATCACTATGACAAGTCTAAGGTTGTTTGGCTTTTCTTCTTCATTCCTTTACCTTTCCTCACAACCTTGTATAGCTCCCTGGAATTCAAAACAGCATTTTTTCATGTTTCACTTTAACTCCCACTTAATCAAGTATACTTTATTCCACAATTTCAATGTTTTAACCATTTTATCTAGTTCTGCTCTCTGTGTTGCCTCCGCTCTCCTCATATCTTCCTGATAGTCAGACATCTGGTACTGAATCTGTTACAAGAGTATTTCTGAAGGCTGAACACAGCAGTACTTTTCTCTGTTGCTGTCTTGAGGGTATCAAAAACTGCATTCTTGGATTCGTTCCACCAGACAGGACAGTTTATCTTACTATTATCACATTTAAAGCAGAAAACGAACCTCTGCTAGCATCTGGAACAGCCAGTAAGTCTGCAAGGCTACAGTAGCTACGGACCTGGTAGGTGTTGTAAAGGAAACTTCCTCGTGTGCCGTTCCCGAGGCTCTGGCAGTCGAACTCCCAAGGCCACACTTGCACAGCGGGGACCGGGGAACACAGAAACAGCTGGACCCGGCGCCTCCGAGGAGTGTTCCCAACAAAGGAACCCCTGGGCTGCTGCTGTGTCCCTGTGTCCCTTCCCCCGGGCCCCAGCGCCCTCCTGCCCTTGCAGCGGCAGCTCCGGGCCTCTGGGCTCCCCCCTGAGCTCAACCTGCAGTGTCAGCCCAGCACCCGTGCCAGGGCATTCCTCAACAGCTGCCTACATCCCCAGACTCTTTAAAGCATGCGGTTAATGAACTTTACACACAACACCATCTCCCCTCCCGAAGGCCACAAAAAGATCCAGATCATTCAGAACAAACTTGGCAAGGTGCACTCAGGCTTTGTATTATGTTTACTGCCACGCTGGCAGGATGGGTTATGAAATGCAGAACTGCTGCCTCTGGAGAGTGGTCTCCTGTAAGGACGAGGCTGACTCTACTGCCCAAGTCGGAGTCGAGTCTACTATTCTATTCTAAGCATAGCTGTGCTTTGAATTTGTAACACAGACCATGCCAAGGTTGATGATGGGCTGCTTTAATTGGTCATTAAAAGGCAGTATTATTTACCACCCTGTTTCTTGGATTCAACATTTCCACACATGGGGATAAAACTAATGGGCTAGAATAAAGAATATATACAGCATGTAATTAAAATTACGTTGTTTAATATGGGAATATACATGCACACAATGCAGGTGCTGTCACAGAAGTACAGGTTATGGAAGTATACTTTTTAAATTGTATTATACTGCAATTTAGCTGACACTTCAAACAGATGGGTGAGTTGTGCAACATTTTTAAACTGATTTAATTACTTGCAAAGGTATTGGCTTGTGTTAATTGGTGCAATAAATTACACAATGGTTCACAGATTCCATTAAAAAGGACTTTGAACATGTATCTATAGTAAATAAACTAAGTATTTGACAAAATAGTTATTGGCTGTTTTATCAATCCCTAAACAACATCAAAAAAGCCCACCATTCACACCAGACAATGTGCCTAACATGACAGATATTGATGTACAATTGTATCTCAGAGACAGCTGCATGTTGGAGACAATACATCCAGCCATATGCCTAGAAGAATGATTGGACTAAGTAAATCTAAATGGGTTGCCCTTACTTTCCCAAAAAAAACCCTCAGTGGTTGTGTGCAATTTACCTAGTGTGAGATGATTACTGTTGTCCTTCAGGACAAAGCCATTTACTGAAACATGAGACATGGGGAAGAAGATCACAAGCACATGTTAATAGCTTTTGAAATACCCAGGCCTCCACTCTAGTCAATTTAAGGTTTAAATTGTTGCTTCTTTTCTTGAACTCTAGGAATACTCAAAATCCTCTAAAGTCATCAAGTAGAAAAATGTCTAGCCTGTTAAGTATCACAGCAAAGTACACCTGTATTAGACAGCCAAACAAAATCTGTAGGGCAATAATGGTCATCAAACTCTGTAGCAGCAATATTAGGAAAGCTTTCAAGCATAAGCAGGCAGAAACCTTACAAGATCTTTGGTTACGCTTTGGCACAAAGTTTACACTGGGGAAGAGCACATTTTAACTTGGAGAAAAGATCATAGTGGCCCAAAATGTAACATTTTAGGATTTCTGTGAACTAAGGAGAGTGATCTTTTAGCAGATAAATTTACCTCATTTGTGACAAATCATCTATTTCCTTAACATTTAAAATGAAATGCTTTTAAATTTTTTTTTCATCGTTTTGAAATTGCTGTGCATAAATGCCATTGAAAACAAGCTTGCACTTTCATCTTCTGCTAAACACCAGAGATATACCACTTCAAAGGAGTACATTTTATTTGAATGCTGGGACAGACATATCAGTAAGTAAAATAAAATTCATATGAATTGTCAGTGTTAATACTACCACCTAGCCATGTTTCCCCTTTCCAGCAATAATTTCATTATTTTCTTTTCTATGCCTTTCATTTCAATAGCACCTAACAATTTACAATTTTTTCTATGCATCACAATTTCTGTGAAGCTGCATTTCGTTAAAATGAAAAAAAAATGCTTAATGTAATGCAAAACCAGAAAAAATGCATCTGGAAAATTGTACTTGCATGCACATGGCTATATTCTGAAATAGAGATATAAAATGAGAAATATTTGCTTTTTCCTCAGCAATACTGTGAGGATGGGTGAAAGCTCATGAGGAGAGATTAGGGCAAACAGCGCTGCCCTTTCCCAGGTATTATTTTTACTAGTTGTGCAATTGCTGGAGAGCGAGAAAACCTGATCTAATCAAAGACTGAGTGTTGGACCAGATGACCTTTTAAAGGTCCCTTGCAACCCAAACCATTCTATGACAGGAAGCAAAGAGAACATCACATTATCACCAACAGGTGAAGAACCTCTGGACAGAAGAGGTGAAAAAAGGGGTCTTATGTACAAGGACTAGCAAAAAACTTGGGTACTGCAGAAATTTTAGTGGAAGTGATACACTATAGATGACAAAAAAATACTCATTTCTTTGAAGCCTATGTCAGACAACAAAGCTTTAAAAAAATAAAAATGTCCTGAAATTTTGTGTACACCACTGCTTCTAATTTGCATGTTTATTCTCAGTTTGCTGTAATGCCAGGACGTGTATTTGCTTTAAGCAATAATTCACAATAGGTGAGACATCATCATCTGTGGAATTTTCAGCTGCCTGGAACACATCAAACAATTGGCAACTGATTTATCTTAACAGTTCTGAAAGTACGTATTTGTGAAACTGCAGCTTTAATCATATCAGGACCCACACCTTAATGAAAATTCTGTCGTCTTCCCACAACCCTAACATCTTTTCCAATAAATTCAGATCACTGCATTTAGGCCAAAATTACATGTTTGATATACCAAATATAAATTATAACACAGACCTAATTTAACCATAAACCACATTACATTTCCTCAAGGTAGTATGTCACCAAGAGGTAAAATTACTAAAGCTTACTTAATTTTATTTTAATTGAAAAACTTCTTCCATGCTAGCTTGAAAAGAACATCCACAACAGAAAGAAGTAATAGAAATGTAAATGACATACACCAATTACTTAGACTCACCCGCCTGATTGCTACAATGGAATGGATGTAGGTACCTTTTTGCATCTTGTGAAGTGCATTTATATCCTTGTTCCTAGATTTGCCAATATCTCTACATTATATACAAATAATCTTAGTGTCAACTTACCAAAAATTCGGACAGTAATATGAGTCAGTTCTACAAGAACAAATCAGGTCTGAAATCCTCTCCAGAAGGCAATAAGTTTGCATTTAAGTATAAAAAAATATTTTCAGAGTTAAAGAGATTTCTTTAGTGATCCTTGTTGGAGAAGCAGTAGAAGCCCTAATTTTCCCAGTTTGTTACCTATTTATATTAGCTAATGTTAACATGCAAGCATACTTGTCTCCAACAGAAGCTTTTGAAAAGATCTCGTTGAGATCTGAGCATATACAGGATTGAAATGGTTTTGGTTTGTTTTTTCAAATGCCTTTAAAAGTAGTAAATTCCACAGATTTATTTTCTTAAGCATTAGTAATGTTCCATTAGCTTAATTTGTGTTGACAGACAAACAGAAATCAGGTCTAGTAAGAAAAACGCAAGTTCAGAGGAGACAATAAAAGAAAAACACAGCACAGACACACCAAAAGCTCAATATTGTAAGAGAGAACCAGTCAGGTTTACAGCTACAAGAATGGGTTTGGGTTTTTCCACCACATAACTCTTCAGATATCAAAGCCCTGCTAGATTTTTTTCACAGTTACAGTGATGGCCTTAATACCCACAAGTGACTGCTGGAGTAAGTCAGACCTGGGGAGTTGGTTGTACAGAACATTTACGAGTTGCTCAACTGATAATGTAGCTGCACCAGAGTTGACTATCAAGAACTAAATCGTGTAAAGCTGTGAGCAAGCTCTGAAATGTTTTCTAGAAGGGGCAGTTTCCAAGCAGCAGCAGTTTTAAGTTCTGAAAAGAGTCTGCACATACACCTCTGCATGAACAACAACACAGCATCTGTGGCTCCCAGAGATTTCCTCATTAGACAGTAAGTTGTCCATGGAAAAGCAAGGGAGGACTACGGAAACAGAACAAGGGGCCCAATGACTCACATTTCTCTCATCTCAAGTTAAGAGCTGGGATACGTAAACCCAGACAAAAAGATAAATCCACTTGTAAAAAAATAACATTTCAGAACAGAGGAAAAAGAAAATGTATTTTGTGAACTGCAAGGTTCACAATAATTTTCTGTATCTATAAATTGGGACAGAAAAAGTATTACTGTGGAGAGCTGAACAACTACTGATGTAATTTCTGGAAAACTCAAAGGCTGCTAATTAAATCGGTACGTGAAGTAGTAAAGTTTTCTTTGTCTAGGAAATTGCTGCCATGTACTTTCTAGATAGGTAGCAAGGACAGCACATAAACAAGCAAGAGCAACACAAAACGATGCATACACCTCGAGGATGTAGTAAATAGTTTATCAGGATCTTGGACATCACCCTGAGGTTTTCACAGTCACGTACCTCCCTCCAAAGTGAGTGCTGAAACCACTGAGTGAAAATAAGAGAATGTACAAGAGAAATGTGCTGGTGCAGGGCGAGAGAATCAGAGCCCAGGTATTTGTTCTCAGGCACTTACAGTCTAAATATAGGTTAGGGGGTATCAAAATTCCCTGTATCTACTGGCAACGCTGCAGGTGCCACCCAGCTCCACAGAATCTCCTCCTCCCCTCTTTGAATAAACAATGGGCACAGGCTAAGCAGCAAGACTGCGTCCAGGCGATGCCCTGGAGGTGCATCCACACCTCACACCGGCACTCCGTACACACGGGGCTCCGCAGCAACCAACAGCCCACGGCACCGCGGGAGACCGGCCCTGCCAGCTCCCGAAAGCAGAGCACAGCCCAGCCGGAGCAGCCCTGGAGAAGGCTTACACAAGCCACAAAAACACAAAAGTTACAGTTACAAAATATTATTGTATAAATAATTTCCTCTATGCATTGCCTTGGCAGGAATTAACATAAATAAAGATGTAAGAAAGTATACTCGGTAAGTGGTAGCCCCACCAAAACCTCACATATGCAAATAAAACAGGCCTTTTACAATTATTAACCGGCCAAAATTTAAACTTAGGTTAAAGAACACACTTTGCCTCAAATCATTTTGAGAACATATTATCTGCATTTTAAACTGTATCCCTCGCTAAACCAAAATGGTACCAAGCATTTTCAAAATGCCAATTTCATCACAAGTAGAACACCGTCATTTGTCTGTAACACTAAAGACACACATCTAACACAGCCTAATCTGGAAAGAAAACCTGTTTACTCTCCTGAACTGAAACAGAATGTTTGATTCACTTGGCTGTAATTGTTTGTATCCAACAGCTATTTTCAGTTTCACCTGACACCAATTTGGTATGTCACTAGTACTCTTTCAAAGAGTATTTTTAGGCCTTTAGCTTACACCAGAAAAGGAATATTAAATTTACTTCAGTATTGTTACTTTAAACATAAACTCTTTATGTTGCCAAAACATTTTATAGGGCATATGCAAATATAACAGCCCTTCTCAACAATGCCTATTTGGATTTAAATACATATAGTCTTGCTGTTAAGACTTCATCTGCAATTACTTTATTAAAAATTAAAATCTTTGGCCATGAAAAAGCTCAACTAAGCTGACAACAGAATATGAAGATGATAAAAAAAGGGGAAAGGGTAACACTCACACATTTGCTTAAAAGTAGTCCTGCTTTGACTTCCACAGAGCAATCCAACCTACACTACCTACAAACAGGACAGATCTCAGAGATTCAGACCTTTGTTGGCCTTATAAATCCATACACATAAATACACAGAAATCCATAACACAAAGCACTATTGCATAGTAATTTATGTAACACTAAATTGTAGCTCAGTAGCTCTCATCCAAGAGTCTAGATTCATATTTGCAAAAATCCTTTTGGAGGAAAAAAAAAAGTATCAAGCAATACAAAAGTGCAGGAGTTTCCTCATCCTTTCCATCTTTTGTAAAACATCAGGTTTATGGGCAATTTGGCAGTGCCCCATCTGACAGGCAAATTTACAAGGTTAGCACTGAACCTAATCAGAGATAATCAGAAAACTCTTTCTCTCTGGTGTAATTTTCTGCTTGGATAACTCCATTATAAATAGGGAAAAATAGGGAGAAGCTTGCAGCACAAGCAGAGTAGAAGACTTCAGAAGATTTTAGTAATCACCTTCCATTCAAATCACACCTACTCTTGAATCACAATTGGATCCTTTTCCATTTCATAGCCCCAGGAGTAAACTGAGGAACTCATAATCGACACAGATTGGGAGTGATATTTTAGTCCCACTGAAGCTGTTGTGAAGTATTATTAATTCATGGGGCTGGGATTTCAATAATGGTCCTTCCCTCTGGACCCTCTGTTCTAATTCAAGGCGGATTTCTCCACCCTCTTCCTATTTGTCATAGAGTAAATGCTCCAATGCTTTGTTTTAATCAGAGGTGATCTAATAAGGAGAGAGAAGAGAGTCAGACAGAAGCAGATCCTGAACAGAACAGGATTCTTAGCTGATTCTATGAGATGATGGGAATAGTTTCAGGTTTAACAACCTAAACCAAAAAATGACTGTGCTTTTCCTCACTGTAAACACATACTTGAAAAGCCTTTCCACAGAGTTGAAAAAAAAAAGTTAGGAACTTTATTTAATTTCACAAATTGCAGCTTTCAGCTTATGTGATAAGATCTCTGCAACAGAAACAACCTGGAAAACTGTAAAAATCAATTTCTTTGCCTAAGTACAAAGCCCGGCAAAAGAGGCAGAGTAAATTTACCTCTAGGAGAGTACTTTTTACGCCAGAATGGAGCACTGCTAACTTCTTGCTCGGGCACATTCAGAGCAAAGATCTCAGCTCAGTTCTCCCCGGGGGAGCAATGAGCAGACTGAGTGAGGCCGGGACCTGCTGCTGCACCATGGCACGAGAGCCTCCAGCCAGCACAGGAGGGGAGCAGTGGGCAGCAGGACTGATGAATCCCAGGGAGGCCTGGGAGGAGGAAGCACTGATACCCACACCTCCCTTGTTCTGAAAACCTTGTGTTTGCTGACCATTTGATTTTTATACTTTGTTCCTTCTTGGTCAATAACAGAGTAGTAGCACAATGCAGGGCATTTACTAATTTGCCAGAAGAAAACAACAAAACTTTCAGCAAACTTAATACAAATACCAGAAGATTAAGGTAACAGTCTTCAAAAGCTTTCCTTGCCCTCTATATTATAAACCATCACAGGTACAGTACAGGTGTGTATTGCTCCCACAGAGGGGGAGCAGTTTGGTGGGTTCCCCCACTCCAATACCAGAATGCTTCTCAAAACCAATTCCAAGCTTCCAAAAACAAGAGATGCAGGCAGAAATGCAGGCCTCTCCCTTAAAGCAGCAATTTAGTACTACACAGCCTGTCTTCCAGAACAGAGCAGTTTTACTACCTTGAGGTTAAATCTTTTTGCCTGTTGATTTATTTTTATAGGACATGAGTAGCACATAGTCCACCTACTCAAACCCTCTTGACACTCTCTAGTTCTTCTGCTTCATTATTTATAATTGCCTGTTGATGACAGCTACACACACTGCTTTTTATGCGAGAAGACAACTGTATTACCAAACAACCACACATTCCTAGACATTTTGAGATGTCATAACTCAGTTATCCTCAACAGAAAGCAAGCTACATCGATGGGGGCTACAGAGTAAGCATGACACAACTCAAAAAGCCTGTTTGCTCAAAGTAAATCTAAAGAGCCCCAGCATTCCTACTCATGAGTAGCATCCTTCCTTACTGAGTCTGAATGATTACATGGATGAAAAAGAACAATTGGTAAATTGTTCAATTTAAGGTAACAATTTGGTTTCTTTCCATAAAAATAAATAAATAAATCTCCCTATCTGAAACATAGCTGTTTCTTATTAAGTTTTAGAAGTGTACCTATTGGGAAAAAAATAGTAAAGGCATGTATTTTTCATCTACTCCAATTCTATTTTGTATAGCTGTTCCTCTACATCCACTCACATAAGTGATTTTCTACACCCTACTGAGACAATAAACAAGCACAGCCTTTCGAACTCACACTTGAAAATTAGACAGCAAAATATGCATGCCCCAAAAAGGACAAGATTGCCTCTCTATTGGTTTATGCAGGGAAAATTATATTTCTCCTTCTTACCCCATACTCTTCCATGTCTCTGTAATTGCTCACTGAGCCACCATTGCTCACATTCCCAATGTTATTAGCAGCAGACAACTTCACAACTACTGAGTTTGATTCAGCATCTGAGATGAACACAATCATGAAAGCAGCTTGATGAGCATCAATCCAACAATCATAAAGCAGCTATAAAACCACATGTTTATGTGCATTACAATGTTACTCTTAGTCATTGAGGGAAAAGGAGTAACTAAAATGTCACAATGCTCAACTAATACGCCTGGATTATTTCATCAGCTGGGCCACTGGGCAATAAAATGTAAGGAAACTTTGTTGAGAGTTTTTGTGGCTTGAGTAAACTGAGCTGTTCATTAGCAGAGCTCATGCACAGGGAACTCAAAGACTTAGGCTCCTGATGCTTTTCCAGCTTCTCACTTTACAACAGTTAGCATTCTCAGTGCATGCACATACATGAGTACACTGCAAGAGAGTGCAAAGGAAAGACTGCCCACTTGATGCAGCAGAAAAACTCACAACAACTGACTGAATAAAGCTCTATCACGATTCATCCACATAAAAAATAGACCAACTGCTATTTGTTATCAACAAGGTCTCTCTTTTGCTTTTTTTGCTGCTTTGGTAAAATGTGGGAAGGTAAGGTGGGAACGGCTGGCAACATCCTCTGCTCCGTTCTAAACAGAAATCAGCATTTTCAATGCACTCAATTAGCAGTGTTTTAGGTCTGTGTCAGATTCCTCATCAGAGCTAATTGATTTCAGGCACAAGCCAATCTCACCGTTCAACATCATTATGCAGAGGTAGGTGGTGAAAAGGAAAACAGATATCTGATTAAAGAAAAGCATGAGGGGGAGGCACACCATTTACAAGCTGCACAGAGCATTACCTCTCAGAGAAATAACAGTGTTTAAAAACATCCTGAAGAGATGTCTCACAAGCAAATTTCACAGGACTGCTCTTGAAGCCCCAAAATTGGAGATGTGACATTGGACCAAGCTATGGAAAAGGCACACATCTTTCTCTTGGGACAGAAAATTCAATTATGTTTCCTGACTTGTTTCCCTGCTCCTCCTTCCACTCCCACTCACAAAGGGTGTTCTAAGGCACTAGAGGAAATCGTGGTAAGTACATAGGATAATGTACTTCGAAAACAAGAATACTCATCACAACTAGCTAGCTGAATTGCAGTTTGAATGCACAACTCTGTACATGTTGGTGGGAAGATGTGAGGTCAGCACTTGTCAGAAGGAAGAGATGTGCTCCTGTTCTCTTGGCACAAAAAGCATATGTTGCCTGCATGGGAAACAGCTTTCCTGGCTTAAAGCCCACACTGGAGTCCCACAAGATAAAAGGCTGGAAATGTCCCTTCTCTCCCACTCCTTTACACATGCAGTTAGTCTCCAGACCTGGTTTTGTGCTAAGCTAAATGCTATGTTTATTTTCATCCTAACACTTTGAAACTAATAAATGCAGAACTGTGTTTTGACTGACTTTCATCTCAGCCCACAGAGCTACTTTCAGCAAGCTAAAGCACAGCACATTGGCATGGCTGGCTCCATGGACACTGACATTAATCAGCCCACAGAGCCTGCAAGTGCCCAGCTGCAGGCACTGGCATATAATCATCGTACAGATGATTATATTTTTAGCACCATCTAATTAAGCCCTATTTTCCTGGCCTTAGAGACAGCTACATGGTAGCTCCCCTGTTCCAGCTTCACCTCATTAGAGACCTTTTCTTTCAAACAAGACAGGTGCTGTAGCCAGCAACACCACCACCGCAACTATTTTGGAGTAAGTCATGTCACACATATAAGAACTTCACCCAGCTTCTAAACACTTTTCATGTAAACACGAACAAATGAATAGCTGCTAATTTTCTCCCTTATTATTCAACAGAGGATGTGTATATAATAATCAAGAAGCAAATTGCTATTATGTTTGCCATTTACTTCTACTCTATCATAGCTTGCTCACTGCTTTCTACTGCAACGTACCATATATTTTCACTTTTTTACCTGCATATATTAAAGTATAAACTACTTATGTCATTTTAACACACTAAAGCTTTAATTACCCTTTCTTTCTACCTTTTTAAAAATGCATTTTACTCACACTGTATTTATACACAATATCTTAGCAGTAAAAACAAGAAAAAAGTTTTAAAACCCAACACAGCTGTGATAACAGTGCCACACGAATTTGCTGCCTCACTGAACCACAGAAGCATCACCACGTTTCTGCATCAGACCACAAGTGAGCAACAACTGTTACGACTTCATCTTGGTAACAATACTGCTGACTGCCTCAATTAAAGCATTACATTCTTTATTTAGCTACCTCCTGCAACCCAAACCAGCACAGCAGATGAGCACTTTTGACAGTTGCTACTCATATCCCAACACTTTTTCCCAGCTTCTGGGGAGGTGTACAGTGAGTGGAACACAATTTTCGTCCAAATATATATTCTATATATATTCCACTTCTTTTTCTAGAACAGTGAAAACAAGAAGCTTCCCTGAACATTTACTTCGTGTGAGAAAGTATTGTAGCAGCTAACTACTTTGCAGGTGTATTAATGAATAACGGTGCAATACTTAGAGAAACGGACATCAAATACATAATTAACAGAAGATGAATGTAAAAAAATAATCCCATAGCAACGCTCCGAATTTAGCCCCTCCCCACGGCAGGGCTGCCGGCCCTGGCCGGCACAGGGCCCAGAGACACAGGGCCCAGGCCGCAGGAGAAAGGCTCGCTTACCCTGCAGCTCGCCAGCCGCACGGCCATCAAGAGCCAGCCCAGCCCCCGGGCTCGCCCACCAAGAGCTCTGCGGGCACCAATGGCGCCAAGAGGCCTGACCGGCCCCAACGCGCCTCTCCCGGGCCGCCGAGCCCACCCCGGGCCCTCCCGTCCCGCTCTCCGCCCACACGAACCAGCAGCACACGGGGCCTGCCCGCGAAAACCATTGATTTCTCGAAGTAACCCCTTGGGAGCCTTAAAAATGGCTTCTGCAAAGCCCTGGAGAGCAAGGAGCCAAAGCAACCCTCTGCTCTGAGGGCATAAGCAGTATTCCCTCTCCTCCTCCCCGGCTGCTGCTCCCAAACTAAGGGCAGCAGCCTTTTTTAATAACAACTCTGTAATCCACTCACAGCATGGAAATTCAAAATACAGATCAGTTTGTGCAATACATCTTTATTTTAATTTTATTTTTTTAAACTTTGCAGTCATCTTGGAGTAATCATCATGTAAACAGTAGGATGGGATGGGATTACATTGAGTCGTATGCAAATAGTTCTAGAACACCTCAACAATTATGACATTATAAATAACTTCTCTTAACAATATATATTTGCCGTTTTCAGTACATTAAAGAGCTGCCACTTATCTAGGATTAACTAGGAAGTAGTTTAAAGTGTAACCTCTGAGAAACACGTCTCCAAATGCAGAAGTCTTTCTAAGGTTCCCTAGCTCCATAACATCTATGTCACAGGTTAAGCAGAGGATTACTTGGGTCGAAGTGTTTTCTTTGTAACAGAGTTTTCACTTGATCATTGCACAAAGCCCTATTATTTTCACTCCACCTTGGTATTTTGCAGAACTTCAAATAAAGCTTCAGTTCCATTCTTCAAGTTTTTATTCACCTGTATGAAACCGGTTTCTATCATTAAGGGTAAGTCAGATCAGAGATGGGCACAGTAAGCGTTCTACCTTAACAACAGCTCACAGTAGCTCTAGCTCATGGACTCCCCAATAAAGCATAGTCAAAATACTCTAACACCTTTGCTACTGTATATCTCCTCCCTGCTCAGATAACTATATATTTATATATATTGTACCATATCTATGGTACTTCTAGAAAATGGAGATTATTTATATAAGCAGCCTCAGGCACATTCTTAAAACATTAATATCTGCAAGGCACCTCCCACTCCCTTGATGATCAGTTTGTGGACTGTTTTTTTGACACACAACCAACAAAAGCTTGCTAATGCCAAATCAAATTATTTCAAAAAACCCCTAGAAGTTACCAAACACTTGAAAGACATACCTGAAACTTTTTTAAATAGTGGGAGATTAACTGCAAATAGCACATAATCAAGTCAAGTAATTTTCTTATTACTAGTATGTTTAATGCATAAATATATGAAAAATAAAATTCACAGTCATTTTTAAATCTAGAATTCAAGTTTGGCTAATATTTCTAAACTTTTATATGTATGTTAATTTCTAAATGTAACAGAACAGAGGCAGTATTATCAACCACAAGTACAGGTAAAATAGTATCACTCAAAGTCTATGAAAGAAGTAAGCTTGATAGAAAGTTTCTTTTGTAATAATCAATAAATACAGCCACCTGAGAGCATTTCCACAGGCTTTTCACTTAGGGGGAATCCAAATCAACTGGTAAGAGACATTTAGGAGCATTTTGAACGTTAACAGCAGCAGTGTAGCTGTGGGCTTTGCTTGTTCTGACTTTGTGAATTGCTAGATAATGAAGCAGAACTCAGTGTGTGGTGCATTAATTTTCCTTTGCATCTAAGCTGGCTTTTTCGCAATCTCACAATTCGGCTTGGGGTCAAGGGACAGACATCAGCTGACACTTAACTGAGCAAAACCAATCAGTTTCACTTCATCAGGAATCTCAGTGCCATCACAGCCAGAGGCCTGCAAGTACAAACAGAAATGTTTAGTATATCATGCTACAAAGGAGCATTTGACAGCCAGGATATAAAATTTCCCCATATCGCCCAGGCAGCAAACAGTTTGATTGAAGGAAACCTTTCAGACTGCTTTATGTGGCCTCTGTCAGCATCAACCAAGTGCATCCTTAATTTTAGCAAACTCCTGTAGTCAATATTAAAAATTATGGGAAAAAAAATTATGGGAAAATGGACACCGAAATACCCAAATTCTTTAAACCAAACTTTCCAGACTGGAGCCAAATTTGCTTTTTCATGAGAGTAAACAGTTTTCACTCATGAAAAGCATCTAATACACATGAATCCAATTTTTACCACTGTGCTGTACACAGCAAATGTCTCATGAGTCCAGCCAGCAAGTTAGTTTGGAATAACAAGGAGCTGAATCTTTAAACAAGAAATTGAAGCAGTCTACAAAGAGTAAATACTAATGTATGTAAAAGGACAGCTCCCTCCTAACAGTACAGTCTAGTACTTAAAACTGTACAGTTTAGATTCTTCAGTAAAGCCTGCCACCAAACAAACTGGCACAAGTGATCAATTCATTTATCATGTATAACAGTAAGAATATAAAACTACTTTGCTCAGGACTAAACTATTACTTTAGGTCTGTCTTAGAAAAAATATGCTGGAGGTAAAGTTTTTTTATGTTTTGATCTTTAAACACAAAATTTTCTCCTGTAGGACAAGAGACATTTTAAATAAAAAATGGTTTATCCATTTTTATCTGTATGGTAGGTAAGTCAAAATATTAATAGAATTGGATTAAAAGTGTGCAACACTAACTTACTTATGACAGATGCCTTCAGATTGTTTTGCATATCACAAAATATCCCCAACAGAACAATTGGTTCACCCTATAGAAATGCTTTTGATCCTTTTTTGCATTAGCAGCAGTTGAACCCTTCATTAGAACTGGTTCGTGAACATGCGCTGTAAGATAACGAGCTCTCAAATTGTGCACACAAGGTGCACTAAGTGACACAATCCACTGAATTTTCATGACCAGAGATAAAACTGTGTTGACACTTGTGGAAGCATTACGTCAGACTGCTCCTTCAAATTTACTTTGAGCAGACTCAGAGAACAGGAGTTCTCTCTTCAGACAGTGTTTCACAGCTCTTATTCCACAGAAGCAGCAAGTTAGAGGTCTGAGATCATCCCTCTTGGTTACTATTCAGATATCTGAATGGTGCTTGGATTGGGAATTTGCCAAATAAATGGAGTTTGAATTTTGCACTTAAAATTTAATGCTAAAAAGTGCTAATACTACTAACGTTGTTCTACACTCTAGCTAGCTATCACTCTCCTCAAAGCCATGCTAAGTAACATATCTAGATGCATACTGATTTTTAAATGCCTTCCTTATCAATAAATATTATCTTATGTCTATTTAATGCACCTGGAATCTATTAACTTAGCTTAGCATAAATATAAATACTATGCCCAAACTGCAAAATAAAAGTATTCAGTAGAGGTTGAACACACCCTTTCATTAATGGGTTTTTTCCACCCTTTTTCATAAGCAAGGTTCTTACACAAAATGCAAATTATGCTATGCAGTAATTTTGTGTTTCCTTCAATGTTTCCAAGATTATTTGTGTATTAAATCAGCCTCCTTCCCAAAGTGTGGACAGCTGGATCCTACAGTCATGTTTTCATTCTGTGTTAGCCAAGACAACTAGGGGATATTTAATACTATATATGTTCTGCAGAAAGACATCATTCTAAGAGCAAAGATACATTGTTTAAAAATATTCAAGAGGAGGAATCCAACCCCTGCCATCCAGGTAGCTCACCTTAAAAATTTTCTTTACTATTTTGGTAATAATTAAATACAAAAATAGTTATGACATAAACTGTTACTTTTTGGCCCCAAAGATGAACATGCTTGGCTGTTTGAATAGAAATATTAATATACCAGAAACCTTTAAGCAGTGAGATACTAACCAGACTCCTTGTCCAGAAATACTAGCAACTAATCCTAGACTAAGAAATATTTTTCAATTGAACTTTCCGAATGGATATAGGATTAGCTACAATTAGACCCTTAATCCCCATTAAATATTTACCAACAAAATGTGTTTTAATCAAGTTGTATACAAGTGCTCGAAAATTCAGCGAGATCTTGCTAAGAGATAACAAAGACCCAGTAGTGCATACAAAGATAGGAGAGAGTTCTCATAGGCAACAATTCATTTAGCAACTTCACTATACAATACAGAAATAGACAGAAGCAATACATATATTAAATTAATCCAAGGAGAAAAATAAATTAGGATACTTCTTGTATGGTCTTTCCCCATCAAAATAGGAACTAGTGCAGGAAACCTAGGTCAAAAGTATGAGGAAGAAACTAAAGTTAAAAATTAACCTCCAGAATTGCTACCTATCCAGTGGAACTTACCTACAGCAGGGACAAAGACATTGATTGTGGATTGTCTAATTCTGATTATGGTAAGGAGCAGGATGATAGCATTGACTCAGTGGAATCTGAAATTCTATGTGACATTGACTGAACCCCAGCAATAAATCCAACTGAATCACCAAAAAATAGAAAAAAATATCCCAACCTATATTTTAAAGCGGATTTGTTTTCAACATATATAACCTGGATGGCATGGGATATTACATTTTGGAATCACAAGCCTCTATTTTAAGTGTGGGAATGAGAAACCCAGGCTTCTGCAGAGCCTCTGGAGTATCTGTTATCTAAATGCTCTTGGTGAGATGCCATTTACTACACAGTAAAGCCAAGTCAGATGTTTAGATAGTGAGAGCACAGATCAGCAGCAAAAAGAAAAGCATTAGCTTTTAAGCTACATTTATAGCAAAGGCCAGAGAAAGAAAAGAATTTGAGTCACGTGTCTTTATTCCCTTATCCCGACCCCTTCTCACAAGGAATGTGGAAATTCTGGGGATTTTACTGGCCTGTAGAGGAAAAATTAGTTCAAATGAGTCAGCTAAAACTCCTCAGATCTGTATAAAGAATGACATGGGAAGAAGAGTCTTGAATTAATACATCATCATCAATTAGGTCTAAAAATGGCTCTCTACAGCAGCTGCTTTTATAAACAAAGCTGTGATTCTGGAGACCTTCTTATCTAACAGACATTCAGTCTAGTCTCTCGTATGACTGAGTCACTCTCAGCAAGAGCTGCTGAAAGCTAATTGGCATTTACATAACTAATAATTCAATAGCTTCAGGTATATACATTTTTCAACTTAATTTTAACAAGAAATAAAAACGAACACAGCACATCAATTCTGACTCAAGTTTTTGCAATGTAAATTTATTAATACTAAATTAAATCTATCATGCTATGATCAAAATTGACCAATATTAAGGACCCATGGTTCAGCATACAAAATGCAGCACAGAAGGGAGTCCCAAACTCCAGCCCAGGGTCTGATGACATACATATAGAAGATAGAAAGAGGTGGAGAAGGAGAAACAGCAATAAAATACAGTGGGAGAAAGACCAACTTGCAGGTGTGGATGGCCAACTGAAAGAAGGTTGAAAAGAACTAAGGAGAAGCAAGAAGTGGAGAAGGTGACCTGAAAAGGCAAGAAAAATGGGGGCAGGTGTTTGAAAAATGGGGTTGGAGCAGCATGTTCATCATCAGAGGACACTTCAGCCCAGGTAGAGCTAAGAGGGTGGAGGTGAGTGTTAACCTAGCTATTACAGTTTTCCCTGCTTTACTCATTTCTGCAATTCTTCCCACGGGTTTTCTTACTGCAGTTTCTCACCTAAACCTCAGACTGCCTCAGAACTCATGTGACTGAACCTCCATGCAGTTATGGAACTGTCTTGTCAAAACAGGGTTTAAGCTTTTGCTCTAATACATGGCAATTTCAGTCACTTTATCTGTCCACACATTTATTCAACAAAGTTGCTGTAAGTGAGATAGAACCCAGATTCTATGTGAATATTGTGATAATTTGTTTCTTCCATTGATGTTTTTACTTACCAACTTAAAAGTCAATGTTTTCAAGGCCTTTGGATCATCTACTATCTTCTGTAAGTTAGCAGCAACTGTAAAAGACAAAAAATATGATTTACAGAAAATTGCATTCAACTTAACATCAAGCATTTTGTTGAATCTTCTACTTAATTCTACACATATGCATGTCTTTAAATTACCACTTGAATATTTAATCACTCTCTAGCTGTTCTTACAGAGAGCAATGGGCTGCCATAAATCCTGTTTCCTTTCTTTCGTGACCACTGATACTTTGTGATTATGTGAACTGATTCAAGGGGGATAATCTGCCTGAAAACCAAATGACAGGGAAAAAAAAATCCTACTAATTTTCAGTTTAGTCTATTCCAAAAACAGTTAAGAATGACACAAATGCAAGCGCAAGGAAGATGGGAGAATCCCACAGCCAAGGATAAGTTGATGGCTGGCATGATTCATATCATGTTTTGATATAGCCAGGGTCACTATCAGCATCAGCTTCCAGCAAATACTGGGCTCACTGTCCCCTCTAACTGGTTTTATGCCTGTGCTTCTCCCTTTTTTGGGCTGGCACTAACACAGACTCTAGGTGATATGTTACAGCTCACTAGCAGGAAAAAAAATGGAATATGAGAGTGATACAAAAAGAGCTGATCTTCAAACTACTCTCCTAGAAAACATGATCAAGATTCGTCAAGTAACAGCAAAAACACTTTAACTGGACAAACAGAGCTTGAGTGTCCAGAAAAAGAAGCTCCATGCTGTAACAGAAATAACAGGAAGGAAACAATTTACTCTTTGAAAACAGAGGAGAATGCAGGAAATTAATAAACACTTTTTCTATCAAAACACATAAGTTACATTTTTAATTGGTCTGTTTTAACAATATTGCTACCATTAATCTTGACCAAAAAAACCCCCCAATGTCTGCTTTCAGCTTTGTATGTTTACTAAACTGGCTCCCCAGCTTTGCACAGTCACAGATCCTGAACTAAGTCACACCAAATCATTAAGGGCCTTTGCTCAAGACTAATGTATGAGCACAAGATGCCATCAACAGGATATGGACATGAGATAAATATTTCACACCTGGCAGAGCTGTTTAAACAAGATTATAAAAAGGAAATGAACAGATATTAAGTAGCAGACATTTCTTAGTACACTGACTACACTGACTAGGTGAGTACCATTAAGCAGAGAAGCAAGAAAGTAGATGCTGCCCACAAATAACTCTCTCCCCATAATTCATATGGTGGAAGATACACACCAAAGATTTGCATGTTCCATGTCCTACTGCTACAAACTTAGGTTTCTGCTTCCTCCATCTTCTAACATTGTGATGACAACATTTTCACTCCCACTGTGCCTGATCAGGCATGATCCACTGTGTAATAACAGAAATTCACCTCACAGGGAAAGTACAGTATCTAGCAAGGGAATTTAGAGAAGTAAACAATTAGGCCAGTCTACCACTGTTAAATGCAAATCAATTTTCTGTGGGTCTCATTTTCTTTATGCAATTAAAATCGCATTGAGGATTGTTCATACATTTGTAATAAATTTAACTGGAGAAGAAAGTGTGTTTGAAACTAAGAACAGGACTTAAAAGCAAGTATAAGGTACATTTTATAGAGAACACTTTTTGTAAAGAAAATAATTGACCTTCACAGTTAAATGAACTCAACTACAGGCACTACAATAGGAAGTCTTTCCATTTTTAAAGCTTCATTATTCATAAACTTTTTTATTCTAGCAATTAAAATAAGTTTTAATTTTAGTCTCACAATTCACTTCCATAATCTTTAATTCAATTTTATTGCAATACCTCCTACCTGATAAAATACATGCAAATACATATAATGCTTTTCATTACAATTGATGTTTAGAATCTTAGGAACATTCAGCCTCATATCTCCTGAAGTGGGGATCATATAGCTTCAATTTTTTTATGTTTTAAATTTTTATAAAATATAATTATGCACTCAGTAACAGCTCTGGTTTATCCAAATCTCTGTAAAATATATATTAAAAAAAAATTTCTCCAGCTAGTGCTAGCTGGCTTCACTGAAATGAAGACAGTGCTACAAAAGCAGATAGGTATTGGGTCCTAAATCCAAAGATTTCTAACTTCACCTAAATAAAATGTTACAAAAATACAAAAATACAAGTTTCAAGTGCATGCATGTCTTTAGGAGAGGCAGCCTTTCATTTAATGTTGACCAGCTGTGGAACAACTAAGACCAGTCAGCGTGCTGCTGGGCTATTCCCCCAGGAGCAAAACCTTCCAGCTGCCCTTAGGCAGTTTTGGCAAAGGAGTTATTACCGCATTTGAAAACAGCAGCCCACGATGAGCACGTGTTTTAATGAACTAGCATGCAGCAGGGTAAGGGGCATCTAGGATGTCACAGGTAGTATCAAAGCCTTTAAAAACCCTAACCCTTCCTGCTGCTGATTGATTCTTTACCAGGGAAGAGATTAAAAATTTCCAAGTAAAACCAGCAAAATTAGATTTTTAATATATGTAAATAGTTAATTACTTTGTTATTGTTGTTGTTACTTAAACACTCTATTAGAAATGAGTGGCATTTTAGATGCTTATCATTCCTCAGGAAAGCCGGGAACAGTGCTCAGTAAAAGACTACAGGGACACTGTTTTATTTATTCACTTGTATTTACTTTTAATATGAAATCAAATCAGAAACCTTTACATATTAAATATGCTTTATTTTTGTTTTTCTGATGGACCATAACTAGAGTGGGACACGTAATCAAATAGATTAAGAGGATTTAAGGGAGAAATGTCACATATTTTCTAGCTATGCTTGAAAATGCAGACTTATAAAGAGTCCATAATATTAGCATACAAGTTTATATTAAAAATAGTCACACCTGCTATTTCCTACAGAGAGATCTTTTCATTTTTAATCATACATATTCAGCATTTTCAAGTACAGCTAACATTTCACCTCTGACTTTGGTACTGTGTTTTACATTTTCTGGCCTTTACAGAAAGGCAATAGAAATCATTTAGCCAAAATAATGTCATTAATCACAGTCAATCAAGCCACTGTGAATGCAAATCCTCCCAAAAGCCTACTCTTTTTGCAAGATCTGAAAGCACATGTAATTATCATCAACTAAGAGCCAAGTATTTGCACATACTTACCTACCAAAACCATATATCGTGCTGGTATTTTTTCATTTTTCTAACTCCTTGCTTTTGTTTTGCTAGGTCTTGCCCTTATTTAGGCCACAAGAGCAAAAATTAGAGGCAACTGTCTGAATTTGGATATCTAAAGTCAGTGTTTCAGGAAACTCTAAAATATGGTTCATTAGCATTAGGGATGAGACAATCATTCCTCTTTTCATCTTAATGCAAGCTAAACCTTCTACGACCTCAAAAAGTACATAGCTTTGGGTGTGTCCCTCTGCATCTAAAATGTTTAAGTCTGGGTTCAAGTAGTAACTGAAATCCTTTGGAGCCTGATGAAGTCACCTAAGAAAAACATAACCCATAAACTGCAAGTGTCCATGGCATCTCTAGTTTAGGTAACTTCCACTGGAAACAGAGCCTGCAGTACAGGCACTAGAAGCCATTCAAGCAGTGAAAGTCCTTCCTGAATGCCTGCAGTCCCTTCCAATTATTTCTCCAGAAGGTTTGGGGATCCCATACAGGAAGACGTCCTCAGAATTACAAATACAACAACATACTCTACAGTTGAATACTCATCCTACTTTAAATGCAGTTAAAACTAAGCTATCATTTGCCATAAATATAACTGACGTACCACTCCTATAAATGTATTTCTAAAAATTTAGGACTATTACTAAACCTACACAGTTTGGACCACTAGGTATGCAAATTTCCCCCAAAGACACCAAAAAATTCATGCCAGGCGTACACTCACGACAGTAAAGAATGCTTTCACTTACAAGCAGTTGCTGTTACTGTTGAGCCCTATCCAGAATCACTGGTCACTTCAGGCAAGTAAAAAAACCAAATTATTTTTAAATAGAACTATTAGGGTTTATTGATGAAAATCTCCCCCAGCTACTGGATTTATGCTCTTTTCATTCAGGAAAATTATTTACTAGACTAAAAGTCACTAACCCTCCTATTACAGTTCACTTGCAAAGTTCTAATTTGTCTTAAATACGACAAATGAGACTAAAGTTTCTAAATGAACCAAATCACATCTGCAAACAACAGTGAGAAAACTAACCATACCACTCTCAACACCTTTCCCCACCCCACAGTCCCAACAAGTCTTGTGTTGCAAGTTGGTGAAAAAAGTCATTTTAATATAGTAACACCCTCCCTAAAGTAAAAAGGAGTTTCACACTAGGACTTTCTAGAGAGGCAGGAATTGTTTTCTCCACTGATACTTAAACTATTTGGAAAAGTGAAAAGCATTGTAAAATATATGTCTCTTTATACCTTATCTCTAAGTTAAGTATACTGCAGTTCCTATTGACAAAGCCATTTTTCTTTCAAATACTCTGAAGTTATTATGCCTTGGATGTTGTACTTGTGAAATTCATAGATTAGGCTGCCTGCAAGCAGCACTAATTGATAATTAAAATCCTGTTGAGAATTCACTGTTTCTACAAGACCTGGATATTTTATACTCAGCTTTATTTTGCAGAGTGTTCTCTCAATATGTTATGGCCATGCACCTATAGAAGTCAGAAGAAGAAATGTGAACAAGAAAAAATTAAATGGTGATAGAAAAATCTTTGCCAGCAGTAACCTCAGGTAAATAGAGTATACTTTCAAATCATGCCTTGGAGCAAAAGCTCTCAGCAAACATTAGCAGCAGTTAGGACAAGAAGCTTTTTGTTGTTTACAACAATAAATGAGGTGCTGTTCGCTTTCTTCAGAAGGCTTCTGAAGGACATGTAATCAACCTACACACCACAAATCATTCCAGGTTCTTTTGCAGGTTTTGCTCAGTGACAAATGGTTGTGCCACTCTGACAAAATAAGTGTCTGCGCTTGCAGAACATGCAATAGGAGAAAAGGTCAAACCCAGCATATAAATATACACAACACAGGCTGCTAATTGCAGTTGGAATAAATAAAAAAAAAAAACATAACTAGAGGCTTTGGCAAATATATAATACAAATTACTTGTTCTTTGCTATATTTCAATTTTGGCCAATCACATAAATAACAGTTTTTAAATGAGTGAGCAACATGAGGTAACAGAATAAAAAAAGGCCACCTTCAAGATCTTATAAGAGAATAGCTATACTTTGGGCAGTCTCAAATAGCTGTTTTGCTTCTGTGATGTGACAAAGCTCTCTCTCTGGTTACTTGAAATTCTTAACACGGCATGAAACTTAACCCTAATGGCTTCTGAAGAGGGAAAACTTCTGGAAAAGTTAAAATTAATGAGACAGCAAATAAAGCTATATGAAGTACAGTTAAACTATTTCCAGTACAATGCCCACCCAGCCAACTAAGCCAGAGCCATCTGGCATAAACACAGACACAAGCAGAATCTAAAGCTTGATATTTCTGGGGTGCTCTCAAAAGAATAATGATTCATCTGCTTTTTCATTTTGCAAAGAATGGATGGGCAACCTCAGAAATAGCTCATGAACTCATGCTTAGGTTCAACAGTTTGCAAAGCTATTGCATATTGTAATTCTGAAATTCAGATATGAGGAAAAGGAAGTATTATTCAGGCACAAAATTACTGTCACCAAAAAAAAAAAAAAGAAAAAAAAAAGAAAAAAAAAAGAAAAATTATAACCTTGGAGAAAATGAAAAATATTTTTAGTAAGTTAAAAGTGAAATATTTTTATGTAGTCTAAAACTCAGTCTATAAAAAATAGCTACCTTCAACTGCTTCCTACTTCATCAACAGTAGGGCTGTTAGAGAAGACAAGCTCAAACCTCCACAGATTTATTGGCTTTCCTGCTGATTGTTTCAAATATTACCTCTTCCCCAACAGTAGGCAGTTATTTTACCATTTTCATCTGATACATGGAGCTCACCATAATTAACTGCCTTGGGAGTCTGTTTGAGGATTAATGCTGTGTTCTCCTGTATGAGTCTTAGGACACAGGGTACCTGAGTAGCAGGGGATACTTTTCAGTCAAATTATCAACCCTAAAAATTCAGCTACTGGTAGGATTTTCCTCCAAAGGGCTGAATTTATTATGCACGTTTCTGAGGCCATTTCACATATTGCAAGAGGTTCATTGCAATGTATGCATTCATTTATATTTCATACTACACAGTGGTTTTCATGCATTTGCAAGTTCAGAATGAAGTCAAAACTAAGTTTTAAAACCTCACTAGTACTAGATTATATTATATTATACAAACAATTAAAACAATCAGTGTTTAGAGCTTTTAGTAACAATTTCCTCCAGATCTCCGTCTCTCCTGTTATTATCTAACACCAACTGTGTGCCTTGAAAGATTAACGATCTCTCTTCAAAGAGAGATCAAAAAGGTCACTTAAGTGTAATGTGATTCCATTAGTTCAACCATTCAGGATGCTCGTGAAAAATCCCTGCAGTTTATGTTGCTCAGTAGCAAGGGAAATATTAAAGTATTTGAAGATCTGTGGCAGCTAACCAGCAAGTGTTTGTTACTAGAGGACTGTAAGGACCTAGACATGATCCTTGTAAGAAATAAAAAAAAATAGAAAGATCAACAGCAAACCTGGCTTCTCTTCTGAGGAAGCTCCTGGACACTGATATAGTAGAAGCATTAAAAACATTTAGAAATGTATTATTTATGAAGAGGCTATCCTTGGGAATTTATCAAAGGGAGATTAAGGCTCACAAATTTGTCTGAATTCTCAAAGTGTGTTGCTCAATCAGTAGATAAAAGACAGTGAAAATGATCTCCATTTCAACATTTGATACTATGATAATTTCCAATAGCTTGGTCTGCAGCCTCATCATCAGAAAACACAGATTAAAGAGGGTAGGTACAGGACAACAGATGGCCAAAGCAGTTCTGCTTTGAAAGGAACAGCGAGACTGAAAATGGTGTTCTACAGCATCCCAGTGAGCAGGGATCCTAGTGAACAATTTCCACCTGCACTTTCCACAATTTAAAAAAAAACCACATGAGCTCTGTGGTTCATATGAGTGCTGAGCCCCAACACTGTATTAATTCTTTATTCTATACAGACATCCTGGGTTTTACACTGGTTCATGTCATTTTAGACATTAGGGACATTAACCAGCATTTGGCACCAGGCAATCCTGTTACAAAAGACAAATAAACAAAACAACAAAAAAACACAACTTCTTGGCTGGGACCAAAGCTTTAACAACTAACTTATTACCCTAGGTTATTCAAAGGAATGGCAGAGACTTCAGGGTAGTATATTCCTGACTTCCTTCTACCCACAAAAAAAGACTTTAAATATTTACTCTTGTTCAAACTGGAAAAAAAAATCTCAACATGTTTACAAAATAATAGCAGACCTCAAGTGTCTTCACAATAGGATTGATTAACATGGAGTATTGATATCCAGGGCTCAGAGGCAAAAACTGGAAAACTGAGCATTGGATTATAGTAACATACAAGTTGTAATTTTTCTTTAGGTAACTGATGGGAAAGTTCGCACCCAACAGAAGCAGTATATTTTATGAAACAGGAGTACTCTATCCACACAGAAAGTGACATAAGTTAGTGCTAGAAATCTACCTGTATCAATTCCAATAACACATTATTAAGCTCCTGAATTCTCAATTACTTAGTATGGATATCTGATCCCAAGGAAACATTTTGCATTCTACAGTCTGTGAAAAGAGGGGAAAACAAACAAACAAACAAACAAACAAAAAAACAAACAAAAAACCAAACCCCCCCCCCAAAAAAAAGCCACAAAAAAAAAAAAAAAAAAAACCAAAAAAAAACCAAAAAAAAACCACCATAAATTATAATATTAATACAACTGGAAAATTGTGCCTTTTCCCAGAAACTTATGAAAAAAAAAGGTTATTGATATTTCAAATTGATTTTCTTCCCCCAGAGGATGTGGAAAATGCTTAGAGAAACCACTGCATGTTTAAAACAAACTAAAAGGATAAGTACACAAAGTAAAAGGATATTCTACTTTCCTTTATAAAAGGAAAAATAGAATATATTTGGATAATTAAATACTTATATATTTCAGACCTTGATTTTTCATGTGCCTAATGGAGCAGATTATTTAGGAAGGTGAGAAATGAGTATATACATATTTCATCACTTCCCCTTCATTTTGATGATCCTGAGCATTCTAAACCTCAGTCTATTCTCAAATGAACATTTAAAATAAATTTAGACCTGCTGCCCAACACTGCTAGTAGGGCTATTTAACAAGCTTGAGATACTACAGTAAATTGCTCTCTTAAATTCTCTATACAAAAGAATGAGAGTACTAGGTTGAAAAAATCATTTCCTTGTGACTGAATGTAGAAATCAAGTGCTAGTTTTCAGACACAAGTTTTAACAACAGTTTGATAATGATCAAAATACTGAAGACAGCTCTAACAAGCATCATGCTGGATTAGATCTGAAATACAGGTCTATGCAGAAATAAGGCAGGTCGTATTCTGCTATGCATACTATTACTTTGCAAAATCTCCTTTCTCCATCAGATCTTCACAAGTCCTCCTGTCCCAAGTTCAGCTATGAATTATAGATAATGTTCTGACAAAACTATTAAGAAGATGAAATAGCAGCCAGGCTACTTCAATACCTTGTATCTGAAACTTGAAACAAGAAGGATTTATTTAGAGAAGACTCCCTGATGTGCCAGAGTTAGGTTCTGAAATAGAATACACCTAGTTTGAAGAACCTCAATAAATTCTTCTTTTGACATGCTAACCCCTGGCAGAGAAGTGAATGCCAAGGAAATAAAGGACAGCAAGTGAATTACTATTGAAAACAGGAACATTACATATGTTGCTGGTTTTGCTATTTCTGATTCAAATTCACAAATTTTTTTGTTTTCTTCTTAACTAGAAAGTCCTTGAAACTTTGATTCACACCTATGAGGGGTGGAGACTTTATCACTTACTGTATCAGGCAAAACTCAAACTAATCCCACTAATAACCTTATGGATTTACTCCTCATTTGCACACGTAAGTAGGAACCACTGGACTGCAGGTTGAAAAAAGGAACTTTCTTTGAAGACAGTTGCCAATTCTACCTTTTTTTTTCTTTAAAATAACTAAAAATTATTACTTACTGTATCATGGCTGTAAGACAAGCACATTCACTATGACACATGAACACACATACGTATGTGTGAAGAATAATTTGCACACTTGGAGAATTTCTTATATCACATATTTATAGTTCTGCCATAAACCACAGCAACAGTTATTATTCACCTAACACAATTTTTTTTCACCTTGAACCTTTACATTTTCACACACTGAAAATTTATCACGGTGGGAACTTCTGTGGAACCTGCCATCTTCACACAATACACTTCCTCCTGTGCACTTTTATGTCCGACATAGAAAGTCTAAAATAACTTAGGTGCAATTAGACACAAAAATTCATTAGCTGCAGGTGCACCTCAAGCTTCCAGAGCTCCCAGCAGTCTCATCATTATGAGTCACCCTTCAGTGCATTAGCTTTAAATGAGCCAGATGTGTTGAAATATTTAAGTCCTTATTTAAGCCCACAGGGATTTTAGAGATATTCTTCCACTTGCAATGCATTAGCATATCTTGCTAAAGAGATACTGAGTTATATACACATGTTGAAGGCACAAAGGTTTGTACAAAATGCCTTAAAGTACAGTCAGGTTTTCATTAAATCTATATGTTTTCTTTCTGGATAATGTATTAAAAGTAAACACAAAGTACTTAGTCTATCTAATTTGGTTGAAATTGATTGCTAAGAATCTATAAAGGCATTTTCTGATTAGAAATTTTATGGGTATACTGAGCTTTGGAATAAATAAAACCGTGATTCATTTAACTAAAAATTCAGTTATTTCACTCAATTTGAACCACAAGGAAAAAACCTAACTTCTAAGAAATTTCCTAAATATTACAAAAATCAGTGCACCTCAAAACATTTCTGATATTACAAGACAAACCTAAGATGCCTTCAAATGGCAGTGCTATTCCAGTTACCCCCCCAAACTGCTCTTTGAGCACAAAAATACATGCAGAATGTTTTCCACTCATGCAGCTCTATCCCATTTCCTAACTGCAGTAAGATGAGCTGGAACTAGTTGAATAAAAGTCATCACTTCAATCAGTTTCAAAGATGACTAATGTAACAAGACAAAACTAGGTATCAGCAAATGCAGAGCAAAACATAGGAAAGCAAAAGAATATTTACTGTGTAAGCTCATGGCTTTTCTAGGAATGTGGATTATCAATGTCACCATAAGCTACGTATACGAACAAACTGGGCTGGTGCTTTTTCATCATTCCATTTTAGTATGAAAGTACCTTCAGCATCAGCAGACATCATACTGTAAGACAGTCAGCTGTTTCAATTTCAAATGCTTTAACACTGTGATTAATTGGTAACTACATATTATTGCTCTACTATGCTATATATATTACTTACTGTTTAACAACCCTTGAAATAATGTTATTCTGGATTTGGCCAGATACATGTTCTCTGAACTCATGGCCAATAACCCATCCAGAGCCATGCTGGGCTTTCTTTGTATATCTAGATGCCAATTTAAGTTCTGTTTACTTACCAAAGGAATTGTATCAAACTATTATGGCATCTATTGTATTCATACTTCTAAGAAAATATTCAATATGTTGATGAGAAAGCTTGCTACTTTCAAAATATGACTCCATTACAAAATACAATCTGTTGGGTGTTCAGCTGGTTCTTCTAAACACATTAGGCCCTTCAGCAGGAAGCTTTTTTTTTAACTGACTAAAAGCTTTTCCTCTGGTTACTAAGTAGATACCTCCAACATCAAAGACTTTCAGCAGTAGTTTATGTCACATGTATTTAAAAGTGAAGGTGTATCTTCCATGATCCTCAACCTATTCAGAGATAGTTTTTTATGAAAACATTTTAAAAAGGTACAATCATATAGTAGAGGGCAACTGCGCATTTGATGGCATGGACATCAAGGCTTTTATGTAAGCAGCATTCAGGAAGGGAAGGGGTGGTGGTTATGTATATACTGCAGTTTAATAATTGTAAATACACCTTCAGGTCCTGAAATTTAAGCAAGGAGTCCAGAAAATTAACTGTATTCTCAGGCTTCATTGTAATTATATGCATATTGTATATACCAGTGGAGTAGGACTGCAGCCACGTGATTTTCAACAGAATTGACTGTTGATAGGATTTGACTTTTTCTTACAGTATCAAAAATATAATGAAGCATTACCTGATGAACATTTACCAGCTAATATACATGTATTACATGCAGAGACATGTCATCTCAAAAGGAATTTTGAAAATATTCCAGATCTGATTTAACACAGATATTTCAGTACTGCATGAAAATAATTCATCAGCAAGATACCACTGGCTCCAAGGCTCATTCCCCTCTGCAAACATGAACTCTAGTCTGCTTTTAAACAAATTCTCTGTGCTGATTCCCATGATCTAGGGACCTTCTGTGAAAAAATGCTTAAGGAAAAGAAACCAGCCAATCAGAGCCAAAACCAAACATGCAAGCTGGGATTTTTCCTTTTCTGCAGAACAGGTAGCTGAACCTAATGTACATCAGAAAGGAAATCTTCCTGGGAAGCCTGTGTTAAGTGAAGCAAATCCAGAAAGACTCAAAAGGTGAAGCATGTTGATGTTTAGAAGCAAATTCTATAGAACTTAACGTGTCAGCTGTTAAATTCCATACACTAACAACTTCAGCTCACACATGCCCTGGCCATACTTTCCACAACAGCTTTTGCTGTCTCCTATTTAAATGTCCTTTCAGAAGATCTGCCATTATGCCAACAAATTGTTGAATTCAACATAAAAACAGATATTTTCAACTTCCTCTTTTGTCCAAGTCTCTACATGTTTCAACATCCATGAAGAGAATCTACAGGAACAACTTCCATGACACTATCTCAGAACCTTGTTTTCGTTCAGATTACAGAGGCTGAATTTCTGCCTGCTTCAGCAAAAAAAAAAAAAAAAGAAAGGTAATTTATCACCTGCTTTCAATCTGGAAACTAATGGAATCAGTTCTGGTGAAGAAGGTTAACCAAGCTCTTCTATACTATTTCCTTCTTCATATAGGAAGATTATAAACCTTTTAATTTTGAGTGAACAAGGTGCTAACATAATTTTACACAGAAAATGAGTTTTGTAAGCAGATTTACATTTTAAGCACCATCTGCTCTCTTATATGACTTCTGGCTTTAAACTGAAACATTTCTTAAGATTGCACTGTTACAGTGAAATATTCTAATGAAGTGCAAATCTAATTTTTTACTTAATTAAAAGCAAAATCACATTTTGCAGAAGTCTTCGTTCAGTAAAATATTAAATCTGAAGTGATTTTCTAGAAAGGTAACAATGTCCAAACACATTTGAAAACTTCACAGGTCAAGCAGACACAAGATTGTAACACAAATCCACAATTCAGAATTTGTGCCTGTGGAGCTTGAAGTAAGTTACATCATAAAAAACCCACCATATATACTAAATAAAGATTAACATAAACTAAATATAAATTACTGAAATTAAATATAAGTTGATTCATTTCATTATATACAAGAAATCTTATCTACTTAATTTTTTAATACCACAATAAAAGACAAAACATGAAAGTACAGAAGGAACCATCATAATCCTAAAAATCAAAGTCTGATGCAATTCAAAACAGGGACAAAGCAAGGAAGTAAACTTTTATCACTAACTAGACAGTGTCTCTAACCAAGCCTGCTAGGGAAAATCTTCTTTCTATATATGCGCTTACTCAAGGACCAATATGGGATGGGAATTTGTCACATGAGGGACATCTGTTTTCATATTTGCCTTTCCCCCATCATGCCCCTTGCAAGAGGATAACAAATCCCATTCATGCTGCCATTTTCACAGAAGTACTGACACTTTGCATTGAAAGAGAACTCTGCAGCAAAGGGAAAATGAAGAAGGGAAAAGATTTTTCACTGGGTCCCAGCAGGACTTGCACTGCAGCATCACCAGCTGTGACTCAGAGCACCACCTGACTGCCCAGGTAGGTGGGATAGCCAACAAGTAACAATTCTTTTGTTAGCCAGAAAAATAATTTTTCTTCTAAATGAAAATCCTACCAAAAATACTATCAGCAGTAAGGTAATGACATTTTTCATACTAGATGTTTAAATGACAAGAAACCAAGGCCAAGCATGGCCTGAACCCTTAAAATAACCACGCAGTAGAAGTGACTTTAAGAGTGCTTACAGCTTGTACCATCTGCAAGCCTCCATAAAATACTTTTTCCTTTAGAAATAAAGGTAAAAGGTCAGATAGGAATTTTAGTTCTTAGATCAGCTACAATTAACCTGTATTCTGATCATCCAAAAGCAGAAAGTACTGGCTTCTCTCAGAAGGAGTTTAACTACAAATGCAGTGAGAATGTGTTTTAGGTAATCTTGCAGGCAAGTCATGAACTTCTGGGGTTGTAAAACACTCTCCATACCACTGAGGAGTTTGGTACGAAAATTTTAACCTACTGCTAAGAATTTTTTTGACCACAACACAAAAATTGACTTGGTTGTATTCCTCAATTCAGTTCTCTCTCATCTAGCATATATTATTCCCCTCTGATTTTGAGAACTATACATCTACTGGTCTTTAGCATCCAGAAGAAAGGAAGATGCAGAGAAATAAGCACTTCAAAATTCATCACCTTCATAAGGCGTTGAATTTCAAGTAAAAGAAAAAACACTAAAACATTACTAAGCATGGAACAGAAAAATAAAGAAGCATCTTCCAGCCACCAGAAAACATTTCTGATTACCCCTTTTTTTTAACCACAGAAATAACACCACTAGATGCAATTTCCATAGGTCCTGAACACTGTCTTGCTCCTCCTCCTATGAACACAAACAGAAGACTTACTAACTTCAGAGCTGCCAAAGCACACTCTGCAATATCCTACTGGCAAATCATTTTATTGTTAAACAACAAAAAAATTAAGTTATCACAAAAATGCTCAATCATAGAATTGTCAATAATCCTCCAGGAGAGCTATATTATATCACCCCTCTCAAACCACTGAAGAGATCTGACTTCCAAAATCTATCCTTGGACTGGTATCAAAATTGCCTTGTTGATTGAACTATGCATACATGAAAGCAAAATTAGGACAAAAAAGATTTTCTGAAAGCCTGCATCACAGAAAACATGTTTTCACATCCATTTAACACAAACTTGTCACAAGAGCATAATTGCAAACAAAAATGTAATTTACCTATAACTACATCATGGCCATCAACCAGGCCTGCAGAGAACAGCTCCTGAGAAACGCCATCTGCTGTGTCTGTCCAAAAGGTGAAAGGAATAAGTGTAAGAGCCCACAAAAACAACAAAAATATCAGTCATCCAATGCAATTTAACAAAAAATATATTTTAGTTCCAAAACACCCATGGAGGCAGGATTGAATTCAAAATTATCTTTAATTAGGAGGAAAAAAGATAATTATCTTATCAGCCTCTGCACAGCAAATTGCATAAGGTAATGACTTGATTCATTGCAAACCCCCTACAGACCTCTCCTGGCCACCAGCACTTCTCCTCTGTTATCTAAGTACATCCTCATACACGTTTTACGAGTTCAGTATCTTCACAACCAAGAAAATAAACAATGCTTTAATATGGTTTTCACTGCTTTCTTTATGTCCTTCATTGTCCTGCATATCTAGACAGAGACATGGTGAATAGGCTTTCCTGTTTGTTACAAGTGGGGTAAAGGAATTACATGAACAGTCATTATTTTGAAATCTAGGTTTTAAAGAGTTCTTAAGTATTATGACTCAGGAAATTCAAGGCTTTGGAGGGATTTTCTACTAACTGCTGTACCTGAGTGGGTTAATTCCTAAGTCCCTGTGACTACCACTCACCCTGGATAAAGACCTTAGAAGGCTTAAATGTAAGTAGGCAGGAACACCAGGAACAAGCCTACATTCCAGCTAAGTCTTAACTTAGTAATGTGGCCCCAACATCAAACACCCTAATGGAGCTCATGCTTTGAGGCAATTACACAAAGCTTTATCATTTCCTCAAGAAATACACACAGGTGAAAAGCAAGGTAGCTGAGCCAGCTGGAGATGAGAAGCACAGCTGCCTTCTGGCTGCCTCAGTGACTGACTATAGGAACACTCCTGGTCTATTATTTTTTTTTTTTTCACCACGCAGGAGTTCTCAAATGGCTTAAGTAACTGCTTCCCAAGTAATTCTTCCGGCAAACCGAGACCTTCTGTGCCCAATTAAGTAACGGGCCTTTTTGTTTTTACTCATTGCCAAAATCAACAAGCAAAGCACGTAAATAACACAAAATATATCCATGCACAGAACCACTGCACATGAAAGATACTATGATTTACTGTGAAAGAGACACCTCTTCCAATCTCAATTTATTTTTAGGTGAAAGCTCTTTGAAGGATACTCTATATAAAGTGAATACTGACTTCTAAGGAATATAAAATAAGTTCATGGTTCAAAGGGTTGCAGTTTAACAAGGATGATACCTTCTTACTCAAAATATTGGCCTCCAATGCATTTCATCCCAGTAATACTTGGTTTTCTTAAAAAAAAGCCAACTGGACAAGTTCTTACAGCTCTAACACCTGGAAAGCCTACAGTTCTACAAGTATGCAGTAGAGTTTAAAGTTCAATACCAGAATTTCTTTCTGTTGGTAATACCAAAGCTATAGATGCAGCTCAATCTTCAGCTGAAGACAGCGTTTGAAAAATGGTGCGCACTTTATACTCGTTAATAGACCTTCTTTCATTATAAAAAGAAAAGAAACTTAAATATTACCACCATCACCACATACACTTTTCTGGCTACTATATTCTATTTCCTACAATGTTTTTCAAATGTGAAAATGGAAGTATTGCCAGGCAAGATCTTATATACTATATAGATCATTTCAATAAGACAAGAAATTGATAAAAGTATACTGTGAATAAAGTCTTCTAATATATATATTATGCAACCTTGCCACTAGAATTTACATACATTTGCAATTCTTACTCTACTGAGGTTCAATATAAAGCTCTGCACAGTAGGAAACATTCCAGAGAGGCAGTCTGCATTAAGCAAAAGCAGTAATCCATTTCTGAAATGCCTTTTTAAGCAGTAAGAGAATAATTCAGTTGCAGGAGCCTTACCTCTGCCTGGAGTAAACTCAAACCGTATATCATTAAGTTCTTTCCTGGAGTTCCTGAAAAACAGTCAGAGCATACATTAAAATGTAATGAAGAACAGAACAACTATTCAGTTCCTACACCCAAAGAATACCTCTGACAACCACATTTGGTAGTGCATTTCCTTGAAAATACTGCTTTCCCAAAGCACCCAGACTGGAAAGACTGTATTGCATTTTCATGGCAGTATTTTGGGAAAACTAGCAGAAAAATATGCTTAAGTTGAAAATGCATTTAGTCAAATAAAGTCCTCTGATAAATATTTTCCTTTTCATCTTCAAAAGACACTCTGCCATATTGACTCTAATGGTTCAACACAGTTGGAGTTGGATACCTTATCCTCCAGGAACAACGGAAGATTCACTTGAACTTAAAGCTCCCCATTTGAGGTCAGTTTATACAAAGATGTTTAAAAGACAAAGTATCCAGCAAGTGCTTAAAAGTAGTGGTGACACACAGTGTTTATAAAATGGTTTCAAAGCAAGTAAATTCTTTCACTGACCATCCTTGTCTCAGCAGTGAGGTTCCACCTACACATAAAGTGAGTAAAATGTTAAAATGTTAAATCCCAAGGTTTCCTCTCTTCCTGCCTTGCCACAAAGAGTGTTTTAACCAGCTCAGTGTGTGACACAGTCATAAGGGAGCTAATGTAAATGTAAAAGAATTCCTTTACAGCCTTATACTGTGCCCCAAACCTCCATTCCCGTGCATGTTTACAGCTTCAGGTTTAGTTAATAATTTCTTCCATCAACAAAACATTAGCCTCTGCAAAACAGACGTCCATCTCATTTTTGGAAATGACAAGTCAACTGAGCACAGGGAGGAACCTAATTGCTGTAGCCCGCTCTTTTTCTAATGAATGGCTCAATCCACTTGAAATGCTAATAGAAACAGAGTGTGTTTTGCAGTTCATTATTCTTCTCCTCAGCAAGGAAACTGTATGCAAGCTCATATTTCAGCATACCAGGCCATGAAGTCTTGCTGTGGGAAAACTAAATCCAATAGGCAGGCATATTCAGCTGTGACTTACAGCTATTATTGCTTGCTAAATACTTCTAAGAATATTACACAGCCAAAACAAGTAACATGAAGAAACACAAAACCCAGAATGATTGGCAACACACACAACAGCAAGATAGCAGACCCTGAAAAATGAGTATGCCACACGCAGTGCTTAAAATGAAAAATACTCATTTACCGAATCAACTAAATGCTTCAAAGATGAAGGAGTTTCAGGTTCCCAAAATTCTACTCTAAATAAAGAACTATAGGAGTTTAAGATTACTAACACAAAGCTGCAGTTAATGAAGTTAGCCAGGTATAGATTTACAAGGCTCATTTATTTCTGCTGTAGAAATCTGCTGCCATTATATGGAATATTGCATTGTCTATTTTTATTCAACAGAGAATTAGTATGAACCTCAGTTTTTCCCCCTTTCTCTGTCTCCTAGAAAAACAGACTTGGATGGCTTTCTGTTAAAACAAACAACAAAAACAACAACAAAATAATATTAAAAACCACCAACTTAGGACCCATCTCCCCTTTTGACAAAAACTTTTTTCCAAAAAACAAGGAAAATGCACAGAAATTTAGCATTATTCTTGACTATTCTTAACTAAGAAATGTTCTGACTGAATGTGTGATGTAACTCAAATGCTCATTTCTTGCCCACGCTTCAGAAAAAAATAAATCAGGTGAATAAAAACTTCCACACCTTTGCAGAGGTAAACCAGGAGTTAGTAACTAGTTGATCTTTAAGGTCCCTTCCAACCCAAACCATTCTGATTCTATGACCAAGAAAGCTAATACATTCATATCTTTCCACAGACATCCCATAAGTAGAACATTTACCGTATAAAAAGACACTAAGTAATTATGAACTCTCATAAAAATTACCAGCTTTTCACAGCTGTGTGAAAGACAAACTGCTCCTGATGCAGACTCTTTCCTCCAGCAGGATGCACATGGGGTGTGTATTGCTTTGTCTCCAAATTCCAAAATATCCCAAATAAAAAGTTAAGGAGTCAAATCAGTTTATTTTAGTCAAGGTGAAAATGCAATGAAGATTGACATGTGCTCAGCAATCCAACTTTGCTACTGAGAATTGTTACACTCTGAACTATTTTGAACTTTGGACACTGCTGCTTCCTCTATAATGGTATACAACTTCAGGAAAGAAAAACAATGGAAGTCTGGCAAGATTAATTTGCTAGAAGGCTGTAAGTGCTGTAAGTGCTTTTGCTTATTGTTCCATTGCCTTCCAGACGTTTATTGATTTTCATAAATTATGTATTCCATTATATAATCCACCAAATAGAAGATGCACTTGAGCTCTCCCCTAAAAGCTCTTCATGCTCTTTTCTAGTCTTTAGACACTTCTCTGGTTCTAGTAAATGTCACTGTAACTACAAATTAGTTTGCTAGTTCCCTCAGTGACAACTGTTTGGATTTGTTGATTTATTTGTAGGCAGAGTTTCCAAGCAGCGTTTCATTTGTTCCCTTTTTTTAACTTACATCCATTACACCCTTATCATGCAGCAGCACATAGACTTTATTTCTGCTGTATAGAAATAGGATTGGAAAAAAGGCACTTAGTATCTTTGTGATTAATAATTTTATCTTCTTCATCATTTCTTAATGGTTCCTATTTTCTCAAATGCATTTGTGAAAAAGTTATTTCTGTTTTAAAATGCCAACTCAGACCTTTTTACCATCTCTTATAGTACCTCTTGTGTGCTTCTTGCTCTGTGCCATTACAGACTAATATACCTTGATTATCATGGATAAAACCAGCCCATCCCTCATCTCCTTTTAAAAGTAGTAAATTTTAAGTACTTTTGTGCATTTTAATTCACTGCAAGTTGATTTTCATTATACACTCACCTCCAACAGGAAGAATTCCAAATGTTTTAAATAAGGGTGACACCAAAGCAGACCATGCTAAGACATTCTGGCATAATTTCAGAATCTAAAACTTCCCTCTTTGTGAAAGCATGCTCTGCAACTCCTCCTTGTTTTTTTGTTTTCATCAGAACCACTTGATGTGCACACCAAGATTGCTAGAACTGATTTTCATGGGAATAATGCTTCCGCAAGAAAGTAGAAAAAGCACAAGTGCCACCCACTTAGTCCCTCACCTACAAACTTTGGCAATCCTGTCATTAGGGTATAAAAGAAAGATATTCTTTTTTAAAAGAAATTATTTGCAAAACAATGCTAATATTGACCAAAATCAGGATTAGAGAATAAACATATTAGGCAGCTGTTCAGATTGACGTGGTTCTACTGACAAAATCAGAAGATATGAGACAGATTTCAAGCATTTGCATTTAAAGAAAAACCCTTCAAATAATTACCTAATGATAGCATAATTCAAGCTACAGTCAATTATCTGTTCCACATGATTGACAAAAGATGTGCATTGTTGAATTAAAATAGAAAATTGTTTGTGTAATGATACAACTGTAAATTAGAGACATTAAATGTCATTATTTCTTTTGTCCTTAAAAGCAGAATGTCTGTCATGTAAGTGCAATTCAAGAAAATGAGATGTCTTGGAATTAAACTTGAGGACAAAATCATGCTGGCACACTTTGATTATATATCAAGCAGTAGATTTTCTTTCATTTTTGCAACCTTTTTTTACCCTCACAAATTTATCCATAATTTCTTATGCAGAGTTATCTAAAACTTCAGCTTCTATTTCACACAAGCTTCAGCATCTTCCATACAACCCTCAGGGAGAGTCTGTATTCCTGGATGAGATGCATCCTGCCATAGCTAAGTAACTGTGTATTCTTCCTTCTCAATGTAAAAAAATACAAAAACAAAAACAAAAAACCAACCAACCAAACAAACAAACAAACAAAACCAGAAACTCAGACAAGGTAAGCCAAAAGCATGTGCATGTGTGTAAGAACATCTCCATTTTCTTTCTGCCTTGCCTGCCTAATTTTCAGACTTCAGCTACTGAATCATCACATGTGGTTTCCAAAGACTGATGTAGGGAGCTAAGCAAGAATGCAGGTACTGACAGAATGGTAACCACCACAGCTGACTCATGACTGGAAGAGACAATAGCAGAATGCAGAGTATATATTCTTTTCTAGAACCAGAAATAAGCTCATCTTTAACCACAACTGTAGAAACTTTATCATGAAAAGCACCGTAAGAATGGTGCCACATGGCACACGTTACCAGTCAGCTTTTCCCCTCCTCATATTCCTAATTAGCCCTATTCCCACCAGAACAGAGGCTCCCTCACCATCAGGGACTAATGACACTGGCCAAGTCTTTGTCAGTGTGCCTTACCAAAAAACACACGCTAAAAGAGTAAATAAATAAATAAATATCACAATTATCTCACTTGTACGACATTTCAGCCCCACAAATGTTCCTACCATCCAAAATCTGAACTGCATTGAAACTACCATGGAAGCAAAATTAGAATGGAAAAAGAAGCCACCATAGCCTAAGAAGCAAGGGGGAGCAGTCTGGCATTTGCACTGCCTCACTGCAGTTATTGCTGGAATTAAAACCACGGAACAATTCAAATGATTTGCACATTTAGACTGCAGAGAAAGTAAAAGTTCACATCAAAATGTAGTGGACTAATCAGAGTGATAGGTGGCTTGCACATCCTGGAGCTGTACTCATCCAATTTTCATTCTACATTTCTGGGGCAAGATCTTAGTGCATACAATACCAAGAAATATAACTGAGGGGGGAAAAACACAGAAAGTGGGGTTTGCAGGTTTGTTTAGTAGAAATTTTACTTGCATTTTTTTTCTTGCTGGAAAAAAATGCTGGAGAGACATATGTTTGGCCTCATCAAATGCCACTCAAATTTCAAAAGGTCATCTGCCTTCTCTCAATAACATGTCACCCATTTTTCTCTTTGATGTTCTTAAGGCAGGAATCCCAAGATAAACAGTTCCCAGCCTTGTTTTCATACTGTTAGCTTATTTCACAGGTGTTGTATTTTTTATTAACAGAAGAATTTTAAGTATTAAATACCTGTACTGATTATCTGTAGTACCTGTTTCTTATCTCAGTTTTGATTAATTAAAACTTTATTTCAACTTTATTTACAGAACACAGTTAATATACACACAATGGTGAAATACAAACTGGCACTTTACTTTCAATATTATAAAGAGGACGAGGGAATAAACAAGTAAACATATTAATTCATCCCATATTTGAGGTTTAGCCACATCTCAATCTTCTATACATTTATGTTCCCTGCCTTACAATTTTCTTATGCTTCAGCTGTGGAATTTAGCTATTAATCTAGGGCAGACCCAGTGAGAATCCTCTCCTACTTCAACAGAAATCACAGTTCACTTTTTTCCTGCTCCTGCCCCCGTTTTCTTGATTTCTGAAGTCATGATAATATGCACACAGATGAACCAAAGCAGGAATAGGAGGAAGTCTGTTTATTAATGTAATTTTGTGAATTAGAACTCGAAGGCTCCTGTGGGATCATATAAACACAACAGAACAGAGCATTTGGAAAGAAGCATTAGCCTCCTGAGGATTTGCCACATGCTTATGTAAATCCCTTTCTTTCTAACACTTTCATGGTTTACTAATCAATACCCAGACTCCTCCATTACAAATTACCATACTATCAAGAGCAGATCATGCCTATTCAGCACTATGGAGATATTTCTTCTCAACTAACTTTTAATTACTTCAGGTCAATTCTAAATTAAACAAAAAGGCATTGCTGCTAACTTTTGCTAAGAGCAAAAGAGATGTTTGAACTCTCCTCTGCTTCCAGATTGCCACCAAGAAGAATGGGACTAAAATCTCTCTGTATTCATAAAATGTGGTCCCAAAACAAACAGTTATTTGAAGTTCATTAAAACCTTACCATTTACTTCAGTGGTTCTGGAAAAACTCCATGAGTTTACAACTTAGGTCCCTCTATATATATTACTGAAAGAAGGAAATACCTTTAGTATTTGATGTTTCACAATCAAGTTATAGGACTCAACAGTTTAATACACAAAAAAAATGCCACTACTGTTTAATCATCACATGATCTTGGATAAAGAGCAGATCCCTCAGATGATGCAAACACTTGTTAATCAGTACACATCAAGAGGTAGCAGCAACACTGACAGCAAAGCAAAGTCAAATGATGCTTTCAAGAATGGAAAACAGCCAATGCCAAAATGAAACACTGTCATTTAGCTGTTAAGCTGTTGGAATGAGACAGCAGCAGCTACCTGTTAAAGATTTACTGTCTCTATGCAACTTACTATACAGAAAAGGCAAGTGCACACTAAAAAAATCAGCCACCAAAAGAATTGTTATGGTCACAATCAGATCAGCTAGGAACACTGTCCAAGGCTCCAGGGCAGCTGATAGCTCCTCCCTCAGGAGAGGTCTTTACAACACTTCTATCCATAGCTGATAGGTCCAAATTGCTTAAGACTCAAAAGAAACTAGAGGGCTTCCAGTCTAGAAGAAATGGATGCAATGTAACAGTGAAACTTAGAAAATGTGTGACAGAAGAAACACAAGAAAACTGATACATTTTAGAAGTGATATATATAGATTAAGTCCTTTCTCTCAATCCACTGGTTTACAGCCCCAAGTCTACATATTATGACAAAGAAGTGTTAGAACTAGAGACATTTTACATATATCTATATCCAAATATGCTGCTTCTCTCTTTCTGCAGTTGCTGATGCCAGAAGCTAAATCAGAACATTAAAAGCCTTTCAATTTTTTGACTTGCTGTGTTCATTTCCAGCTAAGTCAAGCAGCAAATTCTGAAACAATATTTTTTGCCTCAGTTATCAGTGACTCATTTCACTGCACAGGCAGTGAAAAGCAGTATTCACTTGCATCATCTTTTTTGAAGTTCACACTTCCTACCTGCTCTCATACATCAACAGTGGGAATAACTTTGGCAAAGAGCTATCATTTTTTGCAGCAGAGATGGCAATATTGATCATAAGGTTTTTTTCCTATGAAATTACTCTGAAGTAGCACGGAAGGATTTTTTTAAGAGCAGTGGTAAAGATTTAACTTCTGAAAAGCATCAGTTTTTAACAAGTAATAGAAATACAAGGAAGGGCATACACAACTATGCTTAGAATTTATTAATGTGGTAAAATCTCAATGCTTGGTAGAAACCAGAAGTGATCTAAACCAGACTTTTTCCTAGAAAGAACTGGAATTAAGTACAGAGAACATCCGTAATGTTAAAAAACAATCACCTGGAAGTATTCAGAGAGCATTTCAATAACAGAGAGGACAACATGCACATAATTTCATCATTTTGTTAAACATTACAGTGCATTGTGGTTATACTTGCCTTTCTGGATTTGCCTATAATTTAACTTATCCACTCTGAGTGTTATCTCTGAAAGATCTCTGTATGTCTTGATACCAAATATTATTGATCAGTGCACACTTTAAGGAAGTCAAACCTGTATTAGATGCATGACTGAAGTGATACACCATCTGCCTGACTGATAAGAAATACCAGAGCAACCTAGAGATTAAGCACACAAAGCTTTGCTTTGTGTGCTTCTGCATGCCTGGTGCACAAGAAGAGGGATTATAACCTGTTATTCCAGTGACAAATTCTTCAAGTACAGCATTGAAAAATAGCCACAGTGCTTGAAGCAAAATTTCAGTTCCTTAAATCAGAAAGCGTGAAAGGCCAATCATTGCCAGGAGGTTGGGGCTGTTTCAGAATAGAGTTCTCGAAAAGTGCTTTTATTTATGAAATCAAGATAAAAGATTTACAAGTTCTACAGGAATATGGAGTTTTTTAATAGAACCTTGTAATTCCCCAGTGCACAAAACAGGCTTTGAGGGGAAGGCACAGAGAAACTTTTATTCAAATCAAAGAAAGTTTAAAACATGTTGAATCAAAATCTCCCTGCAAGTGTGCATCCCTTTAATGCCACTGGCTCAGAGTTTTACAGTCCTGATCACCTGTCAGTATATTACTGTCAAACAAAAGGAGACTTTTATGAAAACCAGAAAGACACCTGAGTCACCACAAAAATTATAATCTGTATATCATCCATCTAAAAGTCATGGATCCTGACTAGCTTATCAAAAAGAGTGGGAAGCATGAAAAAAGTCTAAGCTTTGTTTTAAAATCTTCAAAGGTTTCATCTGTTTATCCCATCAAACTTCCTCTTTACAGTTAATCAGCTTCACCAGCAAAGTCTGCTCCTACGTTAAATTCTTGTCACACCTGTGTCCCAGTGCACCTCTTGTGGTCATTCACTGGCCCCACTAACGCAATGACATATGTGGGGCAAAACAAAACAAATTAAAGGAGTTCAGTTAAAATTTTGCTTCCCCTTCAAAAATATCAGAAGTCACAAACCAACCAACTGAAACCTGGCTGCTTTACAGAGACTCAGTACAGCCCCAGAACATCCCTACCATGGAAAGATGGAGAACTACACCACTAAGTGGGGAAAGACAAAATTATTTCAAATGGTTTCAGCCCTGCCCAATGTGCTAGACCACCATAACACTCACTGGCATCTCCAGAGCAGATGGATGAAGATGGAAGAGTGTGGTCTCCCAAGGTAAAAGAAATGTTTTTTAAAGTATTAGAAAATATATCTAACTAGAATTGAATTTTGAACTATCAAAATGCAAACCCTATTACAGCTGACAAGTAATGTACATGCCATTAATAATACAACTAAAATTACTTTTAACAGTGAGATCAATTCAAGCTTTAAATTGTCGCCTTTAACATAAAGAAGGTTGGGGGTGGTACTTAGGTTTCACGGTTATTTTTAGTTTCTCTTTTTTTTTTTTTCTTTTGTAAATAGTACCAAAAAAAAGGCAGAATTAAATAAGAAAGCTGTAGTGATTTTAAATTTTCCATATCAGCAGCATCCCCAAATGCAATTGCCTGCATAATTTACAACCTCAGCTGTGCAGGTTAAAATCCTAATTCCTTTCCATCTCTAAATATTTAACAAATCTTCTTGACAACCTAGATTTAATAAGCAGAAAACATACATTGATTCCTTGACTCAATAATTATAAATTTTACATTGTTTTGATAAAAAAATATACCATTTCTCTATAAATGAGTGATGGTATAGCAATTGCATACAGGATTATCTAGGCAATAATTAAAGTAAAATTTTCAATTTTTAATCTATTTTCAATAAAATACAGCAAGGCATTAAACCATCCTTAATTAGTGAATAGGAAATACATAACTTACCATTTTAAAGAGAAAACTTTGAAGGAAATAATAGATGTAAAAAGAAAAACCAGGATTAAAATTAAAAGTTTAATCAAGGGTTCCTGGTTACTGATTTCAGTCACGATTTAATCATGGTTATACAGGATATTTAAATGAAATTTCCATCTATGAAAATAAATTTAGTTCAGTAACCACATCACCACACCTCCCTGATTCCCAGGACAAACCCTTAGAGGTGGTGGCAAAATAAAGCTCAGTGCTGTAATCACAGGTACATTTATTTCAAGAATCCTACAAATGGTTTTGTTTATGATGTTTGTAACTGGATCGATTTCCAGACCATAGAGAAAGTTCTGTTATTTTACAGTTGTAAATCTACTCCATAGCTGGGAGTGTTTGTGGATTTTGTCATCAAATACACTTAATAATTGAAGCCACTCTAAGAGCAAAAATATTGAGAAATACCTGTTCTTGGTGAGAGATATCCCCCAGCCCCACTTCTTACAAAAAAGATTGAAATGATGGAATTTTTTGCTTAACATATCAAAACAAACCCACAAAAATCTTTTAAACAGAATGAGAAATGAGAACTTTGATTTATGGTACTAAGCCAATTATCAAACTCATTCTGCCTCTAGCCTGATCAGATTTTTGGGGTTTAATTGTTCATAGTTCTTGGGGTTTTATTCCTACAAATGTAGGCTTCAAATTTGGGTATTAACCAACACAGGAGTAGTTCTACTAGGTACCTCCTGCCAAGTACACTTCTCTTCTGACTTTACATGTAATTAATTCTGTAAGAAAGAGGTCAAAAAACCAAGCCAACATAAAAGCAGGAAGATCAGCACTTGAGCTCATGCTCAGACTAGTGAGTGATACCTCATTGCCTGTGTTCTGGTACACACAGGAAATCACATTTGACTCAAGTCCTAACAACTCTGCTGCTGCAGTGCCAAACAGGCACCACCTGCTACCAGCTACTCCTTGGACTTGTGTCTGCCCAGATCCCCAGAAGATATATTTCTCAGAGCACATGAAATGCCACAGTTTCTAGCTACATTAGCAGAAGAAATGGTTTTTTTCTATTAAATAAACCCACAAACATTTACATGTAAATAACAGAGTGACATTACAGGCAATTCTGCCTTAGTATCTTCAATACACTTTATTTAAAATAAGATGTGCAATAACAGAAATATCCCATTTGCCAGTAGAATATTTCCATTTGCCCCTTTTATTCTTCTGTAGGCTTAATTCATCTAATGTGCAGGAACTGTATTAAATTAGGTCCTGGGACATTCCAAATCACTGTCAATAAATTATCTTCCTGTCATAGGAGCTAATTTAACCATCTTAGATTACTTCAGATAATTTCCAATTCTTAATTATTAACCATTAACAAGTCTCCCAATTTGTCATGAAGTATCTGTGTTATTAATCCACGAAGTCAAACCCTCTAACAGTGACCTTCCTAAATCTGTAACTGCAACAGCTTGGTGGTTAGATTGGAAATTTCAAATCCAGGGTGGTAATTTCTCCCCACTTCCTTTCCCTGGTGCTGAGAACAATCCTGTCAGAGGACTAAATCACGGGCAATTGCCTTCTGCCCCTCTTTGCAGAGTTCCTGCCAGGGTCTGCTGCTGAGACACATGGTGTTCACAACCTTACTGGAAAAAATTTGGATTACAGATTTCATTCCTTCCTACTCTCAAGTACCACTTCCTCTTGAGCGTGAGGATACAGAAGCATCGGCATTTCAATGTGACAATTGATCAGGCTGGGTCAGAGTTACACGCTGTGGCAACACAGCCAGCCACTGAGAACCAGTATTTTCAGATCACTGCAACATTCAAGCACAGTCCCTTAACTACACCTGAGCTTTAAAATACTAATGGCCCATATTAAGCATTTAATACTAGAGCCTTTCAAGAGCTTTGCATGGAATTATCTAAAACAGACTGCTGATAATTTCCCTTTTGGGGCAATGTACTCCAAGACACAATACTGCAAAAGATAGAAAATAAATTGGAAATTGCTGTCTCCAGCCAATGAAGCAACTCTGACAGTAGACAATTTTTTGACAGTTGACACTAAGAAAACTATGACAACAGAAAGGAATTAAATACAAGTTAAGGACAGATAAATCAGTTTGTCTGGATGGTTTTCAACTTGAGTAAGGGAGTTAAATACCACCACTTGTATAAAGAGTACCATGGGATTCTTTAAAGATTCTTTCAGACTGTGAGTTGTGCTTCTGATCCACAACCAGGCATTTGCAGTAAAAGGAGGATGGTGTTAATTCAGCACACTCCACTGAATTACTGAATGAGTCCAGCCCTGCTCTGACTGGGAAAAAAATAATAGAACCTCACCATCCAGGTAAAGAGTTACTTAAAAGCATTAATTCTTCTGCCAGAATTCCTCCTTCGTGAAAATAATTTTTAATTTTTATGGATACTACTAACCTTGTTCTGGAACATATTACTAGGACAGAAAAAAAAAATGCAAGCTATCATCTAAAATGTGATGGGCTGTCATAGTGTAGCCTCACTGTAGAAGAGGAAAAAAGAACAAAGCAGAGGTGCACTTTCTGCCTGCCCACCCCTCACCCACCTCTTGCTCCTTTTTAAGGTTGCCCATCTCATTACCCTTTGCCCTGTCCCAAATCCACAAGGACTACTCTTTAAACCTTATGGTCCACACTCCCAAGCCTCATACTAAGTTGTTTCTGCTTCAAAAAGCTCTAAATACTTGCATCAACTTCCATGACAAAGTTTCAACAGTGAAGAGGGTCAACAGTGAACAGGAAGCACAACTCAAGTGCTACCAAAGATACCTTGCTAAAGACAGTATCTGTAGTCAGCCAGTGGCTACCTGAGCTTTAGTGAATGTTCCATAAGCAAAGTAACTCTTGCCTTTAAATTTGCAAATACAAAGAAATTCTAAATATTACCTCTGAATCTACACTGCTGGGCAGAGATACAGGCAGCTTGTAGCCCTCATGGTCAAATCAGCCCTTTGAAAAGTGCCAACCAAAAGCGAAGTGTGTTACTCAGTGCAGCCTGCACCCCTACACTCCCCCAAACACACACCCTCGCCCCCTCCCCCAGCTCATGTGCTAGCTCTGACCCTACTCACACGCTCAGGCTTCCAACAGAAGCAACACCTCTGCAAAGATTTATAATTCTGTCCACCTCCTACCACTGAGACAGGACACAGCCAGAGCTCACATGGGACAGAAGTTTGCACCATAGAGCATTCTTCCCTCAAAAGCAGGACAGTTTATAGCCCTGGTTCGTGCTTATGATGTTTTGGTTTTCTGAAACTGTTCCCAGAGAGTTTTCTGTCAACAAGAGACATGTTTTTCTAACTACAACCTTTGTTTACATTCCTTGCCCTAGGAAGGACTTTTTCTCGATGTCCTTCTGACTTGACCAGTGTGATTGAAGAAATTTATCTTTCCTTCACCAATTGAGTAGTTCTCTGTAGAATAGTATAAAAGGGAAGAAATAACCGGAAATAAATGGAGTCATTCTCAGCCTTCCGAAGTCAGCCTGTGTCATTGTGATCTTTAACAGCGTCAACAGTTAAATTAACAAAACTCTGCAAAAGTATACAACAGATTTTTGGTTTTTTCAAGACATTGCCAACAGTGTTTCCAGGCTCCAGACTGTATCTGCTTTTCAGGACTATTTTTTTTCTGTTTAAGGGAAACTTTCTGATTCCTAAAACAGAAAATCTTGTTACTTCCCTCTCTACCAATAACCACCTATTTGTTCATAAATACAGGAAATTAACCTTGTTACTATAGAATTGCTTTTAGGGAAGGCAGGGAGAGGGAATTTTTTTCCAGTCATGAATTAAAGAGGATCCTTAAAAAGAACAGAAGTTCATTGTCCAAGTAAGAGCTTGGAAACTCAAGTTTCCCAGGATCAGTCCTCCTTTACTTCTGGCTTAAAGGCTGCAGAAAACTGAAAGCACAATCCATGATGTTTCACTATACTTGCAGGTCTAAAATGTTTGCCCTCTGAACATGCCAACACTGCAAATAACTGGTTAAGAAGCTAATCACTCTCTGTGTTTTATGATAATTTACAGATACCCAAAGCACCTCACTGGTATATTCACAGAGCAGTACAAATTGGTCTGTTTGTAAATGGTTTCATCTACCTGCCAGCAGAGAGATGAAAAAGAATATTGATGGCATAACTGGGCAGTTATGTAAATTGGACAACTAAAATGATTCCAAATAATCTCTAAGTCTTTCCCATCCCCACAATAAAATTCATTAATCCTCTCTTTTGTACACAACCTTTGGCAGCCACGCAACTTTTTTGCAGCTGTCCTAGAGAAGTAGTCAAAGAAAAGGGAAGAAAATAGATTTTGGAAGTTGGCACTCATTCTGTGTAATTGGTTTTTTTTTTCTGATTACAAGCAGGTGGAACCAGGACACCAACAATTTTTGATGTTACTATTTTAAAGCTATTTGTTATGCATAAATCTGCTATTTGTTTCTAACATGCTGGTTGTAATTTTCTAATTATTTCTGACTTATTGTCTTTTTGTTAGCATAAAAAACAGTAACATTTAACTTTTCTCCACAGCAATAATTAAGAATTTACAACCTCACATAGATATCAACACAAACTGGACGTAAGCAAGTTTTAACGTGAGTGGTAATAAGTTTTTTAAGAAAAAACATTAAAAAGCGATCATACACATGAAAAGCTATCAAAGTTTCATATGAAAAAAATAGTTTTATCCAAGAACTAGACTGCATAATTAAGCAATTCAAATCTTAGTTATAAACTGATTTTGATTAAAGGTAATCTGACTCATTTCAACTAAGTAAAAATTTAAGTCAGACAACATATTTGTACCCACTTTCTAAAATACCCATCTCTTCTCTACAGTGGCTGCTCGAGCTTGCCAGTGGGAAACATTTTGAGTAGGCAACTTGTAATACAGCTATGGTTTATTTCTGTCAGAGGCTGACTGCTGAAGTGTGAAAGAAACTCATTAAAAACTTTGCACTGTGATTCTGCATTATAAGGAAAAAAAAGAAAGAAAATACTTAATGAAGGGTACACTTAGCCTGAAGACACATTCATATTCTGCTTTTCATTTTACACTATTTCAGTAAGCAATTAAAAGACAGCAATTAGTCACAGAAACACTATTCATACTGGTCATACTGGGAGATTATACACATCAGTACTGATTTTATGTTAATACTATGAAAGTAATGAGGGAGATCAAGATAATACAGCTAAATAAATAGAAGGATCTCTTACCTTAATCTTAATACAAGATTCACTGCACATGGAACTTCATTGTATTCCTCACTAACAGCAGGCTGAGACTATTAGGGAAAAAAAGCAAAAAGTCTTGTAAAGGATGCCAAAGAAAAAAAAAAAAAAAAACCACAAAAAACTTTCCATGCTAACAGTTTGAAGTTAGCACAGAATATTTAACACATTCTCTAACTCTCAGAAACCCTTTAAACACTTTCAGTACACAGCCTATAACATAGCTGATACCATAAAACTCCCACATTTCGATTACAGAGAAACAAGCAATAAATAAGGCCTGCATTCAAGCACTGAGTGTAGGAGCTTATAATTCACCTTGCATCAAAGCAACAACTGCCTATTAAATAATATGCACACAGTGAGAATTCTAAACTACTACTCACATTATTTTTGTGTAACAGTTTTGGTTGTTGAGGAAGTCTTACATCTACCCATATGCAAGAAACTAGCAGCATATCAAAGCAGGTATCACAGCTCAGAGGATGTCTTCCACAGAGAAAAATCAGGAACGCTGATATCTTTCACATTATCACTCCTCCCTCACAGTGTGATATGCTCCCAGCTCTCAACTAAAATCTGTATGAAGACTCAAGCAAAAGTGTATCCTACATACAGAATGCACCAGGCTCCTCTACCCTACCATGATTTCATACTCAACTTGGCATATTGTCACCAGTCACAGAACACTCTGTTCAAAGGTTACAAAGGGTTCAGAAGCCCTCCAAAATAAAGACTTAGATCACAAATTTCATCTGACAGTTTTTTTTTAAGTTTTCCATATCAAAGCTACTTTTAAAAAAGTAACACACGATCTGTATTTTATTATCTGTGCATAAGCAGACATTGAATTTTTTGAAAATTGTATTTCACAATCACTAAAATTAAAGCAGGGGTTTTATTCTGCTTCAATTAAATCCCTTCCATTCATATAAGCTACTATTATTTCTGCATTTTCAACAGACATATTATGCCATTATGTAAGAATGTGGATCCCAAAGACCCAAGAGGCACACACCAACAGTGACAAGATGCACTGGTCTTTGTTACAAGTCACCTTCTAGAGCATTTCAGGAAACAAAAATCAACAGAAGACTTCAAGCAGAGGATTTTTACTCTTCCATAAACTAAGTAATATTTTTTTTTTTATTATGAGTTACTTGTATAAACTGGGTCACAAGCAGTAGAACTCTCAGATGCTGAAGAGTTGTGTAAATTAGGCCTGCAATGGAGACACTGGGGCCATCACAGGAGCTAAGGGGACTAAATCTGGCAGGAAGCTGCCAGGCTTTTAGATCTCTCTGATGCCAATGAAAATCAGAGAATCAAAAATTGCAGGTGAAGTGGCAAGGATCACCTACCCAAGGAACAGACATTTTTAAAGACCATTTAGTCTGTAAGCCATAATCCTATTAAACAATTGATTACAGCCGCAATGCTTCCCACACTTAGCACAGGGCCATGAAATTCTATATAGTATTTTATTATTCTGAATTAATCTAATATGCTTCAGTACTGAATTATTTTACTGTGTATTGAAGGAAATATTTTAATTATAACTGATTTATATATGACTACATGTCATGATATAGATCCTAAGAAGAAAAAAATATTTGGAGATGTTCTGGCTACTCCAACGCAGCCTTCATTACCCTTACAGACAGCAATTAGTATGATCTAGTTACAAAGATTCATTAAAAACAGCCAAATTACCTATCTTCATTAATTCTCCTGGGCATAAACATAACATGACTTTTAAATTCCTATCCATCTTATCCACTGGAGTTCATTGTTACAGGCACAATGGCATACAGCTCTATCCTCACAAGCACTTGCCATACAAGGCTGCAGAACAATACTCCCACCTCAATTCACATTTTTAACAGCAGACATGAAAAAAAGAAATCCCTTCACTCAAATGCTTGGAAGAAAAAAAAAAATTGATAAAGACATTTTTACCTCTGCATTCTCCTCCTCTTTTAGTCTTCGTGACTAGAAAACAAATGAAGTGAGATATGAGCTATGCAGGTTCATGCAACAAAGATCCAGAAATACTAACAATTAACATAAAGACAGAACGTCTTTCAGAGTGTAAATGTCTTGGCACAAACAGAAGATACCTTTTCCTGAGAAATAGCAGCTTTGCCTTCCTCACTCTTCTCATCCATTTCATCATCACTCCATTCCCAGTCCCCATCTTCTGTTTTATGGAGGTGACCACTGGAACCTGGTACTCGTCTGACCTGCCAAAATATTATTTACCATTACACTGACATCTTTAAGTCTTTATTGGTGTTAATTAGCAATTATTTGCAATTCTTACTCGATGTGCTCTCATTAATTTGTTGCAGGAGTCACTAACATATTCTAAGAATATGTGACCTCCTTAAGCCAGTGGTATTTCAATGTCTTGCATTATATGAGCACTGATCAACTTGGTTCTACATTCTGTTGGTTGGTAGCAGTGATGGAAAACACACAACAGGGGAAAAAAATAAATATAAAAATCTGACTAGAAAAATTACAGTGGTTTTCAACATAATGAAACTTAAAAGAAAAACTAAACTATTATTAGCCCTGCTCTAAATCCATATGGTTTGCTGCAAACCATAATGTGCAGAGAGATGCAGCACGTGACAAATTCCAGCTACTTCTAAATCCCATCAGGTACCATATCAGCAAGATGCAAGATGTGAAAATAGTATACACCACTTCAAGTCTGAGACCATGAGCTTCCAAGGAAACTGTGATGCAGGCAGAAATACAATTTCTCCAAAGCAGATTTTCATAGAGAGCTGGGCACCTATGCTATTTCTGTACTGGGTTTAGGCCAAGCACAATTTGGAGCTGGCTGGCTTGACACCACAAGAGCATGAGTGATAGGAGCCCTCTTCCAAAACATTGCCCATACACAAACAGGTATCTTGATGCCTGTCTGGACTCTTTTCCACTCTTCTTTCCTTCACTTCCCAAACACCCACCTGCTCCTTGCCCTCCCCTTACACACATATAAGACCAAACCAGAGAAAAGGATGATATTTTCAGACCTCACCACCCTCCTGCATTTCCTTCAGTCCTTATGATATTCCTCCCTTACTTTTCTTCCCTGTACAACTGAATTAGAGTGCCCTACTCAGTTTCTCCATATTTTGTTCTCATTTGTAACTGAGGGGAAACTTATGCAGGACACTGAGGGAACACCCTACCCCATCTCTTGATAGCCAAATTCTGCACAATTTTCCCATACCAAGCTCCTCTTAGACCAATTTTAGCCTAGCTGCCTCCAAGCTTGGTAGAAGCAGCTTGTGTGTGTTTGGGAGGGAGGACGAGGCAGACATCAAACAAGCAGTAGCACAGCAATTTGTTACTCCGCTGCAATCAGCCCAAGCACAATCAGTGGGCTCTTACTGTCTACATGTACATGGTCAGGGATCAGCACAAACACAAGGTAATTTAGCAGGCAGCTGCTTGTGGATGTAATTCATTATTCTTCAAGGAGATTGAGGTAGGCTTTTGTTTAACAGCACAGGCATCTTCCAAATGGCTCTACACAAACCTAGCAGAGGACATCATCCACAACTAAACCATGCTTTTCCAGCACAATAGGATACATTGGTTTACAGACATATTCAAACACTGCATCGTGCACTAATCAGTATCTCTTCTGCTTCCATTTTCAGTTGTTTTGAAGACTTATTCTAAACAGAATGATTTTAATGGGGCTTAATGATGCTTGCACCATTTGCAGAGAGGAGCGCATTTCAAGTTTTTAAATAGACTGCCTTTTAATAAAAAATAAACAAATGGCTCAAGGAAAAGAAACTTAGTACAAAGCAAAATACCATGTTAAGTTAAATTATTTTCTTGAGAGGTTTCTGAAAGCAGAAAAACAAGTTTACTGGTATTCTGTTTTAATCAGACTGATTCCCAACAGCACACATGTTCACAGGAAAGAAATTATAATTTCAGCTAGAGCAAGTACCCAACCTATTCAACTTTCAAAAATGTGATGTTGTTGTCTAGAACATTTTTTAATTGGTGTGTGGGCTTAACACTTGCAATGCTTGGTGAACTAATTTGCACAATTTTTAAGACTAACAAGCCTGGCTTTGATCACTCGGTTCTGGTTAAAGCCACAAAGAATCAGTCACATATGGAGGGCATGTATCCTACCTAGGTGAAGGAAAGAGCACGAGTAGCACACCACATCTGCAAATAAACTGTCTCTTTCTTCATTGCAAACATCTCACTCTAGTATCAGATATTGGATGGAAATATACATAATTTATATAACATATTAAATTTCTGTTCTGGATATCATTTGAGATACTACTAGCAGGCTGATACCACAGACAGCATGCTTGCGTTTCACTCCAATAGTAACAGCATTAAGGCAATTGAGAATATTCTATATATTTCTCCTGATACCTTGCTACAGGTCTTCCATTTTACAGAGAGAAATAAAGCAGCAAACAAATGAAGCTATTTATATACAAGAGCACAAAGCAAATCCAGTACAGAGCATGGAACCTAAATAAACTTCTTGTGTATCTACAAAAGGAAGAAGTAAGTTGGTTTACATTTTACATTGCATGCAGTAGCCATACAAATGTAATTTCTTCATCAGCTTCAGTCAAATGCACAACATTGATAATCCCTTATACTAGAATTGTATATCTCTCAGGAAGTATTTCAGAGGGAAAGGAAAACAAAACATGCTCAATTCTAATTTGGGTTTTACTGATTAAGCATCTAAATGATCCTTCCAAAGTAGGAATTAAACTGAATCATAATTTAGCTAATAAAGAAAATAATGAAAGCTCAGTTTTTCAAGACAAATTAACACATATTAGAAAACATATTTCACGTAAGTCAGAAGACACCGGACAATAAAAAATTATTTTGAATGACTGGCAGTTAAACTGCACTAAAGCAGATCAGAACATTGTAATGTACAACCAAAAGATGTTTCTGGCAGGAAAAGCTTAATAAGCCACTCTCAACATTACCACAGCTGTAGAAGAAAGACAATACGTACATCAGTTAAAAAAGAGAATGCTTGAACAAATCAGTGAGTGAAAAAAACATGACCACCACAGAATATTAAGCACTATTTTAGTAGTAGTAGTATTGTTGTGTATGTTGTTCCAGGTTAAAGCTTATTGCGGCATACAATACAGTCACAAAGATTTAAGTATAAATTAAGCTGCTGACAAAACTATTTGTCCCCACCCATTTATAGCAGAATACAGACAATTTAACATTCCCTGCCAATAACACCATGCACTAGCTTTCCAGGAGAATGTATTAGATGAACAGGGCAACTGTAAATACCACCCAATGAAGGTCAGGCCTAATCAACCTGACAGAGCGGGAACTCCATCAGCACAATGCAGGAGCTGCCAGATTTCCCAAGGCTTGATGAAAAGAAAGCTACAATGTAGAGAAGCAAAACGTGAATTGTTGTCTTCTACGCACTGCTGTGCTCACTATATGTAGATGTTAGAGACTGGGGAAAGAAGAATCTATTATTCATTACTGATTCTTTAGCTGCTGCAATCTCTTTACAAGTTTATTTTTGTAAAGTGACAGCGAAGAGAATGAACATTTTCTGAACACTAAAAACTTTCTACTTCCTTATTCACAACTGTTCAAAACAGCAAAGAACTGGGACCACTTACAGTTTAATTAATTTTATTTTAGTGTCTAAATTTATCAAATAAATAAATAAAAAGCATACACTTTTGGGATACCAGGGCATACACATAATGCATTACTGCATTTCATGCATGGTCCAGCACACGGTCTTAGACTACATTACAAATCCATTCTGTCAGTAAGAGCAATATTATGCAGTTACTGAATTTTTCCCTCCTTCTGCAAGAAGATGACTGAACTAGTAACACTGATTTTCCCACTATCTGAAATGTTTAAGACATTCCTATTGAAGTTCTGGCTTAATGGATCCTGGATAGATTTAAACCAGCATTTTCAAACTTTGTTCCACAGAAAGAGTTTTCAGAGATCTGAAAGCATGGGAAGTAAGATGCATTTGTGCAAGTAAAACTGATGGCCCTAATAAGCATTAATACTGAATATCATGGAAGGTGCCTTGCCATTGTCCATATATAGGTAAAAGAGAGCCCAAATTTAATTTCTTCCTGAACTCCTGGAGAGTAGCAAATGTGTAGATTCCACACATTTAAAGCACACTTGCAGAAGTCTTTGCAGAACCCTGCTTCCTATTAATTTCTAACTAGAGAACAGTCAGTGCTGTTGTCCATTTTTTGCATTTGTGTATCTCTACAGAAGACAAGTGATACTTTCTTAATTTTTAAACACACATCCTTCCAGAAATACTGCAGCTGGAGATAAAATTCTCTTTTATTTTACCACTGATGCCCTTCAGCTACATATGCTACTACAGTAGCAAACAGACACCCTAATGACAAGGAGTTTTGTTTAAAATCTCACCTTTTTAATTTTCTGCAGTCTGTCCTCATAAAAGCATAAATTTAACTTTCAGGCAGAAAAAAAGAAAGACCAGTCACCTGATGCTCTATACCTTCACCTCACACTAGTTCTTACAGGAGACTGGACTCCTACTCTTACACAGATTCTAGAAGCTCTTAGAGAAAAAATATAGTCTTTAAAGTATGAATATTTACTTGGTAATTGATAAGGAGAGGGGTTTTGCAGAGCCAGTGTTCCGTTGCCTTTTTTTTTTAGTCACAAGTTTCAAGAGCTTTATTTCTCATACAACTTCATGAGAAGTATTTATAAAATCAGTTCCCATGCCAATTCCACGCTAGTTATTTTATGGAAAGAACAATGATGAGGAGTAGGACATTACTAGATAGTATTTGTTTCAGCATCATGCTTTGCTCTGTGTATTTTTCTCTCAAAAAAAAACACCCTAGACCAGTTCCTTCCATACACAGCTTAAGCTTATAGAGCAAACAGATTCTACAATTTTTACCTTTCACCATCTTGCAAACCTTTCCTGAATGTTTCCTAGGACAAAAAAGCAAATTTCAATCCCCACCCCTAAGCATTTATTTTTATTTCAATGCAACAAAGAAAATCATTGTGTATTCAGTTATGGCACAAGCATTTTGCTGGAAACAGTTATAGTTTTAATCACAGATTAGGTCCTGAGGTTAATGGCATGAAGTAATTTTCTACTATACATATTAAAGCAAAAGAACACTGTTCTTTTTACATAAGAACACCTACACTGTAATCCCATTTCTGCAAAAAAAAAAAAAAACAACAAAACCCAAAGCACAAAAACCCTGAGGTCCAAGACAGCACATGAATTCCCACATGTTCACATCATCCTTTGTTGAAGAGTTGAAGAATTACCTCAGGAGAAGGCCGGTCCTCATCCAACTCAGTCTCACAGATCACATGAACATCCCAACCCTTTCACTGCTGACTATTCTAAAACTCCTCTGAATTCATTATATTGTTAAGTCTTATTTTTATTCTTCTTCCGCAACAGTTCCACAAACCTGAATGTTTTATGCAATTAAAATGCATTGTTTTTTCTCACCACAATTTATGCAGGCTATTGTTATTAATGGGATGTACCACTACCTTTCTAAAAAAATCTGCTTTGTAGAACTCAATAGCTGTTCAGATATCACAGTAATTTGGTGTTAGTGTCCCTTCCTCTTAAACCATTCTGAATGCAGCAAATATCACAACGGAAAAAAACCTTAGTCTTTCTTTGTTTTTCTCCTACTTGGAAAAAAAGTTAGAATATGCAGTGTTTCATACTCATACACAAAAACTATTGGAATACTCCTTAGAGGAATCAATTACACTGGAAGCCTAAAGTCAAGAAATATAAGATCATTGTATCTTTCTTCAAGAAAGAATACTGAATACAGGAGACCGATAATTCCACATTGAACAGGACTTCTTCAGCTTTCTACCGATTCTGGAAAAGCACCCTTTTTAAGTGATAACACAGCAGAAGTCAACAAAAAACAGATCTCTGAAAAAAAAAAAAAAGACCATTTGCTTTAAATATTTATGGTACTGGTTCGTTTTTATAAGCCAAACAGTATCATGGTTACATGATGACAAGTGTGACACCCAAGGGCATGGCCATCAATTGAGAAGACTGCCACGAAATCTTACCTACACTCCCAATTTAGAAATGGAATGCAGTGCAGCTATCAGTGAGAGGAAAACAAAGCTATTATCAGCTGAAGAGAGACAGGATGAGGGAGCACATTCCTGGACCTCTAGAGAAAATGATGAGAAAAGTACCAGTGAATTAGTGTATCAATTCCTCACCCACTATGGGAAATTCTTTGTCCAACACCCTCCCCCTTTCCACTCTCCACCAATTCTTCTACTGCTGGGATAATGCTGCTTAGAGACAGCAAAATGTAGTGGCTCAAAGTAAGACACCATTTTATTACCAAAACATCTTGTTTACAAGTACAGGTATTCCCTGAACTCCTGATTCTGCTTTCCTTAAACATGAGGTTTTACCTAAATACCGCAACATACTTATTATCTCTGCTTTCAGCCTGAGCTTAAAATTGGAATCTGATTCTGCTTTGAGAAATTGAAGATTTGCTGAAATTCCAGTCACATGGGAAATGTGCAAATCTAGTAACTCAGTATGATTTTTGGTTTTCAGACATTATTTCTCCATTATTAGTTCCACAACGTAAACTCCATTAGTGAATGTTATTAGCTGCAAATAATTCTTTCACTCACATTTTAACAATAGTCCTTTCAGGCATGAACGTGTACCTGTGCTCAGGAGGATGTTTTCAATTAATTGTGCAGAGGAGATACATGGCTCCACAAAAGTGTCACTTTGCCTCAAACATAAGGAATCCCAAATGGCTATCAGGCATGACCTGATGGATAATTTACACATGCAGAGCAAGGCTCTTTTTTATCCTCTTTCTTTTCCCTTCCTGCTTCCCACCACGCTTACAATCAAATTAAGGGGCCGAGGCCAAGGGTACCTGGCAAGAATCAAAGAAAACAAATCAAAGACACAGCAAAATGGTGAAGTAACTTAGTACTCTGAAAAATGATGAAGACAGATCCAGATCTTTAGAGCTTTCTTTCCTGGCTGCTCAGATGAATGCACATCATGATGGTGAATCACTACTAGAAGACTTTCCACTGGAGGGATCACTAGATCGACCTTGATAATCATGATTTTCCAATTCCACCATGCTTTTCTATCATCCAAGCTGTTTACTTTCTTAAAATAGCCAGAGGTGAAAAGAAAGAAGACAAATACAGCCTCATGTAGAGCTTTCATTATTCAGTAGTAGAAAACTCATTATAAGGTGGATTTCACCGTCAGCATTAGAGACACAGTAAAGAATATTTACAAAAACAGCCTATTACTGTAGAATTCAAAGAAGAAATTACTATGACTTTCACTTACTTTCAAATTCAGAGGCTTTAAAGTATCATTTCAAGGTGAAATTCTAATTTCTACCTTTTCCTATTTTCTCCAAGGTTTTCAATTGCTTATGTACATAAGAGAAATTACTGTAATACACATTCTGCATTCCATACAGATTTTAAAGAGACCTGAATTTATTCAAGGCCTCTCTCAAATATTAAGGTGATCAAATTAAAACTTGAATGTAGTGCTCAAAAAAAAGTCATAAATTAACATGAAAATAATGAACAGAGATCTGGAATTTTTACAAAATCCAATTTTCTAAAAACCCCCAGTCTTTCTATTTTAGTCAGGTATCAAGAAGCAGGATGCATTCAACCAGCCTACAGCACTTAAATCCCAGAGCTGGAGCAAGACTCCCAGCCTGTGAGTGCAGACAGCTCAGGCAGGATGGATCCCGCTGGCTGTGCAGCACTGGATGTGGCTGCCCTCTGCTGCCAGTAAATCCCACACAGCCCTGCTGGGATGTGCATCCCTTTCTCTTTGCTTGCTGTCTGACTTTACCTTTAGCTGCAGATGCGCTATTTGAATAACTTTCTCGTGGAGCTGTTTTTCAGAGATAAACAGAAACTAACTGTTACTGTTCCAGCCCTTCTTGCTCTGCTGGCCTTAATCTACTTGTTCTGGTTAAAACCTTGAAGTTTTCAGCTCCAGACATAATTTTAAGTCCTTGAGGGAAGAGCACTTTTGAGCTAAATTAAGTCCCCTACAGTATCACTGGGTAACACCATCTCAAGGACATTGTGTTTCACCTGTAATTCCCTTGCAGCTCTCCCCAGGAACCCCCAAGAATATCACCAGTATCAAGCACAAGTGCAGGGATAAAAGGAGTGTCAAAACAAACGGCATACAATTTTTTTGGTTCTGTACTTGTAAAAGCTTTACAGGGTCTAACCAGGAAAACATATTTACTTTACAGTTTCTTCAGATTCTTGAGTGTGGGCTCTTTTGGTTTTTAATTTCCGCTCTAACTATGAGGGCTAAATATTTAATTTCTCCACGTAAAAGCAAAAATTCTCACATACCTATTCCATCAGTCTTTAAGCAAATGGTAACAGGTGGGAATGCTAACTCTGAGCCACCGTGCTTTTAGACAATCCTCTTCATAATTCATCTGCCTGCATGACTTTCCTAACAAACTTCCAAAAATATACAAAATTGTAAGTAATACACACTTCCACATCCTCCCAAAACTCCTTGTTACCTTTATGAACAATGACAGGCAGAAAGGCTGCCTTTTCCAGAAAGGAAACCCCATGACACTAAGGTGATCCAAGCTAGCCAGCTGTTACTGCCTGCATTGACACAATATTGATTTGGCCTATAAACTGGGAAATAAAATAAACTGGGAAAATCATCAAATAAAAACTAATTCCATTGAGACATTTTCATTTAGGGAGCCATTCCAAATCCAAGAGAAGCGGTCTGGTATTGGATGTCATGTGAGTGAAATGTCTGAAGTTTGATTTCTCAGAAGGTAAACAGGTAAAACCAGCACCTTCCTGCACATTTTTAGTGACAGAAAACCCAATCCTTACAAAACAGGGCAATAAAATAGGATTATCTTCTGCTTATTTACAAGGCTTACTTCCTGATCAAAGACTATTACCAGCATCATACATACCCAGACTTCCTTTATCCTGTCTTGATTCTTTAATCCTGACAGAACTTTTAAGAAAATTCTCCTCCAGTTCTGCAAGTTTCAACAGCTTCATTATATGCCCAAATATTTAGAGCTACTGGTCTAATCAGAAAAGTTCTCATTACTCACCAACCCCCTGGCAGTCCATGTTCAAGACACTTTTGAACAAGTCAGCAGGTCATGAACACAACATTAGCTAAGGAGCAGATCAATGCAGTTACACAAGAGGCAGGGACTCACTGCAAAAATGAATTCTGAAGTGGAACCGTGACAGCCCATGGACTGCAACTCACCTTCCAATAGGGAACAGGGCTACTTTTCAACAACTTAGATCAATCATGTATGAGCTTTTAAACTCTGCCATAATAAGTAATCCAAATTGGTTTAGATATGCATATGGCTATTTGTACAAAGGCACTCAACTAAGCCATGGGCTGTTTCAAAGCTCACTTATTCTGTAACAATTAGATCCACTTGAGAAGGCACAAAATCCAACCTCACAAACAACCACACAGAGGGTAAAAGCACCCGTTGAAAGAAAAGATGAACAAACTCATATGCTGCATGATGTTCCTTGCATCTAATGGCACAAATACATGGTGGCAAAAAGACTAAGCAGTCTTCTTCCTTTATATGAAATGTTAAAATGAAGCTGGTGCAACTGCATGTGTCTGCCCCTTAAAACACTTTCCAATTCTACTACCCACTAATGCATGCACTGCTTTCTCCTTATTTCAATCACTGTCAAATTTACATTTTTGGAAGAAGGGTTTCTATTAAATTTCCCTTCCAACAACTTCTTGAATATAAAAAAAAAATTACCTGACATGGTGTGAGTGGCAATTTCTTCCTTTTTTTTTTAATTCAACCATAAAAAACCAGTTCCACTATTTATTTATTTCTTTTAATTTGTAGCAGTGTTCTGGATAACCTGAACAATTAATCATCTGCAATGGACTGCCCTCCCTCACACAAAGCCTTGCCAAACACATATTTATAGTTCAGCTACTGCCTCCCAGAAAAAGTAGTGCAGTATAGCATGTCCCTTCACTTTATATGTCAATATTATTTAAATAAGCTTTTCTTAAACTGTAAAGAAAAGTTAATATACAATTATATTAACAATCTGAGCTCAGGTTCATGTTACTCCCTGCTTTTCAACTCAATTGGAGTCCAGCTGTATTAACATACATCACTGGTGAGTTGTATCTATCAGATTAAATCCACTACTGAAGCAAGGAAGGACTGCACATGTATGTCTTGCTGAGGTGCAATCATGCTGCTATAACTGCCCAAGAAATCTGGGATATAGTGATATTTTTGTCATTAAATGCAGGGGATTGATGATATCTTATGTAATGAAACATGACCATTACCTTAAAATAGCTGTACTGAGGAGTTAGAATTCCAACCCATCCATAAGAGCATTTTTGGTGAAGTATAATAAAAACTGGTATCACTCACACTAATCATCTCTTCATGCTGTCACAGGTTTTTCTCACTAATATACAACACTCAGCTCTAAAAAAAGCTTCTATTAAGGGCACAGTGCAATACCACCATTCCAAAAATAGAATTATAGCCAAATTATTGTTCATATTTTTTTTACTAGCAGCACTTCAGATAGCAATAAAATGAAATGCAGATACATGTTTTTCCCTGTTCACTTTGTAGAAGTGGCAGTCATGCAGGAGATTTCAAAATTAAAAAAAAATAGGATTATAAAACCATAAAATTGACCCAGGCCCTTTGGGCATACAGAGTACTTACAGTTATAATTAATTTTTTAGTGTGACAAGACTTGAAAACTGACTGTGGAACTCTAAAAGCGGTTTCAAATTTCAAATTGCTCTATTCCAATACAGCAATCCTAATCACAAATGAAAACTAACTCAGCACACGTTAATATATAGCATACTCTTGGTGGGCTGTTTTATGCCAGCAGTGCACACAGCTCTCATCCAAGCAGGACAGGGCAGGCTGCTCTACCATCACACCAACTAACCAGGCAGAGGCATGGGCTGTCAGGGCTCCTACACTTATATCAATGACAAAAGTGTGGCTTCACTGCTTACCCAACCACACTGAGCTTGGACCATTCCCTACAGCCTTTGTCCCATTAGTGAAACCCAGAACTGCCAGTAAGAAGTTGCATGGTGTAACACCCGTTCCTGTGATCAGTACCAATATATCTCTAACCAGGTCCTGCACAGGAGGAAGCAGGACATGGTCCTCCTGGGTAAGTGGTTCAGCATTATCCTTAATTACTAGGCTAGGGCAAGGAAAAAGGATATGATTTAAAATTTAGCAGAATTAAAAGCAAATGAAACAACGGAACGGGGGAACATATGCACAAACACGTAGCTTACAACTGTAATGTTAAACAGTATTTTAAACACATAGTGAGGACGTTGCTCAATTATCAAATTGGTGTTTAAAGCAGGACACATCTCTACAGCACCAAATGTTTCCCTCACACACACGAGACCTGTGTACCTGCTTTCAGGATTTCACAAACAGACCCGAACTCATATTCAGAAAAAAACAGAAGGCAAGCTATAAAGGCAGAAGCAAAACATGGGAACACTATGTCAAGAGAGAAGAATTTAAAGTTAAAACTAAGCTGAGGCTGGAGTTCTGAGCAACAAGGCAAAGCAATTATACATGTGGTAAATGGAAGAAAAATTAGATTACCGTAGGGCAGATCTGACATCTGTACTAGCAGTGGTGCTACAGATCATTAGTCATAGGCATTTTACACCAAGTGCCACAGAAGATAATTTAAGCAATGATGACACCAGTTCCTTCCTATCTATTGCCCTAGTGATATTAGTTTTTCAATTACAGGGGCCCCTCCTTCCAAGAGCAACCTCTTAGACATTTTACATGTTAATGTTTAAGACACCAAACTCAACTTACACAAGCTTTTTAAACAAAACCCCAGAGTTTTATTATTAAAGTACATTTATATTTTATGCACCTACATGCATAGTTCTAAGAAGTAAATTAAACTTTAAATCCTCAATGAATTTTAATATAGTGTCCTTTTAAAATATAAATAATTTAGCATTTTCAGTAACTAAAACCCAAATATTTTTTCCATTTATGATGTAATGAAAAAATTTTAATTTTTATGTATCACTGTATAGCTTTGATTTCTTAAGATTCACACCATTTTCACATTGGAAAGAATTGCCAAAAAGGTAATTCAAAAATTATTTCTGGTGGTGTACAGGAGGCTTTCCTGCAGTCCCTCCACAATTCTAAGTGCTATGTTATCTAAAGAAATATAAAGTATACGTGCATGCAGGCATGAGTTAACAGGCAGTCTCTAAAGCTGACCCGAGGATCCAGCTGGGAGACAAAACCTCAGGAGGCACATGCTCTGTCAGGAGCCTGGCTGGTACCAGCACATGTCTAAACCCCCCCTGTGCTCCCGAGGCGTAAACCGAAAACCAGAGGACGGGTTTTCTGCAGCTGGATCACGGTTTATGTGGGCATGCTGCCACCACCCGGCCAAACCCTGAACTCCTCCTCTCCCCCTCGCAGGTGCGAACCTGCCCAGCACAACACCCCTGCCACAAACCCTCTCAATAGCCCTTCCTACTCCAGCCTCTCAGAGCCCACCACCAACGAGGTCCCAAAATTACTTCTATATGAAGAAGATTCGAAGGAACTTAAAGCACTCAGATCTTGCTGACTGTCTCTTCCAAGTGTGAGCCACCAGCTGTGAGAATATTTTGGTGTAGAATTAGCCAAACCAATACTCCCACAGACAACAGAAAATCGTACAAGTGCCAGTCAGCGTAGCTGCAGCCTAACTGATGTGCCAACAAAGGCTGAAACAGCCCCTCTTTTGAAATGCTCTCCTCAAAATATCCCCCCAGCAAACCTGCTTTTAGAAGGTCGGACTCAGCACACTACTATGTCACCTGCAGAGGCTCAGCAGTCTCTGAGCAGGCACCTCATATTGAAGAGACATGAGTCTCTTGCGAGTTAAGGCACAACAAAAAGGGAAAAGGGAGTTCAATAATTTTTCACATCCAACAATCATTCCTGTCTCTTGGCTCTTACAAACAGCAGTTTGCTTCATATTTAAAGATTTTACAATACTTATCTGTTAGGAGGTTTTTGTGGTTTTTTTTATTCTACTGCACATGACTTGATAAGCTCATTTATACAAGTGCCAAAGGCACGACAGAAATACCAGCATATGTCATAGCTGTGGGTTTAACTCTGTCACACATGGAATAAGGCTCCACTGGTCTGAAAAACTCAGTAACACATTTGCAGAATTTCAACCTGACTTTTTGGGAATAACATTTGAAATAATCCAAAGAACCAGGCAGTTGTCAATAAATACCATTTAAAGTATCTTCACCCTTTCCCTAGGTGATCAATGAAGATATGAATTGTGCAGTTTATGAGCCTACATGTTTGCAGGTCACCTTTTTCCCCCACAACTACTTGACCTGTAGCTTTCCAAGACGAAGTGAGAAAAAAAATCGGGTCAAGTATGAAACACATCATGTATCCTTTTGACAAGGCCAGAAAGGAAGTAAAAATGCCTTCCCAGAGAAAGTGAGGCTGCAGAAAACATTCATTCAACACCCACTATCTCTGATGGACTACATTAAAAGTAGGGCTCCATCATTCAACTAAAAATGTAAGGCAACTGAGGAGTCCCTGCTTTATCCTCCACAGCAGTCAAGAAAAGTACATGAATGCACTCACCTTTTTTGCTCTTTGTGCTATATTAGGTGTTCTAGTGAGAAGCTTTTCAATCAGGTATTCTCTATTCTGCAAAACCAACATTCTTAAGTTAAAAATCAATACAAGAAAAGAAGAAACTTCACATAGATTTTAAAGCAGAGCAAAATTTACTCGTAGGGTTAAACGTTTTACCTTGGCTTTCTGGAAAAATTTGCATTTTAAAAGTTCTGCTGCTGTGGGCCTGAAAGATCAATAATAAATTAGAACAGAAAACAAAGACCCCTCTCAGTGAATACAGTACAAGACGTTAGTTAAATAGTACGTCTCTAATATTTTTGAATTAGTACTGTATGAATGGGGAATGAATGATAACAGCTACTGAAATAATTCACACAAACTCACTTACCACACAGGAAAAAAATTAAGCCTCTCTATGGCAAAAATACCAAAAAAAGGGAGAAAAAAGTCTCTTAAGCTGCTTTTTTGTTCAACACAAATGCATTTAACCTTTAAAAAAACAAATAAGACAAAAAAAAAAAAAAAAAAGGCAGGTATTGCTTTCTTCCCCAAATGACTCTACCAAATACACCTAAAACTTTGATCCACAGCAATAAAAGCATGTTTATATTTTCCATACAGCAGCACAGTACCTCCTATCAGCATTCTTTTACCTCATTGATGTCAGCAGATATTCTCAAGAAACTAAACTGACACTATTAACCTGATGCATAAAACCAAAGATAGTCATCAGGATCATCTTCCAATCAAACAGACAAATACAAATCAAAACAGTTGTAAGGTAAAAACTGACACACTTCATTTTTACTTGCAGTTCTGTTTAAGTCTGTTTCATTATTTCCAAGAGAAATCTCACAGCTACCAAAGTGATTCCAACAGCAGTTTTTGTCTCGTTAGCTTCAGGGATTCAAAAAGCTACAGCTAGCCAAAGCCAATATAGTACCACTCTGGTACTGAAGCAGACTCTGGAGGGAAAGCAAAGCATCTCTTTGGATGAGATAAAATCCCCCATCATTTTCATCAAGAGCCCATACCACCATCCAGGACTAATTTTGACACAGCTAAATTTAGGTAATTCAAAATCTTCAAGACTCATAATTTCTAAATAAATAGAAGTAACATATGCTCTAGTTTTCAATTTGAATTCCAGTAAGAGATTGAATATATACCAAACCAGGTAAAACAGTGAGAAAACTTCTGTTAGGAAAATCTCAATCTCAAAAAAAACCTCAAAAATCTGACCTAGTTTATTTCTTTGAGAACAGATCTGTAAAGTAAGTGAGCAAAAGAGGAGTAGTAAATAGTCTGTATGTATATATCAATTGACACCTGCAAGGAATAATGGAACAACTCTTCACATTAACAAATAGAATTCAATTTAGATACAGGCAGTAGGTTCCATAGAGCACGTATTTTTCTTCACCTCCAATGCACCAAGCTCTACAATAAAGGAGTTGTGATTAGTGGTCCTGTGGAGACCACCAGACTCAGTAGTACTTCATACATGTATCTTGGATGAGCAATAAGGAAAACTATTTACAAGAAAAATCAGCTTCTGTGCCAGAGTTTTAAAGTTCTCAAAGTACAGTACCATCACATCTCATAACAGGACTATGCACACTTAAAAGCTACATTTTAGTAAAGTTTTAACAAACTAGTGTTCTCCATTCCTCTACAATTAATTATGCCAGACACTTCTGAATTACTCTGGACATGTTTTTCCACACAAGCTGCAGCAATGAATTGCAGCTGAGGATTGTGAGCAGCATCCTTGGCACTGGGGAGAGAGAGAAACACCCACAGAGATCCCCGAAAGAAAAACATCATAGTCTGAGACAACAGCAGTGCAATGCCAGTCCTAGAATTTGCCACAAAGAGCAAGGACTTCTCCCACAACTGACATGATGGCTACTGGAGGGATCTCCAAGCAAAATGACATCCTGGATTGTAAGAAATATGGAAAATAGTTATTACCCCCCAGTATAAAAATAATTGCTCTATATCTGTTTTTATCTGAACATCTATTTGCTGGTCTAATTGTTCCATTCAAGGCAACCCTGACTATGAAGGTATTGCATTTATTTTAATAAATGTATAAATTTAAATAAGTACCTTAAACACCAATGTTTCAACAACGATGCCTTTACTACACGTCAGGTAACTCAGCATTATGTGTTCAAGGAGACAAGGGAAACTTATTTTATTTACTTCTCATTACTTCATACCACTTTAATCTTGCCCTGAAAATTGCTAGATACTGTAAACTAAAAGAAGCTTGATTATCAATAGCTTGATTATCCATTATTATTATTATTATTATTATCTGTAAGCAGCCAAACTGTAGCACTAAGGTTAAAGCATCAGAACTTGCTATTAAGACCAACAAGGCTAAGGGATTTGGGAATCTGAAAGCAGTGCATAAATGATCTTCGAGTGAAACAAAATTTTTCAAGTATTCCAAGAATAAAGATAAAATCTTTTTTCTTAATTATACTTGTTCTCTGGTATTCCTGCTGACACCTTTTCAATTTGACTCCCTACAACCATATCCTGGACTTAGGCTAACATTACATCAGGAAGTACACACCATAAATGACACGTCCAATCAGGATTGCTCTCTCAGAACAATCTTTCCCCAAAAATAGTAGCTCTGAAACTCTAGAAAACAGAGATATACTAAATACCTTAGGAAATAATGCTAATTAGAATGTGCTTCCTACAATTCTTCAGCAAAAAAAGCCTGCAAAAAATCGGTCTCTATATTCATAAAAATGAATAAATAAACTAATCATTCAGGGAACTTGGGACCTCAACAATGGTTTTTGAATAGATGTTTAACACTTTCATCACCATAGCTATTTAAAAAAACATAGCAAGAAAGAACAAACAGCAAAGACACCATGACATGCAATTACCTACATAAACACGAGGAAAATTCAACAAACTTGGAGCCCTTAACTTTACAGTAAAAAAAAATACATCTTAGTAAGTAATTTTCCCTGGAAATATCCCAGTTAAAAACAACACTAAGCTTATGTCACAAAACGAGAAAAATTAACATAAAATTATTTATTTTAAATTTCTTTTAAAGACCAAGAGAATGATACATTTGGTTACTAACTATTCTGCTGCTCAATCCAAACAGTCTTGTTAGACTTGTGCACAGTATCAAGATTCATGTCTTGCCTCAGGTGAGAAATTAACATGTAGGGCAAGGACTTTTGTTTAATCGGGGTTTAATTCAATACTGTGTTTAAGTATAAGTACATTAGGTTAATAATCAGAAAAAGTAAACTTAAGGAACAGTAAAGAGGCAATTTCTTCTCCCCAGATGGAGGTGACTGAAGGTTGCTATTTACAAAATTCAAACTTAACTTGTAACTTGAAGTAGTCTACATATTTTCAAAATTAATTCTATTTTACATGGCAATAGTGACCTACCTTTTGGAAGGATCTTTTTGAAGGCATAATGAGATTAGTTTTCTAAAGGATTTGCCATACTTTTTCATCATCTCCTTGTCCTCTACACCTGTCTCTAAAGTGGGAGGGTCATTTTGAAGCGTGAGCATTAACACCTAAAATAAACCCAAAAAATGAGGTGTCATAAGCAAAACCAATTTGAAATGTAGAAATTAAAAGAGAAAAAATACTCCACAGAACACATGTATTTAGATACCCTTAGCTGCTATTGAAAATGAAGCAGTACTAACTATCTAGCAGCATTACTAATACAGCTAACAGCATTAACAATTACAAAGTGATTGTTACTTTCATAGGAGGGTATTTGTGATAAGGTGCTGCTCCTGTTGCTAACTCAATGGCTGTTATCCCAAAACTCCACATATCGGCCTTGAAGTCATAACCTCGCACCTGAAACAGAACCAGAAGGGAAAACCAAAGTGGTAATGTCTCAAGTTCCAGAATTAAAAGACAAAATACTTTAAATTTTTGATTAGCATTAGAAATACCTGCTCCATTACTTCAGGGGCCATCCAACAGGGAGTACCAACAAATGTTTTCCTTACTTTGTTACGAGTAACATCACCTCCAGTTGCTAAAAATGCACTAACACCAAAATCTGGGAAAGAGGAGAAAAGTTGAAATCTGTTAAACTACTAGTAACAAAGCAAAAGTTTTACATTTTAGAAATAAAGTCAGTTCCCAAAGGTATGCTTATAGAAACTCTCCATTGCAGAGCTGACCTTTGCTCCATGACACACTGTTCATGAAATGCTATGGAATAGAAATGATAGCTTTATCAGGGAAACCCACACTAAAACATTCTCAAGTTTAACCTCTCAGTAGCAAAGGACTCCAGTACATCTGTCACTTAAGGTTTTCAATTATGCACTTTGTGCCAAGGTTTGCATCTGCTATTGTTCAAAGACAAGGAGATTCTTCTGCATAGCAACCAAATATGAATGTGATTTGAACGAGAGAGAATACTATATGTAATTTCAATTCTTATGGGAATTCGACAAACCAAAGACAACCAGAAAAGTCATCACTAATATGTACTCAACAGTAGACCAGGACATCGATAGCTTTTTCCAAATTCTAAAATAGAAGAAGAAAAAAAAAAGGCTCAGTGTTCTGTTAAACCCGTTACTATATGAGTGACAGCTGTATGGGAGAGGTAGGCGTGTAAGTGGAAGAAAGAGCAGGTTCCAAATGTATGCAGAAATACTGTCAATTTTGAATGCAGCTACATGAAGAGTATTTTCAACAGTACTATTTACAATCCAGTAATACTGAAATGGAGTAGCTCACTACAGACTTCAATTTATTCACTATTGCTTTCTATTGTTACCTGATTTTAAGGTTGAATAGAAAACACTTCCAGTAATTACAGAAGAATGTAATTTTGTCATTACTTGACGTTGGCATATTAAAGCCCTTAAAATACATGTTTACATGGTACTTTGAAAGCATCATTTATATAAAAATTACAACTTCTGTCTATAGCCATTGTTATTAGCAAGGGCTCTCAGTGCTCAGTCACCCGCTATAGACCGTGGAAGGCTTGGCAGTGTGCTGGGGGAAAGAGCAGGTATCACCACTGCTCCCGTTGTTTTCCAGATAATCTGAGAGATGGGATGTGAGCCTTGTTCTTATGAGACCAAATAATTTAATTCTTACAGACTACAAGCTCAAGAAGCACATCAATGCACTTAGAGGATAAGATGCTAAACTGTATCCAACAGATACCATTGCCAGATAAATGGCAGATATGCTGAAAATAATTCTCAGTGAGATGTATCTCATGCATCTCAATGATGAGTAAACTTACAGTCCAAGTCCTTACGAAGGACAATACACAAAGATTGTTGGATCCCCAAGAAATATTACAATTCCTTGAGGAAAAAGTGAAATTAACAGAAATACCAGTTTCTACCATTTGCAAGCTGTTTAAGAGGCATGGGTGAATCAAATGGAAACATTAAGAGGACATTAGAAAGCTTCCTTATATATTTGAAGGGACACAGAGAAATACTGAATAATAATCAAGTATCCTTTATCAAGAATCCTGAAATCTGAAAATGGGTAACTTGTGGCCACAGCACCCCAAAAGGAATAGTTAAAAGCCAACAGAAAAGCTTTTCCCCTTGATATCAGTTGCCTTTGATCCAGCTTGCAATTACCTTTGTCTTTTATTTATCCATTACTCTACCACCACCATTACCTGCTATTTGTACAGAGCCATCCTCACCCAGAAGAATGTTGCCAGCCTTCAAATCTCTAGAATGTACAAACAGGGGTTAGCATGAAAACTAATGCAAATTTGTTTTATGCAAACAAATAAATACTGCATACTGAATAGTTTCACAAGATAGCATTTTCAAATTTAAACCAGGAAAAGGAAGCTGATGTGTAAAATGTAACTGAATAACATTAAAACAGAGTGCAGAACTCAAACTCTAACAAATTTTCATGTATAAAATGTCTGGAATTCAGCTCTAGCATAAATAAGCAGAATTCAGGGATAGGCTTTAAGAAGACAGATATTTAGTTTCAAAGTCTGGTTTATCACCTTTTATAAATATAGTCTCACAAACTGAAAGTTTTCAGAGCTCTAAATCAAGAATTAATGCTTTTCCACATCCAACTGCACCGCTAATGAAAAAGGAAAGTTGGAAAAAAGTCTCCTCTTCAATTTCTTCAGAGAAGAGACACATCTTCAAAAGAGGTAAATGTACTGTACATTTCTATCCAATTAAGCCATTAAAACTCAAGAACAGCAGACATATTTTGCTATAGGATACAGTGATGAAAAGTTACTTGGCATTGAATATGTTAAAAATTTAGTATGTGCTTAAGAGTTAACAATATCCACTTAACATTTTATTCACATGTAATGCTCAGAAGAAAACTTCGCTGTTTTGGTTTGGTTCTTTTTTTTTTTTTTTTTAATAGAAACATGCACCCCATGCTTAATGCCCAGTTTAAAACTGTCATGCAGAATCTATGATAACAACTACAACTTGAGAAAATTACCCTTTCCAAGTTTTATTGAACTTATAGGTACTGAAAGGTACTACTGAAAGGTAACATAATCTGTTTCCTCACATATATATATATATGAGGAAACATATGTATGTGTTTATATATGCAGAAACATATATAAACATATATGCTTATATTTAAACATAGTAAAAAGAATGCATTGAAACAAAAAAATGAGATCCCTGAATAATTTTGAAAACATCTCCTTCCAACAAATGCCACCTGACACAGTACTCCCTGAACTACACCACAGCATTTGCCTATAATGTACATGGGAAATTGAAGGCACAGTGCTTCAACTTCAACAGGACCTCTGCACACTTTAAAAAAGGAGAAATCTCAGCTCTCTCATATAGATCTCTCTTTTTTCTTAAGGTACTTTAAGAATAGACAAGGGGAATCCACAAATCCAACCACAAAGAGTCCTGTTATCCTTAAAAGTTCATGAATGTGCCCTTCACAACAGTATCAGCTTAACATAATACTGTGAATTAAGGTCTAGGCAGATCTTTGGCATTCCAGACCAGAGGTCAGGATAACTATTCTTTATTTCTCTGTTTATCTCAATTTTGTCTCTGCAAAAGGAAGAAATAGCTCTTGATTTACATCAGTGACAGTTCATTTATAAGATGAGACATACACATAAAGAACAGTTACTGTGTCACATCAGTACCACCTCCATTCTCAGATTCCTGTCTGCAGCAAACCTGGTTTTGGGGAAAAAAATTCCTTTATCATAGGCTAATGCTTGAAACAGAGAACCTGCTGCAGACACCTTCCTTAAAAGAAAAATTCACCTCAATAAAATTAATAGGAATGTCAGAACACACTTCCAACAATCAAAGGGTA